>OX387182.1:29620690-31055748 GCA_947561395.2 Buxus sempervirens
CCAAGGGAACACGTGGGCTTGACCAAGCCCACCAAGGGATCCGCAGACCTTCCAACGGGACCTGCCTAATCAGACTCAGATCACCCCTAAATAAAGAAAAGATAAAATCAAGTAAAGGGACCCACACCACTTCGGTGGTCCCGTAAGACTTAACCAAATGGCATGCTGGATTAGGAATCGGGTGAGTGAGAGACTAAAATTCGACTCAAAACCAGGAAAACTATGGGACCCGTCATTCGACAGGGCGGACTGGGGTGTCTACGGACTTCCCCGGACCGTAACCGAGACCCTACCTTAGAATCTCAAGCTGCAGACCAAGCCTAATAGGAAATCTAGGCACCCAGGTGTCCGCCTGCACCCCATCAAGCGGTGGCGACTCCAAATTCCCACTTTCACCCTACACGACTCGGAAACAGGTGCGCACACTAAGCATGCTTTATTTCATGATAGAACATGTAACGCCCCGGATCCGTTGTAACGCTCCGGATCCGAGTCACATGAAAAACCCGTAACTCGTCTCCAGAGGTTATTATAAAACACAGGATCGCAATATCAGAGTGAAGGAAAAACATGAATACAACAATAACTATATAACAAAGTGCGCTAAAATAATCCCAAACGAAAATAAACTCACATGACCAAGTAACTACCCGCAAGTATCGTCCTCTCCAGGAGCAGCTGAAAACAAAACAAAACAATACGGAATGAGATACGAATATCCCAGTGAGCAGCACATGCATGCACAAATACATTTATTTCAGTTCTAAAACATGCCACAATTATAACCATGTACAATGATGATAATATGCATATTCCGAATAATCCGACTAAACTTCAATAATCCAATTCATATCAGTGCGGAAAACCATCAGGTAAGTCAAACAATAACAATCCGTTTCCAATCCCGAAGAATTCGATAAAATAAAGATTAACTGACAACAACATAGCGAATAACCATAATTTCGTATCTCAAGATATAATTCCAGATATACCAATGTCATATAACACAAAGTCTTCTCATAACCATGCCCACGCCCCCAAATGTATATCCAGCCTACTCAGGGTTTCAGATATTGAAATGACTGCGTCATCCAATGCAGGCCTACTCCCCGGGTTTCTGCATTGACAACCAGGCCTACTCAGGGTTTTTGGCTGCTCTACACCGGCGGGAGGTACAATACCCAATAATCGGTAAACAATATTCCATGAACCATAAATACCAACAAACCAGCAAATAAAACATATCACGTCAAACAAAATCAAATACCAACAAACCAGCGAATAAAACATATCACGTCAAACAAAATCAAATACCAACATTGGTCAATGTCATGACTATTGTTTAGTTGATAAATTAAACATGACAAGTAGACACTCCACACCTCCATGTACACAGTTCCGGCCTACTCAGGGTTTCGGAAACTCTGAAATGACGGCCTACTCAGGGTTTCTGCATTGACAACCAGGCCTACTCAGGGTTTCTGGCTGCTCTACACCGGTCGTGGCAACACACAAGGCCATGCAATTTCAACAACCAACAATAACAGTATATTACTAAGCTTAGACTCTGGATCCAGGACAAGCTAAACTAGTCGTAAGTATAAAACTAGCAAATCGACCCAATGTATTTTCCATCATGTAAAACTGATATATATAGATCAACATGTTCAAGTGCATATCATAGGTCACTCAGGACCAGCTTGCTCGCTCATGGTGTCCTCAAAGAAATTCTCAAATAATTTACCGGAACAGAATAAGATATGATTCTAAACCGACCACCGATATAAAACAATATTCAAGTAAATCATTCCTGAAGTGCACCGTGCATTCAAAGGTGAACTAGCATAATAGTGTAGATGTATTTCAGCAAAACAATATGGTTTCAAAACTGACTTTTCAGAATAAAGCACATTATACTGAGATGATTTCAGCATCCAAACTTCAATTTAACATAATTCAGCAAAACATCTCCTAGATTCTCAATTTCGCTTTCATAATCCAAATCAATCAAAACGAATGTTGTGAAGACCTCAAAACACATTTTGGATGAGTGGAATAGTCTTAGGATCTCCTATAAGGTCACCATACCAAAAAGCAATCAATTTTGAGACAAAAAGTTTCGGACCTCAAAATATTCTAAGTCTGGTTAAAAACGTTGACTTTTGGTATATAATTTTTCTAGACAAATCTACAAGGAGTTTCAGACTCAAATTTTGGTTGTAGTCTATTGAAGGGTAAACACATCTCCTAGAATTTTATGGGCTCCTGAATCACTCATCTGGGTATTAAACCCAAACCGGGCTTTTTGATAAAAACCGGGATTTAGGCATGAACTGGAAAGTTGACTTTTTATTGGCTGGGAATTAAACCTTGGAAGTATTTTTATTGGTTCCAAATGGGGGGTAAAACCTTATTTACATGTAACGACTTAAGTAAATGGAGCAATAAATACACAGGACATTTACTTAAATGTCTTTCATGTAAATAATGGGCTATTTTCAACCAATTCAACAAATTTGGGTAGGTGCGCCTACTTAACTCGAGTGGGCGCCAGTGAGCGCCAAGTGAGTGGATCGTATTAATTAAAAACTAGGGTACGCGCTCACTCAATGGTAAGTGGGCGCGAGCTCGGCGCAAGATAGGCGCGAGAAGGGCGCGAGATAGGCGCGAGAAAAGCGCATCAAATTTAAGTGGGTGCAAGCTGAGCGCCAAGTGGGCGCGAGCTCAGCGCCAGATCAGTTTTACTATGCGCCTACTTCCGAAGTGGGCCCGAGTGGGCGCCAAGTGGGCGGATACCCACTGTGTTTTTCGGTTCTCTGTTAAATCCAGATCTCCCACTCTGGCCTAACTTTTTCGGTCTGTAACCATTCCTTTAGTCTCCTAATACCCCCAGAACACATTCAAACTAGTTTTGGAATTAATCTAACACACTTTTTATTTATCCCCATTCAGTTATAAAGAAACAACCCTCGGACAGAGTCTGCCCAAAAAACAGCAGAACATCTCAATCCACAATCGTATGCATTCAAACTAGAACTACGAATAATCCGAAACCGAGGTTTTAAAACAGTGCTACTCACCAGTATACGCTTTTCCCAGAATAACCCAACCTCGGTCGATCACGACTCCGGCTGCGTGCGCGAATGAAAATATAGCCGAACGAATCCTCTCGAGCAGAGAGAAATAACCCACTGAACTTCGACTCCAAAATCCTTCCCGTAGCCTTTGCGATTCTTGTTCTTCCCAGCGAAACCCTAATCGCCACAGTAGCCACTGTAAGCACCTCATTTTTGCGCTCCAAAAAAGCCAGAAAATGCAAAAACCCGGCCGAAAAGTCAAACCCTGAGGGGAGCAAAGTTGACCTTTTAATCAGAGAAAATTTGGCCACCTTGATCTATGCCATTGGATAAAGAATCTCGACACGGTTCCAACGCAACTGGGTTTGCAGGAATCGGAGTCCGGATGAAGGTTCTGTGGGCGGTCAAACTTAAGGAAAAGCCAAGAGTTGACTTTTCCTCGATTTTCGTGCCAAATGCCTTACTTTAGCCCAATGGATAGAGAATCTCGACACGGTTCCAGCGCAACTGGGTTTGCAGGAATCAGAGTCCGGATAAAGGTTCTGCGGGCGGTCAAACTTAAGGGAAGACCAAAAGTTGACTTTTTCCATGAATCCGTGCCAAGTGCTTAGCCCCATGTCATTAAATAGAGGGATCCGATACGAGTTTAACACAATTGAGTTTGCTCAAATCAGAGTTCGGACGAAGGAGATATGATCTGTCGAAGTTTCCGAGTAGCAAAACCCGGAAACTGCACACATGGCGCAAAAGCTGCCCGCGTGGCAGCAATGCAGCAAAATATCTCAGGGACTAAATCTTAAATATAAAATTTTCGTACGGGCAATCCGTAGATATCAAAAAGGGTCAAATCGGTCGAATCGGTCAAGTCGAAGGGCAAATCCGTAATTTTCCGATTTGTATCCGGTCACATATACCGGATACACTGCCTATCCTTCATGGCCGGACTTGAAGACCGGATACATAAAGGTGTTCACGTGAAATCCGCGCCACTTGGCCGACAGATTCGCGGTGGCATTAAATTTTGAAATCATTAAGTTATGTATCCGGCCTGAGTTGCCAGATACAAAGGGAAGCTAGTGTATCCGGACTTGGAGTCCGGATACGAATAGGCCTTAGTGTATCCGGCCTGAGTTGCCGGATACATTAAATTGCCTATAAATAGCAAAACAGCAGCTCAGTCCGGGGTTGGCCATTGTTCTTCCTTTTCCCTGCTCTCTTCTCTCACTTACCCCCTTCGAATCCCACCCCTCTCAACCTCCTCAACCCCCTTTCACCCCCAAAGACCAAGCAAAGCTATCCCCAGCCCTTGCCTTCTTCTTCACCCTCTCCATTAAGACAAGAGGAGGAGTTGCTGTGCTAAAGAGGAGGCTCCAATTGCTGTTCGAGCCAAAGGAGGTGTCCCCACCTTGCGCAAGAAGCCAAGAACCTTCAGGTAAGGCTCCCTAGCATGTTGTGTTCATCATATATTAAACTTGTATTTTTCTAAAAATATTGTTTGCATGGCTTCCTTCTTTGCATGAAATCATGTTGTTACCATGCTTAGCATGTATTTTTCTTTGTTTTTATGGCATGAGGGTTACCACACGTGGGAAACCCACGTAGGATCGTTTGAGAAGTGTGGAAATCCGGTTTCACACACACTTCTCAAGGTCTTGTAGTTGCTGTTTAGACTTGATGCTAGGCTTGTTTTGACAGGGAGCTTGTTCCCTCCTTTCAATCTGCTGTACCCCTTTAATCCCCCTCCTCTTCCCCTTCGATGGTGGTTTCGTGATGAGCCATACACCTAGGCACGAGCCTAGCCGGATACCCCTTCTCGGCTGTGATCTCTTACTATGTTTTGCATGTGTATTCAGTCCAGCATGTAAAGCATGTTTTGTTTATTTCTTTCTTAATCATTTTGATATGATGCTATCATGTGAAGTCATGCGTGCCTTGGTGAGGACCTGAAGATCGGATGGGGGTGCTTAGGTCCCCTTCTCAACCAGCTAGCTGGCCAGAGATGGCAGGGAGGGCAGCAAGTTCCCCCCATTTGTTATGCTAAGAAATCCATGAAGGAGAAGCCAAAGGTGGCTCCTCCCACAATTTGAACATACGTGGGCTCATCCAGGAGCCCACAAGACCCTTAATATGCCCCTGGGAGCTCCTGGGATCAGTCCTGAAAGGCCAAATCCCAAAAAGGCCCATTCCAGGGTGATCCGGTAACTCAGGCCGGATCACCTGAGGCCGTAGCATATCCGGCCACCAAGGCCGGATAACCCTTAGGCCCTGTGTATCCGGTCACTCTGACCGGATCACCTGTGGAACTTGTGTATCCGGCCTGAGTTACCGGATACACACAGAAGCATGTTTTTTTTGCATATTCTATTGTATTGCCGAATTTTGATGTGTAGTTTGCCAAAACCAGTGAACTAAGAGGGCTTCTGGGTCACCCGGAAACCCAGCTAGAGATCCGGACCAACCGGTCCGACCCGGCACACTTGTGGGCCTTCCAACGGGGCCCACCAAGCCCAACGAACCAAAGCATGTTGATTAAATAACTTAAGCAAAATGGACTATTTGAACCAGGCAGGCCAAGCCCAATGCGGCCCGCCCATGCCCTATGATATATATGAGTACATGAACTGTGTGGTTTGGCCGAGACCATGGGCTAGGGCCTGCCGGGCCCGCCAAAGCCCGCCAACTAAGCCAAGGAAGGGCTCAAGCCCTAACTTCATTGAATTTGGGCTTCCAAGGCCCAAAACCGGATTACGGGCCCCAAGCCCAACGTCCCAAAAGACTTTGGCCCAAATATAAAGATAAGTCTAAAAAAAAACCCTTGGCCACCATGTGGGCCCACAGATCCATCCGGCCCACTTTTGCATGAAAACAAACCTAATAATTCAAATCTAAACCTAAAGCAAAATCAATTCACTAACCAAAGCCCACAGGGCCTCCTAGGGTTAGACAGAGGCCCACTAAGGGCACACGGGCCAACTCAAGCCCATCCAGGACACCGGTTGGGCCTTCCAACAGGGCCCACCCAAACAGACCCAGATCATTTAAGATTAAGACAAGATAAAACCAACTAAAGGGACCCACACCATTCAGGTGGTCCCACCAAAAATACATGCGGGATTAGGAATCGGGTGAGAACCAAAGAGAGAAAGCTGACTCAAAGTAGGGAACCCACGGGACCCGTCATCCGACGGGGTGGATTGGGGTGTCTACGGACTTCCCCAGCTCACAACCGAGAACCAACCTTAGAATCTCAAGCCGCAGACCCAAAGGGCCTTAATAGACAAGATTAGGCACCCAGGTGTCCGCCTGCACCCCATCAGGCGGTGGCGACTCCGAATTACCCCGTGTCGCGTTTCCCACGCGCGCACAGCAGCAAAACACCAAACGTCTTCAGTTACAAAAATATGATGTGAGCATTCGAAACCAAAAACCTAATTTCCCCTTTAGTATATATATACCTTCCACACGCTCCCATACGTATTGCCGCACGACAACCTTTTAAAAGCCTTGATCCTGTGCATGCTCGCCCACTGAAAACCCTACATTTTCCCGCATCCACTTAAGCTTATTCTCTTTGACAACTAATGACCACAAATCTCCAGCAATAAATAAATTCTGATTAAGCCTGTCCATAAATCCATGTGTTCATACTTTTGCATATATTTTATTTTATCTACTATTTTATATTGTTTATTATTATTTTTTTTTCTACTCAAAACTGGGGTTTTACATCCGTGTTGTTCAATAAAGATATAACACGTCTCACGGAGTGTTAGGTAAGGATCTTAATCATTTGTGATCGCTGGATAATCACCTAACTAAAACATATCAGAGTGCACAAACATACTTTATCTAAGAATTCAATATTCAAATCTTAACTAAGATTCTAATGGTACAACCTCAATAGACTTTATTACACCTCAATCATTCAATTTATTCAAAGTTCAATTCAAAATAACCTACAAGTCTAAGGAATGTAATAGTAGTCTTCCTCCCTATAAGTCTCAGTCGGATCTACCCCAATAGTCGCCTCACCTCGAGTATTTGAAAAACAAAACAAAAACAACAGAGTGAGATACGAATATCTCAGCGAGTAGCAGATGCATGCAGAAATAGTTAACAACAGTTCAAATTATGCATCGATAAACATCCCGTACGATTAAGCAACTAATACAATTTCCAAGTTTAAAACCAAAACCAATTAATCATTTCTAATCACATTTCAATTCAATACGGCAACACATCGATTGGTCAATGTCATGACTATTGTTAAGTTGATAAATTAAACATGCCAAGTAGACACTTCACACCTCAATGTACACAGTTCCGGCCTACTCAGGGTTTCGGAAACTCTGAAATGACGGCCTACTCAGGGTTTCGTCATCCAATGCCGGCCTACTCCCCGGGTTTCGGCATTGACAACCAGGCCTACTCAGGGTTTCTGGCTGCTCTACACTGGTCGTGGCAACACACAAGGCCATGCAATTTCAACAACCAACAATAACATTACATTACTAAGCTTAAGCATGGATCCGGGACAAGCTAAACCAAAACAGTAAACCAACGTAGAACACAACTCTGACTTCAAAGCAAAACAACACATTCAACATCATGTGTAACTCAACCGGTTCACCACACGTCCCTCTGGACCAAAACCAGTACCTCATGTATCTCCAGCAATTTCTCACAATTCACAACACATGTTCATTTGTAATAAAACCCTTTACTCACACCAAAAGAATTCTTTACAATACATTTCAAAAACTTGCAACCAGTTAAAAAGCAGATGAAATAAATTCTCATTCAAGTATAGTATGTAATAACAGGAACCTAAATCAGGTACTCCTAGGATTAGGTACCGGGAGATCATCTATCATTAACCTTGTCAAAATAATCTTGGACGCTTCTAAAATTTTCCAGAAATTCCACTTATTATTCTCAAAGAAAATTTAATAGGGAATAATGTTTCTGAAGTCCTAAACAAATCATTAGTCAAGTGCTTGAACCCTCAGAATCATCAAAACCAACTTAATTGGGTCAAAACTCTACATTCGGCAAATTTTAGGACCATGCACTGACCTCTTGCGCTAGGCGCGAGGTCGGCGGATAGGTCGTGGGTTAAAAAATAGTATGCGCTTACTTAATATCGAGTGGGCGCGAGATGAGCGTGAACTTCGCGCACGCTTCGCGCGAGACGCGCGTATATAAATTTAAGTCCGTGCGAGCTAGGCGCGAACTAGGCGCAAGCTCGGCGGATAGGAAATAAAACCTTGCGCCCACTACCTCCTGTTGGCGCCAGTTAGCGCCAACTCGGCGGATACTAATCTGGAATTTCGGCTCTCTGTTATTTCCAGATCTACACGACTGGCCGAACTTTTTCTCTCTGTAACAATTTCTTTAGTCTCCTAATATCCCCAGAAGACATTTAAAACACTTTCGAAATTATTCTAACCACATTTTTATTTATCTCATTCAATCTTAGAGAGAAAACCCACACTCGGACTGTCTTCTTTCCGAAAACACAGAAAACATATGCATTCAGACTAATCTCATGATTCAATACGAAAACCCAGTTGTAAAACGATGCTACTCACCTCTTGCACGCTTATATCCCAGCAACAATAATTCTCGAACCACGGTCGATCACCAATAGTCGTCCGTGTGCTTGCTAACGCCGCCCAGATGATCCTTTGGTCCCAAGAGGAAAAACCTATGAATCCTTGATCACGAACACAACAACCCAGTCGGATCTCTCACAGTTCGCTTCTTTTCCCAACGAAAACCTAAATCACCAACTGGTAGCCGCAATCGCCAATCGCCTTCAGTTACGAGAACGAGAGTATACGAGTATTCCAAAAAACTAAAACCTAATTTCCCTTAAGTATTTATACCTTCCATATGTAGATTGCCGCTCGACAACCTTTGAAATTCCTTGATTCCGTGTGTGCTCGCCCACCGAAATTCCTACATACACCCTCAACTACTTAAGTTAATACGTACACATAATTAATTTAAATAAAATAATTTTAGCAAAAATTGGGGTTAGAAATTCTCCCCTCCTACAAAAATTTCGTCCTCGAAATTTACCTCAAGAAGAAACGAATAATTCCGGATACTTCTTCTTCATCTCTTCCTCACCTTCCCAAGTGCATTCTTCCATAGTATGATTCTGCCATAGCACTTTCACCAAGGGCACAACTTTGGTGCAAAGAATCTGCTCACGACGGTCTAAAATCTTAACTGGTCTCTCCTCATATGTCAGATCCTCTCGAATCACTAAAGGCTCGGGATCTATCACGTGACTAGGATCCGCTATGTACCGTCGCAACATGGATATATGAAACACATAATGGACTCCTGCCAAATGGTCTGGCAAAGCTAGCTTATAAACCACAGGGTTAATCTCCTTCACAATCTCGAATGGCCCAATAAAGCGTGGAGACAACTTCCCTTTCTTCCCAAATCTCAAGATACCTTTGGAAGGTGATATCTTCAAGAACACTTGGTCTCCCACTTCAAATTTCAGCTCACGTCGTCTAGTATCTGAATAACTTTTCTGACGACTCTGTGCAGTCAACAACCGCTGTCTAATCAACTTCACCTTTTCCATGCTGTCTTGTATAATCTCAGGCCCAAAGTACTGTTTCTCACCTACCTCCACCCAACATACTGGAGATCTACAAATCCTGCCATAAAGTGCCTCATAGGGTGCCATTTGTATACTAGCTTGATAGCTATTGTTGTAGGTAAATTCGGCTAAGTGTAAATACTTACTCCAACTGCCACCCCAATCCATGACACAACACCTCAACATGTCTTCCAAAGTCTGAATAGTTCTCTCTGACTGACCATCGGTCTATGGGTGGAAACTAGTGCTAAAGCTCAACTTAGTTCCCATGGCCTCCTGGAAACACTGCCAAAAATGCGAGGTGAATCGGGAATCCCTATCCAATACAATTGACACTGGAACCCCATGCAACCTGACTATCTCCCGAGTATATAGCTCCACCAATGATGCTAAATTCTGAGTGGTCTAATAAGGCAAAAAGTGAGCTGATTTGGTCAGCCTATCCACAATCACCGATACGCCGTTGTGGTTCTTAGCTGTAGGCGGTAGCCCATTCACAAAATCCATCGATATATGTTCCCATTTCCACTCGGGAACCGGCAAAGGTCGCATCAACCCCAGAGGTCTCCTATGCTCTGCCTTCACTTGTTGACATGTAAGGCATTTGGCTACATATTCCGCAATGTCCTTCTTCATGCCCGACCACCAATATACTGCCTTCAGATTCTTGTACATCTTGGTACTACCAGGGTGAACTGCATATTTGGACCTGTGACTTTCGTCTAGTATTAATATTTTGACTTCAGCATCATCTGGAACACAAGTCCGCCTTCGGAATCTCACCAATCCATCTCAAATCTCAAAATCTCTCACGGCCTCATCACCCTTCTCTACTAACCCCTTGATGCGTATCAAATCAGAATCTGCCAACTGACCTTCCCGTATACGCTGAACCAACTCTGGCTCTGCCTGAACCCGTGCCATGATCAATCCATGCCCATGAGTGCTGAACTCCCCAAGCCAATCTACAACTGTATCAACAAGAGTGCACTGACTAGCCATGAAAGTAGCTAGTGTGGCCACCTCCTCCTGGGAAACACCCCTACGGCTCAATGCATCTGCCACCACGTTTGCCTTGCCCGGATGGTATTTAAGTGTGAAATCATAATCCTTTAGAAGATCCATCCATCTCCTTTGCCTCATATTCAGCTCTCTCTAGGAAAATATATATCTCAAGCTCTTGTGATATGAGAATATCTCGAATTGGGCTCCCATCAGATAGTGCCTCCATAACTTAAGTGCAAATACAATCGCTGCCAACTCTAGATCGTGTGTAGGATAATTCTTCTCATGAGTACGTAGCAACCTTGAAGCATGGGCCACAACACGCCTCTGTTGCATCAAAACATACAACCCTACTCGAGAAGCATCACAATAGATCGAAAATCCCTCACTCACTGATGGTACAATCAGAACTGGAGCCGAAGACAGTTTGCCCTTCAATTCTTGGAAACTAGCCTCACACTTGTCATCCCACTCAAACTTCACAGCCTTCTTAGTGAGGTTAGATAAAGGTGCTGCCACTCTGGAAAAGTTCTTGATGAACCTTCTATAATAACTAGCCATTCCCAAGAAACTCCGAATCTCGATCACAGATGAAGGTTTAGGCCAATCTGCCACAGCCTGAACCTTAGCTAGATCCACTGCTATCCCATCTCCCGAAATCACATGTCCCAAGAAACTCACTTCTCTTAACCAAAACTGGCACTTGCTGAACTTGGCATACAATCTGTGCTCTCTCAATGTCTGCAATATAGTCCTGAGGTGCTGTACATGATCCTCTCTACTCCGAGAATACACCAGAATATCATCAATGAACACAACCACAAAGCTGTCCAAGTGCGTGTGAAATACCCGATTCATCAGGTTCATGAAGACAACTGGGGCATTAGTTAGCCCAAAAGGCATAACCAGAAACTTGTAGTGCCCATATCGAGTGCGGAAAGCCGTCTTCTCTATATCATCCAGGGCTACTCTCAACTGGTGGTATCCAGATCTCAAGTTGATCTTAGAAAACCAAGATGCTCCCCTCAATTGGTCGAACAAGTCGTCGATCCGAGGCAACGGATACTTATTCTTAATAGTGACTTGATTCAACTGGCGGTAATCTATACACATCCGCATCGACCCATCCTTCTTCTGGACAAATAGGACCGGTGCACCCCATGGTGACACACTGGGTCTAATAAAGCCCTTCGCTTCCAGATCATCCAACTGCTTTTTCATCTCTTGATTTTCAGGTTGTGACATTCTGTATGGTGGTTGTGAGAGATGGGAAAAATAAAAAACCCTTTTGACTTCCTCAATCATCACACGGGATTAAATTAAACAAAGAGTCGCCACCATTCAATTTAGGTGTGAATGGACACCAAAATATCAAATAAGCACAAAAGGCAATTTTAGGGTAAAAATAACCCTTCTAAAAAAAACAACCAGAGATGGGTAAGGGGATTAAGTTATGAACAGGGGAAGGTGTTAGGCACCCCTATTCATCCACACAAGGTGGTTGCCAGGTATTGTTCATGTTAAAATAAAGGAAAAAAGGCTTTCTACAAAATTCATGAAAAATCACAAAAAAGACAAAACTGTATGGTTTTTTCATACGAAAAGTCTGATTGATCTAGAACTCTCAAATATGATCATACCATTCCTAGGGTTTCATGATTAAAATAAAATTGAGATAAAATCAAATAAAATCAATTTAAAGTAAAAAATCCAAAAATCTGGCTTCAAGTCAAATTCTAGAAACTTAGAAAAATATGATTTTTATAAAATATTTCAAAATTGAACTTGAATAGTCCAGGACATAGATAAAGCCCATATTTCACATTAAATCAAAAAATAAAAACCAAAAATACCCACATTGATGAAAAACATCAAAAGGGGAGAACTTAGACCGTAGGGTCTTCTCTCAATAATGAAAAACAATTTAAATACCACATCATGAAACCCTAAAAGTTATTTTCAGGCTTCTGGATCCAGATCTATCATATTGATCATGATAAATCCAAGATCTTAGCCTAAAACCACAAAAATCACGAAAACAGTGCTGTAGGTGCAAAAGTGGTGAAAATCCAAATTTTATCAAAAAGTGGGGATCTCATGCTATAAACACCATGAACTCATAGGATTCATCTAGATATAAAATAAAATCATTAAAACATGATCATGATATCAAAAGCAGCCACATCTCACAAACTAAAGCACATGGGGGTCTACCCTACGGATCCACCTGTTCTCTTCACGTTTTACGGCTAGAGAGGATTCTTGAGGTACTTGGAGATAGGTTTGGTTACACAACACAATCAAAGGCCTTATTCTATAAAAAAGGAGAAAAACAAATATGGGGTTCTATTCTAGGGATCCACCTGTTTTCTTTTCCCCTAACTCTCTCTTCACGTTTTACGGCTAGAGAGACTCTTGAGGTACTTGGAGGCAAGTTTAGGAATACTAGATAAAAAGATGGCCTTATTCTACAGCAATAGAGATGATCCTATTACATCTAGAATTGAAGACAGAAAATAAAAGGGAAAAGGGACTTACCTGGATTGAGCAAGCAAAGCAGCAGGGGTTCTTCTTCTTCTCTTGGAGCTTCTTAGACTTCAAATTTTCGTGGCCCTTAGCTTGAGAATCTCACCTCTATTTATAGGCAAGCACAGGGGCATGGCTGGTCCAGAAGGATATATCCTGATCCTTAAGATAGAGTGAAAGACAGAGATAATGCCCATCCATAGCCAACCAAGGTGGCTTCAGTGAATAAAAGACGTAATTCGCTCATTTAAAGATATATTGGACTAAAGATAAAGCTCGGAAATCGAGAGAAGAATAAAACTCGCACGAGTCTTTAGTGACCGTAAATGAATTACGGTCCAACGGTGACCGTATTTTCAATACGGGCGCGCCTGACCGTAGAGAGATCTCGGGCGCGACCGGCCCGTGAATGCAATACGGGCAAAGCTTGTGTGCGCACCTAAACCTAGCCTAGATCGCACACCGGGCGCACCTTTGGTGCGTGCCTCGGGATATTCGGAGTCGCCACTGCCTGAGAGTGCAGGCAGACACGGATTTGCCCTATCCGGGTCTAAGTCTGGTCTGCGGCTTTTCAGAGTTCTAGCTAAGTCCTCGGTTACGGTCCGGGGAAGTCCTAAAGACACCCCGGTCCGCCCCGTCGGTTTGACGGGTCCCTCGGGTCTCCCTGGTTTTTGAGTCAAGTTCACCCTTCCTAGACCAGCATGCTGCTTATTGGGTCTGGCGGGGCCCTTTGGAGGTGTGGGTCCCCTCTTTATTTGATTTTATCTTTTTTATTTATTTAAGTGAAGTGGGTCGGACCCGGGTCCTGTTGGAAAACCCGTGGGTTGCCATGATTGGGCCTTGGGCCCAGTTGGGTTATTGGGTAACCCATTTGGTTATTTTATTTACTTACACATTCCATGGGTTTAGTGGGCTTGGATTTGGCCCATTAACCAATAGTTAAGTGGCCTTGGACCTATTTATTGAAAACAGGCCTGGTATGGGCCAGTCAAAAGTGGGCCCCACTAGTGGGCCAAAGGGATCTTAATGGGCCTATCTAGACCCAAAGTCCAAAAATGGGCTTAATGCAGCCCAGGTGGTTTAAGGGAATGGTTTAGCCCGGATCAAGTCCAACCGAACCAAGAAATTACACTTTTACATCATTTTTGCATTTGCCCGTTTTTTCTCTACGATCCAACCTGACCGTGAATTGACTACGGTCTCTCCTGTCCGTGAATCAAACACGGTCCAAGTTGGACCGGCCTGAGTTTACGGACGCGATTTAGTTTGCATATTTGCTGCCGATTTCGATCTGGATCAGTTCCGTGACTTTCTTGGGACCTCCAATGGCTTCTGCTGTCTTCCCAGATTTTACATTTTTCTTCATTTGGCTTGTAAAGCCATTTCTTCTCTTTTCACTTTCTTTGAGGTCATGATCTTCCTTCTTCTTTTTGTTTGCTCAAGCAATCATGTCCATCGTTCAGGAGGGAAGAGGGGAGATTACAGGGTATATCATGTATTGAAAGATGTTCAACATTGCAACCAAATTATGTTGAGTATCATTCTTTTGATAACTTTGGTTATTTTCTCCTCTTTTCCATAGGAATGACCATTTTGAATCAAATGCTCATCACATATAGCAGCCAAAATGTGTTAGCCATGACATAATAATAAAAAAAAGTAAGTGAAGAAGAAAAGAAAAGTGATTAAAAGTTCTCTTAATTTAATAAGGATACTTACAATGCAATGTCTAATTGATTATGATGATTCTTCCAAGTCCAAGTGAATTCGGCAGCGCTTCCGCGTCCCGTTAGATTTTACAAATTGAACTTGAAAGGGATTTGACAGGAGATTGGGTTTAAGAAGAAATTTTTGGAGGTTTAGGTATGGTTTTGGGGAGGCAAGGGTATTTTGGACATTAAGTTGGCTTGGGTAGGGTGGTGGCAACTGGACAGAACTTGGCCGTGGGAAGCACCAGGAGGGAGAGGGGAGCCAGCAAGGAGGAAGGCTTCCTTTAATGAAGGGGGGTGGCCTCTCTATTTATAGGCAAAAATCCCGTGCCCGTATTTGAAGTACGGGCGTACCCTGCCCGTAATTCCAATACGGGCTGCCTTGCCCGTAATTCAAATACGGGCGAAAAACGAATATTTGCAATTATCGCAGATTCGGCCGTATGGGACGCGTGTTCCGCCGTACAGCGACGCGTGTCTGCTTAGAGAATCTTGCCCGTATTTCAAATACGGGCATTGTGCGCGCGTGGGAAACGCGGCACGGGGTAATTCGGAGTCGCCACCGCCTGATGGGGTGCAGGCGGACACCTGGGTGCCTAATCTTGTCTTTTTAAGGCTTTTGGTCTGCGGCTTGAGATTCTAAGTCGGGATCTCGGTTGCGGTCTGGGGAAGTCCGTAGACACCCCAGTCCACCCCGTCGGATGACGGGTCCCGTGGGTTCCCTGGTCTGAGTCAGCTTTATTTTGGTTTCTCACCCGATTCCTAATCCGGCATGCCATTAGGTTAAGTCTTGTCGGGACCACCTGAGTGGTGTGGGTCCCTTTAGTTGATTTTATCTTGGTTTTATTTAAATTATTTGAGCCTGATTGAGCGGGCCCCGTTGGAAGGCCCATGGTGCCCTTGGTGGGCTTGGATAAGCCCATGTGCCCATGTGGGCCTCTGTCTAAGCCTAGGAGGCCCTGTGGGCTTTGGTTAAGTGTGTTAGTTTTATTTAGTTTGTTCAAGTTGGATACTTAAGTGATTTTCCATGCAAGAAGTGGGCCGGCATTGATTTGCGGGCCCCTGGGTGGGCCCCCATGTTGGTTGCCAAAATGCCTTTAATTTATCTTATTTAAATTCACCCATGTGAGTTGGATGTTGGGCTTGGGGCCCGTAGTCCAAATTTGGGCTTAAAAAGCCCAGTTCCTTGAGGCTTAGGGTTTGCACCCTTCCTTGGTTAGGTTAATGGGCTTTGGCGGGCCCGATAGGCCCTAGCCCTTGGTCTCGGCCAAACCACGCAATTCATGCATTCATTCCACACAACAAGGTTCGGGTGGGCCACATTAGGCTTGGCCCACTTGGTTCAATTAACGACTTTAAGTTGTTTAATTGCATGCTTAAGAAGTTTATTGGGCTTGGTGGGCCCGTTGGAAGGCCCACTAGTGTACCAAATTGGACCGGTGGTCCAAGTCCCATGCTGGGTTTCCGGGTCACCCGGAAACCCTATTGGTTTGCTGGGTTTGGTAAGGAATCATCACAGAATTCGGCCAAGGATCAAGAAGATACAAAAAATGACATTTCTGGGTGTATCCGGCCTTAGTTGCCGGATACACATGGGCCCTAGGTGATCCGGCCTGAGTTGCCGGATCACCTCAAAATTGCCCTTTTTTGGGCTTAGGCCATTGGGATGGCTTCTAGGGGCTCCCTAAGGCCTTTCTAAGGTTCGGTGGGCCCCTGGGAGGGCCCACACTGGTTCAGGCTTGAGGGAGAAGCCTAACTTGGCCTCTTTTGGATTTTACAGCAAGGCAAGTTGGCATTGGAAGGCAATGGGGCTTGCTGCCCTTCCCTTCCTTTCCTTGGCACAACAGCAGCAAGGTAGGGGCCTTGGTACCCCCAAATTTCATGACTTCATGTTGTCAACCAATAAACAAATGGAATTAGTAAACCATGCATGGCAAGTTAAACCAATCCAACACCAAACCTACAATGCAATGAGACTCAAACAGCAACTCGCAAACGAAGCTTGCGTCTAATTTCAGCATGCACATGAGGGTAATTAGTGCACGGGGGGATGACCTATAGGTGTGCACATACTTAGTATAGCCAAGCTACTAAACATGCCATGTATACATCAATAAAAAAAACAAATAGAACATTTGCTGCAGGTGCACAGGGCAGCAGTCCAAAAGGAGAGGGGTTTAGGCATGTCATCAAGGTTGGCCAGGGCCTAAATCCTGTGGGGGCAAGGGACCTTCATGCTTGTGATGATTTGGGGTTTCTTAATCTGCCAGAGCAGCAGTCACTAGAAGGCATTGAGATCATGACCATGGCTGGAGTGGGTTGCATCTCAAGACACATAAAACAACAAATTAAAGCAAGCTACGTAGGTATTATAAGGCACGAAAATTACTGTTATAGGGGTGGGTGGAACGGCCACCAAACAGTGGGTGTAGGAGCATGGCAATGTCTAGGTAGGCTGCATGCTATTACAGAAAATATATGAGCAGCCCTCCTTATGTTGTCACCCACAAAAGGGAAGGCATGCTCCAACACACATATGACTACAGCATAGTCCAAGGTCGGACTTTGGAGAATAAAAAAACAGTAGCTGTCATGCCCAAACAACCTAAGTCAAGCATGTGAAATACCCAAGCAAATAAGCATGCCATATGAATTCCTAAAGAGGGCTACGCTGCCACAGATGCTTGAACAACAGATTTTTTAATAGCTGGGGGGTGGGGCATGCTATAGGACCATGGCAGCAGGTAAGTGGGGTGGGGGATCATATATTGCTAGCACAAACCTGCTGGGAACAGCAATGGCCCAAGGGCTTGCTGCTGTTCCCAACAGCAACATGTATGCATCATTGCCAAGGGGGTCGGGGGGTGAAGGGAGCATGCACATCAAATCACCAAAACAGCAAGCAACACAGGGGTATGACCAGCAACAAAACACCAAGGAAAACAGTAAAAAAGAAGTGAGAAAAGAGAAGAAAGAAGAAGGGAAATGGGGGTCATTATAGGGGTACATTAGGTGAGACTTAGAAGGGACATGCTCCTTCTTTCCATGCAAAGAAAACACTGCTGTAAACCAAGATCCAGCAACCTTACATGGCATTTTGACCCACTGTTATTGACTAGAAACCCCTTTTATTTCTACACCCAACCACACTTGGAGCTTACCGTCAATGCTTTGGGAAGACCACCACCCATAGAATGCATGGAGAGACGAGGAACAAGAGAAAAAATGTGCTTGGTGCAAAGTGGAACACCATAGCAATAGCAAAACTTGCATGCTTCAATCAAACTAATATTTATATATATTAAAGATGACACCATTAGGAAACTCACCTTGTGCTTACAAGTGATTTTTGGAGATGTGTTGAGCCTCCCTTGGGCTAGGATGGAGCTGGAACACTCCTTTTGCAGCACCAACAGCACTTGGTCACCTTGGCCTTTGGTGGAAAGATGGAGGAGAAGGAGAATGCAAGAGGTTTTTTATGCTCTTGAGGTGGGGTGGGGTTGGATGGAGGTAGGAGAAGCTGGTGGCTCTCCAATCCTTGAGCAAGCTAGAAGCACCTCTTGGAGGTGGAACAAGGGCTGGAGACTTCCTCTCCAGCAACTACAGCAAAAGGCCTCCTCTTCTTGGGGTGATCTTGAAGAGGAAGAAGGAGGAGAATGGGTGGATGTGCCTTGGGATGGGGGTAGGAAGGTGGTGGAGGCCAATGGGTGTTGGAGAGGGAAGGTTCAGATGGGCAGAAGTCGGGCAAGGAGGTCTAAGAACAATGGAATCCACCAACCATTGGAAAGGGGGCTGCTGCCCCCTTTTATAAAAAACTTAATGTATCCGGACTTGAAGTCCGGATACACTATATATCATGTGTATCCGGACTCCAAGTCCGGATACATTAAGCTTCCTTTGTATCCGGACCTGGAGTCCGGATACAAAACATAATAATTGGCAAAATTGATTTCCGCCGCGAATTTGTCGGAGAATCGGCGCGAATCTTGCCGAGCAAATCTTCGTATCCGGCCTTGGAGTCCGGATATACACAAGGGTATGTGTATCCGGTATATTTGACCGGATACAAATCAACAAATTACGGATTTGCCCTTCGACTTGACCGATTCGACCGATTTGACACTTTTGGATATCTACGGATTGCCCCGCACGAATTTTTGTTTAGTCCTTGAGATTTTTGGATATTCAAGATTTAGTCCCCGAGATATTTCGCTGCGTTGGCAGCCACGTGTGCAGTTCCTGCGCCACGTGTGCAGTTTCCAGCTTTTGCTGCCCGGAAACTTCGACAGCTCATATCTCTTTCATCTGATCTCCGATTTGAGCAAACTCAATTGCGTTGAACTCGTATCGGAGCCCTCTGTTCAATGACATAAGGTTAAGCACTTGGCACGGGGTTCGAGGAAAAGTCAACTCTCGGCTCATCCTTAAGTTTGACCGCCCGCAGAACCCTCATCCGGACTCCGATTCCAGCAAACTCAGTTGCGTTGGAACCGTGTCGAGATTCTCTATCCAATGAGATAAAGCAAGGTGGCCAAATTTTATCTGATTAAAAGGTCAACTTTCCACCCCTCAGGGTTTGACTTTTTAGCCGGGTTTTGCATTTCTGGCTTTTCGGGAGCGCAAAAATGAGGTGCTTACAGGCATGCCCTGCCCGTAATTCAAATACGGTCCAGCACGTTTTTAAAATGTTTGGATTTCAAACCTTTATTCAATTTAGTTTTTTGCAAGATTCTTATTCGATTTTTCGATTATTTTATTAAAAAAGCGAGATTCTTTTTATTAAAATATTATTAAACACATTTATCTTATTTATTTTATTGGTTTATTCCATTTTTGTTGCCTTTTTTGCCACATGGGCAGTTTTTCTGAAACTTCAACTGCTCATAACTTCTTCATCCGGTGTCCGATTTCAGCAAACTTAGTGTCGTTGGAACCGGCTCGGAACCACCTGTCCACTGGGGTCAAGTTTTGCAGCTGAATTGGGGTTGAGCAAAAAGTCAACTTTTCGCTCCCCAAAAGTTTGACCAGCCCATATCTTTTTTCATCTGGACTCCGATTCCAGCAAATTCAGTTGCGTTGGAATCGTGTCGAAACGCTCTTTTCAATGAGATGAAGTTTTGATGGCCAAGTTTACTTGAATCAAAAAGTCAATTTTTGACCCCTCAGGGTTTGACTTTTAGTTTGACTTTTCATTTTTCTTTATTTTTGGGGGGTGCAAAAATCAGGTGCTAACAGCTGCCCCTCTTTGTTGGAGTCACCTTAGGGGATGAACGGCAAAGAAGAAAAAGAACCTTATTTTTGCACCTTGCATTTCTGTCGACATGGTCGACGAGCTCAATCACTGAATTGTTTTTTAATGAAAGGGAAGTGTCAGATGTTTGGTATCACTTCCTGATTTTGGAATCCCTATACCCTCTTTCGGGTTTGAATAGGGCTGTTCCTTAGTTTTCTGTCTTTGAAAAAGAAAGATAGGATTAAATTTGAGCTCATCAGCCTGTTTCGGTGTTGATGCAAGGCACTTAACAATGTTCTTTTCTTTTTGTTTGTTCCATTAAAGCTTTTAGTGACTTCAATTCTTGATTCCTTGAGTTTTTTTTTTTTGAGAGATGGGCCAAGGTATGGGTTTGGGAGTGCCGGTGGGAGGACGGGAGGAAGCTTTCGCGCTGCTGTCCATCATCTCGGAGACCACATACCTACTCTAGCCTATACTATTTACAAAAGTGGGAAATCAAAATTTACAAGGGGCGAATTGGCCCATTATTGCTTTTCTTTGTTGCTTCTCCTTGCCAGGTTCTTCCTCTTGTTGAGGTATTAGAGCTTATCTTTCCACTTATGAGCATCCACTGGGAACATAATCTGTCCAGATGGCTCTCTGGGGATAATTGTGATGTCTCTCTTTGTTCTTGAAGTTTTGTTGGAGGGTTTGAGCATCTTGATGATCTTCTTTCTTCCGAGCTCCACTGGGGATGAAATGGAAGAAGCCTCTGTTGGGGAATGAAGGATCAAAGTATCCTTCTCATGTTCATCTTGCATATTTCTTCCTTCTTTGTACCTGAACAAGGAACAAAATGTCAGTGTTTGCTCCATTGGGGATATGCAGGGTTGGTTTATTCTAAACCTTTTACAATCAAAAATGGTTTATTGGTTAAGGCAATGAACCCTTCTTCACGGGTTAGCAGCACAGATGGGGAAATTCCAAGAATAGTTAAGCAGAATAATTACGGAAAAACACAGATGTGGTAGTGTGTGTCTGTGCCTGCAATTATCATAAAAGTCAATCATTAAGTTAGACATAGATTAGAGTGCTTGGTATTTTTAGCCTTGTCATCATAGGCCTTGGAGCGCTGACTCAAACATAGTCTGCCAATCTGGGCCCTTGGCTGTTCCCACTCAGTGCACTGTCCAACCTGTTTCTGTTTTTGCTGTATTTTCCTTTCAAATCAAGGCATGACCAGTTTTTTTTTTTTGACCACGACTGACCCTTTTTGCACATAGCGCCCTTTTTGGGTTTTCACTATGTCTGGTTTTTTCTTCAGGGAGAATCCAATTCCGTCATTACCAGAAAATGCGGATTTGACTGTTTTGCTCAAAATCATTTACTTTGGGATCCGAGAGGTCTTTAAGATAGGACGAAATGTAGGCTAGGCTGGGGGTTTTGAAAGAAAGATAAGTGGCTCAAAAAGGCTGAAACTTTATGGGTTTGTTCAGTGCTCCTTTTATTGTTGGGGCTTACATCCTGGCTTATTTCTTTGGTGTGGGGTTCATATTTTCCACATCTTACTTTGTACTTGCTTTTCTTTTCTTCTTTTTCTTGATTTTCTTCGCAATTGCTCTTCTTTTTTTTTTTTTTTTTTTTTTTGAGTTAGGGCCAGGAATGCCCATTTTGATGCGAAGGAACACCTGTACTAGGTTTGAAAAGAAATTTTCAGGCCCAAAAGTATCTAACTAGGGGAGAACTTTTTGGGGTGCTTGAAAGGATTTACAGGTTAGGGGGAGAGTAAAAGATGGCCTCTCTTCATTTCCCAATTGGAACGATCTCAAGGATAATACAGTTTGACTGCATCTGCATTTATTGGCTCAGGAAAAATAGTCCCGTCCATCTCTTGTAGGATTAGTGCTCCTCTGGACAGAACTTTGTCCTTCATAGTTTGGCTTGAATTTCCCTCTATTGTCTTCTTGGTGGGGAAATATCTTTTTCATAACAATGTTGCCCACCTTGAAGTGTCGTGGTATTACTTTCTTGTTATAAGTCCAAGCTGCTCTCTGCTGATAGAGTTGCCCGTGGCATAAAGCCTTAATTCTTTTCTCGTCAAGCAACTGTAACTGGTCAAACCTTGATTCTTCCCATTCAATGTCATCAACCTTTGCTTACTTCAGGATTCTGAGCGAAGGGATTTGCACTTCTATGGGAAGGACTGCCTCCATTCCATATACAAGAGAGAAAGGAGTTGCTCCTGTTGAGACCCTGATTGAGGTTCGGTATGCATGCAAAGCATATGGCAGCTTCTCATGCCAATCTCTGTAGGTGACTACCATCTTTTCCAATATCTTCTTCAGATTTTTGTTGGCAGCCTCTACTGCTCCATTCATCTTGGGCCTGTATGCTGTGGAATTTAAATGCCTGATCTTCAAATCTTCACACATCTTGTCCATGTCCTTATTATTCAAATTCTTGGCATTGTTTGTGATCAGTGCTTCAGGCACACCGTAGCGACAAACAATATTGTTTCTGATGAATTTCAGCACATGGGACCCTTTGACATCTGCAAAGGACACGGCCTCTACCCACTTGGTAAAATAATCTATTGCAACCAAGATGAATCGGTGCCCATTTGATGCCTTCGGATGGATCTCTCCAATCATATCAATTCCCCAGATGGCGAAGGGCCAAGGAGAAGTCATTGAGTACAAAATGTTGGGCGGTGCATGAATGTTGTCAGCATAAACTTGGCATAATCGGCATTTCCTTACATGGATATGGCAATCATGTTCCATAGTCAACCAGTAATAACCCATTCTTAAAATTTTCCTGGCTAGCATGTGCCCGCTCATATGTGCGCCACATTGTCCCCCATGGACTTCATCAACCAGCTGTTGTGCCTCTTCTTCTGTTACACATAGCAGCAGTGAATCATTATAGGACTTCTTGTATAGCTTGCCTCCACTGAGGAAGAACTGTCCTGCCAATTTCTGAATCGTGCGCCTCTCAGATGCTGTGGCATTCTTTGGCAAAGTCCTTTTTCTTAGATACTTCATTATGTCTGCATACCAGGATTCCCCTTTTGGTGTGCTCTTCTCGACACGAAAGCAGTAGACAGGAGAACGCCGCACCTCTATCTCCAACGGTTGTACCCAAGTATCGCCAGTGATGGTTGCCATAGATGCCAGTGTTGCCAGAGTATCTGCAAACTGATTCTTATCTTGTGGCATATAATCAAAGGTCACCTTCTGGAACTATCCTTCCAATTCCTTAATCAGTTCCTGATATGGCACCAACTTTGGATCCTTAGTCCGCCAATCCCCCATTACTTGGTAGATGATTAGACAGGAATCACCATAGACTTTTAACTCTTGGATATTCATTTCAATTGCGGCTCGCAAGCCTAACACACATGCTTCATATTCTGCCATGTTGTTAGTGCAATCGAATAAGAGTTTTGCTGCTATCGGATGATGGACTCCGTCAGGGGAAATGATCACAGCTCCAATTCCTTTCCCATTGATGTTAACGGCTCCATCAAAAAACATCTGCCATCCAGTTTCCTCTTCTGCTGACTCGGCACACATTATTTCATCATCCGGCAACCTGGTGAGAAGTGGTTGATAGTCGAGCACGGGGTGTTCTGCCAAGTGATCTGCTACTGCCTGTCCCTTTATTGCCTTTCTCGTGGTGTAGACAATGTCATACTGAGATAAGATAACCTGCCACTTGGCTATCCTTCTAGTGGAGATTGGCTTTTCAAAAATGTACTTTAGGGGATCTGTATCTGAAATCAGAAAGACAGTATGACTGAGGAGATAGTGCCGGAGCTTTTGAGCTGCCCATACCAATGCGCCACAGGTCTTCTCAAGCAATGTGTATCTTACTTCATAATTGGTAAACTTCTTGCTCAGATAATAAATTGCTTGTTCCTTTCTTCCTGTATCATCATGCTGCCCTAGGACACATCCGGCCGCTGTTTCTGTGACTGACAAATACATGATCAGCGGTCGTCCTGGTACAGGGGGAACCAAGGTCGGCGGACTCATCAGATAGGCCTTGATTTTGTCAAACGCTTCTTGGCAATCTTCATTCCAGATCACGGGGTTATCCTTTTTTAGCAATTTGAATATTGGTTCGCACATGGGAGTCATCTGTGCTATGAACCGACTGATGTACTGTAATCTGCCAAGGAAACCCCTCACTTCTTTTTCTGTGGATGGGGGAGGCATCTCCAGAATTGCCTTTACTTTGACAGGATCAACCTCAATTCCTCGTTTCCCAACGATGAATCCAAGTAGCTTCCCTGAAGTAACGCCGAATACACACTTATTAGGGTTCAATCGGAGCTTGCATTCCCTGAGCCTGTCAAACACTCTTCCAAGGTTCACCAAATGATTTTCCTCTTCTTTTGACTTTGCAATCATGTCATCCACGTATACTTCCATTTCTTTGTGCATCAGATCGTGGAATAGCAAAGTCATTGCTCGCTGGTATGTGGCGCCTGCATTCTTCAACCCGAATGGCATCACTTTGTAGCAGTATGTTCCCCAGTGCGTGATAAAGGAAGTCTTCTCCATGTCCTCAGGTGCCATTTTGATTTGGTTATATCCAGAGAATCCATCCATAAACGAGAACATGGAATGGGTTGCAGTATTGTCAACCAGTATATCAATGTGTGGCAATGGGAAGTCATCCTTTGGGCTTGCCTTGTTCAGATCCCTGTAGTCAACGCACATCCTGACCTTTCCATCTTTCTTGGGGACTGGCACGATATTTGCTAACCACTCGGGGTAATCTGTAACTTTCAAGAACCCAGCTTTTAACTGCTTGGTGACCTCTTCCTTGATCTTCAGGGCCCATTCTGGTTTCATGCGTCTGAGTTTTTGCTTCACTGGTGTAGCCTCAGACTTTATAGGTAACCGGTGCACAACTAAATCCGTGTCTAACCCAGGCACATCCTCATATGACCATGCAAACACATCAATGTAAGATTTTAGAAAATCAGTTATCTGTGTTTTCTGTAATAATGTCAGCTTTTTACCAACTTGAAGAATCCTTGGTTGTGCTGTGTCACCTATGTTGATAGGTTCAGTTTTCTCAATGTTAGCCTGGAGACCCTTTTCATGTTTGTCCAAGGCAAATTGGATTTCAGGTGGGGTTTCCCAGGATTCATCATTATCCTCAAGTTCATAAGGAACACTGGGGATGATTTCTGAATCATTGGGTTGTGATGAGTAAGTGTAGCTATCTGATTCCTGCTTGGCACTATGGATTTCTTTTTGTTCTTTTTGTTTTGTTTGATTTTGGCAGCCTGATTATCTATCTCGTGCTCCGAATTTTTCGGGTGTGCGTCGAGATTGATACTAAGGTTGCGATTTTGAGTTTGCTTACTTGCAGAATTATTCACAGAAGCAGAAAAATAATCAAAAGACTTCACGCATTTATTAAAATGTGCGGCAATATCTACAGGGGGAATTTCAGAAGTGGAAGAAACTCCCTATGGTAGTCCGGCTTTGCGAGTGGCAAGTGGCGTCGAACTCCAGTTCTGTAATGCGTGCTTGTCCTTGGTTACAGCGGTCACCGCATTCACCTTTCCAGTCTGTATCATGCTGATGCTGCTGTCAGAGGAGATGCAGATGGGGTCATTAGCTGTGCCCTTCTTTGGTTGATTCTGACTCGAATCCTCTGATGGTACATTGATCCATACCCCGCGGCGGATGATAGTCCCTGGTACCCGGATAGTGACTTCGTTGGGTGGTTCCACCTTGGGCAATGCCTTGGTTGCAGATTTTACTGATGATTCATCCCTCCTGCTGGAAGAATGTTTGTCAGGGGCCCAATTACCATAAGTCTCATGATAAGCCAGCTCAGTGGGCAGTCCCAGCACTTGGGGCATATTCTGGAACATCTGACCCAAACCATCCTTGGTACTTGGGTGTATAATGCAGATAGGAGGTGGGGGAGACCTTTGCCTTAGAGTGGGTTCTCCTGAACTATCCTGGCTTCCCATCATGTAGATGTACTGAGCTGGCTCTTCTTCTTCGGTATCATCTGATGGGTAGGCAAACGCCTCTTTAGGGATAGCTGGTTTTTCGGTGTCAAATAAAGCAGACAGTTCTTCCATCATCCCACTGAGAGCTTCTGAGTTCTTTTCTGTAACTGTCTCCTGGGGCCTGGGAGGTTCATCCCATAACCTTTGCAGATAATCGGCTTCTGCTTGCTCAACTGGATCTTTGAACTCATCGCCCCACCCCTGGGGGACTATGTTCTGAATGGCCTGTGCAGCTTCCCTCTCCATATTGGCAAAGTGATGGTATAACTGGCCCTGTACACAAATGGGCCAGTGTGGGTCTCTTCCTTCTGCTCGTGCCCTCTTTCGTTCAGCTTTCCTGCCAAATAGCCTGGCATAGTCTTCAGGTTCAGGAACAAACCCCAATCCAAAGCCCACAGATTTGTCACATGGCTGGATTGCAGACTTGTTACCTTGTTTGTATTTGCCCAGTCCCTCTCCTACTCGGAGGCCCCAGTCGGCGCATTCAGCAGCACCGAACATGCTCTTCCTTTTCCTTCTGCGGGACAAGTCTGATTGCAGAGGAGTAGGAATGCTGTTTATCTGCACCATTTCAATGGCTTGGAAGTTCAGGGAAGTAGGCAGCTCATAATCAATCACAGGTACCCCTCCTTGTTCAAATTCTCTGTGATTTTCTGCATGTACCGTGATCAATTGATTTCCCGAAATAAATCGGATCATTCGATGTAAGGTGGACGGGACTGCCCCTGCTTGATGTAGCCAAGGTCTTCCAATCAGCAAATTAAAGGAGGCATTGATGTCCATCAACTCAAAGGTAATGAAGAAGGCCCTTTCAGCGATTATAACTTCCAGATTAACTTCCCCCAGGGAATCCTTCTTGGCATTGTCAAACCCACGGACATTGTTGGAGCTAGGTTTGATCAACTCAGCGTTCAGCTGCAGACTGTGGAAGGTCCTGACTGGGCAGATATTCAGAGCTGACCCGTTATCGATCATGACCCGTCTCACCATTAAGTCGGAGCATCTTACAGTGATAAACAGAGGCTCTGTATGGTTATGCCCTTGAGGGGGCAAGTCTGCTGAGGAAAAGGATATTGCTTATGGTGTAGCAATTATAGACATTACTGTCTCTAGCTACTCAGGGCTGATATCGTCAGGCACATGAGTATCACCCAGTATTTTTGTTAGTACGTCCTTATGTTTGTCTGAATCTAATAAGAGACGCATAATGGATATCTGGGCTGGTGTCTTATTCAACTGCTGCACTAAATCATACTCTGGAGTGAAGGCACTATAGTGGAGTTTTTCAATCTCTTCTTCTGGGGCCTTCCCTTTCTTCTTATGGGTCTGTGGCAATTCAATAGCCACATCCTTCCCTTTCTCTTTCTTTGTTCTGTCTTCACTAATCTCTTCCTCTGGTGCAGGTGGAGGGTTAGGGTTGATATATCGACCAGAACGAGTAATCCGATCGACTTCTCTTTCAGTGGAAGTGATGGTAGAATCATGGTACATGGGTAGGAATTGGTAAGGTGGAGGCACAGCGGAATAGGTTGGGTCAAGGTGAAGTTGATGTAAGTTGAGGGTGGGTGGTTCTAGTAGGAAGTCCACAGGCTCATTGAATGGGTTCATCATGTCGAAGATGTTCAGTGGGGGTGAGTTTGGGACAGGTGGAGGATAGAAAGGCTCTGGTTCGGGAAAGTTGAAATGCACCAGAGGGAACCCCAAGAAGGTTTCTTCGTCATCATCTCTATTGACGACGCACACTTGCTGTTTTACTATTTCTTCTTGGAGGTATATCCTAACAATTTGCCCCGGTCGCCCAATCAACATAGAGGGGTCAAACTATACTTCATTGCCCTGGTCACTGATGACCTGATTCACTGATCCACTAACAGAAGCCTTAGAGTGGTCTGGGAGAGGATTGGTAGTTGTGCCAGTAGGTGGAGTAGGTGCTGCTGGTGCTGGGGGATCTACAGAGATCTTCTTGCTGTCTATCAGATCCTATATATCATGCCTCAAGTCCCAGCATCGATTAGTTGAATGCCCGGGAGCTCCAGAATGGTATTCACATCTTTCTGTCGCATTATAGTTTCGTGAATTTACCATTCGAGGATTTGGAGGCTTGATCTGTAAGTACCCCTTCTTTAGCAGTGTAGCCAATAGTTCTGCAGGTGCATAAGGTAGCGGGGTAAAAACCCTCTTCATTCTTGCCTCTGCCTCTTCTCTGGTTCTTCTCATGGGTTGCCCCTGGCCTTCAGGCCTTTGAGAGATATAGTAAGGCTGTGTTGGCTGTACATAATTAACAGCCTGAGTTTCCTGCCTCCTAGGCTCTTGCCCCTGACTTCTGCCACTTTGTCCTGTCGCAGCCCTTCTCTATGTAGGGCCTTGGCCACTGCCATCTATCTTTCCAGCCCTGACCACATCTTCAATTCTGTCTGCCGTCAGAATCAAGTCATTGAAATTGGAAGTACTTTGCCCCAGTAGCAAGGAAAAGAATGGCTGTCCAAGTGATGCAATGAATAAGGAGGTCATCTCCTGTTCAAGTAGTGGGGGTTGGACTAGGGTCGCCAATTCTTTCCATCTCTTGGCATACTCTCGTACAGATTCCTGATTTTTCTTCATCAACCTTTGCAGTTCAGCCCTAGTTTGCATAATCTGACTGTTCAAACGGTACTGTTGAATGAATGCTGCAGCCAAATCATTCCAAGTCTTGATCTTGGTTTTGTCCAGACTCAAAAACCAGTTGTATGCTGCTCCTGTCAGCGACCTCTGAAAGAACTGTATCATAATTTTTTCATCTTTGGCATATTGACACATATCTCCAGAGTATGACCTTAGGTGGTTTAACGGGCACCCAGTGCCATCAAACTGATGCAAGTCAGGGCATTTGAATTTCGGTGGAAGTTGAACATCGGAGAAGAAGCAGAGGCTGTCTAAAGTAGCCTCCATGGGGACCGCACTAGGTCGTAGGCTTTTTAGCTCTTCACGCAAAGCGTCTACCTCTGACTTAGTGGCTACCATCTTTTCATCAAACTGGGCTTGCTGTGTTCTATACCAATCTTCCTCTTCTTGCCCAATTGGGCAGGTGCAATAACCTGTGGAAGAGGCACAGCTTGCGGAGGTGGAGGTGGTACCAACGGAGCTGGGTACGCAGGGTATGGTGGTGGAGCATCCATCTGCGATGGGGCAATTGGTTGCTGCAGGGTTACTGGTGCAGCTGGGGGAGCCATCCTGAGTTCTCTTAGTTCTGTCATTAACTCTTGAATAATAGTCCCCATACTATCAATCCTCTGTTGTAGATCAGTCACCGTCTGTGCCTGGCTGGACTCTGCCTGGTCCTGTCCTGGTGAGGTCTGTTCTCTTGGCTGCTCCATCTCAAGTCTGCTCCTGGATCTTAACAAGTAAGGGCTTCGAGAAGCAATTTTGGTACCTGGGAAGGGCAACCAGCGGATATTAGTGCAACTTATATTAAAGGCATAATACATGATCAAAGATTAATTTATTTGGATTATTTTGAAGGTGATAGAGATTCCTAAGCTTGCTCTATTTTAGCCGAACGGCTGGGAAAGAGAACCCGGTTTAGACTGGTCTGTTTTAGCCAAATGGCTGGGAGAGAGAACCCGGAATTGATCTGTTTTAACCAAACGGTTGGGAGAGAGAACCCGATTTAGACTGGTCTGTTTTAGCCAAACGGCTGGGGGAGAGAACCCTAAATTGATTTGTTTTAACCAAACGGTTGGGAGAGAGAACCCGGTTTAGACTGGTCTGTTTTAGCCAAACGGTTGGGAGAGAGAATTGGTCTGTTTTAGCCAAATGGCTGGGAGAGAGAACCCGGTTTAGAAGGTTGGTTTGAGCTCAGTATCACGAGGTTGGACCATGTTAAGTCTCCGCAGGGGATGAGCTAAACAACAACATCCAGGTGTACCTTAACCAATTTTCAGTTTAATCTCTGATGGTTTTGGCACCTGACTTTGGCTAGTAGTTCCCGGGCGTGTCTTAGCTAGTCGTTGGTTTAATCACCATTGACTTTGACACCTCACAACGGGGAAGGCTATGCCAGGACGATCCTCTGCCAATCTTCTGGTTTAATTACCAGTGGCTTCAGTGCCCTAAGAGTTTGGCTAGGGATACCCGAGCGTACCTTAGTCGTTAGCTTAGTTGCTTGACCTTGGTGCCACACAACGGGGTATGCTATGCCAGGACGATCCTCTGCCAATTTTCTGGTTTAATTACCAGTGGCTTTGGTGCCCCATAGGCTGACCGTGTGATCTTATAAATCAGACGGGTGTGATCTGAGCTCAAGGGATTGGGTGTTCTTTATTCAGAACCCTGGGGTTTTAAAACTTAAGTTTGAAACTTGAAGGTTTGAGAGTTGACAAGGACGGGGTGTTCTTTACTCAGACCCCCTGGATTTTAAAGATTCTTTTGGCAAGTTCTTTATTCAAATTGCCTGAAAGTTTTAGAGTTGATGGTAAAAATGGGGTGTTCTTTATTTAGATCCCTTTAGTTTAAAGATTCAAACAATTTGGCGAGTTCTTTACTCAGATCGCCTGAAAATTTTAAAGTTGAAGGATTGGGGCCAGACTGTTTGAAAAAGGAATTTGAGGATGTCTTAATTGACTTTTCAAAATTTTTCATGGAAAAAGAAATACAATGCCAAAATTTAGAACAAGCAATTTCAAGATTAAACAAAACAAACAAACCCAGAGTCTAGCTAGGTTGGTCATCATCATAATGAGAGGACACGTCTCGCCTTTTCAAGGCACGCAGAAGTTTATTCCGCAGACGTCGGTCCTCTTTTGCGCGTCTGCGCATGGTGTCAAGTTGCTGTTGAAGGGCCTCATTGGCCTGCTTGTTTTTACGCTCGGAATCCACGTATGCACGGTGGATTCGAGAATGAGATTTCCGCAGTTCGGCCACCCTATCCCTGTATGTGTCAGGGGGCGGAACTGGGATATCGTCAGAGGTGACGATATGAAGAGGAGGTGGGCTGTCTAGGCCAATTTCTCGAGCAATCCATTGTTCGTAATTACGAACATCGGATGCAGTGAAAATGTCCTCTTGGAGTATGTGCACGTGTTGCCATTCCTTCACCAATTTTTTCTTCAATTCCCATGTAAGTGGGCCAGTTAATCCTTCCGCCTCATCCTTGATCGGTATTCCCTGAGACCTCCCAAACTGTCTCAGAATTCGAACCGGATAGTATGGCATGGCATGGGTCAAGCCTATCAAGGCTAGGCAATGTCTTTTCCTGAAAGCTATGACGGGAGTATATGCTTGGTCAAATGTGCCTCCCCATCTTATATCAGTTTCTCCTTTCAACTAGAGAAAGTGGTCAAACCAATCCTCTCTGGAGGGTAAGTCTGGTCTAATCTCTCTTTGGGCCATCAGGGTGACATTGTCACTGACGTACCCATAACGTGGGCTGACAGGTTCAGCAACCATCAGGTGATCTTGGAGCCACATGTGTAGGAGAGGAGCGCATCCCTGAAACCTCCTAGTTCCGTTCTTGGTCATGGTCAAGGCATGATATAGCTGAGCAAGGATTAGTGGTGCAATCCGGAATTTCACTTGGAATTGGTCTACAATTTCCATGAGGGCCAAATTAATGGTGTCTCCCCCAGTACGAAAGAAGAGCTGTGACAGAACCACGAGGGTGAAGGTGTCCCACCAAACACGGGGTCTTTCCTACTTCTTGTCCCTTATCTTTTCAGCAAGGAAGGTTTTAGAAACCCGCGTGAATGCTTGGTCACCTCCTAATGTCTGGAATTCTCCTCTTGGTAGGCCAAAGAAAGTACAAGCTTCATTCTTGTAGCTATCTTTGAGACTTGGCCTAGCTGGTTCTCCATGGTCACGAAATCGGAGGAATAGTTCAAATTCCTCAATTGTGGGCGTCAACTCATTAGTTCCAAACCTAAAGAGTGAAAGTTGGGGATCCCAGAAAGGTAGGGCCGCCTAAATCATGTCCCAATTAATGGGCACATTTAACAGGGACAGAGTTTGTCCCATATGGTATTTCTGTTCCCATTTAATTTGCTCATCTCCTTGTAATTGCCTTGTCCAAGAACGGATCCAAGGTGTATCAAAGGCACACTTCTCTATCCTAGGGAAGCGAATTCTCTCAGTCGAGGATGAAGATGCCATGCTGACTATCCGATTGAAATTCCAAGTCAATTTAGGGTTTTCCACCAAAAACTCTAAATTAGTCTAAGGCATGCAACAAGATATGCAAAAATTAAATCAATGCCTAAGCGGTTTATGCAATCAAAAATCAAATCCAAGCATTCAAGTTATAGGGTTTTAAAGGTTATGTCCTTTAAATGTTTGGAAAATGGATTCAGGTCTTAGCCGGCCTTTTCTTTCATCTGTTCTTTCATCTGCTCTTTCATCTGCCCCTAGTGTCGGACTGAAAACAATATTTACAACTTGCCTTCGAGGGCAAAATTTACAAAAATAAATCTGAAAAGAGAATCACCTTTAGGGTTGTTGAGAACCCAAAAGGAGGGTACAAATTTGCCATTCGGCAAGTGGGCTGAAATCCTATCTCTAGGGTTTTTCTGCCTCTGTTCTGACCCATTTCTGTCTGATTTGGCCAGCTTTCGACTGAACTAAGACCGACGTGAATGCACGGATTAAATCGAGTTAATTAGGGTTAAGACCCACACAGGTGGGGGTTAATGCCCCAGGTTAATTTTACCCTTATTTGTTCATTTATGTTCATGCTCACATCAGGGTTTATCAGAAGTAATAGGTGGGGAAGGATACCCAGCCCAAGGCGCCTGCCTTCAAGGGTCTGAGCCAAGTACTAGACCCTTCGCGTACCATGGCAAGAAACCAATGGCGCTTGAAGAATCTAGAAACCTGGGGAGATAGGTTTACCCTGCTTTCCCCGGCAAGCCACGGGAGCGTAGGGCTAATACCATCCCAAAAGTAAGTTTCTCGATTGAAGAAGGGTGGCTGCTAGAGAGATCTAGGTTTTGGTTAAGAAGAGCATTCACATGTTCAGACATCATTCAGTTCGGATCATTCATGCAGACTCCCTCGTGCACGTCACCCCATGCAGTTAAAAATTCATTCACGGTGTAGTGAGGTGCTTGTGTGTGCAGTGGAACCAAGTGCTGTGTCTGTTCGGGTGATTCTCGGATAATGGGCTGATTAAGGGTTCCTTAATGTCGCTTTTATAGTGAGAATACAGAACAGTATGTAATACAATGTTTGGGTGGATCCTCAGGTAAGTGGGCGGGTCACATTGGTGTAGACACCCCAAATTGCACTGCCAAATGAGAAAATAATAAAAACATGTAATTAGAGCTTAAAACAGGTCAAAAAAGCCTAAAAATAGAAAGAACAGGCTTTGCCCGTATTGGCTTCACGGGCCGATCTCGCCCGCAAAATATCTACGGGCAGGCGCGCCCGTAGTACCAATACGGTCACCATTGGACCGTAAATCATTTACGGGCATTAAAGACACGTGCAAGTTTTGTCCTTCTCTTGATTTCCGAGCTTTATTTGAAGTCCAATATATCTTTAAACGAGTGGATTATGTCTTTTATTCGCTGAGGCCACCTTGGTTGGCTATGGATGGGCATTATCTCCAACTTTCTCTCTATCCTGAGGATCAGGCTATATCCTTTTGGACCAACCATGCCCCTGGGTGTGTCTATAAATAGAGGCTCATTCCTCTAGCTTAGGGCCACGAAATTTTGAAGTCAAGGAATTCTAAGAAGCTCCAAGAGAAGAGAAAGAACTCCTGCTGCCTGCCTGCTCAATCCAGGTAAGTCCCTTATCCCTTTTTATTTTCTGTCTTCAATTCTAGATGTAATAGGATCATCTCTATTGCTGTAGAATAAGGCCGTATATGTTTTTGTATTCCTAAACTTGTCTCTAAGTACCTCAAGAGTCTCTCTAGCCGTAAAACGTGAAGAGAGAACTAGGGGAAAGGGGAACAGGTGGATCCCTAGAATAGAACCCCATATCTGTTTTTTTCTTTTCATAGAATAAGGCCTTTGATTGTGTTTGTGTAACCAAACCTATCTCCAAGTACCTCAAGAGTCTCTCTAGCCGTAAAGCGTGAAGAGAGAACTAGGGGAAAAGAGAACAGGTGGATCCGTAGGGTAGACCCCCATGTGCTCTAATTTGTGAGATGTGGCTATTTTGAATATCCTGATCATGTTTTAATGCTTTTTATGATATATCTGAATGAATTACATGAATCTATGATGTTTATAGCATGAGATCCTCTCTTTTTGCCAAAATTTGGATTTTTGCCACTTTTGCACCTACAGCACTGTTTTCGTGGATTTTTGTGATTTTAGGCTAGGATCCTGGATTTATCATGATCAATATGGTAGATCTGAATCCAAAAGCCTGAAAGTAAATTCTAGGGTTTCATGATGTGGTTCTTAAAATTGTTTTTCATTATTGAGAGAAGACCCTACGGTCTAAATTCTCCCTTTTTGGTGTTTTTCATCAACGTGGGTATTTTTGGTTTTTATTTTCTGATTTAATGTGAAATTTGGGCTTTATCTATATCCTGGACTATTCAAGTTCAATTTTGAAATATTTTATAAAAATCATATTTTTCTAGATTTCTAGAATTTGACTTAAAGCCAGATTTTTGGATTTTTCACTTTAAATTGATTTTATTTGATTTTATCTCAATTTTATTTTGATCATGAAACCCTAGGAACGGTATGATCATATTTGATAGTTCTGGATCAATCAGACTATTCATATGAAAAAACCATACAATTGTCTTCTTTTTGTGATTTTTATGTGATTTTTTATAGCAAGCTTTTTCCTTTATTTTAAACATGAACAATACCTGGCAACCACCTTGTGTGGATGAATAGGGGTGCCTAACACCTTCCCCTGTTGATAACCTAATCCCCTTACCCATCTCTGGTTGTTTTTTTTAGGAGGGATATTTTGCCCTAAAATTTGCCTTTTGTGCTTATTTAATATTTTGGTGTCCATTCACACCTAAATTGAATGGTGGCGACTCTTTGTTTTATTTAATCCCGTGTGATGATTGAGGAAATCATGTAGATTGATTTTTTCCCATGTCTCACAACTGGCGACTCTGCTGGGGACTTGAGGATTTGAGCCTTTTTGGTGTTTGTTCATGTTTTTGATTTTTTTGATTTGCTTGCTATTTTGTGTTCTTAAGCATGTTGAGTATGTTTTAAATCTAAATTATTGCTTAGGAATTCATGGGGGTAGAAACCTGCTTAATTTTGATTTATAGGATTGTTTCTACAAACATGCGTAGGGGAGGTCCGTTTTGCTGAAATATGCTTATTTCTTGCTATATTTTTAGGATAGCATGTTTTAATTTGCAGCATGATCTCCATGATGATTTTGGGTGTATAACATGATCATATGTTTGCATGATAGATGATTTTTTTATGAGCATGTTTTGGGTGCTATAGGATTGCTTTATTTACTTGTTTATTTTAAATATGCTTTCCTATTATGCCTTGGTTTGTTTATGCATGGCTGCGAAAAGAGTGGCAAGGGTTTGGGACGTTGTGAATGTAACCTATGTTTACAATGCACTGTGCACCTTTTATTTTTTACACGGCCTACCCTTAACCTATAGGAAGTTGAACCCGAATGTGTGTAGCTTGGCGCAACGAGGTCGATACTTCGGAAAGCGAAAGTGAAAACATTCACCTTAGAACTTTGGGCTAATGATGTGATGATAATGTGGATCTGGGATTCTGGTCATCACTAGGCTTGAGTGCTAAGTTGCCATTAAGCCAAAACCCAAAACCCCTACGCTTGAAGGTGGAGTTACACGTTTTTGGCTAAAGTACACAATTACGTGGGAATACGGGTTTGTATGATTGTGGGAAGGCCGTGTGCATGGCTTACAAACCAGGGCATAATGCGGATGCTATATTCAAGGTAAACAAGGTAACAAGTTAATCCTATTGTTTTGCATTATTTTCATGTCATAGGGGTGTCAGGGTACCCATGGGTTTGGGATAAAATTGGTCCCAAAATATGCATATTTTCTAAAAGTTGGTGCAGCCCATAGGAAGAGTTTCTAACTCTGTTTAGAATCAATCCTACCCTATGTACACACAAGAGGCAACAAAAGGGTATCAAATTCTTGAGTATGATGTCAATTTGGAGGGTACATGTGCCCTCCTAAGCATGTGTTTTAACAAAAAGGCCAAAGTCCACTTTGGGACAGTTTAGAAGCTCTGCAATGGGTGAACCGTACGTTTGGATGAACAATGAAAGTGATCAAACCATGTAAAAACTGAAAAAATATGACAGGGTTCCGTAAGACCGCATTTGGTACACGGGCTGGGCTTGCCCGTATTCGTTATACGGGCTAGGCTAGCCCGTGTTTTGCATACGGTCACAGCTTGCTCGTAATTTGAATACGGGCAGGGCTGGACCGTATTGTGTATACGGTTTTCTCGGAATATTCAACTTTAATCAGTTTTTCCCACTAAAATCTTCATTTAACCTTTAAATAATGATAAAGGGAAACAAGTTTGAATAAAATGCTTCAAAAATATATATATATATATATATATATATATATATATATATATATATATATATATATATAAATAGAGAAAGGTTCCTTGGGCTTCTGAAAGCCTTTGAATTTCAGACTTTTTCAAAACTTTTGGGCCTCTGAAAGCCTTTGAATTTCAAATTTTTCAAAAAATCTTGGGCCTCTGAAAGCCTTTGAATTTCAGACTTTTTCTCAAAAAACCCCGGGCCTCTGAAAGCCTTTGAATTTCAGACTTTTTCTCAAAAAACCCCGGGCCTCTGAAAGCCTTTGAATTTCAGATCTTTTGGGCCTCTGAAAGCCTTTGAATTTCAGAACTTTTGGGCCTCTGAAAGCCTTTGAATTTCAGACCTTTTTCTTTTGGGCCTCTGAAAGCTTTTGAATTTCAGAACTTTTGGGCCTCTGAAAGCCTTTGAATTTCAGACCTTTTTCTTTTGGGCCTCTGAAAGCCTTTGAATTTCAGACCTTTTTCTTTTGGGCCTCTGAAAGCCTTTGAATTTCAGAACTTTTGGGCCTCTGAAAGCCTTTGAATTTCAGACCTTTTTCTTTTGGGCCTCTGAAAGCCTTTGAATTTCAGAACTTTTGGGCCTCTGAAAGCCTTTGAATTTCAGACTTTTATCAAAAAAAAAAACCCTGGGCCTCTGAAATCCTTTGAATTTCAGACTTTTATCAAAAATCCTTGGGCCTCTGAAAGCCTCTGAATTTCAGACCTTTTCCAAAAATATCCCTGGGCTTCTGAAACCCTTTGAATTTCAGACCTTTTTTCAAAAACCCCCCGGGCCTCTGAAAGCCTTTGAATTTTAGATCTTTCTCTCTTTTGTGGGACCTGTTGGAAGCCCTAGAATATTCCAACAATTCAATTCAAAAAAAAAAAAAAAAAAAGAAGCAAATAAAGAAAAATCCAAACTCGTGTTCACCCAGCTTGCACATAGGCATTCTTAGGCATGTGAATGAGATTAATTGAGCATTGATATCTTTTCCTTTATCTTGTATCCAGGTACCAATACACTTGCAATCATAGCTCCTATAACCAGATCAAGAGCTCGAGCCATGAATCCCGTTGAAGATGAAGTTGATGCTCCTCATCCAGATGTTGTTCTACTCCAAGAACAAGTGGCAGGACTAGCCCGAATGCTAGAGAACATACTGTCAGTACAGGCCCAACAAGTGCAGGCCCAACAAATGCAGGCCCAGAACCAGGCATCCACATCCAACCCTGCACCTCCACCCCAAGTCAACGTTCCACCTCCAGTGCAACCAACTCCGGAACCCGTCTATGAACCCACCCCTGAACCTATACTGACCAGGGATGAGACAGCTGAATCAAATAAGGAAAAGGAAAGGATAAGGGAAGAGGTTAAAAGAAAGTTCATGCATAAGCTAGAAATGATCCAAGATGAACTTAGGGAAGTCAAAGGGGTAAACAACTTTGGAGGCACCAATTTTGAAGACCTGTGCCTATATCCCAGTGTTAACCTGCCGGCCAAGTTTAAGTGCCCAGACTTGGACAAGTATGATGGCACTGGTTGCCCCATGAGCCACCTAAAGTTGTATTGCGGTGCCCTATGCCAGTTCGGGCAGGATGAGGGTATCTTGATCCAACTTTTCCAAAGGAGCCTGATTGGAACCGCATTAAGATGGTTCGCCACTCTGGACCATGGGAAGATCAAAAGATGGAAGTACCTAGCCGATGCCTTCCTGGCTCAATACCGGTTCAATTCAGAGATCATGCCAGATAGGTATGACGTCATGAGAATGAGCAAAGGAAGGGATGAAACTGTAAGGCAATATGCCAAGAGATGGAGGGAGACAGCCTCCCAGGTCAGGCCACCCATGCTAGAACAGGAAATGATTTCTATTTTCATAAGCACTTTGGGTCAACCATTCTACAGCCACTTGGTGGGTCAGACCACCACCAATTTTGCAGCTTTGGTTCAAGTGGCTGACCGAATAGAAGATGGGATCAGGTCAAGTAAAATAATTGACCACTCTGCCATGGTGAGCCAGTAGGACCCCAACCTAAAGAAAGGAAGCGGGACAAAAAAGAATGGGAACAAGAAGGAGGGTGAGGTAAACATGGTACAGCCACCATTTGGCCCTAACAAGCCCATACAAATCAACGTACCCGCTCATTTTCTTACTCCAGCTCCACCTACCCAGGCCCCTATGAGGGTTAATGTTCCAACAGCACCTTCAGACCAAAAAAGGGTTTTTACCAAAGAGGAAAAGGATGCCTATTTTGCAGCAAGGAGAAATAGGGTTTTCACCCCTATTCCAATGACTCCCTCTCAATTGCTGCCCACTTTATTGCAAGGAGGGTATATCACCTTAAGAGAACCTAATTCGAATGCATCTAAGGGGAGAAATTTCGACCCCTCCACCACTTGTGATTACCATATGGGTGCACCTGGGTACCCTACAGACAAGTGCTGGCCTTTGAAACATGCTATTCAGGATTTATTAGACCAGAATACCCTGTCTTTCAATACAGGGGCGCCCAATCCTCCAAGAACAGATATTGGACAAAACCCACTGCCCCAGCATCACGGGGCAGGCCCATCTAATGTCATAGGAGTCATCTCTTCTGACAAAATAACCTTTGACCCATCTCAATTAATTGCTCCCATAGGGACAACGGTCAAAGTATATTTTGACAGGAGAAGTGAAGGCCAAGAAATAAATATGATTTCAAAGGGGAATGATAGGGCTGCAAAGAACATTAGCTCATCTTTGGACCGGGTCTCATCCCTCATGGCCCAGATAAACATCACCAAGCCACCTTTGGTCATTAATTGCAATCCATCCACTTTTACTCCGCCCATTCAGTCTAAGCCACCATTGGTCATAAATTGTGACCCCCTTAGTGCATCAGTCACTTCTGCAAACCCCCAACCAAAACAACTTCCTCCATTGGTTGTTAATGTTCCTATTACTCAGACTTCCATTGCCAAGTCCAAACTTCCCCCATTGGTGGTGAATGTCCCTAAGCCTTCCTACATTGAATCGGCTGTACCATGGAACTACAGTGAAGCATTTACCACTACATGCCCTGCAGTTGAAAGCAAGGAAGAAGTAAACCTCATGATGAGGTCAGGAAAATGTGTAGGGGTGGAAGAAAAACAAAAAGAAACAGAGAGGGAGAAAGAAGAAGAAAAAAATAAAGGAAAGGCCAAAGTAGGGGAAGAGGCCCCTCAGGTAACTAACAGTGAGGCTGCTGACCTCATGAAGGTAATAAAAAAGAGTGAGTTCAATGTCGTCGAGCAATTGAACAAAGTCCTTGCCCAGATCTCAATACTGGGCCTATTGTTAAATTCTGAAAAACATAGGGACTCCTTGTTAAGGATACTCCAGGGGGCCCATGTGCCTAAAAACATTGAACCAGACCAACTAGGCCGGATGGTTGGTCAAATTTTATCCCACAACGTCATAACCTTTTCTGAGACTGAAATCAGTCCAGCAGGGTACCATCATGTTGACCCATTGCATATTGCTGTGCTCAGTAAGGGTTGCATGATAGCCCGGGTCTTGATTGATAATGGGTCAGCCCTCAATGTCTGCCCTTTAGTAACCTTTGTTAAGCTCAATCTGGAGCGAAACAAAATAAAACAAAACGGAAGAATTATAAGAGCATTTGACAGCTCTAAAACACACTCCCTAGGGGAGGTTGAACTGCCGGTCACAATTGGACCGTATATTTTCAACATCACATTTGAAGTGATGGATATACCTGCGGCTTTCAACCTACTCCTAGGAAGGCCGTGGATTCATACGGCTAGGGCCATACCATCTACCCTCCACCAGAGAGTCAAATACATTAGAGGGCAAAAGGTGATTACCGTCCTGGCGGAAAATTTGGTTCCCCCCATGTGGTCCCCTGATGTACGTTGTATTAGCATGGAAATGACTGCAGATAAGTTGACATATCACTCTTTTCAATTTGAAGCTGTGAATTATATACCTGGGGGGTATCAGGAAAAAGAAGGAAAGTTGACCTGTGCTGAGAGAATGGTCAAAAATGTGCTAGAAAAGTACAACTTTCACCCTGGAAATGGTCTGGGGGTTAACCTACAAGGAAGGATAGAACCAGTACAGGTTAAGAAGATGGTTCACAGAGCAGGATTGGGGTCCAAGCCAAGGAAATGGAAAAGTCAGGGGCAGATAGAAGCTATAAAATTCCCGCACATCAGGGAAACTTTTCCTAAGCTGTCTCACATGATTCAGCTGTCTCCTCCTGAGGATCAGTCCAAACCTCCATACTACAATATCAACCCATTCCAGAAACCCAAACCCTCCACCATACAACCATATGTTCCACCTCCACCTCCACAAGCATCTGGTGGGCCTGGGCTACAGGCAGAACAGGAGCAGGACTTTGCTGAGGACGTAGGGGCATTCTTTGCCATGACAGAAGGCAACCAAGAAAAAGTAGCAGAGGAGCTACCTTTTATTGATTGGGCTGCAGTAGAAGTTCCATCTGGAACTAGCCCTACAGAAGAAGCAGGCGATGCAACTCACCCAGTACTGGTGATCTCTGACGCAGATCCTGAGCTTGAGGAGCAGGCTTGTATCCCTGCCCCAGATTCTTTCATTCTGAATAATTGGGAGGAAACTCCTCTTACTTTTGAAGCCGCGTTTGTTTGGCAAACAGACATGGCTTCCAAAAAAAAACTCCATTAGTGGAATGCCCTTTTCCTGAAGGCTTTAATGAGCCTTCGTCTTCAGGGAAAGATTTTGTAGAAGGCTCTCAAATAACACAAAAAGATTTTTCAGTTTTTTCTATAAAAGATAAAGTTTTCAAAAAGGTCCAAACCATTTATGAACCATATAAGCAAACGGAATTGGATCAGGATGAATATGACTTCGACCTTGAGCTCGACTTTGACCTAATGGGGGTTGAAGAAGAGACCGAGGACGAAGAAGACGACGTTCCAAAGGAAATCACATATCAATTAGAACGTCATGAAAAGGGGGTCCAACCCAATATCGAAGAGACCATATCAATCAACCTAGGGACCGAAGATGACCCAAAAATAGTGAAGATTGGGGTATGCCTATCTGAGGTACAGCGGGATGAAATGATACGATTTTTGGCTGATTATGAAGATGTGTTTGCATGGTCGTATCGGGATATGCTGGGGTTAGACACAGATATGGTGGTGCACAGGCTACCCATTCTACCAGACTCTAAGCCAGTTAAGCAGAAACTGAGAAGGTTAAAACCTGAATGGACATTGAAGGTTAAAGATGAAGTGGTTAAGCAATTCCAAGCTGGATTCTTAGCAGTGTCCACATACCCCGAATGGCTTGCAAATATAGTGCCAGTACCAAAGAAGGATGGAAAGGTCAGAATGTGCGTAGATTATAGAGATTTGAATAAGGCAAGTCCAAAGGATGATTTTCCACTTCCACACATAGACATCTTGGTGGATAACACCGCTGTACATAGTCTATTCTCATTCATGGATGGGTTTTCTGGGTATAATCAGATTAAGATGGCTAAGGAAGACCAAGAGAAGACAGCCTTTATCGCCCCTTGGGGTACCTTCCACTACACTGTCATGCCATTTGGACTTAAGAATGCTGGGGCGACCTACCAGAGGGCCATGACAGCCTTATTCCATGATATGATCCATAAGGAGATGGAGGTTTATGTGGATGATATGATAGCCAAATCATGTGAAGAAGAAGACCACTTGATCAACTTGAAGAAGGTATTTGACCGGCTTAGGAAATACAGTCTAAGGCTTAACCCTGCGAAATGTGTCTTTGGGGCTACATCAGGAAAATTGTTGGGCTTTATAGTAAGCAGAAGGGGAATTGAGATTGACCCAGCTAAAGCTAAAGCCATCATTGAAATGCCATCACCTAGAACCGAGAGGGAAGTTCGGGGTTTTCTTGGGAGGATTCAGTACATAAGCCGGTTCATAGCACAGCTCACCGCTATCTGTGAACCAATTTTCAAACTTCTAAGAAAGAATAACCCGACAGTCTGGAATGATGAGTGCCAAGAAGCCTTTGACACAATAAAGGAATACTTATTAAACCCACCTGTGCTAGTACCACCAACTCCAGGAAGGCCACTAATCCTATACTTGTCTGTTTTGGAGACATCAATGGGGTGTGTCTTAGGACAGCATGACGATACAGGCAGAAAGGAGAGGGCGATTTACTACCTGAGTAAGAAATTTACAGAATATGAAGCAAAGTATTCCCCTTTGGAAAAGACTTGTTGTGCTTTAGTATGGGCAACTCAGAGACTAAGGCACTATTTCCTTAGTCATTCCACCTTATTGATATCCCGCATGGACCCTTTGAAGTATCTATTTGAGAAACCAGCTTTAACTGGCAGAACAGCAAAGTGGCAGTTGTTACTCTCTGAATTTGACCTCACCTATATCACACAGAAGGCCATTAAGGGTCAAGCTATTGCAGATCACTTAGCCGCACACCCTTTACCAGAATACCAACCCTTAAAGACCAACTTCCCTGATGAGGCAATCCTGTTTGCTGAAGAGGAAGAAGAGGAAAGCTCATGGCAAATGTTTTTTTATGGGGCCGCCAATATGAATGGAAATGGAATAGGGGCTGTATTGATCAAGCCAGATGGGGCACATATCCCGATTGCAGTGAAGTTAAGGTTCCAATGCATGAACAATATAGCAGAGTATGAAGCATGCATAATTGGGTTACAAGCAGCCTTAGACCATGAAGTAGAGGAACTTGACGTATATGGGGATTCGAGTCTTATCATCTTCCAAACAACTGGTGAATGGAAAACCAAGGATCACAAATTGATCCCCTATCACCAGTATTTGGAAGAAATAAGCACCAAGTTTACTCGAATTTCCTTCAATTATATGCCAAGGGCCAAAAACCAGTTTGCAGATGCTCTGGCAACATTGGCTTCAATGGTCAGTATGCCAGAAGGGGTTGATATTAGACCATTGGAAATTGAAGTCAGGGATGAACCAGCTTACTGCCTTGTTCTAGAAGAAACCCCAGAAGAAGAAGTACCATGGTTTCAAGACATTAAGAACTTCCTAAATGATCGGAGCTTGCCAGAAAATGTCACCTCTACAGAAAAAAGAACAATACAGAGGTTGGCAGGACAGTTCTTACTAAGTGGTGGTCAGTTGTACAAAAGATCACACAATGATATACTACTCAGATGTGTTGCAAAGACTGAGTCAGAAAGGATAGTTGAGACGGTACATGGAGGAGTGTGTGGACCCCATATGAATGGGCATATGCTTGCGAAGAAGATTCTGCGATTGGGATATTACTGGTCAACTATGGAGCATGATTGCTATATGCACGTTAAAAGATGTCATTTATGCCAAGTGTACGCAGATAACAAGAATGCACCCCCTAGTGAATTACACAGTATGACATCTCCGTGGCCTTTTTCTATGTGGGGTATAGATGTCATTGGAATGATCTCTCCAAAGGCATCAAATGGACACAGGTTTATACTTGTAGCAATCGATTATTTTACCAAGTGGGTAGAAGCGGTTTCTTATGCAAACATTACGAGTAGCCATGTTCTTAAGTTTTTGAAGCACAACATCATTTGCCGCTATGGTTTGCCAAGTGCCATAGTAACAGACAATGCTTCAAACCTTAAGAACAAAGACATGAGGAAGATGTGTGAACAATTTCAGATTACCCACCACAAGTCAGCGCCTTACAGACCAAAGATGAATGGGGCAGTGGAAGCAGCGAATAAGAATATAAAGAAGATTATTCAAAAGATGGTGGTGAGTTTTAAAGATTGGCATGAAATGCTGCCACTTGCTCTACATGCTTACAGAACCTCAATCCGGACTTCTACAGGGGCAACCCCATACTCCTTAGTCTATGGAATGGAAGCAGTTTTACCAGTGGAAGTGGAAATACCTTCACTAAGAGTGCTAATGGAAGCAGAATTAGAAGAAGCTGAATGGATACAGGCTAGACATGATCAACTCAATTTAATTGAAGAAAAGCGTTTGAAGGCACTTAGTCATGGCCAATTATATCGGAAGAGGATGGCTAGGGCTTACAATAAAAAGGTGAAGCCCAGAACTTTCCAAGAAGGAAATTTGGTATTAAAAAAGATTTTACCCTTTTTGGAAGATCCTCGTGGAAAGTTCAAACCAAATTGGGAAGGACCTTATGTGGTCAAGAAAGTCCTATCAGGGGGTGCTCTCATCTTAACAGAAATGGATGGGAAGGATTTTCCTGAGCCAATCAACTCTGATGCAGTAAAGAGATATTTTCCATGAATGAATATTACTAGGAAATGATCTGAGGCCATTGTTCTTTATATCCCAAAATTTGAATCCTTAGTCAAACCAATTTGAGCCTATTCGTCTTTTTTGTTAAACCCAAACTGGACTTACAGCCTTATACTGGGGCAAAGCCAATAAGGGCAAGGCCAATAGGGGCAAAAAGAAAATTAAAAAAAAAAAAAAAAAAGAAAAGAAAAGAAAAAATAGGGGCAAATAAATGCCAAATACAAAAGAAGGGGAATGGGATTGAATTCACCATGACTGTAAGTCCAGTTGACCCATTTTCACACTTAGAAAATTTTGAGCCTTTAATACCTTTTCTTTCATAAACCGAACCTAGCCTTTGTTTCGTCCTATTATTAAGACCTCGGTGATTATAGTATATTCATTCAACTTTCAGAGTAAGATTGGTGATGACGGAATGCAGAGGCCAACCCTAGTGAAAACCGTAATTGGCACTAGGGGCAAGAAGGGCAAGAAAGAAAAAAAAAAGAAAAAAAAAAGAAAAGAATCAAGGGTTAAGTTGATCATGTGGTCTAAGTTTCAAATCAGCATGAGCACTGGAAACTGAGCAGATTAGCAAGGCCAATCATGAAGGAAAAATCATTAGGGGATGATTCTAATGGTCACGGGGTAGACAAATTTGGTCTCTTCCTATTGCTTGGACTACCCTTTTCATTATTCAACCTGATTTTAATTCCTTTAATTATATGTGATTAAGTGCTTTGGATCAGCTTTCAAAAAAAAAAAAACTATACTTTGGCCAGTGATGAGAAATCAAATACTTTTTCATAAAACTTCTGTTTTTATAAGCATCTGAGAATTCTGAGGCCAATAATATAAAACCTATTTTTGAATCAAATCTAATATCTTTCCACTAATGGAGTTTGCTTTTGTAAAAAAGTATGGAAAAAAGAAAAAAAAAAGAGAAAGAAAAAAAAATGATGAAAGAATCTAATCCCTACTCCCTAACTGCTCCTCAAGCTCCCTAATCCTAGCTGCCTGAGTTGCAATGATTCCAGAAGCACCCTATGCATCAGGATCACTTAAAAATGAGATGACCTCATCTGAAAAAGAAAGCTTGATCTTCAACGCCCTAAGGTCAGCCAAGGAATCCTGATACTTCTTCCGCATCACACGGACTTCAAAGCGACGAGCCTGCCTTTGTTCTTCAAGTTTCTTCTCCATGGCAATGCGGCCAGACTTCTGCTCTTCAAGCTTCCTCTCCAGAACAAGGACTTTTATCCTAAGTTCTTGAGCCTCCCGTACCCATATTTGTTGAAGCCGCTTATGGGTTGCCCTTTCTGACTCCAGAATGTCCTCATAAGTAGGAGGAAGAACTGCAGGAGGATCCTCTGGTACTGGGGCATGACTCTGCACCTGTTCCTTGATCCAAAAGTGATAGTCCTTCACATGGGACTCTGAAAAGATAGAACCCCGCAGAAAGCAAACATAGGACCACTCTTTCATTAATTGAGCATTTAGCCCCATGGTGGCTGATGTAAGTGGCCCTACAAAGCTCTCATAACCTGTGGGGATCATAATTCCTTGGGTCGCTCCAAATTGCCGAAGAACCCTCAAAGGAAGATAGAGAACAGCAGATTTCAAGCCTGCTAGGGCCAGAAAGTTTTTATCCCTAAAGCTAATCACTGTCTCTGGAGCAGGCTGATAAGTGCCAGGCCATCTCACTTGATCATCTTGGAGAGTACCCAAGAAAGTGAACCAGCCCTGCTTGCCACCTTGGATGTTAGGACATCCCCTATTGCTCATCAGAACAGGAACTTTCAATCTAGGAAAGAAGCGGCGAGTTATTTCTTCAACCTGGCTAAGATGGTCAAGCAACCAAAGCTGCAGAAAAAGGGAGTATTTCAACTTATTTCCAAAAAAAAAAGAAAAAAAAGAAAAGAAAAAAAAGGAGAAAAAGAAAAAAAAAGAGAAAGGAAAAAAAAGAAAAAAAAAAGAGAAAAGAAAAAAAGAGAAGAAGAAGAAGCAAAGAGAAAAAAAGAAAAGAAAAAGAAAGGAAGAATAAAAAAAAAAAAAGAAAAGAAAAAAAGAGAGAGAATAAAAAGAAAAAAAATATATGCATTCTTTTTACCTGTAGGATAGGGGCGCAGGCAAGGAAGCGTTTCTTCTTCCTGAAATAACAGTCAGTAAGGGCCTGATATATCTCTGCTAGGATCATAGGGGCCAACCTCTCGCGTTCCCTAACCTGACAGATAACTGAGATAAGAGCCAAGTCAACCTGGTCATCACCCCGTGGAAAAAGCAGCTGATTGACCACTACCAGGGTCAATGCATTAAACCTAGAGTCCTTGTCATTACTCCTCAGAAGTTTTTCAGTCAAAAAGGTCTTGGACAAGGTCAATAGTGCATCAGAATTTCCTAAGTCCTTCTTCCCTATACCCAAGAAAGTGGAAGCCTCTTTTTTATAACTAAGCTTTAGGGGTGGGTTCACAACTTTTTCAGAAAATCTAAGGCCAAGGATGGGGTCAATCTCTTCTATGGTGGGAGTCATCTCTTTATCATCAAAACGGAAGAGATTCAGCTCAGGTACCCAGTGGCCAATCAAAGCTTCAATGATTTCCCACTTAAAGGGAATTTTAGGGAGGTGTAGGATGTGCCCTAAGTGGATGGAATCCCAACGAATCTCCTCATCAAGGGTCATGGAATTAACCCATCTATCATAAAAGGAATCCACAATATTGTACCTGGTAAGATTAGGAGGTTTTGATCTAACAGGTTGTCTTGCAGGAGGAGATTCAACGGCAGGAGAAAGCGGCGTAGGGGAAGCCATGGAAGCGCCAAAGAAGCCAAGGAAAGCGAGAAAAGACGTGCTCAGGGAGTTTTTCAATTAATAAAAGTGTCACAATGATGTTCCCTAGGAGTTTATATAGAAAAAATCGTAAGGCAGTAAATTCCGTAATTATATTACGGGCAAGGCTCGCCCGTATAGGAATTACGGACACGCCTGACCGTGAAAACTTCACGGGCAAAGCAAACCCGTAGTAACTTTACGGGCACAGCCTGCTCGTAGTATAAGTACGGTTCCTTCGAAAAAATGCAAAAAAGTGGGAAGTTTTAATTTCTTTGGATCGAAGACGAGCCATCTACGGTTCAAATTAGGGAGATAGTTAATTATTTATCTAAATTTTTATTTGCTTGATTAATCATTCTAACCAAGTTTAATTGATTTGCAGGAAAAAGGAAAATGAAGAATGAGGGAAAAAGCTCCCAAGAAGCCAACTAAAGGAGTTTCTTTCTTCAAAAAATATCTTGAGAAAATTATTGCATCCTTTTATTGTCTTTGTTTCAATTAAGAAAATATAAAAAATTATATACAGGGAGTTAAGGCTACTTGTATATTCTTTTTATATGACTGAAAAAAAAAGAAGAAAAAAAAAAGGGTGTATTAAGGATTGAAATTTTATAATCCCTAATGGTTTTATCTTGATTGATTTCAGGACCTTCAAAGCATGATTAAAAGGGCTTGAATCAGAGTTTAAAGCTTACAAACCAAAGCTTATTCAAGAGAAAATTCAAAGATCCATGGAGAAGCCATAAGTCAGTTCAAGAGTGGCCATTTCAAGCAAGTGTTCAGATCAGTAGATTAACATTCAAGGATCTGGTTTCAAAGTCAAGTGGCTTATACTGATTATCAAGCCAAAGTAGCAGATGATTAAGTGAGATCAAACAGATCAGGAAAAAGTGCCAAATCAAAGCATAAAAATTGAGGGATTTATGTAAAAGTGTCAATTGGTACAATAGCATCAATGCAAGTAACATATGAATCATTAAGTATCAACAAGCAAGCAAACAGTCTATCAGCTCAATTGCAGAAAATCAGTCAAGGATTAGGCAAAAATTGAGAAATTGTGCAAAGCATAGTAATACCAGCAATGGGATTCTCAATACAGGTAGGAAATCTCAGCATGATTCAGATGGTTACTTAAGTGTGGAAACAGAAGTCAAGAGCAAAATAACAAGAAATTGAGAAATAAGGAGAATTTCGGTCACTCAAGAGGCTAGTGCATGAACCAGATTCGTCTAGATATATCATTGATTAGCATAAACTGAGGATGCAAAAATTGGGCATGGATTAAATATAAACTAGCAATTCATGAGGAATTCATATCAATCAAGAGCAAGCAATGAGCATGGAATACAATGAGCATGGTATAGAATAATCAGCAGCTCAAATTGCAAAATGGTTGGGGATTGCGGCCACTTACTAGATTCAGTCGAGATAGAGGAAAATCGGCAATCAAATGAGGAGTTCTTACACTACCGAAACTTCAAGGAGTGTCCACAGTCGATTGAGGAAGGATGAAGCACGCCAAAGACTTGATCACAGTCGCGGCAATAGGAACAGTCGCCGAAATTAATGGAGAGCAGTGGTCGCGCGAGAGAGTTGCCGGAGAACAGTGAGAATCGCCGGAAAAATGAGAAGCTCGCCGGAGAAGAACAGTTTTCGTCGGACGCTTGGAGAAGAAGAAGCAAGGACCGGAGAAGAAAGCACGGTCGCAGAGGAAATAGGGCACAGTGCAAACAGAAGAGAAAAAAGTCGCGGTCGCGAGCTTAAGAAGGAGTTCAAAATCCGTAAAATCAGTACGGGCATCAGACGCCCGTGAAAGTACTACGGTCCCGGTCGCCCGTGCAACCTCTACGGGCAGGGTCTGTCCGTAAGCCAAATACGGGCGAAGCCATAAATTGCGTATTTTATCATTTTCTCACAATTTTTAGGAGATTAATGTTTGTATTAGTTGTAAGTTGCAAGGATTGCCACATTACCCACTTTTGTTTAAAAATTTTGTCTCAAATCTCACTTCATAGCCCACAAGTGCTCAGTGAGAGGAGAGAGGAAGATTTGGCCCTTAAGCTGAGGGATTTCTTAGCAAATCTTCCACAATCAATTTTTTTCAAAAATCATCCCTTTAATCCTTGCAAAGTGCAATTGATTATACAAAAATCTCAGAAAGTGCAATTGGCGGGTCTTTTTGCTCTCTGCTTGTAATTGATTCCAATTACCAGCAAAGAGGGGGCAGCTGTAGACACCCCAAATTGCACTGCCAAATGAGAAAATAATAAAAACATGTAATTAGAGCTTAAAACAAGTCAAAAAAGCCTAAAAATAGAAAGAACAGGCTTTGCCCGTATTGGCTTCACGGGCCGATCTCGCCCGCAAAATATCTACGGGCAGGCGTGCCCGTAGTACCAATACGGTCACCATTGGACCGTAAATCATTTACGGGCATTAAAGACACGTGCAAGTTTTGTCCTTCTCTCGATTTCCGAGCTTTATTTGAAGTCCAATATATCTTTAAACGAGCGGATTATGTCTTTTATTCGCTGAGGCCACCTTGGTTGGCTATGGATGGGCATTATCTCCAACTTTCTCTCTATCCTGAGGATCAGGCTATATCCTTTTGGACCAACCATGCCCCTAGGTGTGTCTATAAATAGAGGCTCATTCCTCTAGCTTAGGGCCACGAAATTTTGAAGTCAAGGAATTCTAAGAAGCTCCAAGAGAAGAGAAAGAACTCCTGCTGCCTGCCTGCTCAATCCAGGTAAGTCCCTTATCCCTTTTTATTTTCTGTCTTCAATTCTAGATGTAATAGGATCATCTCTATTGCTGTAGAATAAGGCCGTATATGTTTTTGTATTCCTAAACTTGTCTCTAAGTACCTCAAGGGTCTCTCTAGCCGTAAAACGTGAAGAGAGAACTAGGGGAAAGGGGAACAGGTGGATCCCTAGAATAGAACCCCATATCTGTTTTTTTCTTTTCATAGAATAAGGCCTTTGATTGTGTTTGTGTAACCAAACCTATCTCCAAGTACCTCAAGAGTCTCTCTAGCCGTAAAGCGTGAAGAGAGAACTAGGGGAAAAGAGAACAGGTGGATCCGTAGGGTAGACCCCCATGTGCTCTAATTTGTGAGATGTGGCTATTTTGAATATCCTGATCATGTTTTAATGCTTTTTATGATATATCTGAATGAATTACATGAATCTATGATGTTTATAGCATGAGATCCTCTCTTTTTGCCAAAATTTGGATTTTTGCCACTTTTGCACCTACAGCACTGTTTTCGTGGATTTTTGTGATTTTAGGATAGGATCCTGGATTTATCATGATCAATATGGTAGATCTGAATCCAAAAGCCTGAAAGTAAATTCTAGGGTTTCATGATGTGGTTTTTAAAATTGTTTTTCATTATTGAGAGAAGACCCTACGGTCTAAATTCTCCCTTTTTGGTGTTTTTCATCAACGTGGGTATTTTTTGTTTTTATTTTCTGATTTAATGTGAAATTTGGGCTTTATCTATATCCTGGACTATTCAAGTTCAATTTTGAAATATTTTATAAAAATCATATTTTTCTAGATTTCTAGAATTTGACTTAAAGCCAGATTTTTGGATTTTTCACTTTAAATTGATTTTATTTGATTTTATCTCAATTTTATTTTGATCATGAAACCCTAGGAACAGTATGATCATATTTGATAGTTCTGGATCAATCAGACTATTCATATGAAAAAACCATACAATTGTCTTCTTTTTGTGATTTTTATGTGATTTTTTATAGCAAGCTTTTTCCTTTATTTTAAACATGAACAATACCTGGCAACCACCTTGTGTGGATGAATAGGGGTGCCTAACACCTTCCCCTGTTCATAACCTAATCCCCTTACCCATCTCTGGTTGTTTTTTTTAGGAGGGATATTTTGCCCTAAAATTTGCCTTTTGTGCTTATTTAATATTTTGGTGTCTATTCACACCTAAATTGAATGGTGGCGACTCTTTGTTTTATTTAATCCCGTGTGATGATTGAGGAAATCATGTAGATTGATTTTTTCCCATGTCTCACAATTGGTCCCTGTTAAAAACCACTTTCCTTAGGCGATTATCATGTCCGTTTGACAAGATCCCCCAATATCATGTAATTGCATAAGTTCCATAAACCACTAAGGTTGGACAAGAAGTACTTCCTAAACCTGCTTATATCCACCTAGTTGACTCATTTGATAACCAGGGTCCGACTGGGTTGAGGGGTCCCCAGTGGAGTCGCCAAGCTGTGCGCACCTAAACCTGGCCTAGATCGCACACCGGGCGCACCTTTGGTGCGTGCATCGGGACATTCGGAGTCGCCACTGCCTGAGAGTGCAGGCAGACACGGATTTGCCCTATCCGGGTCTATGTCTGGTCTGCGGCTTTTCAGAGTTCTAGCTAAGTCCTCGGTTACGGTCCGGGGAAGTCCTAAAGACACCCCGGTCCGCCCCGTCGGTTTGACGGGTCCCTCGGGTCTCCCTGGTTTTTGAGTCAAGTTCACCCTTCCTAGACCAGCATGCTGCTTATTGGGTCTGGCGGGGCCCTTTGGAGGTGTGGGTCCCCTCTTTATTTGATTTTATCTTTTTTATTTATTTAAGTGAAGTGGGTCGGACCCGGGTCCTGTTGGAAAACCCGTGGGTTGCCATGATTGGGCCTTGGGCCCAGTTGGGTTATTGGGTAACCAATTTGGTTATTTTATTTACTTACACATTCCATGGGTTTAGTTGGCTTGGATTTGGCCCATTAACCAATAGTTAAGTGGCCTTGGACCTGTTTATTGAAAACAGGCCTGGTATGGGCCAGTCAAAAGTGGGCCCCACTAGTGGGCCAAAGGGATCTTAATGGGCCTATCTAGACCCAAAGTCCAAAAATGGGCTTAATGCAGCCCAGGTGGTTTAAGGGAATGGTTTAGCCCGGATCAAGTCCAACCGAACCAAGAAATTACACTTTTACATCATTTTTGCATTTGCCCGTTTTTTCTCTACGGTCCAACCTGACCGTGAATTGACTACGGTCTCTCCTGTCCGTGAATCAAACACAGTCCAGGTTGGACCGGCCTGAGTTTACGGACGCGATTTAGTTTGCATATTTGCTGCCGATTTCGATCTGGATCAGTTCCGTGACTTTCTTGGGACCTCCAATGGCTTCTGCTGTCTTCCCAGATTTTACATTTTTCTTCATTTGGCTTGTAAAGCCATTTCTTCTCTTTTCACTTTCTTTGAGGTCATGATCTTCCTTCTTCTTTTTGTTTGCTCAAGCAATCATGTCCATCGTTCAGGAGGGAAGAGGGGAGATTACAGGGTATATCATGTATTGAAAGATGTTCAACATTGCAACCAAATTATGTTGAGTATCATTCTTTTGATAACTTTGGTTATTTTCTCCTCTTTTCCATAGGAATGACCATTTTGAATCAAATGCTCATCACATACAGCAGCCAAAATGTGTTAGCCATGACATAATAATAAAAAAAAGTAAGTGAAGAAGAAAAGAAAAGTGATTAAAAGTTCTCTTAATTTAATAAGGATACTTACAATGCAATGTCTAATTGATTATGATGATTCTTCCAAGTCCAAGTGAATTCGGCAGCGCTTCCGCGTCCCGTTAGATTTTACAAATTGAACTTGAAAGGGATTTGACAGGAGATTGGGTTTAAGAAGAAATTTTTGGAGGTTTATGTATGGTTTTGGGGAGGCAAGGGTATTTTGGACATTAAGTTGGCTTGGGTAGGGTGGTGGCAACTGGACAGAACTTGGCCGTGGGAAGTACCAGGAGGGAGAGGGGAGCCAGCAAGGAGGAAGGCTTCCTTTAATGAAGGGGGGTGGCCTCTCTATTTATAGGCAAAAATCCCGTGCCCGTATTTGAAGTACGAGCGTACCCTGCCCGTAATTCCAATACGGGCTGCCTTGCCCGTAATTCAAATACGGGCGAAAAACGAATATTTGCAATTATCGCAGATTCGGCCGTATGGGACGCGTGTTCCGCCGTACAGCGACGCGTGTCTGCTTAGAGAATCTTGCCCGTATTTCAAATACGGGCATGCCCTGCCCGTAATTCAAATACGGTCCAGCACGTTTTTAAAATGTTTGGATTTCAAACCTTTATTCAATTTAGTTTTTTGCAAGATTCTTATTCGATTTTTCGATTATTTTATTAAAAAAGCGAGATTCTTTTTATTAAAAAATTATTAAACACATTTATCTTATTTATTTTATTGGTTTATTCCATTTTTGTTGCCTTTTTTGCCACATGGGCAGTTTTTCTGAAACTTCAACTGCTCATAACTTCTTCATCCGGTGTCCGATTTCAGCAAACTTAGTGTCGTTGGAACCGGCTCGGAACCACCTGTCCACTGGGGTCAAGTTTGGCAGCTGAATTGGGGTTGAGCAAAAAGTCAACTTTTCGCTCCCCAAAAGTTTGACCAGCCCATATCTTTTTTCATCTGGACTCCGATTCCAGCAAATTCAGTTGCGTTGGAATCGTGTCGAAACGCTCTTTTCAATGAGATGAAGTTTTGATGGCCAAGTTTACTTGAATCAAAAAGTCAATTTTTGACCCCTCAGGGTTTGACTTTTAGTTTGACTTTTCATTTTTCTTTATTTTTGGGGGGGTGCAAAAATCAGGTGCTAACAGCTTGCTTAGTCAATTTTTATGTATTTTTGACCTGTTTTAAGTTCTAATTACATGTTTTTATTACTTTCTCATTCTGTAGTGCAATTTGGGGTGTCTACAGCTGCCCCCTCTTTGCTGGTGATTGGAACCAATTACAAGCAGAGAGCAAAAAGACCCACCAATTGCACTTCCTGAGATTTTTGTCTAACCAATTGCATTTTGCAAGTATTAAATGGGTGATTTTATTTTGGAAGATCTGCTAAAAAGTCCCTCAGCTTAAGGGCCAAATCCTCCTCTCTCCTCTCACTGAGCACTCGTGGCTATGAAGTGAGATTTGAGACAAAATTTTTAAACAAAAGTGAGTATGGTGGCAATCCTTGCAACTTACAACTAATATAAACACTAATCTTTTGATAAGTGTAGAGAAAATAATAAAATATGCAAATTTTGGCTTCGCCCGTATTTTTATCACGGACCAATGCTACCCGTAGTTTAATCACGGGTGAATGGGACCGTATTACTTTCACGGTCGTCTGAAGCCCGTACTGAGTTTACGGATTTTATTCTCTTCTTAAGACCGCGACCGCGAACTTTTTCTCTTCTGCTCGCATTCAAGCCCTAATTTCTCCTCGACCGTATCTTCTCCTACGGTTTTCTTCTTCTTCTTCAAGTCTCCGACAGTGCACGACTTCTACCTCCGGCGAGCTTCTCATTTTCCGGCGACGTCCCCTAACTCCGGCGACCATTGTTCCTCGGCGACTTCCAATTTTTCTGTTGGCATTAACCTTCTTTCCTCCTTATTTCGAGCGACTGCCGAGACTTGCTTTGACCATCTTTGAATCAAGCTTCCTCATTTCCAGACCAGTGCATCATCTTATCACTTGGGATTTCGTTCAAAGCATCCACAAACATCAATTATTCGTGAGTAAGCTTAGCATTTCAATCCTTTCTTTGCCCATTTCCACATAAACAGGTATGTCGAAAATTCATTTTATGTTTGTGGTATTCTTATAATTTCACGACTTGTGCCACTTCTTGATTCCTGATTGAATGCTTTAGATGATAAATTCGAAATCCTTCAAATGCTAATTTACCTCATGATTCAACACTGTCTTGATTTTTTTATACCACTGTTCTATCCGTAAATTGATGCTTTCTGCATGTCCATGTATATTTTTTTTTCTAGCTGATTGAATGAACAACGTCCCATGCTTTTGGATTTTATTCCTGGGGTACCCAGCTGACTAGTTTGCAATTTTTCTGATTGAGACTGAATTCCTGCCTTGTTTGCTGTATGCTTTGGGCATTGATCATCATGGAGCAACTTTGCCATTGTCATTGGGTGTATTTAAACTCTCTACTGTCTGACCTTGTATTGTTGACATGCTGATTATCTTGCTAGTAACCCCTGCATGTACTATAGATAAGCTTGCATTTTCCAGGAATTTTTCTACACATTTCCCACGCACACATGGTTTACTTTCTTGTTTATGCTGTCACTTGTTCCAAATCTTGACAAATCTGAATACTTTCCTCTCTTGAATGCTCCAACTTTCTGTCAACTTCCTGAAATTACACAAAATTAGCAATTTAGGGAATTTAAATCATGATACCCACAATTTAGAGTCTAATAAAAAATTTTAAGCAAAAAAACTTTCTGTATCTTTCTTTCTTCCTTTTGTCTTATAAAAAGAATATGGAAGAAGTTTACACTTCCCACATATAACTTTTATATGTTTCCTTGATTAAATCCCAGACAGATAAGAAAAGATAAACTCCTTTAATTAGCTCTGGATTTGATCAGGAGTTTCTGACTCATTTCCTTCCATTCTCCTTTTTCCTTTTTCCTACAAATCAATTAAACTTGGTTAGAATAAAAATTAAGCAATTAGAATTTTAACAAGAATAATTAACCAACTCCCTGGTTTGAACCGTAGATGGCCTGCCTTCGATCAGCTTTCAGGGATCCTGCATATGAGCCTTCCTCTTCGAGGGTTAGGCGTGATCCTGCTGATGTGGCCTCGTCTTCGAGAGCCGAGAGGGATTCGGATTCTGATATCCCAGATCTCCCTTCTGGGGATTCGCGTGAGGCGACCCTAGAGGTATTCTCTAACTCTTCTGAATTCAATATTCTTTCATAAAATACATCCCGTTGATCTTTTCCTTTTCAATTGCTTCTTTAGCCGGCAGTTGAGGCTTCAGGCCATGATAGGAGCCGAGCTGGAGGCAGAGATGGAGGCCATGATGAGGGCCGTAGAGGAGGCCGCAGGGGTGGCCGTGGCAGAGATGAGGCCAGGACCAGAGTAGAGATTTTTGATGAGGTGGCTGCCCAGATTAGGGATACCGACCTCTTGCATGGCTTGAGGACTCATCCCTCAGCGTGCATTAGGGCGGATATCCCTTTGGAGTATCCGATGTCCCATTACAGAGGAAGCTGGGCCAACTTTATTAGATTCTTGGGAGCCTGCAGTTCAGCCTACTGCCGGGAGCTAGGCTTATATGGCTTTGGCCTATTTATTACTATTCCGGATGTTCGCCTGGATCGGGCCCTTATTGCGGCACTGCTCGAGAGATTCTTCCCAGAGACTTTGAGCTTCCACTTCCCAGATATTGAGATTGGGATCCGGCCTTCTGACTTCACCCTTATCACCGGGATTAGGATGACTGGTGATATCATTCCTGAGATGGTGATGCCAGAGACTGATGAGGTCGCTGCTTACCTTGGATATATCGTGCTGCCTCCTGAGGCATGGGATAGAGGAAGAGCGAGATTGTCTCTGACATGGTTGAGAGAGACTTTCAGGAGGAGGCAGTTTGGCCAGCTTGCTGCCGGTGACCACGTTTTCCCGTATGCCTTTCGATTTCTTTTTCTGTACATGATGGGCTCCTGCTTCTTCCCAGAGGACACAACTTCAGTTAGTCCTCATTTTCTGAGCTTATTGGGAGATTTGCATCGAGCGAGGAGGTATGCATGGGGCCCGCTCATTTTTGGTACTATTTTGGCCGGTCTGCACCGATCAGTGAGCGGCCTCTCTACTTCCAGAGGAGCTGGAGTTGGGTGCAGATTCTTCTGGCCCTTCTTGCAGGTGAATCATTTTTTCCTTTTCTTTTTCTTTCTCTCTTTATCTTTTTCTATTCTTCTGACTCTTTTTTTTCTTTCTGCAGTTCTTTGCTAGGGTTTATATACCCTATTTCCGCCCTACCTCTACGATGCCTGAGGAGACGTATCCTATGGCACGTAGATGGTGTCATGTGGAGCACGACTTTGAAAAGAGTCGTCCTAGGTCCGCCCATGCCCACTTGGACAGGCTATACCGGTCTGAGGTAATCTTCATTAATTCCTCTTCTTTCTTCTTTCCTTTTCTTCTTGAATCACATATCTAATATACCATTCTGTTTTTTCAGCTATTTGTCCACAGGATGGAGGACATTCATGAGGTGCTAGCCCTGCATGCAGCCAGAGATGATGCCTTTGTCCCTGACCAGAGACGACAGAGATACCAGTTCTTTATTGGTCAGATGGGCAGCATCTGGTATTGCAGCGAGTGCTTCTTCTATCAGCATGTGGGAGAGCCGCGGATTCCTACCATTCCTCCAGATACTACCCCCTCTTTTCCTCCTATGCCTGTTGATCCTGCCCAGTTCCTAGATTGGACTGAGGCAGAGACATTATTAGAGGAGGGTGACTATGATGCCTGGTTCAGGCGAGCTTCTGTTGGGTGCCTCATGCCACCCATGCCTGTCCGTGGTGGAGTCACGGAGATAGGAGGGGTAGTGATCAGGGCTTATGATACGACGGTATGCCTTCTCTCTTTGTGATCTTCTATTTCATCTGAACTTAGCATTTTTCTGACTTCTTTCTTTTCTATTTCAGGAGGCTCAGTTGGCAGAGATCCGGTCTCGGTATGCTGATCTAGAGCGCCAGCTTGATGCTGCAATTACTGAGAGGGACGCCCTCTATATCACGATCTCAGACCTCCGGGGGCAGCTAGCCAGAGCACAGGGCCAGGCGGGCCCTTCTCATACTCAGGTTAATTTCTTCTTTTATTTCCATTCCTGCTATTATAACTGTTTATCTGGTTCTGACTGAAATATCTTCTCTTATTTTCAGGAGGATATAGCTGGCCCTTCTTCACCTGCTTCACCTGTGCCCATGCATCTTCGGGGTGAGGTATTTTCTGTGGCACGGGTGGAGTTCGTGACTTCTCCCAGTCCGGTAGAGGCACCTGCAGCAGAGCCTGAGATCGAGGCTGATATTGCACCTGCTGCTGAGGATGTGCCAGAGTCTGCCCCAGTTCCTGAGACTGCTCCTGATGCATCGGCTGATGTGGATATGGAGTCGGCCATGGATGCCGCTGTGGTAGAGCCTACCGTGGAGGCTGGGATGATGGAGGCTACTGTTGCTGAGCCTGAGGTAGAGATTGCTGTGCTTGGGACATCTACTCCTGTTGGTCCTGCCATGGAGCCTACAGAGGAGACACCTGCTGCCGCTGATCCTACTTCTGATGATTCTATGTTTGTTTATACGGATTCTGATATCGAGTCTACGGGATTTGTAGATACTTCGGGGTACGTTCCTCCTGATCATCCCACTGCTGGCCTTGTGCCTTTATATATGTGGCATGATATTCAGTCTGTTTTGAGCAGGATGACCCGTAGTACAGCCCGTAACATAGTGCGATATGTTTTTGAGCCCCGGTGATCTTTAGGCCGTGGTCGAGGCAGAGGACGTGGTCGTGGCCGTAGGGGTGGACCTGCGTAGGCATAGTAGATTAGGATTTTAGATGTATATGTATTTTGACAAATTGATGTACACATTCATATATATATAAAAGAAGTTTGATTTTTATTCATTTCTGCTCTTTTCTTCTTTGTTTTTAGCTTTTATTGCATGATGAATGTTAAAGCAGGGACAGGTGAAGCTTAGGGCAACAAGGAAATTGAAATTTCCCATTTTTTTGCATTTTTTCGAAGGAACCGTACTTAGTCTATGAGCAAGCCGTGCCCGTAATGTTACTACGGGCACACTCTGCCTGTGAAGTTTCCACGGTCAAGGGTGTCCGTATTTCCTATACGGGCGCGCTATGCCCGTATTATAATTACGGATTTTATTGCCTTACGATTTTTTCTATATAAACTCATGGGGAACGTCATTGTGACACTTTTAATAGTTTGGAAACTCCCTGAGCACGTCTTTTCTTTCTTTCGTTGGCTTATTTGGCGCTTCCATGGCTTCCCCTGCACCGTTCTCTTCTGTCGTTGAATCTCCTCCTGCAAGACAATATGTTAGATCCAAACCTCCTAATCTCACCAGGTATAACGTGGTAGATTCTTTCTATGACAGATGGGTTAACTCCATGACCCTTGATGAGGAGATTCGTTGGGATTCCATCCACTTAGGGCATATCCTACACATCCCTAAAATTCCCTTCAAGTGGGAAATCATTGAAGCTTTGATTGGACACTGGGTTCCTGAACTAAATCTCTTCCGTTTTGATGACAAAGAGATGACTCCTACCATAGAAGAAATAGAAACCATCCTTGGCTTAAAATTTTCTGAAAAAGTTGTGAACCCGCCCCTAAAGCCTAGTTACAAAAAGGAGGCCTCTACATTCCTGGGTATAGGGAAGAAAGACTTAGGGAATTCTGACACCCTATTGACCTTGTCCAAGACCTTTTTGACTGAAAAACTTCTAAGGAGTGGGGACAAGGATTCTAGGTTTAATGCTTTGACTTTGATAGTGGTCAACCAGTTGCTCTTTCCATGGGGTGATGACCAGGTTGACTTGGCTCTTATCTCAGTCATCTGCCAGGTTAGGGAACGTGAGAGATTGGCCCCTATGATCTTAGCAGAGATATACCAGGCCCTTACTGACTGCTATTTCAGAAAGAAGAAACGCTTCATTGCCTGCGCCCCTATCCTACAGGTAAAAATATATATATATATATATATATATATATATATTTCTTCTTTTTTCTTCTTCTTCTTCTTCTCTTTTTTTTTTCTTTTCTTTTTTTTTCTCTTCTCTTTTTTTTTCTTTCTTTTTTTTTCTTTTTTTTCTTTTTTTTCTTTTTGAAATAAGTTGAAATTCTCCCCTTTTTTGCAGCTTTGGTTGCTTGACCATCTGAGCCAAGTTGAAGAGATAACTCGCCGCTTCTTTCCAAGGTTGAAAGTACCTGTTCTAATGAGCCACAGGGGTTGTCCTAATATCCAAGGCGGCAAGTAGGGATGGTTCACTTTCTTGGGTACTCTCCAGGATGATCAAGTGAGATGGCCAGGCACTTATCAGCCCAATCCAGAGACAGTGATCAGCTTCAGAGATAGGAACTTTCTGGTCCTGGCAGGCTTGAAATCTGCTGTTCTCTATCTTCCTTTGAGGGTTCTTCGGCAGTTTGGAGCGACCCAGGGAATTATGATCCCAACTGGCTATGAGAGCCTTGTAGGGCCACTTACATCAGCTACCATGGGGCTAAATGCTCAATTAATGAATGAGTGGTCCTATGTTCGCTTTCTGCGGGGTCCTGTCTTTTCTGATTCCCATGTGAAGGACTATCATTTCTGGATCAAAGATCAGGTGCAGAGTCATGCCCCAGTACCAGAGGACCCTCCTGCAGTTCTTCCCCCTACTTATGAGGATATTCTGGAGTCAGAAAGGGCAACCTATAAGCGGCTTCAACAAATATGGGTATGGGAGGCTCAAGAACTTAGGATAAAAGTCCTTGTTCTAGAGAGGAAACTTGAAGAGCAAGAGTCTGGCCGTATTGCCATGGAGAAGAAACTTGAAGAACAAAGGCAGGCTCGTTGCTTTGAAGTCCGAATGATGCGGAAGAAATATCAAGATTCCCTGGCTGACCTTGGGGCGTTGAAGATCAAGCATTCTTTTTCAGATGAGGTCATCTCCTTTTTAAGTGATCCTGATGCAGAGGGAGCTTCTGGAATCATTGCAACTCAGGCAGCTAGGATTAGGGAACTTGAGGAGCAGTTGGGGAGTAGGGGTTAGATTCTTTTATCTCTTTTTTTTTCTTACTTTTATACAAAAGCAAACTCCATTAGTGGAAAGAAAATAGATTTAATTCAAAATAGGTTTTATATTATTGGCCTCAGAATTCTCAAATGATTGTAAAAACAGAAGTTTTATGAAAAGTATTTGATTTCTCATCCCTGGCCAAAGTATAGTTTTTTTTTTTGAAAGCTGATCCAAAACACTTAATCACATATAATTAAAGGAAATAAAATCAGGTTGAATAATGAAAAGGGTAGTCCAAGCAATAGGGAGAGACCAAATTTGTCTACCCTGTGACCTTTAGAATCATCCCCTAATGGCTTTACCTTCATGACTGACCCTGCTAATCTGCTCAGTTTCCAGTGCTCATGCTGATTAAATTTAGACCACATGATCAACTCAACCTTTGATTCTCTCTTTTTTTTTCTTTCTTTTCTCTTTTTTTTTTCTTTTTGCCCTTATTGCCCCTAGCGCCAATTATGGTTTTCACTAGGGCCGGCTTCTGCTTTCCGTCATCACTAATCTTACTCTGAAAATTGAATGAATATACTAAAATCACCAAGGGCTTAAGAATAGGACGAAACAAAGGCTAAGCTCGGTTTATGAAAGAAAAGGTATTAAAGGCTCAAAATTTTCTAAGTGTGAAAATGGGTCAACCGGACTTACAGTCATGATGAATTCGATCCCATTCCCCTTATTTTGTATTTGGCTTTCATTTGCCCCTATTTTTTTTCTTTCTGCCCCTATTGGTTTTGCCCCTATGGACCTTGTCCCAGTATAAGACTGTAAGTCCAGTTTAGGTTTAACAAATAAGACGAACAGGCTCAAATTGGCTTGACTAGGGGTGAGAATTTTGGGATATAAGAAAAATGGCCTCAGATCATTTCCTAGTAATATTCATTCAAGGAAAATATCTCTTTACTGCATCTGAGTTAATTGGCTCAGGAAAATCTTTCCCGTCCATTTCTGTTAAGATGAGAGCACCCCCTGACAGGACCTTCTTGACCACATAAGGCCCTTCCCAATTTGGTTTAAACTTTCCACGAGGGTCTTCCAAAAAGGGTAAGATTTTCTTCAATACTAAATTTCCTTCTTGGAAAGTTCTGGGCTTCACCTTCTTATTGTAAGCCCTGGCCATCCTCTTTTGATACAATTGGCCATGACAAAGCGCTTTTAATCGCTTTTCCTCTATTAAATTGAGTTGATCATGTCTTGAATGTATCCATTCAGCTTCTTCTAATTCAGCGTCCATTAGCACTCTTAGTGAAGGTATTTCCACTTCCACTGGTAAAACTGCTTCCATTCCATATACTAAAGAATACGGGGTTGCCCCTATAGAAGTCCGGATTGAGGTTCTGTAAGCATGTAGAGCAAGTGGCAGCATTTCATGCCAATTTTTGAAACTTACTACCATCTTCTGAACGATCTTCTTTATATTCTTATTTGCTGCTTCCACTGCCCCATTCATCTTTGGTCTATACGGAGCTGACTTGTGGTGGGTGATGTGAAATTGTTCACACATCTTTCTCATGTCCTTGTTCTTAAGGTTTGAAGCATTGTTTGATACTATGGCACTTGGCAGACCGTAGCGACAAATGATATTGTGCTTCAAGAATTTCAAAACGTGGCTACTTGTAATGTTTGCATATGAAGCTGCCTCTACCCACTTGGTGAAGTAATCAATTGCTACAAGTATAAACCTGTGTCGATTTGATGCCTTTGGAGAGATCATTCCAATGATGTCTATACCCCACATGGAGAAAGGCCATGGAGATGTCATGTTGTGCAATTTACTTGGGGGTGCATTTTTATTATCAGCATACACTTGGCATAAATGACACCTTTTGACATGTATATAGCAATCGTGCTCCATTGTCGACCAGTAATATCCCAATCGCAGAATCTTCTTGGCAAGCATGTGCCCGTTCATATGGGGTCCACACACTCCTCCATGTACAGTTTCAACTATCCTTTCTGACTCGGTCTTGGCAACACATCTAAGTAGTATATCATTGTGTGATCTTTTGTACAACTGCCCACCACTTAGTAAGAACTGTCCTGCCAACCTCTGTATTGTTCTTTTTTCTGTAGAAGTGATATTTTCTGGCAAACTCCGATCATTTAGGAAGTTCTTAATATCTTGAAACCATGGTACTTCTTCTTCTGGGGTTTCTTCTAGAACAAGGCAATAAGCTGGTTCATCTCTGACTTCAATTTCCAATGGTCTAATATCAACACCTTCTGGCATACTGACCATTGAAGCCAATGTTGCTAGAGCATCCGCAAATTGATTTTTTGCCCTTGGCATATAATTGAAGGAAATTCGAGTGAATTTGGTGCTTATTTCTTTCAAATACTGGTGATAGGGGATCAACTTGTGATCCTTGGTTTTCCATTCACCAGTTGTTTGGAAGATGATAAGACTCGAATCACCATATACGTCAAGTTCCTCTACTTCCTGGTCTAAGGCAGCTTGCAATCCAATTATGCATGCTTCATACTCTGCTATATTGTTTGTGCATTGGAACCTTAACTTCACTGCGATTGGGATGTGTGCCCCATCTGGCTTGATCAAAACATCCCCTATTCCATTTCCATTCATATTGGCAGCCCCATCAAAAAACATTTGCCAAGAGCTTTCCCCTTCTTCTTCTTCAGTAAACAGGATTGCCTCATCAGGAAAATTAGTCTTCAAAGGTTGGTATTCTAGTAAAGGGTGTGCGGCTAGGTGATCAACAATGGCTTGACCCTTAATGGCTTTCTGCGTGATATAGGTGAGGTCAAATTCAGAGAGTAACAACTGCCACTTTGCTGTTCTGCCAGTTAAAGCTGGTTTCTCAAATAGATACTTCAAAGGGTCCATTCGGGATATCAATAAGGTGGAATGACTAAGGAAATAATGCCTCAGTCTTTGAGTTGCCCACACTAAAGCACAACAAGTCTTTTCTAAAGGAGAATACTTTGCTTCATATTCTGTAAATTTCTTGCTTAGGTAATAAATCGCCCTTTCCTTTCTGCCTGTATCGTCATGCTGTCCCAAGACACACCCCATTGACGTCTCCAAAACTGACAAGTATAAAATCAATGGCCTTCCTGGAGTTGGTGGTACTAGTACAGGTGGGTTCAACAAATATTCCTTTATTGTGTCAAAGGCTTCTTGGCAATCGTCATTCCAGACTGTCGGGTTATTTTTTCTTAGAAGCTTGAAAATTGGTTCACAGATAGCGGTGAGCTGTGCTATAAACCGGCTTATGTACTGAATCCTTCCAAGAAAACCCCGAACTTCCCTCTCGGTTCTAGGTGATGGCATTTCAATGATTGCTTTAGCTTTAGCTGGGTCAATCTCAATTCCCCTTCTGCTTATTATAAAGCCCAATAATTTTCCTGATGTAGCCCCAAAGACACATTTCGCAGGGTTAAGCCTTAGACTGTATTTCCTAAGCCGGTCAAACACCTTCTTCAAGTTGATCAAATGGTTTTCTTCTTCACATGATTTGGCTATCATATCATCCACATAGACCTCCATCTCCTTATGGATCATATCATGAAATAAGGCTGTCATGGCCCGTTGGTAGGTTGCCCCGGCATTCTTAAGCCCGAATGGCATGACAGTGTAATGGAAGGTACCCCAAGGTGTAATGAAGGCTGTCTTCTCTTGATCTGCCTTAGCCATCTTAATTTGATTGTACCCAGAAAACCCGTCCATGAATGAGAACAGGCTATGTACAGCAGTGTTGTCCACCAGGATGTCGATGTGTGGAAGTGGAAAATCATCCTTTGGGCTTGCCTTATTCAAGTCTCTGTAGTCTACACACATTCTGACCTTTCCATCCTTCTTTGGTACTGGCACTATATTTGCAAGCCATTCAGGGTAAGTGGAGACCGCTAAGAACCCAGCTTGAAATTGCTTAACCACTTCATCTTTAACCTTCAATGTCCATTCAGGTTTTAACCTTCTCAGTTTCTGCTTAACTGGCTTGGCATCTGGTAGAATTGGTAGCCTGTGCACAACCATGTCCGTGTCTAATCCAGGCATATCTCGATAGGACCAAGCAAATACATCTTTATAATCATCTAGGAATCGTATCATTTCATCCCGCTGTACCTCAGATAGACACATCCCAATCTTCACTATTTTTGGGTCATCTTCGATCCCTAGATTTATTGATATGGTCTCTTCAATATTGGGTTGGACCCCCTTTTCATGACGCTCCAATTGATATGTGATTTCTTTTGGAGGGTCGTCTTCTTCGTCCTCGGTCTCTTCCTCAACCCCCATTAGGTCAAAGTCGAGCTCGAGGTCGAAGTCATACTCAACCTGATCCAATTCCGTTTGCTTATATGGTTCATAAGTGGTTTGGACCTTTTTGAAAAATTTATCTTTTCTATAAAAAATTGGAAAATCTTTTTGTGTTTTTTGAGAGCCTTCTACAAAATCTTTCCCTGAAGACGAAGGCTCATTAAAACCTTCAGGAAAAGGGCATTCCACTAATGGAGTTTTTTTTTGGAAGCCATGTCTGTTTGCCAAACAAACGCAGCTTCAAAATCAAGGGGAGTTTCCTCCCAATTGTTCAAAATAAAAGAATCTGGGGCAGGGATACAAGCCTGCTCCTCAAGCTCAGGGTCCGCATCCAAAATCACCAATACTGGGTGAGTTGCATCGCCTGTTTCTTCTGTAGGGCTAGTCCCAGATGGAACTTCTACTGCAGCCCAATCAATAAAAGGTAGCTCCTCTGCTACTTCTTCTTTGTTGCCTTCTGTCCCAGGGTGAAAGTTATATTTTTCCAGCACATTCTTGACCATTTTCTCAGCACAGGTCAATTTTCCTTCTTTTTCCCGATACCCCCCAGGTATGAAATTAACAGTTTCAAATTGGAAAGAGTGAAAGGCCATCTTGTCAGCAGTCATTTCCATGTTTATATAGGGTACATCAGGGGACCACATGGGAGGAACCAAATTTTCGGCTAGGACAGTAATCACCTTTTGCCCTCTGATATATTTGACTCTTTGGTGGAGGGTAGATGGTATAGCCCTAGCCGTATGAATCCACGGCCTTCCTAGGAGTAGGTTGAAGGCTGCAAGTATATCTATCACTTCAAATGTGATGTTGAAAATATACGGTCCAATTGTGACCGGCAATTCAACCTCCCCTAGGGAGTGTGTTTTAGAGCTGTCAAATGTTCTTATGATTCTTCCATTCTGTTTGATTTTGTTTTGCTCCAGACCGAGCTTAACAAAGGTTATTAATGGGCAGACATTCAGAGCCGACCCATTATCAATCAAGACCCGGGCTATCATGCAACCCTTACTGAGTACAGCTATGTGCAATGGGTCAACATGATGGTACCCTGCTAAGCTGATCTCAGTCTCTGAAAAAGTTATGACATTGTGGGATAAGATTTGCCCAACCATCCGGCCTAGTTGGTCTGGTTCAATGTTTTTAGGCACATGGGCCCCCTGGAGTATCCTTAACAAGGAGTCCCTATGTTTTTCAGAATTTAACAATAGGCCCAGTATTGAGATCTGGGCAGGGACTTTGTTCAACTGCTCGACAACATTGAACTCACTCTTTTTTATTATTTTAATGAGGTCAGCTGCCTCACTGTTAGTTACCTGAGGGGCATCATCCCCTATCTTGGCCTTTCCTGTTCCTTCTCTGTCTCCTTTTGTTTTTCTTCCACCCCTACACATTTTCCTGACCTCATCATGAGGTTCACTTCTTCCTTGCTTTCAGCTGCAGGGCATGTAGTGGTAAAAGCTTCACTGTAGTTCCATGGTACAGCCGATTCAGAGTAGGAAGGTTTGGGGACATTTATCACCAAGGGAGGAAGTTTAGACTTGGCTGTGGAAGTCTGAGCAAGGGGGACATTAACAACCAATGGTGGAAGTTGTTTTGGTTATGGGGTTGCAGAAGTGACTGATGCACTAAGAGGGTCACAGTTTATGACCAATGGTGGTTTTGACTGAACGGGTGGAGTAAAGGTGGATGGACTGCAATTGATGACCAATGGTGGTTTTGTAATGTTCATTTGGGCCATCAGGGACGAGACCCGGTCCAGAGATGATGTAAGTGTGAAAACTCACACTCCTTTGATGGCAAATGTTTGACAAATTATGTCTTCTAATAAATCTTCAAGATGTGCAGATTAAATAATGAAAATTCAGTGAATTTAGTAAAGAAGAAGAAGACGATGCTGCCACACAGCTACCACGCCGCTGGTAGCTCAAAGAAATGAAAGATTTTCTAAATAGAGCATTTCTTGTAAAGGCACTTGCGAAGATCAACGCCGCTGCCACTCCGCTGGCAGCGCATAAGTGAATCAGTGCTTTGAAAGTAAGGCACGTGCACTAGCGTCGTAAGGCGACGCTGACACGCCGCTGGTAGCGCTGAGCGAGATTGAAGATTATATGATCAGTGTAAGCACCTCATTTTTGCATCTCCCAAAATGCAGAAAATGAAATTTTAATTGAAAAAGTCAAACTTGAGAAAGTCAAACTTGAAAAGTCAAACTTGAGAAAGTCAAAAAGTTGACTTTTTATCTGGTGCAAATCAGTTGCCATGCTTCTTACCATTGGAAAGAGGATTTCGATACGATTCTAATGGAACAGAGTTTGCTCAAATCAGAGTCCAAATGAAGAAGTTATGGACTGGTCAAATCTGAGAAAAGCAGAAATCGACTTTCTGCTAAACCCCAGATCAGCTACCCCATTTGATATCAGCAGAAAGAGCATCTCGACACGATTCCAACGCAACTGAGTTTGCTGGAATCGGGGTCCCGGATAAGGAAATATGAGCAAAATCGGCTCCCGGACGCGGCCCGGCACTTCTGCTAAAAAACTCGAATTTGCTGCTAAACTGAAATTCAGTGGATAGGGAATCTCGCACCGATTCCAACGCCACTAAGTTTGCTAAAATCGGATATCAAATGAGTGAGTTGTGGGCAGTTGAAGTTTATGAAAATCTGCACACGTGGCAAATAGTGAAGAAAGAGCAGCAAAATGAAAAGTCTTGAATTAAAAAATAATCCAATTAAAGTATTTAAAATAAAAGAAAAAGAAAGAATTAAGAGATGCATGTGCATCCAAAACTTAACACAAAAAATCCTAATATAATAATAATAAAAGTACATAAAGAAAAAAAAGAAAATAAAAAAAGAAAATAAAAAAAACATGTGGTTGGACGAATTCTCCATGTGGAGAATTCGTCCAAGTCTTCCCCAAGCAAGACTTAGCCTCCAAGTTTACTTGGAGGCTAAGTCTTGAAGCAATGATTCATAATCATTACTTATTTTTTTAAAAAGGGCACAAATGCAAAAGGGGTAGGGTTTTGGTGAAAAGAAGGAAAGTAATTAAAGTTTGGTCATTGCTTATAAAAAGAAAAAACCCTAGCAAAGGAGGAGGTCGGCTCATATTTTTTGGAGACCTCGCATCTCTCCCAAGTCTCTCCATTCTCTCTCCCAAACTATCCCATGGCTACCCCCTCTTGTGCACCTCCATTGATCACCTCCATTCACCCCAAAGTGCACTCAAATTGACCTCAAGGCCTCCTACCCTCTTCACCCTTGGTTCTCAACCCAAGAAACCTACTTGGCACTACTTGGAAGCTTGGAGAAGAGCCCTTGGAGGCCCCTTGAAGTGCTGCTGGTGCACTCTTGGGAGGTTCAACACTTCTAAAGGAATTTCAAGTACCCAAGGTGAGCTTCTTGTCACTTTTTATTTAACATATTTGAATATGAATGAAGGATGAGGGATTTCCATTTCACTTGAGTCATATACCTACGGTTTTCTCTTTGGCCATGGCATATTTGATCACTCCATCTTCCCTTCATAATCACTTTTGTGTATGCATGATCCTCCATGGCATGAGGGGGGGTTTCCGGTAATTAGAGAGAGGAAAGGAGGTCTTCTTATTTGATTTAAGGGTCTTGTGGTTGCTGTAATTTTACTACTTTCTTCTCTTCTCATGCTATTGATATCCTTTTATTTAAAAGAGGAGTGTGTTCCCCTTATAGCAAATCTTGTGTACCCCTTTTATGTAATCCCCCTTCTCCTCCCTTCCGTAGGTATTTTTCGGATTATGAGAATAGGTTGCATGGGTGCTATCCCGTGAAAGATCATGGAGGATACACGCTAGTTTTTACTTTCACGAATGCTAGATTATTTCCTTGTTTGTGTGCATGCTAGGTTCTTTGTCTCTCTTACACATTCTATTATTTTTAGAATTATGGGGATGGTGCTTCTTCCACACTTTTTGCATGTTTTATCATGGTCTTATTGCATGCTAAGCTACTGATTTCAAGCACCTAAGGTCACCCCCTTTGTGTTAAATATGTATCCAACAAGCATGCTCTTTTCCTTCAATTATAGGCTTGTCTAAATATCTTGCATGCATCATGGTAGTGTGATTGAAAAAGTGCATAAAACCAGCTCTCTTTGTAGTTTCTCAACACAATAGGCACGCATATGCACTTTGGTACAAAGCATGTCCAACAATGCATGTTCACTTGTTTGCTTTGCATAGCATGGTTGCCATTATTTGTTTGGTAAAGAGAGACCAAAATGGATTCTTGGCCTCTCTTCCTTTGCTAATCTCGGTCCAAAGAAAAAAAGGGAAAAGGGAAATCTTGTCCATCTCCTTTAATTTTGAGTTTTGAATCTCCGAGAAGAAGCCTTCTAGGCTCTTTGAACCATTGTGGGCCCACACAGGGGCCCACCCAAATGCTGGAACATCCCAAGAGACCCAAAAACCCAACCCCAATGCCAAAATCCGAAAAAAGAGCTTCTGTAGGTTGATTCGGCAACTCAGGCCGGATCAACTGAAGCCCATGTGTAGCCGGCTAAGGATGCCGGATACACTAAGGCTTGTGTGTAACCGGCATCTCAGGCCGGCTACACTGCTAGAATGTTGTTTTTGCTGTTTTTTGTGTTTTTGTGCTATTTTTGTGCTTGGTTTGACCAAACCACATGAACCAGAAGGGTTTCCGGGTCACCCGGAGACCCAAGATGGGCCATGGACCGACCCGGTCCAATGTGAATTCCAGTGGGCCTTCCAACGGGGCCCACCAAGCCCGACAAACCTATTATGCTTAAATAAGACAATTGAAGGAATTGAGCGGGCCAGACCCTGTGAGGCCCATCAAAGCCCAACTGGGGCAACATGCATGTTTAGATCTAGGCTTGGTTTGGCCGAGACCAAGGGCAGGGCCTATCGGGCCCACCAAGCCCATTAACCAACCAAGGTTAGGGTTTCAAAACCCTAACTCAAGAAGCCTTGAGCTTTCAAGCCCAAGCCCAGGTAAAGGGCCCCAAGCCCAAAGCCTGGCCCATTCTGGCGAAGATTAACCCAAATAAAGTCAAAACACTTGGCAACCAGGCCGAGGCCCACTCAGGGGCCCACAAGTCAATCCAGACTCACCTTTTGCATGGAACTAAATTTAATCTTCAACTTGGAATTTAAATAAAATCAATTCACTGAACCAAAGCCCAAAGGGCCTCTCAGGCTAGACTGAGGCCCACCAAGGGACACGTGGGCTCAACCAAGCCCACCAAGGGATCCGTGGGCCTTCCAACGGGGCCCACCCAATCAGACTCACTTCATTCAATAATAAGAAGATAAAATCAAGTAAAGGGACTCACACCACTTTGGCGGTCCCGCCAGACTTAACCAAAATTGAATGCTGGATTAGGCATCGGGTGAGTGAGAGACCAACTAAGTTGACTCAAACCAGGGAAACTTATGGGACCCGTCACTTGACGGGGTGGACCGGGGTGTCTACGGACTTCCCCAGACCGCAACCGAGAACCTACTTAGAATCTCAAGCCGCAGACCAAGCCTTAATAGAAGAACTTAGGCACCCAGGTGTCTGCCTGCACCCCATCAGGCAGTGGCGACTCCAAACAAATCCCGAGGCACGCATCGTTTTTCATGCGCCTCGTCGTGCGACCGAAATCGGGTGCGCACAATCAGCCGTGCACATGCCGCGTTCTCTCCTGCTAGCAGCTCGCTGGCAGCGCCCCCTTAACTGATTCAACTTTTTCTGAGCGGGACTTGAGTTCGCTTCCAACCGTCTACCCCGATCGTTCACGACGCCACCAGCGCTCGACACGATCTGAGTTTTCTTCTTTAAATAGACGTGCTGTAATTTTTAGAATTGACTTTTTTCTTTGGATCAATTTGATTTCGGATCTTGAGGTGTTTGAGATTCGATCAAATCTTCTTTAGAGAGTCGGCGATTGAGTGAGGGGGAGATCTGAGATAGATCGCCTGGAATTGAAGGTAGAGAGGATTCTTCTTCAATTCGGAACTTCATCTGATCGTGTGATCGCCTGGACTGGTGATCGGCTTTGATTGATGCATAGGTGGATTCCTACTGCATTGGATCGTCTCAGTGGATTCTGAGGTGATTGTTGCGATCTGGATTGATCGTGTTCTGCAGCTTGTGGATTCAAGCTGTGTTGCAGTTCGTGGATTCGAACTGTGGATCACTGGTGAGTGATTGTTTGCGATCTGGACTGATCGTGTTCTGCAGCTTGTGGATTCAAGCTGTGTTGCAGTTCGTGGATTCGAACTGTGGATTGCTGTTGAGTGAGTTCAATTGTAAAGGTTAAGTGTGTGCTCCTTTGTAATTGTCTTTTCATTCAATAGTGGATTTTCGAAGGGTTAGTCGCCTCATATAGACTCGAGGTTTTTTCCTGGATCTGGATCCAGGTTTCCTCGTATAATTCTCTGTGTCTTGTTTCCGCATTGTTAAATTCTAAATTGTTGTAGATCGTGGACCTTAAGAGTAGTCCTCTACTCTTTCAGATGAGCTAATGTTCTTTGCAGCACTATCATTCCCTTTTGAAATTACATTTATTTCTTTTTCCTTATTTATTTTGTTAAAATAAACCTTGACCGTTGTCCATATAGGAGCAATTAACTGGGATGGGTCAAAGGTTATTTTATCAGAAGAAATTACCCCTATGACATTAGAGGGGCCTACCCCATGATGCTGAGGCAATGGGTTTTGGCCAATGTCTGTTCTAGGAGGATTGGGAGCCCCTGTATTGAAAGACAGGGTATTCTGGTCCAGTAAATCCTGAATGGCATGTTTCAAAGGCCAACACTTGTCAGTAGGGTGCCCAGGTGCACCCATGTGGTAATCACAAGTGGTGGAGGGGTCAAAATTTCTCCCCTTGGGTGCATTCGGATTGGGTTCTCTTAAAGTGATATACCCTGCTTTCAATAAAGTGGGCAGCAACTGAGAAGGAGTCATCGGAATAGGAGTGAAAACCCTATTTCTCCTTGCTGCAAAATAAGCGTCTTTTTCCTCCTTAGTAAAAACCCTTTTTTGGTCTGAAGGTGCTGCTGGAACATTAACCCTCATAGGGGCCTGAGTAGATGGAGTAGGAAAATGGGCAGGTATGTTGATTTGTATAGGCTTGTTAGGGCCTGATGGTGGTTGCACCATGTTTACCTCCCCTTCTTTCTTGTTCCCATTCTTCTTCATCCCGCTTCCTTTCTTCACATTGGAGTCTTGCTGACTGACCATGGCAGAGTGGTCAATTATTTTACCTGATCTTATCCCGTCTTCAATTCGGTCAGCCACTTGGACTAAGGCAGCAAAATTAGTGGTTGTCTGACCCACCAGATGGCTGTAGAATGGTTGACCCAATGTGCTGATGAAAGTGGAAATCATCTCCTGCTCTAGCATAGGTGGTCTGACCTGAGAGGCAATCTCCCTCCATCTCTTGGCATACTGTCTCACAGATTCGTCCCTTCCCTTGCTCATTCTCATTACGTCGTACCTATCTAGCATGTTCTCTGAATTGAACCGGTACTGAGCTAGGAAGGCATCTGCTAGGTCCTTCCATCTTCTAATCTTTCCATGGTCTAAAGTAGCGAACCACCTCAAGGCGGTTCCAGTTAAGCTCCTTTGGAAGAGCTGGATCAAAACACCCTCATCTCGACCGAACTGGCATAAGGCACCACAGTACAGCTTCAGATGGCTCATGGGGCAGCCAATGCCATCATATTTATCTAGGTCTGGGCACTTGAACTTAGCCGGCAGGTTAACATTAGGGTACAGGCATAAGTCCTCAAAGTTGGTGCCCCCGAAGTTGCTCACCCCTTTTACTTCTCTAAGTTCATCTTGGATCATTTCCAGTTTGTGCAGGAACTTTCTTTCAACCTCTTCCCTTATCCTTTCCTTTTCCTTAGCCTTGTTTGACTCAACTGTCTCATCCCTGATAAATATAGGTTCAGGGGTGGGTTCATAGACGGGTTCAGGAATTGGTTGCACTGGAGGTGGAATGTTGATTTGTGGTGGAGGTGCAGGGTTGGAAGTGGATGCTTGGTTCTGGGCCTGCATTTGTTGGGCCTGCACTTGTTGGGCCTGTACGGACAATATGTTCTCTAGCATTCGGGCTAGTCCTGCTACTTGTTCTTGGAGTAGGACAACATCTGGATGAGGAGCATCAGCTTCGTCTTCAATGGGATTCATGGTGTGAGCTCTTGATCTGGTTACAGGAGCTATGATTGCAAGTGTATTGGTACCTGTGAAAAAAATAATAAAAATCAGTGCCCAATTAATCTCGTTCACATGCCTAGGAATGCCTATGTGCAAGCTGGGTGAACACGAGTTTGGATTTTGTTTCTTTATTTGCTTCTTTTTTTTTCTTTTTTTTTAGAATTGTTGGAATATTCTAGGGCTTCCAACATGTCCCACAATAAAGAGAAAATGATCTGAAATTCAAAGGCTTTCAGAGGCCCGGGGGGGTTTTGAAAAAGATCTGAGGCTTTTAGAGGCCCAGGGATATTTTTGGAAAAGGTCTGAAATTCAAAGGCTTTCAGAGGCCCAGGGATATTTTTGGAAAAAGGCTGAAATTCAAAGGCTTTCAGAGGCTCGAGGATTTTTTATAAAAGTCTGAAATTCAAAGGCTTTCAGAGGCCCAAAAGAACAAGGTTTGAAATTCAAAGGCTTTCAGAGGCCCAAAAGATCTGAAATTCAAAGGCTTTCAGAGGCCCAAAAGAAAAAGGTCTGAAATTCAAAGGCTTTCAGAAGCCCAAAAGATTTGAAATTCAAAGGCTTTCAGAGGCCCAAAAGAAAAAGGTCTGAAATTCAAAGGCTTTCAGAGGCCCAAAAAGATCTGAAATTCAAAGGCTTTCAGAGGCCCAAAAGAAAAAGGTCTGAAATTCAAAGGCTTTCAGAGGCCCAAAAGATCTGAAATTCAAAGGCTTTCAGAGGCCCAAGGACATTTTTGAGAAAAAGTCTGAAATTCAAAGGCTTTCAGAGGCCTGGGGATTTTTTGAGAGAAATTCTGAAATTCAAAGGCTTTCAGAGGCCCCAGGAGTTTTTGAGAAAAAGTTTGAAATTCAAAGGCCTTTAGAAGCCCAAGGAGTTTTTGAGAAAAAGTCTGAAATTCAAAGGCTTTCAGAGGCCCAAAGAGTTTTTGAGAAAAAGTCTAAAATTCAAAGGCTTTCAGAGGCCCAAAGGATTTTCTCTTCACACTTTTTATTTATTTATTCTTTTTTTTTTGAAGCATTTTATTCAAACCTATTTCCCTTTATCATTATTTAAAGGTTAAAGGAATAAGATTTAGTGGAGAAAACTGATTAAAATTGAATTTTCCGCGAAAACCATATATACAGTACGGTCCAGCCCTGCCCGTATTCAAATTACGAGCGAGCCGTGACCGTATGAAATTCACGGGCGAGCTTCGCCCATATAACTAATACGGGTGAGCTCCACCCGTATAACTAATACGGGCGAACCCAGCCCGTGTATTAAATACGGTTTTACGGAACTCTTTTATGTTTTCTCAATTTTTATATGGTTTGATCACTTTGATTGCTCATCCAAACATACAATTCACCCAGTGCAGGGCTTCTAAACTGTCCCAAAGTGGACTTTGACTTTTTTGCTAAAATACATGTTTAGGAAGGCACATGTACCCTCCAAATTGACACCGTACTCAAGAATTTGGTACCCTTTTTGTTGCCTCTTGTATGAACATTGGGTAGGATTGATTCTAAACAGAGTTAGAAACTCTTCCTATGGGCTGCACAAATTTTAGAAACATGCATATTTTGGGACCAATTTTATCCCAAGCCAATGGGCACCATGACTCCCCTATGACATGAAAATAATGTAGAAGAATAGGATTACCTTGTTACCTTGTTTACCTTGAATATGGCATCCGCATTATGCCCTGGTTCGTAAGCCATGCAAACGGCCTTCCCACAATTACAAGCCCATATCCCCACGTAATTGTGTATTTTAGCCAAAAACGTGTAACTCCACCTTCAAGCGTAGGGGTTTTGGGTTTTGGCTTAATGGCAACTTAGCACTCAAGCCTAGTGATGACCAGAATCCCAGATCCACGTTATCATCACATCATTGGCTCAAAGTTCTAAGGTGAATGTTTTCACTTTCGCTTTCCGAAGTATCGACCTCGTTGCGCCAAGCTACACACATTCGGGTTCAACTTCCTATAGGTTAAGGGTAGGCTGTGTAAAAAATAAAATGTGCACTGTGCATTGTAAAAAATTTGGTGCATTCACAACGTCCCAAACCCTTGCCACTCTTTTCGCAGCCATGCATAAACAAACCAAGGCATAATAGGAAAGCATATAAAAAGTAAACAATACACAAAGCAGTCCCTATAGCACCTAAAACATGCTCATAAAAATCATCCAATCATGCAAGCATCTTATCATGTTATACACCAAAAAATCATCATGGAGATCATGCTGAAAATTAAAACATGCTATTATAATATAGCAAGAAATAAACATGGTTCAGCAAAACGAACCCCCCTACGCATGTTTCTAGAAACAATCCTATAAATCAAAATTAAACATGTTTCTACCCCCATGAATTCTTAAGCAATAATTCAGATTTAAAACATACCCAACATGCTTAAGAACACAAAATAGCAAGCAAATCAAAAATCAAAACATGAACAAACACCAAAAGGCTCAAATCCTCAAGTCCCCAGTAGAGTCGCCAGTTGTGAGACATGGGAAAAAATCAAAAACCCTTTTGACTTCCTCAATCATCACGCGGGATTAAATTAAACAAAGAGTCGCCACCATTCAATTTAGGTGTGAATGGACACCAAAATATCAAATAAGCACAAAAGGCAATTTTAGGGTAAAAATAACCCTCCTAAAAAAAACAACCAGAGATGGGTAAGGGGATTAAGTTATGAACAGGGAAAGGTTTTAGGCACCCCTATTCATCCACACAAGGTGGTTGCCAGGTATTGTTCATGTTAAAATAAAGGAAAAAAGGCTTGCTATAAAATTCATGAAAAATCACAAAAAAGACAAAACTGTATGGTTTTTTCATACGAATAGTCTGATTGATCCAGAACTCTCAAATATGATCATACCATTCCTAGGGTTTCATGATTAAAATAAAATTGAGATAAAATCAAATAAAATCAATTTAAAGTGAAAAATCCAAAAATCTGGCTTCAAGTCAAATTCTAGAAATTTAGAAAAATATGATTTTTATAAAATATTTCAAAATTGAACTTGAATAGTCCAGGACATAGATAAAGCCCATATTTCACATTAAATCAAAAAATAAAAACCAAAAATACCCACATTGATGAAAAACATCAAAAGGGGAGAACTTAGACCGTAGGGTCTTCTCTCAATAATGAAAAACAATTTAAATACCACATCATGAAACCCTAAAAGTTATTTTCAGGCTTCTGGATCCAGATCTATCATATTGATCATGATAAATCCAAGATTTTAGCCTAAAACCACAAAAATCACGAAAACAGTGTTGTAGGTGCAAAAGTGGTGAAAATCCAAATTTTATCAAAAAGTGGGGATCTCATGCTATAAACACCATGAACTCATAGGATTCATCCAGATATAAAATAAAATCATTAAAACATGATCATGATATCAAAAGCAGCCACATCTCACAAACTAGAGCACATGGGGGTCTACCCTACAGATCCACCTGTTCTCTTTTCCCCTAGCTCTCTCTTCACGTTTTACGGCTAGAGAGGATTCTTGAGGTACTTGGAGATAGGTTTGGTTACACAACACAATCAAAGGCCTTATTCTATAAAAAAAAGGAGAAAAACATATATGGGGTTCTATTTTAGGGATCCACCTGTTCTCTTTTCCCCTAGCTCTCTCTTCACGTTTTACGGCTAGAGAGACTCTTGAGGTACTTGGAGGCAAGTTTAGGAATACTAGATGAAAAGATGGCCTTATTCTACAGCAATAGAGATGATCCTATTACATCTAGAATTGAAGACAGAAAATAAAAGGGAAAAGGGACTTACCTGGATTGAGCAAGCAAAGCAGCAGGGGTTTTTCTTCTCTTGGAGCTTCTTAGACTTCAAATTTTCGTGGCCCTTAGCTTAAGAATCTCACCTCTATTTATAGGCAAGCACAGGGGTATGGCTGGTCCAGAAGGATATATCCTGATCCTTAAGATAGAGTGAAAGACAGAGATAATGCCCATCCATAGCCAACCAAGGTGGCTTCTACGAATAAAAGATGTAATTCGCTCATTTAAAGATATATTGGACTAAAGATAAAGCTCGGAAATCGAGAGAAGAATAAAACTCGCACGAGTCTTTAGTGACCGTAAATGAATTACGGTCCAACGGTGACCGTATTTTCAATATGGGCGCGCCTGACCGTAGAGAGATCTTGGGCGCGACCGGCCCGTGAATGCAATACGGGCAAAGTTTGCTTAGTCAATTTTTATTCATTTTTGACCTGTTTTAAGTTCTAATTACATGTTTTTATTACTTTCTCATTCTGTAGTGCAATTTGGGGTGTCTACAGTGGTTTGGACACAGGTGCCGTACCAGGTAAGAGTCGTATACTGAACTCAACCTCTCTAGGTGGTGGTAATCCCGGCAAATCCTTAGGAAATATGTCCTCAAACTCTGATGCTACAGGCACACTAGAAAGATTAAGTGCCATAGACTCTGCCTCCTCAACCTTAATGGATGCTACCAAACTGATCCGCATTCTCAACCCCTCACAACGGAAACAGTGCACAGGCTGATCTGGCTGACACACCATAATGGTACCCCTATAGCAGTTTATGCTCACATGGTGTCGAAAAAGCCAATCAATACCTAAGATCACATCAAACTCCCCAAATTTCAGCTCTACCAAGTCCCCTGGCAACTCCAAAGAACCCAACCTGATCATGCAATCCCTAAATACGGTCTGTACTCTAGTGGCCTCCCCCAATGGTGTGTGTACAAGTAACTCAGACTCGAGTGTGGAAGGGATCAAACCAATACGACATGCACAATGAGGAGTAATAAAAGATCTAGAAGCACCCGAATCAAACAAGCATATAGCTGATCTACCATGAATGAAAAGAATACCTCCAACCAGCTGTGGCGCCTCCGGCTCCTCCTCACGAGCCTCCTCAATATGTCCCTCCTCAAGCTCATCCTCCTGAGCTGCTACTGCATACACTCTGGTCTACTAAGGGCGTGGGGGTGGTGCCTGCTGCCTCTGAGGTGCTTGCTGCCTCTGTGGGGCCTGCCTACCCTGATATCCACCACTGCCCTGACCCTGAAATCTCGGTGGTGCTGGTAACGCTGGCATTGGTCTAGGATACTGAAATCTAGAAGTCTCGGCCGACCGTGTATCCATGGGTGCAGTAAGGGCTGGCCTGAGTAACTGGTAAGTATTCGGGTGTGGACAATCAGCAACTCGATGCCCATGCTGACCACATCTGAAGCATGCACCTGGCGGTGACACACATGGACTTGGGATGTGAAATCGGCCGCAACTAAAGCAACCTCCAGAACCTCTCCTATCCCTCTGTCCATAATCGATCCTCGGCCTCTTGTCCCTATCCGGGACCCTCCGTGTCTCTGTAACACTCGGCTACGCTCTGACTTTGCTTTGCTCAGTCCCCGAGTCTCGAATCTCTCTCTTAACCCGCAGTGCTCTCCCCACTAAATCAGAATATTTGGTGCATATCCACACCGAGACCATGCGCATAATCTCTGCCCTCAGTCCTCTCTCGAAATGCTGGGTGCGCCTCTACTCATCGTGCACTATATGGTGAGCAAATCGAGAAAGAACTGCGAACCGAGCCTCATATTGTGCCACGGTCAAAGACCCCTGAGATATATCCATGAACTCTCTCTCCTTCTGCAACCTCGCCTCTGCAGAGAAATACTGCTCGTAGAAGACCTGCCTGAATTGTCCCAAGTCATCTGTATCCCATCTACCACTTGTCTCCGCAATGACTGCCACCAATTTTGAGCCTCACCCTCTAAGATGAAGGTAACCAATCTCACCTTCCGGTCCTCCGGACAGTCCATAGTGTGCGCACCCGATTTCGGTCGTACGATGAGGCGCACGCAAAACGATGCGTGCCTCGAGATTGTTTGGAGTCGCCACTGCCTGATGGGGTGTAGGCAGACACCTAGGTGCCTAAGTTCTTCTACTAAGGCTTGGTCTGCGGCTTGAGATTCTAAATAGGTTCTCGGTTGCGGTCTGGGGAAGTCCGTAGACACCCCAGTCCACCCCGTCAAGTGACGGGTCCCATAAGTTTCCCTGGTTTGAGTCAACTCTGGTGTCTCATTCACCCGATTCCTAATCCAGCATTCAAATTTGGTTTAAGTCTGGCAAGACCGCCAAAGTGGTGTGGGTCCCTTTACTTGATTTTATCTTCTTATTATTGAATGAAGTGTGTCCGATTGGGTGGGCCCCGTTGGAAGGCCCACGGATCCCTTGGTAGGCCAAGTGTGGCCCATATGTCCCCTTGGTGGGCCTCAATCTAAACCTGAGAGGCCCTTTGGGCTTTGGTTCAGTGAATTGATTTTATTTAAATTCCAAGTTGAAGATTAAGTTTAGTTTCATGCAAAAAAGTGAGTCTGGATTGACTTGCGGGCCCCTGAGTGGGCCTCGTCCTGGTTGCCAAGTGCTTTGAGTTTATTTTGATTAATCTTTGCCAAAAATGGGCCAGGCTCTGGGTTTGGGGCCCTTTATCTAGGCTTGGGCTTGAAAGCCCAAGACTTCCTGAGTTAAGGTTTGGAAACCCTAACCTTGGTTGGGTTCAATGGGCTTAGTGGGCCCGACAGGCCTTGCCCTTGGTCTCGGCCAAACCAAGCCTAATCTAGGCCTGCATGCTTCAATTTGGGCTTTGGTGGGCCTCAAAATGGTCTGGCCCACTTAATTAATTGGGTTTACTTATTTAAGACAAAGTGAGTTTGTTGGGCTTGGTGGGCCCCGTTGGAAGGCCCACTATGTATCAAATTGGACCGGAGGTCCAAGTCCCATCTTCGGTTTCCAGTTGACCCGGAAACCCTTCTGGTTCACTCATTTCGATTGGGAAAATAAAAATTGGCACAAAATCAAGCAAAATGATAAAAAATGAAATTCGGCAGTGTAGCCGGCCTGAGATGTCGGCTACATGTACAGGCCCATGTGTCCGGCATTCTCCGCCGGTTATAAACAGGTCTTTGTTGATCCGACCTGAGTTGTCGGATCAACATACAGAGGCTATTTTTTTGGATTTTGACAATGGGGTTGGGTTTCTAGTCTTCCTAAGGTGTTCCAGTGATCGTGTGGGCCCCTATTTGAGCCCACAGTGGCTCAGAGGAGAGGGGAACACCCCATTCGATCTCTTTTGGTTGATTTTACAGCAAGGCAAAGAAAGGGAGAGGCATTGAAGTTGCCTCCTCCCATTTGGACCATATGCAAGGACTAAACAGGGACCAAAGAGTCCCTGTTTTGGCTTCTAATTCCAAAAAAGACAGCAAGCATGTGGAGTTAATACCAACTAAACCAAAGGGGTGCTCCAAACATACCCCGTATCATGGTTCAAGGGTGTGCACACCCCTACTCATACTGAAGGATATATGGCAGTGCTAATGAATGACCTATCATGTATTTGAGGTGAGGAGTGTGTGCTTGGAATGTGTACATGCAGGCAAGAAAGTAAAACACGCAAGAACAAGTATAGGCAAGACAAAAATCAAAGAAGAGAGAACATGCTGTAGAAAAAGAAGGAAAACCAACAGCTGGGCATGAGGATCCAGTGTTTGTTGTGCTTGGAAATGACATACAAGGAGGTGGGTGTGCTGCTGCTGTTCCCAGCAGCAGCTCATGTGGGCCGTAACAGTGGTCTATCAAGGGAGGGGATCATGCTTGGGTGCATAAAACAATAAAGTGATGGGGGGAATGGGAACATGTAGCCATCCCCAATAGCAACAACAACAAAAAAACAGATTAAACAGAAGTATGTGCGGACTTATAACTTCAGGCTTCACGCACAGAAAAGAAAACTTAATCCTAACATGCATCTACCCAAGCCGTGTTGACACTTGCAAATAAATGTAGGCAAACAAAACCAAGTTAGCTAAAGAAAGGATGAGAGAGGGGCTTATAAGGGTACATGTGATGAGCACACAAAGAGGGAACATGCTCCCCCATACAAATAACAGCTATACACAAACAAAGAAAAGAAACCACCTGCTGGAAAATAACACTTAAATGGTCATGAACAGCCCCTTTCTCTCCTTTCCGGTTAGACACAAACCCTTCCCTTACCATGGGAGTTAATTTACAACAAGGAAATGAGCCCAACACACCCTAGCATGGGAGAACAATAGGTATATGGCATAAAATGGGGTGGGAATGCTCATATTTCATTTATTTTCAAATATGTTTAACAAAGGGTGCTAAGGAACCTCACCTTGGGGGTTTTGAACCCTGGAACGTAGTATGAGCACCTCCTTGAAGCACGAAAGGCTGCTGGAACCTCTCCTTGTGCCACCAAGAACAGCAAGTCCTCCTTTGGGTTTGAATGGAATTGAAGAGGAAGAAGTGAGGAGAGGGTGGGAGAGTCTTAAGGTTGTTCTTGAGGGTTTAGGGAGCCAAAGGAAGGTAAAGTGAGGGGAGAAGAAAGGAGGAAGTGAGAGGGGTGAGAGAGATCTCTCAACACAAATGAGCCGTCCCCTTCAAAATGGGCTAAAGTGCCTTTTATATTGCTTGACCAAAATGCAATTACTTTTGCACTTCATGACCAAAGCCTTCATCTTTTCAATTCATGCCCTTTTTTTAAACAAAACCAATGATGGCTTTAAGAGTTAGCCTCCAAGCTTGCTTGAACGAATTCTCCCATAACGAATTCTCCACATGGGAGAATTCGTTCACTTATATTTTTTTTTCATTTTCTTTTTTTTTATTTAATTCATTAGATATTGTGCTTTTATTAAGATTTTTGTTTTAGGTTTGGGATGCACAAGCATCTTTTAATTTTTATTTTCTTTTTCTTTTATTTTAAATACTTTAATTAGATTTTTAGCAAAAATATTATTTTTTAATTCAAAACTTTTTACTTTGCTGCTCTTTCTTCACTGTTTGCCACGTGTGCAGATTTTCAGAAACTTTAACTGCCCACAACTCACTTGTTTGATATCCGATTTTAGCAAACTTAGTGGCGTTGGGACCAGTGCGACATTCCCTATCCACTGAACTTCAGTTTAGCAGCAAACTCGAGTTTTTTAGCAGAAGTGCTGAGTCGCGTCCCGGAGCCAATTTTGCTCATATTTCCTCATCCGGGACTCCGATTCCAGCAAACCCAGTTGCGTTGGAATTGTGTCGAGATGCTCTTTCTGCTGGTATCAAATGGGGTAGCTGATCTGGGGTTTAGCAGAAAGTCAATTTCTGCTTTTCTCAGATTTGACTAGTCCATAACTTCTTCATTTGGACTCCGATTCTGGCAAACTCAGTTGCGTTGGAACCGGGTCGACATCCTCTATCCACTGAGCTAGAGTTTAGCAGCAAATTCGGGGTTTAGCAGAAAGTCAACTTTCGGCTCCCCCTCAAGTTTGACCGCCCGCAGAACCTTCATCCGGACCCTGATCTGAGCAAACTCAGTTGCGTTAGAATTGTGTTGGAATTTCGTAATCATTAGGAAGAAGTATGGTGGCCAAATTTCATTTGATCAAAAGAGTCAACTTTTGTCCCCTCAGGGTTTGACTTTTCTGCTGTCTTTTAGCTTTCTTTTTTTTTTATCTTTTTCTCTTCTTCGTTTCTTCTTTTTGGTTTGATCAAAATTTGGGTGCTTACACATAGTGTCAAACATGCGCTCCACTCTGGCCACCCAGCTCTCTGACTCCAACGGATCTGGAACTCCTTGAAACGGCGGGGCAGTCAACTTCCTGAACTGGTCGATGTCCCTCAAGGACAACTCCTCCCTTACCCGCTGCTGATCCACTGCAGCTCCATGACCATTCTGCTGGCCATTCCCATTCCCAGTTTGACTCATCCTTTCCTCCCTTTCCATCGCAAGGAGGTGGGTAAGTGAGCCAACAGCAGCCCAAATGTCCTCCACTGGTGGTGGGGCCCCTCGTGGTGGTACAGGTGGCTGCTCCTGCGGCATATCCTCCTCTGGATATTCCACAGCCCTCGTGCATCTGCCTCTACCAGCCATGTATACCTGTAAGCATAAAACACTACATTTGTTAGGAACTCTCTTCTATTCCTCATGGTTCTATCTAACGTACACAAAATATTCCCCCAGGGTTTTCTAAGGTCATACTACCTAGGAACCACTAATTCCAGCTTTTGGGCTCTGATACCATCTCTGTAACGCCCCGGATCCGTGTTGTTCAATAAAGATATAACACATCTCATGGAGTGTTAGGTAAGGATCTTAATCATTTGTGATCGCTGGATAATCACCTAACTAAAACATATCAGAGTGCACAAACATACTTTATCTAAGAATTCAATATTCAAATCTTAACTAGGATTCAAATGGTACAACCTCAATAGACTTTATTACACCTCAATAATTCAATTTATTCAAAGTTCAATTCAAAATAACCTACAAGTCTAAGGAATGTAATAGTAGTCTTCCTCCCTATAAGTCTCAGCCGGATCTACCCTAATAGTCGCCTCACCTCGAGTATCTAAAAAACAAAACAAAAAAAACAGAGTGAGATACGAATATCTCAGCGAGTAGCATATGGATGCAGAAATAGTTAACCGCAGTTCAAATTATGCATCGATAAACATCCCATACGATTAAGCAACTAATACAATTTCCAAGTTTAAAACCAAAACCAATTAATCATTTCTAATCACATTTCAATTCAATACAGCAACACATCGATTGGTCAATGTCATGACTATTGTTAAGTTGATAAATTAAACATGAAAAGTAGACACTCCATGCCTCCATGTACACAGTTCCGGCCTACTCAGGGTTTCGAAAACTCTGAAATGACGGCCTACTCAGGGTTTCGTCATCCAATGCCGGCCTACTCCCCGGGTTTCGGCATTGACAACCAGGCCTACTCAGGGTTTCTGGCTGCTCTACACTGGTCGTGGCAACACACAAGGCCATGCAATTTCAACAACCAACAATAACATTACATTACTAAGCTTAAGCATGGATCCGGGACAAGCTAAACCAAAACAGTAAACCAACGTAGAACACAACTCTGACTTCAAAGCAAAACAACACGTTCAACATCATGTGTAACTCAACCGGTTCACCACACGTCCCTCTGGACCAAAACCAGTACCTCATGTATCTCCAACAATTTCTCACAATTCACAACACATGTTCATTTGTAATAAAACCCTTTACTCACACCAAAAGAATTATTTACAATACATTTCAGAAACTTGCAACCAGTTAAAAAGCAGATGAAATAAATTCGCATTCAAGTATAGTATGTAATAACAGGAACCTAAATCAGGTACTCCTAGGATTAGGTACAGGGAGATCATCTATCATTAACCCTGTCGAAATAATCTTGGACACTTATAAAATTTTCCAGAAATTCCACTTATTATTCTCAAAGAAAATTTAATAGGGAATAATGCTTCTAAAGTCCTAAACAAATCATTAGTCAAGTACTCGAACCCTTAGAATCATCCATACCAACTTAATTGGGTCAAAACTCTACATTCGGCAAATTTTAGGACCATGCGCTGACCTCCTGCACTAGGCGCGAGGTTGGCGGATAGGTCGTGGGTTAAAAAATAGTATGCGCTTACTTAATATCGAGTGGGCGCGAGATGAGCGTGAACTTTGCGCACGCTTCGCGCGAGACGCACGTATATAAATTTAAGTCCGCACGAGCTAGGCGCGAACTAGGCGCAAGCTTGGCGGATAGGAAATAAAACCTTGCGCCCACTACCTCCTGTTGGCGCCAGTTAGCGCCAACTCGGCGGATACTAATCTGGAATTTCGGCTCTCTGTTATTTCCAGATCTACACGACTGGCCGAACTTTTTCTCTCTGTAACAATTTCTTTAGTCTTCTAATATCCCCAGAAGACATTTAAAACACTTTCGAAATTATTCTAACCACATTTTTATTTATCTCATTCAATCTTAGAGAGAAAACCCACACTCGGACTGTCTTCTTTCCGAAAACACAGAAAACATATGCATTCAAACTAATCTCATGATTCAATACGAAAACCTAGTTGTAAAACGATGCTACTCACCTCTTGCACGCTTATATCCCAGCAACAATAATTCTAGAACCATGGCCGATCACCAACAGTCGTCCGCGTGCTTGCTAACGCCGCCCAGATGATCCTCTGGTCGCAAGAGGAAAAACCCTCTGAATCCTTGATCACGAACACAACAACCCAGTCGGATCTCTCACAGTTCCCTTCTCTTCCCAACGAAAACCTAGATCGCCAACTGGTAGCCGCAATCGCCAATCGCCTTCAGTTACGAGAACGAGAGTATACGAGTATTCCAAAAAACTAAAACTTAATTTCCCTTAAGTATTTATACCTTCCATATGTAGATTGCCGCTCAACAACCTTTGAAATTCCTTGATGCCATGTGTGCTCGCCCATTGAAATCCCTACATACACCCTCAGCTACTTAAGTTAATACGTACACATAATTAATTTAAATAAAATAATTTTTAGCAAAAATCGGGGTTTTACAGAACAGGTCTTCATAGCTTTAGATTTTAAGGTTTGGATTTATCTTGTATTTAGCTTCTCTTTGAGGGGTAAGGTTTTTTATGTCCCCCCCTATCTAGGTGTAATTATTTTTGTTGAATCAATCTACAAGTCAGGGTCTGCCTCAACCCTCCTCCCACCGATGGAAAGCCACTAGTAATAGTGGGTTTTTTCCAAAAAAAAAGAAAAAAATAGTATAATGTATATCAAAGATCATGATTCAGAAATCAATAACAGAATCCAATATAAAACCGGGATGTACTAAACAGTCACATCCAGCCATAGCATCCAATACATGCGTCCAGCATGTGAACAATATCAAAAGTGAGTGTTTGTGAACTCAGTATCATTGTAGGACTCAAAAAGAAAGATACACGTTTGAGATGACTCTCAACCATATGCTATACCACCATGCGGCTTATGGGCGACGCTACTAATGATACTCAAACCTGTGAACATCACCTTAGATAAAAGCTGCAGTCATTGACTTATTGCACACGACTCAACCAAGTTGGCATGAACCACAGCATGCAGCACCGAAATCAATACATGGAGATGGTTGCTTATCCACATGTATAGGGAATCATCAGCGGAGCACTAGGGTGTCCCTCTAGACATAGGACCCTCCAGAGCAAACCAACTTGCAAAGGAAGCACGTTCGCACTAGGGAGTAACTCAACCCAAATGAAATATCCCTTATCTATCTAGCCAAAACTATCGGTCCATAACCAGCTATGCCCACTAGACACCAAAAATCCCTAAGGACTAATATTTCCGTAAGTAATAGTGCCTAGCGGCATAATATGGTTAAATCTGTAATTACTTTCATTATCGGGTTAACTGGGTTTGAAATTCTGATCTGGAAATCCTTTATATCATATTCTAGTTATCAATATAAATTTACAGGTCTCTTAGTTAATTATCTCAAATTTATAAGTTTGGTTCTCACAAAACTTAGGTTTTCCCATTATTTGTAAAACTCGGCAACTCATACCCTAAATACCTCCCTATTTTTATTTCTTTGTAAAACAGGTAATTGGTAATTTAATTTAGTCTTAAAACATCTTAATTAAAGATTAAAATTGGTTAAAAATAGTTTGGAATTGAATGGGGTTAAATTTTGTAAAATTTGGATTTTCTGCACTGAGTGCTCAAGATCGCCTAGGATCGCTCAGGCGGTCTAAGGTAGGTGGTAGTTATAAAATGATTGCCGACTGTCTGTTAGTAAGTGGTCTTGGGCGGTCAAAAATTTTCAATGAGCGCCAAGGATCGCTAAGCACAGTGAGCTCGGCGGTCTCCCAAAAATGTCAAATCAATCGTCACAAATCCGATTTTTCATGTTCAAAACGTTTCTAAGATACATATAATGTTGATATCAAGCTAAATACATATTTCTACAACATACAAACATGCAATAGAGATTAAACAAGTCAAGAACACAAAACCGTTCGTGAAAAACAGTGCTACCTACCTCTGTTAGATCGTTCCAACCTTTCTCCTCTGAACAGCACTATCACCAACGCAAAACACTACCTTTGGGAAGAAGGAAATCGGAACAACCCTCTCCTTTCTTCTTCGATCGTTCTCAGTCGCTCTTGGTCGTGCTTGTGGCTGTTGAATACGAACACAATACGATAGGTATTCCCACGCAACCCACACACAAAAACTAGACGTACATCACCCAATCAGAATACATCCAAATTAGAGTATCAATCATACCTCAATATCTCACGATCAGATGGTTGGATCTGCGCCCAACTCTGCATCTCCACTAATTATGATATCACCTACATCCATAAATTATTTCCATCAATCAAAACCCTCAATAATATTAATTATTAATTTACTTTTATATTTAGGAAAATTCGGGGTCTTACATCTGCAGACCTCTTTTCCTTTTTGACTCGATCATTCACCTTTACTGAAGATGCTGTATGATGGGCTAATTCAAGAAGTTTAGTAAAATTTTAATATCTTGATTTTCTAAGAATGGCCTGTAATCATGGCTCATTCCACTTATGCAGAGTTGCACAAGTCTTTCTTCAAAGATGGCTTCATGGCAATCGAGTGCCATGGTGTGAAATCGCTTGACGAAGTCAATAAGTCCCTCCGTTGACTTTTGTTGCTCTTGGCTCAAATCAATGAGCGTTGTCTTCTCCTCCACCAAGAAGAATTTTCGAAAGAAGACTTTCACAATTTCCTCCCATGTGTTAATACTACCTGGCTCTAGATTCAAATACCAGGAGTAAGCTTTCTCCGACAGAGATTTAGAGAATTCTCTAAGCCGCAAGTTTTTGTCATAGGCATGTGCACCAAGGGCATCGATAAATCTTGAGACATGCTCCTTCGCGTTACCAGTCTTTCCATTATAGCAAGCGAACTTCAGAATCACGTAGTCTTTTGGGTATGGCTTCTCGAGTATTGCAATAGGATATGGCGGGCGGTAGTTGTATGACAAATCCGCATCTTCATGTTGACTCCTTTCTCTTTTCAACAAGCTTTCAAATTCTGCCATGGTGACAGAATCACCAGACTTCACCTCTTCTTTACCAGCAACAAAGCCTGAGGGTATCTTCTGTTGCTCAGCATGCTCCTTGTCGATATGTGGAGGCTCCTCTGGTTGTTTGGTGTGGATAATTTTGAAGAGCTCCTCAACGCGTCCATTCAAATCATGAAACATCGCAAGTATTTGAGCCAGTTCTGAAGTACTTTCTGTCGGTTTGCCGGTGTTCTGGGCAGATTGTTCCGAGTGTGAATTCGCACTCTCATCATGTGCTACAGCTTGTTGATGTCTAGGACGTCCTCCAGATGCAGCCGGTGCCAGATCACTTTGTCCACCTCACATTCTTCTAGTCTCCGCCATATCACCGACTCCTAGAAGATTTCTTCTGTCAGTGACTTTACCTCCTGTAACGCCTCGGATCCGTGTTGTTCAATAAAGATATAACACGTCTCACGGAGGTTAGGTATGGGCCCACGACTCATATGATTGCTGGATGAAATCATACGAATTTGCCATCAGAGTGCAACAATAACTACTAAGGAAGCGCGGAAATATATTCAATTCAACATTTCCACCAACAACAACATCTGATACCAATTATTACATTCCAAAATCAAAACAACATCCTCATGCAAGAATTTAACCTACTAGTCTAAGTGGTATAAAGTAATCCTCCTCCCTATATGTGTTGGAAGGATCTACCCCAATGGTCGCCTCACCGCAAGTATCTTAAAACAAAACCAAAACAAAGAATAAGATGCGAATATCCCAGCAAGTAGCACATGCATGCCAAAACAATTATATCATTTCATAAAACATGCTACGCATAATATCTGAAAGCAAATAATCCATATGAATACGATAGAAACCAACCTCCGCATAATCTCAGTGACAAAGTCACTCAAGTAACCCAAAAACAACAATTAATACTTCAGAACATGGTCAATGCTATGTACTTTGCTTAGATTGGGTAATCGACATGCCAAGGCGACATCCACACCTCCATGTACACAGTTCCGGCCTACTCAGGGTTTCGGAACTCTGAAATGATGGCCTACTCAGGGTTTCGTCATCCAATGCCGGCCTACTCCCCGGGTTTCGGCATTGACAACCAGGCCTACTCAGGGTTTCTGGCTGCTCTACACCAGTTGTGGCAACACACAAGGCCATGCCATTACACCAAGGAAGCAAACACATATCATTACTAAGCTTAGACATGGATCCAAAACAAGCTAGACCAAAAGCTTGTAAACAAAACAGCAATTATTCAACATAGTTCAATACAATCCATGGGTCACTCATGACCAAATGCACTCCATCAAGGAGATTCACCATTTCAACCTTTCAAGGAAATTTACTTTCTCAAAACAGTTTGCAAGATAACTCATTCATGTTAAATAAAACTCTCTCTCTTTCCGAGTAAGAGGATTCACCATAAAACCAAACTCATACGAGAAAACAATCAATTCGATGCAAACAATTACTTTACAACCCAAAACAATCATTTAAAGTATCAAAGAACTACTAGCTTATGGATAAGGTGGACATCTAATTAATTTAAACTCTTTACTAAACTTGGCTTTCAAAAACATCTTAAGGATGATCTTAGAGAAGTGTTACAAGTGGTGGAATCTACAAAATCTTGTTCTATAAGGATTTGGGTACAAAAGTGTCTCAAGGAACTATTTTAGGGAAATGTGCACAAACTCTTCATTTTATGGAATTTTAATCTACTTCCTGTGCAAGCACTTTCTAATTACCTAAACCTTACTTGTACATAAGACGGATGTGGTTAAAAATAATTCCAAGGTCGAAATCAACTCAAGTTGGAAAAATCTGGGTTTACTAGTATGGTCGCTCGAGCCTGCTTCAAGCGGCCAACAGTTTCAGACAGTTTGGTTTCGGGTTTTGGAAAATAACACAACTGCTTGATAGGGCGCTTGAGCCAGCGTCAAGCGACTGAGCTTACAAAAACCAGGTTTTGGATTTAAACTTGGCCGCTAGAGCCTTCCTTCGAGCAATTGCGCTTAAACTCAGACAAATCTCCAGGTTACGAACAGCAACTCCCTCTTTGTGATTTTTCGTAATTTCCACTACCAAAACCTAATTAAACACTTCTAAACTTTGGGGGAATAATTCCTAAATCCTGTAGGAATACTTTCTTATCTATTCTTTAACACTTGGACTTGTAATTTCCCAAAATCATACTTATGTTCTTCAATAAAACCGAAAACTCCCAATTCCGAATCTCACACTTGATACTTTGAAATCTCTACAACTTGAGCTTGTAAATCAATGCTAAAACCTTTGAAAGAGTGCTACTTACTTGATCTGGAGTTCCTCTAGCTCAACAACTCCAGCCTTTGACTGATCTCAATCGGCAACAACAATTCTCCAAATCCTCTGCAGAAAATTTCCAGATCTGATTAGATCTAGATCTGAATTTGCTTCCTTACTTGAACTCACCGATAATTACTTACACATGATTCTCACCTGATCTCTATAGATCTGCCACTGATACGATCACACCTCCACCAATTTCTAGTCGAATTCTCTAACAGCAAGGAACTCTCCTCCAATCACTTCCAAACTTCTCCAACTCAATCAACCTTCAGAAATTAAGTTCCTCTTCACTGCTCCAGCTCTCGAAATTTGCTCTGATCCAAATGAACCAAAGCTTGAATAAATTAGTCTATTTATAGTCTTTGATGGTTCTCAACTCCTTTCATGATTCGCTGGTTTGCTTAACTATATTTTTCCTACATCAACAATTTAATTCATAAACAATTTGAACCCACTATTATTAAAACCTTAAACAATTTACTTGCTACTACTCACCTTAATTTATCATCTCTATACTTTAAGCTTATGAAAGTCCACAATTATCCCTGCTCCGCGAATATATGAAATTCCACCCAATAAGATTATTTAAACTTATTAAATAATTGACTTTAATAATATTTATTAGATCTAGGGTTTTACACCTCCCCAGCGGAGTAGCCAGAAAATGTAGGTGCCTTTTTATGAATCCACATCCACGCGTCTAGTATTGCCTCCACGGTGTCAAGATGCCAATGACGTGTCTTCAAATCTGGATTCTGAGTAGGAGAGGTATGTTCGAAGTTGGCCTGAACCACTGAATCAGCAGCCGTTCCCATGCCGTTTCCGAACAAAAGGAGGGAGGAGTCAATAAGACGTGACAGGTAGGCAGTAGCTAGAATGAGAGACGAGAGATATTGAAGTGATCCTCCTTACACCAAAGTAGAGAGCTCCGTAAAAGAATTTGAAGGACTTAGGGAATGTTTAGTAAACTTGGAGACGGTTAAGGAAAAAAAGTGAAGTTTTGCTCTTAGTATGAAAATCAGAGATCCCCCCAAATGAATGAGGGCTCTCCTATTTATAGCAAGTGTGGGTTTCCAAGATTGTGACACTTGTCACGATCTGAGGCTTTGGGAATGTTTAATGTTTATCATGAATCTGGTCTCAAAAACATCTAGGTTCAAGATAAGAATAAAAGATAATTATTATTTGTTTTAAATAAATAATAGAGCTCTCTTATTGGTACAGTGGGTCCCACATATCAACATGTGAAAGTATGTCACTTGACATCTACATCATTTTAGGTTGGCATGCCAAAGCTTGTCATTGGCTGCCAAGGATTCCCATGCCCGTGTCTGCCACGCCTTAAGGATTGCCAAATAACCCCCCCTTAATGGGCTTTGGCCGAAGACGGAGATCTCCACTCCAATATGCCAAATAATATTCACATTTAACTTAACAAATTATGCCACGTTTAATGATTATTTTTTATTGGGTAAATAATCCACGACAGATAATATAGGTGACGTGTCAAATATATAAAATTGGCCATCTACACCCGTCTCACGGAGTACTATGTATGGCCACAAAGCAAGCTAATTTAGGAATATAATCAACAATTAATTAATATCATAGTACGGAAACATGGGGAAATTAAAATCAATGAAACTAAATCCTTTCATTAAAAATAAACCAATATTGTCCTCAAATAACAATAAGTCCACTAATAAAAATTATGGAAGTAAAAGTCAACTACATCTCTCATACTCACTCCCTAATCAAAATCAAATCCATAAACTAAAATAAACTCCTCATAATATGAATCAACTACCATACATAAAACAATAATAATTGTCCTCGCTATAATTGTTTGCCAAATGAATATCTCCCTGTGGATCTACCCTAGATGTATCGGCCTCACCTGGAATATCTAAAAACCAAAACAAAAGTAAGAGTGAGATATAAAATCTCAGCAAGTAGCATCATGCATGGATAAAACAATTTATAACAGTTATAAAGCGTAGCATTGTAACGCCCCGGTTCTGGGTCCATTCCCAAACCCGAGGTGTTATGGTAATCAAACAAAGCAACTAAAGAAACTGGACAATTTAAAACTTTTTCTAACTTTATAATCAGAGTAAATGCGGAAACTTAAATTTAAATTCTCTTTATTTATCAACAACCATGATATACAATGCTTTCAATTCCATGAACAACCTACAACTATATAAACTACCCATGTACAATTAGCCCAAGCTTTGACGTCCTTGCCAAGAGTACATGAAAAATGGGTGAAACCGGAGTGAGAATAAATTTCAACAAGTAGCAAGGTGCATGATGTAAAATAGTCCATAATTTTACAATACTAATCATGAGGTGAACGATAAAACCAAAACCACAATAATACGATGATTCAAAAATAACAAATCACCAATCCAAAACAAGCACGTGTGACCAATAGGACTCGTGAACTGAAACCACTTAATAAGAATATTCTTGTCCCCATAGTTTGCCACATCACGTCTTACATGATAGATGGAGCCCGCACATACAGTCACTACCATCTCCTCCGTCAACCATGGATGCGGACCACCCATGCATGGGTTGGCGAGTACAATCCAGAGTCCAAATAAAATCCCATCATGGGTACCGCTTCCGCGGAGGCCATACCAATCCGATCAAAGATTAATGGATCCACAACAAACACGTCTAATACCAGTGCAAGTGCAAGTCACAAGTGATCCTCAAGCGCGGCCAAATCATGGCTCCAATGTGCGAGTCACAAGTAACCTACCAACATGACCAATATAAAGCTCTTGAAAGTCGATATCTCATCTCATTGAAGCATGCGGATGGTAACCTGAAAAATAAAACAAAACCGTTTACCGATAGCAATCTCGGCTTATAACTAGGACGCACCTGCAGCGGTCAAGGATTGCTGCCTACGTCGCCCGCACCTGCTAGTACGACGGACCCCATATTGGGGAGTTCCGAACAATAATAACTTACTAGCCAATTCCCTTCACTTCCTAGCTAAGCTATGGATCCATACTAAGCATTGCCCACTAGATACAACTCACAATCAAAACCTTGAATAACTCAAAACACAATATTCAGTGATAAACCTCGTACCAATAATCACAACCATGTCCCAAGTGTTGTGTCCAACAATAATTTCCAAAACCATGAAGTTCAACCAAAAGATATTCAGAATAACAAAGTTCTAGATCATATAATAAGAAAATATGAGTTTACACAATTTCTAAATAATAGGTTCAGATTTGAGTCGTGTTAGTGTGAGCATACTTAGTTTATCTTCCTAATTCAATATTCAGGTTATTCTTTATTTCTTACAAAGTTTACTCCCAATCCTACACTTTGGTTCATCCCAAAGTCTTTACTTTTAAATCCTTACTTACCAACTAATACCCTAAATCTCTAAAACCTGTGGGTTATGTTATTGATTTTTTTTCAGAAGTTAATTTAGGTCTACTATGACTTGTTAGACTAGGTTCCATACTTAGAATCCTAATGAAAGTGGTCTGCAAGCTTATGGTTTACCTTAAATAGTCTACTTTGATTCTTATTACATTCATTGTTCCAAATAATTATCCTTTTATCCGAATTTAATTCCGTCACTTCCTACATCTCAAATTACCATATTTATAGGTGTTACAACATTAAAATTCCAAGAAAAATCATTAGAAATTGAATATGGGCACGAATCCCAAGTTTAGAAATTTCTGACAGTCAGTCGCTCGATGGGTTGCTCGGGCGACTGCTCTAGCGGTTAGATTTCAGGTTCTGTTATTTTTCAAAGGCTTGTCGCCTGAGGAAACGCTCTAGCAGTGTATGGAGCGCTCCAGCTATAACTTGTTTTTCTTCAACTTACGGAAATTTTAGAACTTTTTATACATACTATTTACTTGTTTTGATTCTAAACATCTAATTTCCATCCTAAACTAGTTCTGGGACAACTCTAAACTAATCCTATCATCTTTCCACTTATCTTTGAGTTTCTTTATAAGTTTAACTCATCATGATCAACTTTTTCTTGATTTTCAAAGGAAAGATAAATCACCAAAACAATACTTTGTAAACAATAAACTTTTCCCATGAAATCCAACTTCAAAACAATACGATTAATCATCCAAATCATGAGAAAACATGCAGTTCATCTAGTTTCAAGTGTTTGCCACTTGCCTTATGATGAACCCAGAATTTTCAGAAACTTCGCTTGTGCCCGATTTTGGAGCTCGACGGCACCCCTCTAGACTTCTCCAATTTAAGTCTCCACCATTCAGTTTGAAGTCTTCCATGAGTAGAACAAAACCATAAAATTTCAACCCATTCCAACGGGTGGATCTTCCTATCTCTCCGCTCGAAGTTGGCTGGTCGGCCATCTCTACAACTTCTCTTCTTCTAATTCCCTCTTTCTTTTCTCTCTTCTCTCCTTCTATTTTTGGCTCCTAACACTTATGCACGAATTTCCCTCTCCTTCTAACTTATTTTCAAAACCTAAAACACTCTTTAAACCTCTCTTTTATAGCTTCCCTACTAGTCCAACTCTAATTAGGTTTAGCTTATTCTAATATACTTAGTGTATTCCTTCTTCTACCATTCTCCTTAATTTAACTCCTTTAACTCTCTTCTAAAGGATATCCTAATTAATTTTTGTGCTTAATCTTATTCCTACTCTTAAATTGAACTTAGACTTTTATTATTCATTCAAATTACCTATATTTTGGACCCTAAATAGTATAATTAGCATTAGGCCCTTTTTCCACCCTTTAAGCCTTAATTTCATTATTTTACATCCAACTACACTAAGATTTTGTCTAATTGACTTTATTGACTTAATAACTAATTGTCTTATCTTCTTTCATGAATTTAACAAATTGGAATGACCAAATTAGCCTTCCTCTTTAAATTCCTATTTTAACCTCTACATCTCTCTTTAATTCTCCTACCATTATCCTTCTTAGTATTTCCTTCATAATTTATTATTTAATTATTTATTTTATTCTTAGGAAAATCCATGGTTTTACAAGCATGATGTTTAAAACATATATCTGTGATGGATAATTCATTTACAAACGAATTTCAGTAATCATAAATCATTTCCAATCCAAAGTCCAATTCATAGTTCATATCATTGTTTCACATTCAAAACAAAGCCATGTGATGTTTGTGAACTCACATGACTCATGAAAAAAATATATCTTTGAGAAGTTAAATGCCTGTAACAAGGGTTGCTACCTCACGACTTATGTGCGAAGTTGAAATACACAATCATTGACTTATTGCAGATCACCCAACCAAGATATACGGTGGGCTAGCACATACAATCCAATCAATTGAAACAATATCCAATAACAACAATGCGGGAATATCAAACTAAGATACATGGTGGGTACCTAAAATAATAACCTCAATGAAATACATGACGGATTGGATTGCTGCAGCACGACCAGATATAGGAAGACCTCGCCAAGATACATGGTGGGAGCATAGATGAAACAGAGTTAACTAAACAAAGAGTATACCACTTTCAATCCTGGCTAAATTATGGATCCATAAGAAACTATGCTCACTAGGCACTGAAAACCAATAATGAAAACATGTTGTCTCTAATACCAAATCATCCTTACTAATCCACAAATCAACTCCAAGATACATGGAGGAAAATCAAGTGTCAACTCGAGATATATTGGTGAGAAAATAAGTCACTCTGAGGTACGTAGAAGAAATAATAGTAATTCTATCTTAGCAACCATGAAAACATCTTTAGGTAGTTCTAATACAAGTGTAAGAACTATTGAAAACAAGCTGAGTTGAAAGGAAATCAATTTGGAATAATAAATCCCAAAACAAGATTTGTTTTAGCAAAATGTACCCAAAATCTTTATAAAAATCCAAATAAATCTTTGGCCAATGCAAACACTCTCAAAATACACTAATATAGTTGATACATGAGTTAGAATTCCATAAAAATAAATTTAGAATCAAAAAATAGGTTAAAAGGCCAAATTATGAAAATCAGGGCAAAAGCGCTTGAGCCTAGGTAGGGCGCTATATCGAGCGTCATGTGTAAATGAAATCTGGGCAAGGTCGCTCATTGTCGTGCTAGAGTGATAGGTTGTGAGAAGGGTTTCTGGGTTTCAATACTTGAGCGCTTGATGTGGCACTCGAATTGTTCATCAAGCATTAGAGGAAAACAAAGGGTAGCACTCGAACATCGTTTGGCATAGGTCAGGCGGCCAAAAACAACTCTCGGGTTCGGGAAATTTAGAACTTAAACACCGAGTCACTCGATCCAGTTGATCCAGTGCTTGAGATAGGTCGGGCGGCCTTAAATTTAGCCGTAGCGCCTTGGATGACGCTCGAGCAGCATATTGGGCAATAGTTATAATACATAAATTCTGGGTTTTTTTGCAGTTCATGAATTTTTCAATTTCAAACCAAACATCACCAAATCAACTCATTAAATCACTTCGAAATAGCGCATCAAAACCAAACATCACACATCTATCATGCTAATGCATCTTCACCAATTAAAATTCAAATAAATCCATTAAATTATTTACTTGATCTCACTAAATCCAACCCTTGGAAAAACCATTTGTCCTTCCTCTTCTCCATCTATACAAATCAATATAATCCATTAATCACACTTTCCAATAAATCCTAAATAAAATAATTAAATAATTAAAGGAAAAATTTGAGGGATTGCACCCTCTCTCTCTCTCGGCCTCACTCCATCCTCCCTCTCTCTTTCTATCTCTCTCTTTCTCTTAGTCTCGTTCTCCCCCCCTCTCTCTCTCTCTCTCTCTCTCCTCTCTCTCTCGTTAGAAAGATCTCTTGGCAAGAGTGAAAGGGGCCAGCAATCATTCACTTGCAAAGTTCAAAGTTTAAATTTAAGAAGGAAAAAAAAGAAAAGGCTCAGGCAGTCTCGAGTTGGACCGCTCGATACCATTTCGACTTGGGCAATCCAACTCAGGTGTAAGACCCCGAATTTGTCCGAATTAATAAATAAATTAATAATTAATATTATTGAGGGTTTTAATTGATGGGAATAATTTATTAATGTAGGTGATATCGTTATTAGTGGAGATCAGGAATCTGGAGCAGATCCAACCGTCTGATTGGGAGTTATCGCGGTAAGATCGATGTTTTAATTTAAAAATATTTTAATTGGGTGATGTGCATCGAAATTGTTGTGTGTGAGTTGCGTGGGATCAAAGAGTATATACACATGTTAAATACCCTAATGGAATACAAGGGAAATACCTAAACGTATTTTTCTCATATTCGTCAGCCGCAACCACCAAGAGAGAGAGAGAGATTGAGAGTGACCAGTGACTGGAAGAAGATAAGAAGAAGAAGAAGAGAGGAAGACCAGGTTTCTTCTCGCTCTTAGACTTGTTTTGCAATCATATAGAAGTGTGAGTGTTGTTCAGAAGAGAAGAAGAGGAATGCACGTTCAAGAGGTAGGTAGCACCGATTTTACGTTCGTTTTGTGTTCTTAGGATTAATCGATTCGTGTGCATGATTTTGTATTGTATTTATATGTATTTAGCATGATAGAGATCTTATATGTATGTTAGTACTGCTTAGAACATGAAAATTCGAGTTTTTATACACTGTATGGGCGCTTTTGGGAGACCGCCGAACTCTCTGTGCTCGGCGATCCTCAGTGCTCTTAGGCGCTAGTACAAAAGGTTTTGAATGCCGTCGACCGCTAACTGACAGGCAGTTGGCATTCTATTTTCAACTACCGCTAACCCTAGACCGCCTGAGTGATCCTAGGCGATCCTAAGCGCTCGGTGCAAAAAAATCCGAACTTTGCAAATTTGATTCTAGATTCAATTCTAAACTATTTTTAATCAATTTTAATCATTAATTAAGATGTTTTAAGACCAAAATAAATTATCAGATACCCCATTTTGCAGAAAAATAAAATAGGGAGACAATTAGGTTACTAGTTGCCAACTTTTGTAATTAAATATGAAATCTAAGTTTTATGAAAATCAGACTTATAAATTTGGAACAAATAACCATGAGACAAGTAAATTTATATTATTAACCAGATTATTATTTAAGAATTTCCAGATCAGAATTTCAGACCCAGTTAACCCAATATTGAGAGAAATTACAGATTTAACATTTATATGCCACTAGATACTATTACTTACAGAAATATTAGTCCTTAGGGATTGTTGGTGTCTAGCGGGCATAGCTGGTTATGGATCCATAGTTTTGGCTAGATAGCTAAAGGATATTTCATTTGGGTTGAGCTACTCCCTTGTGCAAGCGCGCTTCCTTTGCAAGTTGGGTTACTCTAGAGGGTCCTATGTCAGGAGGGACACCCCAGTGCTCCGTTGGTGATTCCCTGTACATGTGGATAAGTGACCATCTCCATGTATTGATTTCGGTGCTGCATGCTGGTGGTTCATGCCAACTCGGTTGAGTCATGTGCAATAAGTCGATGACTACAGCTCTTATCTAAGGAGATGTCTCCAGTTTGAGTATCATTAGTAGTGTCGCCCTTAAGCCGCACGGTGGTATAGCATATGGTTGAGAGTCATCTCAAAGGTGTATCTTTTATTTGTAAGTCCTACAATGATACTGAGATCATAAACACTTACTATTGATACTGTTCACATGCTGGAAGCATGTATTTGATACTATGGTTGGGTGTGACTGTTTAGTACATCTCGGTTTTATATTGGATTTTGTTGTGGATTTCTGAATCATGATCTTTGATATACATGATACTGTTCACTGATACTTAAACTGTTTTATATGCTGTTTTGTATTCCATGATCGTTATAAATGTTTATACGAGCTTGTTTACTCGAGACTGCTTATTCGTGTATGAACATCTATTTTTGTATATATATGAACTGTTTATAGCATGCATGTGTTACCTACTAAGATATTCGTATCTTACCCTACTTCTTTATTTTATTTTTTAGTTGATACGCGAGAGGGGGATCATAGTGGTTATTTCTAAAGTGATCTTGTTGACTATTCGCCAGAGGAGTTTTATTATCCTAACTTGATTTGAGGTTGAGGAGAGATGATTGATGAGACTTGAGATAGTTTATTTTATTTATTCGGTTTTGATGTATCTGAGAGATTGAGTGATTAGAACCTTTTGATTATTACTAGACTTAAATGATAATTTGGATTGGATGGTTTATTTGACTCATTTATGAGGATGTTAGACTACACTTCCGCACATTGATGTTTCCGCACTCTGATAGTTTATTAATAAATGGATTATTTAAATCTTTAGTCTGGTTTATTATTGGTGATTGTTTGATATGGGCCCAGTAGCATCTCTAATTAGGTTGTTGAGCTGGATTCGGGTTGTTACAGTAGAGAACCAGATTCGGGTCAGGTGCCGGATTGCATTGACTCGGGTTTGGGGCGTTATATCAAGATTGCCCGAGTTTAATCGCCGATCCCGGTACAAACCAGTTGATACGGATCAGTACCAGCCAGTCTGTTAAACTATGTTTAAAATTTTATTTTAACACAACAAAATATTCATAAAAATAAAGCTTAGAAATAAATTTTGAACCTTGATAAATCATTTAATTTGGAAAAATAAACATTTTTCGAAAAACTGAATTTGCCGCTCGAGCTAAAGACGAGCACGGTGTCACAAATTCAAGAGTTGTAGCATTTCTTTGACCATGATAATGCTATGGAAGGCACATCATTTGGCAAATGATAGTGCAATGGTGGGCACATATAGGGGCCCAGGAGGGCCAACTTCGGCCTAATGTGGCTAATTTGTGGAGCACTTTTGGAAAGCGACTCAAAGCTATTTGTTCGTGGAACAGAGGCGCCTAAATTCAGACAGGGAGATCAAGTGGAGGAAATGGCCAGAAGGGAGTGTCATGGGCAGGCAACTTACATGATACTTGGCCCATGATAGGCACATTGCATAGCATGACAGAGCTAACTTTGATTGTGTGTGACCAACATGTGGAGAGCTTTTGAAGAAAAACTTTGGGGGTACTTCTACACGACACAGGTTTTCCAAGATGGTAGTTGTGGTGTCGTGGAGGAAATGAATGGAGTCGCTACTACCTATCGAGTTTTATGGGGGTTATAGGTAGTTACCCAAAACAACTAGTATGCACTAGTGTCTAGTTAGGTGACCCGATTATAGTCTAGGGAAGTCTATGAACACCCTAGACTATCTCATCAAAGGTGGGTTCAATTTTGATTAGTTTGGACCATATTATTTGGCATGTGTGAAGGGCTTTTGGGTTTGATCTGATGTGGGGCCCACAAATGTGATTTGGACTTGCAAGTCCAATTCTTATTCTAATTTAAGCTAAAGGGAAGTGTCCCTTAGCCTAGATTGAGAGCATGCATAGGCGAGTCTGAGATTCTAGCCTTTGAGCCCTATTCATTTATTTTTTGCCGACTTTGGCCGCTAAGACAAAGTGGCTCCCTATGATTTCTTTCCAGCTGCTATGTTGCAGCAGCTGCATATCAATCTATTCCAACTGCTTCAATACAACGGCCACATGGTAATTTCTTTTGTAGAACAGCTAAAGCAACTTATTTAAAATGCCAAGGATTTTTTGGGGACGGGGTCAAGATCCTAAAGTGTAATACCCTGAATTTTTTCAGGTTTATTATTTAAAATAAATCTAATATTTATTTAGATTAAATTCTAATCCATGACTTGATCTAATTAGGTGATCTGTGGAGGAAGTGGATCCAAAAAATAAAGTTGATCCAACGGCTGGATCATGAGATATGAGGTAAGAAAGATATTATTAATTATTTTTAATTCAATTGGTCAAATGTATGGAGCATGATAGATGGGCATGAATTGGATTATGATTTATTTAAATGAGAAAGTAAAATACTTCAAAAGGTTGGGCATGCGTATATGCATGAACTAAGTTTCCTAGAATAGTTTCTAAAATATGGGAAGCTCCTATAGGGTTATGAGTTGTGAGAGTTGTAAGCACCTCATTTTTTCACCTCTTGGAAGTGACGGAAATGAAAACCATAAAAAACAGCTCAAGACCCTAAGGAGCAGAAATTGACTTTCTGATCAAATCCAAGTTGGCTGCCATACCCTATCTCAACGGATAGGAAATTCTGACACGGTTTCGGCACAATTAAGTTTGCCAAAATCGGGGCTCAGGCGGAGAAGTTATGAGCAGATCAAACCCCAGGGGAGCAGAAATTGACTTTCTGCTCAAACCTAGATTAACTGTCATCCCTACCCCAAAAGATAGGAAATCTTGATGCGGTTCCAATGTAATCAAGTGTATCAGAACCGGGGTCTGGATCGGGACGATATAAGCAAATTAAGATTCTGGGAGCGATTTCGGCTTTCTGCTCAAAACTTGAATTTACTACAATACTCTGTCTTAGCAAGTAGGAAATCCTGACACAGTTCCAGTGCAACTGAGTTTGCCAGAATCGGGGTCTAGATGAAAAAGTTATGAGTAGTTCAACCCCTAGGGCAAAATTGCAGAAAACTATCCACGTGGCGAATGTGCAAGTCACATCTGCCACGTGGCAAAGCAAAGGACAGGAGAGAAGAAATATCTTGATTAAAATAACAGTTTCTCTTAAAAATATCCTAATTATTTAATAATAAAATTGGGTAATGATAGTCTCATCAAATCACATTTATGGCTAATCAAATCACATCAAATTAGACAACCAGGAGAGAGAATGTCGTGTCTGTATAGTATGTATGGACATGCCCTGTTTGTATACTATATGCGGATGAAATCTTATCCAAAACCTTATCCAGAATCCAAGAAAATCTCAAAGAATCTCAAAATCTGTATATAATATGCAAACAAAGAAAACTTGAACTAAAAATAACTCGTCCGCACTTTAAATACGGATTTGAAAGATTTTCCGGAAATCTTATCTACTGCACGAATTTGCCACGTGGATGATTGCAATGATTCGGAAAAACAGGCTTGTCCATACATAGTGTACGAACAAGACCAATCCGTACACTATTGTAACGCCCTAGATCCGGGTTACGTAATAAAACTGTAACTCGTTTCCGAAGGTTAATTTTTTTCCACACAAGATCGATATATCAGAGTGAAGGAAAAACATGAACGAAACAATAACTAGATAATCAGAGTGCGCTACAATCCCAACCGAAATAAAATTTACAGCAATACAACTCTAACTCATATAAACCGAGCAACCACCCGCAGGTATCGTCCTCTCCAAGAGCAGCTGAAAACAAAACAAAACAATACGGAATGAGATACGAATATCCCAGTAAGAAGCACATGCATGCACAAATACATTTTTCATAGTTATAAACACGGATCGAATAATAAGCATGTAACGATGGCGATAACACAATTAATCAGACTAAGCCCATAATAATTTAACTGTCACAGATGATATAGCTAGTGAAATTCCGCATGTAAGTCAAATCTGTAGCATTGATGTGAAATCACACGAATAACCACGAAACTCAATATAATCATGTAACCACAAATTGATGAAACCAATTTTCCATAACAACCCCTAATGGATATAATGCAAATCAAAAAAGTGCCAATATCGATAAAGTCTCATCATGCTCATGTCCACATCTCCATGTGTATATCTCGCCTATCAAGGTTCGGATACTGAAATGACGTCCTACTCCAGGTATCGTCATCCAATGCCAACCTACTCAGGGTTTCGACATTGACAACACCGGACTACTCGTAGTGTCGGTGTTGCTCTACACCGAGGTGGAGATACAAATACTGATAAAACAAACCATAGAGGCCAATGTCATGTAGTTCACTTTGATTGGGTAATTCAACATGCTAAAGCGACATCCACACCTCCATGTACACAGTCCAGTCTAATCATAGTCCCGGCAGTCTGAAATGAAGTCCTACTCAGGGACTTGCCACCCAATACCGGCCTGCTCCAGGTTCCGGTATTGACAACCCGGCCTACTCTGGGTTTCGGGCTGCTCTACGACGGTCGTGGCAATACTCATGGCCATGCAATTACAGCAATAAAGTCAACACATCACATTACTAAGCTTAGACTATGGATCCAGGACAAGCTAGACCTTAAATGAAAATAAACTCAGCAACTCAACTCAATGTGTAATCCACCATGTAAAACCAACATCTCATGCCACAACAGTTAAACTGCAACCAATGTTTATCATGGGTCACTCAGAACCAGCTCACTCCATCATGGAGTCCTCAAAGTATAATCTCAAATAATTTCCCAAGAACAAAATAAGGTATGATTCCAAATCGTCTTCCAATATAAAACAATATTCAAGTAAATCATTTCTGGAGTCTATCGTGCAATCAAAGATGAACTAGCACAATAGTTTAAATAAATCCCAACAAAATAAATGTTGATTGAAATTGAATTTTTCAGAAATAAAACACATTATACGATAACCAAAACAAGTATCGGAAAACTTTGGTTTAACTTAAATCAGCAAACAGTCCTTAGGTTCTCAATTCCCTCATGTGGAGGTTTCAAATATAGTTTATAACCCAAAAGCCAATATTAGAACAATTCTTGTATATAAAAGACTCAAGAAAACCATCTCATATAATCTATCCAACATGTAAAATTAACCAAATTCCAATCCAATAAATGACACCAAATATGAGATCTCAGTGCTAAAAACATTGTGCTACAAAATGTATAAAACCAGCAAAGGTCCTAACCCATTTACTCGTAACAGTACATGCTGAAAATTTCTTCACATTCTCACACATTAGCAGCTGTAGGATTTCCATGCTTAAAACATTTCAGATCATGGATGTTCCTTAATTAAATTCCATAGAGTAATAATTAGGTGTGAAAAACCAAAATTTATGTTGCTCAATAACCAGCCACACCTAACTCAAGCATTATAGCTGGGCGCCTAGGATTGCTAACCCAGGTGCAGTTGGCGCCCATGCAAAACCAGCACACTAAGCCCTCTTAAGTTCATCACACCTAAGCTGACTTCACTTCACCAGCTAAGAACTACTTTAGTACCTCACTAACCCTTGTTTAGACACCTTAAGATAGCAATTAAGGGTTAAAAATCTGAAATACATATTCCATGAAATTAGTAGCACTAAACTACTTGAGTTTGAATGGGCGCTGACCTCTTGTTAGTAGGCAAGGGTTGGCGCCCCTTAGCCTTCTCCAAAAACACACTAGTGCTAACTAGCGCCAACCTCTTGTTATTAGGCGCTAGTTAGCCCCCAAACATGCCATCTCTTACAGAACCTTATTAATCAATACAAACTCAATTTTTACCCTAACTGAACCTGATTTCATTTCCACAAATCATTTGATTCCCTTCTTATCCACTTTAACAACATGCTGATCATCAATTTAATTTAATCTAATTTAATCTAACTTGAATCAACTATAAATCAGAAAATTTCGATCATAATAGGCTCACATCCGATAAAACTCATGTGCACAAATCAATTCATGATTCTAATCAAAATTATGATTGCAAATCCAGTAGAAATCAAGTGCTACTTACCCGGTTGATCAGCAATTATTCTAACCTCCAAAAGCCTCTGTTCACCACCTCCGAAATCTCCAAATCAATGACCGATTGACCTCTGCTTCACAACACTACCAGATTTGAATCAATTCCTAATTACTCACTCAATTGGCACCCTTAATCACCAAACGAATTCACTTACCTGATCTCTCTAAGATCTGCTACTTAATTAGCCGAATCTCCTCAGGCCTTCAGCTACTCCAACAGCAGAGAACTTGCTTCCGATTAGCTCCAAATCACTTCCAACTCAGAAGATCTCCAAACCGAATATCTGTCTTCAATCAGAACTCCATTGGTTTCTCCACTGCCGCAAATCTCTTTCCAAATTCAGTCGGCCAAACTCTAATTCAAACCGACATGGCCCTATTTATAGGCTGATGATTGGCGCTCAAACCACTTAACTCCTTCATGATTCCCTGCATGCTCACCTATACAATTCCTCTACATGGTAAACCTCTTACCCCTCTGATTTAATACTTGCCTCTCCACCAATTGAATAGCCTACCACCCATGCCAACTTAATTAAATTCTTAACATATTATTATTATCTATTCAGCTAAAATTCATAGCCCTCATTTACCTTAATTTATAATCCCATCTACTTAAACATATGAAATTCCCATATTACCCTTGCTCGCTACACCACCAAACCACCAAAACCCAACCAATGGAACTTAATAACCAATTTATTTATTTATTTTTAATAATTCATCATGTCTAAATTTAAATTTTTTAATCTAATTAGCTTCCTTTTCTCTATTTTCAAAATTTTCCACCAATTAAAGAAATTAACAAACATAAAATCCAAATTTTAATGTTATTAAAATTCGGGATTTTACAACTATGTATGGACAAAACCATTTTTCTATAAATACGGGCTTTTGGCCCTTGGCTGGAGGTTGGCTCTTCATTTCTCCTTTCCTCAAGCCTTCTCCCACGAACCAATGGTCCCCTAACCCTCTTCCTTCACCCCTAAACCTCCAAACCTTCCCAAAATACCCTCCAACCTTCTCTGAACCCTTCCTGCTTCCATTCTAATCAAGAAGAGGACAAAGAAGAAGGATTGGTGGAGCCAAGGAAAGGGGTCAAGTGCTGTCTGCATCTCAAGGAACCACCTACACACCTCAAAGAGGACGAACAACACCAAGGTAAGCTTCCTTGGCACTTTGTATTCAACATATGTGAGATTCATGATAAACGGAGCATGTTAGGTTGTTTACATGTTACTTTGTTACTCCCCTCTCTTTCCCTCCTTCTTTCCCTCACTTCTTTCATCTTCTATGCCCATGAGTTAACTCCCATGGTAAGGGGAGTTGTCCAAGTTCGAAAGAGAGAAGGAGGGCCCATAGTAACACCATTAAAGTGACTTTTAAGGCCTCCTTTCTTTGTGGATATGTTGTCTCATTTTATCAAGCTCAAGGAAAGCCTATTCTCCTCTTTATATCTCATGTGTCCCATTAAACCCCCATTTTCCCTTCTTTCTACCTTGCTTTTTATTAATTCTTGTGATGTACATGATTAATGTGTGTGGTTGTATGCATGTGAGGTAGTATAGGGGCACTAAAACACAATTTTCACCATGCTTTACTCACTGTTTTGGTTGGCTAGGCGTACATGAAACAAGCACAACTCACCTTGCACATGCATATAGCACTTAGAAGGCATGTGTAGGGTTCTCTCTTTCTCATTTTTATCTCATTGGCATGAATATCAACATGTCTAGCACATACATGCTAGCTCATTGATTTTGGTATGTTTTAGTATCTACATTGTATGCTTTCTTTGTATATTTGGTTGCTTAAGTGTATATATGCATGGTTTGGCCGTGACTCCCAAAGCAAGGTGACCTTTCGGGTCCTTGGGGGATCTCCTTCTCAAAGGGTGTAAAACCCCGAATCTTCGACTAATGTTAATTTCGTAGATTTCGTAATAATTTTAATAAATTTATTAAATGAATAATTCAAGTAATGGTTAGGCAAGGGTAATTTTGGAATTTTGGGAAAGGGCGTAAAATATAGTAAGTGGTGGATAAGATTTAATTGAAAATTTTATAATAATAAGTTAATTAAATTGGGTAGGGTGAGGGGAAACTCTTAGTTAAAAATTTAGTTCTATAATTAAGAGTTAAAAAGATCAGGTAGAAACATTGGGTGGGCGAGCAATCAGCAAATCAGGATAAGAGTGGATCTCAGCGAAGCCTATAAATAGGCTACTCAATTCAAATTTCTGGTTTGGTTGGAGGAAATCAGAAACAGAACTCTGATACCGGTTTGCTAGAGAGAGATGGATTTTCCAAGGAGTTATTTAAGGGAGGTTGAACTTAGATCTAAACAGATCTAGAGGTTTGTGTAGATCGGAGACCATTGGTTGTTAAAATTCTCCATTCGGAGGTGATGATCAGGAAATTGAGAAGCTAGAAGAACTGCTTGTCAAATCAGGTAAGTAGCACCGGATTTCTACTTAGTTTTGCAACCGATTGCATAAATTGATTTGGTTCTATGTGCTGCAAGTTAAGACTATCTACGGGAAACTATTTTTATGAACAAATTGTTGAATCGGAGCAGTATCTTAGTGGAATTAAATTCGAATTGGTTCTAAAGGGTTGTGGGAGGTAGTATGAGTATGGATTAGTGATTGTATAGGTTTAAAATTAGGTCAGTCATGTCGGATTTGAATTAACAGTGACTAAATCCAAGATCGGGAAAACTTGGGGTATCTACTGAGTGCCACCCACTGACAATGCTCGGAGGTACTCAGCGGCAGTTCATTTTTTGTATGCGCCTACTGCCGTTCACTGCTTGGAGGTTGGCGCACCCAATTAACAAGCTGATCATGTGCGGCTAAGTTATTTTGGGCTGATTTCTTGAGTTTATTAGTTCCAAAATTTATCTAAGAGGTTCCTTAAGATGTTAAAAATAATTTTAAGAAATTTCGATCTGTCAAATTCACACCAATAATGATTGATAGAATTCTAAAGATTAAGGTGTTGAGTTAGGATAATTTCTTTCTAGTTTAGCTACAGATTAATGTTGATAAGATCTTGAACAGATTGGTTTCAATTCTTAAATCCAAATTACTGCCATAAGGCAGTAAATTGATCATTGTCTAGTGAATTGAAGTGAGTCTAGAGATAATACAGATTATAGAACTTAGTAGAAAACTGTTGAGAATTCTTTAATAATAAAATTTATAGTTCCATCTGTTAGTTTTATTCTTGGAACTCATTGAGAATGGTCTTGATCTGATTAGATAAGGAAAAGAATTTTCATAGTAATGCAAGTGAGTGATTAGTCAGTTTTAGCACTGTATATTAAAGAAATAGTTAGAAAATCTTTACTCAATCTAACGCTGTTAATTAAGCATGACCTTTACTGATTTCCACTATTAGTGTAAACCATGTTTTAGTACTGAATTTAAGATTGAAGCACCTGTTAAACTGACTTCTTATCTAATTTGTTATGTTGGATAGAATTTATAAAAGTGTTTGTAAGCACCCAAATTTTGATCAAATCAAAATGTGCTAAAATGCAAAACCTAGCTAAAAGTCAAACCCTAAAGGGGACAAAGGTTGACTTTTTGATCAAATGCAATTTGGCCACCATACTTCTTCCTGATGATTAGGAAATTCAAACATGATTCTAACGCAACTAAGTTTGCTCAAATCGGGGTCCAGATGAAGAAGATATGAGCCGGTCAAACTTGAGGGGGAGCAAAATTTGACTTTTTGCTAAACCCTGGATCAACTGCTTAACCCTATCCCAATGGATATAGGACTCCAATACGGTTGTAATGCAACTGAGTTTACTAGAATCGGAGTCCAGATGAAGGAGATATGAGCAGTTGAAGTTTTCGGGTAGCAATGCCGGAAACTACGCACGTGGCAAAAAAAAAAAGCAGCACAAGTGGCAAAAACGTAGATAAATATCTCGAGGATTAATCCATAAATATCCAAAATGTTCAAAATATCCCAGGGACTAATCTGAGAATATCCAGGGGCAATCTACAATTATATTAAGTGTCAAATCGGTCAAATCGAGGGGCAAATCTGTAAATATCCTTTTTGTATCCGACCATATATGTCGGATACATAGGTTATTCTTCATATCCGAAATTATATTTCGGATAAAAAAGATTTTCCTGCTTGATTCGCATGGATTCTCCAACAGATTCACTGACAAAATTGAATTTTTGAAATAATTGTGTTTATATCCGACATTTTATGTCGGAAACAAAGAACATACAGTGTATCCGACATTTTATATCGGATACACACAGGGTTATTTGTATCCGACATTTTATGTCGGATACAAAAATTTTGCTATAAAAAGGCCATCAAGCCCCCTAGCCGAGGGTTGCTGGCCTCACCCCTATTTCCCCTTTCCCTCATTGATCCGAACCCCTCTTCTTCCACCTCTCTTCACCCATATACCCTCCCCACACCACCTTAAGGCCTTGTAACTCTCCTTTTCCCTCTTCCTCTTCTTTCTTATCCAATCAAAAGGAAGAGGACTTGCTGCTGGTGGTGAAGAAGGAAGCTCCAGCCCTTGTTCCAGCTTCAAGGAGGTGCTTACACACCACTCAAGGGTGGTCTAACCCCAAGGAAGTGTTTTCCATGACACTTTGTTCAACATCAATCAAAGTGAGCTCATTTCAAGCATGATTAGGGTGTTATCCATCCTTGGAATGTTCTCTTTTCTTTTTGAGCATGATGATATCTTTTTCCCTACTTGTGTTCTCCATCTTGGAATAAGAAAACTCCCATGGTAAGGGGAGTATACGTATGAGTTCAAGGGAGGGAGGGTTTCCATTATGCATGTCTCCAATGGCCTTTAGTGTGTCACTTTGCTATTGATTTGCTTCATTCGAAAGGGGGAGCATGTTCCCCCATGTTTGCCTCTCATGTATCCCATCATAAGCCCCTCCTTTGTCCCTTCTTTCCTTGATTCTTTTATTTCCATGTAAAGCTGATTTTAGTATGCATGCATGCACATCTTCACACACCCACTAGAGCTATGCTAGGCCATTATATATGCTTGAGTTGTTAGCCATCCCATGGCACGCATGAGCACACACACATGCCCTTCACTTTTCATGCTCATAACACAAAAAAATGCATGCATGTTCTCCATGGTTCAAGAGCATGTACATTGGGTTCGGTTTATTGTCTTTCCTTTATCTTATTAGTTTGCCATTACGTGAGGATGGTGTAAGCACCTCATTTTTGCGCTCCTGGAAGAGCCGGAAATGCAAAACCTAGACAGAAAGTCAAACCCTAAAGGGTGAAAAAGTTGACTTTTTGATCAAGGGATAATTGACCATTTTGCTTTATCTCAATGGGTAGAGAATCCTGACACTGTTCCAACGCAACTGAGTTTGCAGGAATTGGAGTCCGGATGAAGGATCTATGGGCCGGTCAAACTTGAGGGGGAGCCGAAAGTTGACTTTTTGCCGAACCCCAAATCAGGTGCCTAGCCCTATCCCATTGGATATAGGGCTCCGATATGGTTCTAACGAAATTGAGTTTGCCCAAATCGGAGTCCGGATGAAGAAGATATGAGCAGTTGAAGTTTCCAAGTAGCAAAACCAGAAACTGCACATATGGTAGCAAACATAGCAAAATATCTCGTGGGGGGGGGGCAATCTTTAAAAATCAAAAACTTGCTAAATATCTCAGGGACTAAACCAAAATTCGTAGGGGGCAATTTGCAGATATCCAAAAGTGTCAAATCGGTTGAATCGGTCAAATAGAGGGGCAAATCTGTAAATATCCCATTTGTATCCGTACATATATGCCGGATACATATGCTCCTATTCATATCCAACATTATATGACGGATACAAGAGATCCACCCGCAAGATTCGAGCCGATTCCCCAACAGATTCGCGGCGGAGTTCAATTTTTCAAATGATTATGTTTTGTATCCGGCCTTGCCCCTTTTTCCACTTTCTTTGCCCATAAAAAGGCTAGCAACCCCCTGGCTGAGGGTTGCTGGCCTTGCCCCTTTTTCCACTTTCTTCCTCCACCTGAACCCACTCTTCCCTGGCCTCCCTTGCCTCCACCAGCCCCCTAGGCCACCCCAAGTTACTTCCAACCCCTCCCTTCCTTCTTCCTCTTCAAGTACACCCCACCAAAAGAAGGTGCACTTGCTGTAGCTGCTGGAGAGGAAGCCTCCAGCCACTGTTCAACCTCCAGGAGGTGTCTTCATCTTGCTTAAAGGTTTAAGAACCACCAGGTAAGGTTCTTCAACACATTGTACTTCACATATATTAAAACCAGAATTTTTCAAAGGCTTTTCCAAGCTTGTCCTCCTCTTTTGCATGAACTCATTGCCATGACGTTTTAAGCATGTATTTGCTCTATTTTTCCAGTCATGAAAATCACCAAAAGTAAGAGGTTCGCATAGGGTTTTCTTGGGAGTACAAGAGCTTAGCTTTTATGCATTTTTCGGTGCTCACCATGCTGCTATTTTGGCCTTCTTCTAGGCATTTCTAAGAGGAGCTTGTTCTTCTTTCACTTCATCCAATGTACCCCTATAACAGGCCCCCCCCCCCCCATTTCCCTTCTTGTTTCTTCTCTTTTCTCACCTCTTCCTGCATTTGTTTTCTAGGTATTTTGCTTGTAAAACCTCGAATTTTTACCTAATAAATAAATAAATATTAAATAAAAGAAAATATGAGTTAAGTCCTAGTTAAAATAAAAAGTGAGGATTTAGAGGATAATTAATAAGAATAAGTCATAAGTTGTAAATAAAGAAAGAATTTTAATGAAATTAGCCTAAAAGAGTAAAAAAGGGTATTTTGGTAATTTTCAGAAAAGAGTAATTAATAAATAGATCATTAAATAATAACTAGAATTTGAAAATAGAAGAAAATAATTTATTTAGACAAGTTAGAAATTAAAAGAAAGTAATAAAAGCCTAAATGAGGAAAAAGGGTAGTTAGGAGATTTCAAGTATTAATTGGGAGAAAAGTAACTTAATTTGGGTTTTTGGTAATGTTTAGTATTTAAGTGAATGTTATGCACGAAAATAGGTGTAAGGAGGAGTTTAAATAAAAAGAGATTTGATTAGTAATGTTTAAATTGAAAAATAGAAGGTGGAGAAAAAGTAGGAATTAAATTAGAATGTGTTAGACTTTAACTAGACCTTGGTTAGGTTAGCCCAAATTAAAGGAGACTATTAGGGTTGGTTTAGGACTTATAAAGCCTAGTATAAATAGGAGATTAAGGTTAAACAAGAGAGAATTTTCGTGGGTTTAATATTGAGAGAAAAGAGGGAGAGAAAGGAAGAAGGCTGCTCATGAACATGTCTGACCAGCCATCATCAAAACACGATTGGGGAAAATCCGTGCGGTGGATCGCCTTCAAATTTGGATGTTTTGGTCTTTACTGATGGAAATACATTGTGTATGGTGGAGATTTGAATTGGTAGAGTCTAGCTTGGTGCGTTTGGGAGCAAAAGTAAGGTCCAAAATTAGAAGTTCTATGGAAAAAGGATTTAGCGTACAAGGCAAGTAGTAACCTTGGAAAACGTGAGGAACTACATGATTTTGTTTTCTGTGATTTCATATGGATTGAATGGATTAGTCGGAACAGTATTTACATGGAATCAAATTGTTTATATTTTAGTGATTTGTATTCTTGAAGGATTTGTTGAAATAAAGAAGAAAACTTGGTTTGATCATGAAATTAATTATAGGACAGTGTTTAATTGATGGGAATTAGTCTAAAAGGCTTTAGGTATGTTTTAGAATGTTAGTAGATTAATTTAGACCAAAGAAACATATAGCAAAAGCACAAAAATCCGAACTTTGTAAATCTGGAAATTTCTGTTAAAATTTGCACGAGCGCCTAGGATCGCCTAGCCCTGTAGAGGTAGGCGCTCTATGCAATAAATTCAGATTTATGGTATTTTTGTAATCCAAATAAATTTCTAATAATTTTTCTAGTATCTTAACTATTCCAACATCTTTATAAAGGCCTAATTGAGGTATGGAAATTATAAAAATTAAATTTGATAAATATCCGAATAATTAAAGTCTTAATGGTAGGATAGTGTATGTAAAGGACTAAATGATGGGGAATAATGATAGGACAAATACTAACTGGTAATTATGAATTAAAATCATCTTCTAAACTATAATTTAAGTCTGTAGAATATGCTGGAAATTATAAATACAGAAAATTGAAATAAATACTATCTTAGGTGTTAATATGGGAACTTGGATTATAATAAAGGGATTAATAAGGAAAACTCTAAGCAAGACTTGAATTTCTTTGGTTTGTACTTTAAATATGAATACTGATTTTCTGGAAATTACTTTAATTCTGATTTCAATGGAATTTATGTTCAGGAGCTTTATTTTGAACTGTGGATTAAATGCCATGATGGCAATAAGAGATTTGTACCATCTGCGGATGAGATCTATGACCACCTGCGGGTGAGAAGTGTAACTCCTGCGGGAGAGACCTCTTGTGGGGGAGATGTAGTCATGATGTGATTGCATCTCACAAGGGAGATATGTATGTGACCACCTGCGGGTGAGATGAGACCTCCTGTTGGGGGAGATGTAATCCTGATTGGATTGCATCCCACAGGGGAGATGTGTGACTACCTGCGGGTGAGATGACCACCTGCGGGTAAAACGAGACCTCCTGTTGGGGGAGATGTGATCCTTATTGGATTGCATCCCATAGGGGAGATATGTGACCTCCTGCGGGAGAGATGTGACCTCTTGTGGGGGGAGATGTAATCACGATGTGATTGCATCCTACAAGGGAGATATGAGACCACCTGCGGGTGAGATGTGTAACTCCTGCGGGAGAGACCTCTTGTGGGGGAGATGTAATCATGATGTGATTGCATCCCACAAGGGAGATGTGTGTGTTACCACCTGCGGGTGAGATGTGTTAGCTCTTGCGGGAGGAACCTCATGTAGGGAAGATGTGAATACTACGTATTTGCATCCTACATGGGAGAATGTTACTATCAGATTTGTGAGATGGACCATTAATTATGAATACATGTTTTATCGCTAATCTTCGGATTTATCTATCAATATATCTTTTTTACTGGTATTTACGAATGATTGCATATCGTATTGCTTTATTTGGAATTGGCCATGTTGATTTGAATTTATCGCCTTATCATTGATTAATCGTATACCTCATGACTATTTGTCTAAATGAGACTGTTTACTTGCATGCACCTACTACTTGCTGAGATGTAAATCTCACTCCGTTTTCCCCTATTTTTCAGGTTGCTTGGAGAGATCGCGAAGATGGGGTTTTAATTTGATGGATAGAATTATAATTGGTATTAATGGCACATATTGATTAGATAAATTTTATTGTAAACAGAATTGAATATATTGATTAAAGAATTGTTTTTATTGGCCACCAGAACTCTTATATAATTCATTAAGTTTTAAAATTATTGTGAATCTTAGTTGGTATCTGACCCCAGCTTTGTGGTAACACCTCGAGTTTGGTCGTTTAACCGGACTTGGGTTGTTACAGTAGCGAACCGGGTTCGAGTTGGTTGCCGGTTTGCACTGACTCGGGTTCGGGGCGTTACATTGCTGCTAGCCCTAGCCTTGCTTTGGTGCCCTTTTCTTTTGTTTGATGTTGCTTGCTTGCTTGCTATTGTTATTGGGTATGAATGCATTTTTTCTTCCCCCTTGAACTTGTTGTTTTTTTATGTATCAATGCATGTTCTCTATGCCCTAAGGTTATTATGCTGCTGTGTGGAGTGGTTTGCATGCTCCCTCACCCCCTATCTTCTTAGTTTGCTCTCCTATTTCTTTTGGTGAACCAAGGTGCACCTTTGCAAGCTGTTGTCGTGCACCCCCAACCCCCTTTCATTAACCCATGTAAGCTGCTGCTGGGGATAGCAGTAAACCCCCACTGTTTGCTGCTATCCCAGCAGGTTGGAAAGCCCAAAATCATCCCCAAGACTAGCTGCTGTAGCACCTACCAGCAAGCCCTCATCTTTATGAAAGCATGCCCCCCTTTCCCCTTTGCTCATTGTCTAGAAACCTTAACATTCTCCCCTCCACAAGTGCCATACATGAATGTTGTCATGCTCCCCTCATCTCCTGCACCACCTCCCTGTTGTGGCATGTAGGGGCTGCTGTTGGTAACAACAGTAGTCCCAGTCCTTGCCTTCCATTTAACACCCTTCCCCATGCCTAAAACCCCCACCACAGTGGCTGTCCCGGTTGCCCTGCGGCACCTTCTTTTACTTTTTTTTTTCTCTCTTTCTTTCTTCACTTCTTGCATGCATAAACATGTTAGTTGGCAGGCTTAGTTAGTTTGCTGTCATTGGGTAGGAATGCATGCTTCCCTTCCCCCAAGACCCATGTATTCCCAGCCCCTATTACATGCTAAACCCCCACTTCTTTGATGTTGTACCTTTACCTACAGCAGGTTCTTTTTTAATATTACCTCTTGATAGTGCATGGATGATGCATTTTTGTTTTAATGGATCATTGTGAATGTGTGCCCTGTGTTTATTTTCTGTTTGGTGCCTAATAAACATGCTCCCCACCCCAATGGTTCCCTGTTATGACCCAGGCCATCTTGCTGCTGTAGACAGCAGCAAAGACTCCATCATTGGCTGTTGCCCCATAGCCTCTTGGCATTGCCCTTTCCCCTTAGTATGTTCGAAGCCCAGTTTAGATGCCTTTTATTAGTTGCTGTTTCCTTTCTCCACAGCGGGTTTATCTGCTTTTATTTCATTGCTCATGCATATATTTTGGGCTTTCTTACTTACACATTGAAGGCACACAAGCCTCCCATGTTTTAGTGCATGAGAAAACCCTTTCCTAGGTAATCTCCAGCCCTCACAGGCCATGTTCTCTTTCCCCTTTCCCTGTTGTGTTTCTTTTAGTGTTTTTGCAAGTGAGCATGATCCGTTCCCCATGAACTTGCTGTGTGCCTTTAGGTGTTGATGATGCCTTTTATTAGTTGCTGTTTCCTTTCTCCACAGCGGGTTTATCTGCTTTTATTTCATTGCTCATGCATATATTTTGGGCTTTCTTACTTACACATTGAAGGCACACAAGCCTCCCATGTTTTAGTGCATGAGAAAACCCTTTCCTAGGTAATCTCCAGCCCTCACAGGCCATGTTCTCTTTCCCCTTTCCCTGTTGTGTTTCTTTTAGTGTTTTTGCAAGTGAGCATGATCCGTTCCCCATGAACTTGCTGTGTGCCTTTAGGTGTTGATGCATGCTCCCCCAATCCCTTTACTGTTTGCTGTATTTTTATATGCATATGAGCATGTTCCCTCTCCCACAAGAGCCCACTGTTTTAACCACTTTGAAACCCCCAAAACCTCTTGAGATAACTTGCTGTTCCAGCAGGCATGCCCATACCCCCAGCACCTCTAGGATGGCCTCCCCCCAAGCCCAGGCATCAAGGCCATTTCCCCCACAATCCCCACACACCCCACACCCACTTAGCAATGTTTTTTAACCATTGTATACTAGCTACTGTTTTTCTATTTGTTGCTGTTCCATGGTTTTGTATATTGGTGTTTGTGTTAGGGTAATGTAGCATGGGATGTTTAATTGCCAGATTTGGTTTGCCATTGGTGGACGGAGGGAAAACACATAGATAGGGATGCCAAGATCCCTACCTTGCTGCTGTAATTGTTGGAAAGAGAGGAGGGGAGCAGCAGCCCCATGCACCTTTTCTGGCCCCGTTGCCTTAGTCAAGAGATCCAAAAGGAAACTAAAAGGGGATGCCACCCCAAACCTATACCAAAGTGGACCCTCTCAGGGGCCCACATGACTTGTAGAGAAACCCCTAGGAAGCCCATAGAGCCACCCACATTGCAAAGCCCTCAAAAGAAACATGCATTTTTGTGTGTGCTCTTTGACTTTGTTGAATGTTGAATAAGGTCTTCAATTGAACCTTTGAACCAATAGGATTTCCGAGTCACCCGGGAACCCCACACAGGACTTGGACCGCCGGTCTAACTCGGAACATTAGTGGGCCTTCCAACGGGGCCCACCAAGCCCAATGAACCTCATGGCATGCAACTGAGTAAGCTAAACAAATCAACTAATCCGACCGGGCGGGCCAAACCCAATGCAGCCGACCCGAACTTGTTTTGTGGAATGACGTGTTTGAATTGCATGGTTTGGCCAAGACAAAGGGCTAGGGCCTATCGGGCCCGCCAAGCCCATTAATAGAACCGAGTAAGGGTGCAAACCCTAAGCTTCAAGGAATTTGGGCTTTCAAGCCCAAAACTGGACCACGGGCCCCAAGCCCAATGTCTAGTGCACTTTGGCAAATTTAAACAAGATAATCTAAAAATACTTTGGCACCATCATGGGGGCCCACCCAGGGGCCCGCACACCAATGCCGACCCACTTTTGCATGAAAATCACTTAAAACCATAACTTGAACAGATAATTAAAATCAATTCAATTAACTTAAGCCCAAAGGGCCTCCTAGGACTAGACAGAGGCCCACCCAGGGTACATGGGCTTGACTAAGCCCATCAAGGACACCGTGGGCCTCCCAACGGGGCCCACCCAATCAGACTCAAATCACCTAATTAGCAAGATAAAAGCAATTAAAGGGACCCACACCACTCAGGTGGTCCCACCAAACTCAACCAAATGGCATGCTAGATTCGGAATCGGGTGAGAACCAAAGTAAGCTGACTCAAACCAGGGAACCCACGGGACCCGTCATCCGACGGGGTGGACTGGGGTGTCTACGGACTTCCCCAGACCACAACTGAGACCTTTCTCAGAATCTCAAGCTGCAAACCAGCCCAATAGACAAGATCAGGCACCTAGGTGGGCCTGCACCCCATCAGGTGGTGGCGACTTCCTTTTTCCCGTTTTTACCCTCCCGGAGGCACTCAGAATCTGTGCGCCCCGCCGTGTCGCGATTTCACCCCGCACACAGCCTGGCGACTCCACTGGGGAGTTCTCAGCCTAGTAGGACCCTGGTTAAATTGAGTCAGCGTAAGAGGGATTTAGTTGATATTTAGGATTCTTACTACCTCATTTAGTAAGATATAGAATACACGTAATTACGTATTTTGGGGAGTCCTGTCAAAAGGACGAGATAATTGCCTAAGGCAATTGGAATTTAAGGGACCATTGTGCCCCTCCAATTACCTGGGGACTCTCCCAGAACCTCGTATTGCGTGCCAATTCTGCACCTTACTATACGAGAAAGTAAAAATTCCTTTGTCAACAAAATCCAGACAAAACTCACCCAATTAAACACAACATGCAGCCCCACTGCACAAATGGGCACACCACCACACCGTGGATGGATTTTTCATTTCCCGTTTTTTGTGATAAACAGCGTGAGGTGACACGCACGAGGGAGGTTACGTGAATGATCTGACTTTGAATGCATGAGTGAAAGCGGACACTGCATCTTCTTTACCAAGATTTAGACCTCTCTAGCAGCCTACCCTTCTGATTCCTATGAACTGACTCTTGGGATGGTATTAGCACCTACGCTCTTGTGGCTTACCGGAGAAAGCAGGGTAAACCCATCCCCCTAGTTTTCTGGAGTCCATTAGCACCACAGGTTTCTTGTCGTGGCACGCGAGGATCCAGTACTGGTCCAAACCCTTGTAGGCTTATGTCTCGGGCAGTGTATCCTTCCCCACCTAACGTTTCTGAATGAACCACGCGTTGTGCATGTGAGGGTGTGAGACATGGGAAAAAATCAAATCTAATGATTTCCTCAATCATCACACGGGATTATATAAAACAAAGAGTCGCCACCATTCAATCTAGGTGTGAATGGACACCAAAATATTAAATAAGCACAAAAGGCAATTTTAGGGCAAAATATCCCTCCTAAAAAAAACAACCAGAGATGGGTAAGGGGATTAAGTTATGAACAGGGGAAGGTGTTAGGCACCCCTATTCATCCACACAAGGTGGTTGCCAGGCATTGTTCATGTTTAAAATAAAGGAAAAAGCTTGCTATAAAAATCACAAAAAAGGCAAAAATATATGGTTTTTTCATATGAATAGTCTGATTGATCCAGAACTTTCAAATATGATCATACCATTCCTAGGGTTTCATGATCAAAACAAAATTGAGATAAAATCAAATAAAATCAATTTAAAGTGAAAAGTCCAAAAATCTGGCTTCAAGTCAAATTCTAGAAACCTAGAAAAATATGATTTTTATAAAATATTTCAAAATTGAACTTGAATAGTCCAGGACATAGATAAGGCCCAAATTTCACATTAAATCAAGAAATTAAAACCAAAAATATCCTCATTGATGAAAAACACCAAAAAGGGAGAATTTAGACCGTAGGGTCTTCTCTCAAAAAGGAGAAACGATTAAAAAATCATCTCATGAAACGCTAGAAGTTGTTTTCAGGCTTCTGGATTCAGATCTATCATATTGATCATGATAAATCCAAGATCTTAGCCTAAACTCACAAAAATCACGAAAACGGTGCTGTATGCGCAAATATGTGGAAAATCCAAATTTTATCAAAAAGTGAGGATCTCATGCTATAAACATCATAGATTCATGTTATTCATTCAGATATATCATAAAAAGCATTAAAACATGATCAGGATATTTAAAACAGCCACATCTCACAAATTAGAGCACATGGGGGTCTACCCTACGGATCCACCTGTTCTCTTTTCCCCTAGTTCTCTCTTCAAGTTTTACGGCTAGAGAGACTCTTGAGGTACTTGGAGATAGGTTTGGTTACACAAACACAATCACAGGCCTTATTCTATGAAACAAAGAAAAAAACAGATATGGGGTTCTATTCTACGGATCCACCTGTTCCCCTTTCCCCTAGTTCTCTCTTCACGTTTTACGGCTAGAGAGACCCTTGAGGTACTTAGAGACAAGTTTAGGAATACAAAAACAGATATGGCCTTATTCTACAGCAATAGAGATGATCCTATTACATCTAGAACTGAAGACAGAAAAATAAAAAGGGATAGGGGACTTACCTGGATTGAGCAGGCAGGCAGCAGGGATTCCTTTCTCTTCTCTTGGAGCTTCTTAGAATTCCTTGGACTCAAAATTTCGTGGCCTTTTGCTTGAGGAAAGAGCCTCTATTTATAGACACACCCAGGGGCATGGTTGGTCCAGAAGGATATATCCTGATTCTCAGGATAGAGTGAAATACAGAGATAATGCCCATCCATAGTGGCTTCAGCGAATAAAATACTTAATTCGCTCGTTTAAAGATATATTGGACTTCAAATAAAGCTCGGAAATCGAGAGGAGGACAAAACTTGCACGTGTCTTTAATGCCCGTAAATGATTTACGGTCCAATGGTGACCGTATTGGTACTACGGGCGCGCCTGCCTGTAAATATTTTGCGGGCAAGATAGGCCCGTGAAGCCAATACGGGCAAAGCCTGTTCATTCTATTTTTAGGCTTTTTTGACCTGTTTTAAGCTCTAATTACATGTTTTTATTATTTTCTCATTTGGCAGTGCAATTTGGGGTGTCTACAGCTGCCCCCTCTTTGCTGGTAATTGGAACCAATTACAAGCAGAGAGCAAAAAGACCCACCAATTGCACTTTCTGAGATTTTTGTCTAATCAATTGCACTTTGCAAGGATTAAATGGATGATTTTTGAAAAAAGAATTGATTGTGGAAGATTTGCTAAGAAGTCCCTCAGCTTAAGGGCCAAATCCTCCTCTCTCCTCTCACTGAGCACTTGTGGGCTATGAAGTGAGATTTGAGACAAAATTTTTAAACAAAAGTGGGTAAGGTGGAAATCCTTGCAACTTGCAACTAATACAAACATTAATCTCTTGAAAATTGTGAGAAAATGATAAAAAAAATGCTTTTTTGGCTTCGCCCGCATTATGCTTACGGACAGACCCTGCACGTAGAGGATTCACGGGCGACCGGGACCGTATGGGTTTCACGGGTATCTGAAGCCCGTACTGAGTTTACGGATTTTACTCTCTTCTTAAGGCCGCGAACGCGAACTTTTCCTTCTCTGCTCACACTTCTGCCCTAGTTTCTCTGCGCCCGTATTCTCTTCTCCGGACGTCTTTCTTCTTCTTCAACAATCCTCCGACGACCACTGTTCTCCGGCCATTCTCTCTTCTCCGGCAGCTCAAATTTCCGGCGACTGTTCCCATTTCCTCTGGTGATTTCCAAGTTCTCCGGCGACCACTGTATTCTTCAGCAACCATCGACCGTATCTCTAGTGACTTGCTCAAATTCGTTGGATCCCTTTTTTTTCAAGAGCTTGGTAGAGCAAAGGTTCGGCTACTGCTTACTTGCATTTTTTCTTCGATCATTCCTGATAAGTGGCCGAAACTCATTCCTATTGCCAACAGTATATCGCAAGCGACCATATGATTGAACTTGCTTGACTCATGCATGAATTTTGCTTTTGCTCAAAAAAAAAATAATCTCTAATGCACATGTTACATATATTCCAGGATCATTCATTTGTTCCCAAATTTCTGAATTCTTCATAGCTTGACATTTGATTTGTATTCTGATAACTTCCACTTCATGTTTGATCCATGATTGCATCTTTCAGCCTTTGAGATGATAAATGCTTAGTCTGTGATGTTTGCTAAATTATTGACTTTGGTTTATCACTTGTATGCTTGCATCAGATTTGTGATTCCTCTTTACCACTGTTAAATTGAGCTCTTTTATGACTTATGTTGCTCCAATTTTTCTGCCAATGCTCCATTGGAAGTTAGACCTTTGAATCCTCAAATTTTCGCTGCCTTGTTGACCTGGAGCAATCATATTTTTATTGGTGCTGTATTTGGCATGCTAGCAGACTTTAGTATGTTCAAGTTCCACTTATAGGTTATTGCTTGAAACTTTGCTTTGACCATGAACTGCTAGATAATTGCCCATTCATGCTTTTTTAGAAAATTGGTCTTGCTTTCATCTAATTCGATCCTTCCTCCAATTGATAACCATGATAGATTTCTGAATCTATAACTGAATAAGCCTAAACTTAATGAGTATTGATATTATCACAATCTCAACTTAAATAGGCTTGAAATTTTAGCCTGAAACCAAACAAAAAAGAGATGATTAAAATCAACCTTTAGCACATTCATATAAGAAGCCTACACTTCCTATATATAAATTTTATATATTTTCTTGATTAAAGCAAAGACTAAATAAATATCACAATAAGCCTTATTCAAACAGAAAATTAAACTCCTTTTCTTCCGTCCTCCATTTTCTTTCCTGCAAATCAATTAATCTTGGTTAAAATTAAGCAATAAAAATTTGCACAAGAAATAATTAACCAACTCCCTGCTTTGAACCGTAGATGGCCCGTCTTCGATCAGCTTCTAGGGATCCAGCAGATGAGCCTTCCTCTTCTAGGGTTAGGCGAGATCCTGCTGATGTGGCCATTTCTTCGAGGACTGAGAGGGATTCTGATTCTGATATCCCAGATTTCCCTTCTGGGGATTCGCGTGAGGCGACCCCAGAGGTATACTCTAACCTTTCTGCAATTTCCTATCCTTTCCCAAAATACATCTTCCTGATTCTTTAATTATTTTCTTTTAGCCGGCTGTTGAGGCTTCTGGCAGAGATAGGAGCCGTAGCAGACGCCGAGCTGGAGGCAGAGATGGAGGCCATGATGAGGGCCATAGAGGAGGCCGCAGAGGGGGCCGTGGCAGAGATGAGGCCAGGACCAGGGTTGAGATCCCTGAGGAGGTGGCTGCCCAGATTAGGGACACCGATCTTCTGCATGGTTTGAGGACTCATCCCTCGGCGTGCGTTAGGGCGGATATCCCTTTGGAGTATCCGATGTCCCATTATAGAGGGAGCTGGGCCAGCTTTACTAAATTTTTGAGAGCTTGCAGTTCGGCCTATCGTCGGGAGCTAGGATTGTACGGTTTCGGCATGTTTATCACCATCCCGGACGTTCGCTTGGATCGAGCCCTTATTGCAGCATTATTGGAGAGGTTTTTCCCAGAGACCTTGAGCTTCCACTTCCCAGATATAGAGATTGGGATCCGGCCTTCTGATTTCACGCTCATCACCGGGATTAGGATGATCGGTGATGTTATTACTGAGATGGCGATGCCAGAGGCCGATGAGATTGCTGGTTATCTTGGATACATTGTGCTGCCTCCTGAGGCATGGGATCGGGGGAGAGCTAGATTGTCTCTGACATGGTTGAGAGAGACTTTCAGGAGGAGGCAGTTTGGCCAGCTTGCTGCTGGTGATCATGTATTCCCATTCGCCTTCCGATTCCTCTTTCTGTATATGATGGGATCCTGCTTCTTCCTAGAGGACACGACTTCAATTAGTCCTCACTTCTTGAGTCTTCTGGGAGATCTGCAGCGGGCGAGGAGGTATGCCTGGGGCCCGCTCATATTTGGTACTATTCTGGCTGGCCTGCGCCGATCAGTGAGCGGCCTCTCTACCTCCAGAGGGGCTGGAGTTGGGTGTAGGTTCTTCTGGCCCTTCTTGCAGGTGAACCTTATTTCTCTTCTTTTTCTTTATCTCTTTCTTTTTATCACTCATTCTATATTCTTCTGACTATTTTCTTCTTTCTTGCAGTTTTTTGCCAGGGTTTATATACCCTATTTCCGCCCTACCTCTACGATGCCTGAGGAGACGTATCCCATGGCACTTAGATGGTGTCATGTAGAGCACGACTCTGAAAAGAGTCGTCCCAGGTCCGCCCGGGCCCACTTGGACAGGTTATACCGGTCTGAGGTAATCTTCTTTTAATTCCTCTACTTCTTCTTTTCTTTTCTTCCTGGATCGCATATCTGATGTCTTGTTTTGTTTTTCAGCTATTTGTCCCCAGGATGGAGGACATTCATGAGGTGCTGGCCCTGCAGGCAGCCAGAGATGATGCATTTGTCCCTGACCAGAGACGACAGAGATACCAGTTCTTTATTGGTCAGCTGGGCAGCATCTGGTATTGTGGCGAGCGCTTCTTCTTTCAGCACGTGGGAGAGCCGCGGATTCCTGCCATCCCGCCAGACACTGCTCCTTCTTATCCTACTATGCCTATTGATCCTGCCCAGTTCTTAGATTGGACTGAGGCAGATACATTATTAGAGGAGGGTGACTATGATGCCTGGTTCAGGCGAGCTTCTGTTGGGTGCCTCATGTCACCCATGCCTGTCCGTGGCGGAGTCACGGAGATAGGAGGGGTCGTGATTAGGTCCTATGACACCACGGTATGCCTTCTTCCTTCTCTGATCTTCTACTTCCATTTAGCATTTTTTTTTTCCTGACTTCTTTCTTTGCTATTTCAGGAGGCTCAGTTGGCAGAGATCAGGTCTCGCTATGCTGATTTAGAGTGCCAGCGTGATGCAGCGATCGCTGAGCGGGATGCCCTCTATATTACCATCTCAGATCTCCGGGGGCAGCTAGCCAGAGCCCAGGGCCAGGAGGGTTCATCTGATGTACATGGTCAGGCGGGTCAATCTGATACACAGGTTAATTTCTTCTTTTATTTCCATTCCTACTTTTGTATTTGTTTGTCTTGTTCTGACTGAATTTTTCTCTTAGTTTCAGGAGTACACAGCTGGCCCCTCTTCACCTGCTTCACCCGTGCCTATGCATTTCCGGGATGAGGTGTTTTCTGTGGCACGGGTGGAGTTCGTGACATCTCCTAGTCCAGTGGAGGTTCCTGCAGCAGAGCCCGAGGTCGAGGCTGATATTGTACCTGCTACTGAGGACGTGCCAGAGTCTGCCCCAGTAGCTGAGACTGCTCCTGCTACATCTGCTGATGTTGATATGGATTCGGCTATGGACATCGCTATCGTAGAGCCTACCGTGGAGGCTGCGGTGATGGAGGAGGCTACAGCTGATCCTGTAGAGCCCGAGGTGGGGATGACTGCTACTGAGCCTGTGGAGCCGGAGGTTGATGTACCTGGGACATCTGCTCCTACTGGTCCTGTTAGTCCTGATATGGAGGATGCGGAGGTGACACATGCTGCTGTTGATCCTTCTGCGGATTCTTCCCGTACAGAGTCTGATCCCGATTCTACGGGATATGTAGATACTTCAGGGTACGTCCCTCCTGATCATCCCACTGCAGGTCTTGTGCCTTTATATATGTGGCATGATATTCAGTCTGTTTTGAGCAGGATGACGCGTAGCACAGCCCGCAATATTGTGCGGCATGTCTTTGAGCGCAGGCGATCTACAGGCCGTGGTCGGGGCAGAGGACGAGGCCGTGGCCGTAGGAGCGGACCTGCATGGCCATTAGATTAGGATTCTTCCATGTACCTTTGTATTTTTTCTGGCTAAAAAGTGATGTAAACATTCATATATATAAAAGAAGTTTGTTTAATTTCCATTAGTGTTCTTTTTTCTTTATTTACAGTATTTATTATCTGATGAATGTTAAAACAGGGACAGGTGAAGCTTAGGGAAACCAAAGAAATTAAAAATTCCCATTTTTTTGCATTTTTTCGAAGGAACCGTATTTATACTACGAGCAAGCCGTGCCCGTAAAATTACTACGGGCGTACCTTGCCCGTGAAGTTTTCACGGTCAGGCATGTCCGTAATGCCTATACGGGCACGCTTTGCCCGTAATATAATTACGGAATTTACTGCCTTGCGATTTTTTCTATATAAACTCCTAGGGAACGTCACTGTGACACTTTTATTGGTTGGAAAACTCCCTGAGCACGTCTTTTCTCGCTTTCCTTGGCTTCTTTGGCGCTTCCATGGCTTCCCTTACACCGCTTTCTCCTGCCGTTGAATCTCCTCCTGCAAGACAACCTGTTAGATCAAAACCTCCTAATCTTACCAGGTACAATATTGTGGATTCCTTTTATGATAGATGGGTCAACTCCATGACCCTTGATGAGGAGATTCGTTGGGATTCCATCCACTTAGGGCACATCCTACACCTCCCTAAAATTCCCTTTAAGTGGGAAATCATTGAAGCTTTGATTGGCCACTGGGTACCTGAGCTGAATCTCTTCCGTTTTGATGATAAAGAGATGACTCCCACCATAGAAGAGATTGAAACCATCCTTGGCCTTAGATTTTCTGAAAAGGTTGTGAACCCACCCCTAAAGCTTAGTTATAAAAAGGAGGCTTCCACTTTCTTGGGTATAGGGAAGAAGGACTTAGGAAATTCTGATGCACTATTGACCTTGTCCAAGACCTTTTTAACTGAAAAACTTCTGAGGAGTAATGACAAGGACTCTAGGTTTAATGCATTGACCCTGATAGTGGTCAATCAGCTGCTTTTTCCACGGGGTGATGACCAGGTTGACTTGGCTCTCATCTCAGTTATCTGTCAGGTTAGGGAACGCGAGAGGTTGGCCCCTATGATCCTAGCAGAGATATATCAGGCTCTTACTGATTGTTATTTCAGGAAGAAGAAACACTTCCTTGCCTGCGCCCCTATCCTACAGGTAAAATATGCATGTATTTTTTTTTCTTTTTTTTATTTTTCTTTTGTATTCTTCCTTTCTTTTTCTCTCTTTTTTTTTCTTTTTACTTCTTCTTCTTTTTTTTTTTTCTTTTTTTTTTCTCTTTTTCTTCTTCTTTTTTTTTTCTTTTTCTTTTTTTCTTCTTTTTTTTTCTTTTTGGAAATAAATTGAAATACTCCCTTTTTCTGCAGCTTTGGTTGCTTGACCATCTTAGCCAGGTTGAAGAAATAACTCGCCGCTTCTTTCCAAGATTGAAAGTTCCTATTTTGATGAGCAATAGGGGATGTCCTAACATCCAAGGTGGCAAGCAAGGCTGGTTCACTTTCTTGGGTACTCTCCAGGATAATCAAGTGAGATGGCCTGGCACTTATCAGCCTACTCCAGAGACAGTGATTAGCTTTAGGGATAAAAACTTTCTGGTCCTAGCAGGCTTGAAATCTGCTGTTCTCTATCTTCCTTTGAGGGTTCTTCGGCAATTTGGAGCGACCCAAGGAATTATGATTCCCACAGGTTATGAGAGCTTTGTAGGGCCACTTACATCAGCCACCATGGGGCTAAATGCTCAATTAATGAAAGAGTGGTCCTATGTTTGCTTTCTGCGGGGTCCAGTCTTTTCTGAGTCCCATGTGAAGGACTATCACTTCTGGATCAAGGAACAGGTGCAGAGTCATGCCCCAGTACCAGAGGATCCTCCTGCAGTTCTTCCTCCTACTTATGAGGACATTCTGGAGACAGAAAGGGCAACCCATAAGCGGCTTCAACAAATATGGGTACGGGAGGCTCAAGAACTTAGGATGAAGGTCCTTGTTCTGGAGAGAAAGCTTGAAGAGCAGAAGTCTGGCCGCATTGCCATGGAGAAGAAACTTGAAGAACAAAGGCAGGCTCGTCGCTTTGAAGTCCGTGTGATGCGGAAGAAGTATCAGGATTCCTTGGCTGACCTTAGGGCGTTGAAGATCAAGCTTTCTTTTTCAGATGAAGTCATCTCCTTTTTGAGTGATCCTGATGCAGAGGGTGCTTCTGGAATCATTGCAACTCAAGCAGCTAGGATTAGGGAGCTTGAGGAGCAGTTAGGGAGTAGGGATTAGATTCTTTCATCATTTTTTTTTCTTTTTTCCATACTTTTTTTTACAAAAGCAAACTCCATTAGTGGAAAGATATTAGATTTAATTCAAAAATAGGTTTTATATTATTGGCCTCAGAATTCTCAGATGCTTATAAAAACAGAAGTTTTATGAAAAAGTATTTGATTTCTCATCACTGGCCAAAATATAGTTTTTTTTTTTTTTTTTTTTGAAAGCTGATCCAAAACACTTAATCACATATAATTAAAGGAATTAAAATCAGGTTGAATAATGAAAAGGGTAGTCCAAGCAATAGGAAGAGACCAAATTTGTCTACCCCGTGACCACTAGAATCATTCCCTAATGATTTTTCCTTTATGATTGGCCTTGCTAATCTGCTCAGTCTCCAGTGCTCATGCTGATTTGAAACTTAGACCACATGATCAACTCAACCCTTGATTCTTTTCTTCTTTTTTTTTTCTTTTTTTTTTTTTTTTTTTTTCTTGCCCTTCTTGCCCCTAGTGCCAATTACGGTTTTCACTAGGGTTGGCCTTTGCATTCCGTCATCACCAATCTTACTCTGAAAGTTGAATGAATATACTAAAATCACCGAGGTCTTAATAATAGGACGAAACAAAGGCTAGGTTTGGTTTATGAAAGAAAAGGTATTACAGGCTCAAAATTTTCTAAGTGTGAAAATGGGTCAACTGGACTTACAGTCATGGAGAATTCAATCCCATTCCCCTTCTTTTGTATTTGGCATTTATTTGCCCCTATTTTTTCTTTTCTTCTTTTTTTTTTTTTTTTTTTTTTTAATTTTCTTTTTGCCCCTATTGTCCTTGCCCTTATTGGCATTGCCCCAGTATAAGGCTGTAAGTCCAGTTTGGGTTTAACAAAAAGACGAACAGGATCAAATTGGTTTGACTAAGGATTCAAATTTTGGGTTATAAAGAACAATGGCCTCAGATCATTTCCTAGTAATATTCATTCATGGAAAATATCTCTTTACTGCATCAGAGTTGATTGGCTCAGGAAAATCCTTCCCATCCATTTCTGTTAAGATGAGAGCACCCCCTGATAGGACTTTCTTGACCACATAAGGTCCTTCCCAATTTGGTTTAAACTTTCCACGAGGATCTTCCAAGAAGGGTAAAATCTTTTTTAATATCAAATTTCCTTCTTGGAAAGTTCTGGGCTTCACCTTTTTATTGTAAGCCCTAGCCATCCTCTTCCGATATAATTGGCCATGACTAAGTGCCTTCAAACGCTTTTCTTCAATTAAATTGAGTTGATCATGTCTAGACTGTATCCATTCAGCTTCTTCTAATTTTGCTTCCATTAGCACTCTTAGTGAAGGTATTTCCACTTCCACTGGTAAAACTGCTTCCATTCCATAGACTAAGGAGTATGGGGTTGTCCCTGTAGAAGTCCGGATTGAGGTTCTGTAAGCATGTAGAGCAAGTGGCAGCATTTCATGCCAATCTTTAAAACTCACCACCATCTTTTGAATAATCTTCTTTATATTCTTATTTGCTGCTTCCACTGCCCCATTCATTTTTGGTCTGTAAGGCGCTGACTTGTGGTGGGTAATCTGAAATTGTTCACACATCTTCCTCATGTCTTTGTTCTTAAGGTTTGAAGCGTTGTCTGTTACTATGGCACTTGGCAAACCATAGCGGCAAATGATGTTGTGCTTCAAAAACTTAAGAACATGGCTACTCGTAATGTTTGCATATGAAGCCGCTTCTACCCACTTGGTGAAGTAATCAATTGCTACGAGTATAAATCTATGTCCATTTGATGCCTTTGGAGAGATCATGCCAATGACATCTATACCCCACATAGAAAAAGGCCACGGAGATGTCATACTGTGTAATTCACTTGGGGGTGCATGCTTGTTATCTGCGTACACTTGGCATAAATGACACCTTTTGACATGTATATAGCAATCATGCTCCATAGTCGACCAGTAATATCCCAATCGCAGAATCTTCTTGGCAAGCATATGCCCATTCATATGGGGTCCACACACTCCTCCATGTACTGTTTCAACTATCCTTTCTGACTCAGCCTTTGCCACACATCTAAGTAGTATATCATTGTGTGATCTTTTATACAACTGACCACCACTTAGTAAGAACTGTCCTGCCAGCCTCTGTATTGTTCTTTTCTCTGTAGAGGTGACATTTTCTGGTAAAGTTCGATCATTTAAGAAATTCTTAATGTCTTGAAACCATGGTACTTCTTCTTCTGGGGTTTCTTCTAGAACAAGGCAGTAGGCTGGTTCATCCCTGACTTCAATTTCCAATGGTCTAATATCAACACCTTCTGGCATACTGACCATTGAAGCCAATGTTGCGAGAGCATCTGCAAACTGATTTTTGGCCCTTGGCATATAATTGAAAGAAATTCGAGTAAACTTGGTGCTTATTTCTTCCAAATATTGGTGATAGGGGATCAATTTGTGATCCTTGGTCTTCCATTCACCAGTTGTTTGGAAGATGATAAGACTCGAATCCCCATATACGTCAAGTTCCTCTACTTCATGGTCTAAGGCTGCTTGCAACCCTATTATGCATGCTTCATACTCTGCTATATTGTTCGTGCATTGAAACCTTAACTTCACTGCGATCGGGATATGTGCCCCATCTGGCTTGATCAATACAGCCCCTATTCCATTTCCATTCATATTGGCGGCCCCATCAAAAAACATTTGCCATGAGCTTTCCTCTTCTTCCTCTTCAACAAACAGGATTGCCTCATCAGGGAAGTTGGTCTTTAAGGGTTGGTATTCTGGTAAAGGGTGTGCGGCTAAGTGATCTGCAATGGCTTGACCCTTAATGGCCTTCTGTGTGATATAGGTGAGGTCAAATTCAGAGAGTAACAACTGCCACTTTGCTGTTCTGCCAGTTAAAGCTGGTTTCTCAAATAGATACTTCAAAGGGTCCATGCGGGATATCAATAAGGTGGAATGACTAAGGAAATAGTGCCTTAGTCTCTGAGTTGCCCATACTAAAGCACAACAAGTCTTTTCTAAAGGGGAATACTTTGCTTCATATTCTGTAAATTTCTTACTCAGGTAGTAAATCGCCCTCTCCTTTCTGCCTGTGTCGTCATGCTGTCCTAAGACACACCCCATTGATGTCTCCAAAACAGACAAGTATAGGATTAGTGGCCTTCCTGGAGTTGGTGGTACTAGCACGGGTGGGTTTAATAAGTATTCCTTTATTGTGTCAAAGGCTTCTTGGCACTCATCATTCCAGACTGTCGGGTTATTCTTTCTTAAAAGTTTGAAAATTGGTTCACAGATAGCGGTGAGCTGTGCTATGAACCGGCTTATGTACTGAATCCTCCCAAGAAAACCACGAACTTCCCTCTCGGTTCTAGGTGATGGCATTTCAATGATGGCTTTAGCTTTAGCTGGGTCAATCTCAATTCCTCTTCTGCTTACTATAAAGCCCAACAATTTTCCTGATGTAGCCCCAAAGACACATTTAGCAGGGTTAAGCCTTAGACTGTATTTCCTAAGCCGGTCAAATACCTTCTTCAAGTTGATCAAGTGGTCTTCTTCCTCACATGATTTGGCTATCATATCATCCACATAAACCTCCATCTCCTTATGGATCATATCATGGAATAAGGCTGTCATGGCCCTCTGGTAGGTTGCCCCAGCGTTCTTAAGTCCAAATGGCATGACAGTGTAGTGGAAGGTACCCCAAGGGGTGATAAAGGCTGTCTTCTCTTGGTCTTCCTTAGCCATCTTAATCTGATTATACCCAGAAAACCCATCCATGAATGAGAATAGACTATGTACAGCGGTGTTATCCACCAAGATGTCTATGTGTGGAAGTGGAAAATCATCCTTTGGACTTGCCTTATTCAAATCTCTATAATCTACGCACATTCTGACCTTTCCATCCTTCTTTGGCACTGGCACTATATTTGCAAGCCATTCGGGGTATGTAGAAACTGCTAAGAATCCAGCTTGGAATTGCTTAACCACTTCATCTTTAACCTTCAATGTCCATTCAGGTTTTAACCTTCTCAGTTTCTGCTTAACTGGCTTAGAGTCTGGTAGAATGGGTAGCCTGTGCACCACCATATCTGTGTCTAATCCCGGCATATCCCGATACGACCATGCAAACACATCTTCATAATCAGCCAAAAATCGTATCATTTCATCCCGCTGTACCTCCGATAGACATACCCCAATCTTCACTATTTTTGGGTCATCTTCGGTCCCTAGGTTGATTGATATGGTCTCTTCGATATTGGGTTGGACCCCCTTTTCATGACGCTCTAATTGATATGTGATTTCTTTTGGAACGTCGTCTTCTTCGTCCTCGGTCTCTTCTTCAACCCCCATTAGGTCAAAGTCGAGCTCAAGGTCGAAGTCATACTCATCCTGATCAAATTCCGTTTGCTTATATGGTTCATAAATGGTTTGGACCTTTTTGAAAACATTATCTTTTCTAGAAAAAACTGAAAAATCTTTTTGTGTTATTTGAGAGCCTTCTACAAAATCTTTCCCTGAAGACGAAGGCTCATTAAAACCTTCAGGAAAAGGGCATTCCACTAATGGAGTTTTTTTTTGGAAGCCATGTCTGTTTGCCAAACAAACGCGGCTTCAAAAGTAAGGGGAGTTTCCTCCCAATTATTCAGAATGAAAGAATCTGGGGCAGGGATACAAGCCTGCTCCTCAAGCTCAGGATCTGCATCTGAAATCACCAGTACTGGGTGAGTTGCATTGCCTGCTTCTTCTGTAGGGCTAGTTCCAGATGGAACTTCTACTGCAGCCCAATCAATAAAAGGTAGCTCCTCTGCTACTTTTTCTTGGTTGCCTTCTGTCATGGCAAAGAATGCCCCTATGTCCTCAGAAAAATCCTGCTTTTGTTCTGTCTGTGGCCCAGGCCCACCAGATGCCTGAGGAGGTGGAACACATGGTTGTATTGTGGAGGGTTTGGGTTTCTGGAATGGGTTGACATTGTAGTATGGAGGCTTAGATTGATCCTCAGGAGGAGACAGCTGAATCAGGTGAGACAGCTTAGGAAAAGTTTCCCTGATGTGCGGGAATTTCGTAGCTTCTATCTGCCCCTGACTTTTCCATTTCCTTGGCTTGGACCCCAATCCTGCTCTGTGAACCATCTTCTTAACCTGTACTGGTTCTATCCTTCCTTGTAGGTTAACCCCCAGACCTTTTCCAGGGTGAAAGTTGTACTTTTCTAGCACATTTTTGACCATTCTCTCAGCACAGGTCAACTTTCCTTCTTTTTCCTGATACCCCCCAGGTATATAATTCACAGCTTCAAATTGAAAAGAGTGAAATGCCAACTTGTCTGCTGTCATTTCCGTGTTAATACAGGGTACATCAGGGGACCACATGGGGGGAACCAAATTTTCGGCCAGGACGGTAATCACCTTTTGCCCTCTAATATACTTGACTCTCTGGTGGAGGGTAGATGGTATGGCCCTAGCCGTATGAATCCACGGCCTTCCTAGGAGTAGGTTGAAAGCCGCAGGTATATCCATCACTTCAAATGTGATGTTGAAAATATACGGTCCAATTGTGACCGGCAGTTCAACCTCCCCTAGGGAGTGTGTTTTAGAGCTGTCAAATGCTCTTATGATTCTTCCATTTTGTTTTATTTTGTTTCGCTCCAGATTGAGCTTAACAAAGGTTACTAACGGGCAGACATTGAGGGCTGACCCATTATCAATCAAGACCCGGGCTATCATGCAACCCTTACTGAGCACAGCAATATGCAATGGGTCAACATGATGGTACCCTGCTGGACTGATTTCAGTCTCAGAAAAGGTTATGACATTATGGGATAAAATTTGACCAACCATCCGGCCTAGTTGGTCTGGTTCAATGTTTTTAGGCACATGGGCCCCCTGGAGTATCCTTAACAAGGAGTCCCTATGTTTTTCAGAATTTAACAATAGGCCCAGTATTGAGATCTGGGCAGGGACTTTGTTCAATTGCTCGAGGACATTGAACTCACTCTTTTTTATTACCTTCATGAGGTCAGCAGCCTCACTGTTAGTTACCTGAGGGGCCTCTTCCCCTACTTTGGCCTTGCCTTTATTTTTTTCTTCTTCTTTATCCTTCTCTGTTTCTTTCTGTTTTTCTTCCGCCCCTACACACTTTCCTGACCTCATCATAAGGTTTACTTCTTCCTTGCTTTCAATTGCAGGGCATGTAGTGGTAAATGCTTCATTATAGTTCCATGGTACAGCCGATTCAATGTAGGAAGGCTTAGGGACATTCACCACCAATGGGGGAAGTTTGGACTTGGCAATGGAAGTCTGAGTAATAGGAACATTAACAACCAATGGAGGAAGTTGTTTTGGTTGGGGGTTTGCAGAAGTGACTGATGCACTAAGGGGGTCACAATTTATGACCAATGATGGCTTAGACTGAATAGGCGGAGTAAAAGTGGATGGATGGCAATTAATGACCAAAGGTGGCTTGGTGATGTTCATCTGGGCCATGAGGGATGAAACCCGGTCCAAAGATGAGCTAATGTTCTTTGCAGCACTATCATTCCCCTTTGAAATCATATTTATTTCTTTACCTTCACTTTTTCTGTCAAAATATACTTTGACCGTTGTCCCTATGGGAGCAATTAATTGAGATGGGTCAAAGGTTAATTTGTCAGAAGAGATGACTCCTATGACATTAGATGGGCCTGCCCCGTGATGTTGGGGCAGTGGGTTTTGTCCAATATCTGTTCTTGGAGGATTGGAAGCCCCTGTATTGAAAGACAGGGTATTCTGGTCTAGTAAATCCTGAATGGCATGTTTCAAAGGCCAGCACTTGTCTGTAGGGTGCCCAGGTGCACCCATATGGTAATCACAAGTGGTGGAGGGGTCAAAATTTCTCCCCTTAGATGCATTCGGATTAGGTTCTCTTAAGGTGATATACCCTCCTTGCAATAAAGTGGGCAGCAATTGAGAGGGAGTCATTGGAATAGGGGTAAAAACCCTATTTCTCCTTGCTGCAAAATAGGCATCCTTTTCCTCTTTGGTAAAAACCCTTTTTTGGTCTGAAGGTGCTGTTGGAACATTAACCCTCATAGGGGCCTGGGTAGGTGGAGATGGAGTAGGAAAATGAGCAGGTACGTTGATTTGTATGGGCTTGTTAGGGCCAGATGGTGGCTGTACCATGTTTACCTCACCCTCCTTCTTGTTCCCATTCTTTTTTGTTCCGCTTCCTTTCTTTAGGTTGGGGTCCTGCTGGCTAACCATGGCAGAGTGGTCAATTATCTTACCTGACCTTATTCCGTCCTCAATTCGGTCGGCCACTTGAACCAAAGCTGCAAAATTAGTGGTGGTCTGACCCACCAAGTGGCTGTAGAATGGTTGACCCAAAGTGCTTATGAAGGTAGAAATCATTTCCTGTTCTAGCATGGGTGGCCTGACCTGGGAGGCCATCTACCTCCACCTCTTGGCATATTGCCTTACAGTCTCTTCTCTTCCTTTGCTCATTCTCATGACGTCATACCTATCTGGCATGATCTCTGAATTGAACCGGTATTGAGTTAGGAATGCATCAGCTAGGTCCTTCCATCTTTTGATCTTTCCATGGTCTAGAGTAGCAAACCATCTTAATGCGGTTCCAGTCAGGCTCCTTTGGAAAAGTTGGATTAAAACACCTTCATCCTGTCCAAACTGGCATAGGGCACCACAGTATAAATTTAGGTGGCTCATGGGGCAACCAGTGCCATCATACTTGTCAAAGTCTGGGCACTTAAACTTGGCCGGCAGGTTAACATTGGGGTATAGGCACAGGTCTTCAAAATTGGTGCCTCCAAAGTTGTTTACCCCTTTTACTTCCCTAAGTTCATCTTGGATCATTTCTAGCTTATGCATGAACTTTCTTTCAACCTCTTCCCTTATCCTTTCCTTTTCCATAGCCTTGTTTGATTCAGCTGTCTCATCCCTGGTCAGTATAGGTTCAGGGGTGGGTTCATAGACGGGTTCAAGAGTTGGTTGCACTGGAGGTGGAACATTGACTTGGGATGGAGGTGCAGGGTTGGATGTGGATGCCTGGTTCTGGGCCTGCATTTGTTGGGCCTGCACTTGTTGGGCCTGTACTGACAGTATGTTCTCTAGCATTCGGGCTAGTCCTGCCATTTGTTCTTGGAGTAGAACAACATCTGGATGAGGAGCATCAACTTCATCTTCAATGGGATTCATGGCTCGAGCTCTTGATCTGGTTACAGGAGCTATGATTGCGAGTGTATTAGTACCTGGCAAAAAGATAAAGGAAAAATATCAGTGCCCAATTAATCTCATTCACATGCCTAGGAATGCCTATGTGCAAGCTGGGTGAACACGAGTTTGGATTTTTTTTTCTTTATTTGCTTCTATTTTTTTTTTTATTTTTTATTTTTTATTTTTTTTTATTTTTTGAATTGAATTGTTGGAATATTCTAGGGCTTCCAACAGGTCCCATAAAAGAGAGAAAGGTCTGAAATTCAAAGGCTTTCAGAGGCCCGGGGGTTTTTTTTTTGAAAAAGGTCTGAAATTCAAAGGCTTTCAGAGGCCCAGGGATATATTTGGAAAAGGTCTGAAATTCAGAGGCTTTCAGAGGCCCAGGGATATTTTTGGAAAAGGTCTGAAATTCAGAGGCTTTCAGAGGCCCGGGATTTTTGATGAAAGTCTGAAATTCAAAGGCTTTCAGAGGCCCAAAAGGAAAAGGTCTGAAATTCAAAGGCTTTCAGAAGCCCAAAAGTTCTGAAATTCAAAGGCTTTCAGAAGCCCAAAAGATAAAGGTCTGAAATTCAAAGGCTTTCAGAGGCCCAAAAGTTCTGAAATTCAAAGGCTTTCAGAGGCCCAAAAGAAAAAGGTCTGAAATTCAAAGGCTTTCAGAGGCCCAAAAGTTCTGAAATTCAAAGGCTTTCAGAGGCCCAAAAAGAAAAAGGTCTGAAATTCAAAGGCTTTCAGAGGCCCAAAAGTTCTGAAATTCAAAGGCTTTCAGAGGCCCAAAAGAAAAAGGTCTGAAATTCAAAGGCTTTCAGAGGCCCAAAAGTTCTGAAATTCAAAGGCTTTCAGAGGCCCAAAAGGAAAAGGTCTGAAATTCAAAGGCTTTCAGAGGCCCAAAAGTTCTGAAATTCAAAGGCTTTCAGAGGCCCGGAGTTTTTTGAGAAAAAGTCTGAGATTCAAAGGCTTTCAGAGGCCCGGGGTTTTTTGAGAAAAAGTCTGAAATTCAAAGGCTTTCAGAGGCCCAGGATTTTTTGAAAAATCTGAAATTCAAAGGCTTTCAGAGGCCCAAGAGTTTTGAAAAGGTCTGAAATTCAAAGGCTTTCAGAAGCCCAAGGAACCTTTCTCTCACATTTTTTCTTTTAATTATTTTGTTTGTTTGTTTGTTTGTTTTTTTTTTTTTTGTTTTTTTTTTGAAGCATTTTATTCAAACTTGTTTCCCTTTATCATTATTTAAAGGTTAAAAGAATATTTTAGTGGGAAAAACTGATTAAAGTTGAATATTCCGAGAAAACCGTATACACAGTACGGTCCAGCCTTGCCCGTATTCAAATTACGAGCAAGCCGTGACCGTATGGAAAACACGGGCGAGCCTAGCCCGTATAACTAATACGGGCAAGCCCAGCCCGTGTACTAAATGCGGTTTTACGGAACCCTGTTATATTTTTCCAGTTTTTAGTGGTTTGATCACTTTAATTGCTCATCCAAACATACGGTTCACCCAGTACAGAGCTTCTAAACTGTCCCGAAGTGGACCTTGGCCTATTTATAAAAACACATGCTTGGGAGGGCACATGTACCCTCCAAATTGACACCATACTCAAGAATTTGGTACCCTTTTGTTGACTCTTGTATGAACATCGGGTAGGATTGATTCTAAACAGAGTTAGAGACTCTTCCTATGGGCTGCACCAATTTTAAAAAACATGCATATTTCGGGACCAATTTTATCCCGAACCAATGGGTACCATGACACCCCTATGACATGAAAATAATGCAAAACAATAGGATTACCTTGTTACCTTGTTTACCTTCAATATGGCATCCGCATTATGCCCTGGTTTGTAAGCCATGCACACGGCCTTCCCACAATCATACAAACCCATATTCCCACGTAATTGTGTACTTTAGCCAAAAACGTGTAACTCCACCTTCAAGCGTAGGGGTTTTGGGTTTTGGCTTAATGGCAACTTAGCACTCAAGCCTAGTGATGACCAGAATCCCAGATCCACGTTATCATCACATCATTAGCTCAAAGTTCTAAGGTGAATGTTTTCACTTTCGCTTTCCGAAGTATCGACCTCGGTGCGCCAAGCTACACACATTCTTGTTCAACTTCCTATAGGTGATAGGTAGGCCGTGTAAAAAAAATAAAATGTGCACAGTGCATTGTAAAAATAGGTCACATTCACAACGTCCCAAACCCTTACCACTCTTTTCGCAGCCATGCATAAACAAACCAAGGCATAATAGGAAAGCATATTTTAAATAAACAAGTAAATAAAGCAATCCTATAGCACCCAAAACATGCTCATAAAAAAAATCATCTATCATGCAAACATATGATCATGTTATACACCCAAAATCATCATGGAGATCATGCTGAAAATTAAAACATGCTATCATAAAAATATAGCAAGAAATAAGCATAGTTCATCAAAACGAACCTCCCCTACGCATGTTTGTAGAAACAATCCTATAAATAAAAATTAAGCATGTTTCTACCCCCATGAATTCTTAAGCAATAATTCAGATTTAAAACATATTCAACATGCTTAAGAACACAAAATAGCAAGCATAAAAAAAATCAAAAACATGAACAAACACCAAAAGACTGAAATCCACAAGTCCCCAGCAGAGTCGCCAGTTGTGAGACATGGGAAAAAATCAAATCTAATGATTTCCTCAATCATCACACGGGATTATATAAAACAAAGAGTCGCCACCATTCAATCTAGGTGTGAATGGACACCAAAATATTAAATAAGCACAAAAGGCAATTTTAGGGCAAAATATCCCTCCTAAAAAAAACAACCAGAGATGGGTAAGGGGATTAAGTTATGAACAGGGGAAGGTGTTAGGCACCCCTATTCATCCACGCAAGGTGGTTGCCAGGCATTGTTCATGTTTAAAATAAAGGAAAAAGCTTGCTATAAAAATCACAAAAAAGGCAAAAATATATGGTTTTTTCATATGAATAGTCTGATTGATCCAGAACTTTCAAATATGATCATACCATTCCTAGGGTTTCATGATCAAAACAAAATTGAGATAAAATCAAATAAAATCAATTTAAAGTGAAAAGTCCAAAAATCTGGCTTCAAGTCAAATTCTAGAAACCTAGAAAAATATGATTTTTATAAAATATTTCAAAATTGAACTTGAATAGTCCAGGACATAGATAAGGCCCAAATTTCACATTAAATCAAGAAATTAAAACCAAAAATATCCTCATTGATGAAAAACACCAAAAAGGGAGAATTTAGACCGTAGGGTCTTCTCTCAAAAAGGAGAAACGATTAAAAAATCATCTCATGAAACCCTAGAAGTTATTTTCAGGCTTCTGGATTCAGATCTATCATATTGATCATGATAAATCCAAGATCTTAGCCTAAACTCACAAAAATCACGAAAACAGTGCTGTATGCGCAAATATGTGGAAAATCCAAATTTTATCAAAAAGTGAGGATCTCATGCTATAAACATCATAGATTCATGTTATTCATTCAGATATATCATAAAAAGCATTAAAACATGATCAGGATATTTAAAACAGCCACATCTCACAAATTAGAGCACATGGGGGTCTACCCTACGGATCCACCTGTTCTCTTTTCCCCTAGTTCTCTCTTCACGTTTTACGGCTAGAGAGACTCTTGAGGTACTTGGAGATAGGTTTGGTTACACAAACACAATCACAGGCCTTATTCTATGAAACAAAGAAAAAAACAGATATGGTGTTCTATTCTACGGATCCACCTGTTCCCCTTTCCCCTAGTTCTCTCTTCACGTTTTACGGCTAGAGAGACCCTTGAGGTACTTAGAGACAAGTTTAGGAATACAAAAACAGATATGGCCTTATTCTACAGCAATAGAGATGATCCTATTACATCTAGAACTGAAGACAGAAAAATAAAAAGGGATAGGGGACTTACCTGGATTGAGCAGGCAGGCAGCAGGGATTCCTTTCTCTTCTCTTGGAGCTTCTTAGAATTCCTTGGACTCAAAATTTCGTGGCCTTTTGCTTGAGGAAAGAGCCTCTATTTATAGACACACCCAGGGTCATGGTTGGTCCAGAAGGATATATCCTGATTCTCAGGATAGAGTGAAATACAGAGATAATGCCCATCCATAGTGGCTTCAGCGAATAAAATACTTAATTCGCTCGTTTAAAGATATATTGGACTTCAAATAAAGCTCGGAAATCGAGAGGAGGACAAAACTTGCACGTGTCTTTAATGCCCGTAAATGATTTACGGTCCAATGGTGACCGTATTGGTACTACGGGCGCGCCTGCCCGTAAATATTTTGCGGGCAAGATAGGCCCGTGAAGCCAATACGGGCAAAGCCTGTTCATTCTATTTTTAGGCTTTTTTGACCTGTTTTAAGCTCTAATTACATGTTTTTATTATTTTCTCATTTGGCAGTGCAATTTGGGGTGTCTACAGAGGGTGATTGTGTTGTGAATGATGAATACGAGCGGAGTAAAATTGGAATAAAATCTAGAGTCCATTAGGGGCAGCAACCTCTGTTTTTTTGCGTCAAATTGAGTAAACCCTAGATTATGGGCTACCTTAGCCCTAATTTAGGAAACTAACCTAACTTTGATAAGGGGAACCACCTCAGATCCATGCATTGAGTCCTGTAAGCTATGGGTCTTGACCCATTAAAGTCCGCTGGGAGCACTTTAAGTCCAGATTGGTCTTTTAGAGCAGACAAAAGCCGGCCAGGTCAGACAAACAGATGAAAGCATTCCAGACCAGAATAAGGGCATCAAACCCTAGATCTAGGAATTTTTAGCCTACCTACTTTGGAAGCAATTTCTATCCTTCCTTTTGGCTCCCAACAGCCTTAAGGATGAATTCTTTGCAATTTTTGTAAATATCTTGTAAAATTCCGCCCTCGATGGCAAGTTGTAGTTTTGCTAAGGTCCGACACCAAAAGCAGATGAAAGAACAGATGAAAGACAAAAGACTGCTCAGGACTTGAACGTGCTCCTCTACACAAGTATGTCTAAGAGTTGCACCTTCATTGGCGCCAACCCTTAGGACCACACACCGTGTGTGCTTGAGTTAAATTCCGCACTGTTTTAATTTTCTCTTTATTTTGTGAAGCATGTTAGAATTGGTAGTAGTCCATCTCTTTTGCTTGAAATTATGCGTGTCTTAGAACTGATTGAGAGTTTGGTGTGGAAACTTAAATTGATTTGGAATTTTGATCGAATAGTTGGCATGGCATCCTCATCCTCATCTAAGAGAACCCGTTTCCCTAGGACAGAGAAGTGCGCCTGGGATACCCCCTGGATCCGCTCTTGGACAAGGCAGCTTCAAAGGAGTGAGCAGATTGAATGGGAGCACAAATACCATATGGGACAAACTTTGTTCTTGTTAAACATGCCAATCAAATGGGATATGATCCAAGCAGCATTGCTTTTTTGGGATCCCCAGCTATCAGTGTTTTGATTCGGGGTCAATGAGTTGACTCCCACAATTGAGGAGCTTGACCTATTCCTCTGATTCCGCGACTTAGGAGAACCCGCTAGGCCAAGTCTCAAAGAAAGCTACAAGAATGAAGCTTGCGCTTTCTTTGGCCTCTCAAGGGGGGAATTCCAGACCTTAGGAGGTGACAAGTCATTCACGAGGGTCTCCAAAACATTCCTAGCTGAGAAAATAAGAAACAAAAAGCAAGAAAGACCCCGGGCTTGGTTTGACACTTTCACCCTTGTGGTTCTATCGCAAATCTTCTTTCCAACTAGGGGAGACACCATTAACTTGGCCCTCATGGAAATTGTGGATGAACTCCGGGCAAGGTACCGAATCATGAGACTGATCTTAGCTCAATTGTTCCATTCCCTAACTTTGTCCAAAAACGGAACCCGGAGGTTTCAAGGGTGTGCTCCCCTTCTCCACATTTGGCTGCAAGACCACCTGATGGTGTCATCACCTGTTAGTGCACATTATGGGGTAGCTTGCGATAACATCATATGGCTGTGTAAAACCCAAGTTTTTAGTAAGAATTTAATTAAAAGATTAACCAGTAGATTTAATTTAAATAAATTGTGAGTGGAGATTTCGGCCATTGGGTAGCAAAGAATAGGTTGAATTTTTATTAAGTGACTATTATATTTTAAAAGGTTATAGTGATTAGAAATTATAAGTAAATATTTAATGTTATCCTCAAATTTTAGGGGAGGGTAAATATGAAATTTCAAGGGTTAAGTCAAGGTGGGTATAAATAAATTAGGTCAAGGATAGGGTTCCGCAAAGCCTATAAATAGATTCCTAGGTTAAGAATTTCGGGTGGAGAGAAAGAAGTCGGAGGCTGAGTTTAGATGAGAATAAAAACCTAAAGGCTACCTTGGACTTGGGTCGTCGGCTGTTAGATTTTCCGGAAGGAGATCATCAACAGATTGGAAGCTAGAAGAAAAGTCTTCAATAACAGGTGAGTAGCATCATTTTAATCTGAGGTTTTTGGGTTTTGTCTATTGGTTTCAGCCGTATGCATGATCTCGGAGAAATAACGATTCACAAATGTTGTTTTTGGATTATTTTTAATGGCAAAAATTTAGGTTGTTAGATTAAATTCAAATCGTGTCTAATAGTCTTTGGAGGATGGTAGGAGTGTAGAAAAGTCGTTACAGAGGTGAGAAAGATAGTCATGGAGTTCTGGGAGTTACAGAGAGTCGCGAATCGTAGGGTGTAGCCGCCGACTTGGCGCCTACTTCGCGCCAACGGGTTTAGTCAGTGCGAGAATTAGTTTTTGTTCTCGCCGAGCTCGCGCTCATCTCGCGCCAAGGGTTTTAGTTAGAGCAAGATCGATTTTTAGTTATCACCGAGTTCGCGCTTATCTCTCGCCAAGTATATTTTTAGTTAGCGCGTAGTGTTTTTTGTATCACCGAGTTCACTCCGACCTCGCGCCAAGTGCTAGAGGTCAGCGCACCCCCTAAGAATTAGCCGAAAGGTGTGTCTAACGAAATAAAGCCAGATTTTGATATTTTGAGGTTTCAATCACTTAGCCAATGACTTGTTTAGGATCTTAGAAATACTTTTACCTGTTCAAAACACCCGGAGATTATTAAGTTGAATTATTGGTAAATCTTAGGAGTTCCGAAGTAAACTTTGAAGGGCTATCGGTTGGTTATTTTACTGTTCCTGACACTAGGGGTTAATGATTTAGTTTCTCTTATGTTCCACACTTGTTCTTGATTGAGAAATTATTTAACCTGGTTTTACTTGATTTAAAGTTCTGAAATGTATTTGTAAAGTTTATCTTGGTGTGAGTAAATGGGTTTTATTACCAATGGTCTTGTGTTATGGGATTGGAGTAATTACTGAAAGTACATGAGGTACTATTCTGGTCCGGAGTGACCTGTGTTGTGTTATACATGATGATGAATATGTTTGATTTAATGTGATGTCAGAGTTGAGTTTATACGATGGTTTTTTGTTTTGGTTTAGCTTGTCCTAGATCCAAAGTTTAAGCTTAGTAATGTGATGCATTTTTTTTATTGGAGTAATGGCATGGCCAGGGAGTGTTGCCACGACCGGTGTAGAGCAGCCAGAAACCCTTAGTAGGCCTGGTTGTCAATGCCGAAACCCTGAGTAGGCCGGCATTGGATGACGAAACCCTGAGTAGGCCGTCATTTCAGAGTATCCGAAACCCTAAGTAGGCCGGAACTGTGTACATGGAGGTGTGGATGTCGCTCTGGTGTGTTGATTAACCAATCTAAACCACTACATGACATTGACCAAATGTTGGGTTTTGTTTTATTTAGCATGAGACATATTATTGGATTGTTGTAGAAATTCGGTTTTCTCAAGATGCTGTTTTATGATGATTTTGACTTCGTAATTGTTCGGATTAGTTGACAACCGTATTCAGATCGAATTACATATTTGCTTTGCATTAGCTATATCATTTGCTTGATGAATTACTGTGAGTTTAGTCGAATTAATCGTGTTATTGCTATCGTTACTTGTGTGTTATTCGAGCCATATTTTACAATTAGGAAAATGTATTTGTGCATACATGTGCTGCTCGCTGAGATATTCGTATCTCATTCCTTTGTTTTTGTTTTTTTTTCAAATACTCTCGGAGAGCGATACATGCGGGTAGTTACTTGGCATGTGAGTTTATTAATTTGGGATTATTTTTAGCGCACTCTGTTTTATAGTTATTGTTATATTCATGTTTTCCCTTCACTTTGATAGTACGGCCCTGCGTTTCATAATAACCTTTGGAGACGAGTTATGGGTTTTCTACGTAACTCGGATTCGGGGCGTTACAGGCTGGCCCGAAGAGAGATCAAACCGGACCTACCTGCTCGTGAGGACTGGTTCAACCACTTTCTCTACCTAAAGGGAGAAACAGACATCCAATGGTGGGGCACATACAACATTCCCTATACCCCCATTATAGCTTTCAAGAAAAGAGACTGCCTTGCCTTGATAGGCCTCACCCATGCTGTGCCGTACTATCCGATCCGGGTTCTGAGACAGTTTGGGAAACCGCAGGAAATCCCGGTCTGGGACAATGTGAGCAATTTGATTGGCCCGCTCACCAAGGAACTAAGGAAGCGGCTGCTGATAGAATGGAAGACGGTGTGCGTGTACCGTGAGACCGCCCAAGATCGCGAGAAGACTTATCGTCGGCGATCTAAATTGAACTACCGCTGACCTTAGACCACCGGGGCGATCCTATGCGCTCTGTGCAGAAAATGTAGAATTTCGTAATTTCGAACCTGATTCAATTCCAAACTATTTTTAGACAATTTTAATCATTAATTAATATGTTTTAAGACCAAAATAAATTATTCAATTCCCTGTTTTATAGAAAAATAAATTAGAGAGATATTTAGAACATTAGTTGCCAAACTTTGAACGTGATTAAGAAATCTAGTCTTTAGAAAACTTGACAATTATTTGATTACCAGAACATCTCTAAATTACACTATAAACCACATAATTACATAAAAAGAATTCAAATCATAAGTTCAACTCAGTTAACCCAAATATTAAAGTGAATGTCAGATTTAACCTTTATATGCCGCTAGGCACCAACCTTTATAGAAATATTATATTTTAGGGAATTTTTGGAGTCTAGTGGGCATAGCTAGTTATGGATCCATAGTTGTGGCTAGATAGCTGAGGGATATGTCATTTGGGTTGAGTTTCTCCCTTGTGCGAGTGCTTCCTTTGCAAGTTGGTTTGTTTGGGAAGGTCCTATGTAAAATCCCGAGTTTTCCCAAATATTAAAATAAAATAACAATTAATATTCTTGAGGATTATTATGGATAGAAATAATTTATTATTGTAGAGAATATCGTTATTAGTGGAGATCAGGAGTTTGGTGCAGATTAGACCGTCCGATCATGAGATATCGAGGTAAGATTAATGTTTTAAAGTAATTGTATTTTGGTTGGGCGTGTGTGTTGTGTTTGATGCATGTGCGTCACGTGGGAATAGAGGGTATATAAAATAGAGTAAATACCCTAATAGAAGACGAGAGGTATACTCATCGTATTCTGTGGGTATTCATCAGCCGCAAGACCAAGAGCGACCGAGAATGACCAGCAAAGGAAGAAGAAGAAGAGAAGAAGAAGAAGAAAGGAGAGGGTTGTTTTGGTTTTCTTCATACCAAAAGTAGTGTTTCGCGTTGGTGGGTGTTGCTGTTTAGAGAAGGAAGAGGAGAACGCACGATCAAAGGTAGGTGACACCGTTTTCTGTTTGTTTTTGGATTTACAATTGATTAATCTCCAAATCATGTTTTTATATGATATATTCATATATTTAGTTTGATAACAATGTTATATGTATGTTAGAATGATCTTGGACGTGAAAAATCACATTTTTAAACTATTTCTGAACGTTTTCGAGTGACCGCCGACCTCGACTGTGCTCGGCGATCCTTGGCGCTCTTAGGCGCTAGTGTAAAACTTGAGACCGCTCGAGATCGTGCGACGACTTATCGTCGGCGATCTAAATTCAACCACCGCCGACCTTTGACCGCCCAAGCGATCCTAGGCGCTCTAGCCAGAAAATGTAATTTTGACAGTTTTTCATCCCCTTTTCTTCTCCAACCCTTTTCCAAGTAACCCGAGCCTCCTACACAGCACCCTTATTTACCTGAAAGACATTTAAGTAAATGTCCTGTGTATTTATTGCTCTATTTACTTAAGTCTTTACATGTAAATAAGGTTTTACTCCCCATTTGGTGCCAATAAAAATACTCCCAAGGCCCAATTCTCAACCAATAAAAAGTCAACTTTTAGTTTATGCCTAAATTTCCAGTTTTCCTGATTTTTATCAAAAATACCGTTTTGAGTTTGGTACCCAAATGAGTGATTTAAAAGCCCATAAAATTCTAGAAGGTTTCTTTACCCCTAACTAGAATACAACCAGAATTTGAGCTGAAAACTCCTTGTGGATTGGTCTAGAAAAATTATATACCCAAAAGTCAACGTTTTTAACCAGACTTGGAATATTTTTGGGGTCCGAAACTTTTTGTTTTAGAATTGATTGATTTTTGGTATGGTGACCTTATTGGGAATCCTAAGACTATTCCACTCATCCAAAATGTATTTTGAGAATTTTATGACCTTTTTAGTCCCAAATCATTATAAAATAGGTTATTTGGATTTCCACCACTTGTAACACTTCTCTAAGATTATTCTTAAGGTGTCTCTGAAGGCCAATTATACTAAAAGTTCATAGTAGATATTTAACCACCTTGTTCTATGATTTAGTACAATTTGGGGTTTAAAGAGGATCAAATTCACTTGAAATGATTACAAGGATTCTATATAAGTAATTTCCTTCTCAAAATATAATTGGACTGTGGACTGAATGCCATGATGGCCATAAGAGATTCGTACCATCTGCGGATGAGATATGTGACCACCTGCGGGTGAGATGAGACCTCCTGTTGGGGGAGATGTGATCCTGATTGGATTGCATCCCACAAGGGAGATATGTGACCACCTACGGGTGAGATGAGACCTTCTATTGGGGGAGATGTGATCCTGATTGGATTGCATCTCACAGGGGAGATATGTGACCACCTGCGGGTGAGATGAGACCTCCTGTTAGGGGAGATGTGATCTTGATTGGATTGCATCCCACAGGGGAGATATGTGACCTCCTGCGGGAGAGATGTGAGCTCTTGTGAGGGAGATGTAATCACATTGTGATTGCATCCCAGAAGGGAGATATATGTGATTACCACCTGCGAGTGAGATGTGACCACCTGCGGGTGAGATGTGATGACTCCTATAGGAGAGACCTCATGTAGGGTGGATGTGATTACTACGTGATTGCATCCTACATGGGAGAATGTTGATATTCGATTGAGATTCACTATTAATTATGAATGACATGATTTACATCTGAATAAGAAGAGTTTGATTAAACGGTTTAGATGTGACCTGATTTGAATGACTCTAAAATAGAATATAAATGAGCCATGAATTAATTATAGAATTATTTTAGGAAAACAATACTGGCAGTGAATTGGAAAACCCTTTAGATGTGATTTATATTACATTGCCTTTCAAATTGAAATGAAGGTTACATAATAAACTCTCTTTAATTCAAGCACTGAATAAATGTTGGTTTCGTATGGTGATTACTCATTCTTATTATCGACCGTGACTACTTGATTATTTTATCGTGCATGAATGATTACTTTTATATATAAACTGTTTCTAGAATGCATGTGTTACCTACTGAGATAGTTGTATCTCACCCTACTCCTTTATCTTATTTTTCAGCTGTTCCCATGAGAGCGTCCTTGGGGTTGACTAGAGGGGAAGTTGCAGATTACTAAGCTGGGGATCTTTCTTATTTAGTTTAGATCTTTCTATTAGAGGTTGATATAGATGTACCTTGATAGATAGTTTATGATTTAATTGAATATGAGAGAAAGTGTGTTAGAAAACCCATTTACCAATTCTCCACACTCTAATAATTAATGCGATTAGTTGAATTTAAATGTTTTGGTAATTAGTAGCTTTGGGCCAGTATCACTTCAGATTCGAGTTTGGTGCTTGGTTTGCATAGACCCGGGTTCGGGGCGTTACATCCTATTTCTGGATGGACACCCCGGTGAGCCCCTGGTGATTCCTTGTACATGTGGATAAGCGACCATCTCCATGTATTGATTTTGGTGCTGCATGCTGGTGGTACATGCCAACTTTGATGGGTACGTGTGCAATAAGTCAGTGATTACGGCTCTTGTCTAAGTTGCGCTACATGGGACTTGAGTATCATTAGTAGCATTGCTCCTAAGACGCACGGTGGTATAGCGATTGGTCGAGAGTCATCTCAAAAGGTTTATCTATCTTTGTGAGTCCTACAATGACACTGAAATCATAAACACTTATTATTACTGTTGTATACATGCTGGAGGCATGTGTAAGCACCTCATTTTTGCACCCCTGGAAGAGCCGGAAATGCAAACCCTAGTTGAAAAGTCAAACCTCGAGGATACAAAAAGTTGACTTTTTGATCAAGTGATAATTTACCACCTTGCTTTATCTCAATGGATAGAGAATCCCGACACAGTTCCAATGCAACTGAGTTTGCTGGAATCGGAGTTTGGATGAAGGATCTATAAGCTGGTCAAACTTGAGGGTGAGCCGAAAGTTGACTTTTGGTCGAACCCCGTGCCAGGCGCTTAGCCCTATGTCATTGGATAAAGGTCTCCGATACGGTTCTAACGCAACTGAGTTTGCTCAAATTGGAGCCCGGATGAGGGAGATATGAGCTGTCGAAGTTTCCGAACAGTAAAACCCAGAAAAGCTGCACACGTGGCGAGTGGCGCAAGAAAATATCTCGAGGGGCAATCCGTAAATATCCAAACATGCAAAATATCCAAGGGTTTAAAGCAAAATTTCGTAGGGACCAAATCTGTGAATATCTAAGAGTATCGGATGAATCTGCGAATATCCAGGGGCAAATCCGTAATTTTTTGATTTGTATCCAACCAAATATGTCGGATACACATACCTCAGTGTATAACCAACACTATTCATCGGATACAAAGAGATCCGGCCGCGAGATTCGCGCCGATTCCCCGACAAATTCGCGGCGGCATTTAATTTTCGAAATTATTATGTCTTGTATCCAATATTTTATGTCGGATATAAATGAAGCTTAGTGTATCCGACATTAAATGCCGGATACAAAGGAAGTGCAGTGTATCCGACATTAAATGCCGGATACAAAAAGTTTGCTATAAAAAGGCAACAGCAGCCCCATTTCTGGGGTTGGCTTGGCTTTTTTGTTTTTCCCCTCTTCTGCCCCTTGGTTCCAGCTCCAAAACCCCTTCCTCTTGCCCTCCTTTGGCTCCCCAAATCCTTCAAGCATAATCCTAGGGTTCTCCCACTCACTCTTCTCTTCTTCTTCTCCACCTTCCCCAAGCAAGGAGGAGGTTACCTGTTGTTGGAGCTTGGAGGAGAGTCTCCAGCTCCCGTCCAACCTCAAAGGAGTGTCTCTACCCTGCAGAAAAGTGTAAGAACTCTAAGGTATTGTTTCTCACCAATTTTTATCTTACATATCTATAAATGGAGGTTCTTTGTTGTTGAATGAGGTGCTAGTTTCCACTCTACTTAGATCTGTCCTAGTGCATGCTCTTCATGCATTGCTCTTGGATTTTCGTGGCATGAGGATCTCCATGAATAAGGGAGACCAAGTGTGGTCTTGAGAGAGGAAAAGGAGATTCTTTGGTTGATAGGAAAAGTCCATCATGAGTTGCTGTATTGTATGCTTTCTTCGTGGTGGTTTCCCCTATTAAAAGAGGAGCATGTTCCTCTCCCTCTTCGTCTAATGTACCCCACATGTAACCCCCTTATTCCCTTCTTTAGACACTTTTTCTAGCTAGCCATGTGGCTTGGCTTCGTAGGGATGTGGTAAGTGATGTGTGGTATATTTTTCCTTTTATTTGTTTGTATATGATGATAGCCTTAGGTGTGCATGTTCTTTTTACCCTCATGACTGTGTTCAAAGCATATATGTGAGCAAAGCTTGGTGGGTATTCATGGTAGGTGATAAGCATGATTTTATTGTTTTAAGTATCTAGGTTAGAATTCCAATGCATGTTGGTTGTTTTCTTGTTATTGTTTATACTTGGTTGTTGCTCCATAGGTTTGTAAACACCCAGAATGGAGGTACATGACCTCTGTTCCTTTACTGGATTCGGTCCAAGAGATGGAAGAAGGGAACCAATTTGGGCTCACACAGGAGCCCACACAATCACTGGAACTCCCCAAGAAGCCTAAAAACCCAACCCCAGTGCAAAAATCACAAAAAACAGCTTCTATATGTTGATCCGGCAACTCAAGTCGGATCAACAGAGCTGTATTCGTAGCCGGAAAAAGATGCCGGATACACTGAGACCTGTGTGTAACCGGCATCTTAGGCCGGCTACACTGCCAGATTGGTTTTTCTTGCCATTTTCTTATCTTGTGCTGTTTTTTGGTTTGTTTGATTAATCCAGGCGAACCAGGAGGGTTTTCGGGTCACCCGGAAACCCAAGGTGGGCCTTGGACCGACCAGGTCTAAATTGATTTCCGGTGGGCCCTCCAACGGGGCCCACCAAGCCTGACAGACCCATTTTTTCTAAATGAAGGCAATCAAATTAATTGAGTGGGCCAGACCATTGGAGGCCCACCCAAGCCTAGTTTCAATAGCATGTTGCTTAGATTTAGGCATGGTTTGGCCGAGACCACGGGTAGGGCCGATCAAGCCCGCTAAAGCCCATTAAATCGAACCAATTTTAGGGTTTCCAAACCCTAACTCGTGAAGACTTGGGCTTTCAAGCCCAAGCCTAGGTAAAGGGCCCCAAGCCCAAATCCTGGCCCACTTTGGCACAGATTAAGAAAGATAATCAAAACTACTTAGCAACCAACTGTGTGGCCCACTCAAGGGCCCACAAAGCAATCCCGGCCCACTTTGGCATGGAAATCCACTCAAATTTAATTAAACTTGAAATTTAAAAAAAATCAATTCATTGGACCAAAGCCCAAAGGGCCTCTCAGGTTTAGACTGAGGCCCACCAGGGGACACGTGGGCTCAACCAAGCCCACCAAGGAATCCGCGGGCCTTCCAACGGGGCCCGCTCAATCAGACTCATCTCATCTTTAACTAAAAAGATAAAATCAAGTAAAGGGACCCACACCACTTTGGCGGTCCCGCCAAACTTAACCGAATTGAATGCTGGATTAGGAATCGGGTGAGTGAGAGGCCAAAAGTTGACTCAAACCAGGGAAACCATGGGACTCGTCATTCGACGGGGTGGACTGGGGTGTCTACGGACTTCCCCAGACCGCAACCGAGAACCTAATTAGAATCTCAAGCCACAGACCAAGCCCTAATAGACAAACTTAGGCACCCAGGTGTCTGCCTGCAACCCATCAGGTAGTGGCGACTCCAAACAAATCCCGAGGCACACATCATTTTGCATGCACCTCATCGTGCTACCGAAACGAGGTGCGCACAGCATGTAATTGGTATATTGGTTGGATGTGACTGTTTAGTGCATCCTAGTAACTTATGGATTATGCTATTGATTTCTGATATTGGATTCCTATAATAGAACTTGCTGAAACTTATATTTAGAACTGTTAATTATACTGTTTTGTATTCATCGTCGATACGAATGATTCTACGAGCTTGCTTAGTCGAGATTGCTTAATCGTGCATGAACTGTTATTTTACTTATATTAACTGTTTAAACATGCATGTGTTACCTACTGGGATATTCATGTCTCACCCTATCTTTATTTCATTTTTCAGCTGACACGCGAGAGGGGGATCATAGTAGTGATTTCCAGGGAGAGCTAGTTGATTATTCGCCGGAGGATTTCTATTATCCGGATATTGTCTGAGGTTGTGGATTGATATACTTAGTATTTTGATTAGATTATTATTCATTTTGGTTTGAGGTATTAGAGAGATAAGAGAGATAGTGACCCTTTTATTTTACTAGACTTTCATATTGAGATTGATGGTTGATTATATTAGTTCTTGAGGATTTTAGACTATACTTCCGCACATACTTGTTCCACACTCTGATAGTAAATTAATTGAATGGATTATTTATTTCTTTAGTCTGGTATATTCTTGATGTTATTTGATATGGGCTAGTAACACCTCGGATTTGGTTATTGAACTGAATTCGGGTTGTTACAGTAGCGAACCGGGTTCGGGTTGGGTGTTGGTCTACACTGACCCAGGTTCGGGGCGTTACACAGTGGCATGGGTAAGGGTATCATCAGACAGCGCTCCCAAATCAGAGAGAAGCCAGAACAAGCCGGCGGTGGGTGTGGCAAAAGATCCCATCTACATCTCAGCTGACGACAGCGCCAACATGGTGCTGGCTGGAGAACCAGAGAAGGTGATTGCTATCAACAAGGAAGACGGGGCACCACTGAAGAACTGGAGCGCCACGCCTTTTGCTATCAGCAAAGCTGCTATCCCAAAGGGGGTTTCTGCTACCTCTGAAATTTCTGTTGTAGCTACTGCTGAAATTTTCAATGAATATCTAAATGCTTCCTACTACTTGCATCTGTTTGAAAATGAAAATAACAAAAATAAGCAACTTGAGAATTTCAATCTTAGTGTCAATCTCGACGCACACCTGGAAGATCTGGGGCACGGGATAGGTAATAAGATTGCCATAATTGAACAAAAAGAAATTGAAAAACCAGTGCAGATGGCAATAATAAATGAAATGCATGAGCCAGTGTCCAATCCTGAAAACGAGCAAGTACTCGACAAGTCAGATTGGGGCACTTGCCCATCGCAGCAAGAGGATTCAGACATCGTCCCTTGTGAGCCTTTCGAGCATGAGGATGACGATGAATCATGAGAGACCCCGCTTGAAATCCAACTTGCATTGGAAAGGCATGAAAAGGGTCTCCAGGCCAACATTGAGGAAACAGAGCCAATTGACATAGGTGAAATAACACAACCAAGGATCCTCCAAATTGATAAAAAGCTGTCACCATTATTGAGAAAATAGATGATTGATTTTCTTAAATCTTATTTTGATGTATTTGCATGGTCATACGAGGATATGCCCGGGTTAGACATGGACTTGGTTGTGCATAAGTTACTAACAAAGTCTGAGGCTGTACCTGTGAAACAGAAGCTTAGGCACACGAAGCTGGAATGGGCCCTAAAGATCAAAGAAGAGGTCACCAAACAGTTGGATGCCGGATTCTCGCAAGTAACTCACTATCCAGAGTGGTTAGCCAACATCGTACTAGTTCCCAAGAAAGATGGGAAGGTCAGGATGTGTGTTGACTACAGAGATTTGAAAAAGCAAGTCCAAATGATGACTTCCCATTGCCGCACATTGATGTACTGGTGGACAATACAGCAACGTATTCGATGTTCTCCTTCATGGACGGTTTCTCTGGTTACAACCAGATAAGGATGGCACCTGAGGATATGGAGAAAACATCCTTTATCACGCACTGGGGCACTTACTGCTACCGCGTGATGCCGTTCGGACTGAAGAATGCAGGCGCTACGTATCAGCGTGCGAGTGTTGTTCCATGACATGATGCACAAAGAGATGGAAGTGTATGTGGATGACATGATAGCAAATTCCAAGGAAGAAGAGGACCACTTGGTGAACCTTGGGAAGATGTTTGACAGACTCAGAGAGCACAAGCTCCAACTCAACCCAAACAAGTGCGTGTTTGGAGTTACTTCAGGAAAGCTGCTCGGCTTCATAGTGGGCAAGCGAGGCATTGAGGTTGACCCCATCAAAGCAAAGGCAATTATGGAGATGACTCCTCTATCGACTGAAAAGGAAGTAAGAGGGTTCTTGGGCAGGCTGCAATACATTAGCCGAATTATCGTGCAAATGACTCCTGTGTGTGAGCCCATATTCAAGCTGCTAAAGAAAGATAACCCTGTGGTTTGGAATGAAGATTGCCAAGTAGCATTTGATAAGATCAAGGCCTATCTGATGAGTCCACCGACATTAGTCCCACCTGTCCCAAGACGACCCTTGATTATGTATTTGACAGTCTCAGAGACAGCTGTGGGGTGCGTGTTAGGGCAACAAGATGAGAAAGGAAGGAAAGAACAAGCAATCTACTACTTGAGCAAGAAATTTACCAACTTTGAGGGTAGATATACAGTGCTTGAAAAGACGTGTTGCGCCTTGGTCTGGGCAGCTCAGAAGCTTCGGCATTATTTGCTCAGTCACACAGTCTTGCTGATCTCGAATCTGGACCCATTGAAGTATATCTTTGAGAAGCTGATCTCCACTGGTAGGGTTGCTAGGTGGCAAGTCCTTTTGTCTGAGTACGACATTGTCTACACGACTAGAAAGGCGATAAAAGGACAAGCTGTAGCAGATCAACTGGCAGAGCATCCCCTGCTAGACTACTAACCACTTCTGACTCACTTCCCAGATGAAGATGTGATGTGTACCAAGTCCACAGAGGAGATAGAGGAAACCAAGTGGCAGATGTTCTTTGATGGGGCAGTCAATGTAAATGGAAAAGGGATCGGAGCAGTGCTAATCTCCCCAGATGGTGTTCATCACCCGATAGCAGCGAACTCCCATTTGAGTGCACTAGCAACATGGCCGAGTATGAAGCGTGTGTGTTAGGCTTGCGAGTAGCAATTGAGATGTGCATACCAAAGTTGAAGGTGTTCAGTGACTCAAGTCTTATCATCTATCAAGTGATGGGAGACTGGAAGACCAGAGATGTGATGTTGGTACCATACCAAGAGTTGGTCAAGGAGTTAGAAGAGCAATTTGAGAGCGTGACATTCAACTACATGCCACGAGACGGGAATCTATTTGCAGATGCGCTAGCCACACTGGCATCAATGGCCACCATCATGGATGATACTTGGGTACAACTATTGGAGATAGAAATTCGGCGCTACCCGGTTTACTATTTCAGTGTTGAGAAAAGCACACCCAAAGAAGAGCCTTGGTACGCAGACATTGAGAGATACATAAAGGACAGAATTTTGCCAGAAGGTGCCTCGACTGCAGAGAAGTGAACTATCCAAAGGTTGGCAGGGCAATACTTCTACAGTGGGGGTAGACTGTACAAGAAGTCATACAATGACTCCCTACTGCTATGTGCCAAAGACAATGATGCGAAAAAGCTGATTGAGGAAATCCATAGAGGATTGTGCAGCGCACACTTGAATGGGCATATGCTAGCAAGGAAAATTCTAAGAATGGGTTATTACTGGATGACCATGGAAACGGACTGCCACGCTCACGTTAGGAAGTGCCAGTTGTGCCAAATTTATGCAAACAACATCCATGTACCACAGAATACACTGTACTCCATGACATCATCTTGGCCGTTTGCCATCTGGGGAATCGACATGATAGGCCAGGTTCATCCAAAGGCTTCAAATGGGCATAGATTCATCTTAGTGGCCATCGATTATTTTACCAAGTGGGTAGAGGCCATGTCCTTCGTGGATGTGAAGAAATCTCATGTGCTCAAGTTCATTAGAACCAATATAGTTTGTCGTTACGGGGTGCCAGAAGCAATCTTCACAGATAATGCAAAGAATCTGAATAATAAGGACATAGAAAAGGTGTGTGAAGATCTGAAAATCAGACATCTGAACTCTACAGCGTACCGGCCCAAGATGAATGGGGCAGTAGAGGCCGCCAACAAGAATCTGAAGAGGATACTCGAGAAAATGGTGGTTACCTACAGAGACTGGCACGAGAAGCTGCCTTATGCACTGCACGCCTATCGGACGTCGATTAGAACATCGATCAGGGCAACCCCGTTCTCCTTGGTATATGGAATGGAAGCAGTCCTCCCCGTGGAAGTACAGATTTCGTCGCTCAGAATTCTGAAGGAAGCTGAGATCAGTGAGGTCGAATGGGAAGAATCCAGATTTGACCAGTTGCAGCTATTGGATGAGAAAAGAATCAAGGCTTTGTGTCATGGCCAACTCTATCAACAGAGAGTGGCGCGAGCCTACAACAAGAAAGTGAAGCCACGACATTTCAAGGTGGGAAATCTGGTATTGAAGAAAATATTTCCCCATCAAGAGGACAATAAAGGGAAATTCAAGCCAAACTACGAAGGGCCATTCGTAGTCCACAAAGTGTTGTCCCGAGGAGCACTTATCCTGCAAGAAATGGAAGGGGCAATTTTTCCTGAGCCGATAAATGCAGACGCAATCAAACTGTACTACGCCTAAGATCATTCTGATTGGGAAATGAAGAGAGGCCGTCATTGACTCTCCTTTAGATTGTAAATCCTTCCAAATACCTTAAATTCTCTCCTAGTTAGACAATTTTGAGCCTTAAAATTCTTTCAACCCATTGCAAGTGTTCTACAAATCAAATAGAGCATTCCTGGAAAAGCAAAAAAGAAACAAGGCATTCCTGCCCAGAAAAACCTCAAAAAGAGAAGAAAGTACAATAGAAAAAGAAAGAAAAAGAAAAGAAAAGAAAGAAACAAAGAAAAATGGGGAAATGTTTACCCAACAAAAAAATAGAGATGCAAATAAGCTAGGATGTAAGTCCCACCAACAATAAAAGTAGCACACTTTGCAAACCAAAATAAATAAGCCTTTTTGAGCCACTTACCCTTTCTTTCATAACCAAGACCAAACCTACGTTTAGTCCTATCTCTAAGACCTCTCGGATCTCAAAAGGAATGATCAGGGCAAACAGTTAAGTCTGTGTTCATCAGCAATGACGGAATTCCGAATCTTCCAGAAGGGCTGGACACGGCGAAAACCCGAAAAAAAGGGCATTGTGTGTGTGCGCGCGTCGGAAACGTGGCACGGGAAAATTCGGAGTCACCACCGCCTGATGGGGTGCAGGCGGACACCTGGGTGCCTAACCTTGTCTATTAAGGCTTTTGGTCTGCGACTTTTGAGATTCTAAGTAGGGTCTCGGTTGTGATCCGGGGAAGTTCGTAGATATCCCGGTCCACCCCGTCGGGTGACGGGTCCCTTAGGTTTATCCTGGTTTGAGTCAGCTTACTTTGGTTCCACCGGATTTCTAATCCGATATGCAGTTTGCTTAAGTTTGGCGGGACCATCTGAGTGGTGTGGGTCCCTTTGATTGCTTTTATCTTGATTAATTAGGTAATCTGAGTCTGGTTAGGTGGGCCCCGTTGGAAGGCCCACGGTTTCCTTGGCAGGCTTAGGTCAAGCCCGTGTGCCCTTGTGGGCCTTGGTCTATCCTAGGAGGCCCTTAGGGCTTTGGTTAAGTGCATTGATTTTTACTTTAGGTTCAGATTTGAAGATTAAGTGTTTTCCATGAAAAGGTGGGCCGGATTGGTTTGTGGGCCCCTCAGGTGGGCCCGCATGGTGGCCATGTAATTTTATTGGATTTATCTTTTTAATTTGCCAAAGTGAGTTGGACACTGGGCTTGAAAGCTCAGCTCTCTGAAGTCTAGGGTTTGCACCCTTCCTTGGTTTGATTAGTGGGCTTTGGCGGGCCCGATAGGCCCTTGCCCTTGGTCTCGGCCAAACCACGTATTTCATGCATCAATTCACTAATAAGTTCGGGTGGGCTGCATTAGGTTTGGCCTGTCCGGTTTAATCGGTTAATTTTACTTATCTTGATTAAGTTACATGCATGTATTCCATTGTGTTCATTGGACTTGGTGGGCCCTGTTGGAAGGCCCACGGGAAATCAAATTGGACCGATGGCCCATGTCCCAATTTGGGTTTCCGGGTGACCCGGAGATTCTGTTGGTTTATTTGGTTCGGTTCGAAAATGACACCCACATCCAGCAATAATCACAGAAAATATACAAAGTTGACACTTATCAAGGAGAGACTGGCTCATTATGCTGGGTCTAAGGGGAGGGACCCGGGGCCCCTGTGGGCAGAGCGAAGCGGAGCCCACGGGGTGGGGTCCCTCCCCGCACCAAGGAATGAGTTGGACGCACAGCGAACAAAGGGGGTGGGGGTGCGCCCCCCGCGGTACGGTAAAGGGCACTTTCGGGTTTTTTTTAAAAAATATAGCAATTCGGCCTGTTTTAAGAGGATGCGCCGACCTCAGGCACTAGGTGCGGGCTGAGCGGACCGAAAAACCAAAAAAAAGCATCCGCGGGCGAAGTGAGGGAGAGCTCAGCACGAGCTAGGCGCGAGCTCAGTGCACCCAAAAAAGGTAGGCGCGAGCTGAGCGCAAGCTAGGCGCGAAGCTCGGCGGATACCAAAAAAACGATCCGCCCGCGAGCTCAGCGCAAGCTAAGCGCGGGCTCGGCGGATGTAAAAAATTGCTCCGCGCGAGCTCAGCGCAAGCTAGGCACGAGCTCAGCGGATGCAAAGAGAGCTCAGCACAAGCTAGGCGCGAGCTCGGCGGATACCCACTGCGAAACCCGAGCTTCTGGTTTTTGCTCAAACTCCATTTCTGACTGGTTTTTTAAGCTCTGAAACACCTCCCAGGTGCTTCTAGCATCCCCGAAGACACTTAAACATGCATTCAAATTAATCTAAACTACTTCATCACACAACTCCAAATCTCTTTAAAGAAAAACCAAACCCGCTTACTGTAAAGAACAACTACGGACTATAGCTACAGGGGGAATGGGGTGAATGGAGCATGCTAGCAGACACACATCCACCAGACAGAAGGTGGCAGGGGGTTAGGGGAGCATGTTGACATGTCTAGAAAAAAAAAATAACAGACAGAGATTGCATGAGCAAGAAAAAAAAGCAAACTTTCACCTACGCCTGGACTAGACCGCACCTTCGAGCATGCAAAATAACCGTGAGGGAAAGGAAAGAGAGGGGGGGGGGTTTACAGGGATACAAAAGACTTGCTTGAAGTGAGGGAACAGACTCCCTTTACTTTACTGAATGATCCACCAAAAAAGAACTCTCCGAACAGTGGCCTTGGTGGTCTAAGGTGGGATGGCCAAGCTTCCTACCTCCTCATGGGGTCTCCCTTACCCACGGAGACCTCCGTGTTACCAAAAATATAAGAACATGCATGTTACAGTAAAGAGAAAGAACAAGTCCGATAACATGCTTAGATAACTCCCATCTCGATACATGTGAAATAAAAGTGGGTGGGGAACAATACCTAAGGTTCCGTAAGCTCAGGGGCAGGGTGGAGGCTCCTCCTTGAGATGAAAGTACTGGAGCTCTCCTCCTTTGGACCTCCCACAGCAACCCTCCTTTTCTTCGGACTTTGGTGCGATGGTGGAGCAGAAGAAGAGAAAAGGGGTGATTAGGTGGGTGGGGTATTCTGGGGGCTAAGGAGTCAATGAGGGATGAGAAGAGAGGGAGCTCGGATGAAGGAGGGAAGGGAAATAGAAGTCTCATCAGCCAAAACTTTTCAACCCAAAAAATCTTCCAACCCTTTGAGCGAAATCTCGTGCGGTTTATATAGGCGAGGAAAAAAGGGGTATCCGCTAAGCTTGTGCTCGCTTGCCACGTCCGCGTGAGCGGCAATATGATGACAAAACATTTAATGCGGCCGCTCGTCGGTCGGAAAATCTGAATTTTTTAGATTTAGTCCCTGGTTATTTTTGGTTTAATCCGATATTCCGGGAATTTTACAGATTTAGTCCCTGGGATATTTCGTACATTTGGATATTTACGGATTTGATCCCCGAGATATTTTCCTGCGCAACTCGCCACGTGTGCAGCCTTTTGCCACGTGCGCAGTTTGCCGGTTTTTTGCTACTCGGAAACTTCGTCAGCTCATATTTTCTCCATCCAGACTCCGATCTAGGCAAACTCAGTTGCGTTAGAATTGTATCATAGCCCTTTATCCAATGACACAGGAGTAGGCATCTAGATCGGATTTTAGCAGAAAGTCAACTTTTGGCTCCGCTCAAGTTTGACCGCCCGCAGAACCCTCATCCGGACTCCGATTCCTGCAAACTCAGTTGCATTGGAACCGTGTCGGGATTCTCTATCCAATGACACAGGGGTAGGCATCTGGATTGGATTTTAGCAGAAAGTCAACTTTTGGCTCCGCTCAAGTTTGACTGCCCGCAGAACCCTCATACGGAATCCGATTCCTGCAAACTCAGTTGCATGGGAACCGTGTCGAGATTCTCTATCCAATGGTATAAAGCGAGGTGGTCAATTTTCACTTGATCAAAAATTCAACTTTTGACCCCTCAGGGTTTGACTTTTTGTCCAGGGTTTGCATTTCCGGCTCTTCTGGGAGCGCAAAAATGAGGTGCTTACAGTGTGGTCAGTCACCAAAAAAAAAAAAAAGAAGAACTGGTCACGTCTAGATTGAGCAGAGCAAGGTATGGAAAAGGCAGTGACAGGGGCAGATAGTAAACTGAGAAAGATGCACAGATTTGAGGGGTCCAGACCGGTAGGTTGCGCCCAAGTCAAAGATTTCACAGTGGCCTGTGATGACAATGCTATTGAAAATACGAAGCACTCCAAGTCCCGTCTGACCTTGGAAATTTCTTTGATATTGCAGACACAAGCACACACTAACACACCTGTTTTCTCTGTAATTGTTCTGCTTAACTATTTTTAAGCTCCACAATGTGCTACTAACCTAAGTTGATAATCTCTCAACCTTGGCAAAGGTCGCTTCTAGTTGCAATGGGAAAAAGGCTCAGAGCAAGAAGAGATTAAGAGGAATGTTTTGCATTCCCCAGCTAGTCTAAGACTAACATTTTGTTCCTTTCCCATCTTCACAGGTACAGCAAAAATGGGATGATGGACATCCTCCCCCAAATCCCCAGTGGATTTCCTTCAACCAACAGAGGACGAGATCCTCTAATCCCCAGTGGAGTTCGTTCCAACAATAAGAGAGAGTGATGGCCGACGATGTAATCTTCCCAAGCCTCGCCCAGTCTGAAGAGGCCGGCTTTGCGAAGAAGAGCGGAAAGAAGACAAAACAAGCTCGCATCAATCCCTGGTGGAGTCTTTCGCACTAAACAAGAGCTCAGACGAGCATAAGGAACTCACATCGGAGCAGGAGGAAAAGGCCTTATAAAGAAAAAGTATAGCGTGAGGAACCCCATTTATCCCTAGTGGAGCACCCTTCCCAAAAGAACTCCCAGACTTGTCAGAAACAAGGCCCGACCCAAGAGAAAGGGCAACGAGGAAGAAATCCCGACTAATCCCCAGTGGTAGTCACTCCAAGTCAGGTGGCCTATACCTCACCCAGGAAAGAAAAGCCAACCAAAAAGCACGCTGCAGAGGAAAGGAATGGCAAGAAATGAAGAAGAACAAATAGAGATGAAGATCTCATCAGGCAAGATGGCCCTTTTTGTAATTTTGATTTCACACTTCTGTAAATAGAATAAAGCAGGTGTGTGAGCTCCCTTGAGGCACCAGACAACACTGGAAGCACCTCCTCACCAACAGCAGTTCCTCCTCCGCTCTTCCCGCCTCCTTCCCCATTCATCCCACATCCTAAACCAACCCCTGGCCGTCAATCCTAAAAAAAAAAAAAGATAAAAGAAAAAAATGCAAGCAAGCCTCAAGTAAAAGACACAAAATGGATCAGAAGTCTAAAGTCACCTAAAAGCTTTAATGGAACAAACAAGAAGAAAATAATATTGTCAAGTGTCCGACATCAACGCCGAAACAGGTTGGCAAGCTCAACTCCAATCTAATCTCTTTCAAACTTAAATCAAACGATGAAGAGTTGCCTTATAAAAACCCAAAAAGCAAAGGGTAAGGAAACTCTAAAGCCAGGAAGTGACTCCACATCATTTGGACGCTTCCCTTTTAAATGAAAACTTCAAAGGACTAAGCTCGTCCACCATGTCGACAAAAATGCCAGGCGCAAAAACGAGATTCTTTTTTTCCTCTTTGCTGTTAATCCGCAAGGTGACTCCGGCAAAGAGGGGCAGCTGTAAGCACCTCATTTTTGCGCTCCCGGAAGAGCCGGAAATGTAAACCCTAGACAGAAAGTCAAACCCTAAAGGGCGAAAAAGTTGACTTTTTGATCAATTGATAATTGGCCACCTTGCTTTATCTCAATGGGTAGAGAATCCTGACACGGTTCCAACGGAACTGAGTTTGCTAGAATTGGAGCCCAGATGAAGGATCTATGGGTCGATCAAACTTGAGGGGGAGCCGAAAGTTGACTTTTTGGCGAACCCCAAATCAGGTGCTTAGCCCTATCCCATTGGATAGAGGGCTCTGATATGGTTCTAACGCAATTGAGTTTGCCCAAATCAGAGTCCGGATGAAGAAGATATGAGCAGTTTAAGTTTCCGAGCAGCAAAACCAAAAACTGCACGCGTGGCAAAGAAACTACACACGTGGCAGCAAACGCAGCAAAATATCTCGGGGGGGGGGGGGAGAATCTTTAAAAATAAAAAACTTGCTAAATATCTCAGGGACTAAACCAAAATTCGCAGGGGGCAATATGCAGATATCCAAAAGTGTCAAATCGGTCAAATCGAGGGGCAAATATGTAAATATCCCATTTGTATCCGTACATATATGCCGGATACACATGCTCCTATTCATATCCGATATTATATGCCGGATACAAGAGATCCGCCCACGAGATTCGCGGCGGAGTTCAATTTTTCAAATGATTATGTTTTGTATCCGGCATTAAATGCCGGATACAAAGGCACTTGTGTGTAGCCGGCCATGGAGGCCGGCTAACCCCCCTGGCTGAGGGTTGCTAGCCTTGCCCCTTTTTCCACTTTCTTCCTCCACCTGAACCCACTCTTCCCTGGCCTCCCTTGCCTCCACCACCCCCCTAGGCCACCCCAAGTTACTTCCAACCCCTCCCTTCCTTCTTCCTCTTCAAGTACACCCCACCAAAAGAAGGTGCACTTGCTTTAGCTGCTGGAGAGGAAGCCTCCAGCCACTGTTCAACCTCCAGGAGGTGTCTTCATCTTGCTTAAAGGTTTAAGAACCACCAGGTAAGGTTCATCAACACATTGTACTTCACATATATTAAAACCAGAATTTTTCAAAGGCTTTTCCAAGCTTGTCCTCCTCTTTTGCATGAACTCATTGCCATGACATTTTAAGCATGTATTTGCTCTATTTTTCTAGTCATGAAAATCACCAAAAGTAAGAGGTCCATGTAGGGTTTTCTTGGGAGTACAAGAGCTTAGTTTTTATGCATTTTTCGGTGCTCACCATGCTGCTATTTTGGCCTTCTTCTAGGCATTTCTAAGAGGAGCTTGTTCCTCTTTCACTTCATCCAATGTACCCCTATAACAGCCCCCCCCATTTCCCTTCTTGTTTCTTCTCTTTTCTCACCTTTTCTTGCATTTGTTTTCTGGGTATTTTGCTGCTGGCCCTAGCCTTGCTCTGGTGCCCTTTTCTTTTGTTTGATGTTGCTTGCTTGCTTGCTATTGTTATTGGGTATGAATGCATTTTTTCTTCCCCCTTGAACTTGTTGTTTTTTTATGTATCAATGCATGTTCTCTATGCCCTAAGGTTATTATGCTGTCGTGTGGAGTGGTTTGTATGCTCCCTCACCCCCTATCTTCTTAGTTTGCTGTCCTATTTCTTTTGGTGAACCAAGGTGCACCTCTGCAAGTTGCTGCCGTGCACCCCAACCCCTTTCATTAACCCATGTAAGCTGCTGCTGGGGACAGTAGTAAACCCCCACTGTTTGCTGCTGTCCCAGAAAGTAGGAAAGCCCAAAATCATCCCCAAGACTAGCTGCTGTAGCACCTACCAGCAAGCCCTCATCTTTATGAAAGCATGCCCCCCTTTCCCCTTTGCTCATTGTCTAGAGACCTTAACATGCTCCCCTCCCCAAGTGCCATACATGAATGTTGTCATGCTCCCCTCATCTCTTGCACCACCTCCCTGTTGTGGCATGTAGGGGCTGTTGTTGGTAACAACAGCAGTCCCAGTCCTTGCCTTCCATTTAACACCCTTCCCCATGCCTAAAACCCCCACCATAGTGACTGTCCCGGCTGCCCTGCAGCACCTTCTTTTACTTTTTTTTTTGTCTCTTTCTTTCTTCAATTCTTGCATGCATAAACATGTTAGTTGGCAGGCTTAGTTAGTTTGCTGTCATTGGGTAGGAATGCATGCTTCCCTTCCCCCAAGACCCATGTATTCCCACCCCCTGTTACATGCTAAACCCCCACTTGTTTGATGTTGTACCTTTACCTACAGCAGGTTATTTTTTAATATTACCTCTTGATAGTGCATGCATGATGCATTTTTGTTTTATTGGATCATTGTGAATGTGTGCCCTGTGTTTATTTGCTGTTTGGTACCTAATAAACATGCTCCCCACCCCAATGGTTCCCTGTTATGACCCAGGCCATCTTGCTGCTGTAGACAACAGCAAAGACTCCATCATTGGCTGCTGCCCCATAGCCTCTTGGCATTGCCCTTTCACCTTAGTATGTTCGAAGCCCAGTTTAGTTGCCTTTTATTAGTTGTTGTTTCCTTTCTCCACAGCGGGTTTATCTGCTTTTATTTCATTGCTCATGCATATATTTTGGGCTTTCTTACTTACACATTGAAGGCACACAAGCCTCCCATGTTTTAGTGCATGAGAAAACCCTTTCCTAGGTAATCTCCAGCCCTCACAGGCCATGTTCTCTTTCCCCTTTCCCTGCTGTGTGCCTTTAGGTGTTGATGCATGCTCCCCCAATCCCTTTACTGTTTGCTGTATTTTTATATGCATATGAGCATGTTCCCTCTCCCCCAAGAGCCCACTGTTTTAACCACTTTGAAACCCCCAAAACCTCCTGAGATAACTTGTTGTTCCAGCAGGCATGCCTATACCCCATGTAAGCACCCAAATTTTGATCAAACCAAAAAGAAGAAAAGAAGAAGAAGAGAAGAAGATAAAAAAAAGGGCACTAAAAGACAGCAGAAAAGTCAAACTTTGAGGGGACAAAAGTTGACTTTTTGATCAAATGAAATTTGGCCACCATACTTCTTCCTAATGATTAGGAAATTCTGACACGATTATAACGCAACTGAGTTTGCTCAGATCGGGGTCCGGATGAAGGTTCTGCAGAAGGTCAAACTTGAGGGGGAGCCGAAAGTTGACTTTCTGCTAAGACCCGAATTTGCTGCTAAACTCTAGCTCAGTGGATAGAGGATGTCGACCCGGTTTCAACGCAACTGAGTTTACCAGAATCGGAGCTCAAATGAGAGAGTTATGGGCAATCCTTGGTCAAAAATAAACTGTCCACGTGGCAAACTGCGCCACGTGGACGTCCCCTTGCTTAACCCTTAAGTAAACAAAAATATTAACAAAAAGAGTCTTTCTTAACCCCTAAGTAAAAAAAATCAACAAAAAAGTCTTTCTTAACCATTAAGCAAAAGTAATAAGTCACAAATAAGAAATAACAATAAAAAAGTCACTTTTGATAAAATATTTAAAAATTGGTCTTTCTTAACCCTTAAGTAACCTCTCCTATAAAAGGGGAGGGGGTGGGATGCATTGAAGGGGGAGCACATTTTTGGTTGAGCATATTTTTGTCTCACCATCTTCTTCTTCAAGAGCTCCCACCTCTCTCCCAAGCTCTCTTCATCTCTCCCCAAGCACCCCAAACTCTCTTTCCCTCTCTTCTTCTTCATTCTTCACCCAACCAACCAAAGGAGAGTTGCTGGTGGTGTGTTGAAGGTGCTGTTCCAGCAGCCGTCCAAGCCTCAAGGAAGTGCAAGCATACCACTCAAAGGTCATTTTGACCCTAAGGTAATGTTCTTTACCACATCTTGTTCAATATAAGTGAAAATGAGTTTGTTTGGAGCCCTTTTGGGGTTGATCGATGTTTAAGGACTGTTCGGGAGTATAGCCTCATCTTTTGGCTCTCTTTCTTCTTCATTCATACTCTCACAAGATAGTCTAGCTCCCATGGTAAGGGGGGTCCGTGCGCATGATTTTAAGAGAGGGTGAAAGGGTGTTTTTTCACATACCTTTAAGAGGCTTTTAGATGCTATTTTGTCATGTTTTTATTTCATCCAAGTGGAGAGCATGTTCCTCTCATTTCAGCTCTTTTGTACCCCTTAAACTATCCCTCTAGCCCCTTCTCTTGACTTGTTTTACATTTCAGCTCCGTACTTGTTTGATATGGCATGATAGATATGTGCTTAGATTTAGGTTTCTCTTATTTAAGTTTGGAAATAAGTCCCCTTTGTATTTGCTACTGTTTTAAGATTCTTAATGTGTCTTTAGGTTCCTTTAGATGTTTAGAGCATGATAAAGATCTAGACATGCATGAGAAGCATGCTTTGATCACTTATTTACCTTTCATGGTATTTGAAGTGAAGTATGAACATGTCCAAATATTAGTTGCTGTTTTGTCTACATGAAGTTAACCCCATCTTTATTTACGTATCTCATGTGTATATGTGTATTCTTACCCATTAGAAGCATACTAATTCTAGCTTATCTATTTTGCCACATGATCTTTGTCTAGGTGAGCACACACTTTTCATTTTTATGCATGTGAAATATGGAGATGCTTCTGTTCTTTTTGTGCTTTGAAGCATGTGGTCCTATGTTCATTTGATTGGCTTTTATTCATGCTAATGAGTTGCCGATTTTCTAAAATAAAGAAGACCAAAACAGGGACACATAGGTCCCTGTTTCTTTATCAGATATGGTTCAAAGGAAAGAGAAGGCAAGCCTTTAGCCTTCTCCCATTCTCTTGGCTTCAAAACCTCAAGGAGGAGGCCATATGTCTCTATGTGAACCACCATGGGCTCACACAGGAGCCCACACAATCACTGGAACTCCCCAAGAAGCTTAAAAACCCAACCCCAGTGCAAAAATACAAAACAGCTTCTATATGTTGATCCGGCAACTCAGGTCGGATCAACAGAGCTATATTCGTAGCCGGAAAAAGATACCGGATACACTGAGACCTGTGTGTAACTGGCATCTTAGGCCGGCTACACTGCTAGATTGCTTTTTCTTGCCATTTTCTGATCTTGTGCTGTTTTTTTGGTTTGTTTGATCAACCCAAGTGAACCAGTAGGGTTTCCGGGTCACCTGGAAACCCAAGGTGGGCATTGGACCGACCCAGTCCAAATTGATTTCCGGTGGGCCTTCCAATGGGGCCCACCAAGCCCGACAAACCCATTTTTGCTAAATGAAGACAATCAAATTAATTGAGTGGGCCAGAACATTGGAGGCCCACCCAAGCCTAGTTTTAGTAGCATGTTGCTTAGATTTAGGCATGGTTTGGCCGAGACCACGGGTAGGGCCTGTCGGGCCCATTAAGCCCATTGAACCCAACCAAGGTTAGGGTTTCCAAACCCTAACTCAAGCAGTCTTGGTCTTTCAAGCCCAAGCCCAGGTAAAAGGGCCCCAAGCCCAATGCTTGGCCCATTTTGGCACAGTTAACCAAGATAATCTGAAATCACTTGGCAACCCACTGTGTGGCCCACTCACGGGCCCACAAAGCAATCCAGACTCATTTTTTGCATGGAAATCAAATTTAATCAAACTTGAACATCAAATAAAATCAAATTCACTTGAACCAAAGCCCAAAGGGCCTCTCAGGCTAGACTGAGGCCCACCAAGGGACACGTGGGCTCAACCAAGCCCACCAAGGAATCCGCGGGCCTTCCAACGGGGCCCGCCCAATCCAACTCAGATCATCTTTAACTAAAAAGATAAAATCAAGTAAAGGGACCCACACCACTTTGGCGGTCCCGCCAGACTTAACCAAATTGAATGTTGGAATAGGAATTGGGTGAGTGAGAGACCAAAATTGACTCAAATCAGGGAAACCTATGGGACCCGTCACTTGACGGGGCGGACCGGGGTGTCTACGGACTTCCCCGGACCGTAACCGAGAACTTGCTTAGAATCTCAAGCCGCAGACCAAGCCTTAATAGAAGAACTTAGGCACCCAGGTGTCTGCCTGCACCCCATCAGGCAGTGGCGACTCCAAACAATCCCGAGGCACGCATCATCTTGCATGCGCCTCGTCGTGCGACCGAAATCAGGTGCGCACACCCCAGCACCTCTAGGATGGCCTCCCCCCAAGCCCAGGCATCAAGGCCATTTCCCCCACAATCCCCACGCACCCCACACCCACTTAGCAATGTTTTTTAACCATTGTATACTAGCTACTGTTTTTCTATTTGTTGCTGTTCCATGGTTTTGTATATTGGTGTTTGTGTTAGGGTAATGTAGCATGGGATGTTTAATTGCCAGATTTGGTTTGCCATAGGTGGACGGAGGGAAAACACACAGATAGGGATGTCAAGATCCCTACCTTGCTGCTGTAATTGTTGGAAAGAGAGGAGGGGAGCAGTAGCCCCATGCACCTTTGCTGGCCCCGTTGCCTTAGTCAAGAGATCCAAAAGGAAACTAAAAGGGGATGCCACCCCAAACCTGAACCAAAGTGGACCCTCTCAGGGGCCCACATGACTTGTAGAGAAACCCCCTAGGAAGCCCATAGAGCCACCCACATTGCAAAGCCCTCAAAAGAAAGATGCATTTTCGTGTGTGTGCTCTTTGACATTGTTGAATGTTGAATAAGGTCTTCAATTGAACCTTTGAACCAATAGGGTTTCCGAGTCACTCGGGAACCCCACACGGGACTTGGACCGCCGGTCCAACTCGGAACATTAGTGGGCCTTCCAATGTGGCCCACCAAGCCCAATGATCCTCATGGCATGCAACTGAGTAAGCTAAACAAATCAACTAATCCGACCGGGCGGGCCAAACCCAAAGCGGCCCACCCGAACTTGTTTTGTGGAATGATGTGTTTGAATTGCATGGTTTGGCCGAGACCAAGGGCTAGGGCCTATTGGGCCCGCCAAGCCCATTAACCGAACCAAGTAAGGGTGCAAACCCTAAGCTTCAAGGAATTTGGGCTTTCAAGCCCAAAACTGGACCACGGGCCCCAAGCCCAATGTCTAGTGCACTTTGGCAAATTTAAACAAGATAATCTAAAAATACTTTGGCAACCATCATGGGAGCCCACCCAGGGGCCCACACACCTATGCCGACCCACTTTTGCATGAAAATCACTTAAAACCCTAGCTTGAACAGATAATTAAAATCAATTCAGTTAACTTAAGCCCAAAGGGCCTCCTAGGACTAGACAGAGGCCCACCCAGGGTACATGGGCTTGACTAAGCCCATCAAGGACACCGTGGGCCTCCCAACAGGGTCCACCCAGTCAGACTCAGATCACCTAATTAGCAAGATAAAAGCAATTAAAGGGACCCACACCACTCAGGTGGTCCCGCCAAACTCAACCAAATGGTATGCTGGATTAGGAATCGGGTGAGAACCAAAGTAAGCTGACTCAAACCAGGGAACCCACGAGACCCGTCATCCGACGGGGTGGACTGGGGTGTCTACGGACTTCCCCAGACCACAACCGAGACCTTTCTCAGAATCTCAAGCCGCAGACTAGCCCAATAGACAAGATCAGGCACCCAGGTGTCCGCTTGCACCCCATCAGGTGGTGGCGACTCCCTTTTTCCTGTTTTTACCCTCCCGGAGGCATGCAGAATCCGTGCTCCCTGCCGTGCCGCGATTTCACCCTACGCACAGATGATGAAGACCAAATAGGGACATCAAGGCCCCTGTGTTATTGCTAGATTCGGGTTCAAATTGGAGGAGGCAAAACCCTAGGCCTCCTCCCCCTCTCCTATAACCTAAAGCCCAAAAAGAGACCTAAGGAGGGGTGTCCCCCTCTCTGAACCACTGTGGCCCCACACAGGGGCCCACACGGCTGCTGGAACATCCAAAGAAGTCCAGAAACCCAAGCCCCTTGGAGTAATCCAAATAAAGCCATTCTATGTGTTGATCCGACAACTCAAGTCGGATTAGCACACTTTGCTGTGTAGCCGAAATTAGATTTCGGCTACACTGCCTTTCTTGTGTAGCTGAAATCTAATGTCGGCTACACTTTGTTTTCTGTGTATCCGAAAATCAATTTCGGATACACCCTTTAATTCTTGATTTTAGGGTTTTAAGCCCCTGTGCCATTTTGCAATTTGCTTCAATTAAACTAAACGAGCTAGCAGGGTTTCTGGGTCAACCGGAAACCCAAAACGGGACGTGGACCAACCCGGTCCAACAAGACACACTTGTGGGCCTTCCAACGGGGCCCACCCAGCCCGACATATGTGCTTAAACTTAAATAAGAAAATGAGATGATTGAGTGGGCCAGACCCTCCGAGGCCCACCAAGGCCCAATTCGAGGTATGCATGCTTAGACCAAGTTGTGGCTTGGCCGAGACTGTGGGTCAGGGCCTATCGGGCCCGCCAAGCCCATTAACTAAATCTGAAGGGTCGAAGCCCTAATTCCCTAGGCCAAGGGTCCCAAGCCCAAGGCCTAGCCCACTAATGAAGAAATTTAATGAAGATTAATCAAAATCACTTGGCAACCATCGTGAGGCCCACTCGGGGGCCCACAAATCAGTCCCGACTCACTTTGCATGAAAATCACTTAAATCCCCAAACTTGAACTTTAAAATAAAAATCAATTCATTGAACAAAAGCCCAAAGGGCCTCTCAGGCTTAGACTGAGGCCCAACCAGAGGCATGTGGGCTTAACTTAGCCCACCAAGGGATCCGTGGGGCCTTCCAACGCGGCCCACCCAATTAGACTCAGACCACTTAACTAAGCAAGATAAAATCAAGTAAAGGGACCCACACCATTCCGGTGGTCCCACCAGATTTAACCAAATTGAGTATGTCTTGGACTTAGGAATGGGGTGAGTATTTAGAATCAAGTTGACTAAAACCAAGAAACTTATGGGACCTGTCATTTGACAGGGTGGACCGGGGTGTCTGACTTCTCCGGACCGTAACCGAGACCCTACTTAGAATCTCAAGCCGCAGACCCACCTACTAAACAAACTTAGGCACCCAGGTGTCTGCCTGCACTCCATCAGGCAGTGGCGACTCCAAGCTTCCCTAATTACCCTTTAGGAGGCACGCCCACCAGTGCAAGCATGTGCCACAACCTAGCAACTCCGCTGGGGACTTTCGACCCAATAGAACCCCTGGTTAGAATGAGTCAACATAAGAGTGATTTAGTTGATTTTGGAATTCTTACTATCTTCTTTAGTAAAGCATAGAATACGCGCAAATACATCTTCCAGGGAGTCTTGTCATAAAGGACGAGATAATTGCCTAAGGCCATTGTATTTTATGCGGGACCATTGTGACCCCTCCAATTACCTGGGGACTCTCCCGAAACCTCGTATTGCGTGCCAATTCTGCACCTTACTATATGAGACGGTAAAAATCCTTTATCAACAAAATCCAGACAAAATTCATCCGATTAGACATAGCACCCAGCCCAACTGCACACACAGGCACACCACCACACCGTTGATGAGTTACTTTTTTGTGATAAACTGCGTGGGGTGACACACACGAGGGAAACTGCGTAAATGATCCGACCCTGAATGGATGTGTAAAACCCCGAATTTTCCTTAAATAATAGAATAAATTAATAAATAAAATCCTGGAGAGTTATAACTGATGGAAATATTTTATTAATGTAGGGGATGATATAAATAGTGGAGATCCATAATTGGACGCAGATCCGACCGTCCGATCATGAGATATCAAGGTATGATTAACACTTTAATTTTAAGAGATATGATTGGGCATGTGTATGGAGTCTTCTACATGCGAGATGCATGGAATAGAGAATATAAATAATAGTAAAATAACCTAATCGTATACTATTGGAATACTCGTTGGTATTCGACAGCCGCAAGAGACAAGCCGTGGGCGACCGAAGGAGAAGAAGAAGAAGAAGGAAAAGGGAGAGGGTGTTGCTCGTTTTCATTCTTCTAGGCAGTGTCTCATCCTGTTCTAGTCAATGTTTAGAGAAGAGGAGAAGAAACAATCGTAAACAGAGGTAGGTGACACAGGTTTTCGTTTGTTTTTGTATTTACATTCGTTTAATCTCCAAAGCATGTTTTTGTATGTTATATTCATGTATTTATTTTGATAACAATATTATATGTATGTTAGAATGATTTTGAACGTGAAAAATCACACTTTTACATTGTTTCTGAACGATTTTGAGGGACCGCCGACCTTGACTGTGCTCGGTGCTCTTCGGCGCTAGTTAAAAATTTGAGACCGCCTGAGATCGCGAGACGACTTATCGTCGACGATCAAATTTGCACTACTGCTGACCTTAGACCGCCGGGCGATCCTAGGTGCTCTGTGCAGAAATTTCCGAATTTTGTAATTTCGAACCTGATTCAATTTCAAACTATTTTTAGTCAATTTTAATGATTAATTAAGATGTTTTAAGACCAAAAGAAGTAATCTACTTCCCTATTTTACAGAAAAATAAATTAGGGAGATATTTAGGACATTAGTTGCCAAACTTTGAACGTAATTGAGAAACCTAGTTTTTGGAAAACTTGACTATTATTTAATTACCAGAACATCTCTAAATTACACTATAAAACCTGATAATTACATAAAGAGAATTCAGAACTCAGATAACCCGAATATTGAAGTAATTTACAGATTTAACCTTTATGTGCCGCTAGACACCAACCCTTATAGAAATATTATACTTTAGGGAAGTTTTGGAGTCTAGTGGGCATAGCTGGTTATGGATCCATAGTTGTGGCTAGATAGCTAAGGGATATGTGATTTGGGTTGAGTTTCTCCCTTGTGCGAGCGTGCTTCCTTTGTAAGTTAGTTTGTTTGGAAAGGTCCTATGTCTGGAGGGACACCCTGGTGATCCGCTGGTGATTCCCTGTACATGTGGATAAGCGACCATCTCCATGCATTGATTCTGGTGCTGCATACTGGTGGTACATGCCAACTCTTATGGGCACGTGTGCAATAAGTCAGTGACTACGGCTCTTGTCTAAGCTGCGCTGCATGGGATTTGAGTATCATTAGTAGCATTGCTCCTAAGACGCACGGTGGTATAGCGATTGGTCGAGAGTAATTTCAAAAGGTTTATCTATCTTTGTGAGTCCTACAATGACACTAAAATCATAAACACTTGTTATTACTATTGTATACATGCTGGAGGCATGTGATTGAGGTATTGGTCGGATGTGACTGTTTAGTGCATCCTAGCAAAGTAAGGATTATGTATTGATTCTGATATTGGATTCTTATAACAGAACTTTCTGAAATCATATTAAGAACTGTTTAACTATACTGTTTTGTATTCATGATCGATACGAATGATTATACGAGCCTGCTTAGTCGGTATTGCTTATTCGTACATGAACTGTTATTTTACTTATATGAACTGTTTAAACATGCATGTGTTACCTACTGGGATATTCATATCTCACTCTACTTTTATTTCATTTTTCAGCTGATACGCGAGAGGGGGATCATAGTATTGATTTCCAGGGAGAGATAGCCAATTATTCACCGGAGGATTACTTTTACCCGGATATTGTCTGACGTTGTGGATTGTCATGGATGATAGTTACTTTATCAGATTATTCAATTTTATTTGGGTTTGATGTATTAGAGAGATGAGAGATTAGTGACCTTTTATTTTACCAGACTTTCATATTGAGATTGATGGTTGATTATATTAGTTCTTGAGGATTTTAGACTATACTTCCGCACATACATGTTCCGCACTCTGATAGTTAATTAATTGAATGGATTATTTAATTCTTTAGTCTGGTATATTCTTGATGATTATTTGATATGGGCCAGTAACACCTCGGATTTGGTTGTTGAATTGAATTCAGGTTGTTACAGTAGCGAACCAGGTTCAGGTTGGGTGCCGGTTTTGCATTGACCCGGGTTCGGGGCGTTACAGGATGGATACGGATATTGCATCTTCTTTACCAAAACTTAGACCTCTCTAGCAGCTACCCTTTTGATTCCTATGAATTGACTTTTGGGATGGTATTAGCCCTATGCTCCCGTGGCTAGCCAGAGAAAGGAGGGTAAACCCATCTCCCCAGTTTTCTAGAGTTCTATAGCACCACTGGTTTTGTGCCGTGGTACGCGAGGATCTGAGGTCCAGACCCTTGTAGGCGTATGTCTCAGGCTGGGTATCCTTCTCCACCTATCGCTTCTGAATACATCGAGATTTGTGAATGTGATGTGAATGATGAATACAAGAGGAGTAAAATTAACTTAAAACCCAAGAGTCCATCATGGGCAGCAACCCCCGCTCTTTGCATCCAACTGAGTAAACCCTACATCATGGGCTATGTCAGCACCTCATTTTTGCACCCCCGGAAGTGCCGGAAATGCAAAACCCTAGCTGAAAAGTCAAACCCTGAGGGGACTGTAAGCACCTTATTTTTGCACCCTGTGAGACATGGGAAAAAATCAAATCCAATGACTTCCTCAATCATCACACGGGATTTAAATAAAACAAAGAGTCGCCACCATTCAATTTAGGTGTGAATGGACACCAAAATATTAAATAAGCACAAAAGGCAATTTTTAGGGTAAAAATAACCCTCCTAAAAAAACAACCAGAGATGGGTAAGGGGATTAGGTTATGAACAGGGGAAGGTGTTAAGCACCCCTATTCATCCACACAAGGTGGTTGCCAGGTATTGTTCATGTTAAAATAAAGGAAAAGGCTTGCTATAAAAATCAGGAAAAATCACAAAAAGACAAAAATATATGGTTTTTTCATATGAATAGTCTGATTGATCCAGAACTTTCAAATATGATCATACCATTCCTAGGGTTTCATGATCAAAATTAAATTAAGATAAAATCAAATAAAATCAATTTAAAGTGAAAAATCCAAAAATCTAGTTTCAAGTCAAATTCTAGAAATCTAGAAAAATATGATTTTTATAAAATATTTCAAAATTGAACTTGAACAGTCCAGGACACAGATAAAACCCAAATTTCACATTAAATCAAAAAATCGAAACCAAAAATACCCACGTTGATAAAAACATCAAAAGGGGAGAACTTAGACCGTAGGGTCTTCTCTCAATAATGAAAAACGATTTAAAAACCATATCATGAAACCCTAGAATTTATTTTCAGGCTTCTGGATCCAGATCTACCATATTGATCATGATAGATCCAAGATCTTAGCCTAAAATTACAAGAATCACGAAAACAGTGTTGTAGGTGCAAATATGTGGAAAATCCAAATTTTATAAAAAAGTGGGGATCTCATGCTATAAACATCATAGATTCATGTTATTCATTTAGATTCATCATAAAAGCCATTAAAACATGATCAGGATATTTAAAACAGCCGCATCTCACAGATTTAAGCACATGGGGGTCTACCCTACGGATCCACCTGTTCTCTTTTCCCCTAGCTCTCTTTTCACGTTTTACGGCTAGAGAGGATTCTTGAGGTACTTGGAGATAGGTTTGGTTATACAAACACAATGAAAGGCCTTATTTTAGAAAAAAATGGAGAAAAACAGATATGGGGTTCTATTCTAGGGATCCACCTGTTCTCTTTTCCCCTAGTTCTCTCTTCACGTTTTACGGCTAGAGAGACTCTTGAGGTACTTAGAGGCAAGTTTAGGAATACTAGATACAAAAGATGGCCTTATTCTACAGCAATAGAGAAGATCCTATTACTTCTAGAATTGAAGACAGAAAATAAAAGGGAAAAGGGACTTACCTGGATTGAGCAAGCAGAGCAGCAGGGGTTCCTCTTCTTCTCTTGGAGCTTTTTAAAATTCAAAATTTTGTGGTCTTTTGCTTGAGGAAAGGCCCTCTATTTATAGGCAACCTCAGGGGTATGGTTGGTCCAAGGTTTGGCAAGATAGAGTTTCAGTTTGAGTTAAACACAAGATCATGCCAATCCTTTATCCACAAAGATATTTCGAACGAATAAAATATATAATTCGCTCATTTAAAGGGATATTAGACTAAAGATAAGGCTCAGAAATTGAGAGAAGAATAAAACGTGCACGAGTCTAATGTGCCAGTAAATGATTTACGGTCCAAAGGTGTCCATATATGTATTACGGGCGCTGCGTGCCCGTATATAAAATTCAGGCGCGCTTAGCCCGTAGATATAATACGGTCAAGGCTTGAATTATTGATTTTCATGCATTTTTGGCCTGTTTCAAATCCCAATTAATATTTTCAATTATTTTCTCATTTTAGTGCAATTTGGGGTGTCTACAGTTGCCCCCTCTTTGTTGGTGATTGGAACCAATTACCAGTAGAGAGTAAAAAGACCCACCAATTGCACTTTTTGAGACCTTTGTCTAACTAATTGCATTTTGCAAGGATTAAATGGATGATTGTGGTAAAAAGAATTCATTGCGGAAGATTTACTAAAAGTCCCTCAGCTTAAGGGCCAAATCCTCCTCTCTCCTCTCACTAAGCACTCGTGGCTATGAAGTGAGATTTGAGACAAAAAATTTTAAACAAAAGTGGGTAAGGTGGTAATCCTTGCAACTTACAACTAATATAAACATTAATCTCCTAAAAAGTGTAAAGAGAATAATGAAAAGACAATTTTTCTGGATGGCCTGCCGTTGTAGATGGCCTGCCGTTGTAGCACAATGAACAGTAAAGAACAGATACAACTCAAAATTACACATTTGAAAAACATCTCATTAATTGAACTTGCTTTGGTCAAACAAAGAAATGATAAAAACATGGATTCGAAGATAGCCAATGAAACCCCTGCTTGAAGTCTGATGGGGTGGCGTCTCTTCCTTATCTCAGATTTCTTGGAGCTCTCGTGGCTATGAAAAGAAATCTGAGACAAGCAAAATTTGAAAAGAATGTGGATTTAAAATTGATTACTTCAAACTCAATTGATTTTGATGTTTTTCACTTTTTTGAATTTTCCTGATTGATTTTCTTATTTGATATACCTGGGTGTCATTTGATGCCCGAACCTGTGCTTGAATATTTTGCAACTTGCTTTTGCTTCTTTATCTTCTTGCTCTCTCAATAATGATGTATGTGTCCTTACTGCCCATAACCTGTCTTCATGCTTTTTAATTGCCCAAGTAAATGCCCTCATCTTGATTGATGGATCATGATCTGCTAACCTCATGCCTTTACAACCCATGATCTGTCTTTCATGCCTTCTTGCTTCCCCAGTAAAATCCTTCTTCATGTTTGAAGAATTGGGAACCCTTGTTTAACGAAGAAAACATGCCATTGCTTCGAAGCCCTTTTGTTTCTTTCAAATTCGAAGACTAAAGCTTGATTGCTTCTTCCAGATGTTGGAATTCATTCCAATGAAAACCCAGAAGGAAAGAAACTGAGCATGCCCCGGTTTTGATTGTTTGAAGAAGTATTTGCCCCTCAGTAGTGATGATCCTCTTTTTTCCTTTTTCTCTTCTTTTTTTTTCTTTTTTTTCTGTTTCTTTTTTTCTTTTTCTTTTTTTTTTTCATTTCTTTGCCCCATTTTCTGAAAACATATTCAAAATCCCTTTTGAACTTCAATAATTGTCCCTTCATTCCTTTTTTTTTTTATGCCTTAATAAATTTGCCCAAGTGTGGGATTACAATTTTCAGTTTAGGTTACTTGGAAAAATGTATCAAGCTCAAAGGGTTTAACTAGGGATTTCAAAATTTTGGGGATATAAGAAAGAAAGGCCTCTTATCATTTTAAGAAAAGTTTGAATTATCAGACTTGGTAAAGTTGTACTACATGACTAGTTCAGGAAATTTTTCTTCTTTTCTTTTTTTTTCTTAATCACCTTCTATCAAGATAAAAGCCTATTCAAATAAAACCTCTGTTATGAACAAGTTCTTCACCTTTTGATCAATGTTATGAATTTGGATTCTTTCCATCAAATGATGCCCAATTCTATTTCCAACGAAAAGGTCAGATTCTCCCATATTTTCAAGTGCAAAGCCCCAAAATTTCTTCAAACAATATTATCGACCTCCCTTTGAATGAATCAGCAAGTGGTGCGATCCTTTCTGTATTCTAATGAAGGAACTTCAAATCTTCTTCTATATTTTCTGTTGAAGACTGTGGGTCATCTTTGGTTCCAAAGGCCATAAAATTGGTCATTTCATAATTTTGCAAAATATTCTTCTCATGACACTTAAAAAGATTTGAATTTTCACATAAAATGTCTTTTTCTTCGATTTTGGTCTCAAAATTGAGCCCAATGTCAAAGTCATATTCAACTCAATGAAATTCAATAAGAGATATGATTCATAAGTAAAAGGACCTTGCTGAAAACTTTTTTTTCTAGAAAAATGTTAAAGGGAAAAATCTCTTTTTTTTTTTGAAAGCCTTTATTGAAATCACTTCCTGAGAACAAGGCTCTTTAGGATCCTCAAGAAATGTGCATTCTTATTATGCAGGTTTCTTTTAAGAGAACGTGGGAGTTCGAAAACTGCCCCTGTTCTCAAAGGCAAAAGTTGACTTTTCTCCCTTTTTCAGATAATTTCTTTCTCCTACTGAGTAAGGCAAGCCTTCCTGCTCATAACCAGGAGCATTTTTTTCAAGATAAACCCTGACTGTTGGACCAATAGGAGCGATAAGCTGAGAAGGGTCAAATCTTCTTTCTCTAGAGAAAATTGCCCCTATTGCATTTGAGTTGCCTGCCCCATTGTTATCGGTAGGTGGGATGGGTATAACTGAATTGAATGATAAGGAGTTATTATCCAGTAAATCCTGAATTGCATGCTTTAGGGCCAAGCAACGATCAGTGGTATGCCCTGGAGTGCTCATATGATAATCACAGATTGCAGATGAATCATAACCCTTCCCCTTATTTGCATGAGTATTTGGCAACCTCAAAGCCACATAACCCTTGTGAAGTAAAGTAGGCAAAAGCTCAGATGGACATTGATTTGAAAGGGTTCCCTAGGAAGTTGCACCATATTCAATTCTGCTTCTATCCTTTCTTCATTCTTTCTTCTTCCATTACCATTCTCCTTTTTCTGTGTGGAGAAAGTGGTGAAAGCTTCCTGGTTCAACATTGCAGAGTAATCAGCTCTTTTCCCAGACTTGATCCCATCTTCAATTCTGTCTGCCACTTGCACTAGGGCAGCAAAGTTGGTGGTAGTTTGACCCACCAAATGACTATAAAATGGTTGCCCTAATGTCATGATGAAAGTTGAAATCATTTCTGGTTCTCCCACGGGTGGCTTGACTTGTGCAGCCAACTCCCTCCACCTTTTAGCATATTGCCTTATGGTCTCATCATTTCTCTTCATCATCCTCATCATGTCATACCTATCTGGTATAATCTCATAGTTGAACCTGTATTGTGCCAAAAAGGAATCTGCTAAATCCTTCCACCTTCTGATCTTTCCATGGTCTAAGGTGGCAAACCACCTCAAAGCAGCTCCAGTCAAACTCCTTTGGAAGAGCTGGATCAGTATGCCATCATCCTGACCGAACTGGCATAAAGCCCCACAGTATAACTTCAAATGGCTCATTGGGCAGCCAGTGCCATCATATTTATCGAAATCTGAGTATTTAAACTTGGCTAGTAGACATACATCGGGGTATAGACACAAATCTTCGAAATTGGTGCCTCCAAAGTTATTCACCCCTTTTACCTCCCTTAGTTCATCTTGAATCATCTCCAGTCTGTGCATGAATTTCTTTTCCATTTCTTCCCTCATCCTTTCTTTTTCCTTTTCTGTGTCCGATTCAACCATCTCATCCCTGATCAGTATAGGTTCAGGGGTGGGTTCATAAATGGGTTCAGGAATAGGTTGAACTAGAGGTGGAATATTGATTTGGGGTGGAGGTGCTGGGTTGGAAGTGGATGCTTGGTTCTGGGCTTGCACTTGTTGGGCATGCACTGACAGTATGTTTTCTAGCATTCGGGCTAGTCCTGCCACCTGTTCCTGAAGTAAGACAATATCTGGGTGAGGAGCATCAACTTCAGTCTCAATGGGATTCATGGCGCGAGCTCTTGATCTGGTTACAGGAGCTATGGTTGCAAGTGTATTGGTACCTGGATAAATAAAGAGAAAATATCAGTGCCAATTTAATCTCATTCACATGCCTAGGAATGCCTATGTGCAAGCTGGGTGAACACGAGTTTGGATTTTTCTCTTTCTTTATTTGCTTCTTTTTTTTTAGAATTGTTGGAATATTCTAGGGCTTCCAACGGTTCCACAAAAAAAGAAAAGGATCTGAAATTCAAAGGCTTTCAAAGGCCCAAAGAAATTTTTGGAAAAAGTCTGAAATTCAAAGGCTTTCAGAAGCCCAGGGATATTTTTGAAAAAGGTCTGAAATTCAAAGGCTTTCAGAGGCCCAAAGGATATGTGTCTATAATTCAGAGGCTTATAGACGGCCCAAAGAATACATGTCTATAATTCAGAGGCTTATAGACGGCCCAAAAAGGTTGTGTCTAAAATTCAGAGGCTTTTAGACAGCCCAAAGAAATGATTGGTCTAAAATTCAAAGGCTTTTAGACGGCCCAAAAAGGTGTGTGTCTATAATTCAGAGGCTTATAGACGACCCAAAAATGTTGTGTCTAAAATTCAGAGGCTTTTAGACGGCCCAAAGAAATGGATGTTTAAAATTCAGAGGCTTTCAAATGGCCCAAAAAGATGTGTGTCTATAATTCAGAGGCTTATAGACGGCCCAAAAAAAGGATATGTGTCTATAATTCGGAGGCTTATAGACGGCCCAAAAGGTTGTGTCTAAAATTTAGAGGCTTTTAGACGGCCCAAAGAAATGATTTGTCTAAACTTTAGAGGCTTTTAGACGGCCCAAAAAAATGATTTGTCTAAAATTCGGAGGCTTTTAGACGGCCCAAAGAATATGATTTGTCTAAAATTCAGAGGCTTTTAGACGGCCCAAAAGATATGTGTCTATAATTTAGAGGCTTATAGACGGCCTAAAAAAAATGATTGTCTAAAATTCAGAGGCTTTTAGACGGCCCAAAGGATATGTGTCTATAATTCAGAGGCTTATAGAAGGCCCAAAGAAATGATTTGTCTAAAATTCAGAGGCTTTTAGACGGCCCAAAAAAATGATTTGTCTAAAATTCAGAGGCTTTTAGACGGCCCAAGGAGTTTTTGAGAAAAAGTCTGAAATTCAAAGGCTTTCAGAGGCCCAAAGAGTTTTTGAGAAAAATTCTGAAATTCGAAGGCTTTCAGAGACCCAAAGAGTTTTTGAGAAAAAGTCTGAAATTCAAAGGCTTTCAGAGGCCCAAAGGATTTTCTCCCACATTTTTTTTATTCATTTATTTTTTTTTTCTGAAGCATTTTATTCAAACTCATTTCCCTTTATCATTATTTAAAGGTTAAAGGAAGACTTTAGTGGGAAAAACTGATTAAAATTGAATATTCAGCGAAAACCGCATATACAGTACGGTCCAGCCCTGCCCGTATTCAAATTACGAGCAAGCCGTGACCGTATAGCAAACACGGGCGAACCTAGCCCGTATAACCAATACGGGCAAGCCTAGCCCGTGTACTAAATGCGGTTTTACGGAACTCTGTTATATTTTTCCAGTTTTTACATGGTTTGATCACTTTAATTGCTCATCCAAACATACGGTTCACCCAATGCAGGGCTTCTAAACTGTCCCAAAATGGACCTTGACCTTTTTGCTAAAACACATGTTTAGGAGGGCACATGTACCCTCCAAATTGACACCATTTTTAAGAATTTGGTACCCTTTTTGTTGACTCTTGCATGAACCTTGGGTAGGATTGATTCTAAACAGAGTTAGAAACTCCTCCTATGGGCTACACCAATTTTAGGAAACATGCATATTTTGGGACCAATTTTATCCCGAACCAATGGGCACCATGACACCCCTATGACATGAAAATAATGCAAAACAATAGGATTACCTTCTTACCTTGTTTTACCTCAATATGGCATCCGCATTATGCCCTGGTTTGTAAGCCATGCAAACGGCCTTCCCACAATTACAAGCCCATATCCCCACGTAATTGTGTACTTTAGCCAAAAACGTGTAACTCCACCTTCAAGCGTAGGGGTTTTGGGTTTTGGCTTAATGGCAACTTAGCACTCAAGCCTAGTGATGACAAGAATCCCAGATCCACGTTATCATCACATCATTGGCTCAAATTTCTAAGGTGAATGTTTTCACTTTCGCTTTCAGAAGTATCGACCTCGTTGCGCCAAGCTACATACATTCGGGTTCAACTTCCTATAGGTTAAGGGTAGGTTGTGTAAAAAATAAAAGGTGCACAGTGCATTGTAAAAATAAGGTGCATTCACAACGTCCCAAACCCTTGCCACTCTTTTCGTAGCCATGCATAAACAAACCAAGGCATAATATGAAAGCATATTTAAAGTAAACAAATACACAAAACAATCCTATAGCACCTAAAACATGCTCATAAAAATCATCCAATCATGCAAACATATGATCATGTTATGCACCCAAAAACGTATCATGAAGATCATACTGAAAATTAAAACATGCTATCATAAAAATATAGCAAGAAATAAACATGGTTCAGCAAAACGAACCTCCCCTACACATATTTGTAGAAACAATCCTATAAATCAAAATTAAGCATGTTTCTACCCCCATGAATTCTTAAACAATAATTCAGATTTAAAACATACCCAACATGCTCAAGAACACAAAATAGCAAGCAAATCCAAAAATATCAAAAACATGAACTAAAACACCAAAAGGTTCAAATCCTCAATTCCCCAGCAGAGTCGCCAGTTGTGAAACATGGGAAAAAATCAAAATTCCAATGACTTCCTCAATAATCACACGGGATTTAAATAAAACAAAGAGTTGCCACCATTCAATTTAGGTGTGAATGGACACCAAAATATTAAATAAGCACAAAAGGCAATTTTTAGGGTAAAAATAACCCTCCTAAAAAAACAACCAGAGATGGGTAAGGGGATTAGGTTATGAACAGGGGAAGGTGTTAGGCACCCCTATTCATCCACACAAGGTGGTTGCCAGGTATTGTTCATGTTAAAATAAAGGAAAAGGCTTGCTATAAAAATCAGGAAAAATCACAAAAAGACCAAAATATATGGTTTTTTCATATGAATAGTCTGATTGATCCAGAACTTTCAAATATGATCATACCATTCCTAGGGTTTCATGATCAAAATTAAATTAAGATAAAATCAAATAAAATCAATTTAAAGTGAAAAATCCAAAAATCTAGTTTCAAGTCAAATTCTAGAAATCTAGAAAAATATGATTTTTATAAAATATTTCAAAATTGAACTTGAACAGTCCAGGACACAGATAAAACCCAAATTTCACATTAAATCAAAAAATCGAAACCAAAAATACCCACGTTGATAAAAACATCAAAAGGGGAGAACTTAGACCGTAGGGTCTTCTCTCAATAATGAAAAACGATTTAAAAACCATATCATGAAACCCTAGAATTTATTTTCAGGCTTCTGGATCCAGATCTACCATATTGATCATGATAGATCCAAGATCTTAGCCTAAAATCACAAGAATCACGAAAACAGTGTTGTAGGTGCAAATATGTGGAAAATCCAAATTTTATAAAAAAGTGGGGATCTCATGCTATAAACATCATAGATTCATGTTATTCATTTAGATTCATCATAAAAGCCATTAAAACATGATCAGGATATTTAAAACAGCCGCATCTCACAGATTTAAGCACATGGGGGTCTACCCTACGGATCCACCTCTTTTCCCCTAGCTCTCTCTTCACGTTTTACGGCTAGAAAGGATTCTTGAGGTACTTGGAGATAGGTTTGGTTATACAAACACAATCAAAGGCCTTATTCTAGAAAAAAAAGAAGAAAAACAGATATGGGGTTCTATTCTAGGGATCCACCTGTTCTCTTTTCCCCTAGTTCTCTCTTCACGTTTTACGGCTAGAGAGACTCTTGAGGTACTTAGAGGCAAGTTTAGGAATACTAGATACAAAAGATGGCCTTATTCTACAGCAATAGAGAAGATCCTATTACTTCTAGAATTGAAGACAGAAAATAAAAGGGAAAAGGGACTTACCTGGATTGAGCAAGCAGAGCAGCAGGGGTTCCTCTTCTTCTCTTGGAGCTTTTTAAACTTCAAAATTTCGTGGTCTTTTGCTTGAGGAAAGGCCCTCTATTTATAGGCAACCTCAGGGGTATGATTGGTCCAAGGTTTGGCAAGATAGAGTTTCAGTTTGAGTTAAACACAAGATCATGCCAATCCTTTATCCACAAAGATATTTCGAACGAATAAAATATATAATTCGCTCATTTAAAGGGATATTAGACTAAAGATAAGGCTCAGAAATCGAGAGAAGAATAAAACTCGCACGAGTCTAATGTGCCCGTAAATGATTTACGGTCCAAAGGTGTCTGTATATGTATTACGGGCGCTGCGTGCCCGTATATAAAATTCGGGCGTGCTTAGCCTGTAGATATAATACGGTCAAGGCTTGAATTATTGATTTTCATGCATTTTTGGCCTGTTTCAAATCCCAATTAATATTTTCAATTATTTTCTCATTTTAGTGCAATTTGGGGTGTCTACACACCCCTGGCAGTGCTGAAAATGAAAACCGTGGCAGAAAGTCAAACCCCGAGGGGACAAAACGTTGACTTTTTGATCAGGTGATAGTTGGCCACCTTGCTTTATCTCAGTAGATAGAGAATCCCGACACGGTTCCAACGCAACTGAGTTTGCTGGAATCGGAGTCCGGATGAAGGGTCTGCGGGCGGTCAAACTTGAGGGGGAGACGAAAGTTGACTTTCTGCTAAACCCTGAATTTGCTGCTAAACTCTAGCTCAGTGGATAAAGGATGTCAACCTGGTTCCAACGCAACTGAATTTGCCGGAATCAGAGCTCAAATGAGAGAGTTATGGGCAATCCGTGGTAAAAAATAAATTGTCCACGTGGCAAACTACGCCACGTGGACGTCCCCCTTGCTTAACCCTTAAGTAAACAAAAAATATTAACAAAAGAGTCTTTCTTAACCATTAAGTAAAAGTAATAAGTCACAAGTAAGAAATAACAATAAAAAAGTCACTTTTGATAAAATATTTAAAAATTGGTCTTTCTTAACCCTTAAGCAACCTCTCCTATAAAAGGGGAGGGGGTGGGATGCATTAGGGGTTAGAGCACATTTTGGTTGGCTCATTTTGTCTTGATCCCCCATCTCCCCCAAGCTCTCTTGCTCTCCCCCAAGACCCTTCTTCTCCATCTCTCTCTAAACCCTCTTCTCTCTTCTCCTTCATTCTTCACCCAACCGACCAAAGGAGAGTTGCTGGTGATGTTTTGAAGGTGCTGCTCCAGCAGCCGTCCAAGCCTCAAGGAAGTGCAAGTGGTGACTGTCATACACAACCAAAAATAAACCACTACTTAAAATATATGCATATAGCAAGGTGAGTAGGGATCGTTCCACCGAGAGTTTCTATCTCTTTTTATGCTTTAGAAAACAGAATTAAGAGGGGGGTTTTGTCACAATGAGATCAGCAAATAACATATTACTAAAAAGACTTTAATAAATCAATCAAGAAAACAAACCTTGGTCTAAGTTAACATCCACCATCGGAATATCAAAGCTGATCATAGATGCTAGAATATATCAATTCACACATTGAACATTCACCCTTGGAAATACTTTCCAAACCCTTTCAATTATAGTTAATCAGAAAACAAGCGATCTAATTAACCCTAACTACTAAACAACCTCACACAAGCGGTAAAGATTTAATCCAGCAGCAGCTTTAGGGACTAGAAAGATTGATGAATCTAAACAATACTGTAAGTGTGAAAACTCACACTCTTTTGATGGCAAATGTTTGACAAATTATGTCTTCTAATAAATCTTCAAGATTTGCAGATTAAATAATGAAAATTCAGTGAATTTAGCAAAGAAGAAGAAGACGATGCTGCCACACAGCAACCACGCCGTTGGTAGCTCAAAGAAATGAAAGATTTTCTAAATAGAGCATTTCTTGTAAAGGCACTTGCGAAGATCAACGCCGCTGCCACCCCGCTGGCAGCGCATAAGTGAATCAGTGCTTTGAAAGTAAGGCACGTGCACTAGCGTCGTAAGGCGACGCCGACACGCCGCTGGTAGCGCTAAGCGAGATTGAAGATTATATGATCAGCCGTGCACATGCCGCGTTCTCTCCCGCTAGCAGCTCGCTGGCAGCGCGTCCTTAACTAATTCAACTTGTTCTGAGTGGGACTTGAGTTCGCTTCCAGCCGTCTACCCCGATCGCTTCACGACGCCACCAGCGCTCGACGCGATCTGAGTTTTCTTCTTTAAATAGACGTGCTGTAATTTTTAGAATTGACTTTTTTCTTTGGATCAATTTGATTTCGGATCTTGAGGTGTTTGAGATTCGATCAAATCTTCTTTAGAGAGTCGGCGATCGAGTGAGGGGGAGATCTGAGATAGATCGCCTGGAATTGAAGGTAGAGAGGATTCTTCTTCAATTCGGAACTTCATCTGATCGTGTGATCGCCTGGACTGGTGATCGGCTTCGATTGATGCGTAGGTGGATTCCTACTGCATTGGATCGTCTCAGTGGATTCTGAGGTGATTGTTGCGATCTGGATTGATCGTGTTCTGCAGCTTGTGGATTCAAGCTGTGTTGCAGTTCGTGGATTCGAACTGTGGATCACTGGTGAGTGATTGTTTGCGATCTGGACTGATCGTGTTCTGCAGCTTGTGAATTCAAGCTGTGTTGCAGTTCGTGGATTCGAACTGTGGATTGCTGTTGAGTGAGTTCAATTGTAAAGATTAAGTGTGTGCTCCTTTGTAATTGTATTTTCATTCAATAGTGGATTTTCAAAGGGTTAGTCGCCTCATATAGACTCGAGGTTTTTTCCTGGATCTGGATCCAGGTTTCCTCGTATAATTCTCTGTGTCTTGTTTCCGCATTGTTAAATTCTGAATTGTTGTAGATCGTGGACCTTAAGAGTAGTCCTCTACTCTTTCAAATACAATCACAAGCGGCTGTATTTAATCTAGCAGAAAATTCTTCCTAAAGTCTAACAATTCCTAACGCAGCAAATCATTAAACCTCAGTTGCTTCACAGATTAGAGGGATCAAACAATTACGGATTTGATATCTAGCCTAGCAATAAATTGCAACGAATAATGAACTAGTAGGCCTCCTAGCAATTAGACAGGACAATCATGAGAATAAACATAGAAGAATATTCAATGCTCAAGTATAAATTGAACAATTAAAACATTAAGATCTCACAGCTTTATTAATTCCGAGGTTTCAACCTCCTTTGACCAAGAATAAAAGTTTAGCCACACATGGCCATGGATCACAAACTCAAAAGATAAATAGAAGAAGAAAGGAAGAAGAGGAAGAGAAAGAGGACGTCCAGAACTCAGAAAAGCTCTCCAGCAAAAACCTCCTTCCTTCACGTTCAACTCGTCCTTTATAGAAATCATATAAACTTGCCCAAAATTCCCTTGAAGAGAAAATAGGAACTTTCCTTCCAAGACTCCTAAGGAAGAGAGAAATTCCTTCCCTTGTATATCCACGACCTAGAAGTCCAAAAACGACCTAATCTTCTTAATTAGAAACCCCTTAAAGTCCTCCTTTAAACTAGAAGAAGATCCCCAAGAAAAAGGAAACAAATCCGCAAAGTTCAGAATTTTATAACAGGTTTTAATACTTGATCATTCGAACGTTCAGGTCAAAAAGTTGTTTCCTCTTCTCTTGTTCGAACGTTCATCGAACGGCCAGCGAACGCTGCTCACAATTTCTCTATTTTTCACCAACGTTCGAACGACAATCAAACGTTCAGCGAACGCTGCTCTCGGGTTTCTCTGCAGAACACCAACGTTCGAACGATAGGCAAACTTTCAGTGAACGCTGCTCTCGGGTTTCTCTGCAGAACACCAACGTTCGAACGTCAATCGAACGGCCAGCGAACGTTGATCATATCTTCTACAATTTGACTCCGATTGTTACGCCGTTTGAACCGTGACTTCTATAATCACCAAGAGTATCTTAGTTTAGCTTCATTTTGTCCACATGCTGCCAATTGTAACCTAAATCAAAATATGAGCATAATCAGTATATTTAGGCACAAAAATAAATTCAAAAGGTTAAACATTAGTAGAGAAAAATATAACAAATTAAGTTCTTATCAACAAGCATACCACTCAAAGGTCATTTTGGCCCCAAGGTAATGTTCCTTACTACATGTTGTTGAACATATGTGAATATGAGTTAATTTGAAGCACCCGAAATTTCATACATGTGTTGATATTTCTAGTACATGGTATGCGTGTGTTTTTCTTGTTTTTATACTCTCTTTTTATGTCTCTTTAAAGATCCCTACTCCCCTAAGGTAAGAAGAAGTAACCGGTTGAACTAAAGAGAGGATGAGTTTTCTGTTAGTTTGATTCTAAGTGTTTTGAGTCGTTGTTTTCTCCTAATACTACTGCTGTTTTTCTTCTTCACTTATTAGGGGAGTGTGTTCCCCTTCATCTCTACCTCATGTAACCCACATGTAACCCCCCCTTCTTCATCCTTTCTTTAGATATATGGTTATGATATGGAATATGCATGATATAGGTTTATTTTCTCACATGTGTATGTAGTAGATTTTCGACATCCACAGTAGCCCTCCACTATTTATCATCATTTAAAGCATGCATATTGTTATTTAAGACTATGTGAGCATCCTCTTGATCTACTGTTTGATGCATGTTTTATTATGGTTTCTTTTAAGTCTAGTTGCTGATTTTTGACCACTTAAAATCACTCCACTTAGTTTCTCATATGCACCATGTATATACTCATGTTTGTGCCTACTACGAACAAACTTAGATGTTTTAGGGTACCTTGTTATTTATTTTACTTTTGCGTGCATATACATAGATCTGTTTCTTCAATTCTTAAGTATGGCAAACACACACATACACTTATTTTGGTATGAGGTTTACTCATGGAATCTTTCTTTAGGTGATTGTTGTGTATATATGTAAGCTATTTGTTTCCTTTGACTAATGAAAACCAAAACAGGGACACTTAGGTCCCTGTTACCTTGATAAATCCGGTCCAAAAATCAGAGAAAGCAAGACCTAAACTTTCTCCTTTGATATTGATTTTAAACCTCCCAAAAAGAAGCCTTCTAAGCTCCATTTGAACCACTGTGGGCCCACACAGGGGCCCACACAATCATTGGAACACCCTAGAAGACCCAGGAACCCAAGACTAATGCAAAAATCCAAAAAACCAAGTTTTTTGGTTGATCCGACAACTCAGGTCGGATCAACATGGCCTTGTTCGTAACCGGCCAAAGATGTCGGATACACCGGTCCTTATGTGTAACCGGCATCTCAGGCCGGCTACACTGCAGAAATGCCCATTCCTGCTGTTTTGTGATCTTTTGCTATTTTTGTGCGTTGTTGATCAATCCGGACGAACCAGAAGGGTTTCCGAGTCAACCGGAGACCCAAGATGGGCCATGGACCGACCCGGTCCAAATTGATTTTTGGTGGGCCTTCCAACGGGGCCCACCAAGCCCGACTAACCCATTTTTGCTAAATGAAGAAATTCAAATTAATTGAGTGGGCCGGACCATTGGAGGCCCACCCAAGCCTAGTTTCAGTAGCATGTTGCTTAGATTTAGGCATGGTTTGGCCGAGACCACGGGTAGGGCCGATCGGGCCCGCTAAAGCCCATTAAATCGAACCAATTTTAGGGTTTCCAAACCCTAACTCATGAAGACTTGGGCTTTCAAGCCCAAGCTCAGGTAAAGGGCCCCAAGCCCAAGGCTTGGCCTATTTTGGCACAAATTAAGAAAGATAAACTTAAATCATTTGGCAACCAACTGTGTGGCCCACTCAAGGGCCCACAAAGAAGTCCAGGCTCAATTGTGCATAGAAATCACTTAACCTTTCAATTTGAACCTTTAAATACAATCAATTCATTTGAACTAAGCCCAAAGGGCCTTTCAGGCTAGATTGAGGCCCACCAGGGGACATGTGGGCCCAACCAAGCGCACCAAGGAATCCGCGGGCCTTCCAACGGGGCCTGCCCAATTAGACTCATCTCATCTTTAACTAAAAAGATAAAATCAAGTAAAGGGACCCACACCGCTTTGGCGGTCCCGCCAGACTTAACCGAATTGAATGCTGCATTAGGAATTGGGTGAGTGAGAGACCAAAAGTTGACTCAAAACTAGGAAACCATGGGACCCGTCATCCGACGGGGTGGACTGGGGTGTCTACGGACTTCCCCAGACCGCAACCGAGAACTTGCTTAGAATCTCAAGCCGCAGACCAAGCTTAAATAGAAAAACTTAGGCACCCAGGTGTCTGCCTGCACCTCATCAGGCAGTGGCGACTCCAAACAATCCCGAGGCACGCATCATTTTGCATGCGCCTCGTCGTGCGACTGAAATCAGGTGCGCATAGGGACAAAAAGTTGACTTCTTGATTAAGTGATAGTTGGCCACCTTGCTTTATCTCAGTGGATAGAGAATCCCGACACGGTTCCAACGCAACTTAATTTGCAAGAATCGGAGTCCGGATGAAGGATTTACAGGCCGGTCAAACTTGAGGGTGAGCAAAAATTGACTTTATGCTAAACCCTGAATCAGCTGCTTAATCCTATCCCAATGGATATAGGACTCCGATACAGTTCTAACGCAACTGAGTTTGCCCAAATCGGAGTCCGAATCCTTGCTCCCTTTTCCCCCTCCTTCACCCATCCGAATCCTCTCCTCCCCAGCTCCATTTGCTCCTATCACCCCCTACACCATCCCAAGGTAATTCCACCCCTTCTTCTCCTTCCCCTTCACTTTCACCCCAACAAGAAGAGGAACAAGTGCTGTTGTTGAAAAGGAGGAGGTTCCAGCTATTGTCCAGGCAAAAGGAATTGTCCCCACCCTGCACAAGAGGCCAAGAACAACCAGGTATCACTCCTTGCCACGTTGTACTATATATATATATATATTAAAGTGAGAGTTTTCTAAGGAGTTCCCTAAGTTCATCTTCTTCCTTGGGCATAAATCTGTTCCCCTAGTAGTTTAACATACATTTTCTTCATTTTACCATGCGGAGGGTCTCTAGGTAAGGGAGAAACCTACGCATGAGCTTAAGGTAGGTTGAGAGAGTTCCCTACACACTTTTTGGGCATTCTCGAGGCTACTGTTGTGCCTGGTTTCATTTGCTTTAAAATGGAGCCTGTTCCCTCATTTTAGTTTATCCATTGTATCCCTATGAAACCCCCCTCTCTACCCTTCTTGATGGTTTGTTTTCCTGTTAGATAGGTTGCTGTTTTGAGCACGGCTAATAATGTTGGAATGTATGTGTTTACATGTGTTGGTATGTTTATTGGGAATGGAGTATGCTCCTTCGAATGTGAGCATGATCTTTCCTTTTTCATGTTGTTCCATTAGTGAGCTTGTGAGGTAGTTGTAAGCACCTTAATTTTGCACCCCTGGAAGTGCTGAAAATGAAAACCCTGGCGGAAAAGTGAAACCCTAAGGGGACAAAAATTTGACTTTTGATCAAGTGATAATTGGCTACCTTGCTTTATCTCAATGGATAGAGAATCCCGACATGGTTCCAACGCAATTGAGTTTGCTGGAATCGGAGTCCGGATAAAGGTTCTGCAGGCCGGTCAAACTTGAAGGGGAGCCGAAAGTTGACTTTCTGCTAAACCCCGAACCAGGTGCTTACCCCCCATACCATTGGATAGAGGGCTCCGATACAGTTCTAACGCAACTAAGTTTGCTGGAATCGGAGTTCGGGTGAAGAAGATATGAGCTGTCGAAGTTTTCGAACAACAGAAACTGGAAAACTGCACACGTGGTAGAGAGCTGCACAGGTGGCAAGAAACGCAGGAAAATATCTTGAGGATCAAATCCGTAAATATCAAAACATTCAAAAGATTCTAGGAACCAATCTGAAAATGTTTGAAAATATCTAAATAAAATAATATTTTTTCAAAATATCCCAGGGACTATATCGGTAAATATCAGATTTTCCAGACAAATCAGCGGCCGAATAGAATTTTCGAATCATTATGTCGCTCGCGCCGAGCTCCAGCTACTCGGCGTCAACCCAACGGATACCTTTTTTTTTCCCTATAAAAGCCGAAGCCACCCTCTTGCAAAGGGTTGGCTTTTTTCTTGGTTGGCTCGACTCTGCTGCTTTTCTTTCTTCTTCCCCACTCTGCCTGGTTCGAAACCCCTCTCCCAAGGCCACTCCTTGCTTCCACAACCACCCTGTTAGCACCTCATTTTTGCACCCCCAAAAATGAAAGAATAAAACCCTAATTGAAAAAGTCAAACCTAAAGGGGTAAAAAAGTTGACTTTTTGATCAGGTGCAAATTGACCACCAAACTTCATTACCATTGGAAAGAGGACTTCAATACGATTCTAATGCAACTGAGTTTGCTCAAATCGGAATACGGATAAAGGAGTTATGGGCCGGTCAAATATGAAAATAGCAGAAATTGGCTTTCTGCTAAATCCCGAATTAGCTGCTCAATTGGATATCAGCAGAAAGAGAGCATCGACATGATTCCAACGCAACTGAGCTTGCTTGAATCGGAGTCCCAGATAGAGAGATATGAGCAAAATTGGCTCGGGACACGACTTTGCACTTCTGCTAAAAAATCTGAATTTGCTAACAAACTCTGGCTCAGTGGATAGAGAATCTCGCGCTGATTCCAATGCCACTAAGTTTGCTAAAATCAGACACCGAATGAAAGAAATATGAGCAGTCAAAGTTTCGGAAAATCTGCACATGTGGCAAAAATAGCAAAAAGAAAAGAATCTTCAATTAAAATAATAATATTTTCATACAATACCTAATTAAGAGGTTTAAAATAAAGGAAAAAGAAAATAAAAAATCAAAGCACGCATGTGCTCAAAAACCAAAACAAAGATCTAAATAAAATAATAAGAGAATATAAAAATATCAAGTAATTTAGATAATTAGAAAATAAAAGATATTAAGAAATAATAAAATATTAAACATTTTGCACATGGGGGATACGTGTCCCCCATGAGCTGTCCAAGATAAGAATAAAAAATATTTCAGTTTTAATTATATTAAATATAAAATTAAAATTTGGTCAAGAAGTGTGATTAGAATTTACTTTTGGTTCATTTTTTCATTATAAAAGGGGGGCTACCCCCATTCTTTGATGAAGCCGAACCCCCTCCCTTCTCTCCCACCTCTCTCTCCTCATTCATCCCTCCATCCCACGGCTGACCTCCCTTCTCTCTTCCTCCTTGAACCCCACTCAAGAAAAGTTGGTTGCCCCTTACCCTCTTCACTTTCTCCACCCTTTCAAGTCTTAAACCCCATCCAAATCTTGCTAAAACCATTCTCTACCCTTCTCTCTTAATCTCAAGCCAAAACAAGGGTCTTGAAGGAGCTCTTGGAAGGAGGAAGGTGTTGTCCTAAAGCTATTTTGCTGCGAAAGGGAGCCAAGCTCACCTCTATTAAGGGTTTAAACCCTCAAGGTGAGCTCCTTTGTATATTTGATTTAACATATTTGAAGGTATATGAAATCTAAGTTATTTTTTTTTTCTTTCACCATATATCTACTGTTTTTATATATCATGATATGTTTGTTCATCTCTCTTACTTTCTCCTCTTTTATACATGCAAACAACCCCTCCATGGCAAGGGAAAGTGTTCGGTAAGTTAAGGAGAGAAAGAGAGGTCTTTTTATGTAATTTTAAGTGTCTTTAAGCTGCTGTTTTTGCTACGATATTCTTTTCCTTTAATAAAGGAGTATGTTCCCTTTTATCTCAATCTAATGTATCCCACGTATAACCCCCTTTTATCCTTTCACCAGTTGTTTTCTTTTCTTAGTTCAAATAAGTAGCTTAGGTTGATGTGATGATGCTATAAATTGCATATAGTACATGTTGTGTTTCATTTTTTAGTTTACTCACATGTCATATAGTTGTTCTTATAGACATGCATGGAATCCCTCCATCATTCATCATCATTTGGAGCATGCATATAGATCATGCATTAAGACCATATGAGCATCTTTTGCTTACCTTTTCTTGTATGTTTTTACCATGATTTTGTCCAATTCAAGTTGCTGTTTTTTTTTTGTCATATAAATTAGTGCTGCCTTCCTTTGTATATATTGCACATGCAAGCTTGTGTCGTTAGGGATTTCATGTACATGTCGGTTGTTGATTTTTAAGACGCTTTATATATTCCACTTTTTAGTCTAACTTTGCATGCATGTAGGTTTATTCTTGAACTCCTAAACACAAAAAGCACACACCCACACATTCTTAGAATGAAGTATGCTTCTTTGGGTCCATTTGATGATGCTTATTTACTCATGTGTGGTTGCTGATTTTTTTTAGGGTAAGGAAGAAGCCAAAACAGGGACACTTAAGTCCCTGTTTCTTCGATGGAATTGGTACAAAAGAAGGAAGAGGCAACCCCCAGTCTTCTTCCATTTTGTTCATTTTTATATCCTTCAAAAGAGGGTCATAAGCCTCCATTTGAACCACTGTGGGCCCACACAGGGGCCCACACAGACCCCAAGCATGCCCTAAAGTCTCGGGAATCTGTTCCTTGTAGAAAGAGGTAAAAAAATTGATTTTTCAGGTTTACCTAAAGCTCAGGTCGGCAAACAGGTTTTCTGTGAATAGCCGAAAACTTATTTCGGTTAAACCAGAAAATATAATGTGACCGAATATAATTTTCGGTAATGTTGTATCTCTGTTTAAGTGAAATATATTTTCGGTTATTCTTAAAGAATGTCAAAAAATGGATTTTTAAGCCTTTGGTTTTTTTATTAATTGTTTTAATGAGACCGAGTGAACCAGTAGGATTTCCAGGTCGACCGGAAACCCAAAAATGAGCCCTGGGCCTTCCAAGCCCAACTTGATGCACTGTGGGTCTTCCAACGGGGTCCGCATCCAGTCTGGCCCAAACCAAAGCCTGTTTCAATAACGGGTCTAAGGCCATTTGGTTAATTGCCTGGGGGTCAACACCAAGCCCAATGGGCCCTTAAAAAGCTTGAACCCATTAAGTATTGTAAATAAAATTAAATCCAAAAGTCAAATAACCTGATCCAATAAAGGTTACCCAATAACCTTAGTTGGGCCTTGGGCTTGACTTAAAGCCCAACTTGGCAACCAATGGGCCTTCCAACGGGGCCCAAATCCGACCCACTTCACTTTAATGGCTAAAAAGATAAAAATGAATGAAAGGGACTTACACCTGCAAAAGTCCCTACCAGACTTAATTTGATACATGTTGGATTAGGACAGGGTGAGACTAAGTTGACTCGAACCAGGGAGACCCGAGGGACCCGTCAATCGACGGGTCGAACCGGGATGTTTTCAGACTTCCCCGGACCGTAACCGAGAACTTGCCCGAATCTCTAAAAATGCCGCAGACCAGCAAATCTTAGACCTGTATAGGCACCCAAGTGTCTGCCTGCACATCTCAGGCAGTGGCGACTCCGATACCCTGAAACCCCAACGCATTTTCAGTGCGGCCTCTCGCAGGGACGTGCGCACAGTTTGGCGACTCCGCTGGGGATTCCTCAACCCAATTGGACCCTGGTTCAAAAAGTCAACTTAGATGGATATAGATCGGTTGAGGAACTACTTGTCGTCTCACCTTAGTGATATGCGGAATACGCGTAATTGCGTGATCTAGGGAGTCCTGTCATAAAGGACGAGATAATTGCCTAAGGAAAGTGGAATTTAAGTGGTTCCCTGTGACCCTCCACTTACCTGGGGACTCACTCTGACATCGTATTGCGTACAATTCTGCACTTCACTATAAACAATATAGCAAGGAACCCTTTGCTAGTCAAATATCCAGATCAAACTCACTTGATTAGACACCGCACTCGGCACAACTGCACACACGTACACCCACCACACCGTGGATGGATCTTTTTTCTGTCTTGTTAATAACTTCCTGGGGTGACACGCACGAGGGAGATGTGTGGATGATCCTACCCTGAATGGATCCATGATGTACTGCTCTTCTTCACCAAAACCTAGACTTCTCTAGCAGCCACCCTTCTGTTCTTATGCACTTATTTTTTGGATGGTATTAGCCCCACGCTCCCGTGGCTTGCCGGGGAAAGTAGGGTAAACCCATCTCCCCAGGTTTCTGGATTCTTTAAACGCCATTGGTTTCTTGCCATGGTACGCGAAGGATCTAGTACTTGGTCCAGACCCTTGTAAGCTGATGTCTTGGGATGGGTATCCTTTCCCCACCTATTACTTCTGAAAACCCTGCAGTACATCAATGTGTTTGAAGGACGACTAAAACCATTTTGAAAACTCAAGAGTCCATCGAGGGCAGCAACCCCCGACTCCTTTTGCATTATCTGAGTGGACCCTAGACCCAGGGCTACCTCAGCCTTAATCTAGGAAACCAACGCAACTTTGATCAGGGGAACCACCCCAGATCCATGCATCGAGCCTTGAGAGCCGTGGGCCTTGACCCATTAAGTCCACAAGAAGCCTACTAAGCACGGATTAGTCTTCAAGCAGATGAAAGCCGGCCAGATCAGAAAAGGCAGATGAAAGCAGACCAGATCAGAACAAGGGCAGTGAAACCCTAGATCTAAGATCTTTTAGCCTACCCCTTGTGAAATTAATTGTACCCTTTCCTCGGGTTCCCAACAACCCTAGGATAAAATTCTTTTCTAGCTTTCTTCTCGCCCTTGTTGACAAGTTGTAAATAGTTCTTCAATCAGACAGTAGAGATCCTTCAGAATAGATGAAAAGACTGATTTGGATTTAGATGTGTTTCCTTACACAAGTACGTCTAGGAGTCGTGCCTTCACTGGCACCAACCCCTTTTAGGGTTGCACACACATTTTAATTCTATTTGTGTCTATGGACAGTAAGCCACATAGCACTTGCCCTCAACTTCCTACACGTGCATAGATCATTTGCACATCACAAGTGCACCAGTTCTCGCAACACCACTTTTTCTGTTTTGAAAAATGCACAAAAAGAATTTTCAAAACCAATTTGCCGCCAGGCGTACATCAAGGTGCCTCAGGGCATACACTGAGCTACATTTTCATGAATAATGCCATCCACGGCATGACATTCGGAACCACTGCACTCGGTTCCCTAGCTTTGTTGTCTCACAGCATTTCAAAATTTGCCATTCGCAGCACAGTCCTTAAATTTTCAAAACCATTGTGCCATCCACGGCACAAATCATGAAGCTTTTCCAAAAAAAAAAAAAACCCATGGTTCCATCCATGGCACCACAACCAAGATTTCAAAAATCATTGTGTCATTCACGACACCGTCAAAAATTTCCAAATGCATTTTGCCATACACGGTACTCACCCTCGAGCTACCCTTCCCATACACGGGATAGCGCAGCTTGCATACCTTTCAGCTACCCTTCTTGTATATGGGATAGCACAGCTCAGGCTACCCTTCTCATATGCAAGATAGCATAGCATTCCTTTTGAGCTACCCTTCCCATACACGGGATAGCACAGCTCACAATAAGCCATTCACGGCATTCAGCTACCCTTCTTGTATATGGGATAGCACAGCTCAGACTACCCTTCTCATATGCAAGATAGCACAGCATTCCCCCCGAGGTACCCTTCCCATTCATGGGATAGCATAGCTCACCCTCGAGCTACCCTTCCTATACACAAGATAGCACAGCTCACAAACCACCCTTGGGCTACCCTTCTCGTGTACGGGATAGCACAGCTTCGGCTACCCTTCTCATGTGCAGGATAGCACAGCTTTCAAGAAGGCCCTAATCACGGCATCCACCCTTGGGCTACCCTTCTCGTGTTCGAGATAGCACAGCTTCGGCTACCCTTCTCGTGCGCAAGATAGCTTTCAAGATGACCACCCTTGGGCTACCCTTCTCGTGTGCGGGATAGCACAGCTTCGGCTACCCTTCTCGTGCGCGGGATAGCACAGCTTTCAAGATGAGCACCCTTGGGCTACCCTTCTCATGTTTGACATAGCACAGCTCACAATAAGCTATACACAGCATTTCCCTTGAGCTACCCTTCTCATACACGGGATAGCACAGCTTTCCAAGGAAGCCATACATGGCGGTTGCCTTCCACGGCTGCAACACTGTTCGCAGTGTCAAGATTCTTTCTTTCATACATAGCATAGCCATTCACGGCGATTGCCTTCCACGGCTGCAGCACTGTCCGTAGTGCCAAGATTCTTTATTTTCGTTTATAGCCCTAACGTTATGCACAACTTGAAATCTATGTGAAAATAGACCATTTTTTAAAAAACTAACCTGTCTTTGTTTTTGTTCTTTTTTAAAAGGACTGGAGGACATTGCAGCCATTGCTAGTCGAAGCCCATACCTGCTAAGGTCCCGCATAAGAATGAATCCGGAAGAACCACCCGTGCCACCGCCTCCAGCACCACAACCTCCTGCACCACAACTGCCTCAGCGCAGAATTGACGATGAGCCAGTAGTCATGAACCTAACTCAGCAAATGGGGCAGTTCACCCAACAAATGGGGCAAGTCACTCAGATGCTCCAAAACCTCCTCAGACAGATGCCATAGTCAGCAGGAGAGCCACAGCCATTGCCACATGAATTGCAAGGGCAGCCACAAGCCCCGCCACCAGCTCATGTAGTCCCCCCACTTGCCCTCCCTCCACAAATACCACCTCTTGTTGCTCCTCAAGGTCAGCAGCCACATCAACCACCTCATGAAGAAGCTCTACGTCTGCCGCATGTCCCCGAAGTAATCCATGAAGAGGAAGAAGAGTGGCACAGGCAAAGAAACAAAGCAAGGGTCATACCACCTAAAGTCAGGATTGAGATTAACAACCTCAGGGCAGAGGTGCGAGAGCTGAAAAGAGAAACAACACCTGGAAAGATGACAGTGGATAACTTCTGTTTCTTCCCAGACATACAGCTCCCAGCAAAGTTCAAGTGTCCTAACTTCAAGAAATTTGATGGAACCGGGTGTCCAACTGCGCATCTGAGGGCATACTGTGGGGCCATGGTTGGTTATAACCGGGACGAGCAGCTGATGATACAGTTGTTCTAGAGGTCCTTGACAGGGCAAGCACATAGGTGGTCTTCCACCTTGAATCCTGCGCAAATCCGCACCTGGCCAGACCTGGCCCACCTCTTCATAGAGCAGTTCAAGTTTAATTCTGAGGTGGTGCCCACAAGAATAGAGCTCATGAGGATGAGTAAGAAAGCTGGAGAGACAGTTTGAGAATATGCTCGGAGATGGTGAGAACATGCAATGTTGGTACGCTCGCCTCTGACAGAAGAAGAGATGGCCACTCTTTTCATCTCCACTCTAGGGCAGCCATATTATTCCCATTTGATTAGCCAGCAAGCAATGAGCTTTAGCGCCTTAGTCCAGCTTGCCGACAGGGTTGAAGGCAGTATCAAGGTTGGGTTGATAGAGGCAGGTGCACCAGGCACCATAGCAAGAAGGCCCACAAACGGAAGCAGGAAGGCTGAGGGCCAAAAAGAAGTAGCAAGTGTTGACTCGGTACAGGGGCAACAACCATTTCACCTGCAGAGAGGGAATCATCTAGGTGACACGAGGCCCACAGGATCGACAAGAGAGCAAAGGGAGGAAAGAAGAAATAGAGTGTTCACACCACTTCCCTATACGCCAGCAGAACTTCTTCCCTCACTGTTAAAAAAGGGCTACTTAAGGTTGATATCCCCTAACCCAAACGCAGCATTGGGTAGAAACTACGACCCCAAGGCAATCTGTGAATATCACATGGGGTCACCAGGGCATGGTACTAACCAGTGTTGGGCACTCCGGCATGCGATCTAGGATTTGATCGATGCCTAGAAGATCACTGTAGACCCTCCTGCTCCGGTCAAAACTCCACCCACAGCCATAAACCTGGACCCTCTTCCAGACCACAACAAGGCATCCTCCAGCGAGAGCTGGGAAATGAGGCAAAATTACAAGGCGCAACCTCCACTACCAGGATAAGTTTGAAATTTACTTTTTTCATTAACCACTCCTAGTAGCTAGTTATTTTGTAAATATCTTATATACTTTTACTTTCGTGCATGGCTTTTGTCAAAACCGTGTTTTAAAAAAAAGAAATAAAAAAAAACTTTTGAAAAAAGATGCGAGTGTTTGGTCGGTGATGACATCGCTCTGAGACCATACCTTTTGGCACGACCATGATCATGGAAAGATGCCAGTTGCTCTAAGGTGTTGTCAGCTGGGTGAGTTCACTGTTCCCATGAGAACCTTGACTGAGCCAAAGGCAATCTCTTCCTAATCATTGCCTTGATTTTCCTTCAACTCATCCTTGCACTGGGGACAAAACAACCCTAGAGAGGAAAGAGAAGGAAAGAAAAAGAGAAAAGATGTCTAAACTAGCTAAGGGACACGGCTGGCCCCATGTCATGTCTTTAGGAAAGGATGAGAGGTCGTCCTTCATGCATCCTAAATTTTTTAAAACCGCTAGTCAAAACATTTTGAGCCTGATTGTATTATTCAAATACCCGTGTTATGTCTAGCCACCCCACACTGGGGCAAAGTTGAAAAAGAAATAAAAAGGATGAATGGATTCCGGAGTGAATTTGCATGAAACAATTCAACCAAGGTGTCACAATCTTTGTAAAAGGATGAAAGGTCATCCTTGCTTTACCTCCCAAATTTCAATGACATATCCCTAGTAAAAACCTTCGAGCCTAACTTTCTTTCTTCTAACCCACGGAGTCATGAGCCCTAAACATGGTGCTTGGCAAAAAAGAAAGAAAGAAGAAAGGAGGCGAAAGTTCAAAGGCAAAAGAAAAAGAAAAAGAAATTAGAAAGCACACTGGGGCACATCAATCAAATCAAGAAACAAATGTAGGCCCCAAAAGCAAAGGCGAAAAATAAGGTCACAAAAAGCCTCAGAAAGAAGGAGAAAAAAGGAAAGAAAGTAGAAATGACACTGTCAAAGTACAAGCAGTCAAGGAAAAGGTGGAACATGACTCAATCCATTTATAAAAGACTTTGAACCATATTCCCTTTCTTTCATAAACTAAAACCTTGGCCTTTGTTTCTTCCTACCAAAAAGTCCTTTCTGATTACAGAGAATGTGACATTTAAATTCATACAGATCAATGATGAAGGAATCTAAAAAGAAAAACGAGCTTTGACAAGACACAAAGTAAACCTGGGAATGAGAAGATAAGAACTTGAGCCTTATAACCCATCATTTCTCAGACTCAAAACCAAGCCGATGTTTCGCCCTAAATTCAAGACCTCCTTGATCTAGGAGCCATGATGTGTAAAGATCGGCCGAAAACCTTCAAACTGGGGCAGGCACTAATCGCAAGGGAAAAGGCAAAGGGAAAACCCTCAATTGCAAGATCTTGAAATCACCCAAAAAAAAATTGGGTTAAGGTGAGAGAAACCAAAACTAGGAAAGGGAAAACACTCCTTGCAATACCCTTTTTATACCGTTGCCGGCGCAAGTCAAAAATCTCATGGGAATGCGTGTCAAGCACCCTTACCAAAACATCTCAAGCTGACAAGGCAATCTACTGTAGTCATTGGTCCTGCCTTTCTTTAAAAGCACTTGTTAAAAAAAAAAGAAGAAGAAGAAGAAGAAAAAGGAATCCATTTTGCTGCTTACCTTCTTAATTCCAGAAGCTTCATCATTCTGTAAGAATTTTGCAGGATTGCGTAGGTCAGAGAATCCGAAGGACGTCAAGAAGTGCCTTGAATCCTTCTTCCCCATGGAATCTATTCTCCAGCAGAATTCTCTTCAAGAGCCCCCAAACAGCATGTCAAGGCCATGCCCAGTCTGAAGAGGTTGGTCTTGCAAAGAAAGGAAAGATAGAGGCTTCCACCAATCCCCAATGGAATCATTTTTTAATTGGGAAACCTCTACCTCATCATAAAGAGGCTGATGGAAGAACTCTCCAAGCGACGACACCTGCAAAAGCAAAAAGAAGTAGGGAACCTTTCAAGACTCGAAGGAACGAGAAAAATGAAGAGTTGCTGGGCTAATTAGCCTCATTTTGTAATTTTTGATTTCCCACTTTTGTAAATAGAATAGGATAGGTGGGTGAGCTCCCTTGAGGCACCGAACAGCACTGAAAGCACCTCTTCACCAAAAACACCTCCTCCTTCTCTCCTTCTCCTTTTGTCCCACTCCATTACCAACCCTCTGGCCAACCCCAAAAAATAAATAAATAAATAAATAAAAACAAACAAAAAATAGAAAATAAAAAAACTTAAAATTTACAATGAAATCTGAAAATTTTATCTTCACTGAAGTCTGAGAGAAGCTCAATCACCCAAAAAACTCAAAACCAGTGTACCAACATTAAAGCAATGCACGGGCACTCCAAAAGCCGGAAAAGGTGCTAATCACCACCTATTCCCAAGAACCAGAATCTAGAAAAGGTGCTAGTCACCACCTATTTCTAAGAACCGGAAATGGGAAAAGTACCACACGCGTAACCAGCTCGCGTTAATGTGCATTGTCCTTCAAATCAAAACTCATCTCCAGAGCTCTCTCAGAAGGAAGTGAGCAATAAAAAATTAGGATTTCTTCAAAAAAAAATCCTAAGTTTGTAAAAAAGAAAGCCAAAGCTGAAAAACACCTAAAAGCTTTATTGGAACAAAAAGGAAGAGAACAACCTTTCTGAACATCTTGCATCAACATCGGCCATGTCGACAGAAATGCAATACCCAAAAATGAGGTTCTTTTTATTCTTTGCCGTTCATCCCAAAGGTGACTCCGGCAAAGAGGAGCAGCTGTCAGCACCTCATTTTTGCACCCCCAAAAATGAAAGAATAAAACCCTAATTGAAAAGGTCAAACCTAAAGGGGTCAAAAAGTTGACTTTTTGATCGGGTGCAAATTGACCACCAAACTTCATACCATTGGAAAGAGGACTTCAATACGATTCTAACGCAACTGAGTTTGCTCAAATCGGAGTCCGGATAAAGGAGTTATGGGCCAGTCAAATATGAAAATAGCAGAAATTAGCTTTCTGCTAAATCCTGAATTAGCTCCTCAATTGGATATCAGCAGAAATAGAGCATCGACATGATTCCAACGCAATTGAGTTTGCTTGAATCGGAGTCCCAGATAGAGAGATATGAGCAAAACTGGCTCCAGGACGCAACTTTGCACTTCTGCTAAAAAATCCGAATTTGTTGCAAAACTCTGGCTCAGTGGATAGAGAATCTCGCGCTGATTCCAACGCCACTAAGTTTGCTAAAATCAGACACCGAATGAAAAAAATATGAGCAGTCAAAGTTTTGGAAAATCTGCACATGTGGCAAAAACAGCAAAAAGAAAAGAATCTTCAATTAAAATAATAATATTTTCATACAACACCTAATTAAGAGGTTTAAAATAAAGGAAAAAGAAAATAAAAAATCAAAGCACGCATGTGCTCAAAAACCAAAACAAAGATCTAAATAAAATAATAAGAGAATCTAAAAATATCAAGTAATTTAGATAATTAGAAAATAAAAAATATTAAGAAATAATAAAATATTAATTGCACATGGGGATACAAGTCCCCCATGAGCTGTTGAAGATAAGAATAAAACATATTTCAGTTTTAGTTATATTAAATATAAAATTAAAATTTGGTCAAGAAGTGTGATTAGAATTTACTTTTGGTTCATTTTTTTCATTATAAAAGGGGGGCTACCCCCATTCTTTGATGAAGACAAACCCCCTCCCTTCTCTCCCACCTCTCTCTCCTCATTCAGCCCTCCATCCCACGGCTGGCCTCCCTTCTCTCTTCCTCCTTGAACCCCACTCAAGAAAAGTTGGCTGCCCCTTACCCTCTCCACTTTCTCCACCCTTTCAAGTCTTAAACCCCATCCAAATCTTGCTAAAACCATTCTCTACCCTTCTCTCTTAATCTCAAGCCAAAACAAGGGTCTTGAAGGAGTTCTTGGAAGGAGGAAGGTGCTGTCCTAAAGCTATTTTGCTGCGAAAGGGAGCCAAGCTCACCTCTATTAAGGGTTTAAACCCTCAAGGTGAGCTCCTTTGTATATTTGATTTAACATATTTGAAGGTATATGAAATCTAAGTTATTTTTTTTTTCTTTCACCATATATCTACTGTTTTTATATATCATGATATGTATGTTCATCTCTCTTACTTTCTCCTCTTTTATACATGCAAACAACCCCTCCATGGCAAGGGAAAGTGTTCGGTAAGTTAAGGAGAGAAAGAGAGGTCTTTTTATGTAATTTTAAGTGTCTTTAAGCTGCTGTTTTTGCTACGATATTCTTTTCCTTTAATAAAGGAGTATGTTCCCTTTTATCTCAATCTATAGTATCCCACGTATAACCCCCTTTTATCCTTTCACTAGTTGTTTTCTTTTCTTAGTTCAAATAAGTAGCTTAGGTTGATGTGATGATGCTATAAATTGCATATAGTACATGTTGTGTTTCATTTTTTAGTTTACTCACATGTCGTATAGTTGTTCTTATAGACATGCATGGAATCCCTCCATCATTCATCATCATTTGGAGCATGCATATAGATCATGCATTAAGACCATATGAGCATCTTTTGCTTACCTTTTCTTGTATGTTTTTACCATGATTTTGTCCAATTCAAGTTGCTGTTTTTTTTGTCATATAAATTAGTGCTGCCTTCCTTCGTATATATTGCACATGCAAGCTTGTGTCGTTAGGGATTTCATGTACATGTCGGTTGTTGATTTTTAAGACGCTTTATGTATTCCACTTTTTAGTCTAACTTTGCATGCATGTAGGTTTATTCTTCAACTCCTAAACACAAAAAACACACACCCACACATTCTTAGAATGAAGTATGCTTCTTTGCATCCATTTGATGATGCTTATTTACTCATGTGTGGTTGCTGATTTCTTTTAAGGTAAAGAAGAAGCCAAAATAGGGACACTTAAGTCCCTGTTTCTTCGATTGAATTGGTACAAAAGAAGGAAGAGGCAACCCCCAGTCTTCTTCCATTTTGTTCATATTTATATCCTTCAAAAGAGGGTCATAAGCCTCCATTTGAACCACTGTGGGCCCACACAGGGGCCCACACAGACCCCAAGCATGCCCTAAAGTCTCGGGAATCTATTCCTTGTAGAAAGAGGTAAAAAAATTGATTTTTCAGGTTTACCAAAAGCTTAGGTCAGCAAACAGGTTTTCTGTGAATAACCGAAAACTTATTTCGGTTAAACCAGAAAATATAATGTGACCGAATATAATTTTCGGTCATGTTGTATCTCTGTTTAAGCGAAATATATTTTCGGTTATTCTTAAAGAATGTCAAAAAATGGATTTTTAAGCCTTTGGTTTGTTTATTAATTGTTTTAATGAGACCGAGTGAACCAGTAGGATTTCCAGGTCGACCGGAAACCCAAAAATGAGCCCTGGGCCTTCCAAGCCCAACTTGATGCACTGTGGGTCTTCCAACGGGGTCCGCATCCAGTCTGGCCCAAACCAAAGCCTGTTTCAATAACGGGTCTAAGGCCATTTGGTTAATTGCCTGGGGGTCAACACCAAGCCCAATGGGCCCTTAAAAAGCTTGAACCCATTAAGTATTGTAAATAAAATTAAATCCAAAAGTCAAATAACCTGATCCAATAAAGGTTACCCAATAACCTTAGTTGGGCCTTGGGCTTGACTTAAAGCCCAACTTGGCAACCAATGGGCCTTCCAACGGGGCCCAAATCCGACCCACTTCACTTTAATGGCTAAAAAGATAAAAATGAATGAAAGGGACTTACACCTGCAAAAGTCCCTACCAGACTTAATTTGATACATGTTGGATTAGGACAGGGTGAGACTAAGTTGACTCGAACCAGGGAGACCGGAGGGACCCGTCAATCGACGGGTCGAACCGGGATGTTTTCGGACTTCCCCGGACCGTAACCGAGAACTTGCCCGAATCTCTAAAAAAGCGGCAGACCAGAAAATCTTAGACCTGTATAGGCACCCAAGTGTCTGCCTGCACATCTCAGGCAGTGGCGACTCCAATACCCCGAAACCCCAACGCATTTTCAGTGCGGCCTCTCGCAGGGACGTGCGCACACACCTGACATCACCCTAAACCCCTTGGAACCTTGGTTTATTGCTTCCTCTTCTATCTCATCGAATTCGGAGGACTTGTTGTTGGTGCAAGAAGAAGGAGGTTCCGGCGCTTACTTTGCTTCGGGGAGGCCTCACGCATACTCTGCAAGGGTTTAAAACCCCAAGGTGAGCTCTCCTTGTTTGTTTAACATATATAAATCGGGGCTTGTTCGGAGAATCTACTCCATTGAGCATGCTTCCCATTTCTCTCGAAATATGTTGCTTGCTGTTATTGGTTGTGATTTGAAGGTGGGAGCATGTTCCCCATGGTCGCCTCATCTGTTGTACCCCAATGTAAACCCGCTCTTCCCTTCGTTAGTCATATTCTGTTTGGTTTTAGGATTTGGGATGTCTGCGAAGAGATTTTGAGTCGCAATGTGAAGTTAGGTTAGTTTAATTTCAAGTTGTGTTTAGAGTCTTCTGGGAGTCTAAGGAGCACCGGGAAGGTGTTACAGAGACTGGAAATCAAGCTAGTCTCTGAGTTTCAAAAAAACAGAGGATCGTGTTTCGTCAAGGGCATGTGGTGAGCTCGCGCCAGGCGAGCTCCCTTGATCCCAGAATATGAGCCATCATTTCCAACACAATCAAAGATTGTTAAGTGAGCCGATCTCCCCTGATAAATGTATTTTTTGTATATTCTCCGTGATGTATATTCTGTGATTTTTGCTGGATATGGGTGACATTTTCAAACCAAACCAAATGAACCAATAGGGTTTCCGGGTCACCCGGAAACCCAATATGGGACTTGGACCCCCGGTCCAATTTGATTTCCAGTGGACCTTCCAACGGGGCCCACCCAGCCCGATAAACTTACTTTTTGCTCAAAATAAGGTTAACCAAGTTGATTGAGTGGGCCAGACCACTTGAGGCCCACCCAAACCCTATGTGGGGCATGCATGTGTAGTTTAAAATTGTGGTTTGGCTGAGACCAAGGGCAAGGCTTGTCGGGCCCACTAAGCCCATTGAACTCAACAAAGGTTAGGGTTTCCAAACCCCAACTCAGGAAGCCTTGGGCTTTCAAGCGCCCAGGTAAAGGGCCCCAAACCCAAAGCTTGGCCCATTTTGGCATAACTAATCAAGATAATCTCAAATCATTTGGCAACCAACTGTGGGGCCCACTCAAAGGCCCACAAAGCAATCCCAACCCACTTTGCATGGAAATCACTTAATAATCCAACTTGAACTTCAAAATAAAATCAATTCATTGAACCAAAACCCAAAGGGCCTTTCAGGCTCAAACTGAGGCCCACCAAGGGAACATGTGGGCCACATTTGGCCCACCAAGGGATCCGTGGGCCTTCCAACGGGGCCTACCTAGTCAGACTCACTTCTTTCAATAATAAGAAGATAAAATCAAGTAAAGGGACCCACACCACTTTGGCGGTCCCGCCTGACTTAACTAAATTGAATGCTGGAATAGGAATCTGGTGAGTGAGAGACCAAAGTTGACTCAAACCAGGGAAACCTATGGGACCCGTTATTCAACGGGGTGGACTGGGGTGTCTACGGACTTCCCCAGACCGCAACCGAGAAATTGCTTAGAATCTCAAGCCACAGACCAAGCCCTAGTAGACAAACTTAGACAACCAGGTGTCTGCCTGCACCCCATCAGGCAGTGGCGACTCCAAACAATCCCAAGGCATGCGTCATTTTGCATGTGCCCCATCGTGCGACCGAAAATGAGGTGCGCATAGTAACTTTGATTAATATTCCATTACCTATAGAAATTGTAGCATGCTCCGCTTTCATATTTAAACCCATTGTTTGGGATGGCTATATTGTAACGCCCCGAACCTGGGTCAGTGCAAACCGGCACCCAACCCGAACCCGGTTCGCTACTGTAACAACCCAAGTCCGGTTCAACAACCAAACCCGAGGTGTTACCACAAAGCTGGGGTCAGATACACACTAAGATTCACAATAATTTTTAAAACTAATTAATTACATCAGAGTTCTGGTGGGAAATAAAACAATTCTTTATTCAATTTAATCAATTCAGTTTACAATAACATTTGTTTAATCAACATGTGACATTAATATCAATTACAATTCTACCCATCAAATTAAAACCCCATCTTCGCGATCTCTCCAAGCAAACCTGAAAAATAAGGGAAAACGGAGTGAGATTTAATTCTCAGCAAGTAGTAGGTGCATGCAAGTAAACAGTCTCATTTAGGTAAATAGTCATGAGGAATACGATTAATCAACGATAAGGTGATGAATTCAAATCAACATGGCCAATTCCAAATAAAGCAATAGGATATGCAATCATACGTAAATACCAGTAAAAAATTGTTATCGATAGATAAAACCGAAGATTAGCGATAAAACACGTATTCATAATTAATGGTCCATCTCACAAATCTGATAGTAACATTCTCCCATGTAGGATGCAAACACATAGTATTCACATCTCCCCTACATGAGGTTCCTCCCGCAGGAGCTAACACATCTCACCTGCAGGTGGTAACACACACATCTTGTAACGCCCCGGATCCAAGTTACGTAGAGAAAACCGTAACTTATCTCCGAAGGTTAATATATAACCCAGGATAGCAAATCAAAGTGAAAGAAAAACATGAATTAAACAATAACTATAAAATCAGAGTGCACTATAACCCAAGCTCCAATATAAAAATACCATAACCGAGGCTAACTCACATGAACTAAGCATATACCCGCTGGTGCCGTCTTTGCCAGAAACTGAAAACAAAACAAAACAAAACATAATGAGATACGAATATTCCAGTAAGCAGCACATGCATGCTCAAATACAGTTTATCAGTTCTAAAATATGTTACAGTTGTAAATCATGCAACAGTAGTGACCACACATCAGTTCCGAATAACCCGAGTAATTCAACAGTAATCCATCGATCAATATGAGATACAAGAATAATCCAGTTTAACAAACATATATGTAACATCAAATCAACAGTCGATAAGTCACCGCAGGACTCATGAAATAAGACTGCCTTTAACTAGTGTAAAACCATGTTCACTATGCCACCTCCCGGCTTATGAGCGAAGCCGAGCTACACGGTCATCGACTTATTGTGGGAGAACCCATCCAGATATAGTAATGGGTTGGCATGTACTATCCTATCATAGCCGCAACCAACCAGATACAGAGAAGGCCTCATCGAGATACACGATGGAAACGCGTGCGTGAACAAAGTGTTACGACTAGCGAAGATCAATCCTTCCCACTATCTAGCTCCTAACATGGATCCATATCGAGCTATGCCCACTAGACTCTAAAACCAAAACCAACAGAGAAATCCAGTAAACAACCCATCTCAATCTCAATCATATCATCCCGAGCTACGCGGGGCATCCCCGAGATACACGGGGATTCACAAAATGTCTCTCCAAGTACATGAAGGAAAACCAATTCCAAACTAGAAAACCAACCATTCGTATTCAATTTAAAATTCTCTTTCCGTAGAGTCCGTTTAACACTGATTCGATGTAAAGATTCCAAAATCATGACAATCTCATCTAAACCGAGGTGAAATCCAATACTAATAATCAAGATTTAACAGTATTCCAAAAATCAGAGAATTATAGGTACAATTTAGTCTAAATAATAAGTCTTACATGTATTACTTTATAGTTCCTTCAATTCTAAAATTAACCTTCTAGCATCCCCTTTTTATCCCAGCATTATCCTCAATTATTTTCTGTAGTTTCCAGAAATCCAGCACACCAGCCAATAGCCAACAAGAACCATTACATTTAGTTTACCACCTCTTTCCATTGTTTTCCATAAAATCCCTTTAAAAGTCTAATTTTTGTAAAAGTGTTATTTCTAGATTTAACCGGCAATTCCGGATGTTGAAATCATAATGTAGTCCCATTACTAATTTTTAGTTTTTGTAATACTTGATTTATGCCCAACCAGTAGCTTTCTCAAAGAAATTATACTTAATTTACTATTATTTAACCTAAACCCTTATTGACTTCATTTAGCACCCCCAATTCGTGTAAATACATCTCATTGATTTCTACTTCTAAACTAACTTAATTGCTGAAAACTTCCTTTATTATTTACCCAAGCATTTTCAAATAAAACCAAAACCTAAAGTAACACTCATATACATTTTTCTTTGGAAACCCGAAACACTAAAACACATATATCACCTATAAGTCATACACCTAATGTAATAAGGCTAAACACCTCATTTACAATACCAATCCAACAACTCATTATAACTCCTATTTCCTAAATAAAACTCCTTTTAAAACCCAAATATATGCTTCCCCTTACTGATCGTTCATTAGTTTAAGTTTGCACAATTTCATTAACCTAAAACACTTAAACCCCACCTCACACAAGCTTCCACTTCCACTACTTGGAACCTCACATCTAGTTAAATTAATTCTCTGATCCAAATAAAAACAGCATATAAGTTAATCAATATTCACCCTTGTTATCAGCACATAATTAAATTAATTAAACTAATACTATTAACCATAACCTATATATGATAATTTCTGCTCAAAGGCCACAGCTGGTGGTAGAAAGGAGGCTGACGCTGACTTCCAAAGATGTAGGCGCCGGATACTAAAGCTCAGTGCCAGGTCCCTTTTCCTCCAACTCATTCACGACAAAAAAAAAAAAAAACAGCAAGACTAACTGTGGATTTGGCATTCAAATTGTACCTAGGATCATCTTAACCCCTCCATGCATACTTTAAAACACCCATTCGAAATTATTTTAATCCCCAATCAATACCACTTATGATTACTCGTTCATGCCAATTCTCCAAACTGAAATCCAGCTACAGCAATATGATAAGGGTGGCAGTCCTAATTCCACCACGAATGTCCTATTATTTCAATTTCAATCTAACTCCAGCAACATTTTAATACTCTTAGACTGATCTTTAACAAAATTTTGGATTTAATTGAGTCTAAAACAATGCCTCAGACACTAGCCGACCCTAGCTATCTCTTCAATCAGAATTACAGTAAAAGCTCTCGTAAATACCACTGTGTATACATGTTCTAATCAAATTTCTTCATCATTCCTTCCCTAGTAGATCCCCAATCAACTAATTACACAACATACACGTTTGTGATATCAATTGAAACAGATTTCACCACTGCTCATAATCTGGGCGTAAATTTATGCTAAACAGAGTTCAGATTTCCAATTTCGCTTAAAGCAATTCCATAATTCAATTTAATCATCCCAAAATCGAAATGAGAAAGGCTACTTACCTGTTTGGAGATTAATCACAGTCCCAAACCTCTCAATTCGACCAACATCACTTCCACAGCCCAACAGCAACTTAGCCGCCCACATTTCTCTGAACTTGCTTCACTCCAGATCACAAGAAATCAAATCTCACATCTGATCCTGACAAAACTTAGGATGCTGCCGCAGGTGAGAGCAACTCCTTTTTAATTTACTTCTTCTGAAGTTTAGATTGAATCTGATGAACAACACAGCTCCTGACGAAATCTGGAACTACTGCCGCATTCACTCCTCTTGAACAACAACAAATCGACCACCACAAAGATCTCTTTGATCAGCTTCAAACTTCCAGATTTGACTTAGAACCCTCACTCTCCTTCTCCTCTTTTCTGAGATCACCAACAATTTCAGCTCTCCAAACTCCAAAACAAACCGGCAAACTGAAATTTATTAGTATTTATAGTTGCCGCTAATGTGCTCAAGATAGGTTGATCCCCTAGTTGCCACTCCAGCAACTCTCTACAGAAGCACAACTAAAAATACCTTGATTCCACACATGCCACCCACTAAGTCAACGTGAAATTGATCAATAATAATTCTTAGCCAAGCCCTCACCCATTTTTAATAAGATTAACCAACCGGTTCACCCAACTCCGATCACCCCTTTCCGATCTCCAGATCTGTGTATATATATATTTTTTCCAATTGACATTAATTAATTACTAAAATAATAAATTTTAATTTCATTAAAATTTGGGATTTTACACATCTCCCTTGTGGGATGCAATCACATCGTGATTACATCTCCCCAACAAGAGGTCTCTCCTGCAGGAGTTACACATCTCACCCACAGGTGGTAATCACATATCTCTCTTGTAGGATGCAATCACATCATGATTACGTCTCCCCCACAAGAGGTCACATCTCTCTCGCAGGAGGTCACATATCTCCCCTATGGGATGCAATCCAATCAGGATTACATCTCTCTCAATAGAAGGTCTCATCTCTCCCGCAGGAGGTCACATATCTCCCCTGCGGGATGCAATCCAATCAGGATTACATCTCCCCCAACAGGAGGTTTCATCTCACCCGCAGGTGGTCACATATCTCATCCGCAGATGGTACAAATCTCTTATTGCCATCATAGCATTCAATCCACAGTCCAAATTATATTCAAAATAAAACTCTTGAACATAAATCTCATAGAAATCATAATTAATGTAATTTCCAGAAAATCAGTATTCATATTTAAATCACAAACCAAAGTAATTCAATTCTTGCTTAAAGTTTTCCTTATTAATCCCCTTATTATAATCCAAGTTCCTATATTAATAACTAAGATAGTATCTATTTCAATTTTCTGTATTTATAATTTCCAGCATATTCTACAACCCTAAAATATAGTTTAGAAGGTGATTTTAATCCATAAATACCAGCTAGTATTATTCCAGTTGTGGTTACCTTCAATTTAGCCCTTTTCATACTCTAACCTATCCTTAGGACTTCCAATTACTTGGTTATTTATAAAATATAATTTTATAAATTTCTATATCTCAATTAGGTCCTTATAAAGTTGATAGAATGATTATCTTACTAGAAAAATTACTAGGTATTTAATCGTATAACAAAATCCCAAAATTCTGAATTTTCTGAGGAGAGCGCCAACCTCTGCAGGCTAGCGGTCCTGGGCGGTCCTAGGCGCTCGTGTAAATTTCAACAGTAAATTTCCAGATTTTCCAAGTTTGGATTTTTATGCTTTTGCTCTGAGTTTAATTGCTCTAAATTAATATACTAACTCTAAATCATATCTAAAGCCTTCTAGATTAATTTGTTTCAATTAAATACCATCCTACGATTATTTGCATGATTAAACCAAGTTTTCTTCATTACTTTAACCAATCCTTCAAGAATACAAAATCCTATAATATAAAACATTTGATTCCATGTAAATCCAGTTCCGACTAATGCATTCAAACCATATTAAATCATAGAAAATGAAACCATGCAGTTCCTCCAGTTTTCAGGGCTTACTACTTGCCTCATACGCTAAAAATCCATCTTCCATTGAAGTTTCTAATTATGGACCCAACTTTTGCTCCCAAACGCACCAGCCTAGAGTTCTCCAATTCAAATCTCCACCGTTCACATTGTAGATCCATCAGTCATGAACAAAACCTCCAAATTTGAAGGCAATCCACCGTACGGAAGTTCCTCGATTGCGATTTGATGGAGACTGGAGGACATCTCCAGCAACCTTCTTCTTCCTTTCTCTCCCTCTTTTCTCTCATTATAAAACCCACGAAAATTCTCTCTTGTCTCACCTTACTCTCCTATTTATACTTGGCTTTAGAAGTCCTAAACCAACCCTAATAGGCTCCTTTAATTGGGTTAACCCAACCAAGGTCTAATTAAAGTCTAACTCCTAATTAATTCCTACTTTTTCTCTACCTTCTATTTTTCAACTTAAACATTACTAATCAATTCTCCTATTATCTAAACACCTCCTTACACCTAATTTCGTGCATAACATTCACTTAAATACTAAATATTACCAAAAACCCAAATTAAGTTACTTTTCTCCCAATTAAGACTTGAATCTCCTAACTATCATTTTTCCTCATTTAGGCTTTTATTACTTCCTTTTAATTTCTAACTTGTCTAAATAAATTATTTTCTTCTATTTTCTAATCCTAGTTATTATTAAATGATCTATTTATTAATTACCCTTTTATGAAAATTACCAAAATACCCTTTTTACCCTTTTAGGCTAATTTCCTTAAAATTCTTTCTTTATTTACAACTTACTACTTATTTGAATTACTTATCCTCTAGATCTTCACTTTTTATTTTAACTAGGACTTAAACTCATTTTTCCTTTTATTTATTATGTGAAAATTCGGGGTTTTACATATATGCCTCACCACCTCTTTTGTAGTTGCTGTCCTTGCATTGTTACAGCAGATTTTGCTTACCTTAGTGCATTTTGTTACTTCTTGCCTACATGAATGCATGTTCTCTTTCCCATATAACTTACTGTTTTTATGTGTCAATGCATGCTCCCCTTCACCCCCAACCCCTTCGCAAGGATACATATAGTTTGCTGCTGGGAACAGCAGTAGGCCCTTGTGTTACTGCTGTTCCCAGCAGGTTTGTCGACATGCAGGCTCCCCTAACCCCTTCACCATTTGCTGTTTTTTTTATGTGCACGTGAGCATGATCCTAACCGCTGTTCCTTGCTGTTTTGGTGCACATAAGCATGATCCCCTACCCCTTTATGCTTGCTGATTTTTGCATGTCTAAATCCCTGGAATAGCTGCTGTTCCTAGCTGGGTTGCTCACCTGCCTAGGCTCCTAAAACCAACCCATTAGAACCTTGCATGAAGGCTGCCCTCACCTACAGGTTGTGTGCTGTTCCTAGCCCATTTTTTAGCATGCTTAACCCTTCTTAAAGGCTGCTATTATCAGCACCTGCAACATGTTTTTTTTTAGTAAGTTGCTTGTGATTGATACGCATGATATACCCAATTGCTTGGTTGCCATGAATGCTTGTATGAGCCTTCTTGCTGTGGGGAGCAAACCAAGTGACCTTGCACTTGGATCTTATTTGTTTGGACGTATGCAGCAGCAGATCCCCCCTCCCTCTCTTTCCTTTGCTGTGGAAACCCACAAAGGAGGCCAAATGGGATGCTTCCCCATGATCTGAACCAATATGGGCCCTCTCATGGGCCCACATGACTTGAAGAGGTTGCCTAGGGAACACGTGAAGCCTCCCCAATTGCAAAATCCTGAAAATAAGCAATTTTAAGGTGATCCGACAACTCAGGTCGGATCACCTATGGCTTGTGTGTAGCCGACCAGGAAGGTCGGCTACATGGTAGAAATGCCATTTTGTGTATTTCATGATTTTTGCTGTATTTGAATGTTATTTCCATCAACCTGAATGAACCAATAGCCCGGAAACCCAAGATGGGACTTGGACCATCGGTCCAACCGGATGCATAGTGGGCCTTCTAATGGGGCCCACCAAGCCCAATAAACTTCTTTGCATGTAAATAAGCAATTTAAGCCAACTAACCAAACCGGGTAGGCCAAACCCAATGCGGCCCACCCGAACCTGATTTATGGAATGATGTGATAAGTAGCATGGTTTGGCCGAGACCAAGGGCAAGGCCTGTCGGGCCCACTAAGCCCATTAAACCAGACAGGGTTAGGATACCCAAGCCCAAGCCCAAGCAAAGGGTCCCAAGCCCAATACCTGGCCCATTTTGGCACAGTTAATCAAGATAATCCCAAAATCACTTGGCAACCAATGGTGCGGCCGGCTCAAGGGCCCACAAAGCAATCCCGGCCCGCTTGGCATGAAAATCACTTAATTCCCAACTTAAAATTCAAATAAAATCAATTCATTGAACCAAAGCCCAAAGGGCCTCTTGTAAAACCCCGAATTTTCCTTAAATAATATAATAAATTAATAAATAATATCTTTAGGAATTTTAATTGATGAAAATATTTTATTAATGTAGGGGATGATATAATTAGTGGAGATCCAGAGTTGGATGCGGATCCAACCGTCCGATCATGAGATATCAAGGTATGATTAACACTTTAATTTTTAAGAGATATGATTGGGCGTGTGTATGGAGTCTAATGCATGTGAGTTACGTGGGATCAAGGAGTATATATAATAGTTTAATAACCTAATTCTGTATGTTTAGAATACTTCCGCGTATTCTACAGCCACAAGAGACAAAACCGAGAGAGAGAGCGACTGTGCGACTGAGGAAGAAGAAGAAGGAAGGACGTTGGCTTGTGTTCTTCATCGTCCAGAGTGTTGCTTGGTGTTAGAGTATTGCTGTTTAGAGAAGAGAAGGAGAAACCACACACGAAAGAGGTAGGTGACACCAGTTTTCGTTTGTTTTTGTATTTACGTTCGTTTAATCTCCAAAGCATGTTTTTATATGATATATTAATGTATTTAGTTTTATAACAATGTTATAAGTATGTTAGAATGATATTGGACGAGAAAAATCACATTTTTAAACTGTTTATGTTCGATTTCAAGTAACCGCTGACCTCGACTGTGCTCAACGATCCTCGGCACTCTTCGCGTGAAGACTTATCGTCGGTGATCTAATTTGCACTACCGCTGACCTTAAACCGCCGAGGTGATCCTAGGTGCTCTGTGCAGAAATTTCAGAATTTTGTAATTTCGAACCTGATTCAATTCCAAACTATTTTTAGTAAATTTTAATGATTAATTAAGATGTTTTAAGACCAAAATAAATTATCTAATTCCCTGTTTTACAAAAAAATAAATTAGGAAGATATTTAGAACATTAGTTGACAAACTTTAAACGTAATTGAGAAATCTAGTTTTCGGAAAAACTTGACTACTATTTAATTACCAGAACATCTCTAAATTACACTATAAACCAGATAATTACATAAAGAGAATCCAGAACTCAGATAACCCGAATATTGAAGTAATTGACAGATTTAACCTTTATATGCCGCTAGGCACCAACCCTTATAGAATTATTATACTTTAGGGAAGTTTTGGAGTCTGGTGGGCATAGCTGGTTATGGATCCATAGTTGTGGCTAGATAGCTAGGAGATATTTCAGTTGGGTTGAGTTTCTCCCTTGTGCGAGCACGCTTCCATTGCAATTTGGTTTGTTTGGGAAGGTCCTATGTCTGGAGGGACACCCCGGTGAGCCGCTGGTGATTCCCTGTACTTGTGGATAAGCGACCATTTCCATGCATTGATTCTGGTGCTGCATGCTGGTGGTACATGCCAACTCTGATGGATATGTGTGCAATAAGTCAATGACTATGGCTCTTGTCTAAGCTGCGCTGCATGGGACTTGAGTATCATTAGTAGCATTGCTCCTAAGACGCACGGTGGTATAACGATTGGTCGAGAGTCATCTCAAAAGGTTTATCTATCTTTGTGAGTCCTACAATGTCACTAAAATCACAAACACTTGTTATTACTATTGTATACATGCTGGAGGCATGTGATTGAGATATTGGTCGGATGTGACTGTTTAGTGCATCCTAGCAAAGTATGCATTATGTATTTGATTCGGATATTGGATTCCTATAATAGAACTTGCTGAAATTCATATTTAGAACTGTTTAACTATACTATTTTGTATTCATGATTAATACAAATGATTATACGAGCCTGCTTAGTCGGTATTGCTTAATCGTACATGAACTGTTATTTTCTTACATGAACTGTTTAAACATGCATGGGTTACCTACTGAGATATTCGTATCTCACCCTACTTTTATTTCATTTTTCAGCTGATACGCGAGAGAGGGATCCTAGTATTGATTTCCAGGGAGAGATAGCTGATTATTCTCTGGAGGAGTACTATTATTCGGATATTGTTTGAGGTTGTGGATTGTCATAGACTTAGTTATTTTTTATTAGATTATTATTGATTTTGGTTTGATGTACTAGAGAGATGAGAGATTAGTGACCTTTTATTTCTTACCAGACTTTGATATTAATGTTGATGGTTAACTATATTGGTTCTTGAGGATTTTGGACTACACTTCCGCACATACTTGTTCCGCACTCTGATAGTTATTTAATTGAATGGATTCTTATTTCTTTAGTCTGGTATAGTCTTGATGATTATTTGATATGGGCCAGTAACACCTCGGATTTGGTTGATGAACTGAATTCGGGTGGTTACAGTAGCGAACCGGGTTTGGGTTGGGTGCCGGTTTGCACTGACCCGGGTTCGGACGGCGTAACATTCGGAGTCAAATTGCAGAAGTTATGATCGACGTTCGATAGCCGTTTGATAGTCGTTCGAACGTTCAGTGCAATTTTCTGTTGCAGACAAAATAGTAACTGGTGTTCGCTGGCTGTTCGAACGTTCGTGTTTTGCAGAGAAACCCGAAAGTAGCGTTCGCTGGCCGTTCGACTGTCGTTCGAACGTTCGTGTTCTGCAGAGAAACCTGATAGTAGCATTCGTTGCCTGTTCGATGAACGTTTGAACAAGAGAAGGGGAAACAGTTGTTTGACTTGAATGTTCGACCCGCGTTTGACTGTCGTTCGAACGTTCAAGTCGTATAAATTGTTATAAAATTCCGAACTTTGCGGATTTGTTTCCTTTTTCTTGGGGATCTTCTTCTAACTTTTAGGAGGATTTTTAAAGGTTTCTAATTGAGGAGATGAGGTTGTTTTTGGACTTCTAAGTCGTGGAAATACAAGAAAAGGAAGTTCTCTTTTCCTTAGGAGTTTCTTGTTGGAAGGAAAGTTTCTATTCCTCTTCAAGGATTTTTTGGCAAGCTTATGGGATTCCTATAAAGGAGAGAGTTGGAACGTGAGAAAGAGGGGTTGATGCTGGGAACGTGAGAAGAAAGCTCGAATGTGGGAGAGATCAGAGCTTGGATCATCATTAGTTTATTTCTTCTCTTTCTTTTATTATACTCTGTTTTTTATGGTTGTTCTTAGTTCAATCATGAACTAACTTTTATTACTAAGGCTTTGATGTAATCTAACATGATGTTTTAATTTTGGATATTATTGCTAATGAATTTATGATTCATTCTTTGAGTATTTTATTATTGTGCTTAACCCAATTGAGTACTTGATCACCATTCAATTGTATTTGGTAGTTGTATTGAGACCAAGAGGAGGTATACAATTTTAGTTCCTGTGATAAAATACCATATTCCACATGTTGATAGAGATATTGGCATGGTTTATGTAGCTTTGTGTTTTTATACATGAAAGTCCACAGATCTTAATGTGTCTTTTTGTTTTTAAATTCACATGGAGATATCATGAGTTATCATGGGGAGATAAGTTCATTGGTGCTCAAGAGAGACCATTGGATAGGATAGGGATTTTTGCTTTCAAATTGGATTATAAAATTCAGTAGCATGTGTATTCAAGAGTTAATTCAGATTGGCTTATTATGAAATCAAATGCCTTAGGTTTTTTAATCTCTTATTGAATCTTACTCTTTTATTTTCTTAGTTAATAATTTTAATTGCTAGTTAAACACCCATCTCACTTTTTGATTATCCAAATAAAATTTAGGATAGTAATTTCAGTATTTAGTAGCTACAATTCCCTGTGGGTTCGACACTCTATTTCATCACTTTATTACTTGTTATGAATTCGTGCACTTGCGAAAAAGTACATCAAGTTTTTGGCGCCGTTGCCGGGGAATTATTTGTTTACTAATATTGATACTATCTATTCTCAGTTTTAATTTGGATTTTTAATTTTTACTTCAGGTCTTGTGTATGTGACACTCAAGAAGTGCTGAAATCTTTCCTTGTGATCCCGAAATTGATCGTACCTTTAGGCGGTTAAACAAGGAGAACAGGCAAGTTTTGAATAACTCTCTAGTTGAAATGGCAAATCAAATTGAAGAAGAGGAGAACAATAGGGCTTTGAGAGACTATGCCATGTGTAAGCACCTCATTTTTGCGCTCCTGGAAGAGCCGGAAATGCAAACCCTAAATAGAAAGTTAAACCCTAAGGGGTGGAAAATTGACTTTTTGATCAAGTGATAATTGGCCACCTTGCTTTATCTCAATGGATAGAGAATCCCGACACGAGTCCAACGCAACTGAGTTTGCTGGAATCGGAGTCCGGATGAAGGTTCGGTGGGCCGGTCAAACTTGAGGGTGAGCCGAAAGTTGACTTTTTTTGAACCCCGTGCCAGGTGCTTTGCTCTATATCATTGGATAGAGGGCTCTGATACGAGTCCAACGCAACTAAGTTTGCTCAAATCGGAGTCCGGATGAAGGAGATATGAGCTGTCGAAGTTTCCGAGCAGCAAAACCAGAAACTACACACGTGGCAGCCAACGCAGCAAAATATCTCAGGGACTAAATCTTAAATATCCAAAAGTTGCTAAAAATCTCAAGGACTAAACGAAAATTCGCAGGGGGCAATCTGTAGATATCCGAAAGTGTCAAATCGGTCGAATCGGTCAAGTCGAAGGGCAAATCCGTAATTTTTCGATTTGTATCCGACCAAATATGTCGGATACACATACCCTTGTGTATATCCGACATCAAATGTCGGATACAAAGATTTGCTCGGCGAGATTCGCACTGAACGCCCGACAAATTCGCTGCGGCATTAAAATTCAAAATCATTATGTTTTGTATCCGGCATTAAATGCCGGATACAAAGAGAGGTATGTATAGCCGGCCATGAAGGCCGGCTATGAAGGGGTAATAGTGTATCCGGCATACAATGCCGGATACATTAAGTTTTTTTATAAAAGGGGGCAGCAGCCCCCTTTCCAAGGGTTGATTTCATTTGACCTTTTTCCAACCATTCTTCTCTACCCGAATACTCTCCTCTCCACCCTCCATTACCTCCCTAGACCACCCCAAGATTATTCCCACTCCTCCACTTCTTCTTCTTCTCCACTTGCACCCCAACAAGAAGGAGTTCTATTGCTGTTGCTGTCAAGGGGCAGAGTTCCCAGCTACTGTCTGGCTTCAAAAAGGTCATACACCTCCATTAGAGGGTTAAGGAGTGAGGCTCTTGGTTATATTTGCTTCAACATATGTTAAAATGAGGTTTTTTTTTACTGATTCTTCTGCCCTTTGCCTTCCTTCTTGGCATGGGCTTGTCTCCATATCATTTTATGCATGCATTTGATTTTTCTTTCATGGCATGAATGTCACCGCAAGTAAGAGATACACGTAGGGTCTTTGGGAGGATGAGAGAATCCCTTTTCTTTTACATTTTTTAATGACCTTTAGTTGTTGTCCATGGGGTCATCTTAAGCATTCTTGAAGAAGGAGCATGTTCCTTGGTCTTCATCTTGTGTACCCCAATAACAGTCCCCACTTCCCTTCTCCTCCCTCCTCTTTTCTCATTTTTTTTTAAAGATTTTCTTTGGTATTTTACTGCTGTTCGTGCACCCCAACCCTTTCTTTACTTCTTGCTTATTCTTTTTTTTGTAATGGCATATGGTGGTATGCATGCATGAAGTTTGCTTATTTTTCTAGGGGGCATGATAGGGTCTCATGAGCACTCTTTTTTTTTTTTTCTGTAATCACATATATGATCGAGTAGGAACATATGTGGGCCCACTGTTTTTTTGTTACAAGGAAATCAGTCCCTAGGGACCATGTCTTACTTGCATGCACATGCTTTGGGCGTTATCAAAACACTCACCAATCTCATCTATAATCTGCTATTTGTCAATGGTTATTTGGTGGTTTTGTTTCTGTTTACCATTTGTTTTTTTGTGTGTTTACCCGCTCCCTTTACACCCGCATGTTAACCCATTTAGGTTGCTGCTGGGGACAATAGTAGGCCTTGGTGCTACTGCTGTTCCCAGCAAGTTCAATCCTCCTTCCCCCCCCCCCCCCCCCATGTGCATGACCCTCTCTTCCCTTTCTCCATCTTTTTTTCTGTTTTTTGCAAACCTAACACATTAACCTGTAGTTATACTCATGTTTATTTGTTTGGGTTACCTTTTTATTCTGAGACGGAAGTGCACGCCCTTCTCTTTGGTGCTTTATTGACTTTTGGATATCAAGCATGTCCCCTGTTCCCCTATGACCTATTGCTGATTGATGGGGATGCGTGGTCATTCTCCCGGTTGGGTTTACTATTTGGCGCTAACATGCAGGTTCCCCTAAGCTCCCCCTCACCATTTGCTGTTTTTTAGGTGCGTGTGTGAACATGATCCCAAGCCCCTTTACCTGCTGCTTTCTTGCTTCTCTTTTCTGCACGCACAAGTCTGCTCCCCCACCCCACTTGCCCATTATTTCCAACCCATGAAAGCATGTTGATCCCCTCCAAACGATTGCTGTTCCGGTAGATTCTCATCTGTTTGTACCCTGAAATCAGTCCCTAAAGTGTCACGTGTGAGTGCCATCAAACTCCATGCATCCCTCATCCCTTAGTAATGTTCTAGTGCTTGAATGTTAGCTACTGGTTTTTTAGTGTTGCTGTTCCTCACTTCATGACATGCGGGTTCATGCGGTTATTTAGTTTACCTTAAGATACATGCTTGCTGTGGCTTTAATGATTGGTTAATTAATGATGTGAAGTCATGAAATTTGCGGTGCTAAGCCCCCCCCCCCCCCCCCCCCCCCCCATATCATTGCTACTGGTTGCTGGAAAGAAGTGGAGTAGCAAGCCCATGCACCATGGCTAGCTCCCTTGCCTAGCTAAGAGACCCAAAAAGAAGTCAAAGGAGGCTCCCCCCCCAAACCTGAACCTGTGTGGGCCCACTTGGGGGGCCCACATGACTTGTAGAAGGCCTTAGGAAGCCCAAAAGAGCCATTCCCAGACCAAAACCCCGAAAATAAGCCTTCGGAGGGTGATCCGACAACTCAGGTCGGATCACCCATTTTTTATTTGTAGCCGACCCATATGGCCGGCTACATTAAAGTTAGTGTGTAGCCGACCATAATGGCTAGCTACATGCCAAAAATGCCATTTTGGGCTTTTTCTTGTTTGTGTTGTTTTCTTTTGGTAGTTTACACCAAAACTATTAAACCAATAGGGTTTTCGGGTCACCTGGAAACCCAACTTGGGACCTGGACCACCGGTCCAATTTGATACATTTGTGGGCCTTCCAACGGGGCCCACCAAGCCTGATAAATCCTAAAGCATGCCACCTAAGCAAGTTAAGTAAAATTAACCAATCAAGCCGGGCGGGCCAAACCTAATGCGGCCCACACGAACCTGGATGTGTGGAATGATGTTAAATTGCGTGGTTTGGCCGAGACCCAGGGCGAGGGCCTATCGGGCCCGCCAAAGCCCATTAACCAACCAAGTTAGGGTGCAAACCCTAGACTTCAAAGAACTGAGCTTTTAAAGCCCAAAACTGGACCACGGGCCCCAAGCCCAATACCCAGTGCACTTCGGCAAAGTTAAACAAGATAAACTAAAAAAATCTTGGCAACCATCATGGGCCCACGTATGGGCCCACGAACCGATGTAGACCATCCTTTTTTACATAAAAAATACTTAAACTCCAAATTGAACAATCAAGTAAAATTAGCTCTTTTAACTAAGACCAAAGGGCCTCTTAGGACTAGATAGAGGCCCACCAGAGGCATGTGGGCTTAGCCGAGCCCGCCAAGAACACCGTGGGCCTTCCAACGGGGCCCACCCGATTAGGCTTAGATCACCTAATTAAGCAAGACAAAATCTATTAAAGGGACCCACACCACCCAGGTGGTCCCGCCAGACTTAAACAAATGGCATACTGGATTAGGAATCGGGTGAGACCAAAGTAATCAGACTCAAACCAGGGAACCCACGGGACCCGTCATTCGACGGGGTGGACTGGGGTGTCTACGGACTTCCCCAGGACGCAACCAAGAACCGACTTAGAATCTCAAGCCGTAGACCAAAGCCCAATAGACAAGATTAGGCACCCAGGTGTCTGCCTGCACCCCATCATGCAATGGCGACTCCGAACTTTCCCGTGCCGCGTTCCCGACGCGCGCACACCATGCCATTAGTCACCGGGGCTCATACAAGCATTAGAAGGCCAGCCATTCAAGCCAATAATTTTGAGATAAAGCCAGCCATCATTCAAATGATCCAATCAACCATGAAATTCAGTGGCATGCCGAATGATGATCCCAGTGCTCATATTTCAAATTTTCTGGAAATTTGTGATACCTTCAAGCACAATGGAGTTTCTGATGATGCAATAAGGTTGAGGCTCTTTCCTTTCTCTTTAAGAGATAAGGAAAAAGGTTGGTTAAACTCACTTCCACCAATGACCATCACTACGTGGGATGGTTTGGCTCAGAAATTTTTAGCAAAGTTCTTTCCTCCATCAAAAACTGCTAAGATGAGGAATGATATCATGGAGTCAATTCAACATGGAGTCACTATATGAAGCATGGGAAAGATATAAGGACTTGCTTAGAAGATGTCCTCACCATGGTTTACCAAATTGGTTGTAAGTCCAAACCTTCTATAATGGATTGAGTCCAAATACACGGACAATTGTGGATGCCGCAACGGGAGGAGCACTTGAGGAAATGGCCTCAAATAACTACCAATGGCCATCAGATCGTTTGGGACCAAGAAAAATTCAGGGAGTTCATGAAATTGATGCCATAAATTCTTTAGCTTCTCAAGTTGCTTTATTATCAAAGAAAGTAGATAATATTAATGTGAATGCTGTTCAATCTACTCACTTTGTTTGTGAAATTTGTGCAAGGAATCATTCAAGTGTTGAATGTCAAGTTGGAAACTCTTTTGCCATGGGTGCATCCGAGCAAGCCAATTATGTCTCCAACTTTCAACGCCCAAATAATCCCTATTCAAATACTTACAACCTCGGATGGCGAAATCATCCCAATTTTTCTTGGAGTGGTCCTCAAAATATCAATAAGCAACCTCCCGGGTTCCAAAAACAAGAAAAGAAGCCAAATATGGAGGAATTGCTTACCAAGTTCATGCAAGACATTTCAGGATTCATGCAAGAAGCAAGGACTAATTTCCGGAACCAAGATGCTAGCATCCGGAACCTTGAGCAAAAAATGGGGCAGTTTTCAAAGCAATTGGCAGAAAGATCTCAAGGGTCCCTCCCAAGTGATACTATTACCAATCCAAGAGAACATGCTAAAGCCATCACCCTAAGGAGTGGGAAAAATCTGGAAATTCAGCAAGAAGTGAGAAAAGAAGATGAAGAAGAGGAAAATGAGAAGCACAAAGAAAATACAAAAACAGATTTGCTTTCTAAAACTCTTCCTCCTTATGTTCCTCCTATTCCTTTTCCACAAAGATTGAGAAAAAATAAGTTGGACAAGCAATTTTCTAAGTTTCTAGATATTTTTAAGAAATTGCATATTAACATCCCTTTTGCAGATGCGTTGGAACAAATGCCTACTTATGCCAAGTTCATGAAGGAGATGTTGTCTAACAAGAGAAAATGGTAAGAGCATGAAACGGTGATGCTAACTGAGGAATGTACAGCAATCTTGCAAAATAAACTTCCACAAAAGCTAAAAGATCCAGGGAGTTTTACTATTCCTTGCACAATTGGAAATTCTCACTTCAATAAAGCTTTATGTGATTTAGGAGCAAGTATAAATCTAATGCCGTTTTCTGTTTTCCAGAAATTGGGGATTGGTGAAACTAAGGCAACAACCGTATCTCTCCAACTAGCGGATCGATCCATCAAATACCCAAGAGGGTATCATAGAAGATGTTCTTGTTAAGGTTGACAAGTTTATTTTTCCTGCTGATTTCATTGTATTGGACATGGAGGAGGACAGAGAAATTCCACTCATCCTAGGCCGACCATTCTTAGCTACAGGAAGAACTCTTATTGATGTCCAACAAGGAAATCTTATACTTAGAGTGCAAGAGGAACAGATTGTGTTTGATGTGTTCGAAGCTATGAAGCATCCCTCCACAAGTGATTCATGTTTTCAGATTGATACCATCAGCAAGTTGGTATCAGATACCTTCAATGAAAATAATCCAAGGGAACCACTAGAAGCATGCATTACCAAATCAGGGAATATTTCTTCTAAAGACATGAGCATTAGAGAGTGTGCACTCTATTTAGAAGCTTCACCACCTTACACTCACAAGAAGAAGCCAAATTTTGAAGATCTTCATAAGAAAGAAGCCTCTCAACAGAATTTACTGACTTCTGATCCTCCCAAGCTTGAGCTTAAATCTTTACCTTCTCATTTAAAATATGTTTATTTAGGAGTTGAAAATTCTTTTCCAGTAATTGTCTCTTCCTCTTTGACAGGTCATGAAGAAAAGAAACTACTTCCGGTGTTAAGAGCTCACAAATCAGCATTGGGTTGGTCAATAGCTGATATAAAAGGGATTAGTGCTTCAATTTGCATGCACAAAATCCTTATGGAGGAGAGCCACAAGACCACGGTACAACCACAAAGAAGGCTCAATCCAAACATGCAAGAAGCGGTAAGGTCTGAGGTTCTCAAGTTGTTGGACGCAGGTATCATCTATCCAATTTCTGATAGTTCATGGGTGAGTCCAGTTCAAGTAGTACCAAAGAAAGGTGGTATTACAGTTGTTAGGAATGAAACCAATGAACTTATTCCAACAAGAACAGTAATAGGTTGGAGGGTGTGCATAGATTATAGGAAACTCAATGATGCCACTCGAAAAGACCACTTTCCACTCCCTTTTATTGATCAAATGTTGGAAAGGCTTGCTGGTCATGCTTATTACTGTTTTCTTGATGGATACTTAGGGTACAACCAAATCCAAATTGCACCAGAAGATCAAGAGAAGACTACTTTCACTTGCCCGTATGGAACATTTGCCTATAGGAGGATGCCTTTTGGTTTGTGCAATGCTCCAACCACTTTTCAGCGATGCATGATGGCAATATTTTCTGACATGGTGGAAAAGTTTCTGGAAATTTTCATGGATGATTTCTCTGTTTTTGGTTTCTCTTTTGATGCTTGTTTGAATCATTTATCTATGGTATTGAAAAGATGTGAAGAAACTAACCTTGTGTTAAATTGGGAAAAATGTCACTTCATGGTGCAGGAAGGTATAGTGCTTGGTCATAGGATCTCATCCAAAGGGATCAAAGTGGATAAAGCCAAGGTGGAGGTTATTGAAAAATTACCTCCACCCACAACAGTCAAGGGTGTACGGAGTTTTCGTGGGCATGCGGGGTTTTACCGTCGTTTTATTAAAGATTTTTCTAAAATCACTAAACCCCTTTGTAGCTTATTAGTCAAGGATACACCTTTTATTTTTTTCAAAAGACTGTTTGCATGCTTTCGAACTTTTGAAGGAAAAACTGATTTCAGCCCCAATAATTTGTGCACTAGATTGGGAGCTACCTTTTGAGTTGATGTGTGATGCTAGTGATTATGCTTTAGGAGCTGTTTTAGGACAGCGAAAAAATAAATTATTGCATGTCATTTACTATGCTAGTAGGACCTTGAATGATGCTCAACTCAATTATGCTACAACTGAAAAAGAATTATTGGCTGTAGTTTTTGCCTTTGATAAGTTTAGATCCTATTTGATTGGCTCCAAGGTTATTGTATATACTGACCATTCAGTTCTCAAATATTTGCTAGCCAAAAGGGAAGCAAAACCAAGGCTATTTCGGTGGATTCTACTTTTGCAAGAGTTCGACTTGGAAATCAAAGACAAGAAGGGAACCGAGAACCAAGTAGCTGATCATCTCTCTCGACTTGAGCTTGAAGATGAACAAGCCACCACATCCATCCCAATCAATGAGGTATTTCCTGATGAACAACTTCTTTCCTTTTCATTAATAGAAGTTCCCTGGTATGTAGATTTTGTGAATTACTTGGTTAGCAATGTGGTCAATCCGGAGTTCTCATATCAACAAAAGAAGAAATTCTTTTTGGATGTAAAGCATTACTTTTGGGAAGGTCCTTTCCTCTACAAGCATTGCAAAGATCAAATCATTAGGAGATGTGTACCTAAAGAAGAGATGGATAATATCTTAAAGCATTGTCATTCACTCGAAGTTGGAGGCCATTTTGGACCAAACAAAACTGTTGCTAAGGTGCTACAATCAGGTTTTTATTGGCCCTCCCTCTTTAAAGATGCTTTTGCTTTTGTTTCCGCATGTGATCAATGTCAAAGAAGTGGAAATATTTCCAGAAAAAATGAAATGCCTCTAAACAATAATCTTGTTGTTGAATTATTTGATGTTTGGGGGATTGATTTTATGGGACCATTCCCTTCATCTTTCTCAAATCAATACATTTTAGTTGCTGTTGATTATGTTTCCAAATGGGTAGAGGCAATAGCCCTCCCTACTAATGATTCTAAAGTTGTGTTGAATTTTTTGAGAAAACAGATTTTCACCAGGTTTGGCACTCCAAGAGCAATCATTAGTGATGGGGGAAAACACTTTTACAATCAGCACTTTGAGGCACTCTTACGAAAATATGGTGTTACACATAGAGTTGTCACTCCTTATCATCCTCAAACAAGTGGTCAAGTTGAGGTTTCCAACCCGGAACTGAAGCGCATATTGGAAAAGACAGTTAACTCATCCCGAAAGGATTGGTCAAAGAAGCTTGATGATGCATTGTGGGCATACCGGACTGCTTTCAAAACACCAATTGGAATGTCTCCATACCGACTTGTCTATGGAAAAGCTTGTCATCTCCCGGTGGAATTAGAACACAAGGCCTACTGGGCAATGAAAACTTTGAATTTTGATCTTGTGGTAGTTGGAGAGAAGAGGCTTCTACAACTAAATGAGATGGATGAATTTCGGCTTGATGCTTATGAGAATGCTCGAATTTACAAGGACAGAACAAAACTCTGGCATGATAAGCACATTCAACGGAAGGAGTTTCTAGTTGGCCAAAAAGTGTTACTCTACAACTCTAGGCTAAGATTTTTTCCGAGCAAGCTTCGTTCTCGTTGGTCTGGCCCTTTCACTGTGGTAAAAGTTTACCCCCATGGAGCTGTAGAGATTCATCATGACACAAAAGGCATCTTCAAGGTCAATGGTCAGAGATTAAAGCCTTATGTTGATGAGGACTTCAAGAACTACAAGTCCTCCTATTTGTTCCACCCGTCAACATAAATGATGGTTTTCAATCAAGCTAATGACTATTATCAAGCGCTTCTTGGGAGGCAACCCAAGTGTTTTTCATTTTACTTTTTGTATTCTACTTTCATATTTACTCTTTTTTTTTTTTTAGGTTCTTGAAGGTTATTCACAGTCATACAAGTCCATCCTACAGTCCATTTCAACATCTGAAAATCTGGGGAGTATTTTGTCCCTTTCTCTTTATTTTCATTTTGCTCTTGAATATTGAGGGCAATGTTAGATTCAAGTTGGGGGGAGTTGTGCTGAAATATCATGTTTTGTTGACCTCTTTTTTGGTGATCTAAAACCCAGATTTTTTTTATTTGATGTACTGAATAGCCTGCTGGTAGGATAGTTTTCTTTGTGATGTGAATTTCTAGCTCATGCCTAGCAATCCAGATAGCTTGATATTCTTGGTTAAGCTTAAACAGTTGAACACATAATCACATGACTGGGAAAACTAATTTTTGGTCTTTATTACTTATCTTTGGATAGTGTGATTTCATTTAATTCATTTTGAACTTAGCACGAGCACACTAATGCATTGTGTGTGGGGTATGAGAATTGAAACCATTCATAGAAGTTTTGATAACTTGAGTTCTGTTGATTGACTTATAGATGGACAACTTTGGCATGGTAATTGTGGTATGAGAAAAGAAATTTTTTTTTTCAGAGTAACAAACAGTGCTAAGAGATTTTGAGCTCCTTTTTACTAAGTAACCGGGCCTCTTGCCTCACTAAGCAATGAGTGTTCGCGTCAAAAGGTAAGGAGTCTTAAATGGTTGATAATGTGTCTAGTTTAGCTTTGTAGCCTTTTTGACTCGAGTTAGTAAAACCTGTAGGGGTGTCTTCACACCTAATGCCCTTTGAGCCATCTGGTTCGGGAGTCATTAGTCCAACACTCGATAAATGGGTCAATTAGAAAGCTTAAGGAAGCTAGATATTGCACAGTCCACATGTAAAAAAAATATAGATATATATATATATAAAACAAAAATCTTACAATGTCATGCCTTGGTTGTTTTATCAAATAAGGAGTCCTCTGAATTTGGGTTTGTTAGAACTTTTATAATGGAATTATTTTGAAGCGTCATAATGATGTGTTAGATCACTTTACACCAAAGGCACTTGTGATGTTCCACTATCTAAGTATAAGTGATTAGGCTCATTGTTGATTTCTTAAGATCGTGAACATGGAGTTTCAAATTTTAAGTTATCCTTGAATATTAACTGTGTTGCTTTATCTTCTTTGATAGCATGTGTTTGAAATCAATTTCACGTTTGTGGTTATCATCCTGGTAAACCCTCACGAGACTATAACTCGTCCACTAGGGGCACCTAGGGGTTTAAAGGCTTGTTGCATATGCTAAATGCAATCGAGAGTGCCAGCGAAAGTGGTATAGTTAGGACTTTCTGTTTTAATTGTTTTAGTTCAGTTTTGCTAGGGAACAACAATAATTAAGTTGGGGGTGTGATAAGTCATGAAAATACCACATTTTAGCACATTAATTTCATGACTTATCTGGTTTTATTTCATATTTAATTCCCAATTTTACTTAGAAATTGTCAAAGTCTTTCATCTTTGTATTTTATTTTCATTGTCTAAATTGTGCTTAATTTGTTGATGTAGAGATACTCTTGGTGGTTATAGAAGTCATGGTTCAGACGGCGTAACATTCGGAGTCAAATTGCAGAAGTTATGATCAACGTTCGATAGCCGTTTGATAGTCGTTCGAACGTTCAGTGCAATTTTCTGTTGCAGACAAAACAGTAATTGGCATTCGCTGGCCGTTCGAACGTTCGTGTTTTGCAGAGAAACCCGAAAGTAGCGTTCGCTGGCCGTTCAACTATCGTTTGAACATTCATGTTCTGCAGAGAAACCCGAGAGTAGCGTTCGTTGGCTGTTCGATGAACGTTCGAACAAGAGAAGGGGAAACATTTGTTTGACTTGAACGTTTGACCCGCGTTCGACTGTCGTTTGAACGTTCAAGTCGTATAAACTGTTATAAAATTCCGAACTTTGCGGATTTGTTTCCTTTTCCTTGGGGATCTTCTTCTAACTTTTAGGAGGATTTTTAAGGGTTTCTAATTGAGGAGATAAGGTTGTTTTTGGACTTCTAAGTCATGGATATACAAGAAAAGGAAATTCTCTTTTCCTTAGGAGTTTCTTGTTGGAAGGAAAGTTTCTATTCCTCTTCAAGGATTTTTTGGCAAGCTTATGGGATTCTTATAAAGGAGAGAGCTAGAACGTGAGAAAGAGGGGTTGATGCTGGGAATGTGAGAAGAAAGTTGGAACGTGGGAGAGATCAGAGCTTGGATCATCATTAGTTTATTTCTTCTCTTTTCTTCTCTTTCTTTTATTATACTCTGTTTTTGATGGTTGTTCTTAGTTAAATCATGAACTAACTTTTATTACTAAGGCTTTGATGTAATCTAAACATGATGTTTTAATTTTGGATATTATTGCTAATGAATTTATGATTCATTCTTTGAGTATTTTATTATTGTGCTTAACCCAATTGAGTACTTGATCACCATTCAATTGTATTTGGTAGTTGTATTGAGACCTAGAGGAGATATACAATTTTAGTTATTGTGATAAAATACCATATTCTACATGTTGATAGAGATATTGGCATGGTTTATGTAGCTTTGTGTTTTTATACATGAAAGTCCTAGATCTTAATGTGCCTTTTTGTTTTTAAATTCACATGGAGATATCGTGAGTTATCGTGGGGAGGTAAGTTCGTTGGTGCTCGAGAGAGACCATTGGATAGGATAGGGATTTTTGCTTTCAAATTGGATTATAAAATTCAGTAGCATGTGTATTCAAGAGTTAATTCAGATTGGCTTATGATGAAATCAAATGCCTTAGTATTTTTAATCTCTTATTGAATCTTACTCTTTTATTTTCTTAGTTAATAATTTTAATTTCTAGTTAAACACCCATCTCACTTTTTGATTATCCAAATAAAATTTAGGATAGTAATTTCAGTATTTAGTAGCTACAATTCCCTGTGGGTTCGACACTCTATTTCATCACTTTATTACTTGTTACAAATTCGTGCACTTGCAAAAAAGTACATCACACCCCATCAGGCAGTGGTGACTCCAACTTCCCATTTTTCCCATTCGGAGGAACGAACTCTCACGTGCGCCTCGCAGCGTGCAATTTCATGTGCGCACAGGCTACCTTAGCCCTAATTTAGGAAGCCAACCAAACTTTGATCAGGGGAATCACCCCAGATCCATGCATTGAGTCCTGTGAGCCATGGGCCTTGACCCATTGAGTCCGCTGGAAGCACCCTAAGTCTGGATCAGTCTTTTTGAGCAGATGAAAGCCAGCCAGATCAGAAAAAGCAGATGAAAGCAAGCCAGATCAAAGCAGGGGCAATGAAACCCTAGATCTAGGACTTTTCAGCCTACCCCTTTTTGAAATCAATTGTATCCTTTCCTAGGGTTCCCAACAACCCTGGGATCGAACACTTTTCCAGCTTTCTAAGCTTTAAGCGATTTTGCCCTTGCTGGCAAGTTGTAAGCATCTCTTTAGTCGGATAACAGAGATTCTCCAGAACAGATGAAAAGACTGATTTGGACTTGGATGTGCTTCCTTACACAAGTATGTCTAGGAGTCGTGCCTTCACTGGCACCAACCCCTTTAGGGCTACACACACATTTCAATTCTGTTTATGTATTTTTGCTTGGTACAATGTTAGAGGATGGTAAGCCCTGCAACACTTGCCCTTACCCTGCTGCACATGCATGAATCATTTGCACATTAAAGTGCACCCATTTCAAAATCAAAACCACACCAACACTTTTGGTCAAAAACTGCTTTGAAAAAATGCACAAAAAGAATTTTCAAAATCAAATCACCTTCGGGTGTATATCAAAGTGCCTCAGGGCATACATCAAATTGCCTCCGAGAGTACATTAAAGTGCCTCAGGGCATACATCAAATCGCCTTCGGGCGTACATCAAAGTGCCTTTGGGCATACATTAAATCGCCTTCGGGCGTACATCAAGCCGCCTTTCGAGGTGCACATTGTTTTTCAATAGACACAGATTAAAGTGGCCTCCAGGCCTACATCAAAATCGTCCTTCATGACGTACATTTGCAAAAATCTCCTGTAACCCGCGACAAACCACTTTCCATGGTTATATCGAGCTGTCATCCAGGAGAAACATCGAATTACCCTTTCATGGGCATATTCTTTTCAACGGAAGGAATGCCATCCACGGCATGACGTGTGGAACTAATTCCAATGGTCCCCTAATGTTGCTACTTCATAGCACTAATTTCAAAATTTGCCAGTCACGGCATGATTTCGGATTTCGCCATCAAATGGCAAAACCTTAGAAAATATTTCCAAAAAAGTGTTTTAAACCGATCTTTCAAAATCCTTGTGCCATCCACGGCACACTCACAAAATTTCCAATGAATCATTGTGTCATGCATGGCACAGTCCTAAAATTTTCAAAACCACTGTGCCATCCACGGCACAAATCATAAAGTTTTTAAACTCCTGTGCCATTCACGGCATAAAACAAAAGAGAAAGAGAGATTTCAAAATTCATAGTGCCATCCACGGCATAGTAAAGCTTTCAAGCACATGGTGCCATCCACGGCACCTCACCAGATTCCCCAAAAAAAATCCATGTGCCATTCACGGCATAGAACCGATAAAAGATTTTCAAAATTCACTTTGCCATCCACGGCACCAAAACCAAGATTTCAAAAATCACTGTGTCATTCACGACAACCTAAAAATTTTCAAATGCATTTTGCTATACATAGCATCCCCTTTCGAGCTACCCTTCCCATTCACAGGATAGCACAGCTCACCTTCCGAACTACCCTTCCCATACACGGGATAGCACAGCTCACAGCATTCCTTTTTCAAGCTACCCTTCCCATCCATGGGATAGCACAGCTTACCTTCAAGCTACCCTTCCTATACACAGGATAGCACAGCTCACGAACCACCCTTGGGCTACCCTTCTCAAGTTTGAGATAGCATAGCTTCAGCTACCCTTCTCATACATAGGATAGCACAGCTTTCAAGATGACCACCTTTGGGCTACCCTTGCCAATCCTCAGCATAGCACAGCTTTCAAGAAGGCCCTAATTACAGCATTCACCCTTGGGCTACCCTTGTCAATCCTCGGCATAGCATAGCTTTCAAGAGGCCCTAATCACGGCATCCACCCTTGGGCTACACTTGCCAATCCTCGGCATAGCACAGCTTTCAAGAAGGCCCTAATCATGGCATCCACCCTTGGGCTACCCTTGCCAATCCTTGACATAGCACAGCTTTCAAGAATGCCCTAATCACGGCATTCACCCTTGGGCTACCCTTGCCAATCCTCGGCATAGCACAACTTTCAAGATGTTTCTTTTTATGCATAGCCATTCACAGCATTTGCCATACACGGCTGCAACACTATCTACAGTGCGAAGATTCTTTGTATCATACATAGCATTTGCCATACACGGCTGTAGCACTATCCACAGTGCGAAGATTCTTTTTGCCATTTACAGTACTAGCTCTGTGCACAGCATGAAATTCATTTTTTGCTACAAACACCGGTCACACCAGTCACGGTGCCCATTCCATTTCTACCACACACGGCACTCTAAACCACGGCTGCCCTCGCGCAGGAGCAGACCATTTTCAGAAGAAACTAACGTGTTTTTTGTTTTGTCTTTCCTTTTTATTTTGTTTTACCAAGGTTGAAAGCATTGCAGCCATTGCTAATCAGAGCCCATATCTACTAAGGTCCTACGCAAGGATGAATCCAGAAGAGCCACCTACGCCTTAGCCGCCGGTACCACAACCTTCGACACTGCAGCAGCCTCCGCCTCAGCGCTAGATTGAGGATGAGCCGGTAATCGTGAACTTAACTCAGTAGATGGGGCAAATCACCCAGCTGCTCCAAAGCTTAATTAGGCAGATGCCGCAACCGGTCATCCCTCAACGTCAAGGAGAACCATGACTATTGCCGCAGGGACTGCCAGGGCCACCACATGCCCCGCCAGCACCTATCTATCCAATGCCTCCACTAGATTTTCCTCCACAAGTTCCACCTCCGGCGGTGCCGCAAGGATAGTAGCCACATTAGACACCTCCTAAAGAAGCACTATATCTCCTACACATCCCGAAGATGAACCATGAAGAGGAAGAGGAATGGCACAAACAAAGAGTTGAGGCAAGGGGCATCTCGCCTGAAGTCAGTGCCATGATCAATGACCTCAGAGCAGAATGGCAAGAACTAAAAAGAGGGTCAGTGCCAGGAAGGATGACAGTTGACAATTTCTGTTTCTTCCCTGACATACGACTCCCGGTGAAGTTCAGGTGTCCCGACTTTGAGAAATTTGACGGAACAGGCTGCCCAGCAGCACATCTCCGATCATACTGTGGAGCCATGATGGGGTACAGTAGGGAAAGCAGTTAATGATACAGCTATTCCAGAGGTCCCTAACTGGGCAAGCACATCGATGGTTTTCCACTTTGAACCCCGTACAGATCCGGACTTGGTCAGACCTGGCACACCTCTTCATTGAACAATTCAGGTTCAACTCTGAGGTTGTACTTACCAGGATGGAACGGATGAGGATGAGCAAGAAGGTAGGCGAGATAATCCGGGATTATGCTCGGAGATGGCGCGAACATGCAATGATGGTGTGCCCACCACTGACAGAGGAAGAGATGGTCAGCCTATTCATCTCAACCCTGAGACAACCATACTATTCCCACATGATTGGCCAGCAAGCTACAAGCTTTAGTGCTTTGGTCCAGATCACCGACAGGGTTGAGAGCGGCATTAAAGCAGGATTGATAGAGGCAGGCTCACCTGGGGCAATGTCAAGAAGACCAGTAAATGGAGGCAAGAAGCCTGAAGACCAGAAAGAAGTGGCAAGCGTTGACTTTGCACAGGGGCAACGACCACTCCACCTGAAAAGAGGGTCTCATCGACATGGTACGAGGCCCACAGGATCGGCACCACTGCAAGGTGTGCAAAGGGAAGATCGAAGATAGAGGGTATTCACACCACTTCCCTATACAATGGCAGAGCTCTTTCCCACATTGCTGAAGGGAGGCTATTTAAGGTTGATAACTCCCAACCCAAATGCAGCATTAGGGAGGAACTATGACCCTAAAGCAATTTGTGAATATCACATGGGGTCACCGGGGGCATGCCACTAATCAGTGTTGGGCCCTCAGGCATGCAATCCAAGATCTGATTGATGCAAGGAGAATCACTGTAGACCCTCCTACTCTTGCCAAGACACCACCCGTTGCCATAGAAGTGAATCCTCTTCCAGACAACAAGGGGGCATCTTCGAGCGGAACAAGCTAGAAAAGAGGCAAGGCAAGGTTGCAAGGTGCAACCAACTCCCAAGAATCCAAAATCTTCACTGGATGCGGTCCCACGCCGAGTCCACTATTCCTAGGCTAAGTTAAAATTTACTTTTTGCATCAACCGTTCCTGGTGTTTGGTCATTCTGTAAATATTTTTACATGCTTTTGCTTTCATACAAACTTTTGTAAAAAAACCCTTTTTTGAAAAAAGAAGAAGAAGAAAATACTTTTTGGAAAAGAAATTGCAAGTGCTTGGGTCGATGATGATATCATTCTGAGACCGCACCTTTTTTGGCACGACCATGATCATGGAAAAATGCTGAGTTGCTCAAAAGTGTCTTCAGCTGAGTGCAACATACTGCTCCCATGAGAACCGTGACTAAGCCAAAGGCAACCTTTTCCTGATCCATGCCTTGATTTTTCTTCCGAACCTATCTTTACACTGAGGCAAAGTGATCCTTGAGAGAAAAGAAAGGAAAAGGAAAGAAAGTGCCTAAACCAGCTAAGGGCCAAGGCCGGCTTTAGCATCATGTCTTTAAAAAAGGATGGGAGGCCATCCTTCATGCATCTTGAATTTTAAGATCCGCTAGTCAAAACACTTTGGGCTTGATCGTGTTATTCAAATACCCGTGTTGTGTCTAGCCACCCCACATTGGGGCAAAGCTAAAAAAGGAAAATAAAAAGGATGAATAGATTCTTCAATGAATTTGCATGAAACAATTCAACCAAGTTGTCACAACTTCGGCAAAAGGATGAAAGGCCATACTTGCTTCATTTCCCCAGTTTTCAAAGTCATATCTCTAGTCAAACCATTTGAGCCTAACTTTCTTTCTTTTAACCCACTGAGTCATGAACCCTAAATCTGGTGCTGGGTAAAGAAGAGAAGACATGAGAAAAAACAAAGAAAAGGAAAAGAAAGTAGAAAATACACTGGAGCATGCTAATCAAAGCAAAAAAGTCAAGATGACCCCAGAGCAAAGGAAAGGAAAAGCAAAAATGCTAGAGGAAAAGGTGAAGGTCACAAAAGGCCTCAAAAAGAAAAGGAAAGAAAGTGAAAAGGCATTGGCAAGGCCCAAGCAGTCAAGAAAAGGGTAGAACATGACTCGACCCGTTTACAAAAGACTTTGAGCTGTTTTCCCTTTCTTTCATAAACCAAAAACCTCAGCCTTTGTTTCTTCCCATCAAAAAGTCCTTTCTGATTTCAGAGAATGTGACAATTGAATTCATGTAGATCTATGAGGAAGGAATCTAAAAAGAGGAATGAGCTTTGGCAAGACACAAGGTAAAACCTAAAAATGAAGAGATAAGAACTTGAGCCTTATATCCCATCATTTCTCAGACTTAAAACTAAGCCGATGTTTCGTCCTAATGTGAAGACCTTTCTGATCTATGGGACAGGATGAACAAAAGTGGACCAAAGACCCTCAAGCTGGGGCAGGCACTAACCCCAAGGGAAAAGACAAAGGGAAAACCCTCAATTGCAAAATCCTGAAACCACCCTAAATGGCTGGTTCAAGGTGAGGGAAACCAAAACTGGGGAAGGGAAAACACTCCTTGAGACATCCCTCATCTTCTAAACCTTTGTAGAACCGCTGAGAGCCAATGCCAGCACAAGTCAAGAATTTCATGGGAATATGTATCGAACACACCGTCCCAGAACACTTCAAGCTAACAAAGCAAATTACCATGGTCACTGGTCCTGCCATTTCTTTTGAAGAACTTTTACAAAATTTCTAAAAAAGTTTTTGAAAAAAAAATTTTCACTTTAGTCATGTGCACTCGCACACACAATAAAACCAAGTAAGCCACAAGTGCTTATAGTATGAATTTCAGATACCTCACCACGCTATGAGAATTTTGCAGGCCCATGCCAGGCAAAAAAAGTTAGAGGATATCAAGAAGCAACCTCAAGCCGAAAAAAAAGAAAAAAAGAGGAGAAGAAAAGAAAAGCAAAGCGGAGGAAAGCCATGCGGTAATCCAAAGCGCACCAAGAGGGAGTTTGCAGAAAGCTCACCTGTCCCTTGCGGGTTCTTTCCCAAATAAAGAATCCCCACAGCCCCAGTGGAAAACCATCCAGAACAAAGCTTAAGCAAGCTCAAGAACAAGAGAAGGCGTGTTTTGAAGACAAAAGGGCAAATTGGCCCCTATGTAATTTTTTATTTCCCACTTTTGTAAGTAAAGTAGAACAGGTGTGTGACCTTGAGGCACCGGGCAGCGCCAGGAGCACCTCCTCCTTCCTATCTCCTTCCATTCGTTGGCCTACCTCTAGCCGCCATTCCTAAAAATATATATATAAAAAAATAAACTAAAAAAAAATGTTTACATCCTCACTGAAAACTGAAAATTGCATCCTCACTGAAATCTGAAAAGCTGAATCATCCAGAAAACCCAAAACCAGTGCATCGACATTAAAGCAATTCCCAAGAACCAGAATCTAGAAAAGGTGCTAATCACCACCTATTTCTAAGAACCAAAAACGGAAAAGTACCACACGCGTAATAGCCTCGCGTTAATGTGCTCTATCCCACAAACCAAAAATCAACTCCAAGGCTCTCTTAGAAAGATGTAAGGAATGCAAAATTTGGGTTTCTTTCAACCTTTGTCATTCATCAACAAGTGACTCCGACAAAGGGGGGCAGCTATAAGCACCCAAATTTTGATCAAACCAAAATGTGCTAAAATGCAAAACCTAGCTAAGAGTCAAACCCTAAAGGGGACAAAAGTTGACTTTTTGATCAAGTGCAATTTGGTCACCATACTTCTTCCTAATGATTAGGAAATTCAGACATGATTCTAACGCAACTGAGTTTGCTAAAATCGGGGTCCGGATGAAGAAGATATGAGTCGGTCAAACTTGAGGGGAGCAGAAATTAACTTTTTGTTAAACCCCGGATCAACTACTTAACCCTATCCTAATAGATAGATGACTCCAATACAGTTCTAACGCAACTGAGTTTGCTAGAATCGGAGTCCAGATGAAGGAGATATGAGCAGTTGAAGTTTTCGGGCAGCAATGCCGGAAACTGCACACGTGGCAAAAAAAGCATCGCAAGTGGCGAAAACGCAGATAAATATCTCGAGGATTAATCTGTAAATATCCAAAATGTTCAAAATATCCCAGGGACTAATCTGAGAATATCCAGGGGCAATCTACAATTATCTTAAGTGTCAAATCGGTCAAATAGAGGGGCAAATATGTAAATATCCTTTTTGTATCCGACCATATATGTCGGATACACAGGTTATTCTTCAGATCCGAAATTATATTTTGGATAAAAAGATTTTCCCGCTTGATTCGCGTGGATTCTTCGACAGATTCACTGACAAAATTGAATTTTTGAAATAATTGTGTTTGTATCCGACATTTTATGTCGGATACAAAGAACATATAGTATATCCGACATTTTATGTCGGATACAAAAATTTTGCTATAAAAAGGCCAGCAACCCCCCTGGCCGAGGGTTGCTGGCCTCACCCCTGTTTCCCCCTTCCCTCATTGATTTGAACCCCTCTTCTTCCACCTCTCTTCATCCATACACCCTCCCCACAGCACCTTAAGGCCTTGTAACTCTCCTGTTCCCTCTCCTCTTCTTTCTCATCCAATCAAAAGGAAGAGGACTTGCTGCTGGTGGTGAAGAAGGAAGCTCCAGCCCTTGTTCCAGCTTCAAGAAGGTGCTTACACACCACTCAAGGGTGGTCCAACCCCAAGGTAGTGTTTTCCATGACACTTTGTTCAACATGAATCAAAATGAGCTCATTCCAAGCATGATTAGGTTGTTATTCATCCTTCGCATGTTCTCTTTTCTTTTTGAGCACGATGATATCTTTTTCCCTACTTATGTTCTCCATCTTGGAATAAGAAAACTCCCATGGTAAGGGGAGTATACGTGTGAGTTCAAGGGAGGGAGGGTTTCCATTATGCATGTCTCCAATGGCCTTTAGTGTGTCACTTTGCTATTGATTTGCTTCATTCGAAAGGGGGAGCATGTTCCCCCATGTTTGCCTCTCATGTATCCCATCATAAGCCCCTCCTTTGTCCCTTCTTTCCTTGATTCTTTTATTTCCATGTAAAGCTGATTTTAGTATGCTTTTGTAGTCTCTAAAGTATGCATGCATGCACATCTTCACACACCCACTAGAGCTATGTTAGGCCATTATATATGCTTGAGTTGTTAGCCATCCCATGGCACACATGAGCACACACACATGCCCTTCACTTTTCATGCTCATAACACACAAAAAATTCATGCTTGTTCTCCATGGTTCAAGAGCATGTACATTGGGTTCGGTTTATTGTCTTTCCTTTGTCTTATTAGTTTGCCGTTATGTAAGGATGGTGAAGACCAAACAGGGACATCAAGGCCCCTGTGTTATTGCTAGATTCAGGTTCAAATGGGAGGAGGCAAAACCCTAGGCCTCCTCCCCCTCTCCTATAACCTAAAGCCCAAAAAGAGACCTAAGGAGGGGTGTCCCCCTCTCTAAACCACTGTGGGCCCACACTGGGGTCCACACGGCTGTTGGAACATCCAAAGAAGTCCAGAAACCCAAGCCCCTTGGAGAAATCCGAAAAAAGCCATTTTGTGTGCTGATCCGACAACTCAGGTCGGATTAGCACACTTTACTGTGTAGCTAAAATTAGATTTTGGCTACACTGCCTTTCCTGTGTAGCCAAAATCTAATGTCAGCTACACTCTGTTTTCTGTGTATCCAAAAATCAATTTCGGATACACCCTGTAATTCTTGATTTTAGGGTTTTAAACCCCTGTGCCATTTTGCAATTTGTTTCAATTAAACCAAACGAGCCAGCAGGGTTTTTGGGTCAACTGGAAACCCAAAACGGGATGTGGACCAACCCGGTCCAACCAGACACACTTGTGGGCCTTCCAACGGGGCCCACCCAGCCCAACATACGTGCTTAAACTTGAATAAGAAAATGAGATAATTGAGTGGGCCAGACCCTCCGAGGCCCACCAAGGTCCAATTCGGGGTATGCATGCTTAGACTAAGTTGTGGTTTGGCCGAGACTGCGGGCAGGGCCTATCAGGCCCGCCAAGCCCTAATTCCCTAGGCCAAGGGCCCCAAGCCCAAGGCCTAGCCCACCAATGAAGAAATTTAATGAAGATAAATCAAAATCACTTGGCAACCATCTTGAAGCCCACACGGGGGCCCACAAATTAGTCCTGACTCACTTTGCATGAAAATCACTTAAATCACCAAACTCGAACTTTAAAATAAAAATCAATTCATTGAACCAAAGCCCAAAGGGCCTCTCAGGCTTAGACTGAGGCCCAACCAGAGGCATGAGGGCTTAACTTAGCCCACCAAGGGATCCTTAGGGCCTTCCAACGGGGCCCACCCAATCAGACTTAGACCACTTAACTAAGCAAGATAAAATCAAGTAAAGGGACCCACACCATTCCGGTGGTCCCACCAAACTTAACCAAATTGAGCATGTCTTGGACTTAGGAATCGGATGAGTATTTGAATCAAGTTGACTCAAACCAGGAAAGCCGTGGGACCCGTCATTTGACGGGGCAGACCGAAGTGTCTACGGACTTCCCCGAACCGTAACCGAGACCCTACGTAGAATCTCAAGCCGCAGACCCGCCTACTAGACAAACTTAGGCACCCAGGTGTCTGCCTGCACCCCATCAGGCAGTGGCGACTCCAACCTTCCCAAATTACCCTTTAGGAGGCACGCCCACCCGTGCGACCATGTGCCACAGTGTTTACTTCAGTTAATTGTTTATGCGGATTGATTGAATATTATACTTTGGTTTTGCTTAAGGAATTGTGATACCAGAGGTTGGTGTGCTTGTGACCAGAGGTTGGTCTGTTTGCAACTAGAGCTTGGTTCATTTGTTGAGTTATTTTGTTTTGGTCTAGCTTGTCCTGGATCTAGAGTCTATGCTTAGTAATGTGATGTGTTGCCTTTATTGTTGTAATTGCATAGCCACGAGTGTTGCCATGACCAGGGTAGCGCAGCCTGTATCCTTGGATAGGCCGAGTTGTCAGTGTCGAAACCCGGAGTAGGCCGACACTGGATGACAAGTTCCTGGGTAGGCTGTCATTTCATAGTACCGAGCCTATGTTGGCAGGACTGTGTACCAGGAGGCTTGGATGTCGCTTTGGCATGTTGAATTACTCAATTAAAGTGAATGCATAACATTAGCCTCAGTGGTTGTTGTTTTCAATACTGATAATTGGTTATCATTAAGGATTATTTTTTGATCGTTTGACATTGCTATTGCGATTTTACTTATCTGTTGAAGTTCATTAATTATAACGACTTGGTCTGCTAAATTATCGTGAGCTTAGTCGGATTAATCATGTTATCGCCATCGTTACCGAGGTATTATTCGATCCATGTATTATAACTATGATAAATGTATTGTGCATGCATGTGCTGCTTACTAGGATATTCGTATCTCATTCCGTATTATCTTGTTTTGTTTTCAGCTGCTCCCGAAGAGGACGATGCATGCGGGTAGTTGCTCGGTTATGTGAGTTTTAGAGTTGTATTACTGTAGTCGCTATTTTAGTTGGTAGCATGCTCTGATTATTTAGTTACTGTTGTTCATGTTGTTCCTTCACTCTGATATTGCGATCCTACGTTATATACTAACCTCCGGAGATGAGTTATAGTTTCCCTATGTAACTCAGATCCTAGGAGTTACAAAGGGAATCCCTCTATTGCTCATAACCAGGTGGGGAACCCCCTCCCCACCTGAAGTCCTTGAGTGCAAACTCCAAAGAAGGGAGAGGCCCCAAGCCTTCTCCCTCCTTTCCCCCTTGGTTTAACCCAAGAAAATTAGGTTTATCATGCTAAAACCAACTTGGAAGACCACTGTGGGTCAACACAGTGACCCAGGGTGGGGCCTGATGGGCTTGATCCATATGGGTCATACAGATCAGGCCTACCCATATGGAATATATGAGGCAACACAAAAAGAACCCTAAAATACGGAATTTTCGGATTTAACAAGATTAATTAACAATTAACCAACCTACTCTAACCTAATGAGGCCTCTGATTAATTAGAGACCTCTCTTGGGACTTGGGCCCACCCGGGGCCTAATAAGATCCCCTTGTGGGCCTTCCAACGGGGCCCACACCCACCTTGCTCAACCAAGGTCCACCCCCAACGGTGGACCCGAGCCATTTGGATAAGCCCAATGGGCTTCCTCTAAAAATCTAAAACAATTAATAATCTTTACATGCTTAAATAACCTCCAAACTAAATAAACCAGAACCAAAAGGGGTTATTCAACATAACCCCCAAATAGGGACTTGGGCTTGCCTTAAGCCCAAATTGGCATACCTGTGGGCCTTCCAGTGGGGGCCCACACCAGACCCACATCACCTTTAAATAAAAAAGATAAAAATCAAATAAAAAGGGGACCCATACCACTCAAGCGGTCCCCACATAGACTTAAAGGAAAAAGATGCATATCTGACATAGGAATTGTGTGAATAGACAAAGGAGTTGACTTTAAACCAGGAAAACCTATGGGACTTGTCACCCGATGGGGCGGAATGGGGTGTTTACGGACTTCCCCAAACCATAACCGAGAGCTTAGATAGAATCTCAAGCCGCAGACCATCTAATAGACAAACATCAGGAACCCAGGTGTCTGCCTGCACCCCATTAGGCAGTGGCAACTCCGAAACCCCAACATTCTCCCTTCAAAGAGAGGCACCACACCCGTAGTGCACCTCGAGTTAGACGTGCAGCCTGCGGATCGACGCGCGCACAACTTGGCGATTCCGCTGGGGACCTTCTCAACCCAGTTGGACCCTGGTTATAAAATGAGTCAACATAAGGGGGATATAGGTTGGTTTAGGGGATCTTTTCGCCTTTCCTTAGTAAAGTATAGAATACACGTAAACATGTATTCTGGGGAGTTCTGTCAAACGGACTCAAATGGCCTAAGGAAACTGGTTTTTAAGCAGAACCACTGTGTCCTCTCCAATTTCCTGGGAACTCTCCCAGAACATGGTTTTGTGTGCCAATTCTTCACTTTACTATATAAGTTAGTAAGAACCCTTTTTTCCATAAATATCCAAATCAAACTCACCCAGTTAGACACAGCACTCAGCCCCACTGCACACATGGGCACTAATCACACCATGGATGATTTAATGGCTTTAATAACAACTGCGTAGGGTGACACGCGCGAGGGAGGCCACGTGAATGATCCGAACCAACATGAGATATGGTACATGGATATTGCTTCTTCTTCACCAAAACTTAGACCTCTCTAGCAGCCACCCTTCTGATTTGTATAAACAAACTTTTGGGATGGTATTAGCCTCATGCGCCCACGGCTTGCCTGGGAAAGCGAGGTAAACCCATCTCCCCATGTTTCTAGATTCCTATAGCGCCACTGGTTTCTTACCGTAGTACGCAAGGGTCTAGTACTTGGTCCAGACCCTTGTAGGTGTATGTCTCGGGCTAGGTATCCTTTCCCACCTATTACGTCTGAATACCATGCGATACTTGAATGTGTTTGAATGATGATACAAGATGAGTAAAATCAATTTAAAATCCAAGAGTCCATCAGGGGCAACAACACCCACATTTTTTTGCATCAAATTGAGTAAACCCTAGATCATGGGCTACCTTAGCCCTAATTTAGGAAGCTGACTTAATTCTGATTAGGGGAACCGCCCCAGATCCATGCATTGAGTCCTGTGAGCCATGGTCCTCAACCCATTAAGTCCGCAAGAAGCACCTAAGTCCAGATTGGTCCTTTGATCAGATGAAAGCTAGCTAGATCAGACAAACAGATAAAAGCAGGCTAGATCAGAAAAAAGCCACAAAGGCCTAGTGCGCGTGCATCGGAAACGCCGCACCGTGGGGCACACGGATTTGCGTGCCTCCGGATGGATAAAATGGGAAGGTTGGAGTTGCTACCGCTTGAAGGGGTGAAAGCGGACACCTAGGTGCCTAAGTTTGTCTATTGGGCTGGTTTGCGGCTTGAGATTCTAAGCAAGGTCTTGGTTACGGGCCGAGGAAGTCCGTAGACACCCCAGTCTACCACGTCGAGTGACGGGTCCCATAGGTTTTCCTGGTTTGAGTGAACTCAATTTTCACTCATCCGATTCCTAATCCAGCATGCACAAATTGGTTAAGTCTGGTGGGACCACCTGAATGGTGTGGGTCCCTTTATTTGGTTTTATCTTGTTTAATTAATGTGAACTTGGTCTGATTGGGTGGGCCTCGTTAGAAGGCCAACAGACTCTTTGGCGGGCTTGGTTAAGCCCACATGTCCCCTAGTGGGCCTCAGTCTATCCTGAGAGGCCCTTTGGGTTTAGGTTTAGTGAATGGATTTTATTTGAAGTTCAAATTTGGGAGTTATATTGAGTTTCATGCAAAAAGTGAGTTTGAAGGGTATTGTGGGCCCCTGGGTGGGCCTCACAGTGGTGGCCAAATGTTTTACATTATCTTGATTTAATTCTCCAATTTGGGCTAGACATTGGGCTTGGGGCCCGCAATCCAGACTTAGGCTTGAAAACCCAAGATTCTTGAAGTTAGGGTTTGAACCCTTTCTTGTTTGGTTAGTGGGCTTGGTGGGCCTACATGGTCGGTGTAACGCCCCCAATCCAGGTTTATTTAAACATATAAACCTAAATTTGGTTTGTTAGGAAAAATGGCCCAAAACATTATTCCAGACTTAAACAATTTCATTTATTATATCAGAGTGCGGAAATAAAAACATCTTTCAGAAAGCGCGGAATTAAACAACCAAAATAATCCTTTTATATTTCATCTATGAAGTCTGGAAAGGGTTCAACTAAATAACATAAATAACATCCACCAAGGGTGTGGAATAAAGATGCCAATTATCCTTCCAATAACATCAAACTCCTCAAACAAAATACTAAAAATAATCCCTAAGAAAATAAATCTAAATGTCTCTCCATGTCCTTCTGGACCTACACAGGAATGAAATAGTCTTCTTCCTGGTAATCACAGTAATCCCCCAGAGTCTCTACCCCAGTAACGTCCTCTCCAGGAATATCTGAAAACAAAACCGATAAAATAATAATGTGAGAAACAACATCTCAGTAAGCAGTCATGCAAATAGTTGACCACAATAAAATATGCAACGTTTAATCAGAATAATCACAATACGATACAAAACAACAATGAAATACAATTTGTCCACCTCTTGGGACTCATGAAATAGTATACCAGAAAAAGAGAGTAGACATGTGCGAGTATGCTACCTAACCGAATTACGATGGACTAGCCGCCCTACAGTCTGGCTATTCAACACCAACGGAAGAACCCAACCATGAGTTAGCATGTACGGCCCAACCAATCCAGGAGTGGGTAACGTAGTGACCAACCAATCCAGGAGCGGTACCATCCTCGAGATGATGGAATGCCTCAGACACAGAATTCAAACCCCTCTAATACACATTTCACTTACTAGCTATTCTATGGATCCATATAACTACTAAGCCCACTCAACAGTGAGAAAACCAACCAAGGTAATGGACATACTTCTCAATAACACCCACCAAAATATAGAACCATATCTGTAACCAAATCCGCCCATGCGGGATACAATAAATCAGGCACCAATCTTGTCACACCAATGACCCAAAACCAAAACAAAATGTACCAAGTCATATGTCCAAAACTCCAGGTTTCAACGGGCCAATATGTCTCGAATGTGTATTGACTCCATTGATGGACAAAATACCTTCATATCACCCATATACAGGTGTATGAACTCACAAAACCAACCTTGGTTAAAAGTAAACTCTTTTGGAACAATGGAATCAAGTAAAAGTGCCTCTTTAGAAACATCTACCCAAAATCTTTATAAAATTGAATTTTAAACATCCACCAGTGCAAACACTTCCCAAATACCCCAATCTTGATGGCACATAGGTTAAATTTGGATAAAAACACTTCCGTAGTGAAAACTAGGTTGAAAAATCAAGTTTTCTAAAATTTGACAGACTGGTCGCTCAAGCGGCCAAGGGCTCTCGATCAGCCTTACAAAACAGGTTAATTCAGGGTAGGTCGCTTGAGCGACTGTTCTAGCGACAGTTCAATCTGGGTAAAATTGCTCTCAGGTTTTGGAATAATTACATAGGGCGCTCGAGCGACTGCTCAGGCGGCCCAATACGTGAAAAATCCGTAACTTTGCGAAATTCCATAAAAATTCCACAACTCAATATTTAATGCATCAAAACCATTCTAAATCATTCTAAAATACTTTATAAACATGCTAGAACAATTCCCAACAAATAAAACATCATAAAAAACAAAAACAAACGCATCAAACACCGAATAACCATGTATATCGTCTAAACACGAATTTAGAGTTTATGCAAGCATCAAGGGACTACTTACCTGGTTTAGGTACTTAAAACTTCTCTAAAAGCAACAAAATATCACTCCTAAGGTTGCCAAACGATCACAACAATCCTCGATCACGTCTGGATTCAAAAATCACACTTTTAAGACTCTTAAACATACTCAAATCTCCAGAACAGAAACTTCTATCTCTTTGGCTCTTACCTGAGTTTTCTATACACGAAAATACTCCTCCTTCTTCTCTAAGATGGCTCCAATAGTTGTTTAGGGTTTGGTTTAGTCACAAGGCAACTAGGAGAAGAAAATAGGAACAAGAAGGAAACGAGCGGCTTTTTCTATTTTGAGTCTTTAAGCTCCACGTGAATAACCACTCCATGCACTACTAGGTTTAGTTTATTATTTAAAGTCTTTTACTAAATTGCCCTCCTTCATTAAACCAATTGCAACCAAACCTTCTTAAACCAACTTACCCCTCGAGTCAACCCACTATCATTGGGTTCGACCAACCCCTTTTATTTTCATTATTTATAATATGATTAATTCTTACTAATATAACCATAGCAACAATAATTATTAAATTAAAATTATATTTGGTCAATAATTAGGATCTCACCTTATATAGGCTCTCCTATCATCTCCGGTTCATCTTGAACTCCTCCGGGTTGAACCAAAATCGCATCTCCTGTATATTATTAACCAATTAGTCTAGTTACTAAAATCTGGGATTTTACAGTTGGCTATACACAGTCCTTAGCTGATCTGACCTGAGTTGTCGAATCAGCTTACAAAGTGCATTTTTTGGAATTTTTTCGAATGGGACAGGCTTATAGACTTCCTAGGAAGGTGCTAAAGCTTTGTGGGCCCCTGTGAAGGCCCACATAGGTTCAGGGGTTAGGGAACACCCCAATGCTTGGTCTCCTTTGAGGGTTTTTTGCAACAAGGTAGAGGGGGGAGGCATGGGAAGTTGCCTCCTCCCACTTGAGCCACATACAACAACTAAACAGGGACCAAGGAGTCCCTGTTTTGCTCTCTAAATTCAGGAACCAGCAAGTACACAAGTCAATGAAGATCTAACCCCATGAAGACCTAGAATATGCTCCAAGCCATGACATGAGCATGCATGCTCTCATACACAGTATGCATGGGGACAGCAGTTATTCGAGCTCAAATTTATGCAAAGTAGAGAGGGTAGCATGAGGGGGAAGTGACCTGACATGCTACTAGGGTGAGGGAGTTCATACATGCATTCAATGGGTATGATGGCAAACATGCTATACAAGTTTACATGAAAAGAACACTTGCTGCAGGTACTGAGAACAGCAGCCAGTAAGGAAGATTTAAAAAGGATTTAAACATGCTAATGGGGGTGGGAACAACATAAAAAAGGTGTAAAAAAGGGAGCCTTCATGCATGGTTCTAATGGACTGAACTAGCGGGGCGTTGATGCATGAACATGCTGTAACCAGCAACTACTAAGGGGGGAAGGGGGACTTGTTAGTGCACAAAATCAGTGACACTTTGGTTGGTAAAACAGCAGCCAAGCAAAGGGGTGGGGGAGCATGGCAATGGCTAGGTGGGGAGCATGTTAACATCCAAAGACAGTAAGCTGAAGGGGGCAAGAGGGGGCATGTTAATAATCCAAAATAGTAGCATACTAAAAGGGGGAGGGGGACAGGCTCATACGTGTAGGCATGCATATTTCACAATCAACAAAACATGCCAAAAAGGGAACCATCCATCATAAAAGAGCACACAAAAGAAGGGAACGAGAATCACAAAAAAAGTAGGAGAAGGGATAGTGGGGCTTATACAAAGGGGTACATTAGAGTGAATACAAGGGGGAACATCCTCCCCACTTAAATGAAATAAAAAAAACATGATGGACCAGCACCTGAAAACACCTTAAAAAACATGTGAAAGTGTCACTCATCCTCCCTTAAGAACATATACTTGATCTCCTTTACCTTTTAAGACCTTCATGTAGTGAAAAAGAGAGAACAATACATGCGAAATAGGCACTAGAACGGATTTATACTAAGGAGGAGACCAAGCTCATTAGATATCCTTGAAATACTTCCATTTTTATATATGTGAAAGGAGATGTGGTAAGAAGCCATACCTGGTGGTTTTAGGGTCTTCTTGTAGTGTGTAGACACCTCTTGGAGGCAAAACAATGCCGGAGCTCCTCTCTTTACCACCAATAGCAAGTCCTCCTCCTTTAGCTTGGATGAGAAGGGAAAAGAAGGGAGAAAAATAGGGGTAGAATAGTCTTAAAATGGTGTTTGGGTGGTATAGGGGCAACGAGAGGTGGAAGAGATGGGATTCGAGCCAGTTGGGGAGGGGTGAAGTGGAGGTAAGGCCAGCAACCTTCGGCCAGGGGGTTGCTTGTAAAATCCCAAATTTTAATGTAATTAAAATTTATTACTTAAGTAGGTAAAATAATTTAATTGGCAAATTCCACCGAAAAGGAGATCAAAGGGGTTCAAATCGGAGTCTCGAGTGAAACCAACTTGGAAAATTCTATTTATAAAGGTGAGGAAAATTATTTAGATTCATTTGGTTAGTTATAGCATTTTGATGATGTGGCATGCAAGGGATTATAGCTAATTAAGTGTGCGGGTACAGAAATTTGGGTGGAGTGTAGCTGTGTGGGATCACGATTTAAGTTGCCTGAAGGTGGCAACTATATATATAATCAGAGGTTGAGTTCGTTCAAGTGTTTAGTTTGGTAGTCAAGCAAACCACCAGGAGATCAGGGAGAAGAAGAAGAAGAGCTAGGGTTTGTGGAGTCAAATTTGGAAAATTGGAGGCGATCAGAGGGAGCATAGGGTGATCGTTTGGTCTCTGTTCAAGAGAGGTCAAAGACATTTGCGGCAGCAACTCCAATTCATCTAAGAGTAGAAATCTCAGCAAGTTAAATCAAAATTCAGGTAAGATTATTGTAGTCAGGTTAGATTTCGTTGAGAGTTATCAGAGAATCTCAGATCTATAGAGATCTGATCAATTTATCAATTTCTACAGAAGTGTTCAATCGTTGGTTTGAGCTAGAACTGATTTTTCTTACAGCAGCAACTTCATTTCTTTTGGAGCAAATTATCCTTGTGAATTCAGATCACCTGAGTAAGTAGCATCTCCAATTTTTGTTTTGACTGAATTAATTGATGGAATGTATTGAATACATGGATGAGTTGCTGAAATTGCTGAAACGCTATTTAAGCATGGAATTGGCACCTGAAATTGTTGGAGGTGATAACTCGATTTTTTTAAATCCAAACCTGCACAAGAACAACAGTTAGAGAAGTAGGAATAATTAAGAAGAGGTTTGGAAAGAAAACTTAAGGTCAGTCTAGGTGAATTTCTATTTGCCGCACTGCATTTCAGCAAATCATATGAGGGTGCCCAGCAGGGCTGAGTGCAGCAGGGCTGAGTGGCGCCAACCTCCCCAGGGTTGGCGCCCAACATAAATTCAGACCATTTAATTGTTGTTAGTTAATCTCATTTAAAGTATGACATTAGGGATTTAATTAGAGATGATTGAGGCAATTAGAGTGAGAAGAGAGGTACCGGAATAGGAGTATAAAAGAAGTGTTTTAAAATAAAGAAATTTGGTGAATGTATGTTTGAATTGCTGGAATTTTCTGTTGGAATGGTGATGGTGGCTAAGTCATTAGGGAAAGATTTCTTGCATGAATTAAATTCAAAAAGGTCCATATAGGATATTTAGATGAGAAGAAATGTGTTGGAGGTGAAATGCAGAAGAAAATTCAGGTCAATTCATAATGAAAAGTGAATTATGTTGTTGTGCTGAAATTTCTGTTAGAAAACTTTCATGTGCAGCTAATGTTATGATGAATTGAATCAGGCTTTAATTGAATTTGAAGTGGTGAAAAAACATTGGTTAATGTAACGCCCCAAACCTGGGTCAGTGCAAACCAGCACCCAACCCGAATCCGGTTCACTACTGTAACAACCCGAATTCAGTTCAACAACCAAATCCGAGATGTTACTGGCCCATATCAAATAACATCAAGAATATACCAGACTAAAGAAATAAATAATCCAATCAATTAATTAACTATCAGAGTGCGGAACAAGTATGTGCGGAAGTACAGTCTAAAATCCTCAAGAACTAATATAATCAACCATCAATCTCAATATGAAAGTCTGGTAAAATAAAAGGGTCACTATCTCTCTCATCTCTCTAATACATCAAACCAAAATGAATAATAATCTAATCAAAATAACTAAGTCTATATCAATCCACAACCTCAGACAATATCCTGATAATAGAAATCCTCCGGCGAATAATCAGCTAGCTCTCCCTGGAAATCACTACTATGATCCCCCTCCCGCGTATCAGCTGAAAAATGAAATAAAGGTAGGGTGAGATACGAATATCCCAGTAGGTAACACATGCATGTTTAAAAAGTTAATATAAGTAAAATAATAGTTAGTGCACGATTAAGCAATTTCGAATAATCAGACTCGTATAATCATTCGTATCAATCATGAATACAAAGCAGTATAATAAACAGTTCTAAATATGAATTCAGCATGTTATATTATAGTAATCCAATATCAGAAATCAATAACATAATCCATAAGTTACTACGATGCACTAAACAGTCACATCCAACCAATATACCAATTACATGCCTCCAGCATGTATGCAACAGTAACAACATGTGTTTGTGATTTTAGTGTCATTGTAGGACTCACAAAGATAGATAAACCTTTTGAGATGACTCTCGACCAATCGCTATACCACCGTGCGTCTTAGAAGCAATGCTACTAATGATACTCAAGTCCCATGTAGCGCAGCTTAGACAAGAGCCGTAGTCACTGACTTATTGCACACGTACCTATCAGAGTTGGCATGTACCACCAGTATGCAGCACCAGAATCAATACATGGAGATGGTCGCTTATCCACATGTACAGGGAATCACCAGCGGCTCACCGGGGTGTCCCTCCAGACATAGGACCTTCCCAAACAAACCAACTTGCAAAGGAAGCGCACTCGCACAAGGGAGAAACTCAATCCAAATGACACATCCCTCAGCTATCTAGCCACAACTATGGATCTATAACCAGCTATGCCCACTAGACTCCAAATATCCCTAAAGTCTAATAATTCTATAAGGGTTGGTGCCTAGCGGCATATAAAGGTTAAATCTGACATTCACTTCAATATTCGAGTTAACTGAGTTGAGCTTATGATCTGAATTCTCTTTATGTAATTATCTGGTTTATAGTATAATTTAGAGATGTTCTGGTAATCAAATAATAGTCAAGTTTTCCAAAAACTAGATTTCTCAATTACGTTCAAAGTTTGGCAACTAATGTCCTAAATATCTCCCTAATTTATCTTTTTGTAAAATAGGAAATTAGATAAATTATTTTGGTCTTAAAACATCTTAATTAATGATAAAAATTTACTAAAAATAGTTTGGAATTGAATCAGGGTTTGAAATTACGAAATTCTGCATTTTCTGCACAGAGCACCTAGGATGGCCCCGACGGTCTAAGGTAAGCGGTAGTTCATTTTAGATCACCGACGATAAGTCGTCTCGCGATCTCAGGCGGTCTCAAAATTTATACTAGCGCCGAGGATCGCCGAGCATAGTCGAGGTCAGCGGTCCCCCGAAAACGTTCAGAAACAGTGTAAAAATGTGATTCTTCACGTCCAATATCATTCTAACATACATATAATATTGTTATCAAACTAAATACATGAATATATCATATAAAAACATGCATTGGAGATTAAACACACGTAAATCCAAAAACAAACAGAAAATGGTGTCACCTACCTTTGTTCTCGTTGTTCCTCCTTCTCCTCTTGAACAACACTATTACTAATGCAAAAATCTACTCTTGGGATGAATAAAACCCTCTCCTTTCTTCTTCTTTTGTTCCTTTCTTCTTCGGTCGTTCTCAGTCGCTCTTGGTCGTGCGACTGTTGCTTGTGACTGTCGAATACGAAGAGTATTCCAATAGTATACGATTAGGTTATTTTAATACATTATATACCTACAATTCCACGCAACTCACATGCATTAGACTCCACGCATAGCCCAATCAAAATACAGCTTACTTTAATTATTAATCTCACCTTGATATCTCTCGATTAGACGGTCGGATCTGCGTCCAATTCTGGATCTCCACTATTTATATCATCCCCTACATTAATAAAATATTTCCATCAATTAAAATTCCCAAAGATATTATTTTATTAATTTATTAATTTATTATATTATTTAAGGAAAATTCGAGGTTTTACATCCTCCCCTCCTAAAATAAAAATTTATCGCAGCGTTGTTATTTGGTTATAAGTGATTTAAAGGTTATATTTGTGATTTGATACTAATGTTAATTGCTTGGCTTACATGTTGAATTTCATTAGCTACATCATCTTTATCTCTTATATTATTGTGGGATTTGTCGGATTAATTGTGTTATCACCATCATTCCATCAATACCTGTATATTATTCAAGCCATGTTTTATAACTGTAAAAAATGTATTTGTGCATGCATGTGCTGCTTACTGAGATATTCGTATCTCATTCCGTATTGTTTTGTTTTCAGCTGCTCCTGGAGAGGATGATATCGTGGGGGAATTGCTCTGTTATGTGAGTTTAGAGTTGGATTATGGTAATTATTATTTTAGTTTTGGGATTGTAGCCCCCCTGTTATATAGTTATTGTTGTATTCATGTTTTTCCTTCACTCTGATATTGCGATCCTGTGTTATATATTAACCTCCGGAGATGAGTTATGGTTTCTCTACGTAACTCAGATTCGGGGCGTTACATTGCTGGCCTATTTATAAACTAACATTTTGTATCTGCACATGATTGTATGTGGATCCGGCCATGTAGGTCGGATACACTACAATTCCTTTGTATCCGACATAAAATGTCGGATACAAACACAATCATTTCAAAAATTAAATTTTTTCAGAAAATCTGTCGAAGAATCCGACAAGATTTCTGAAAAAATCTTTTGTATCCGACATAATATTCGGATACAAGCAAAATTATGCATATCCGATCATATATGTCGGATACAAAAAGGCAAATTTTCGATATATGCAGATTTACCCCTGGATTTGACCGATTTGACTAATTTGACCGATTTGACACTTGAGATAATTGCAGATTGCCCCCGGATATTTACGAATTAAACCCTGAGATATTTTTAGCATTTTGGATATTTACGGATTCACCCCTGAGATATTTTTCTGCTATTTTGCCACGTGGGCAGTTTCCGATATTGCTGCCCTAAAACTTTAACTGCTCATATCTTCTTCATCTGGACTCCGATTCTGGCAAACTCAGTTGAGTTAGAACCGTATTGAAGTCCTCTATTCATTGGGGCAGGGTTAAGTAGCTGATCTAGGGTTTAGCATAAAGTCAATTTCTGCTCCCCTCAAGTTTGACCGGCCTATAAATCCTTCATCCGGACTCCGATTCCAGCAAACTCAATTGCGTTGGAACCATGTCGGGATCCTATATCCACTAAGGAGATAAGGCAAGGTGGCCAATTATCACTTGATCAAAAAGTCAACTTTTGTCCCCTTAGGGTTTGAATTTCCGGCACTTCCGGGGATGCAAAAATGAGGTGCTTACACCTAGATCTAGGACCCTAGGACCTTTAGCCCGCCTACCTTTGAAGCAACTTGTACCCTTCTCTTAGGCTCCCAACAACCCTAAAGATGATTTCTTTGCAGATTTTGTGAATATCATGTAAATTTCGCCGTAGCTGGCAAGTTGTAAGCTTTTCTGCGGTTTAACACCAAAGGCAGATGAAAGAACAGATGACAGACAAGGACTAATTAGGACTTGGACGTGCTTCCTTACACAAGTATGTCTAAGATTCGCACCTTAACTAGCGCTAACCCTTAGGATTGCACACACCTTGTGTGCTTGAATTTAATTTTTGCATTGTATTTAATTCATTTCTTGCTTTGCTGAAACCCTGGTGAAGAACTACAAGAATTGGTGATGTCCACCCCTTTTATTTAATTTCTGCAATTTTTCATGCTTGCTTTCGATTGATTATTGATTGAGAGTTCTTGTGTGGAACCTTAAATTGATTTGAAATTCGGATTGGATAGTTAGGCACATGGCATCTTCATCTTCATCTGAGAGAACCAGATTCCCTAGGATAGAGAAGTGCACCTGGGATACCCCCTGGATCCGATCTTGGACAAGTCAGCTCCAAGGGGATGAGCAGATTAAGTGGGAGGCACGATACCACATGGGGCGAACTTTGTCCTTGTTAAACGTGCCGATAAATTGGGATATGATCCTAGCAGCCTTGCTTTCCTAGTATCCCCCGTTATCAGTGTTTCAATTCGGGACTATAGAGTTGACTCCCACAATTGAGGAATTTGACCTATTCCTTCGAATTAGTGACCGTGGAGAACCCGCTAAGCCAAATCTCAAAGATAGCTATAAGAATGAAGCTTGTACTTTCTTTGGCCTCTTGAGGGGAGAATTCAAGACCTTAGGAGGTGACAAATCATTCATGAGGATCTCCAAAACCTTTCTTGCTGAAAAGATAAGAAAAAAAAAAGCTGGAAAGACCCCATGTTTGGTGGAACACCTTCACCCTCGTGGTTCTTGTAAGCACCTCATTTTTGTGTTCCCAGAAAAGTCAGAAATGCAAACCCTGGGCAGAAAGTCAAACCCTAAGGGGTCAAAGTTGACTTTTTGATCAAGTGATAATTGGTCACCTTGCTTTATCTCAATGGATAGGGAATCCCGACACGAGTCCAACACAACTGAGTTTGCTGGAATCGGAGCCCGGATGAAGGATTTACAGGCCGGTCAAACTTGAGGGGGAGTCGAAAGTTGACTTTCTGCTAAACCACAATCCAGATGCTTACCCCTATGTCATTGGATAGAGGGCTCTGATATGATTCTAACGCAACTAAGTCTGCTAGAATCAGAGTCCGGATGAAAGGGATATGAGCTGTTGAAGTTTCCGGGCAGCAATGTCGGAAACTGCACACGTGGCAAGAAACGTAGAAGAATATCTCAAGGAGCAATCCGTAAATATCTAAAATCTGCCAAATATCTCGGGGATTAAACCAAAATCGTTCAGGGGCTATCTGCGAATATCTCAATGTCAAATCAAGTCAAATCGGTCAAATCCAGGGAGCAATTTGTAAATATCAAAAATATTGGCAGAATGACCGAAAATAAATTTCGGTTCATAAAGTGAAATCAAATATCGCCCAACAGATTGTCTGAATCCGTACCTGACAGGAATTAACTGCCAATCGAGTGCGAAAGTAACCGAAATGTTATTTCGGTTACAAGCAAAACCTGTATAACCGAAACTAATTTTCGGTTATACTGGAAAATCTATGTAACAGAAAATTAATTCTGGTTATCCTTTTTCTGGCTATAAAAAGGGACTCCAGCTATTTGGTTGGGGGTTGGCTGTTCTTCGAATTTCACCCACTCCTTACCCTGCTCGTCCCTCTCTTCTCTAGCCATTCCACCTTTCCAAAGCCCCCAAACCCTAGTCCAATCACTTCCAAACCATTTCCCCACCATTTTCCCTTCTTTCCCATTGCTTGGAGGAGCCCTTGGAGGTCATTTGGAGGAGAGGAGGTGCTGTTCGGAAGCTTGGTGCTACAAGGAACCTCAAGCACACCTCCAAACAGTGTTTTAACTGTAAGGTATGGCTCCCCACTAGGTTTTATTCATCATATGTAAATTTAAGCTCATTTGGAGCAAGTTGATATTCAAGCATGCTAGGACATGATTTATTGCTCACTATGTATGTCCCCCCACCCCCCACCATCTTCTTCGTGGCTTTACGGTTCAATACCCTTCTATGGTAAGAGACGGTGGTACCGGTGGTTCCAAGAGGGTCTAGAGAGCACTTCGGTTGTTTTAAAGTGGTCATACCGCTCCATTAGATCACTGTTTTGAGGGCGTGGTCGTCTCCGATTCCAGGTCAAAGTGAGGAGCATGTTCCTTTCACTTGAATCTGAATATAACCCCGACATAAGCCCCCCTCCCATTACTTTCTTGAAATGCAATGTTGTTAAGTTTTGAAGATAGCATTGACATGATCAAATGCATGAGATATGTGGCTAGTTACTATCAATAGGTATGCATGAGGTTTCCTTTTTAGTTGTTAGCCTTCAAAGCATGCAATGCCATGATTTTAGCCTAGTATGATAGCATGCTTGTTCAACTATTTTCATGCATTTTATGAGGTTCTTATCATGTTTTTAGTCACTGTTTTGGAATCCATGAAATGCATGGGAGGTGTGCCTAGGAGAGTTTAATCCTTGTTTGTTTTAGTTCATTCATCTTCATACGAGCATGTAATGTTCGTTCGGAGTGGGAAGAAACTAAACCAGGGATATTTAGATCCCTGGTTGGACTTCAGGTTGATTGGAAGGAGGGGAGTAAACTCCCACTCATTCCCTGCTGTTTTGGTTTTGAAAGAACCCCAAAAGGTGAGCCAAATGGCTCCATTCAGACCACTGTGGGCCCACACAAGGGCCCATAGAGATACCATACATGCCCACAGACCCTAGGGGCCAGTCCCCTGTGAAAAAAGTAAAAAAGGGGATTTTTGCTACTTACCCGAGATCTCAGGTCGGTCAAGGGTTTCTGGTGGCTTAACCGAAATCAAATTTTGGTTAAACCATAACTATGGTTTAACCGAAATTCAATTTTGGTTATGCTAGTATTCATGTTTAACCAAGATGAAATTTCGGTTACTGTAAGTGTTTTCCCAAAATCGATTTCTTACATGTTGATTTGCCATGCCATGTGAACCGAACCGGTTGAACTAGCAGGGTTTCTAGGCCAACCGGAAACCCAAAATGGTACACGGGCCTTCAAGCCCAACTTGATTCCTTTGTGGGCCTTCCAACAGGGTCCACCCAGTCCAAGATCACCTTTGTGCATTAAAATAAGATAATTAAAATGAACTAATTGGGTCAAACTCTTTGAGGCCCACCAAAGCCCAGTAAAAATGAAGCATGATGGCTAGTGTAAGAATGGTTTGGCCGTGACCTCGGGGGCGGGCCTATCGGGCCCACTAGGCCCCTCAACCTAACCGGGAAGGGTGTAATGCCCTAACCCGTTGAACCATGGACCATTCGGTCCAAGCCTGGACTAATGGGCCCTAAGCCCATGGTCTAGCCCTCTTGAGAACTAAAAAAAAAAGATAAATTCAAATAAATCATTTTGGCAACCATGTGTGTGGGCCACCCAATGGGCCCGCCAATCCACCCAGCCCACCTTTGCATGCAAGTCACTTTAAATTCAACTTAAACCCTGAAAGTAAAATCAATTGAACTCATCAGAGCCCAAAGGGCCTCTCAGGATAGATTGAGGCTCACCAACGGCATGCGGGCTTAACCAAGCCCACCCAGGACGCCATGGGCCTTCCAACAGGGCCCACCTAACCAGAATCAGATTGCCTAATTAATCAAGATAAAAGCAATTAAAGGGACCCACACCACTCAAGTGGTCTCGCCAGACTTAACCAAGTGGCATGCTGGATTAGGAATCGGGGGAGAAGCCAAAGTTGACTCAAACCAGGGAACCCGCGGGACCCGTCATCCGATGGGGTGGACTGGGGTGTCTACGGACTTCCCCAGACCACAACTGAGACCCATCTTAGAATCTCAAGCTGCAGACCAAAGCCCTAAATAGACAAGATTAGGCACCCAGGTGTCCGCCTGCACCCTATCAGGCGGTGGCGACTCCGAACTTTCCCGTGCTGCGTTTTCGACGCGCGCATAGCCTGGCGACTCCACTGGAGACTTCTCAACCCGGTAGGACCCTGGTTAGATTGAGTCAGCGTAAGAGGGATTTAATTGATGTTTTAGGGGTCTTACTACCTTGTTTAGTAAAATGCAGAATACGCGTAATTACGCGTTTTGGGGAGTCTTGTCAAAGGGATGCGATAATTGCCTAAGGCAAGTGCGATTTAAGCGGTCCCTTGTGACCCTCCACTTACCTGGGGACTCTCCCGGAACCTCGTATTGCGTGCCAATTCTGCACCTTACCATACGAGACGGTGAAAACTCCTTTGTCAACAAAATCCTGACAAAACTCACCCGATTAGACACAGCAAGCAGCCCAACTGCACACACAGCCACGCCACCACACCGTGGATGGATTTAATTTCCCGCTTTTGTGTGATAAACTGCGTGGGGAGACACACACGAGGGAGACTGTGTGGATGATCCCACTCTGAATGAATGAGTGAAATACGGATATTGCAACTTCTTTACCAAAACTTAGACTTCTCTAACAGCCTACCCTTCTGATTCATATGAACTAATCTTTGGGATGGTATTAGCACCTACGCTCCCGTGGCTTACCAGGGAAAGCAGGGTAAACCCATCCCCCCAGTTTTCTGGAGTCCATTAGCACCACCGGTTTCTTGCCGTGGCACACAAGGATCCAGTACTGGTCCAGACCCTTGTAGGCTTATGTCCCAGGCTGGGTATCCTTCCCCACCTAACGTTTCTGAATGAACTACGCATTGAGCATGTGAGGGTGAGTGTGTTGTGAATGATGAATACAAGAGGAGTAAAATAGGAATAAAATCCAGAGTCCATTAGGGGCAGTAACCCCCGCTTTTTGCACCAAATTGAGTAAATCCTAGATCACGGGCTATCTCAGCCCTAATTTAGGAAGCTTACCTAACTTTGATCAGGGGAACCACCCCAGATCCATGCATTGAGTTCGGTAAGCTATGGGCCTCGACCCATTAGAGTCCGCTTGGAGCACTTTAAGTCCGGATTGGTCTTTTAGAGCAGATGAAAGCCGACCAGATCAGACAAACAGATGAAAGCATGCCAAATCAGAACAAGGGCACTAAACCCTAGATCTAGGAATTTTTAGCCTACCCACTTTAGAAGTAATTTGTATCCTTCCTTTTGGCTCCCAACAGCCTTAAGGATGAATTCTTCGCAGTCTTTGTAAATATCTTGTAAAATTTTGCCCTCGATGGCAAGTTGTAATTTTTGCTGTGGTCCGACACCGAAAGCAGATGAAAGACAGAAGACTGATCAGGACTTGTATGTGCTCCTTTGTTTGTGTATGTCTAGGAGTCTCGCCTTCATTGGCGCCAACCCTTCGGACCACACACCATGTGTGCCTGAGTTAAATTCCGCACTTTTTAGTTTTTTGCGCTATCCTGTGAAGCATGATAGAATTGCTAGTAGTTTATCCTTTTGCCTAAAATTGTGCTTGTTTTAGAACTAATTTAGAGTCTGGTGTGGAACCCTGAATTGATTTGGAATTTTGATCGGATAGTTGGCATGGCATCCTTATCCTCATCTGAGAGAACCTGTTTCCCTAGGATAGAGAAGTGCGCCTGGGATACCCCCTGGATCCGTTCTTGGACAAGGCAGCTATCAGCACCCCATTTTTGCAGCATAAAATTGCCTAAGAATCATATCTTAAACAGGCATATACTTGGGCACGTAAATCAAGGTTTTTATAATAGACCCATCTTTTTGAAATAACAAGCCCATAATAAAGAGAATTCTAAGCCGATTCCGATGGACCAAACCGTGCTCAAATCGGATCTCAAACAGCTAAGTTATGAATAAAAAAAATAAAGGGTAGTTTGGGGATTTTTACAAAACCGAAATTGGATGCCACATGGCAGCTACGTGTATGCCATGGTGGCTGCCATGTAACCAATGACAAATTAAAATTTTGTGGGGTTGTTTTAGTAAATAAGTAAGTTTCCTAATGGGGTTTCTTATGCAAATAAATAACAAAGTTAATAAAAGTTTAAGATTAAAAAGTAATAATAAAAATAAACAAAGAGAAATGAGTTGGACGAATTTGTCCAACTCATATTCTCTTGAGATATTAAGACAAACCTTAAAAAAATATATAAGCCTAATAAAAATGTGGGACAAAATAGACTTTGACCAAACCTAAATAAATGAGGGTGTTTAAGAGAGGAAGAGAAAGAATTAAGGGTTTAAGAGAGTAAGAGGAAGGGTTAGGTGTTTGAGAGAGGAAGATGAGGAGTTAGAAGTTTAGGTGTTTAAGAGAGGAAGAGGAAGAGTAAAGGGCTTAAGAGAGTAAGAGGAAGGGTTAGGTGTTTAAGAGAGGAAGATGAGGAGTTAGGAGTTTAGGTGTTTAAGAGAGGAAGTTAGGGAGAGGAGAGGTTTAGGAGAGGAAGAGGAAAGGTTAGGGGTTAAGAATTTGAAGGGGTGGGAATTCTCTATAAAAGGGCTTGAAGTTGGGAGCAAAAGGGAGGAGGAAAAAGTAAGAGAGTTCTTTAAAAAAAAGAGAGCAAGTAAGAGAGTTCTTTGAAAGAAAAAGCAGCAAGTAGGAAGAAGTGGAGAAAAGAAGAGGGACGTCTACTAGCAAGGAGGGAGAAAGGAAAACTGCTGTTCACAACACACCAAGGTTCCAAGACCTGATTTGAAGTGTCAATCCATAACAGGTGAGTCATTTGTTTAATACATTGTATGAGACCTCTCTTTCATTACAATTTTTGGGATAAGATTACATGATTGGTGAGAGACATGTATATATGTTTGATGGCTTTGGGTAATTTTATCATGTAAAAAAAAAAAGACAAAGATGTAAAGTTCTGAATTTTTTTTCCTGCATTAGGTTTGCACCTGTTTTCCAGATATACCAATTTTTTTCACCTAGTTCTAGTTTGATTTAAGTCTGGAGTCCTTCATGAGATTTGTAGTATTTTTATTTTAGTTTAATCTAAAAATATGCTCGAGACCCTACACTATGAGTAGGTATTATATTTTTAATTTTCTTTGGTTCCGATTTTCAATTAGAAATGTCTAACAGTAAATTTTGGAGCTTCATATCTCTTACATGAAAATGAATTTTTGAAAACTGCTATAGGTTATTTTAGTGTTTAAAGTCATGATTCTAAGGAATCAAATTTCGCACAATTTGGTTAAGAATTGAGGGAGATATGAATCTTTGAATGTGGATAGCGCAGTAATTCAGGTTGTTTCATTTTTTTTGTTTCCTTTGTAAATTAGTAATTAGGCCATGGTTAAAAGTAGTTCAGGTGGTCTCATTTTCTTGCCTTGTAAATTAGTAATTAGTTAATCTTGCATGATAAAAACAATAGAAAACAAAACAAAAAAAATAATAAATAATAAGAAAGGGAAAAAGCAAATGAATCAAGCATTGAAGCGACGATTATTTCTTTTGGTTGGAAATTGTTTTAGCATGGTTTCTTTTTGTTCATATTGCTTTACTTTCGATGTAATTTTGTGGAGGCCTTGTACATATAGATTAATATTTGTTCTACACTTAAAATGATTAAAAATTAGAAAAGAAATAATAAAATAAAAATAATAAATAAGAGAGCCCATTAAATATCCAACTAATTTAAGGGAACCCATTTCGGTGGGCAACCCAGGGTGTTCAAGGACTTCCCTGGGTTGTAATCGGGTCACTTATCCGGAATCACTGGTGCAGACCAAAAAATCAAACAAGATGTCTACCTGCACCATTTCAGGTAGTGGCGACTCCATAACAGATTGTAACATGCTTTTTCAGCGCACCCGAGGTGCGTACAGCAGCTTTAAGGGAGTGAGCAGATTGAATGGGAGCACAAATACCATATGGGACAAACTTTGTCCCTGTTAAATGTGCCAATCAATTGGGACATGATCCAAGTAGCCCTGCTTTTCTGGGATCCCCAGCTTTCAGTGTTTTGATTTGGAATCCATGAGTTGACTCCCACAATTGAGGAACTTGACCTGTTCCTTCGATTTCGCGACATAGGAGAACCCGCTAGGCCAAGTCTCAAAGAAAGCTACAAGAATGAAGCTTGTGTTTTCTTTGGCCTCTCAAGGGGGAATTCTAGACATTAGGAGGTGACAAAGCATTCACTAGAGTCTCCAAAACATTCCTTAACCATGCTGTGCCATACTATCTGATTCGAATTCTGAGACAGTTTGGGAAACAGCAGGGGATCTTGGTCAAGGACAACTTGGGCAATTTGATTGGCCCACTCACTAAGGGACTAAGAACGCAGCTAAAGATTAAGTGGAAAACGGTGTGCGTATATCGGGAAGACGTCTTCACCGAATTACACTTTCGAGATTACGAGCAGTGGATAGCTCGGGGGTTCGGCTACGACGGCCCCCCACCTCTTCAGTCTGCCGCTTCAAGCGACATTCCAGTTCCACCCCCTAACACATATAGAGACAGGGTGGCCGAATTGCAGGAGACCCACTCTCGTATCCATTCAGCTTATGTGGATTCGGAACGGGAGAGTAGGCAGGCCAATATGGCCTTGCAACAAGAAATGGAATTGGTGCACAAGCGCGCCAAGGAGGACCGACGTCTGCGGAACAAGCTTCTGCGAGCCTTGAGGAGGCAAGATGTGTCCTCCCACTATGATGATGACCAACCTAGCTAAACTTCGGCTTTGTTGTGTCTTGTTATGAATGATGATGTATTCTGTGCCATGGCGGCTCTTTTTGATTAAAGCATGAATTTATTTTCACTTTGCTATGTTGTTCAAACTTAACAAAACAAGAATTTGAAATAAAAGAATTAATTCCCTCCAATAGGGCAACTCGGTTTCTGACAGACCACCTCTTCTCAGATAAATACAATATCCCTGGTCGCTGTGACCACCTGATTTCCTTTGTTTGCGACTCTCTCATTGAGATCGCAAAACCCCGCAAGTGTTAAAAACACCCGACTTTGAGCTCAAATCACACCCGTCTGCATCTTTTCGAGATCATTCGGTCTAATCTAAGGGCACCAAAGCCATCGACGGATGAGTCGGATATTGGTGGAGGAGCGTCCTGGCATAGCCTACCCCTGTTAGTGACACCAAAGCCGCCGATGGTTGAATCGGATATTGGCTGCGGAGCGTCTGGGTACTACTAGCCGAATTCTTAAGGCACTGAAGCCGCCAACGGATGAGTCGGATACTCGTGGAGGAGCATCCTGGCATAGCCTACCCCTGTTAGTGACACCAAAGCCGCTGATGGTTGAATTGGATATTGGCTACGGAGCGTTCGGGTACTACTGGCCGAATTCTTAGGGCACCGAAGCCGCCGACGGATGAGTCGGATATTGGTGGAGGAGTGTCCTGGCATAGCCTACCCCTGTTAATGACACCAAAGCCGCCAATGGTTGAATCGGATATTGGTTGCGGAGCGTCCGGGTACTACTAGCTGAATCTTTGTATCGCCAAAACCATCGACGGATGAGTCGGGAATTGGTTAAGGCAACCATGAATGCTATTCTTCAGCCCCCCTTTCTGAGACCATACGTGGTCCAACCCTGTGATTCTGAGCTCAGAAAAATCCCCCTGGATTGAAGGTTCTCTTCCCTTGCCAGACGGCTAAAATAGATCAACTTAACCCCAGGTTCTCTTCCCTTGCCAAGGTGGCTAAAATAGACCAGTTAAACCAGGTTCTCTTTCCCAGTCGCTCCTAATCAACTAAAATAGATCAGCTTTTAGAAAAATTAGCTTTCAGAGAAAATAGGGTTCTCTCTCCCGGTTACCTACGGGTAGCTAAAATAGATTCGGTCATTAGGGTTCTCTTTCCCGGTCATCTTAGGACAACCAAAATAGACCAAGCTTCAGGATTTAATAGGGTTCTCTCTCCCGGTCACCCACGGGTAGCCAAAATAGATCAGTTGATTCAAAATCAGGTTCTCTTCCCTTGTTGCCTTAGGGTAGCCAAAATAGATCTGTTAGTCCAAATCCAATCAAAAAAATCAGCATAAATCAAAGGAACAAATTCTATCAAATGAGCTGCATAACCAATTTGTGTAAAATTGCACTAATGCCTGTCAATTGTCCACCAGGTACCCAAAATTGCTTCCAGAAGTCCATACCTACTAAGATCAAGGAAAACACTCGATATGGATTAGCCAGGAGAGCAGAGACCACCGGGGCAACATCCGGTAGAATCTAGCCACACTCAAGTAGTGAATGAAATGCAATAGAGGATCGACAGTATGGGCTTTGCCATCCAAGAACTAATGGTAGAGCTAAGAGAATTAAAACAAGTCCCCCTAGTGGTGCTGGCCGCCCACCAGCCGTAGTCGTAGTTCCCGCCACCAGCAGAGGTGGCACCATCACATCCAGTACATCCCCCTCCCGTGGCACCGCCACCACCAGCAGCTCCGTTCCATATACCACAGTAGGATCAGTTTTTACTAGTCCATCTGGGGCAGGATGACGAAGACTGGTACAGAATCCAGGAGGTGCAGTTTGAGGATAAACTGACAGCAGTAAGAGAAGAGAATAAAGCAGAACTGGCCACCATGAGAGAGCTTCTCAAACAGCTCCAACCCAGTACGGTGCAGAGCAAGGCTACGCTTGAAAACGTCTGCTTCTTTTCTTACATTCAGCTCCCGGCTAAGTTCAGGTGCCCGGAGTTGCACCAGTTTGATGGCACGGGTTGCCCACTAAACCATCTGAGGTCTTATTCTAGCGACATGTGCCATTATGCTAAGGAGGAACGAATCATGGTGCAGTTCTTCCAGAAGTCGCTAACCGGAGCGGCTTATTCTTGGTTCTTGAGGCTGGACAAGGCTAAGATAAAAACATGGAATGACCTGGCAGTAGTCTTTATCCAGAAATACCGCCTGAACAGTCAGATTGTACAGACAAGGGCAGAGTTGCAGAGGCTGGCTATGAAGAACCAGGAGTCAGTAAGAGAATATTCCAAGCGCTGGAAGGAATTGGCAGCATTGGTACAACCGCCGTTGTTAGAACAGGAGATGACATCCCTGTTTATTGCGTCCTTAGGTCAACCTTTCTTCACTTTGCTGCTGGGGCAGAGTACGTCGAACTTCAATGACCTAATGCTGACGGCAGATCAGATTGAAGACGCAATAAGAGCCAGAAAGATTGACGGCAGTGGGCAGAGTTTTGCACCCAGAAGGCCAGTAACAGGGCAAGCCAATAGAAGCCAGGGGCAGGAGCCCAGGAGACAGGAACAGTAGGTAGTAAACTATGTATACCCAGCACAGCCCCACCACTTCTCCCAAGGACCAGAGGCAGTGGCACCTCAAGGGATCGGGCAGGCAGCTTACCAAGGGGTAAGAAGGACGAGAGAAGAAATGGAGGCCAGGATGAAACGGGTTTTCACTCCACTCCTGTATGCACCGGCAGAGTTATTGCCAACTTTGTTAAAGAAGGGGTACGTGCAAGTCAAACACCCGAATCCTCGCCTAGTCAACGCTAGAAGCTATAACGCAGTAGAGCGGTGCGAGTACCACTCCGGTGCTCCAAGGCACTACACCAATTGGTGCTTGGATCTAAGGCACTACATCCAGGACCTGATTGACAATAAACACATCACGGTCGACCCTCCAGCACCACCCGCTCAGACTCTTGCAGCCGGCGTGACTACCAATCCTCTCCCAGATCACTCGAAGGCCTCCACTAGTAGGACGGCGAATCAAGTGAGCAGTGATCAGGGCACCGGGCAGCTCGACCCTTCAGTACTTATTGGCCGACCAGGGTGGACAGTGAAAGTACAGCTTCGAACAAGAATCCAATCAACAGCAATTGCAGTTAAGGAGAATAAAGAGGTCTACATCTGTGCAATCGAGGATGAACCTCAGAGCAGCGAAGAAGTCATGGGGCCATGGAATCCGATGCAATGTGAATGGATCAGTGACTCCCCATCCCCTCCACGCCAAGAAAGAGTGGGTAGTTCCAGTGGGCTCCAGGGCTGGGATAGACCTCAAATCTCGGACGCATCTGTGGGTAGTTCAAGGGTACCTCCCCAGTTATCCACCGAATGGCTGCCAGAGGGCATGTCTGCGACATCAAAGTTAAACCCATATCTGGCATACTCCGCCAACTCATCATCACTCGAGTCTGATCCCGCCTCCTCATGCGACATGTATGAATGGTTCGGCCTCCCCCGTGTCGTAGAAGAAGAGGAACTGCCATCCACTCCTGAACTTGCAAACCCACCTAATCCATACAAAAGCTCGGATGAATCTGCAGATACGGACTCAGATGACACGTCAGCAGAGGAAAGTAAGGCCGTGAACGTCATTGAAGAGGATGGCAGTAGTTCCCTCCCTCTGGTGCATTTCCACCCAACCGGAGACCAGGAATTCTTCTACCCCACTCCCATCTCTAGCCCCAACCATTCAACCCTTAACATTTTTGACATCATGGACTTCCCTCCGCAAGACCCTTTTTCCCTCTCATTTGAGCCGCCAACCCTAAACCTCTCAAAACTCAACCTTGAACCCCCTTCGTACAATACCGTACCCCCGTCTTACCCCGCCCAATCTGTCCACCATCAAGCTACCCCCACCACCACCATTGAAACAGAAATCGACCGAATCACTCGATCCGATCGATATGTAAATACAGATCCCCCACCTGCACTAGGGGGAGGAGCGGAAGCAAAGGCAAGAAGGAAGGAAAAAGGGAAGGATGTGGTTACAGAGTTGCCATAGACCCTCAAAAGAAAGGGAAGAGCCACTGAAGAGGAGATTATAGACTTGCACCACAGCGTTTTTACTCCGGACTACGATCTCCTCCAGCAATTGAACAACGTACCCGCCCAAATCTCCATAATGCGACTCCTGATTGATTCAGAAAAGCACAAGGCAGCACTGATGAGGGCTTTGGGTGATGCACATGTACCGGAGAGCATTGACCCCGAGCATCTGGGGGCAGTGGTGTCAGTAATCACGGCACCCCATCTATCTCTTTCTCCACAGCCGATCTGCTGCCTGAGGGGGACAACCACACCGAACCGCTGTACATAATGGTGAAGTGTGCGGATCTTGTCGTAAAGCATGCAATGATCGACAATGGGTCAGCCCTGAACATATGCCCGATGAGGACATTCCACAGTTTACAATTGAGCCCCACCCTGATCAAGCCAAGTGGGCACAATGTTCGAGTATTCGACAATGCCAGGAGAGAATCGCTAGGGGAAGTTACCTTGGAGCTCATGATTGCGGATAGGCCCTTCACCATGGATTTTGAGCTCATGGATATCAACACCTATTTTAACCTACTGATTGGGAGACCTTGGCTGCATTATGCAGGGGACGTATCTTCCACATTGCATAGAATGGTCCGGTTTATATCAGGTAATGAGCTTATAACAGTGCATGCTGAGGATCACCGGGAATTCGAAAGGGTCAGAGTACCCTATGTAGACTACGAATTACCCACCACTCTCAATTTCCAAGCTGTGGAGATGGTACAGGTAAACCATATCCCTGAATTTAAAAGGGGACAACGACTCCGGAAGAAAAGAAGAAAGGACATGTTCAGCACTGCTGACTGCGCAGATTGGGGCCTTCGAGCTGGCGAAGGACTAGGCAAATACAAGCAGGGCATGAAGGTGGCCATCCGAACTTATGAGCAAACCACTAGGTTCAGACTGGGATTCAAGCCACAGCCAGAAGACTACTCCTGACTCCTTGGGAACCGTGCCCAAAGGAAAAGGGCTAGGACCGAAGAAAGAGACCCTCACTGGCCCATCTGCATGCACGGGAGCTTGTACCACCGCTTCACTAACATGGAGCGTAGAGCAGCCCAAGCCATTGAGAACATAGTCCCCCAAGGGTGAGGAGATGAGTTTTTGGACACCCCTGCCATAGAAGAAGACTACCTACAAGGCCTGGCTCAGATACTCTGGGAAGAGCCACCATCTATGGAATTGATTGGACATACAGTGAAAGTAGACCCATTGGCTCCTGAGGGGTCGCCAGATGGCCTGCCAGCACTAGTTGCACTGGACTCTATTGACGAAGTCACCATGGCCTTCGCCCCACCAGATGAACAGTTCATCCCTGATGGGATCCCGATCAACTCTGCAATTGTGAGAGAATTGCTACCACCTGCTCCCATTGAAGAATCCGAAGAAGAAGGTCCAATAATGTATGTCTGCATGATGGAAGGGCGAGACAGCTCAGGAGCGCCAACCCGTAGGCCAAGATCGCCTCCTCCACCTCCCTATATCCCGCACCCAGGGACTCGTGACGGGCTGAACAGGATGTTCCGCATCATGCCTCAGGTGCTAGGGCCAGTACCCGAAGAAGTGTACCATGCAGCTTATGGCAAATGGGCACCACCAACTTACTCTTCTACTGTGCCTAGGATACCGACCGGAATACTCGTAGCATTTGCACCACCTAGAGTTGACCCGGCCAACGGAGTCACCATCACCTATATGCCACCTGAGGACGAAATACCGATGGCAATTCCCCTCAGTGGATCATGGATAAGAGTATCATCAGATAGCGCTCCCAAATCAGAGAGAAGCTAGAACAACCCAGCGGGCGCAGCAAATGATCCCATCTACATCTCATCTGACGACAGCGCCAACATGGTGTGAGACATGGGAAAGAATCGGTCTACATGATTTCCTCAATCATCACACGGGATTATATTAAACAAAGAGTCGCCACCATTCAATTTAGGCGTGAATGGACACCAAAATATTAAATAAACACAAAAGGCAAATTTTAGGGCAAAATATCCCTCCTAAAAAAAACAACCAGAGATGGGTAAGGGGATTAAGTTATGAATAGGGGAAGGTGTTAGGCACCCCTATTCATCCACACAAGGTGGTTGCCAGGTATTGTTTATGTTTAAAATAAAGGAAAAAGCTTGCTAAAAAAAATCACACAAAATCACAAAAAGGCAAAAATTGTATGGTTTTTTTCATATGAATAGTCTGATTGATCCAGAACATTCAATTATGATCATACCATTCCTAGGGTTTCATGATCAAAACAAATTTGAGATAAAATCGAATAAAATCAATTTAAAGTGAAAAATCCAAAAATCTGGCTTCAAGTCAAAATTCTAGAAATCTGGAAAAATATGATTTTTATAAAATATTTCAAAATTAAACTTGAATAGTCCAAGACGTATATAAAGCCCAAATTTCACATTAAATCTGAAAATCAAAACCAAAAATACCCACGTTGATGAAGAACATCAAAAGGGGAGAATTTAGACCGTAGGGTCTTCTCTCAATAATGAAAAACAATTTAAAAACCACATCATGAAACCCTAGAATTTATTTTCAGGCTTCTGGATTCAGATCTACCATATTGATCATGATAAATCCAAGATCTTAGCCTAAAACCACAAAAATCACGAAAACAGTGCTGTATGTGCAAAAGTGGGAAAAATCCAAATTTTATCGAAAAGAGAGGATCTCATGCTATAAACATCATAGATTCATGTTATTCATTCAGATTCATCATAAAAACAATTAAACATGATCAGGATATTCAAAACAGCCCCATCTCATAAATTAGAGCACATGGGGGTCTACCCTACGGATCCACCTGTTCTCTTTTCCCCTAGTTCTCTCTTCACGTTTTACGGCTAAAGAGACTCTTGAGGTACTTAGAGATAGGTTTGGTTACACAATCACAGGCCTTATTCTAGAAAAAAGGAGAAAAACAGATATGGGGTTCTATTCTAGGGATCCACCTGTTCCCCTTTCCCCTAGTTCTCTCTTCACGTTTTACGGCTAGAGAGACCCTTGAGGTACTTGGAGGCAGGTTTAGGAATACAAAAACAAATATGGCCTTATTCTACAGCAATAGAGATGATCCTACTACATCTAGAATTGAAGACAGAAAAATAAAAAGGGATAGGGGACTTACCTGGATTGAGCAGGCAGGCAGCAGGAGTTCCTTTCTCTTCTCTTGGAGCTTCTTAGAATTCCTTGACTTCAAAATTTCGTGGCCCTTAGCTAGAGGAATGAGCCTCTATTTATAGACACACTCAGGGGTATGGTTGGTCCAGAAGGATATATCCTGATCCTCAGGATAGAGAGAAAGTTGGAGATAATGCCCATCCATAGCCAACCAAGGTGGCCTCAGCGAATAAAATACTTAATTCGCTCGTTTAAAGATATATTGGACTTCAAATAAAGCTCGGAAATCGAGAGAAGGACAAAACTTGCACGTGTCTTTAATGCCCGTAAATACACTACGGTCCAATGGGGACCGTATAGTTACTACGGACGCGCCTGTCCGTAGATAATTTGCGGGCGCGATGAGCCCGTGAAGTTAATACGGGCAAAGCCTGTTCATTCTATTTTTAGTCCTTTTTGACCTGTTTTAAGCTCTAATTACATGTTTTTATTATTTTCTCACTTGGCAGTGCGATTTGGGGTGTCTACAGCTGCCCCCTCTTTGCTGGTAATTGGAACCAATTACAAGCAGAGAGCAAAAAGACCCACCAATTGCACTTTCTGAGATTTTTGTATAATCAATTGCACTTTGCAAGGATTAAATGGTTGATTTTTGAAAAAAGAATTGATTGTGGAAGATTTGCTAAGAAATCCTCAGCTTAAGGGCCAAATCTTCCTCTCTCCTCTCACTGAGCACTTGTGGGCTATGAAGTGAGATTTGAGACAAAATTTTTTTTTTAAACAAAAGTGGGTAAGGTGGCAATCCTTGCAACTTACAACTAATATAAACATTGATCTCTTAAAAATTGTGAGAAAATGATAAAAATATGCAATTTTGGCTGTGACCGTATGTGGCTTACGGGCAGACCCTGCCCGTAGATGGTTCACGGGCGACTGGGACCGTAGTACTTTCACGGTCGTCTGATGCCCGTACTGATTTTACGGATTTTGAACTCCTTCTTAATCTCGCGAACGCGACTTTTCCTTCTCTGCTTGCATTTGGCCCTAATTTCTTCTCGACCGTATGCTCTTCTACGGTTATTCCTCTTCTTCTTCACTAGTCCGATTCCTCCTGTTGTTCTTCGGCGACTTTCTCCCACCGGCGACGACTTGCTTACTCCGGCGATTTCTAAGTTCTCCGGCGACTGTTCCCATTTCTTCTTCTTCCATTGCCGTGACTGTGGTCTTAGCTTCGGGTGTGCTTCGAATCATCCCAAACGACCGGGAATTATCCTTGAAGCTCCGGTGGAGTAAGATTTAACTTGCAAAACTTTCTCATTTCAATCGAGATAGGTAAGTGGCCGAACCTCACTTCATGTTTATGGTATTCTCTTTTTGGCCGAATGTGAATTCGTGATTTGTACAAACTCCTGGTTTCTGCTTAAATGTATGATAAGTTCTTGAATATTCCCAACTGTTGATTTGCTTAATGGTTCAGTATTGCTTTGATTTTTATGCTTCTGTTGCATCCGAAAATTGGTGCCTTGGGTGCTTGCATGTCCATGCATTTCTTCTAGCAGATTGAATGAGCAACTTCCCAAACTTCTGGATTTTATTCATGGATGTACCCAGCTGTCCGAACTGATATTTACAGTTTTTTTTGATGAATTTCTGCTTTGTTGTATGCTCTAGATTCCCTTGATCATCATGGAACAATTTATCTTTGTCATTAGCTCATCCTCATTTAGCATATTGTTTGCATCTGTTTATGCCTTCATCTTGGTGTTCTTATTATAGTAAATGCAAACCAATGCATGATTTTTGCTTTGAAAACCTTAGCTTGAGTCAAATACTCATGGGTTTAATACGAACTGATTCTTGACTGGATTTGATGTTGATCATCTTGTTCAACTGTCTTGGCATGAATACAATAGACTTTTGACTTTGCCTTTCTTGTGTTACTTCAGTCTCAATACAAGCATGCTTGAACTTTTATCCTGAAACCAAGTAAATTTAGATGGTTAGGTTTCTTTAGAAAATCCAAAAGAGGAAATTAAGATCAACTCTTAACACATATTTTTTCTTTTTCATATAAAGAGAATATACAGGAAGCCTAAAACTTCCTATATATAATTTTTATATATTTTCCTGATTAAGATAAAGATAAGTAAATATCACACTAAAATTTCCCAACAGAAAATTAAACTCCTTCAGTTGACTTCTGATTGGGAGTTTTTGAAGCACTTTTTCCATTCTCCATTTTTCTTTTTTCCCTGTCAATCAATTAAACCCGGTTAGAATGATTAATCAAGCAACTAAAAATTTAAATAATTAATCATCTCCCTGATTTGAACCGTAGATGGCCCGCCTTAGATCGGCTTCTCGAGATCCTGCGGATGAGCCTTCCTCCTCGAGGGTTAGGCGAGATCCTACTGATGTGGCCTCGTCTTCGAGGGCCGAGAGGGATTCTGATTCTGATATCCCAGATTTCCCTTCTGGGGATTCGCGTGAGGCGACCCCAGAGGTATTCTCTAACCTTTCTTCAATTTCCTATCCTTTCCCGAAATACATCTTCCTGATTCTTCAATTATTTTCTTTTAGCCGGCTGTTGAGGCTTCTGGCAGAGATAGGAGCCGTGGCAGACGCAGAGCTAGAGGCAGAGATGGAGACCATGATGAGGGCCATAGAGGAGGCCGCAGAGGGGGCCGTTGCAGAGATGAGGCCAGGACCAGGGTTGAGATCCCTGAGGAGGTGGCTGCCCAGATTAGGGACACCGATCTTCTGCATGGTTTGAGGACTCATCCTTCAGCATGCGTTAGGGCGGATATCCCTTTGGAGTATCCGATGTCCCATTATAGAGGGAGCTGGGCCAGCTTTACTAGATTCTTGAGAGCTTGCAGTTCGGCCTACCGTCGGGAGCTGGGATTGTATGGTTTTGGTATGTTTATCACCATCCCGGACGTACGCTTAGATCGGGCCCTCATTGCCGCATTGTTGGAGAGGTTTTTCCCAGAGACACTGAGCTTCCACTTCCCAGATATAGAGATTGGGATCCGGCCTTCTGATTTCACACTCATCACCGGGATTAGGATGATCGGTGATGTTATTACTGAGATGACTATGCCAGAGGCTGATGAGATTGCAGCTTATCTTGGATATATTGTGCTGCCTCCTGAGGCATGGGATCGGGGGAGAGCTCGATTGTCTCTGACATGGCTGAGAGAGACTTTCGGGAGGAGGCAGTTTGGCCAGCTTGCTGCCGGTGACCATGTGTTCCCCTTCGCCTTCCGATTTCTTTTTCTGTATATGATGGGATCCTGCTTCTTCCCAGAGGACACGACTTCAGTTAGTCCTCACTTCTTGAGTCTTCTGGGAGATTTGCAGCGGGCGAGGAGGTACGCCTGGGGCCCACTCATATTTGGTACTATTCTGGCTGGCCTGCGCCGATCAGTGAGTGGCCTCTCTACTTCCAGAGGGGCTGGAGTTGGGTGCAGGTTCTTCTGGCCCTTCTTGCAGGTGAAATGTTTATTTCTTTTCTTTTTTCCCTCTTTCTCTTTTCCTTATCTCTCATTTTCTATTCCTCTAACTCTTTTCTTATTTTTGTAGTTTTTTGCTAGGGTTTATATACCCTATTTCCGCCCTACCTCTACGATGCCTGAGGAGACGTATCCTATGGCACTTAGATGGTGTCATGTAGAGCATGACTCTGAAAAGAGTCGTCCCAGGTCCGCCCGGGCCCACTTAGACAGGTTATACCGGTCTGAGGTAATCTTCTTTTAATTCCTCTACTTCTTCTTTTCTTCCTGGATTGCATATCTGATATCTTGTTCTGTTTTTCAGCTATTTGTCCCCAGGATGGAGGACATTCATGAGGTGTTGGCCCTGCAGGCAGCCAGAGATGATGCATTTGTCCCTGACCAGAGACGACAGAGATACCAGTTCTTTATTGGTCAGCTGGGCAGCATCTGGTATTGTGGCGAGCGCTTCTTCTTTCAGCATGTGGGAGAGCCGCGGATTCCTGCCATCCCGCCAGATACTACTCCTTTCTATCCTCCCATGCCTATTGATCCTGCCCAGTTCTTAGATTGGACTGAGGCAGAGACATTATTAGAGGAGGGTGACTATGATGCCTGGTTCAGGCGAGCTTCTGTTGGGTGCCTCATGTCACCCATGCCTGTCCGTGGCGGAGTCACGGAGATAGGAGGGGTAGTGATTAGAGCCTATGACACTACGGTATGCCTTCTTCCTTCTCTGATCTTCTATTTCCATTTCATTAGCATTTTTTCTGACTTCTTTCTTTGCTATTTCAGGAGGCTCAGTTGGCAGAGATCAGGTCTCGCTATGCTGATTTAGAGCGCCAGCGTGATGCAGCGATCGCTGAGCGGGACGCCCTCTATATCACTATTTCCGATCTCCGGGGGCAGCTAGCCAGAGCCCAGGGCTAGGAGGGTCCATCTGATGCACAGGACCAGGCGGGTCCGTCTGATACTCAGGTTAATTTCTTCTTTTATTTCCATTCCTGCTTTTGTATTAGCCTATCTTGTTCTAACTGAATTTTTTTCTTAGTTTCAGGAGTACACAGCTGGCCCTTCTTCACCTGCTTCACCCGTGCCTATGCATTTCCGGGATGAGGTGTTTTCTGTGGCACGGGTGGAGTTTGTGACGTCTCCCAGTCCAGTAGAGGTTCCTGCAGCAGAGCCCGAGGTCGAGGCTGATATTGTACCTGCTGCTGAGGACGTGCCAGAGTCTGCCCCAGTAGCTGAGACTGCTCTTGCTACATCTGCTGGTGTTGATATGGATTCGGCTATGGACGCCGCTGTGGTAGAGCCTACCGTAGAGACTGCCGTGATGGAGGAGGCTACAGCTGATCCTGTAGAGCCCGAGGTGGAGATGACTGCTACTGAGCCTGTGGGGCCGGAGGTAGATGTAGCTGGGACATCTGCTCCTGCTGGTCCTGTTAGTCCTGATATGGAGGATGCGGAGGTGACACATGCTGCCGTTGATCCTTCTGCGGATTCTTCCCGTACAGAGTCTGATCCCGATTCTACGGGATATGTAGATACTTCAGGGTATGTCCCTCCTGATCATCCCACTGCTGGCCTTGTGCCTTTATATATGTGGCATGATATTCAGTCTGTTTTGAGCAGGATGACGCGTAGCACGGCCCGCAATGTTGTGCGGCATGTCTTTGAGCGCAGGCGATCTACAGGCCGTGGTCGAGGCAGGGCACGAGGCCGTGGCCGTAGGGGCGGACCTGCATGGCCATTAGATTAGGATTCTTCCATGTACCTTTGTATTTTTTGGCAAAAGTGATGTAAACATTCATATATATAAAAGAAGTTTGTTTTATTTCCATTTGTGTTCTTTCTTCTTTATTTACAGTATTTATTATCTGATGAATGTTAAAACAGGGACAGGTAAAGCTTAGGAAAACCAAAGAAATTAAAAATTCCCATTTTTTGCATTTTTTCGAAGGAACCGTACTTATAATACGAGCAGGCTGTGCCCGTAAAGTTATTACGGGCATGCGTTGCCCGTGAAATTTTCACGGTCAGGCGTGTCCGTAATTCCTATACGGGCGAGCCTTGCCCGTAATATAATTACGGAATTTACTGTCTTACGATTTTTTCTATATAAACTCCTAGGGAACATCATTGTGACACTTTTATTAATTGAAAAACTCCCTGAGCACGTCTTTTCTCGCTTTCCTTGGCTTCTTTGGCGCTTCCATGGCTTCCCCTACGCCGCTTTCTCCTGCCGTTGAATCTCCTCCTGCAAGACAACCTGTTAGATCAAAACCTCCTAATCTTACCAGGTACAATATTGTGGATTCCTTTTATGATAGATGGGTTAACTCCATGACCCTTGATGAGGAGATTCGTTGGGATTCCATTCACTTAGGGCACATCCTACACCTCCCTAAAATTCCCTTTAAGTGGGAAATCATTGAAGCTTTGATAGGCCATTGGGTACCTGAGCTGAATCTCTTCCGTTTTGATGATAAAGAGATGACTCCTACCATAGAAGAGATTGAAACCATCCTTGGCCTTAGATTTTCTGAAAAAGTTGTGAACCCACCCCTAAAGCTTAGTTATAAAAAAGAGGCTTCCACTTTCTTGGGTATAGGGAAGAAGGACTTAGGAAATTCTGATGCACTATTGACCTTGTCCAAGACCTTTTTGACTGAAAAACTTCTGAGGAGTAATGACAAGGACTCTAGGTTTAATGCATTGACCCTGATAGTGGTCAATCAGCTGCTTTTTCCACGGGGTGATGACCAGGTTGACTTGGCTCTTATCTCAGTTATCTGTCAGGTTAGGGAACGCGAGAGGTTGGCCCCTATGATCCTAGCAGAGATATATCAGGCTCTTACTGATTGTTATTTCAGGAAGAAGAAACGCTTCCTTGCCTGCGCCCCTATCCTACAGGTAAAATATGCATGTATTTTTTTTCTTCTATTTTTTTTTTCTATTCTTCCTTTCCTTTCTTTTTTTTTCTCTTTTTTTTTTTTTTTCTTCTTCTCTTTTTTCTTTCTTCTCTTTTTTTTCTTTTTCTCTCTCTTTTTCTTCCTTCTTCTTCTTTTTTTCTTTTTTCTTTTTTTTCTTTTTCTTTTTTTTTCTTTTTGGAAATAAATTAAAATACTCCCTTTTTCTGCAGCTTTGGTTGCTTGACCATCTTAGCCAGGTTGAAGAAATAACTCGCCGCTTCTTTCCAAGATTGAAAGTTCCTGTTTTGATGAGCAATAGGGGATGTCCTAACATCCAAGGTGGCAAGCAAGGCTGGTTCACTTTCTTGGGTACTCTCCAGGATGATCAAGTGAGATGGCCTGGCACTTATCAGCCTGCTCCAGAGACAGTGATTAGCTTTAGGGATAAAAACTTTCTGGTCCTAGCAGGCTTGAAATCTGCTGTTCTCTATCTTCCTTTGAGGGTTCTTCGGCAATTTGGAGCGACCCAGGGAATTATGATTCCCACAGGTTATGAGAGCTTTATAGGGCCACTTACTTCAGCCACCATGGGGCTAAATGCTCAATTAATGAAAGAGTGGTCCTATGTTTGCTTTCTGCGGGGTCCAGTCTTTTCTGAGTCCCATGTGAAGGACTATCACTTCTGGATCAAGGAACAGGTGCAGAGTCATGCCCCAGTACCAGAGGATCCTCCTGCAGTTCTTCCTCCTACTTATGAGGACATTCTGGAGTCAGAAAGGGCAACCCATAAGCGGCTTCAACAAATATGGGTACGGGAGGCTCAAGAACTTAGGATAAAAGTCCTTGTTCTGGAGAGGAAGCTTGAAGAGCAGAAGTCTGGCCGCATTGCCATGGAGAAGAAACTTGAAGAACAAAGGCAAGCTCGTCGCTTTGAAGTCCGTGTGATGCAGAAGAAGTATCAGGATTCCTTGGCTGACCTTAGGGCGTTGAAGATCAAGCTTTCTTTTTCAGATGAGGTCATCTCCTTTTTGAGTGATCCTGATGCAGAGGGTGCTTCTGGAATCATTGCAACTCAGGCAGCTAGGATTAGGGAGCTTGAGGAGCAGTTAGGGAGTAGGGATTAGATTCTTTCATCATTTTTTTTTCTTTCTTTTATTTTTTTCATACTTTTTTACAAAAGCAAACTCCATTAGTGGAAAGATATTAGATTTAATTCAAAAATAGGTTTTATATTATTGGCCTCAGAATTCTCAGATGCTTATAAAAACAGAAGTTTTATGAAAAAGTATTTGATTTCTCATCACTGGCCAAAGTATAGTTTTTTTTTTTTTTTGAAAGCTGATCCAAAACACTTAATCATATATAATTAAAGGAATTAAAATCAGGTTGAATAATGAAAAGGGTAGTCCAAGCAATAGGAAGAGACCAAATTTGTCTACCCCGTGACCATTAGAATCATCCCCTAATGATTTTTCCTTCATGATTGGCCTTGCTAATCTGCTCAGTTTCCAGTGCTCATGCTGATTTGAAACTTAGACCACATGATCAACTCAACCCTTGATTCTTTCTTCTTTTTTTTTTTTTTTTTTTCTTCTTCTTGCCCTTCTTGCCCCTAGTGCCAATTACGGTTTTCACTAGGGTTGGCCTCTGCATTCCGTCATCACCAATCTTACTCTGAAAGTTGAATGAATATACTAAAATCACCGAGGTCTTAATAATAAGACGAAACAAAGGCTAGGTTCGGTTTATGAAAGAAAAGGTATTAAAGGCTCAAAATTTTCTAAGTGTGAAAATGGGTCAACTGGACTTACAGTCATGGTGAATTCAATCCCATTCCCCTTCTTTTGTATTTGGCATTTATTTGCCCCTATTTTTTCTTTTCTTTTCTTTTTTTTTTTTTTTTAATTTTCTTTTTGCCCCTATTGGCCTTGCCCTTATTGGCTTTGCCCCAGTATAAGGCTGTAAGTCCAGTTTGGGTTTAACAAAAAAGACGAATAGGCTCAAATTGGTTTGACTAAGGATTCAAATTTTGGGATATAAAGAACAATGGCCTCAGATCATTTCCTAGTAATATTCATTCATGGAAAATATCTCTTTACTGCATCAGAGTTGATTGGCTCAGGAAAATCCTTCCCATCCATTTCTGTTAAGATGAGAGCACCCCCTGATAGGACTTTCTTGACCACATAAGGTCCTTCCCAATTTGGTTTGAACTTTCCACGAGGATCTTCCAAAAAGGGTAAAATCTTTTTTAATACCAAATTTCCTTCTTGGAAAGTTCTGGGCTTCACCTTTTTATTGTAAGCCCTAGCCATCCTCTTCCGATATAATTGGCCATGACTAAGTGCCTTCAAACGCTTTTCTTCAATTAAATTGAGTTGATCATGTCTAGACTGTATCCATTCAGCTTCTTCTAATTCAGCTTCCATTAGCACTTTTAGTGAAGGTATTTCCACTTCCACTGGTAAAACTGCTTCCATTCCATAGACTAAGGAGTATGGGGTTGCCCCTGTAGAAGTCCGGATTGAGGTTCTGTAAGCATGTAGAGCAAGTGGCAGCATTTCATGCCAATCTTTAAAACTCACTACCATCTTTTTAATAATCTTCTTTATATTCTTATTCGCTGCTTCCACTGCCCCATTCATCTTTGGTCTGTAAGGCGCTGACTTGTGGTGGGTAATCTGAAATTGTTCACACATCTTCCTCATGTCTTTGTTCTTAAGGTTTGAAGCATTGTCTGTTACTATGGCACTTGGCAAACCATAGCGACAAATTATGTTGTGCTTCAAAAACTTAAGAACATGGCTACTCGTAATGTTTGCATATGAAGCTGCTTCCACCCACTTGGTGAAGTAATCAATTGCTACAAGTATAAACATATTTTATCAGGGAAGGAACACGAGGTATCAACTTCAACACAAACACGGGCATAGCTTAGCTTGGAGCATTTTTCTGTCGCCTCATCAAGAAACAGCGGCTTACCAATGCCGCTTGCAATAAAACTTAACCCAGCAGGCGTCCATAACTCAAGAGGGACATTGAATAATTTCACCCAAATGGGAACCTTAGATAGTTGGGTTTTTTCAAAGGAGAGATTGGGTTCCCATTCTTTGAAAACCATCAGCCGACCAGCCATGTACCAGGGGCCTTGGAAGAGAACCTTGTCTCTAACTGAGGAGGAAGAAAATCTCAGGATAAAGAAACCATTGTCAATACTAAACACGTCCACTTTCTCCCATAACTTAAGATCCAGGCTTTTGATGACATTAAGGGGAAGACTTCTATCCAAGAAGTACCCAATAAGGCAGCCCTTCCATAAGTGAATACCCTGATTAAAGACCTCTGGAGGAGGAGAGACCGTGACTTTACCATCAACTATCTTAGGAGCAAAAAACGATAATTTGGTTTTATCCACCAACTCGTTTTGGAAAAGGTCGGACCAGGCCTTTCCTTTCTGAGAAGGACACGAACTCAGCACTTCCTGTTGCGCAGAAGAACCACCCAAACAAGGAACACTGCTGTGCTCTTGCTGGCCAGGGCCGGAGTTAACAGCATGGATTCCGCTGCTACGCTGCCCAAGGCCAGCGCATGCATGCGAGGACAGAGGCGGGAACATAGATTCAAAAGAAAATCGGCGATCAGAGACATGGTCAAAAGTCGGCTCATAAAAATCGCGTCGATTAGAAGAGTCAACTGCCGAAGCAATAGCCGGCACCGAGGGGGCCACCGGAGGGACACCTAAAAGGTGTTGAGAGACAGACTCCACCGGTGTCATCTCAGAAAGAAGGCCAAGATGCCATCAAAGAAACAGCATCAATGCTCCGAGAAACGACCAGCGCAGAGACACCGCAGCGACCACAACTCCGAGCAGGCAACACAGTCGAAGAGCTCCCAAACGGCACAACGCGACAAGTCCCAACACCACCAAGCACAGAGCTTACTCCACAGGGCAAACAGGCGACCAAAACTCTAAGACCAGGCAGCCAAACCACACCAGACGGCCAACACCTGACGAACAGAACCTCCAAATGACCAAAGAGCAGCACCACCCGAAGAAAGACACCCAAACGGCACCTCAGGCCCACACGACCAGCACCCCAGCCTCAGCACCACCGCAGAACCCCTACACTACCTCAGCTCCGCAGCACCACAGAAACAACACACAACCACAGCACCTTTCCAGCTCCTCCCAACAACTCCACAGCCACGACGAGCAGAAACGAGAAACCCCCCAAACAGATAACTCCGGTACAGTCAACAACTCACGAACCCAGCACCACACGACCACCAACACCTCGCGTCAACCAGAACCACGAGCAAACCTGGTACCCCAAACAAGAACTTCACCACACCAGGCGGAGGAGGCACGCCGGCGCAAGCCGACTGGCGAGCAGCGTCCTTTACCACGAGCACCCTTCACCCCGACCACCACCTTCACCACGAGCACCCCCAGCACCCTTCACTCAAGAAGGTTGGACTCGGAGACCTCACTTGGTCTAATTAAGGAAGTCTCGGATGAGGAAATTAAATCAACCTTATTTGGCCTCAAGCAAGATAAGGCCCCAGGCCCGGATGGGTTTACACCTATGTTCTTCAAGAAGGCTTGGCACATTGTTGGTAAGGATACACTTAAGGCTATCAAGAGCTTCTTCATTGATGGATGCCTACTGAAGCAACTAAATGCAACACTCCTTACTTTGGTTCCCAAGAGTAAGAATCCCACCTCAGTTGCAGACTACAGGCCAATTGCATGCGTGAATACTGTGTACAAGTGTATTGCTAATATTATTGCGAATAGACTCAAGAATGTTGTTGAGGATCTGCTTGGAGAGTTCCAAACTGCTTTTATTCCTGGGAGAAAGATGGTGGATAACATCCTCATTGTTCAAGAGGTGTTGCACAACTATCATAGGCACAATGGTCCACCTCGATGTGCATTGAAGGTGGATATCAGGAAAGTGTTTGATTCAGTTCGTTGGGACCTTCTTCCCCCACTTCTGAAGGCAATGAATTTACCTGACCGATTTATTGGGTGGATCATGGAGTGTGTAACTTCACCGGCGTTCTCTCTTGTCTTAAATGGAGGCCTTGTTGGGTTTTTTAAAGGCGAGAGGGGACTTCGTTAGGGGGATTCCTTATCCCCCTACCTCTTCGTTATGATCATGGAGTTATTCATGGGAATTTTAACGGCTCACTCACAAAATGGGGTTATCTTTCACCCGAAGTGCAACAAGATAGGGGTCAGAGCTTTGTGCTTTGCTGATGATTTGATGATTTTCTCCAGACCGGACTTCGGGTCTATGGACCCTATCTTTCGCTCTTTAGATCTGTTTGGGGACTTAACTGGTCTCCGAATCAATCCATCCAAAAGCCAACTTTTCATGAGCGCACTCCCTTGGAGGTTCAGTCCCAAATTGTTGACAGGTATGGGGTTGTGTTGGGTTCTCTTCCAGTTACTTATTTGGGGGTACCAATTATATCTACAAGGTTAAGACTTGTGGATTGTGAGCCTTTATTAATGAAGATCAAGAACAGAATTCAAGCATGGAAGGCACATTTCTTATCATATGTAGGGAGACTCCAATTGATCAAGTCAGTACTTTTTGCCACAGCAGTGCAATGGCTATCTGTGTTATTTCTGCCAAAGAGGGTTCTCGAAGAGATTGATAAAATGTGCCGAAACTTCTTGTGGTCTGGAGTTGAGACAAGAAGAAGGATTACCCCTATGTCTTGGGCTGCCATTTGCTCCCCCAAAAGTGAAGGAGGGCTGGGAATTATCAACATTCATCATTGTAACAAGGCTGCTTTGAGTAGATACATTTGGAGAATAGCTGTGGATGACAACTCCCCCTGGGTCAGATGGATAAAAGCAAATAATCTGAGGAACAAGTCGCTTTGGCAAGTGAATACTCCAGCCTCTGCAACATGGGCATGGCGCAAGATTCTGAAATTAAGAGACTTAGTATCACGGTTCATAAAGATGAAGATTGGAAATGGGAACCGAACCTCACTATGGTATGATAACTGGTTGTTTGATGACTCTATCTATTCAAGGTATGGGGACTAAATAATCTATGATTCTGGACTTCTTAGGAATGCTAAAGTGGCTGTGATAATTGATGATAACCAATGGGAGCTGCCAGCCGTTTCTTATGATTTGATGGAGGTGGGAAACAAGCTTCACAATTCCATGCAGCCTGATTCTACCAAAGAAGACCAAGTACTATGGTTGCCTTCCCCATCAGGGCGGTTTGCTACCAAAGATACTTACCATGCGCTTCATGTGAGTGGGCAAAAAGTGGCATGGTGGGACCTGGTTTGGTTTGACGGCAATGTCCCTAGGCATGCGTTTTGCTTATGGCTTGCCATACACAGAAGGTTGCTCACCCAGGACCTCCTTCTTAGCCTCAACATGGTAAGTTCATCACAATGCCCTTTTTGTAGGATGCATAATGAGAATGTGGACCATCTATTCTTTGGATGCTTGTATTCCAAACATATATGGGAAAATACATTGAAACGGAACGGCACTACAAGGACATCAGCTTCATGGAGTACTACCATCGAGTGGGCTACCAAGAGGTTCCGTGGGAAAAGGCTAGTCAACAAACTAGGGAAAGCTTCTATGGCAGCTGCGGTTTACCATCTTTGGAGGGAGCAGAACCGAAGGATCTTCCAAAATAAGGCAATGCCACCCCATGAGCTGGACAAATGGCTGATTATGGACCTTAGACTCAAGTTTTCAAGGGAGAAGAGGGATGATAGGTGCCATGAAGCCTTTCGTGTATGCCAGAACTGGTGTATAACGCCTACAACACCATAGTGAGACCCATGGATTCCTATTGTGGGGGGTATTTAGTGGTTCATGTATTGTGATTTTGTCATGTCTATGTTGATATGCCGGTAGTGGCATGTTTGGTTGTTTGCCATTTGCTTTGGGCATCAGCTTGTACATTTCTTTCTTTTAATATAATCTTTGGACTTACTTTCCAAAAAAAAAAAACATGCAGTAGGGATTAAACCAAACATGAATACCGAACGAACGTTAAAAACCGGTGTTGCCTACCTCTTACGGTCATTCTTCTTCTTCTCTTCTGAACGGAAACACTCAAACCTCTTCACAGTCACCAAGCACGTCTAGAAGACAGAATCAAAGCACTCTCTCTCCTTTTTCCTTCTTCTTCTCCGCTGGTCGCCTGTCGTTCTCGGTCTCTTCCTCTCTTTTGTGGCTGTGGAATACGAACGAGTATGCGCATAGGTATTCTAACCGTATGTCATTAGGGTATTCTAACTATTTATATATCCCCTATTCCACGCATCTCACCCCACAAGACTCCACACACACGCCCAATCATATCTCCCCAAAATTAAAATATTAATCATACCTTGATATCTCTCGAGTAGACGGTTGAATCTGTCCCCAACTCTGGATCTCCACTAATTATAATGTCACCTACATTAATAAAATATTTACATCAATTTAAAATCCTTAAGAATATTAATTATTAAATTTACTTTTATATTTAGGAAAATTCGGGGTCGCCCGAAGGTGATTTTGGTTTTAGAAATTCTTTTGTGCATCTTTGAAAGCGGTTTGGCCAAAAAACACTTGTGCAAATGATCTCAAAGTGCATGCACTTAATGTTTAAACAGGCATACACACAAGTAAAGAGAAAGTCAAGTACTATTACCATCCTGAAAATCTATGTTAACAAACAATAATCAAAACACTCGACGGTGTGTGCACAGTCCTAAAAAAGGTTGGCGCCTATGAAGGCACGACTTCTAGACATACTTGTGTAAGGAAGCACATCCAAGTCTTGATTAGCCTTTGTCTTTCATTTGCTCTTGGTGTCGGACCATAGCAAAAACTTACAACTTGCCATTGAGGGCAAAATTTACAAGGTATTTACAAAAATCTGCAAAGGGTCACCCTTATGGCTATTAGGAGCCAAAAGGAAGGATACAAACTTGCTTTAAGGCGGGCAGGCCAAATTCCTAAATCTAGGGTTTAGTGCCCCTGTTCTGATCTGGCATGCTTTCATCTGATTGTCTGATCAGGCTAGCTTTCATCTGCTCAAAAGGCTTACCCGGACTCAGGGTGCTTCCAGCGGACTCAATGGGTCAAGGCCCACGGCTCACAGGACTCGATGTATGGATCTGGGGTGGTTCCCCCTAATCAAAATTGGGTTAGCTTCCTGAATTAGGGCTAAGGCAGCCCTTAATCTAGGGTTTACAAGATTTCATGCAAAAAGCGGGGGTTGCTGCCCCTAATGGACTCTTGGGTTTTATATTGATTTTACTCCTCTTGTATTCATCATTCAAGCGCATTCACAGAATTGCGGTTTATTCAGAAGCAATAGGTGGGGACCAGCCCAAGACATACGCCTACAAGGGTCTGGACCAGTACTAGATCCTCGCATACCACGGCAAGAAACCTGTGGCGCTAAGGACCAGAAAACTGGGGAGATTGGTTTACCCTGCTTTCCCCGGCAAGCCACGGGAGTGTAGGGCTAATACCATCCCAAAAGCCAATTCATAGGAATCAGAAGGGTGGCTGCTAGAGAGGTCTAAGTTTTGGTAAATAAAGTGCAATATCTGTAGAACCATCCATTCCGGGTCGGATCATTCACGCAGTCTCCCTTGTGCGTGTCACCCTACGCAGTTTATCATGAAAACTGGAAAAAAAATTCATCCACGGTGTGGTGGTGTGCCCGTGTGTGCAGTTGGGCTGAGTGTTGTGTCTAATCGGGTGAGTTTTGTCTGGATTTTGTTGATAAAGGAATTTTTATCGTCTTATATAGTAAGGTACAGAATTGGCACGCAATACGAGGTTCCGGGAGAGTCCCCAGGTAATTATATAACAAACCAAACCAATTTAGTTCAGATAACCACTAAATCCATTCACTATATATACCAAACCAATTGGTATATATAGTGAGAATACCTTACTCGTAAACAATACATGATAACCAGTATTAACTAAGAAGCTAATTCAAAATTTTCAAATATTATCAGCATTTCAAAAATTTTCAAAGAAATAGAAGAAACCAGAGATTTCAAAGAGAGTTTGAAATTCAGTCCAAAGAACATTCGGATAACCACTCTAGTTCACTAACTTACTTTTGATAACATCCTCTTCATATAGATTCTTACTCATAATTCCCTAATTTTTATTGTCAAAAGAATTATCTCCATAAGTTACTAATAATTCTGTAATTCTCCATTTAATCTCTGTATAACTCAGGTAAAATTATAAAAGAGAAAATAAGTTTAGACAAGTCTTCAATATTTGCTGTAGGAAATTTTACAACATACTTTGGTATTTAGTCTCCCAACAGAACTTATAGTGCATGCTATCATTTTTTATTTCCATAAGACTCCAATAAGTGTAAGCACCTCATTTTTGCACTCCTAGAAGTGCCGAAAAGGCAAACCCTATGCTTTATCTCAAGTGAAAATTGGCTACCTTTGCTTTATCTCAATGGATAGAGGATCTCGACACGGTTTCAACGCAACTGAGTTTGCTGGAATCGGAGCTCGAATGAAGGATTTGCAAGCCGGTCAAACTTGAGTTGAAGTTATAAATTCTCATATCATGGATACAATGGAGAAACAATTGCTCTTCAATTGGATGAAGGAAAATTTCTTTCTAGACTGGGGCAAAATAGTCAGATTGAAAGAGTCGCCATATCTAGAGCATCAATTGACAAGCCGATGGTCATGGGAATGATTCTAAAGGTTCCGAAGGCTTATTTTGGTCTTTCTTCATTTTCTGAAATAATCTTCTCATTATTCAACTTGATTTTAATTCTTTTGGACTATATGCTAATAAGTAATTGGATCATTTTTTCAAAAAAATATAAAAGCACAAAAAGCAAAAAAATATATTTTTGGCCTATGATGAGAATCTATATCTTTTCATAAAACATTGGTTTTGCAAGCATTAGAGAATTCTGAGGCCACTAGTATAAAACATATTTTCTTATGTTTGCATTTGCATTCTTCTATTAGGGTTTCTTTTTGGCAAAGGTTAAAAAAAAAAAAAGAAAAAGAAAGAGAAAAAAAAAGAAAAAAAGAAAAAAAAAGGAAAAAAGGAAAAAAGAAGATCATCTCTACTGAGGGGCAGAATATTCAAGCACAGGTTCGGGCATCAAATGGCACCCAGGTATATCAAATAAGAAAATCAATCAGGAAAATTTAAAAAGTGAAAAACATCAAAATCAATTGAGTTTGCAGTGGTCAATTTTAAATCCACATTCTTTTCAAAATTTGCTTGTCTCAGATCTCTTTTCATAGCCACAAGAACTCCAAGAAATCTGAGATAAGGAAGAGACGCCACCCCATCAGACTTCAAGCAGGGGTTTCATTGGCTATCTTTGAATCCATATTTTTATCATTTCTTTGTTTGACCAAAGCAAGTTCAATTAATGAGATGTTTTTCAAATGTGTAATTTTGAGTTGTGTTTGTTCTATGCTGTTCATTGTGCTACAACTGCAGGCCACCCAGAAAAATTGTCTTTTTCATCATTTTCTCCATACTTTTCAGGAGATTAATGTTTATATTAGTTGTAAGTTGTAAGGATTACCACCTTACCCTCTTTTGTTTAAAAATTTTGTCTCAAATCTCACTTCATAGCCACGAGTGCTCAGTGAGAGGAGAGAGGAGGATTTGCCCCTTAAGCTGAGGGACTTTTTAGCAAATCTTCCGCAATGAATTCTTTTTACCAAAATCATCCATTTAATCTTTGCAAAAATGCATTTAGTTAGACAAAGATCTCAAAAAGTGCAATTGGTGGGTCTTTTTACTCTCTGCTGGTAATTGGTTCCAATCACCAGCAACGAGGGGGCAGCTGTAGACACCCCAAATTGCACTAAAAATGAGAAAATAATTGAAAATATTAATTAGGATTTGAAACAGGTCAAAAAAGTGTAAAATCTGGCCAAACTGGTTATGACCATATTTTGTTTACGGACTGGTCATACCTGCAGTTGATATACGGTCACAGTGTGCCCGTATTAATAATACGGGCATGGCGCGACCATAATATATATACGGGCACGGGGGTCTTTGTGCGAATTTTACCTTTTTGATTTTTGAGCCTTATCTGCACCCAAATATCTCTCTTGGATAAGCGAATTCTCTTATTTATCTGTTCGAATTATCTCATTTATCCTTGTGGATAAAGGATTGGCATGATCTTGTGTTTAACTCAAACTGAAACTCTATCTTGCCAAACCTTGGACCAACCATACCCCTGTGTTTGCCTATAAATAGAGGGCCTTTCCTCAAGCAAAAGGCCACGAAAATTTGAAGTCTAAGAAGCTCCAAGAGAAGAGAGGAATCCCTGCTGCCTTGCCTGCTCAATCCAGGTAAGTCCCTTTTCCCTTTTATTTTCTGTCTTTAATTCCAGATGTAATAGGATCTTCTCTATTGCTGTAGAATAAGGCCATATCTTTTATTCAGTATTCCTAAACTTGCCGCCAAGTACCTCAAGAGTCTCTCTAGCCGTAAAACGTGAAAAGAGAGCTAGGGGAAAAGAGAACAGGTGGATCCCTAGAATAGAACCCTATATATGTTTTTCTCCTTTTTTCTAGAATAAAGCCTTTGATTGTGTTTGTATAACCAAACCTATCTCTAAGTACCTCAAGAATCCTCTCTAGCCGTAAAACGTGAAGAGAGAGCTAGGGGAAAAGAGAACAGGTGGATCCGTAGGGTAGACCCCAATGTGCTCTAATTTGTGAGACGTGACTGCTTTGAATATCCTGATCATGTTTTAATGCTTTTTATGATGAATCTAAATGAATCTATGAATCTATGATGTTTATAGCATGAGATCCCCACTTTTTTTTATAAAATTTGGATTTTCACCACTTTTGCACCTACAGCACTGTTTTCGTGATTTTTGTGATATTAGGCTAAGATCCTCTTATCAAAAAGAGGGTGTTCAATGGTAAATCTACGTCTTTATGATTTGATAACTGGCATCCAGCAAGTCCTTTGGTGGAGAGGTATGGAACAAGAATTATTTATGATACAGGGCTGCCCATGCACGCTTGTGTGGATGAAATCATACAGAATGATGCATGGAACACACCGGTCACCGTCTCCATGGATCTGATCGATATTTGGAGGAGATTACCTGAGCTGCCATCCCTTCATAGTAGTCAGGAGGACAGTACTATCTGGACGCCGACAAGTAATACTGTTTTTGACATCAAATCGGCTTACTTGGCTCTTGATGGACACAGAGGTAATGTCCCTTGGTTCCACTTAGTATGGTTCCCTCTTGCTGTACCCAGACATGCTTTTATCCTTTGGCTAGGAATCCATCACAGACTACTAACTCGTGAAAGGATCTTAAAGTGGGGTATCATACAGCAGCAGATTTGTGTTCTATGTAGAGAGCATGATGAGAATCACGACCACTTATTCTTTGAGTGTAAATTCAGCAAACAAGTATGGCAGAGAGTGTTAGCTTTAAATGGCTTTGTGTATCAGAATAGAAACTGGTCGGACTGGATTGCATGGGCACATTTAAGGTTTGTCAAATCTGATCCCATTCGAACCATTGCTAGAGTATCTCTTGGAGCAGCTGTGTATAACATATGGAGGGAGCGAAACAGGCGCATTTTCAAGAATAGTTATCTACCTCATGAAGTCATTTTGAGTCATATCTATGCAGATGTCCAAGCCAGGCTCCACAACAAGGACTGTATGGTTAAGGACACACCAAGAAATAGGAATATAGTGAGGGACTGGGGGCTGGATTGGCTTTTCGGAGTATAGTTGGAGTTTTTGCTCCTAGTTTAGTTGTTTGCCTCTTGTAATTGAGCCTGTTTCTATGATGCCCTCGTATCAGGGTTTTTGTAGGTCTTGTTATGGCAGGTTCCCCACATAGATGGCAGCTGCCTTGTCCCTTCCCGTGTTTTGTTGAGAGTCCTCTCTAGTGTTTGTTCTCCATTGTACATTTTTTCTTTATTAATATACTTTTTGGCTTACCATCCAAAAAAAAAAAAAAAAGCTAAGATCCTGGATTTATCATGATCAATATGGTAGATTATTGGGTCTGCGTACCCCATTTGTGTAGTAGGCGGGTGTGCCTTGTTGGGTCTGCGTACCCCATTTGTGTAGTAGGCGTGTGTGCCTTGTTCCTTCTTGCTTCTCCTAGGCTTCTCGTCTTGTAGGGTGCCTACGTTTTGTTCGGGCTTCATTGTAACTACCATTTCTTTTTATTAATATACTTGGACTCACTTTCCAAAAAAAAAAAATTTGGTAGATCTGGATCCAGAAGCCTGAAAATAAATTCTAGGGTTTAATGATATGTTTTTGAATCCTTTTTCCTTTTTGAGAGAAGACCCTACGGTCTAAGTTCTCCCCTTTTGATGTTCTTCATCAACGTGGGTATTTTTGGTCTTGATTTTTTGATTTAATGTGAAATTTGGGCTATATCTATGTCCTAGACTATTCAAGTTCAATTTTGAAATATTTTATAAAAATCATATTTTTCTAGATTTCTAGAATTTAACTTGAAGCCAGATTTTTGGATTTTTCACTTTAAATTGATTTTATCTCAATTTTATTTTGATCATGAAACCCTAGGAATGGTATGATCATATTTGAAAGTTCTGGATCAATCAGACTATTCGTATGAAAAAACCATATATTTTTGTATTTTTGTGATTTTCATGAATTTTATAGCAAGCTTTTTCCTTTATTTTAGTACTAGGATGGGTGACCTCCTGGGAAGTCCTCGTGTTGCACCCCCATCCACTCTTTGCTTGTTGAATCATTTACCTTCCAAAAAAAAAAAATGAACAATACCTGGCAACCACCTTGTGTGGATGAATAGGGGTGCCTAACACCTTCCCCTGTTCATAACCTAATCCCTTTACCCATCTCTGGTTGTTTTTTTAGGAGGGTTATTTTTACCCTAAAATTGCCTTTTGAGCTTATTTAATATTTTGGTGTTCATTCACACCTAAATTGAATGGTGGCGACTCTTTGTTTTATTCAATCCCGTGTGATGATGAGGAAGTCATTGGATTTGATTTTTTCCCATGTCTCACAGACTCCACTGGGGACTTTCGACCAGATAGAACCCTTGGTTAGAATGAGTCAACACAAGAGGGATTAGTTGGTGTTAGGGTTCTTACTAGCTTGTTTAGTAAAGCGTAGAATATGCGCAAACACATCTTCCGGGAAGTCCTGTCATAAAGGATGCGATAATTGCCTAAGGATATTGGATTTTAAGTGGGACCATTGTGACCCCTCCAATTACCTGGGGACTCTCCTGGAACCTCGTATTGCGTGCCAATTCTGCACCTTACTCAATAAGACGGTAAAAATTCCTTTATCAACAAAATCCAGACAAAACTCACTCGATTAGGCACAACACGTAACCCAACTGCACACACGGGCACATCACCACACCGTGGATGAGTTTTTTTTTTATAAACTGCGTGGAGTGACACGCACGAGGGAGGCTGCGTGAATGATCCGACCCTAAATGAATGAGTGCGGATTTTGCATCTTCTTTACCAAAACTTAGACCTCTCTAGCAACCACCCATTTGATTCCTATGAATTGACTTTTGGGATGGTATTTAGCACCTACGCTCCTGTGGCTTTCCAGGGAAAGCAGGGTAAACCCATCCCCGCAGTCATTTGGAGTCCATTAGCGCCACAGGTTTCTTGCTATGGTACGCGAGGATCCAGTACTGGTCCAGACCCTTGTAGGCTTATGTCTCGGGCTGGGTATCCTTCCCCACCTAACGCTTATGAATAAACTGTGCTTTGTGATTGAGAGGGTGATGTGAATGATGAATACAAGAGGATTAAAATTGGAATAAAATCCAGAGTCCATTAGGGGCAGCAACCCTCGCTTTTTGCATTAAATTGAGTAACCCTAGATCATGGGCTGCCTTAGCCCTAATTTAGGAAGCCAACCTAATTTCGATCAGGGGAACCACCCCAGACCCATGCATTGAGTCCGGTAAGCTATGGGCCTCAACCCATTAGAGTCCGCTGGGAGCACTTTAAGTCCGGATTGGTTTTTTAGAGCAGATGAAAGCCGGCCAGATCAAATAATCAGATGAAAGCATGCTAGATCAGAATAGGGGTGCTAAACCCTAGATTTAGGAATTTGGCCTGCCCGGCCAGAAGCAAGTTTGTACCTTCCTTTTGGCTCTCAACAGTCTTAAGGGTAAACCCTTTGTAGATTTTGTAAATACCTTGTAAATTTTGCCCTCGATGGCAAGTTGTAAGTTTTTGCTGTGGTCCGACACCTAAAGCAGATGAAAGACAAAAGGCTGATCAGGACTTGGACGTGCTTCCTTACACAAGTATGTCTAGGAGTCGTGCCTTGATAGGCACCAACCTTTTTTAGAGCTGTGCACACACTTTTTGGGTGTTTTTGATATTTGTTTGTTAACATAGACTTTCAGGATGGTAATAGTACTTGACTTTCACTTTACTTGTGTATATGCCTGTTTATAAATTAAGTGCACGCACTTCGAGATCATTTGCACAAATGTTTTTGGCCAAACCGCTTTGAAAGATGCACAAAAAGAATTTCCAAAACCAAAATTGCCTCTGGGCGTACATCAAATCGCCTTTGGGCATACATCAAATCGCCTTCGAGCATACATCAAGTCACCTTCCGAGGCGCACATCAAAGTTGCTTTTTCAAAGCACACAATAAAGTGGCCTCTAGGCCTATATTGAATTGTCTTCCACAACATAAACACCGTCTCTTGCAATGCGCAATAAATCGTCATCTGGGGTATATTGAGCTAGCCATAATAGACGAAAATCAGATCGCCCATCTTGTGGCGTACATTCCCCATGCCATTCATGGCACGATGCGAGCTGTCCAGAATGCGTTTCCTGATTTTTATAATTCATCTGCCACTGCATGATTTCGAACGATTTTACAATCGCTGCCGATAAAGGCATGGATTTTGAGGTTTAGTCCTCGCAATAGGTTTTTCAAGGATTTCCACTCATAAAGCACATGTTGCACAACTTTTGGAAACCGTCAGATACGGCATGGTCTCCAAAGTTTCAGATCTCTGAAAGACCATGTTACAAGGTTTTAAACTTCACAAATCGTAGGAGTTTTTTTGGTCAACTGGGGCACTGTCACACTCTCTTTGCAGTGTTGTTTTGTCAGGTCATGATTTTCATGCATGAACCACCTTGTATTTGTTTTCGCCAATCATGGCACAAGAGCATTACTCATGGTGTAATGATCTCGTCACACACAACGCCTCGTTCATAATTAGAGAAGGGACTGATCAAAATTTCTGATAAACAGGTACAGTTCGGATATTTCACATTTAGAGCACCATTCATAACTCTGCCTTCACAGTGAGAGAGGACTGCAATGAATTCTTCCAAGGCCCCAATTCCATCATCATCACAGCAAAGGGTTGAAGAACAGCCAGTCATAACGGATCTAAGCCCACAAGTGGCCATGATGCATGCCACGGGGATTCGAATGCCAAAAATCCAGCAGAGGCAACCACCTCAGCCAATGCCCATGGCAGCACATCCGCCACCACGGGACGCTCCATTCCCACATCCGGCGGCAATTCCCATCCATCCTCCACAGCAAGAACCATTTGTGACTGTCCAACTGGGGCAAGAAGAGCGAGACTGGAATAGGGCACGTGAGGCCCAGCTGGAGGAAAGATTGGTAGCAATCAAAGAGGATTACATGGTACAGCTAGCAGCAATAAAGGAAGATAGCAAGGCACAGATGGCTGCCATGCGTGAGGACCTTTTGAAACAGCTCCAGCCAAGCACGGTTTAGAATGAGGCTACGCTAGAAAGTCTTTGCTTCTTCTCTGATATCCAACTCCCGACCAAGTTCAAATGCCCTGAGCTGCACCAGTTCGATGGCATAGGCTGCCCATTGAACCATCTGCGATCCTATGTTGGTGACATGTGCCAATATGCGAAGGACAAGAAGATTATGGTTCAATTCTTCCAAAGATCTCTAACTGGGGCAGCATATGCTTGGTTCCTAAGTCTGGATAAGCAAAAGGTCAAGGCATGGAATGGCCTTGCCTCCGTGTTCATCCAGCAATACCACTTAAATAGCCAGATGGTTCAGACCAGAACCGAAATGCAAAGGTTGTCAAAGCGAAATAGTGAGTCTGTAAGAGACTATGCTATAAGGTGGATGGAGCTAGCCAATGTGGTGCAACCCCATCTTCTTGAACAAGAGCAGACTTCCTTGTTCATATTCTCACTGGGACAACCATACTTCACAATGCTATTAGGATAGTGCACTACAAGCTTCACTGACCTGATCATGGCGGCAAATAGAATTGAGGATGCGGTTAAAATGGAGAAGCTCAGAGGCTCCATGACGAGCTTGTTGCATGGAGCAATCTCAAGTAACAAGAGGCAAGAGAATGATGACGGCGCAAGTACAGTTAACCATGTACAGCCTTCTTCGCCAAGGTGACCTCATGTCACTGTACCTCTTTGTTTTAGTTATGGAATTGTTTCATGCTGTTTTATCTAAGAACACGGTATGGGTTTTAGTCACCACCCGAAGTGTAAGGATATGGACTTGAAGCCATTATGCTTCGCTGACTACCTTATGGTTTTTTCTAAAGGAGATCTTCAATCAATTGATACGGTGTTCAGAAGCTTGGAGGAGTTTGGTGCGTTATCTGGTCTCTATGCAAATAGACTCAAGTCTAAGTTATTCATGTGTGCTGTGTCCCGGGATGTACAAGAGCAGATTATGAACAAGTATGAGGTGGAAAGTGGTGTGTTACCGTTTAAGTACCTGGGTGTTCCTCTTTTGTCTTCTAAGCTCAGGATGGCAGATTGTGAGCCTCTGTTTCTCAAGATAAAGACCAGGATTCAGTCGTGGAAAGCTAGAGTCCTATCATATACTGAGAGAGTGCAATTGATAAGATCAGTGTTGTTCTCTATTGCGGTACATTGGTTATCTATATTCACCCTTCCAAAGAGTGTTTTGAATGAACTTGAGCGGTTGTGTAGAAGATTTCTTTGGGCAGGACCTGATATGCACAAGAAGGTGGTTCCTATAAAATGGATTACAGCTTGTGCACCTAAGGAGGAAGGGGGCCTTGGGCTCATTGACGTTCAAGCTTGGAATAGGGCTGCCATCTCTAGGTACCTATGGCACCTTGCTGCTGCCGATGCTTCATTATGGTCCAGGTGGATCAATAGTACGGCTTTGAGAGGTAAGTGCATTTGGTAAATTAAAGTACCATCCCAACCCTCATGGATATGGAGGAAGATTCTTCACTTGAGAGATAAACCTTTCAGGTTGATAAAAATTAAGGTTGGGAATGGGGAAGACACCTTCTTGTGGTTCGATAACTGGCATCCATATGGGTCGCTGCACATGAAATATGGTGATAGAATTATTTATGATTCTGGTCTTGCAAGGGATGCCAAGGTAGCTATGATTATTGACAATAATGAGTGGGATCCTCCTGTTGCTGTGTCCTATGCTCTCTTGGAGGCATGGGAAGCCTTAGAACATCTCCCCAAACTGGAGGTGCACCAGGCAGATGTTGTGATTTGGGAGCCGCTCAATTCACCTCAGTTTCAGCTTAAGAGTGCGAACAATGCTCTGAGAAGTACACTTCCACATGTCCCATGGTCAAATCTCGTATGGTTTCCTAATCATATCCCTAGACATGCTTTTATCCTATGGCTTGCTGTTAACAAGAAGTTGCTTACACAAGATGCTCTTATGCAAAGAAGCATCTTAAGTGCCTCGTCTTGTGTACTGTGTCGTTCAAGCAGTGAGGATGTTGGGCACTTGTTCTTCAGCTATACTTACTCCAGCAACGTGTGGAGGAGAGTCATGAGGGCTTAATGACATCATGCTTCCCTCGAACCATTGGGATCAGATGATTGACTGGGCTGTCATTAACTTGACTGGTAACTGTGTGGTGGCATGGTTGAAGAAGGCCTCGTTTGGTGCCATGGTTTACCATATCTGGCGTGAAAGAAATAGGCGTATATTCCAGAATAAGGCATTGCCCTATGAGGACCTGGTTCGTTCCATTACCTTGGATGTCACAATGAAGTGCACGTGCTTGAAGAAAGCTGTTAAGGACAACCCTCGGAACCGGAGTATATGTCAGAATTGGGGTATTGATGTTAATTTTGTTTTTTGATGTATGTTTGTGAGTTAGCATTAGTTACCCTACAGCTTGGTCTTGTTTGTGTTTGCCTTTTGGCGTCGCAGGTCTTGGTGTATGGTCTATGGTTGTTGTATGCCTCAATGCTATAAAGGGCGTTTTTGCATTGTTTTCGTTTGTTTGAGCTACTCATTGTAATTATTTTCTTCATCAATTTATCATTTGGACTTACCTTCCAAAAAAAAAAAAAACCTTCTGCGCCGTTTCACATCCCTTCCTCAAGAAGCGTGAGCTTCCCCTCCGCTAACAATGCCGCGTCTCGCCTCAGGAGACATCTCACCAAGGAGGAAAGAAAGAACTGGGAATTCACTGCACTTCCGTACACGCTGGTTGAATTGTTACCAACGCTTTTGAGAGAGGGACACCTGCAACTGGCAACGCCGAATCCTAAGGCATAAAAAATGAAGGGCTATGATCCAAACAAGAACTGTGAGTACCACATGGGCGTAAAGGGCCGCGATATTGATGGATGTTGGGGCCTTCGTCATGCAGTCGAAGATCTTCTTGAAGCTGTGGAACTCAAAATTGATCCTTCGTCGGATTAAAAAGAAAACAAAAAACCAGAAAATAAAAAAAGAAAGAAAAGAAAAAAAAAGAGAAAAAAAAAAGAAAAGAAAAATTCTTCATCATCATCATGCATCCTGGTATTTCATATCATATATCCTACCTTCTAATGTTCATTTCTCCTGGCAGGAACTCCATTTAACGACCAACATGGACCACACCTCAAAGACAAATCATGATACAACCCGGCAAATAGCGAGCATAATAGCCTCTCTGCACAGTCTTATACGGACAATAATGATCAGAGAAGGAACATGGAACAAATGCTGGGAAGCATTAGGGGAAGAAAATTTTGAGCTGCGTTCCCGAGTAGGGGTCCTTGAAGAAGAGATCAAAAGAATGAAGGGAAAGATACCTCGGAGCAGCCAAGAAATGACCTTCCACTCACATTAGCAGATGGTAAGACGCAAAGAGAAAAATGGAAAGCAGTAGCAGCAGGTGTTCCCCAACTCACAAAGAAGCTGAATGTCTACCATGTCAAAGGGAAGCTGGACAGATTGATGGATCATTCGGAGGGTCCCCCAAGGAGAACAAAAGAAGAAATGGAGGCCAGAATGAAGAGGGTTTTTACCCCTCTACCATATACACTGGTGGAGTTACTATCGACACTGTTGAAGGAGGGGTATGTGTAGATTAAGCCCCCGAACCCCCGGTTGGTTAATGCCAGAAGCTACAACACCACGGAACGATGCGAGTACCATTCTGGTGCTCTAGGGCACCACACAAGCCACTGTTGGGATCTACGGCATGACATTCAAGATCTAATTGATCAAGGATTCTTGAAGGAACTTCTTGAGAAGCCAAGGTTCATCGAGGGATGAGACATCTCTGACATGTTAGTGCAGATTCGGACATCCGACCCAGCCATCTCTTTTTTTTTGGATGGTAAGCTAAAAAGTATATTAATAAAGAAAGATGTACAATGGAGAGCAAACACTGGAGAAGGATCCCTGCACGCAAGAAAAGAAACTACGCAGCTGCCATCTATGTGGGCAGCCTGCCATAACAAGAACTATACAAACAATGATAAGTGAGAATCATACAAGCAAGGCTCGTGTACACAAGAGCCACAACTATCAGTAGTGGCCAGTACTTCAGCTACCCTCCAAGCTTCAAGTCCAGCTCCCAATCGCTCACTATACTTCTGTTTCTTTGTGTGTGTAAGCACCCAAATTTTGATCAAACCAAAAAGAAAAAAAAAGAAAAGAAGAAAACGAAAAAAATGTGCTAAAAGACAACAGAAAAGTCAAACCCTGAGGGGACAAAAGTTAACTTTTTGATCATGTGCAATTTGGCCACCATACTTCTTCCTAATGATTAGGAAATTCTGATACGATTCTAACGCAACTGAGTTTGCTCAAATCGGGGTCCGGATGAAGAAGATATGAGCCGGTCAAACTTGAGGGGGAGCCGAAATTGACTTTCTGCTAAATCTCAAGTCAACTACTTAATCCTATCCCAATGGATAGAGGGCTCCGATACGGTTCTAACGCAATTGAGTTTGACCAAATCGGAGTCCGGATGAAGGAGATATGAACTGTCGAAGTTTCTGAGCAGCAAAACCGGAAACTGCAACGTGGCAAAGAAACTGCACACGTGGCGGCAAACGCAGCAAAATATCTCGAGGGGCAATCTCTAAATATCAAAAAACTTGCCAAATATCTCAGGGACTAAACCAAAATTCGCAGGGGGCAATCTGCGGATATCCAAAAGTGTCAAATTGGTCAAGTCGAAGGGCAAATATGTAAATATCTCGCTTGTATCTGATCATATATGTCGGATACACGTGCTTTTCTTCGTATCCGACATATATTGCCGGATACAAGAGATTCGCCCGCGAGATTCGCACGGATTCGCTGACAAATACGCGTAGAAAATTAAATTTTGGAAATAATTGTGTTTGTATCCGACATAATATGCCGGATACAAAGGAAGTGCAGTGTATCCGACATAATATGCCAGATACAAAGGAGGTATAGTGTATCCGACATTAAATGCCGGATACAAAAAGTTTTCTATAAAAAGGCAACAGCAGCCCCACTTCGGAGGTTTTTTTTTTTTGGAAAATAAGTGATCTATTCCAGAATAAAAATTACAAAGGATGTACAATGGTTTCACCACCAAAAAGAAACAAGAAGCTGACCAGCAGCAGCAAAAATAACTACATTTGTAATGCTACTACAAAAAGGAAACCCAGAAACAATGCAACTACTATGGTGTACGGTTAGAGATCTTCCCCTCAAGTCCCCAATAGGATGCAAGCTCCCTATTCTTGGGTGTGTCAGTGATAGTGAAGTTGGCGGAACTTGGCTTCAGATTGATATCACCATTGATGAGGCTCATTAAGTTATCCTGTGGAAGGTAGTTGTAGGTGAAGACCCTTCTATTTCTTTCACACCAAATATGATAAATGACTGCTACCATGGAGAGTTTGAGAAGGGTTGATGAAAAACCTTTACCAGCCGCCTTGCCTTGCACCCAGTCAATGGTGTGCTTCCATGACCGATTGGATATCCGGATGCAATTTTTGGTGAGTACGTCCTTCCAAATTCTCATGGTGTAGTCACATGCGAAGAAGAGGTGGTCATGGGTCTCCACATACCTTCTACAAAACATACAAGAAGCTTGGTTGATAACTCCCCATTGGATCAGCCTTGCCTTTGTTAGTAACTTTTCATGGATAGCTAACCAAAAAGGAGGAAAGAATGTTTCGGGATAGCTAGGTGGTGCCAAGCCAATGAGTGCCAGGGAACCTCCAGTTTAACCTCGAGAAGGGAGGAGTAAGCAGAAAGCATTGTAAACATACCCGTTTTTTATGGTAACCATGATGTTTGATCCTCTCTTGAGCTGTCCAAACTAGGTAGCTCTTGAAGTCTTTGCCAAGCTTCAATGAGGTCCATGGATCTAGATAGGGGCACGTCCCAATCATTGCCAATGATAATTGCTTCCACTTTTGCACATGCTGGAAGGCCGGAGTCATAGATGAGTCTTTTGGGTTGTTTCCACCCCTTCTCCCCCATACTCCCTGGTGCAAAATCCCTCCTCCAAGCCCGTCCTTGCTCCCTAAACCCCCAAGCATAATCCTAAGACCATTCTACCCTTGCCTTCTCTCTTCTTCTTCACTCTCACTCAAACAAGAAGGGGAGGACTTGCGGTTGCTATTGGAAAGGGGCTGTCCAGCCCTTGCCTTGCCTCAAGGAGGTGCTCAACACATCACACCAGGTTTTTTTTTAACCCCAAGGTAATGTTCCCTGTAACCTTTGGTTCAACATAAGTCAAAATGAGCAAGTTTCAAGCATGCTAGGATATTCTCTACTTTTAGTATGTTTTTTTCTTCTTTCCTCTTTTTCCTAGCATGCTTCTATCTCTTTCCCTTTCTCGTGTTCATCATTTCGGAATGGGAAAAGCCCCATGGTAAGGTGGAGATGCACATAGGGTTCGGGAAAGATGAGATTCCCGTTTGTACATGGTTATAATGGTCCCTATAGTGCCATATTGTGGTTGATTGTTTCATTCAAACGGGGGAGGTTTGTTCCCCCTTGCTCATTCATCTCTTGTACCCCATATTAATCCCCCTCTTTCCCTTCTTCAAATATTTTTGTTTAGATGGCTTTTACGCTTGCTTTTGAGGTGATAGTGGTTATGAAGCATGTTTGCACATACATATGAAGTCCTAATGCATGTTTCCCATCCCCCATGCATTTGTTTGCTGTTTTGTACCCTTAGCATGCCATATTTCCCTCTTGGATAGGTGCTGCTCCTGCACGTTCCTTCACCCCAAGCACCCCTAGTTTGACCCATGTGTGCCCGACTAGAAAGCATACTAGCCCCTTCTTTGATGAGCCTTCACATTTCAGAAAGCATGGACACTGTAGCACCCACACACTTGTAAGTTACTTTCACTTGCTGATTTGCATGTTTTCTTGTGCTCCATGAAACTTGTCTAACTTGCTTGAGATGCTATTGTTGGATGTGTTTGCATGAACAAGATTGAAATGAGGTTTCCCCTCATCCCTAGTATCACTATGGGCCCACACAGGGGCCCACACACTTTCTGAACTCCCTTGGAGACCCAGAAACCTTAACCCCCTTCAAAAATCCCAAAAATCCCTCTCTATGTGCTGATCCAACAACTCAGGTCGGATCAGCTTGACTCTGGTGTAGCCGGCAGGTTAGGTCGGCTACATAGATTTTAGTGTGTAGCCGACAACTCAGGTTGGCTACACAGTAGAATTTTCAATTTTGGCTTTCCTTGGGTTTTGTGTCATTTTCATGGTCTTTTAATCGAACCGGATGAACTGGCCAGTAGGGTTTCCGGGTGACTCGGAAACTCGAAATGGGACTCAGACCGCCCGGTCCAATTTGATACACAGTGGGCCTTCCAACGGGGCCCACCAAGCCCAACAAACTCACTTTGTCTTAAATAAGCAAATTAAATGAATCCAATGGGCCGCACCATTGGAGGCCCACAAAAGCCCAATTTTGTGGTATGCATACTTAGATTAAGTTGTGGTTTGGCCGAGACCGCGGGCTAGGGCCTATCGGGCCCGCCAAGCCCATCAACCAAACAAGAAAGGGGTCAAAACCCTAATTTCCTAGGCTAAGGGCCCCAAGCCTAAGGCCTAGCCCATTTTGGCACAGGGTAATTAAGATATCTCAAAACCATTTGGTGACCAATTGTGTGGCCCACTCAGGGGCCCACAAAGCAATCTCGGCCCACTTAGCATGGAAATCACTTAATAATCAAACTTGAATTTCGAATAAATCAATCCATTGAACCAAAGCCCAAAGGGCCTCTCAGGCTTAGACTGAGGCCCACCAAGGGAACATACGGGCCGCACTTGGCCCACCAGGGAACCCGTGGGCCTTCCAACGGGGCCTGTCCAATCGGACTCATCTCACTCTAAGTTAAGAAGATAAAATCAAATAAAGGGACCCACACCACTTTGGCGGTCCCGCTAGACTTAACCAATTGTGCATACTAGAACAGGAATCGGGTGAGAAACCAAATTGACTCAAAACCCGTGGGACCCGTCATTTGACAGGGCGGACCGGGGTGTCTACGGACTTCCTTGGACCGTAACCGAGACCCTACTTTGAATCTCAAGCCGCAGACCGCATAATAGAAAAACCTAGGCACACAGGTGTCCGTTGCACCCCATCAGGCGGGGTGGCGACTCCAAATTCCCATTTTTACCCGTGCGACCATGCGCACAGCATGTCTTTAACCATAAGATCCTTGTTATAAAGCCTGGTATGGACATCTGCAATAATATGGCTCAAAACGACCTCATGAGGCAGGTAACTATTTTTGAAAATGCATCGATTCCTCTCCCTCCATACATGGTACACAGCTCCTCCAAGAGATACTCTAGCAATGGTTCGAATGGGATCTTTTTTTGTGAACTTTGCTTGTGCCCATACAATCCAATCAGCCCAACTTCTGGTTTGAAACATAAATCCATTTAAAGCTAATAACCGCTGCCATATTTGTTTGCTGAATTTACACTCAAAGAATAGGTGGTCATGATTCTCATCTTGCTCTCTACAAAGAACACAAATCTACTGCTGAATGATACCCCACTTTGAAAGTCTTTCACAGGTTAATAATCTTTGATGAATTGCTAACCAAAGAATAAAAGCATGCCTAGGTACAGCAAGAGGAAACCATACTAAGTGGAACCAAGGAACATTACCTCAGTGACCATCAAGGGCCAAATAAGTCGATTTAATGTCAAACACAGTATTGCTCGTGGGCGTCCAGATAGTACTATCCTCCTGACTGCTATCAATGGTAGGCAACTCAGGTAATCTCCTCCATATATCAATCAGGTCCATGGAGACCGTCACCGGGGTATTCCATGCATCATTTTGTATGATTTCATCCACACAAGCGTGCTTGGGCAGCCTTGTATCATATATAATTCTTGTACCATACCTCTCCACCAAAGGGCCTACTAGATGCCAATTGTCAAACCAAAGAGAGGTAGTCCTACCATTGAACACCCTCTTTTTGATGAGAGGTCCAGCAACTCCCCTTGCTTTCAACACTTTTTTCCACACCCAAGATTCTCCACTTGGAACACTCATAGCCCAGAAGTTTTGGTGCCGAATGAGGTGTTTTTGTACCCATTTAACCCACAAGTTAGAAGCATGACTAGCTATAAGCCAAACGTACCTGATGATGGCAGCCTTATTCCATAGTTTGATGTTGAAGAGTCCAAGCCCTCCCTCCCTTTTTGGAGAACATGCAACGTCCCAACTGATTGGGATTATCTTTTTGTAATTAAGATCAGGCCCAGTCCATAAGGACCGCCTACATATTAACTCCAGCTCCATAACAACCCTCTTTGGTAGGATAAAAACTGTTAACCAGTGCACTTTGATTGAGAACAACACAGATTTTACAAGCAAAAGCCTCCAAGCATACGACAAACACCTCGCTTTCCATCCTTGTGCTTTGGCTTTTATATGATTTATGAGAGGCTCGCAATCGGTTTTTGACAGTTTAGTGGACAATAAAGGAAGTCCAAGATACTTAACTGGAAAGGCAGCCACTGTAAATCCGGTAACCTCAACTAGTTGATCAACCAAGGGGCCATCACAACCACTCAAGAACATGCAGCTTTTCAAGCTATTCACCTGCAATCCAGATAATCTTCCAAACTTTTCCAAAGCTACCATCATAGAAGTAACTGACTGAAAATCCCCATGAGAGAACATAAACAGATCATCTGCAAAACACAGTAGCTTTGTATCTGTCCCCTGGCACCTGAAATGGTATTTGAACCCATTTGTAGTACTCTGCTGAAGAATCATATAGAATAACTCCATGATAAGAACAAACAAATATGGAGAAATCGGGTCACCCTGCCAGAGGCCTTTTGTACTTTTGAAAAATCCCACCATACCACCATTAATCATAAGGGAGAAGGAAGGAGATGTTATACATTCCATAATCCATCCAATAAACCTTGTTGGAAAATTCATACCTTGTAGTGTAGATTTAATTGTGCTCCATGCAACTATATCATAAGCTTTCCTAAGATCAATCTTGAGTGCACATCTTTTCTGGGGGCTTTGCAAATGATACTTATGAAGGAGTTCATGAGATAGCAGGACATTATCAGCAATGCTCCTACCCGAGATGAAAGCAGATTGGTAGTCACCAACCAAAGAAGACACCACACCTTTTAATCTATTATCCAATATCTTTGAAATGCATTTGTACAAGATGTTAACACACAAGATTGGTCTGAAATCAGCCACATTGGATGGATTTATCCCCTTAGGGATAAGTGTAATAGCCTTACTATTCAACTGCTTTAAGAGCTTACTTGAGGCAAAAAAGCTACTTATAGCTTTGGTGCAATCATCTCCAACTATAGGCCATGCTTTCTTAAAGAAGAGAGCTGTGAATCCGTCAGGTCCCGGCGCCTTATTATCCTTAAGAGAGAAAAAGGTGTCCCTGATCTCAGTTGGAGATACATCCCTATCCAACTCCCCAGCCTGGTCTGACGAAAGATGCCTAGAGAACTCAAGGTGTTGCTCACTGCCTTCAATTGGATTGGATCCCAAGAGCTGCTTATAGTACTGAAGGAAATCTTGCTTAATGAGACTAGGGTCTTCGACTTTGGTGCCATCATCAGCATATATAAAGAGGATTGAGTTCCTTGTTCTCCTTTCCATGAGGGTGTTATGGAAAAAATCCGTGTTCTGATCTCCTTCCTTCATCCATTGGACTCTAGATTTCTACCTTGTCTGTGCTTCTTCATCACGTAGAGAAATGGAAAGTTCTTCCCTAAGCGATTTCTCCATACGTGCAAGATTAACATCATTGGGGCTTGCTTGAAGGTTTCTTTAGCATTCCTCCAACTCAGATTTAGTAACTTGAACTCTGCTAATTAGGTGATTGAACCTCTTCTACCTGCTCCAATCCTTTAACATCCACTTCACCACCTGTAATTTTTTCACCACCTTGAACATGGGAGTCCCTTTCACCTGAGTAGACCAAGCTTCAGCTACCATGGGCAAAAACTCATCATAATTAGTCCAAAAATTAAAGAAACGAAACGGCTTGTGTGAGCGCGTCGGAAATGCGGCATGGGAAAATTTCGGAGTCGCCACAGCCTGATGGGGTGCAGGCGGATACCTGGGTGCCTAATCTTGTCTATTGGGCTTGGTCTGCGGCTTGAGATTCTGAGAAGGGTCTCGGTTGTGGTCTGGGGAAGTCCGTAGACACCCTAGACCACCCCGTCGGATGACGGGTCCTGTGGGTTTCCTGGTTTGAGTCAGCTTACTTTGGTTCTCACCCGATTCCTAATCCATCATGTAACTTGGTTAAGTCTGGCGGGACCACCTAAGTGGTGTGGGTCCCTTTAATTGATTTTATCTTGCTTAATTTAGTACTCTGAGTCTGACTGGGTGGGCCCCATTGGAAGGCCCGCTGGTGTCCTTGGTGGGCTTGGTTTTAGCCCACATATCCCATGTGGGCCTCTGTCTAAGCCTAAGGGGCCCTTCAAGTTTAGGTTTAGTGAATTGATTTTATTTTAAGGTTTAATTCAAGAATTTAAGTGGCGTCCATGCAAAAGTGGGTCGGCCTCGGTTTGCGAGCCCCCAATGATGGTTGCCAAAGTATTTTCGAATTATCTTATTTAACTTGGCCAAGGTGAGTTGGATACTAGGCTTGGGGGCTTGAAAACCCAGTTCTTTAAAGTTTAGGGTTTTGAACCCTCACTTGGTTGGTTGGTGGGCTTTGGCGGGCCCGATAGGCCTTTGCCTTTGGTCTCGGCCAAACCATACAATTCAAATACTCATTCCACACAACAAGGTTCGAGTGGGCCACATTGGGTTTGGTCCGTCCGGTTCGATCAATTGATTTTTGCTTAGCTTGTTTCTTTTGCATGCTTTAGGATTTATTGGGCTTGGTGGGCCCCGTTGGAAGGCCCACTATGCATCCGGTTGGACCGGTGGTCCATGTCCCAAATTGGGTTTCCGGGTGACCCGGAAACCCTGTTGGTTTATTCGGTTTTGTTGAAAATAGCATGAAAATCCGGCAAGGATCAAAAAACATAAAAGTTGCATTTTTTGTCGTGTATCCGGCCTTAGTTGCCGGATACACATAGGCCACAGGTGATCCGGCCTGAGTTGCCGGATCACCCTGAAATGGCCTTTTTTTGGAGTTTTGCCATTTGGGGTTGTTTCCAGGGGTTCTTAGGGGTCTTCTACAAGTCATTTGGGCCCCTGGGAAGGCCCACGTTGGTTCAGGTTTAGGGGAGAGGCCCCATTTGGTCCCTTTTGGGATTTCTCAACACAAATAAGAAGGAGAGAGGGAGTGCATGGGGCTGCTGCCCCTCCTCATTTCTCTTCAGCAATTCCAGCAATAGCATGGGGGCCTTGACACCCCCATTTCACATTCCCACCTCACCAACCGGTGTATGGTCCAAGATTAAAGGCAAGGCCCACCAGAACATGCAAGATCATCACAAAGCAATGCATGTGATAGAACGTGGAATACCAATCAACAAAAGGGAGCTAAATCCCAAGAAAAACAGTAAGTCACAAGGGGAGGGGAGCCCACTTTCACACCTAAAAATAGTAGGTTAAGCCCACACACATGCTCACGTTAGTAGGTTTCTGGATTATGCTCAAATAGGGGGGGCGGGGTGCAAACATCAAGGCATCAGGTTAAGGGGGAAAGGAAGCATGTATTGGCACATGAAAAACAGCAAGTTGCAAAGGAAAGAAGAGCATGCATTTTCATCTAGAAACAACAGGTTAGCATGGAAGAAGGGGCATGACTATGCAATTAATGGGCTAGGCTTGCTGGAGATCTTTAGAACAGCAACAAGGGTTTGTTGCTGTCACTAGGCAGCAACTTACCTGGATCTTGGGAGGGCTCGGGGTTGCAAACAAATGAACCACTTGCTGGGAACAGCAGTTGGGACAGGGTGTCTAAGCAGGCTAAGATCAGCGAAGGTATGGAGGGAGGGGATCATGCATTTACATATTAGTATGCTCTGCCCTGGGGGAGTGCTCGTGCACTTTTAATGGCTTGTTGGAAGGTGCAATACTGCATCCTACAGCAGGGATTAGCTGCTATCCCGGGGAGGGTTTCTAGGCATGTCGACATCAACGAGTGTAAAAGGGGAGGGGATCATGCCCGCATGCATAAAACAACAACAATCCAACCAAAAGGGGGTGGGGAGCATGACAGTAGCTAGATAGGCAGCAGGTTGACATAAAAAAACAAGTATTAACCATCCATAAACCATGCACATAAAAAATACTCAAGCAAGGAAACTTGCTTCACAAATTCATAAAGAGAACAACACTACCACAGATGCTTGAAATAGCAAATTTTAAGAAGGGGGAGGGGACATAGTAGCCTCCAAAGGCGATAGTATGCATGGGGATGCATTAGCTGTGGGGAGCATGTTATTGAGCAAAATGACCACATGTTAAAAGAGAGAATCATGGAGCATGCTGTAGTTACAGCCTAGAATAGCAAGCCAAAGAAGGGTACGGCCACCAGAAAAATAAGAACAGAACAACACCCAAAAAAAATCATGAGAAAGTGTGATAGAAGAACAGAAACGTCACGAAGTGAATTTTGGGGGTTAGGAACATTCTCTTCCTAAAAATGCTCGAAACCTAAGACTAAAACAGTAGCTTGTGAGTACCACAAAGGTGTGAAAATGGGACTCTCATGCTCCCAAGAACTCACACGTGAACCTCTTACCTTTGGAGGTCTTCATGACAAGATAAAGAAAGCAAATACATGCCATATGAGCACTTGAATGGACTTACAGCAAAAAAGGAAAACCATGCACATTAATCATGCTTAGACAACCCCCATTTTCATATATGTAAAGCAAAAATGGGTGAGAAACAATACCTGAGGGTTCCCAAGCCCTTGTGCAAGGTGGAGGCACCTCCTGAAGGTAGGACAGCAACTGGAAGCTTCTTCTCCAACAACCACAGCAAGCACTTCCTCTTTTGGTAGGATGAAAGTGAAAAGGAAGAAGAAGAAGAAGGGTTAGGATCACCTTGGAATGAAGTAGGAGGGTAGTGGAGGCAAGGTAGGCTGGGGAGGGGTGTGCTCGGATGAACAAAAAAGAGGAGAAAGAAGGTGCAAGGCCAAAAAAATGAGCCAACCCCGAGAAAGGGAGCTGCTGGAGGCATTTATAAGAAAAGTTAGTATCCAACCATATAGGTCGGATACACTAAGTCCCGTTTGTATCTGACATAAGATGTCGGATACAAAACATAATAATCTCGAAAATTAAATGCCGCCACAAATTTGTCGGGGAATCGGCGCGAATCTCGAGGTGGGGATCTCCTTGTATCCGATGAATAGTGTCGGTCATACACTGAGGTATGTGTATCCGACATATTTGGTCGGATACAAATCGAAAAAATACGGATTTGCCCCTGGATATTCGCAGATTCATCCGATACTCTTAGATATTCACAGATTTGGTCCCTGCGAAATTTTGCTTTAAACCCTGGGATATTTTGCATGTTTGGATATTTACGGATTGCCCCTCGAGATATTTTCTTGCGCTACTCACCACGTGTGCGGCTTTTTGACACGTGTGCAGCTTTCTGGGTTTTGCTGCTCGGAAACTTCGACAGCTCATATCTCCTTCATCCGGACTCCGATTTGAGCAAACGCAGTTGCATTAGAACCGTATCGGAGCCCTCTATCCGATGACATAGGGCTAAGCACCTGGCACGGGGTTCAAAAAAAGTCAACTTTTGGTTCACCCTCAAGTTTGACTGGCCCACAGAACCTTCATCCGGACTCCGATTCCAGCAAACTCAGTTGCGTTGGACTTGTGTCGGGATTCTCTATCCATTGAGATAAAGCAAGGTGGCCAATTATCACTTGATCAAAAGGTCAAATTTTGACCCCTCAGGGTTTGACTTTTTAGCCGGGTTTTGCATTTCCGGCTCTTCTGGGAGCGCAAAAATGAGGTGCTTACAGTTTGTTCCGAGGAACCACATCATAAAAAATGGAAACAATAATAGCACAATGGTCAGAGATGGCAGATGGCAAAAAATTGGCTTCAGATTTAGTGAATTCTCGGTGTGCGCGCGTCGGAAATGTGGCACGGGAAAGTTCAGAGTCGCCACCGCCTGATGGGGTGCAGGCGACTCCGAACTTTCCCGTGCCGCGTTTTCGACGCGCGCACAGCCTGGCAACTCCACTGGGGATTTTGGAGAAGACGTTCGTTATCCCACTTTCGCTATACCTGTTAAGGCAGGAAAAGACAACATGTTAGCCGTGGAATAGCTGGGGAATGCAAAACACTTCTTTTATTCTCTTCTTGCTCTGAGCCTTTTGCCCATCGCAGATAGAAGCGGCCTTTGCCAAGGTTAAGAGATTATCAACTCAGGTTAGTAGCCCAATGTGGAGCTCAAAACAGTTAAGCAGAACAATTATGGAGAAAACAGGTGTGTCTGTGTTTGCAATATCAAAGAAATTTTCCAAGGTCAGACCGGACTTGGAGTGCTTGGTATTTTCCGTAGCATTGTCATCACAGGCCACTGTGGGGTTTTTTGACTCGGGCGCAACCTTCCGGTCTGAGCCTCTCAGATCTGTGCAATTTTCTCAGTTTACTGTCTGCCGCTGTCACTGCTCTCCTCTGTTTCTTGCTCTGCCCAAACCAAATGTGACCAGTTCTCTCTTCCTTTTTTTTTTTGACTGACCACACAACGCCCTTTTTTCGGGTTTTCGCTGCGTCCAGTCTTTCTAGGAAACTCTGAATTCCGTCATTGTTGATGAACGCAGACCTAACTGTTTGCCCTGATCATTCTTTTTGGGATCCGAGGGGTCTTAGAGATAGGATGAAATGTAGGCTTGACCTCGGTTATGAAAGAAAAGGATGAGTGGCTCAAAAAGGCTTATTTATTTGGGTTTGCAAGGTGTACTACTTTTATTGTTGGTGGGACTTACATCCTGGCTTATTTGTATCTCTATATTTTTGATGGGACAAACATTTCCCCATTTTCTTTGTTTCTTTTCTTTTTTCTTTCTTTCTTTCTTCTTTTTTTTTTCTTGTTGCATTTTCTCTTCTTTTTGAGGTTTTTCTGGGCAAGAATGCCCAATTCCTTTTTGCTTTGCTAGGAATGCCCCATTTGGTGATTAGTCGTGGTGCGCGCAAGCTGGCCCGAATACCCCAAGTTTCAAAAAAAAAAAAATGCCCCATTTGGTGTGTAGAACACTAGAAATGGGTTGAAAGAATTTTAAGGCTCAAAATTGTCTAACTAGGGGAGAATTGAAGGTATTTGGAAGAATTTACAGTCTAAGGAGAGTCAAGGATGGCCTCTCTTCATTTCCCAATCAGAATGATCTTAAGCGTAGTACAGTTTGACTGCATCTGCATTTATCGGCTCAGGAAAAATTGCCCCATCCATTTCTTGTAGGATGAGTGCTCCTCTTAACAGGACTTTGTGGACTACGAATGGCCCTTCGTAGTTTCGCTTGAATTTCCCTCTGTTGTCCTCTTGATGAGGAAAGATTCTCTTTAGTACCAGATCTCCCACTTTGAACTGTCGTGGCTTCACTTTCTTGTTGTAGGCTCGCGCCACTCTCTATTGATAAAGCTGGCCATGGCACAAAGCCTTAATCCTCTTTTCATCCAATAATTGCAACTGGTCAAATCTGGATTCTTCCCATTCGACATCACTGATTTCAGCTTCCTTCAGAATTCTGAGTGACGGAATCTGTGCTTCCACGGGGAGGACTGCTTCCATTCCGTATACAGGGAGAACGGGGTTGCCCCGGTCGATGTCCTAATCGACGTCCGATAGGCGTGCAGTGCATATGGTAGCTTCTTGTGCGCACCTAAACCTAGCCTAGATCGCACACCGGACGCACTTTCAGTGCATGCCTCGGGACTTTCGGAGTCGCCACTGCCTGAGAGGTGCAGGCAGACATGGTGTTTGCCCTATCCGGGTCTAAGTTTGGTCTGCGGCTTTTCAGAGTTCTAGCTAAGTCCTCGATTACATCCGGGGAAGTCCAAAGACACCCCGGCCCACCCCATCGGTTTGACGGGTCCCTCAGGTCTCCCTGGTTTTTGAGTCAAGTTTACCCTTCCTAGGCCAGCATGCTGCTTTATTTGGTCTGGTGGGACCCTCTGAAGGTATGGGTCCCTTTTATTTTGATTTTATCTTTTTATTTATCTAAATGAAATGGGTCGGACCCAGGTCCCGTTGGAAGACCCGTGGGCTGCCATGGTTGGGCCTAGGGCCCAGTAGGGTTATTGGGTAACCCATTTGGTTATTTATTAAGCTTTATTTATTTACATTTTTATTTGGGCTTGACGGGCTCGGATTCGGCCCATTAGCCAAGGATCAAGGGGCCTAGGCCTGTTTATTGAAAACAGGCCTGGTATAGGCCAGTCAAAGGTGGGCCCCTTAAGTGGGCCCAAGGTGATCTTGGTGGGCCCATCTAGGCCCATGGTCTACTAATGGACTAAAAATGGCCTAAATAGCCTTATAGGGTTGGGTCAAGCCGATTAGGGTTGGAACAAATCCAACCGAGTCGAAAAATTACATTATTTGAGTTATTTTTAAACTTGCCCGTGTTTGATATACGGGCTGGCTCTGCCCGTGGATGTAAATCGGTTCAGGCTTGCCAGTGAAGCAAACACGGGCATGCCTGAACCGTTCTGAGTTTACGGGCACCTTCAGTTTTGTACTTTTGGTGCTGATTCTGCTTGGGGTCCAGTCTGTGGCCTCTTGGGAGCTTTCTGCAACATCTGGGATGGTTCCACTGCTTTCGTGATTTGTCATTTACTTCAAATATCCTCCTTTTGAAGCACTTATTGATGAAGCCTTCTCGTTTCCTCCTTTTATCAAGTTATTTCCCATCTCATCTTATGGCATTTGAAAGAAAGGATAGAGGGGAAGAATATTACAAGGGATAAATTTGCATTAGCAAATATAGCTTAAGCGAAATATGTTATTTCTTATATCTTGTTCTTTTTGTTCATTTTTTGGGTCCACCTTCTTTTTCTTTCACAAATGGACACTCATTTGTGTGGGAGAATTCCAGTAAGAGTGAAACAAATAGGTTAGTAGGAACGTAAAAAGATAAGAGAAAACATATACAAAATTGTATAAGGAAATGCACATGTATATTGAAAAAGAGATGGGAAACATTACCAAATTACAAGTTCCTTGCTTTTGGATGATGTTGGGATTCTCAGGGAATTTCAGCAGCGCTTCCGCGTCTACGGAGGTTTTCTAAATTGATTTTGAAAGAGTCTTGGTAAGAGGTTGGGTTTAAAAGAAGGTATTTGGGGGTTTAGGCATAGTTTTGGGATGACAAGGGCATTTTGGGTATTAAATGGGTGTAGGTATTGGGGTGGTGGCAATTGGGTAGAGTTTCGGCCGTGGAAAGCACGTAGACGGAGAGGGGAGAGGCCAAGGGGAAAGCTTGTTCAAATGGGGGGGGGGGGGCTGGCCTCTCTATTTATAGGCAAAAATGTCGTGCCCGTATTTGAAGTACGGGCGTGCCTTGCTCGTAATTCAAGTACGGGTGAAAAACGCACATTTTCAAATTTCGTAAAATCGGCTGTACGGGATGTGTGTCCCGCCATACAGCGACGCGTGTCTTCTTCTAGAAGCTTGCCCGTATTTGAAATACGGGCATGCCTTGCCTGTAATTGAAATACGGTCCAACACGTTATTAAAATGTCTGGATTTCAAACCTTTATTCAATTCGGTTTTTTGCAAGATTTTCCTTTGATTTTCCGATTATTTTATTAAAAAGCAAGATTCTCTTTATTAAAATATTAATAAACACACTTATTTTATTTATTTTATTGGTTTATTCCATTTTTTGCTGCCTTTTTGCCACATGGGCAGTTTTTCTGAAACTTCAATTGCTTATAACTTCTTCGTCCGGTGTCCGATTTCAGCAAACTTAGTGTCGTTGGAACCGGCTTGGAACCACCTATCCAATGAGATCAAGTTTGGCAGCTGAATTAGGGTCGAGCAAAAAATCAACTTTTTGCTCCCCAAAAGTTTGACCAGCTCATATCTTTTTCATCTGGACTCCGATTCCAGCAAATTTAGTTGCTTTGGAATCGTGTCGAAATGCTCTTTTCAATGAGATGAAGTTTGATGGCCAAATTTACTTGAATCAAAAAGTCAATTTTTGACCCCCTCAGTGTTTGACTTTTCATTTTTCTTCATTTTGGGGGTGCAAAAATCAGGTGCTAACACTTCTCATGCTAGTCTCGGTAGGTAACCACCATTTTCTCGAGTATTTTCTTCAGATTCTTGTTGGCAGCCTCTACTGCCCCATTCATCTTGGGTCGGTATGCCGTAGAGTTTAGATGTCTAATCTTCAGATCTTCACACATCTTTTCCATGTCCTTATTATTCAGATTCTTTGCATTGTCTGTGATGATCGCTTCTGGAACTCCATAGCGACAGACTATATTGTTTCTGATAAACTTGAGCACATGAGATTTCTTCACATCCACGAAGGACATGGCCTCTACCCACTTGGTAAAATAGTCAATTGCCACTAAGATGAACCGATGCCCATTCGAAGCTGTTGGATGAACTTGGCCTATCATGTCGATTCCCCAGATGGCAAACTGCCAAGGTGATGTCATGGATTATAGCGTATGCGGCAGTGCATGGATGTTGTCGGCATAAATCTGGCATAATTGGCACTTTCTGACATGAGCGTAGCAGTCTGCTTCCATGGTCATCCAATAGTAGCCCATTCTTAAAATCTTCCTTGCTAGCATATGTCCATTCATGTGTGCGCCGCACAACCCTCAATGGACTTCCTCAATCAACTTTTGCGCCTCGGCTTCTCTGACACATAGCAGTAGGGAATCGTTGTATGACTTCTTGTACAGTCGGCCCCCACTGTAGAATTATTGCCTTGCCAACCTTTGGATAGTTCGCTTCTCTGCAGCCGAGGCACCTTCTGGTAGAATTCTGTCCCTTATGTATCTCTCAATGTCTATGTACCAAGGCTCTTCTTCGGGTGTGCTTTTCTCGACACTGAAGCAGTAAACAGGGTAGCGTCGAATTTCTATCTCTAATGATTGCACCCAAGCATCATCTGTGATGGTGGCCATTGATGCTAGTGTGGCTAGTGCATCCGCAAACCGGTTCCGGTCTCGTGGCATGTAGTCGAATGTCACGCTCTTGAATTCTTCTTCTAATTCCTTGACCAGTTCTTGGTAGGGCACCAACTTCACATCTCTGGTCTTCCAGTCTCCCATCACTTGATAGATAATAAGACTTGAGTCACCGAACACTTTCAGCTCTGGTATACGCATCTCGATTGCTACCCGCAAGCCTAACACACACGCTTCATACTCGGCCATGTTGCTAGTGCAATCAAACAGAAGTTTCGTTGCTATCGGGTGATGAACACCATCTGGGGAGATTAGCACTGCTCCGATCCCTTTTCCATTTACATTCACTGCCCCGTCAAAGAACATCTGCCACTTGGTTTCTTCTGTATCATCTGCAGATTCTGTACACATCACATCTTCGTCCGGGAAGTGAGTCAGAAGTGGTTGGTAGTCAGGTAATGGATGCTCTGCCAAGTGATCCACCACAGCTTGTCCTTTTATCGCCTTTCTGGTCGTGTAGACAATGTCGTACTCAGACAAAAGGACTTGTCATCTGGCGACCCTACCAGTGGAAATCGGCTTCTCAAAGATGTACTTCAACGGATCCAGATTGGAGATCAGCAAGACCGTGAGACTGAGCAAATAATGTCGAAGCTTCTAAGCTGCCCAGACTAATGCACAACACGTCTTTTCAAGCACTGTGTATCTGACTTCAAAATTGGTAAATTTCTTGCTCAAGTAGTAGATTGCTTGTTCTTTTCTTCCTTGCTCATCGTGTTGCCCTAACACACATCCTACTGCCGTCTCGGAGACTGTCAGATACATGATCAAGGGTCCTCCCGGGACAGCCGGGACCAATGTCGGTGGACTCATCAGATAGGCCTTGATCTTATCAAACGCTACTTGGCAATCGTCATTCCAAACCACAGGGTTGTCCTTTTTTAGCAGCTTGAATATAGGCTCACACACAGGAGTCATCTGCGCAATGAACCTACTGATATACTGCAATCTGCCCAGGAACCCTCTCACTTCACTTTCTGTAGATGGAGGAGGCATCTCCAGAATTGCCTTTGCTTTGGCAGGGACCTCAATGCCTCGCTTGCCCACTATGAAGCCGAGTAGTTTTCCTGAAGTAACTCCAAACACGCACTTGTTTGGGTTGAGCCGGAGCTTGTGCTCTCTGAGTCTATCGAACATCTTTCCAAGGTTTATCAAGTGATCTTCTTCTTCCTTAGACTTCGCTATCATGTCATCCACATACACTTCCATCTCCTTGTGTATCATGTCGTGGAACAACAGAGTCATCGCACGCTGATATGTAGCACCTTCATTCTGTAGTTCAAACGATATCACGCGGTAGCAGTAAGTGCCCCAGTGCGTGATAAAGGATGTCTTCTCCATATCTTTAGATGCCATCCTTATCTGGCTGTAACCAGAGAAGTCGTCCATGAAAGAGAACATCGACTGCGTTGCTGTCTTGTCCACCAGTACATCGATGTGCGGCAATGGGAAGTCGTCCTTCGGACTTGCTCTATTCAAATCTCTGTAGTCAACACACATTCTGACTTTCCCGTCTTTCTTGGGAACTGGCACGATGTTGGCTAACTACTCTGGATAATGAGTTACTTGCAGGAATCCGGCATCCAACTGCTTGGTGACCTCTTCCTTGATCTTCAGGGCACATTCCGGCTTCGTGCGCCTGAGCTTCTGTTTCACAGGTACGGCCTCAGATTTTGTTGGTAACCGATGCACAACCAAGTCCGTGTCTAACCCGGGCATATCCTCGTATGACCATGAAAACACGACAGAATAAGATTTAAGAAAATCAATCATCTGTTTTCTCAATAATGGTGACAGCTTTTTACCAATTTAGAGGATCCTTGGTTGTGCTATTTCACCTATGTCAATTGGCTCCATTTCCTCAATGTTAGCCTGGAGACCCTTTTCGTGCCTTTCCAATGCAAGTTGGATTTCGAGCGGGGTCTCCCATGATTCATCATCGTCCTCATGCTCGAAAGGTTCACAGGGGACGATGTCTGAATCTTCTTGCTGCGATGGGCGAGTGCCCCAATCTGACTTGTCGAGTTCTTGCTCGTTTTCAGGATTGGACACTGGCTCATGCATTTCATTTATTATTGCCATCTGCACTGGCTTTTCAATTTCCTTTTGTTCTTTTTGTTCAATTATGGCAATCTTATTACCTATCCCGTGCCCCAGATCTCCCAGGTGTGCGTCGGGATTGACACTAAGATTGCGATGCTCAAGTTGCTTATTTTTGTTATTTTCATTTTCAAACAGATGCAAGTAGTAGGAAGCATTCAGATATTCATTAAAAATTTCAGCAGTAGCTACAACAGAAATCTCAGAGGTGACAAAAACCCCCTTTGGGATAGTAGCTTTGCTGATAGCAAAAGGCATGGCACTCCAATTCTTCAGTGGTTCCCCATCTTCCTTGTGGATAGCAGTCGTCTTCTCTGGTTCTCCGGCTAGTACCATGTTGGCGCTCTCGTCAGAAGAGATGTATATAGGATCATGCGCTGTGCCTCCTGCCGGTTTGTTTTGGCTTCTCTCTGATCTGGGGCCAGACTCTGACGATACCCTCACCCATGATCCACTGATGGGGATTGCCCACGGTATCTCGTCCTCGGGTGGCGCGTAGGCAATGGTGACTCCGTTGGCCGGGTCAACTCTGGGTGGTGCAAATGATATGGGTATCCTGGTCGGTATCCCAGGCACAGTGGAAGAGTAAGCTGGTGGTGCCCATTTGCCATAAGTTGCATGGTACACTTCTTCCGGTACTGGACCTAGCACTTGGGGCATGCTACGAAACATCCGGTTCAGACCGTCACAAGTCCCCGGGTGCGGGATATAAGGAGGTGGAGGAGGCGACCTTGGCCTACGGGTTGTTGCTCCTGAGCTGTCTCGCCCTTCCATCATGCAGACATACATGATTGGGCCTTCTTCTTTGGATTCCTCAATGGGAGCAGGTGGTGGCACTTCTATCACAATCACAGAGTTGACCGGGATCCCGTCAGGGATGAACTGATCATCTGGTGGGGCGAAGGCCATGGTGACTTCGTCAACCGAGTCTAGAGCGACCAGTGCTGGCAGGCCATCTGGCGACCCCTCGGAAGCCAATGGGTCTACTTCTACTGCATCTCCAATCATTTCCATAGATGGTGGCTCTTCCCAGAGCATTTGAGCCAGTCCTTGCAGGTAGTATTCTTCCATGGTAGGGGTATCCAGAAACTCATCTCCCCACCCTTGGGGGACTATGTTCTCGATAGCCTGGGCCGCTTCACGCTCCATGTTAGTGAAGCGGTGGTATAAGTTCTCGTGCACGCATATGGGCCAGTGGGGGTCTCTTCCTTCAGCCCTAGCTCTTTTCCTTTCGGCACGGTTCCCAAGGAGTTGGGAGTAGTCTTCTGGCTGCGGCTTGAATCCCAGTCCAAACCCAGTAGTCTGCTCATAAGGTTGGATGGCCACCCTGATGCCTTGCTTGTACTTGCCCAGTCCTTCGCCTGCTTTGAGGCCCCAGTCTGCGTAGTCAGTAGCGCTAAACATGTTCTTTCTTTTCCTCTTCGAGAGTCGTTGCCCCCTTTCAGATTTGGGGATATGATTCACTTGCACCATCTCCACAGCTTGGAAATTGAGCGTGGTGGGTAACTCATAATCCACATAGGGTACTCCGACCCTTTCAAATTCTCGGTGATCCTCAGCATGTTCCGTTATAAGTTCGTTGCCTGATACGAACCAGACCATTCTATGCAGCGTGGAAGACACTGCTCCTGCATGATGCAGCCAGGGCCTCCCGATCAGCAAGTTAAATGAGGCATTGATATCCATGAGTTCGAACTCCATGGTAAAGGGCCTATCTGCAATCATGATCACCAAAGTGACCTCTCCCAGCAAGTCTCTTCTGGCGTTGTTGAAGCCTCTGACATTATGAGCGCTTGGCTTGATCATTGAAGGATCCAATTGTAAACTGTGAAATGTCCTCATCGAGCATATGTTCAAAGCCGACCCGTTGTCAATCATGGCACACTTTACGATGAGATCCGCACACTTCACGGTTATATAGAACGGCTCGGTGTGATTGCACCCTTCAGATGGCAGGTCTGCTGTAGAAAAGGAGATAGCCTATGATGCCATGATTACTGACACCACTGCTCCTAGTTGCTCAGGGTCAATATCCGCCGGTACATGTGCGTCACCCAGGACCTTCATCAGCACTGCCCGGTGCTTCTCTGAATCAATCAAGAGCCTCATTATGGAAATCTGAGCGGGTACCTTGTTCAATTGCTGGAGGAGATCATATTCGGGAGTGTAGATGCTGTGGTGCAAATCTGTGACTTCCTCTTCTGTGGCCCTTTCCTTTCTCTTGAGGGTCGGTGGAAATTCTGTAACCACGTCCTACCCTTTTTCTTTCCTTTTTGCTTCTGCTTCTGCTCCCTCCTCTGGTCCGGGTGGGGGGTCGGTGTTTATGTATCGACCGGATCGGGTGATCCGATCGATTTCTGCTTCAGCGGTGGTGGTGGTGGCTTGATTGTAGAAAGATGGGGTGGGGTAATGTGGGGGTACCGTATTGTACGAGGGTGGTTCCAGGTTGAGTTGTGAGAGGTTGAGGGTGGGCGGTTCAAATGAAAGGGAGAAAGGGTCTTGTGGGGGCGAGTCCATGATGTCATGGATGTTGAAGGCGGAGGGGTTGGTGAGAGAGGTGGAGTAGAAAAACTCTTGGTCTGTGAGTGGGTGGAAATGCATCAGAGGGAGATCCGTAGGGAAGTCATCGCCGTCTTCTTCAATGACGTTTATTGTCTTATTTTCCTTTCGGGAGTTTACTGCCGATTCGGCTTCCCAGTCTGCACCAGCGGATTCATCTGAGCTCTCATAAGGATCAGGTGGGCTTGCAAGTTCGGGAGTGGATGATGGCTCCCCTTCTACTGTGACACGGGGGAGGCCAGGCCACTCGGGCATGCCGTGGGAGAGAGATTCTGAACTCGGTTCATCTAATAGGGGATCGGTGAGGGACTGCAAGACTGGCTTTGATGTTGCAGAAATATACTCAGGCAGCAATCTAGTAGACATCTGCGGGGGTACCCTTGAACTGCCCACTGATGCGTCTATGTCCTATGGCCCATCTCAGAACCAGGGTCCTTCGGAACTGCCCACTCCTTCTCTGCGTGGAGGGGACGGGGAGTCACTGATCCATCCGCATTGCATGGGGTTCCATGGCCCCGTGACTTCCTCATTGCTCTGCAGTTCTTCCTCAATCGCACAGATGTAGACGTCTGCATTCTCCTTAGTCTCAAGTTCTTCCAGCAAAGTGTCCTCTTCAATCTCTCTGACAACTGTGATTGCTGTCGGTCGGGTTCTTGTTTGAAGCTGCACCTTCACCATCTGCCCTGGTCGGCCAATTAGTATAGACGGGTCAAACTGCCCAATGCCCCGGTCACAGCTCACCTGATTAGCCGACTTGCTGGTTGAGGCCTTAGAATGATCTGGGAGAGGATTGGTGGTGACTCCAGTTGCTGGGGTCTGAGCTTGAGGTGCTGGAGGATCGACCATGATGCGTCTGCTGTCAATTAGGTCTTGGATGTCGTGCCTTAGATCCCAGCACTGATTAGTGTGATGCCCCGGAGCACCAGAGTGGTACTCGCACCGTTCTGCCGCATTGTAGCTTCTGGCGTTGACCAGTCGGGGATTCGGGGGTTTGATTTGCAGGTACCCTTTCTTTAGCAAAATAGGTAGCAACTCTGCTGGTGCATAGGGTAGGGGAGTGAAAACCCGTTTCAACCTAGCTTTGAATTCCTCTTTCGTCTTCCTTACCCCTTGGTACGCTGTTTGCTCGGTCCCTTGAGGTGCCACTGCCTCTGGTCCTTGGGAGAAGTGGTGGGGTTGTGCAGGGTACACATAGTTGATGGCCTGTTGCTCTTGCCTCCTAGGCTCTTGCCCCTGGTTTCTGCTAACCTGTCCTGTTACTGGCCTCCTTGGTGCGGTACTCTGCCCACTGCCATCTATTTTCCCAGCTCTTACTGCATCTTCAATCCGATCCGCAGTCAAGATCAGGTCGTTAAAATTCGATGTACTTTGCCCCAGTAGCAAAGTGAAGAACGGCTGTCCTAATGATGTGATAAACAGAGATGTCATCTCCTGTTCTAATAGTGGCGGCTGTACCAGTGTTGCCAACTCCTTCCAGCGTTTGGCATATTCTCTCACCGACTCTTGGCTCTTCTTGGTCAACCTCTGTAGTTCTGCCCTAGTCTGTACAATCTAACTATTTAGGCAGTACTGCTGGATGAAGACTGCTGCCAGGTCATTCCATGCCTTTATCTTAGCCTTGTCCAGACTCAAGAACCAAGAGTAAGCGGCCCCAGTTAATGACTTCTGGAAGAACTGCACCATGATCTGCTCTTCCTTGGTGTACTGGCTCATGTCGCCTGAGTATGACCTTAAATGGTTCAATGGGCACCCGGTGCCGTCAAATTGGTGCAACTCAGGGCATTTGAACTTAGCCAGGAATTGGATGTCTGAAAAGAAACAAAGGCTTTCCAGGGTAGCCTCACTTTGCACTGTGCTGGGTTGGAGCTGTTTGAGCTGCTCCTTCAGGGCGGCCATTTCTGTTCTGTTCTCCTCCCTTACTGCTGTCAGTTTCTCCTCAAACTGCACCTCTTGGGTTCTGTACCAGTCCTCATCACCCTGCCCCAGATGGATAGGTAGAAACTGATCTTGTTGTGCAACGGGAAACGGTGTTGCTGGGGGTGGTGGTGCCAGGGGAGGGGGATTTGCCGGACGCGGCGGTGGTGCCCCTTCCGCTTGTGGCGGGAACTGTGGCTGCGGCTGCTGGGCGACGGGTACCACTGGCGGGGCCTGCCTTAATTCTCTGAGTTCTGTCATCAGTTCTTGGATGATGGAACTCATGCTATCCATTTTTTGTTGCATCTCATTGACCACTTGGGTATGACTGGACTTTGCCGGATGCTGCCCTGGCGGCGTCTGTTCTCCTTGCTGTTCCATAACGAGCCTTCTCCTCGATCTTAATAGGTACGGACTTCTGAAAGCAATTTTTGGTACCTGATAGAACAATTAGCAGGCATTAGTGCATTTTTACACAACTTTATCTGATTGAATTTATTCATTTATTTTTGTTTTCTAATATGATTTCACTAACTGATCTATTTTAGCTACCCTAAGGCAACAAGGGAAGAGAACCTTATTTTGAGTCAACTGATCTATTTTGGCTACCCGCAGGTAACCGGGGAAGAGAACCCTAATGAATTTCAAGACTGATCTATTTTAGCTACCCGTAGGTAACAAGGGAAGAGAACCTTGAATGAATTTGAAGATTGATCTATTTTAGCTACCCGTAGGTAACAAGGGAAGAGAACCTTAGTGAATTTGGAAGACTGCTTTTTTGATTGGATTTGGACTAACTGATCTAGTTTAGCTACCCTAGGGCAACAAGGGAAGAGAACCTGGTTTTGAATCAACTGATCTATTTTGGCTACCCGCAGGCAACCGGGAGAGAGAACCCTAATGAATCCTGAAGACTGATCTATTTTGGCTGTCCTGAGACGATCGAGGAAGAGAACCCTAATGACCGAATCTATTTTAGCTACCCGCAGGTAACTGGGAGAGAGAACCCTGTTTTTTCTGAAAGCTGATCTATTTTAGTCGCTCGGAAGCAACTGGGAAAGAGAACCCTAATGACCGAATCTATTTTAGCTACCCGCAGGTAACAAGGAGAGAAAACCCTAATGAATTTGGAAGGCTGATCTGTTTTAGCCATTTGGGAGTGGCTGGGAAAGAGAACCCGGTTTAACTGATCTATTTTAGCTGTTTAGGCACGGAAAGAGAACCTTCAATTTAAGGGGTTTTGTTTGAGCTCAGGATCATGGGGTTGGACCAATGCAGGGTCTCCGCAGGGGGTGAGCTGAAAAGCAGCACCCAGGCGTACCTCAGCCAATCTCCAGTTCATTTACTGGCGGCGTCGGTGCCTAACTTCAGCTAGTAGTTCCCGGGCATGCCTTAGCTAGTCGTTGGTTTAATCACCATTGACTTCGACGCCTCACAAAGGGGAAGGCTATGCCAGGACGTTCATCCACCAAAATCCGGTTTAATCACCGGTGGCTCCAGTGCCCCAAAACTTCGGCTAGTAGTTCCCGGGCGTGCCTTAGCTAGTCATTGGTTTAATCACCATTGACTTCAGCGCCTCACAAAAGGGAAGGCTATGCCAGGACGTTCATCCACCAAACCGACTCATCCGTCAGCGGTTTCAGTGCCCTACAGGCTTGACCGAATGATCTTGGAAAGATACGGACGGGTGTGATCTGAGCTTAAAGTCTTGGGTGCTTTTAAACACTTGCTGGGTTTTGCGATCTCAATGAGAGAGATGCAATTAAAGGAAATTAGGTGGTCGCAGCGACCAGGAGTACCGCAATTATCTGAGAAGAGGTGGTCTATCAGAGACCGAGTTGCCCTATTGGAGGGATTTAATTCTTTCATTTCAAAATTTTGTTTTGTTAAGTTTGAACAATATGTCAGAGTGACAGTAAATTCATGCTTCAATCAAAAAGTGCCTCCATGGCACAAAGTACATTATCATGCTTATCAAAATACAACAAAGCCAAAGTCTAGCTAGGTTGGTCATCATCATAGTGGGAGGACACGTCTTACCTCCTCAAGGCTCGCAGAAGCTTGTTCCGTAGACATCGGTCCTCCTTTGCGTGTTTGCGCACTAATTCCATTTCATGTTGCAATGCCATATTGGCCTGCCTACTCTCCCGTTCCGAATCCACATAATCTGAATGGATACGGGAGTGGGTCTCCTGCAGTTCGGCCACCCTGTCCCTATATGTGTTAGGGGGCGGAACTGGAATGTTGCTTGATGCGACAGGCTGAAGAGGTGGGGGGCCGTTGTGGCCAAATTCCCGAGCTATCCACTGCTCGTAATCTTGAAAGTGTAATTCGGTGAAGACGTCTTCCCGATACACGCACACCGTCTTCCACTCCATCAGTAGTTGGGTCCTTAGTCCCTTGGTGAGTGGACCAATCAAATTGCCCAAGTCGTCCTTGACCGGGATTCCCTGCGGTTTCCCAAACTGTCTCAGAACCCGAATCGGATAGTACGGCACGGCATCGGTAAGTCCTATCAGGGAAAGGCCCTCTCTTTTCTTGAAAGCTATGATGGGGGTGTAGGGGATGTTGTAGGTACCCCACCATCTAATGTCTGTTTCTCCTTTCAAGTGGAGAAAGTGGTTAAACCAATCCTCACGAGCGGGTAGGTCTGGTTTGATCTCTCTTTGAGCCAACTAATGGATGTTGTCACCGGTTGCCTTGTAATATGCACTGACTGGTGATGACACCATCAGGTGGTCTTGCAGCCAAAGGTGGAGAAGGGGAGCACACCCTTGAAACCTCCGGGTTCCGTTTATGGACAAAGTCAGGGAATGGAACAGTTGAGCTAGGATTAGTGGCATGATTCGATATCCTGCCCTGAGTTGATCCACAATTTCCATGAGGGCCAAATTAATGGTGTCTCCCCCAGTTGGAAAGAAGATTTGCGACAGAACCACAAGGGTGAAGGTGTCAAACCAAGCCCGGGGTCTTTCCTGCTTTTTGTTTCTTATTTTCTCAGCTATGAATGTTTTGGAGACCCGAGTAAATGATTTGTCACCTCCTAAGGTCTGGAATTCTCCCCTTGAGAGGCCAAAGAAAGCACAAGCTTCATTCTTGTAGCTTTCTTTGAGACTTGGCCTAGCGGGTTCTCCTAAGTCGCGAAATTGGAGGAACAGGTCAAGTTCCTCAATTGTGGGAGTCAACTCATTGATCCTGAATCGAAACACTGAAAGCTGGGGATCCCAAAAAAGCAATGCTGCTTGGATCATATCCCAGTTGATTGGCACATTTAACAGGGACAAAGTCTGTCCCATATGGTATTTGTGCTCCCATTCAATCTGCTCACCCCCTTGGAGCTGCCTTGTCCAAGAACGGATCTAGGGGGTATCCCAGGCACACTTCTCTATCCTAGGGAAACGGGTTCTCTCAAATGAGGATGAAGATGCCATGCCAACTATCCGATCGAAATTCCAAATCAGTTTAAGGTTCCACACCAAACTCTTAATCAGTCCTAAGACATGCATAATTTCAAGCAAAAGACTAATCACTAGCAGTTCTAACATGCTTCACAAAATAAAGCGAAAGACAAAACCAGTGTGAAATTTAACTCAGGCACACATGGAGTGTGGTCCTAAGTGTTGGCGCCAATGAAGGCGCAACTCCTAGACATACTTGTGGAGAGGAGCACATTCAAGTCCTGATCAGTCTTTCTGTCTTTCATCTGCTTCCGGTGTCGGACCACAGCAAAAATTACAACTTGCCATCGAGGGCGAAGGTTTACAAGATATTTACAAAAACTTCAAAGAATTCATCCTTAAGGCTGTTGGGAGCCAAAAGGGAGGATACAAATTGCTTTCTAAGCGGGTAGGCTAAAAATTCCTAGATCTAGGGTTTAGTGCCCATGTTCTGATCTGGCATGCTTTCATCTGTTTGTCTGATTTGGCCAGCTTTCGTCTGCTCTAAAAGACCAATCTGGACTTAAAGTGCTCCCAGCGGACTCTAATGGGTCAAGACCCATAGCATACAGGACTCCATGCATGGATCTGGGATGGTTCCCCTGATCAAAATTAGGTGAGCTTCCTAAATTAGGGCTGAGGTTGCCCATGATCTAGGGTTTACTCAATTTGATGCAAAAGGCGGAGGTTGCTGCCCTAATGGACTCTGGATTTTATTCCGATTTTACTCCTATTATATTCACCATTCACAACATTCTCACCCTTACATGCTCAACATATAGTTTATTCAGAAGCGTTAGGTGGGGAAGGATACCCAGCCCGAGACATAAGCCTACAAGGGTCTGGACCAGTACTGGATCCTCGCGTGCCACGGCAAAAAACCAGTGGTGCTAATGGACTCCAGAAAACTGGGGGGATGGGTTTACCCTGCTTTCCCTGGCCAGCCACGGGAGCGTAGGTGCTAATACCATCCCAAAGATCAGTTCATAGGAATCAGAAGGGTAGGCTACTAGAGAGGTCTAGGTTTTGGTAAAGAAGTTGCAATATCCGCTCTCATCAATTCAAGGTCGGATCATCCACGCAGCCTCCCTCGTGCGTGTCACCCCACGCAGTTTATCACACAAGAACGGGAAATAAAATAAAAAAAATCCATCCACGATGTGGTGGTGTGCCCGTGTGTGCAGTTGGGCTGCGTGCTGTGTCTACACGGGTGAATTTTGTCTGGATTTTGTTGATAAAGGGATTGTTACCGTCTTGTATAGTAAGGTGCAGAATTGGCATGCAATACGAGGCTCCGGGAGAGTCCCCAGGTAAGTGGGGGGTCACAAGGGACCACTTAAATCCCACTTGCCTTAGGCAATTATCGCATCCCTTTGACAGGACTCTCCAGAACTCATATTTACGCGTATTCTGTATTTTACTAAACGAGGTAGTAAGAACCCTAAATATCAACTAAATCTCTCTTACGTTGACTCATGTAACCAGGGTCCTACTGGGCTGACACTCGTCCCCAGCAGAGTCACCAGGCTGTGCGCGCATCGGAAACGCGGCACGGGAAAGTTCGGAGTCGCCACCACCTGATGGGGTGCAGGCGGACACCTGGGTGCCTAACCTTGTCTATTAGGGCTTTTGGTCTGTGGCTTTGAGATTCTAAGTAGGGTCTCGGTTGTGGTCCGGGGAAGTCCGTAGACACCCCGGTCCGCCCCGTCGGGTGACGGGTCCCTTAGGTTTGTCCTGGTTTGAGTCAGCTTATTTTGGTCTCACCCGATTCCTAATCCGATATGCAGTTTGGTTAAGTCTGGCGGGACCACCTAAATGGTGTGGGTCCCTTTAATTGTTTTTATCTTGATTAATTAGATAATCTGAGTCTGGTTGGGTGGGCCCCGTTGGAAGGCCCACGGTGTCCTTGGTGGGTTTAGTCAAGCCCGTGTGCCCTTGTGGGCCTCGGTCTATCCTAGGAGGCCCTTTGGACTTTGGTTAAGTGCATTTATTTTTCTTTAGGTTCAGATTTGAAGATTAAGTGTTTTCTATGCAAAGGTGGGCCGGATTTGTTTGTGGGCCCCTTAGGTGGGCCCACATGGTGGCCAAATAATTTTATTAGATTTATCTTTTTAATTTGCCAAAGTGAGTTGGACACTGGGCTTGGGGCACGTAGTCCAAATCTGGGCCTATAAGCCCAAGTTACCATAAGTTAGGGTTTGCACCCTTCCTTGGTTCGGTTGTTGGGCTTTGGCGGGCCCGGTGGGCCCTTGCCCTTGGTCTCGGCCAAACCATGCATTTCATGCATCAATTTCACAAGTCTGGTTCGGGTGGACCGCTTTAGGTTTGGCCCGCCCGATTTAATCAGTTAATTTTACTTATCTTGATTAAGTTGCATGCATACATTTCATTGTGTTTATTGGGCCGGGTGGGCCCCGTTGGAAGGCCCACTGGAAATCAAGTTGGACCGGGGGTCCAAGTCCCATGTTGGGTTTCCGGGTGATCCAGAAACCCTGTTGGTTTATTCGGTTTGGTTCGGAAATGACACTCACATCCAGCAATAATCACAAAAAATATACAAGACTGACACTTTGTCAGGGAAAAATTGGCTCCAAGGGGAGGTACCCAGGGTCCTTGTGGGCGGAGCAAAGCGGAGCCCACGGGGTAGGGTACCTCCCCGTACCAAGGAATGAGTTGGACGTGCGGCGAACAACGGGTACGGTAAAGGGCATTTTCAGGATTTTTCAAAAATATGGCAATTCGGCCTTTTTTTTAGGGGTATGCGCCGACCTCAGGCACTAGGCGCAAGGTCAGCGAGGTGGGTGGACCGAAAAAACCAAAAAAAATGATCCGCAGGCGAAGTGGGCGCGAGCTGAGCGCACCCAAAAATCAAGTGGGCGTGAGCTCGGCGCACCCAAAAATCAAGTGGGCGCGAGCTCGGCGCACCCAACAATCAAGTGGGCGCGAGCTCGGCGCACCCAAAAATCAAGTGAGCGCGAGCTGAGCGCATCCAAAATTAAGTGAGCGCGAGCTGAGCGCATCCAAAAAAAGAAGTGGGCGCGAGCTCAGTGGATGCTAAAAAAAACGATCCGCTCACCCTTTTTTGGGTGTGCTGAGCTCGCAGAGCTCGGCGCATACCCCTACGAAATCCGATATTTTGGTTTTTTGCTCACACTCCATTTCTGATTGTTTTTAAGCTCTGTAAGCCCTCCCAGGTGTTCCCCAGACTCCCAAGAGACCTTAATCATGCATTGAAAATAATCTAAACATGCTTCATCACACAACCCCAAATCTCTTTTTAAACAAAACCAAACCCGATGATACATAAAACCAAGCCTGATGACTTCACAGGGGGTAATGGGGATGATGGAGCATGTTAGCAAGCACATAGGCAGGGCGAGCTCGGCGCATACCCCTACGAAATCCGATATTTTGGTTTTTTGCTCACACTCCATTTCTGATTGTTTTTAAGCTCTGTAAGCCCTCCCAGGTGTTCCCCAGACTCCCAAGAGACCTTAATCATGCATTGAAAATAATCTAAACATGCTTCATCACACAACCCCAAATCTCTTTTTAAACAAAACCAAACCCGATGATACATAAAACCAAGCCTGATGACTTCACAGGGGGTAATGGGGATGATGGAGCATGTTAGCAAGCACATAGGCAGGGGGTTGGGGAGCATGTTGGCATGTTTAGTAAAAATTAAAAAGAGACCATAAAAGACAGAGATTGCATGGGCAAGAAAAAACAAACTCTCACCTACGCCTGGACTAGACCGGACCTCCAAGCATGTCAGGTAATCGTCAGGGAAAGGAAAGAGAGGGGGGTTTACAGGGATACAAAAGACTCACTTAACCAGGAACACACTCCCTTTTACACCAAATCCGATATTGCCCAGAACCGTAGCCTGGGAGATCCCATGTGGAAGCAAACGTGGTGGATACTATACTTTCACAAATATCATGCAAGAGAATCAGTTTTCATATATATGATATAGAAGCTAGTGGGGAACAATACTTGAAAGTTCCTAGCTCTTTCGTGGAAGTGTGTGACCTCCTCGAAGCAAGCACACCAACTGTGAACTTCTTCTCCAACAGCTGCAGTAAGCGGCTCCTCTGGCTTCCTCCGGTTTTTGGTAGAAGAATGAAGAAGAAGAGGAGAGGGGGTTCGGAAGGCAAGGTCGGGTGTTGGGTGAGGGAAGGCAGGGGAAAAGGGAGTCGGTCCAGTGATCCCAAGGGAACCAACCGAGAAGAGAACCCTTCAACCAAGAAAAGCTTTTCGCTCCAGAATTTCCCAACCTGAAAAAGCCAATCTTCAATAACCCAGAAATCTTCCAACCAAAAAAAACTTTTCAACAAAAAATTTCCGAACCCGAAAATGATCCCACCCGAAAATCATCCAACCCTTTGCGCGAAATCTCACGCGACCTTATATAGGCGAGAAAAAAGTGATCCGCTCACTTAAAAAAAAGGGATCTGCTCAGCTTGCGTTGAGCGCATACCCGCTTGCCACGTCCGCCCGAGCGGCAAAATGATGAGAAATCATTTAATGCCGCCGCTCGCTGGTCGAAAAATCCGGCTTTTTTAGATTTAGTCCCTGGCAATTTTTGGTTTAATCCGATATTCCGGGATTTTTACAGATTTAGTCCCTGGGATATTTCGAACATTTGGATATTTACGGATTTGATCCCCAAGATATTTTCCTACGCAACTCGCCACGTGTGCAGCTTTTGCCACGTGCGCAATTCACCGGTTTTGCTGCTCGGAAACTTCGTCAGCTCATATTTTCTTCATCCGGGCTCCGATCTGGGCAAACTCAGTTGCGTTAGAATCGTATCGGAGCCCTCCATCCCATGACCTAGGGGTAGGCCTCTGGATCGGATTTTAGCAGAAAGTCAACTTTTGGCTCTGTTCAAGTTTGACCGCCCGCAGAACCTTCATCCGGACCCCAATTCCTGCAAACTCAGTTGTGTTGGAACCGTGTTGAGATTCTCTGTCCAATGACATAAAGCGAGGTGGCCAATTTTCACTTGATCAAAAAGTCAACTTTTCACCCCTTAGGGTTTGAATTTCTGTCCAGGGTTTGCATTTCTGGTTTTTCTGGGGAGCGCAAAAATGAGGTGCTTACACTCGGATCCTTGCAATCTTAACAAGTGCTATATCCAGCTTGCATGCTATCCTTCTGTCAGCACCTCATTTTTGCATGCCCGGAAATGCTGAAAATAAATACCCTAGCTGAAAAGTCAAACCATGAGGGGGCGAAAATTGACTTTTTGATCAAGTTACAATTGACCACCTTGCTTTATCTCATTGGATAAAGAATCCCGACACGGTTCCAACGCAGCTGAGTTTGCTGGAATCGGAGTCCGGATGAAGGATCTATGAGCCGGTCAAACTTGAGGGGAGCTGAAAGTTGACTTTCTGCTAAACCCCAAACCAGGTGCTTAACCCTATGCCAATGGATAGAGTGCTCCGATACGGTTCAAATGCAATTGAGTTTGCCCAAATCGGAGTCTGGATAAAGAAGATGTAAGTAGTTGAAGTTCTAGAGCAGCAGTGCCGGAAAACTGCACACGTGACAAAAGTCTGCACACGTGGCAAGCAGCAGAGCAAAAAGGTCTCAGGGATTAAATCTGTAATTACCCAAATCAATGAAAAATATCTCAAGGGTGAATTTTCAGATATCCAAGGGTATCAGGGACTAGATCCATAAATATCCAAAGTTGAGAAAATATCTCAGGGACCAAATCTGTAAATATCCAAAAGTATCAAGGACCAAATCTGTAATATCCAAAAGTATCAGGGACCAATCCACAAATATCAAGATTTGCTCATGATTGATGTCTCCTATGGGTAGGCATGTGCATCATCCATGCATGCAACACCTCATACATCCCTCTCTCTCTCTCTCTCTCCCCCATGATCACCCATGCATGCATCTCTCTCTTTCTCATGATTGATGGGCATGCATGTGCATCATCCATGCATGCAACATACTCTCTCTCTCTCTCTCATGATTGTTGTCCCCCATACATGTATGCACATCACATACACCACATAATAAAGCCCCGCCAAGTCCCATACGTATAGGGGCTCTCTCTCATTCGTTGATGATTTTTCTTCAAGACACTTTCCCCTCTAACCTCTCTCCCAAGCTCACCCCCAAGACCTTTAGCCCTTCCCTTTCCTTTCCTTCATCATCTTCAAACTTGAAGAATAAGGAAGAAGTTGCTGCTACTTTGGGAGGAGGGTGCTCCAACCCTTGTTCTTGTTGCAAGGAGAAGCCTACACATCTCAAAAAGCTCACAAGACCCCAAGGTAATGTTCCCTATGGTATTTTGTTTATGATATATAAAAATGAGCTCCATATGAGCATGTGCTTTCAACCATGTGCTTCTTACCATTTCAAGCATGTCTTGCCTCTTCTTTCTCTACTTTGTCTTCCCCATTGTGTATAAGAATAATCCCATGGTAAGGGGAAGACATGTGACTGGCTTCAAGGGAGGAAGAGGGTAACATATAAGATGCTCTTAATGGTACTTTTGGGCTACTGATTCGTCTCATTTAAAGTGGGAGTTTGTTCCCTTCATTTTTCATCTAATGTATCCCTTAACTCCCCCCTCTCTCCTTTCTTTAAGTAGGCTGCTTAGATCATGGTGTTGGCTTCGAATATTAGATTGGTAATAGGGCCTTTTAGCATGTCTAAGTTAGGCAAGGGGTGCCTGTTTTTTCATATGCATGCTCTCATGTTTTCACTTTAATAAATCCTCGCTGCTGCTGTAGGTGATGAGCATGTCTCTCCCTCTTTTTAGCACCTGCACACATATCCAATATGTCTCCATGTGCTCACTTATCTTCACTAGAAGCATGCTAGGACATTCCCTCATTTGTTATCAGCTAATCCTCACACTAGCAAGCACATACAGCCTAGGGAATGCATGCACTTCTATCATGTTTTAGAGAATGCCTTTTAGTCATGTTCGGTAGGTTGGCATTCGAATTGCTTGTTTGCTTTTTTGTGAAAGTTGGAAGAACCAAGGTAGGGATACTCAAGTCCCTACCCCATTGTTGTAGGTGGCTTAAGTGGGAAGAGGCAACTCCATGCCTTCCTTCCTCCCTTCCCACACTGTAAAGCCTCCAAAAGAAACCAAAGTGAGGAGATCCTCCACTACCTGAACCACTCTGGGATCACACAGGGGCCCACAAAATCACTGGAACCCCCCAAGAAGCCCATAAACCCAAGCCCATTGCAAAGATCCAAAAAATGGCATCTTTTAGTTGATCTGACAACTCAGGTCGGATCAGCAGAGTTTCTCTTGTAACCGACAAACCGGATCGGATACAGGTGTCTCTGTGTGTATCCGATGCTTAAGGTCGGATACAGGCTTCTCTATGTGTAGCCGACAACTCAGGTCGGCTACATTACAAAGGCTCCATTTTGTTGATTTTCAGCTTCTCAACTCTTTTTTGCAATCCTTTTTAGCTAAACCAAGTAGACCAGTAGGGTTTCCGAGTCAATCGGAGACCCAAGATGGGCCATGGACCGACTAGGTCCAATTTGGTTTCCATTGGGCCTTCCAACGGGGCCCACTAAGCCCGACTAACTTACTTTCAACTAAGTAAAGATAATAAAACTGAATGAGTGGGCCACACCATTGGAGTCCCACCAAAGCCCAATTTCGTGGGCATGATGATCAGATTTATGCATGGTTTGGCCGAGACCACGGGTAGGGCCTGCCGGGCCCGCTAAGCCCATTGAACCAAACAAGGTTAGGGTTTCCAAACCCTAACTCGGGAAGTCTTGGGCTTTCATGCCCAAGCCCAGGTAAAGGGCCCCAAGCCCAAATCCTAGCCCATTTTGGCACAGATTAAGAAAGATAATCTAAATCACTTGGCAACCAACTATGTGGCCCACTCAAGGGCCCACAAAGCAATCCCGGCCCACTTTGGCATGAAAATCCACTTAAATAATCAAACTTGAATTTCAAAATAAAATCAATTCATTGAACCAAAGCCCAAAGGGCCTCGCAGGCTGACCGAGGCCCGCCAAGGGGACATGTGGACCACACTTGGCCCACCAAGGGATCCGTGGGCCTTCCAATGGGGCCCACCCAATCAGACCCATCTCACTTTAAGCTGAAAAGATAAAATCAAGCAAAGGGACCCACACCACTTCGGTGGTCCCGCCAGACTTAACCAAATTTGAATGTTGGATTAGGAATCGGGTGAATAGACAGACCGAGTTGACTCAAACCAAGGAATCCTATGGGACCCGTCTTTTGACGGGGCGGACCGGAGTGTCTACGGACTTCCTCGGACCGTAACAGAGAACTTGCTTAGAATCTCAAGCCGCAGACCAAGCCTTAATAGAAAAACTTAGGCACCCAGGTGTTTGCTTGCCCCCATTAGGCAGTGGCGACTCCAAACAATCCCGAGGCACGCATCATTTTGCATGCGCCTCGTCGTGCGACCAAAATTAGGTGTGCACACCTTCTGTTCCCTTCACTTTGATTAGACCAAGAGTGCACAAACCCCTTGAACTTCATATCCAAAAGCTGACACGAATCAATTAATTCATTGAACTCTCTAGATGCCCTTGCATTTATCGGTGTACCCCTAATTTTTTCATCAGCAACTCTTACACAGTTGAAATCCCCAGTGATCATCCATGGGTGATCAGATGAGCATGCCTTCAAGTCTCTCCACAGTAAGCTCCTCATGTTACTGTCATTGCTCCCATACACAAAGGATACGTAGTAGCACTTCCTGTATTGCACCATCTCCACAAAACAGTGTATACTGATCTGAGCACCCCAGTTGCATCACCTTCACCTCAGCTGGGTTGAAAAGAATCCAAATTCTACCCTTCAGAGCAGCACTATAGTTATCTAATATCTCCCAATGAGGACATATGATATTCTTTACATAACTTACGTTTACTCCCCTCACTTTGGTCTCAACCAAACATATTGCACTAAGCCCATGAACCCCAATCAAATTCTTGACTTGGATCTGTTTGGCGGGGTCATTTATACCCCTAATATTCCATGATGCAATCTTAAACATGATCTGGAGTGGATGCCGACACCCCACAGACCACATATGAAACAAGAGATTTACGATCTCCTTTTTCATGCTTCATGGCCACCTCGTCCACCAAGAGGGTCTTCTTAGATCTTTTCTTATGCTTCTTCCTTGACACGACCACTTCCCCCTGAGACTGTGCTTCTTCCACTAAACAATCAAACTTATTTGGGCTTTGAAACATACCACTGCTTGACCCCTCTGGAGATACATTACTGCCTGAATTTTCCGTCCCTCCATTCGCCAATGCCAGTTGTTCAGCACCATCATTTGTGTGTAATCAATCAGCTCCTTGAGTATATTCCCTTGAACTCATCAGCCCACCATCACAAGACGTAGGTACGGATACTTTTTGTTTGCCTTTAGATTTCACTGGTTCCCATTGATCTTCACAGACTTGGTGGTGCTCTTCATTGACTTGTTTATTTTCAGCAGCCTTCTCCTGATGTTCATCCACACCTTCAGGATTGGAGGTGTCAATTTGAATTACTCGTCCAGTAGGAACCCATGTTTGTGTTATCTTGACATTAGGACACCTAGCCTCATCATGACCGAAAACCTTACAAGCATTGCACTTACTAGGTTTCCATGAGTACTCAACATCAATTTGCAATTCGTCACTTTCACCTTGCTGGCTACTTAAAAATAACTGGTTTGGATAGGCGCTCAGAGTCCCAATTTCAACACAAACACAGGCATATGTCAGCCATGCCTTGCTTTCTGTAGCTTGATCGAGGAAAAGAGGCTTCCCTATGCCACTTGCCAAATAACTCAGTCCTTGAACCGTCCAATACTCCATGGGAATGTTTCTTAATTTGACCCAAATGGGAATCTTGCTCAATTCAGTTTTGTGTAATTGCATATTGGGTTTCCATTCTTTAAGACTGAGCAGACGCCCTATGCCCAAACAAAGAAGCCCACTGACCAGACACCTTTTGCCCCACCTTTGCAGTAGACGGATGTCTCCTTGACCTCTCCGAAGTAGCTAACCTGCCCTTCACAGGCTCCTGTTGAAAAACTGGCGTTACAGATGGCAGTTGTTGGAGAACACATGCCTGCGCAGCAGCTGTGTCACCACATGAAAAGTCAACTCCTTGAAGCAGCGGGAAAGCCTCATTAAAAAAGCTTTTGAGTTGTCGGTTCCAAGTTAATTTCCATGTTTGCATTGTCAACTTGATACGGTAAAGAAGGGCCGACAATGTTGACTTGAGAAGCCAAGTTGGTGGCAGCTTGATTCGGCAAAGAGAATAGGCCAGAAGACTTTTCAGAGATTTCACTTACCTTATACGTGCTATGCTCATTTCCAAGTAACTCCACCTCTCTTTCATTTGCTGTAATTGGTTCTTTTCCTGGTGCATGCAGGTTTTTCAGAGAGCTCACCACAGTACCCCAGACGATAGCTAGAATTAGACTCTGTTACAGCAGGCGTAGGAGTAGACATTTCAGACGCCCCCTATTGGTTGTCAGTGCCGGAAACCCATTCTACATGAAGAGTCGTTGGAAAACCACTCTGCAACAGCAAGCTCCGGTTTCCTACACAGAACACCAGCAGCAAACGAGACAATCTCAGTCGGATAGTGGTTATCTCCTTCAACACACTTCAACGACTTGAACCACCTTGGACACCTGAACACCTCCAAGATCCTTGCTTACTCACGACCCATCAAAGAAACAAGCAGGATGCACGAACCCTGTGATGCAGCATTCACAAACACCCCAGCCTCAAAAACTTGCTTCAAACGACGGCAAAACCGTGGCAAACTCGACGCTCGAGACACCAGAAACACAGTCCACGAACTTGGAAAGGTTACGACCTCAAATGCCCTTTACAAGAACCACAGTCCACGAACCAGCTAGCGAGTCGCCAGCGTTGATCACACCCTTCACAGACCGAACCTCAAACGCCCTTCATGCTCCTCACAGCAGCAACTTGCTCACGACCACCTTACTCTCGAAAAGCCACCTCGCTCACGAACACAGTAGCACCTTGCTCACGGACAAAGCGCCACACCTCACAAACAACAGCACCGATTTGCAAGCGAAACCCACATCAGCTTCTGGAGCTTGACGTTAGTGATGAACTCGACGAACCGAAGACTCAAACCTCCGGAAGCTCACCAACCCACAGACCTCTGGTTACTCACGAACCTCTGAGTGCGCATGAACCCACAAACCCAAATGATCAGCAAAAACCTCCACGACCCCGATTCTCCACCACCCACGAACTGCTCTCTCCAGCAGGTGCGGGAAAGAAGTGAGTCGGTGATAGCTGGCGAGTAACTCCGAATAGCAAGCTCACCACTGTAGTTCACCTTCACGAGAAGAACCCCCGCAGCTCCGAACCCCAGCCAAAATGGGAAGCTCACCTTCATGACCACTATAGTTCACCTTCACGAGAAGAACCCTAGCAGCTCCGAACCCCAGCTGCACTTGGAGTTGGTGCTCCGAACCAGCCATCTTCCCGCAAGAAGGAGAAGATGATGACGAGAAGAGCACTTAAAGGCTTCCTCCCATGGCATGCAACTAAATTCCAAGAACGCCGATCTGTGTCAGCCATTCCTTGCATAGCTTGCCGCTTTATTTTTGTTTACCTTTTCTTTTCTTTTGAATTCAGAACTTGATAACATGTTTCTTTTGCAAACTGATGAAATCTTTTGGGAAATCACTAGAGTGTTGGACCACACCAAGGCATGACCGTGATCTTGGGACAAACCTGAACAATCAAAATTGATAGATGAAATGTGTCAAATAGCACAAACTGTGCGGGTCTCGACATAGCCAAGGGATCCCCCGCCTGTATCACCTTTGAAACCTACCTTGCCAAACACAGGGGCAAGTTGTGATATGAGAGAAAAAAGAAAAGGGCAAGGTGCCCACACCAGTCAAAGGCCACTGACATGATTCGGGATCAATGATCTCAATGAAATGATGAGAGGCCATTTTTTGGTCGAGGCACTTCAAATAAATTCCGCTAGTTAAACGTGTTGAGCTTGATCGTCTCATTTCTAACCCACGTTATGTTTAGCCACCCCAAACCGGGGCAAAGTCAAAAAAGGCAAAGAAGCAAAGAAAAAATGAATAAAAATGAAAATGGCTCTTGAGCCAGTTAATTGTGCAAAGATAAGTGAGTGTTACATTCTCTGTAAAAGGATGAAAGGCCATCTTTTATTTTCTCCAAAAATCATTTGACACAAGATGAAACCCTAGAAAAACACTTTGGGCCTAACAATTCCTTCATTGGCCCTACCATGTTCTGTGTTCGAAATTGGGGCATGAAGCTTCGTGAAATTGGAGACACAAGAAAGACCAAGGTGAAGATAGGGCAAAGCGAAAAGCACCCTAAGAACAAAAGGGGCAGAAAGGAGGAATGGGGAAAACCCCAGAAAACAAGGATGCGAAGAAAGAACTGGGGCAATCCTTGGAAAGAAAAGAGATAGGAAAAAGAAAAAAGAAAGACAAAAAAACAAAAGCCGGGGCAAACCCCGAGAGCAAGAATACAGAATTGGGGCAAAAGACCCAAGAAAGAAGGGAAGGAAAGAAAAGAACAAAGGAAAAGCTACAAATGAACTTTGCTACCACCTTCATAAAACACTCCATTCACAACGGAAGGAACTCCTCATTGTGGTATGATAATTGGCATCCCCTAGGCCCCCTTCTCCCAAGGTTTGGTAGAAGATTGATCTATGACTCTGGACTTCCGAATGATGCCTTAGTCCACGACATTATCTGTGATTCTGATTGGGACACTCCAGTTGCGACTTCTTTTGATCTGATGGAAGTTTGGTCTATGCTCCAGGTATTACCAAGGCCTAAGCCTGATGAAAATGACCACATTATTTGGACTCTCTCTCCTTCTGGCACTTATGAGACTCACAACACATATAAAGCCCTGGAAGCTGCACATCCCAATGTTCCTTGGTCGAAATTGGTGTGGTTCCCTTCTAATATTCCTAGACATGCCTTCATCCTATGGCTAGCAATCAGGAACGCCCTCCTCACCAAAGATAGGCTCGTCAGATGGGGTATTCTCCAAAGCCCGGTATGTGTTCTATGCCGTAAGACCAATGAATCCATTGAGCACCTTTTTTTCCGTTGTGACTACAGCAACTTCATATGGAAACATTTTATAAAGAAGAATTGCTTGAACTCGGCTTACGCATCAGCTTCATGGAGTTCCATCATCCAACTTGTTTCTTGCGCTTGGAATGCCAAGACGCCTATTCATCTGTTAAGACGTCTTTCTTTAGGTGCTGCTGTCTATCACATTTGGTGCGAACGGAACCGCAGGATTTTCAAGAATTCAGCCTTACCCAAGGATGAAATCTGCAAGCTTATTGAGCTGGACATCTCCTATAGAGTTGACGGTCTATTGATGCCACTGAAGGACAACGACATCCACAGGAAAGTTGCACTCCAATGGAATATCAACTTCCTTTTTTGTTAATCTTTTAGCATGGTCTGGTTCGTTTTGATTTGGTGTTGCATGCACATGGATGCTTTAGCATGGTTTCATTTGTTCTGTTTTGGTTCAATGTGCACTTGGATGCCTGGTGCAATGTAATGTCCTAGTGGACTACTCTTCTTCTTTGTACATTTCCCTCCTTTTCTAATGGAATCTTACCTTTTCCAAAAAAAAAATCACCTTATTTTTGCACCCCCGGAAGTGCCGAAAATACAAACCCTAGATGGAAAGTCAAACCCTAAGGGGTGAAAAGTTGACTTTTTGATCAAGTGATAATTGACACACCTTGCTATATCTTGATGGATAGAGAATCTCGACATGGCTCCAACGCAACTAAGTTTGCTAGAATCGGGGTCTGAATGAAGGATCTATCAGCTGGTCAAACTTGAGGGGGAGCTGAAAGTTGACTTTCTGCTAAACCCCAATTCAACTGCTTAACCTTATCTTAATGGATAGAGAATCTCGACACGGTTCCAACGCAACTGAGTTTGTTGGAATCGGGGTCCGGACGAAGGATTTATCAGCCGGTCAAACTTGAGGGAGAGCGGAAAGTTGACTTTCTGCTAAACCCCGAATCAACTATTTTGCTTTATTCCATTGAATAGAGGGCTCCGACACGGTTCTAACGCAACTGAGTTTGACTGAATTAGAGTCCGGATGAGGAAGATATGAGCAGTTGAAGTTCTAGGGCAAAAATGCCGGAAAACTGCACACGTGGCAAAAGGCTACACACGTGGCAGGGGAGCAGATAAAGGTGTCCGGGGCAAATCCGTAATTTTTGAGATTTTCAGAAAATATCTTGAGGCAAATCTGATATTATTATTATTTTTTTTTGGAAGGTAAGTCCAAAAGTGCATTAATGATAATAAATGTGTACAATAGAGGTTCAAGCAGCCCTAAGGCACCCAACTATATGTTGGTAACAAAAAAGAACAAAGAGACTAATAGATGACATTCATTACAAAATCCGCCAAGAAAGTCCCCATCTATGAATGATTTGCCTATGGTGAGGAGTGTCCACCAGCACTACCTTAGTAGTGGAGAGTTTGCCAAGTATATCAGCCACAATATTATGAAGAACCCATGCATGGGGGTGATAACAGTTTTGAAAGATCCCGCTATTGCGTTCCCTCCAAATTTGGTACACTGCAGTAGTGAGAGGCAACTTTGCCAAGTTAGAGATAGGCCCTTGGTGGGAGAAGCTTGTTGTGGCCCAAGATATCCAATCATTCCAGCTTCTTGTTCCTGTAGGTAAGCAATTCATTGATAGGAGAGTAGACCATATTGTACTACTATACTCACAATTGAAGAACAAGTGATCATGAGATTCAACTTCCCTTCTACAAAGAACACATGCATGGTCCTTGGTGATACCCCAATGCTTCAATCTATCTCTAGTGAGTAATTTGTGCTGGATGGCCATCCAAGCAATGATAGAAAATTTCGGGACGTGCCATTGGAACCACAATAGTTTGCTCCAGCTCCTAGGAGGCCGAGCTTGATGCAAGACGAAGTAGGCAGATTTAATGGTGAATTGACTTGATTTAGAGGGAGACCAACTAACCATGTCTTCACGGTTTGGATCAGGTGGTGGCAATTCATGGAGTCGTCCCCAAATCTGTATAAGGTCAATGGTAAATGAAGGGGGAACGTCCCAGGCTGTGCCATTTATAATGCTGCCCACAGTTGCTTCTTTGCCAAGGCCGGAGTCATACACAACTCTAGGATTGTAGTGTTGGAGCAATGGACCATCTGGGTGCCAGTTGTCAAACCAAAGGTAGGTGCTTCTCCCGTTGTGGATCTTCGATTTGATGTGGAGGGAGGCAGTATGTCTTGCTTGCAATATCTTTCTCCAACACCAAGAGCATCTAGATGGGATAGGAACTGACCATAGGCTACGGTTCCTTAAAAGAGTAGAGTGAACCCACTCAGTCCACAAACTGGAATTCTTGTTAGCAATGCGCCAGATGTGCTTCAATATAGCAGCTTTGTTCCATAGTACAAGGTTGAGCAAGCCAAGGCCACCATCAGATTTGGGGGAGCAAACCACCTCCCAATTAACAGGGGACAATTTCTTGTCAAGGCTAGGGCCAGACCATAAGAATCTTCTGCAAAGTCTATTGAGGATAGCAAGGATACTTTTTGGAAGAATGAAAGTGGAGAGCCAATGTACCTTAATTGAGAAAAGCACTGATCTGACAAGGAGAAGGCGACCTGCATAGGATAAGCTACGACATTGCCAGGCTTGCATCTTAGCTTGGATGCGGCTAATGAGGGGATCACAGTCCTTGGCCGTGAGCTTGGTAGTGAGAAGTGGGAGTCCAAGATATCGTATAGGCAAAGACCCATGCTGAAAACCAATTGATCTTGCAAGGGTGGCGGCTACATCATCACAACCCGAGAAAAAAACATGACTTTTGCCCTTGTTGACCTCCATGCCTGAAAGTAGAGAGAATCTTTGCAAGGCAGAAGCAAAGCAATGGATTGAACTCTGGTCCCCCTTAGAAAACAGTAGCAGATCATCGGCAAAACTGAGAAGCTTGATGTTATTCTTTTTGCATTTAGAGTGGTAGCTGAACCCAATAGTCGTTTCTTCATGAAGAACACGATTGAAAACCTCCATAACAAGGACAAAGGGATATGGTGAGATAGGATCTCCCTGCCTTAGGCCCTTTGCTCCTTTGAAGAAGCCACACAAGCTTCCATTAATCATTATCGAGTAAGAAGGCGAGGAGATGCATTCCATGATCCATTTAGAAAAAACTGGTGGGAACTTCATTGCTTCTAAGGTTCTTTGAATACAACTCCAAGAAACGGAGTCAAAGGCCTTCCGCAAGTCAACTTTTACCTTGCAATTAGCAGTACCTCTTTTAAGGTGGTAACCATGAAGGAGTTCATGTGCCAAGAGAATATTCTCTGCTATGTTTCTGCCCCCAATAAATGTCGACTGATAACCTCCCACAAGGTCACCTGCCACCGCTTTGAGCCTATTTGCCAAAATTTTGGAAATGCATTTGTAAAGAGTGTTGACACATGAAATAGGCCTGTAATCACCAACTTGAGAAGGATTCTTGCATTTAGGAACTAGTGTTACTGCTGTACAATTCATCTCTTTGAGCAGCCGGCTGGAGGTGAAGAAGCTTCTGATAGCATGAAGCACATCTGAACCCACCACAGACCAAGCCGATTTGAAGAAGAGGGCTGTGAACCCGTCGGGGCCAGGTGCCTTGTCATCTTTAAGACTGAAAAGGGTGCTTTTAATCTCTTCATCTGAGACCGGCATAGCCAAGCTGCTCATGTGATCTTCTGATAGGGAAGGGAGGGTAGCAGGCATAGGGGTGATGGAGGGTGCCGAAGCCTCACCCAGCAAGCTCCTATAGAAGTGAGTAATGCATTCTTCAATTAAAGCGGGGTCAGATACCTTCTCACCTTGATCATTGGAGATGGACAATATGCTATTGTGGGAACGCCTTGATACAAGCATTTTGTGAAAATAACTAGAATTCTGATCACCTTCTTGGAGCCATTGAACTCTCGATTTACTACGGAGCTGAGATTCCTCAATACGAAGGGCAGAGAAAAGTAGAGAACAGAGCTCCTTCTCTTTGCCAGCTAGTGCAATGTCATGGGGGGAAGACTGGATCATGGTCTGACAATCGGCCAGTAGAGATTTTAGCTCTTGGACTTTGGATGATATGCCAGCAAAAGCCTTCTTCTTGCTCCATTCCTTAAGCTTGTTTTTAAGAATCTTGAGCTTCCTTACAACAATAAACATAGGAGTACCAGAAATTGGAGTGCTCCAAGCATCTTCAACTAGCAGTAAGAAATCCTCATGAGAGGCCCAAAAGTTGAAGAATCTGAAAGGGTGCTTCTTGGGCTGAATGGGCGGGTAGATGGAGATGATAAGGGGGGAATGATCAGAAATTCCAGGGGGGAAAGTTTCAACTTCAGAAGAAGCAAACTCAGTCAACAAAGGGAAATTAATAAGAGCTCGGTCAAGCTTAACCATGATTCTACCGGGTCCATCACCTTGATTACTCCAAGTGAAATTAAGTCCTTTGCTTTTCAGATCAGAGAGCTCGCAAAATTCAATGAAGTTGTTAAAATCATCAGTAGATGCCCGACTGATGTGTTTACCTCCCACTTTTTCTGAATGGCCTCGAACGCAGTTGAAGTCACCCACTAAAAGCCATGGGAATGAAGGATTCCATACTTTCAGGTCATTCCACAAGAATGTTCTTTCTCTGCTGTCATTTGAGGCATAAATTGTAGTGAAAAAGAAAGACTTCTGAAGAGAGGTTAACACAGCACTGCAGTGAATGAATTGATCAGAAGAGCCCAATACATTAATATCAATTATTGCTGGATTCCACTAAACAAATGATTTCCAACCTGTGAGAGGTGATCAAGTTCCTTACTTCCTTCTGCTTTGCTGGGTCGTTGAGACCCCTGATATTCCAAGAGCCAATCTTAATCATTGGGAGGTGGTAATTCGAAGGGAAACTCCAGCAAAGTTGCTACCTGCTGATTTGGCATTCTTCATAGCGACCTCATCCACAAGCAACTGCCGCTTCATTTTCTTACGCTGTTTCTTCTTTGAGGAAGAGGAAGAGATGATCGAATCGCTGTGGTTAAGAGCCAACAAAGGTTCAAACCTGTTAGGAGATTCCTCAACCGGGTGGGTTGGCATCTCATGCCCAGAATTGCCTTGGATAACATGGGTGTGGTTAGGGGCCTAAGACACATGGCAACAGCCAGCTTCCTCAACATCGAGGTGGCTGGCATTGTTGGTGAAAGACTCCTCAGCAACTAGGGTGGAGGAAGGCAACGTAGGTTCAGACGTATCCTGAGATAGAGGCCCTGAAGATTCACCAAGGCAAGAAGGCAGGCTGGAATGAACAATTTCCTTACCCTTACGGTTAATTGGAGTCCACACGTGAGCATCCATAGGTGGCAGCATAGTCTCAACACCATCAACAGTAGAGCTGATTGGTATTTGTTCAGGAGGATCAACAATTTGAGCAACCCTTTTGCCAACTTGTGCATCATGGTTGGCAGCACCTTCTTTAGGAACCCAACGCTTGGAAAGGCTACACTTGGATTCAGTGTGACCGAATATTTGGCAAGAAGAGCATTTAAGGGGCTTCCAAGAATACTCAACATCAATCTGTAGAAGTTCGGTGGCACCCGGTGCCTTGATAAAGACATGATCCGGGAATGAACAGTCCACTCCTACCTCCACACAAACTCAGGCGAAATGGAGCTTGAGCTTCTTCTCAGTCGTTTCATCAAGGCAAATCGGATTGCCAACTCCACTAGCAATCCAACTAAGGCCCTCTTCAGTCCAATACTCAATAGGAATGTTCAGAAGTTTTATCCATACAGGCACCTTAGATAACTTGCATTTCTCAAATTGAATGTTAGGTTCCCACTGTCGGAGTATTAGAAGTCTTCCTGCCAGATGCCAGGGACCCCCTTGCAAAACTTTATCTCTCGCCTGGGGTGAAGAGAAACGGAAGATAAAAAAAACCATTGCTAACTTCAGAAACATGGGCTGATCCAAATTTGCTCCATAGCCTGTCGACTATACTTTTTACAGCATGCAGCGGCAGTTTCCTATCAAGGAAATGCCCAATGAGGCTGCCTTCCCAAAGCCTGGATCCCAGCTCCACAACAGAAGAGGGAGGGGAGATCAGTATTTGACCGTTAGAAACCATGGGCTCGAAGTACTGCAGCTTCACCTTGGAGGTCGAGGCTTTCCCGAAAAGGGTAGACCAGGCCCTGCTGTCATTGCTGGGATGAGCAGGAGCCAATATAGCATGGTCAACGGGACTGGCAGAGGGTGCCAAGGGCGGGAAATCAGAATTCGAAGCTTGAATGTCGTTCATAGTGGATAGGCAAGCTATGCAAGAAAGAGAAGCTCCATAACAGAAACCAGTAACAGAAGAAATCACGAACTGAGACCACGAACAGAAACCAGAAGCAAGAGTAATCACACGAACAATGACCACGACCAGAAACTAACACACGAACTTCTGAGCAAAGCCACGAACTAATAGCACCCAGGATCCAAACTAAAAAAATAATCAGAAGGCAGCTCACGAACCACGAACAAAGAGACCACGAACAAAAGGATCCAAACAGAAGGCAGCTCACGAACCACGAACCAATAGACCACGAATAAAAGGAAACCCAAACAGATGATAATCCAAGAACCACGAGCAGATAATCCGAAAAAGATGAAGGCCTGAGACCACGAGCAGATGGAAAGCCGAAAACAGAAGAAACCTCAACCAACGAGCAGAAGAAAGGTCGAATCCACGAGCAGCTGATAAGCCGAAACCACGAACAGAAGCAAATCCAGAAGAACCACCCACGAACAGAAGCTGAAACTCACGAATAGTGCAAACCCACGACCAGAAGCAAATCCAGAAGAACCGCCAACGAACAGAAGCAAACCCACGAACAGAAGCCGAAACCCACGAACAGAAGCAAACCCACGAGTAGATAATAAGCCGAGACCCACGAACAGAAGAACCTCTCACGGGCCAACACGAACAGACAACACTTCCATAAGCAAACTCCCCAAGCGTTGAACTTGCTTAAACCCGAACAATAGATCCAAGCTTGCCGAGAGATCTCAACAACAGAAAAAACCACGAGCAAATCCACGAGCAAAACCGGCGAACACTCCTCTGCCGAATAGAACTTCGGCGAACGCCCCTCTGCCGGAAAGCGAGGCCGCCGGCAAGAACCGGCGATCGAGAAGACCGGAGCCGACCAACCTTCACGAACAAGCTGCAGAGTCACGACCAACCTTCACGACCAACCTTCACGAACAAGCTGCAGAGTCAATAGATCCAAGCTTCACGAACCAGCTTCCTCACAAACACCACGAACCAACTTTGTCACGAACACCACCTGTCTCTGCAGCTGGTACTGTTGTTAATACAGCTGGTATTGATGCATCATGTTTATAGCCGAAGGAAACATACCCTAATGCCGTTACTCATGAAACTAGTGGAGAGACAAGCCATACTGTTGAGACAAGCCATCTGATATTATAAAAAGCAAATCTGTGAATATCAAAAGTTGAGAAAATATCCCAGGGACCAATCTGAAAATGTCTGAAAATATCTAAAGAAAATAATATTTTTTCAAAATATCCCAGGGACCAAATCTCAAAATATCCAAAAGTATTAGGAAAATCTGCAAATATGAAGAGTTGCTACCTCTCTCTCATGATTAGTGTCCCCCATGGGCATCCTTCATGCATGCATCATGCATAAGCTCTCTTTCTCTCTCTCTCTCTCATGATTGATGTCCCCCATGGGCATCCTTCATGCATGCATCATGCATAAGCATCTTTCTCTCTCTCTCTCATGATTGATGTCCCCCATGGGCATCCTTCATGCATGCATCATGCATAAGCATCTTTCTCTCTCTCTCCCTCATGTGCATTCATGCATGCATCTCTCTCTCTCTCTCTCTCTCTCTCTCTCTCTGCTCCAAACACTTTTTCCCCCATGAATGCATCATATGCGTTGACCCATGCATCATCCACCCATATATAACCCCCCATGGAACCATACGTATGGGGGGTTAGCTCATTTGTTACTCCCATCTCTCCCAACTCATCTCTTCCAACCCATCTCTCACACCTCTCTCCCATTCGTCCCCTCCCAAAAACCTCTCTTCCTTTCACCTCTCTTGCAACCCCCCATACCATTCCAAGACCACTCCACCTTTTGTCTTCTTCTCCTTCTCCATTTTTCTACTAAAGAAAAAGAACTTTGGTTGCTGTTGGTGTTGCAAGAAGAGTGCTCTAGCTCCATCCACACCCAAGGGAGGTTGAAGTACACGTCAGGAACAAATTGTATACACAAGGTAAGCTTCTTGGTGAGGTGCTATTTAACATATATAAATTTTGGGTCGTTTGGAGCATGCAAGTTCCCCATGCTGTTGTGATGTTGTGTTTTTGTATGAGATATGGACCTCCTCTATGTTTCACTGCTTCTCCATGCCCTCTACGGGTTATGTTTCTCCCCCGGTAAGAAAGGTAAGCCTTGGAGGTTCCATGTGAGGGAGAGAAGATCATGTGCTAGGTCTAAGAAGGTGTAGAGATCACTTGGGGGGCTGATGTCTTTTTTTTTGTCCTTTTGGTTTCTAGTAATATTTTCGTCCATTAAAAGGGAGCCTGTTCCCTCTCTAATTTCAATCTAATGTACCCCTTAATAACCCCCCCCCCCCTCTTCCCTTCTTGGTTTCTTTCCTTTTTCTCACTTTTTTCTCACAATTCTTCTGGGTATTTTCTATGCTGGCTATACCTCTCCATGCTTGTTTTTTTTTTTTTTTGGTTTGGTTGAAGTTACAGTATGCATGTAATCTCTGTTTGTTGGCATGTCTCCTTCACCCCCCTCTTGGCATGAGTAAACCCCCAAGTTTGTTGCTGTCCTTGATTTTTACAGCATGCTACTTATGTTTGACGATTTCATGTGTATATGCATGTACTTGTGAGCCACCTATAAGCATGCTCCCCACCCCTAATCCACTTTCATGGTTTACATGAGCAGCCGCTGGAGGTAGCGGCAGCACTCCCCTTCCCCAGCAATCTGTTAAGCCTAACCAAAATCATATTTAATAGTTGTTGTCCTCCTGTTTGCAGTGAGTTTTGTTCGCTTCTCATGAACATGCATCATGTCATTTTCTAACTTTTTTTTATGCCAAATTGGTAAGCATGTAGGGCATTCTTTGGGGCTGCTGTTGGCAGCAGCAGCAGTCCCCATTGTTCCTCATTCTTAAGGGATCCAAGTTGTGTGCCATGCCTTAATTTGTGTATTATGAACAAAGGATTATGTTGCCATGCTCCCCCACCCTACTGTCCATTGTTTCCAGTCCCATGAAAGCATTTTGAACTCCTCCAAATGGTTACTGTCCCAGTAGATTCTCATCTGCTTATACTCTCAAACTAGTCCCCCAAAGTGTCATGCATGAATGCCATCGAACCCCATGCATCCTTCATCCCCTTAGTGATGTTTTGATCTTTGAATGTTAGCTACTGTTTTTCATTGTTGCTGTTCCATGCCTTATGACATGTGGGTTTATGTGATTAGTTTGTTTAGCTTGAGAAGCATGAGTGTTTGGTTAGATTGCTTGTTGATTGGTAACATGGGAGCACCTAGATAGGGGTGCCAAATCCCCTATGTCCCAGCTGTAACTAAAGAGAAGAAGTGAGAGGGGCAACAGCCCCAATGCTTTCCTTCCCTCTTATTTTGTTGAAGGAAACTACAAAGGAAGCCAAAAGGAGATAATCCCCCATACCTGAACCAATGTGGGCTCTCTTAGGAGCCCACTTGACCTATAGAACTTCCTGGGAAGCTTGCAAGAGCCACCCCAATGGCCAAACCTCATAAAAATACAAACTGGTGGTGATCCGACAACTTAGGTCTGATCACCCTTGTGCGCGCGTCAGAAACGCCGCACGGGAAAATTCTGAGTCACCACCGCCTGATGGGGTGCAGGCAAACACCTGGGTGCCTAATCTTGTCTATTAAGGCTTGGTCTGTGGTTTGAGATTCTAAGTAGGGTCTCGGTTGTGGTCCGGGGAAGTCCGTAGACACTCCGGTCCACCCCGTCGGGTGACGGGTCCCTTAGGTTTATCCTGGTTTGAGTCAGCTCACTTTTCCTCACTCGATTCCTAGTCCATCATGCAATTTGGTTAAGTCTAGCGGGACCACCTGAGTGGTGTGGGCCCCTTTAATTGCTTTTATCTTGATTAAATTAAGTAATCTGAGTCTGGTTAGGTGGGCCCTGTTGGAAGGCCCACGGTATCCTTGGTGGGCTTAGTCAAGCCCATTTGCCCTTGTGAGCCTCTGTCTAGCCTAGGAGGCCTTTTCAGGCTCTTGGTTAAGTGAATTGATTTTATATTAGGGTTCAGATTTGAAGCTTAAGTGATTTCCATGCAAAAAGGTGGGCCTGCATTGGTTTGCGGTCCCCTGGATGGGCCCCCATGATGGTTGCCAAAATTGTTTTAGATTTATCTTGTTAAGTTGGCCAGGAAATGGGTTGGTCATTGGGCTTGGGGCCCACAGTCCTAATCTGGGCTTGAAAGCCCAAGTTACGTAAGGTTAGGGTTTGCACCCTTCCTTGGTTCTGTTGGTAGGCTTTGGCGAGCCTAGTAGGCCCTTGCCCTTGGTCTCGGCCAAACCACACATTTCATACATCAATTCACCAATAAGTTCGGGTGGGCCTCATTGGGTTTGACCCGTCCCGATTGATTAGTTAATTTATTAATCTTGATTAGGTCACATGCATTCCATTGTGTTCATTGGGCTTGGTGGGCCCCGTTGGAAGCCCCACGGGAAATCAAATTGGACCGGGGGTCCAAGTCCCATGCTGGGTTTCCGGATGACCTGGAAACCTTATTGGTTCATTTGGTTCGGTTTGAAAATGCCATTCATATCCAAAAAATCACAGAATATACACCACAAAGAATATACAAAACTGACACTTATCAAGCGAGAATGGCTCACTAATCTAGGTCCAAGGGGAGGGACCTGGGGCCCCTGTGGGCGGAGCGAAGCGGAGCCCACGGGGCGAGGTCCCTCCCCGCACCAAGGAACGAGTTGGGTGCGCAGAGAACAATGGGGTTGGGGTTTTCAAAAATAAAAGCAATTTGGCATTTTTAGAGGGTGCGCTGACCTCAGGCGCTAGGCGCGAGGTCAGCGCGAGCTGGGCGGAAGCGGAAATCAACAAAAAAGGGCACCCGGCGCACGCTTAGCGCGAGCTAGGCGGACAGGTGGGTGGGAGATGCGCGCGCGCTTGGCGAGCGCGAGCCTCGCGCGAGCTCGGCGGACACCCTGACGAAACCCGATTCTCTGTTTTTTCTTTGAAACTCAGAGACTGGCTAGATTTCCAGTCTCTGTAACACCTCCACGGTGTTCCTCAGACTCCCAGATGACCTTTAAACATACATTGAAGTTAATCTACTACAAACTCAAGTATGCTAAATTCACGAAATATACACGAATCATTCAAGATAAACCCATATCGAGAAAACAGATAAACCCACAGCGAGAACACATGCATACAAAGGTGGGAGAAACAAACCATATGCGCGCGAGAACATCACCAGCACAACCATGAATTAGCCAATATCATCTACGACTCCGCAAAATCGGGGCTCAGGATCCGTGCTTCAATCTCACGAAAATTCAGAGAAAGGGAAAAGAAGAGGGGGGTTTACATCAGGGTACAAGAGATCAAACCGGAGAGGAACAGACTCCTCTTGGGATAGCCCAAATACACTCCGAACAACAACTTAGAAATACCCAACCTGATGTGGACTTTCTCCCCACTTCCTTATAGAACCAAACGTACGGTCTCCCTTACTTAGAGACTCTCCTACGGTGAATAGGGGAGGATAATACATGTCGAACTAACATGGAAACAGACTTATACAGGGAAGAAAGCAAGCCTAGTAGATTCTTTAGAAAAAGTCCTCATTTTAATATATACATGATGAAAGGGGGGAAGGAACCTTACCTTCTCTGAGCTCTCCTTATGGCATGCGTGGTCACTCCTTGCAGCAGGACAAGGCTGGGAACTCTCCTTTTACACCACCAATCGGCAGCAAGCTTACGCTCGTTTTGGTGGAAGCGAAGAAGACGAAGAGAGAATCCCACGATCAGGGTGAGGTGCTGGAGGTTTAATGGAGGCAAGGAGGATTGAGAAGAGAGGGAGCTTGGACGAGGGAGGGAAGGGAAACAGAAGCTAGGCCAACCAAAGAAAATCTCTCGACTAAAAAATTTCTCAACCCTTTGCACAAAGTATGGTGCGGCTTTTATAGAAAGAGGGAAAGAGGGTCCGCTGGGTTGGCGCCTAGCTGGCGCTGAGCGCGTTTAGCGCTCGCCCAGCTCACGCGAGCGGCATAATGATGGAAAAATAATTAATGCGGCCGCTAAATGGTCGGGAAATCTGATTTTTTCGGATTTAGTCCTTGTATATTTTCGATTTAATCCGATATTCTTGGATTTTTACAGATTTAGTCCCTGGGATACTTCGTACGTTTGGATATTCATGGATTTGATCCTCGAGATATTTTCCTGCGCAACTCACCACGTGTGCAGCTTTTTGCTACGTGTGCAGTTTTCCAGTTTTGCTGCTCGGAAACTTCGACGACTTATATCTTCTCCATCCGGACTCCAATCTGGACAAACTCAGTTGCGTTAGAATCGTATCAGAGCCCTCTATCCAATGACATAGAGGTAAGCAGCTGGATTGGGGTTTAGCAGAAAGTCAACTTTCGACTCCCCTCAAGTTTGACCGCCCGCAGAACCTTCATTCGAACTCCAATTCCTGCAAACTCAGTTGCGTTGGAACCGTGTCGGGATTCTCTATCCAATGACATAGAGGAAGGTGGCCAATTATCACTTGATCAAAAAGTCAACTTTTCACCCCTTAGGGTTTGACTTTCCGTCCAAGGTTTGCATTTCCGGCTCTTCCAGGAGCGCAAAAATGAGGTGCTTACAATCCTTGTTCTATTTGTGTCCAACCATAATGGTCGGATACACTAAAGTGGGTGTGTAGCCGACCATGAAGGCTGGCTACATGGCAGAAATGCCATTTCTTTGTTTGTTCTATGTCTTGCCAAATTTTCCGGGTCACCCAGAAACCCAACATGGGACTTGGAGCACCGGTCCAATTTGGAACATTAGTGGGCCTTCCAACGGGGCCCACCAAGCCCAACAAACCCTAAAGCATGAAAATAAGCAACTTAAGCAATCTAACCAAACCAGGCGGGCCAAACCCAATGCGGCCCACCCGAACTTGATTTATGGAATGATGTGTGTTTAAGAAGCATGGTTTGGCCGAGACCCAGGGCAAGGGCCTTCTGGGCCCACCAAAGCCCATTAACCAAGTTAGGGTTCAAACCCTAACTCCAAGGTTACACTGACTTTTCAGTATAACCAAAAATTAATTTCGGTTATACTAGCTTCTGTTTGTAACCGAAATAAAATTTCGGTTACTTTTGCACTTGATTAGCAATCATTTCCTGTCAGGTACGGAATTAGAGAATCTGTTGGGCTATTTTTGATTTCACTTTATTAACCGGAATTGAATTCCAGTTATACACAATTTGTTTATAATCGAAATTTAATTCCGGTTATTCTGACAATATTTTTGATATTTACAGATTGCTCCCTGGATTTGACCGATTTGACACTTGAGATAACTGCAGATTGCCCCCTGTGCAATTTTGGTTTAATCCCTGAGATATGTTGCAGATTTTGGATATTTACAAATTGCCCCCGAGATATTTTCCTGCGTTTCTCGCCACGTGTGCAGCTTCTAGCCGGAAACTTCAACTGCTCATATCTCTTTCATCCAGACCCCGATTTGAGCAAACTCAGTTGCATTAGAACCGTATCGGAGCCCTCTATCCATTGGCATAGGGCTAAGCACCTGGTTTGGGGTTTAGCAGAAAGTCAACTTTTGGATCCCCCTTAAGTTTGACCGGCCTGTAAATCCTTCATCCGGGCTCCAATTCCTGCAAACTCAGTTGGGTTGGAACCATGTCAGGATTCTCTACCTATTGAGGTAAAGCAATGTGGCCAATTATCACCTGATCAAAAAAATCAACTTTTCACCCCTTGGGGTTTGCATTTCCGGCTCTCCTGGGAGTGCAAAAATGAGGTGCTTATACTTCTTTATCTGTGCACACACCTTTGGGAGAGACCACTAGGGTCCAAATTGTATATAGAGACTATATGATCAGAATGGGTCTAGTGGAATTACTTGGGGATTTGATTGAGCTGGAATTCAGAGGATATGATGTAATATCGGGGATAGACTGGTTATTTAGACACTATGTCACTATTGACTGTCATAAGGGGATAGTTATAGTTAGTAAGCCTGAGCAGCCAACTTATTGCTTTATTTGTGAATGATTGGATAGTCAGATTGGGTTAGTGGCTTCAGTGGCAGTAGAAGAGACCAGAAGTGACATAGTTGACATTTCTAATGTCCTAGTAGCATTAGAGTTTGCAAATGTATTTCCGGATGATCTTCCGGGATTACCACCCGCTAGAGCCATTGATTTTAGAATCTAGCTTCAGCCTTGTACGGCTATTGTGTCCAAGCCACCTTACAGGTTGGCAAAACCTGAGCAAGATGAATTAAAGAAGCAGATAGATGAGCTTCTGGAGAACGGTTTTATCAGACGAAGCGTGTCACCATGGGGTGCACCAGTTCTTTTTGTGCCTAAGAAGGATGGTAGTATGCACATGTGCATTGATTATAGGCAACTTAACCAAGTCACGGTTAAGAACAAGTACCCTTTGCCTAGGATCGATGACTTGTTTGATCAGTTGAGAGGCGCATCTTGGTTTTCTAAGATTGATTTGAGATCAGGCTATCATCATGTAAAACCCCGAATTTTCCCAAATATTAAAATAAAATAATAATTAATATTCTTGAGGATTATTATGGATGGAAATAATTTATTATTGTAGGTAATATTATAATTAGTGGAGATCAGGAGTTTGGAGCACATCGGACCATCTAATCGTGAGATATCGCGGTAAGATTTATATTCTAATTCAAATGTGTTTTGATTGGGCGATGTGCATTGAGTTTGTTGTGTGTGCGTTGCATGGGATAGAAGGTATATATATAAGCTAAAATAACCTAATAGAATATGGAAGGTATTCTAATCGTATTCGTCGTATCCCTTAGCTGCAAGTGAGAAAACGCACACTAAGAGCGTCTGTGGGAGACTAGAGAAGAAGGAGAAGAGGAAGAAAAGGAGAGAGTTTTTGGTTGGATTCTTCATGCTTTGAAGTGTCTTCGCGTTAGTGTTATTGCTGGTTAGAGGAACGCACGTTCAAGAGGTAGGTAGCACCGATTTTTCGTTTCGTTTTGTGTTCTGGAGGTTAATCGATTGTGTTGCATGATTTTGGGTTGTATTTACATGTATTTAGCATAGTAGAGATGTTATATGTATGCTAGAACTGATTAGAACATGAAAAATTGAGTTTTGGTACATTGTCTGGCCGATTTCGGGGGGACCGCCGACCTCTCTACGCTCGGCGCTCTAGGCGCTAGTGCAAAGGGTTTAGACCGCCATTGACTGCCTACTGACAGGCAGTCAGCGCTCTAATTTAAACTACCGCCGACCTTTGAACGCCCAGGCGATCCTAGGCACTCTAACAAAAAAAATGCAATTTTGACAGTTTTTCATTCCCGACCCTTTCCCAAACAACCCAAGCCTCCCGCACAGCACCCTTATTCACCTGAAAGACATTTAAGTAAATGTCATGTGTATTTATTGCTCAATTTACTTAAGTCTTTACATGTAAATAAGGTTTTACCCCCCATTTGGAACCAATAAAAATACTCCCAAGGCTCAATTCCCAACCAATAAAAAGTCAAATTTCCAGTTCATGCCTAAATTTCAAGTTTTCTCGATTTTTATCAGAAATCCTGTTTTGAGTTTGATACCCAGATGAATGATTTAGAAGCCCATAAAATTCCAGAAGTTTTGTTTACCCTTCATTAGACTATAACCAGAATTTGAGCCCGAAACTCCTCGTGGATTTGTCTAGAAAAATTATATACCCAAAAGTCAACGTTTTAACTAGACTTAGAATATTTTTGAGGTCCAAAACTTTTTGCCTCGAAATCGATTGATTTTTGGTAGGGTGACCTTATTAGGGATCCTAAGACTATTCCACTCATCCAAAAATTTATTTTGAGAATTTTATGACATTCTTAGTTCCAAATCATTATAAAATAGGTTATTTGGATTTCCACCACTTGTAACACTTCTCTAAGATTATTCTTAAGGTGTCTCTGAAGGCCAATTATACTAAAAAGTTCATATTAGATATTTAACCACCTTGTTCTGTGATTTAGTACAATTTGGGGTTTAAAGAGGATCAAATTTACTTGAAATGATTACAAGGATTCTATACAGGTAATTTCCTTCTCAAAATACTTGTAAGAGATTCATACCATCTGCGGATTAGATTTGATACCACCTGCGGGTCGGATGAGACCTCCTGTTGGGGGAGATGTAATCCGGTTTGGATTGCATCCCACAGGAAAGATATGTGACCACCTGCGGGTGAGATGAGACCTCCTATTGGGGGAGATGTAATCCGGTTTGGATTGCATCCCACAGGGGAGATATGTGACCACCTGCGGGTGAGATGAGACCTCCTATTGGGGGAGATGTAATCAGATGTGATTGCATCCCACAGGGGAGATATGTGACCACTTGCGGGTGAGATGAGACCTCCTGTTGGAGGAGATGTAATCAGATGTGATTGCATCCCACAGGGGAGATATGTGACCACCTGCGGGTGAGATGAGACCTCTTGTGGGGGAGATGTAATCATGATGTGATTGCATCCCACAAGGGAGATATATGTGATTACCACCTGCGGGTGAGATGTGACCACCTGCGGGTGAGATGTGATGACTCCTGCGGGAGAGACATCATGTAGGGTGGATGTGATTACTACGTGATTGCATCCTACATGGGAGAATGTTGATATCAGATTGTAAGATTCCCTATTAATTATGAATGACATGATTTACATTTAAATAAACTCTCTTTATTTCAAGCACTGAATAAATGTTGGTTTCGTATGGTGATTAATCGTTTTTATTATCGACCGTGACTATCCGATTATTTTATCATGCATGAATGATTACTTTTATATATAAACTATTTCTAGCATGCATGTGTTACCTACTGAGATATTCGTATCTCACCCCTACTTCATTATCTTATTTTTCAGCCATTTCACGTGAGAGCGTCCTTGGGGTTGACGTGAAGGGGAGTTGCAGATTACTGAGCTGAGTATCTTTATTATTTCATTTAGATCTTTCTTTTAGAGGTTGATATAGATGTATCTTGATGGATATTTTATGATTTAATTGAATATGAGAGAAAGTGTGCTAGAAAACCCACTTACCAGATTCATGAATTTATATTGATGAGTTAGTTTGATGGTTATAGTTAGCCACGCATATTGATGAAATTAATGTTTTAATTCTCCGCACTCTGATAATTAATGGAATTAGTTGGGTTTAAATGTTTGGTAATTAGTAGCTTTGGGCCCAGTATCACCTCGGATTCAGGTTTGGTGCTTGTTTTGCATAGACCCGGGTTCGGGGCGTTACACATCAGTTAAGAGTGGCTGTAGAAGATATAGAGAAGACAGCATTTCGGACTCGGTATGGGCACTATGAGTTTCCAGTCATGCCTTTTGGGTTGACTAATGCCCCAGCAGTTTTCATGGATATCATGAATTGAGTCTTTCACCAGTATCTGGATAACTTTGTGTTGGTTTTCATTGATGACATTTTGGTATATTCCAAGACTCAGGATGTAAAACCCCAATTTTTAGCATGAATTTAATTAAAAGATTAATTAAAAGATTTAATTAAATTAATTGGTGTGGAGCTTTCGACTATTAGGTGGCAAAGAAATAAGTAGAATTTTATTAACTAAGCGAGTACAAAATTTATAAAAATAATTAGTGGTGATGAGAAAGTAAACAAATAAATATTTTATGTTAACCTCAACTTTAGGGAGGGGTAGATATGGGATTCCGAAGGATAAGTTGAGGCCAGATATAAATTAGGTTAAGGGTTTGCGAAGTCTTTAAATAGATTGCTAAGCTAAAAATTTCGGAGGTTGGGGAAAAGAAGCCAGAGACCATGTATTTAGGGTGGCCGCTGCTTGGAAACTGAGGGCGTTGGCCGATAACCTTTGCTCTACGAAGGAGGGTAGCAGAAGGGTTGGAAGCTAGAAGAAAAGTCTTCAATAACAAGTGAGTAGCATCGTTTTAAATCTGGGTTTTGGCTTTGATCGGTGAGTTTAGTCGTCTTGCATAAGTTTTCTGGAAAATACAGTTTCGAGCGTGAGTTCTTGGAAGGATTTTTAGAGACAAGTATTAATGTGTTTAGAATAATTTCAAAACTTGTTAAAACGACTTTGGGGGATAGTAGGAGGTTAGGAAAATTGTTACATACATGAAAAATTCAGTCAGTCATGGAGATTTTGCATTAACAGAGAGTTGAAAATCGTAGGGGGTGAGGTGCTGGTGGCGGTGAAGAGGTGCTGGTGGTGAGGTGTTGGTGGTGAGGTGTTGTTCGTGGTAGTCTGAGGTGCTGTTCTGAGGTGGTCTGAGGTGTTATGCGTGGTGGTCTGAGGTGCTGTTCTGAGTATCCGAAGCTTTGGACCTGCCGCTTCTTCTTCTCCTGTTCGTGAACAGCTTCTCCACCAACTGGTGCTGGGCGTGTTCCTTTGAAAGGCGTGAGGTGCTGGTGCTGGGCGTGTGGTCGTGTGATGCTGGTGGTCGTGTGATGCTGTATGCTGGTGGTCGTGTGGTGCTGGTGCTAGGCGTGTGGTGCTGGGCGTGTGGTGCTGGTGGTCGTGTGGTGCTGGTGTGGTGAAGGGTTGGTGCTGGCGGCCTGGCTCAGGCGACATTCAGTGACTCTTTGGTTCTGGTTCCAGTGGTCTTCTAAGGCAGCGTGTGGTTTGTGCGTTCCCGAGTTCTGTGCGTGGCCGGGGATTACGGTTCGTGGAGGACGCATTTGGGCTGTGGTATCGGTTCGTGGTCGTCGTCTGCAGTGGCTGTGGTTTACCGTGAGTTCTGTGCTTGGTCGGGGTTTTCTGTGCGTGGCCGGGGAGTCCAGTTTCCCGTGGTTGGGGCTTTCCGTTCGTGGTTGCCGCGTTTCTTATTGTTGTGGGTGCGAGTTCCTGTTCGTGCTGTGGGGTTCTGCTGGCTTACTTTTGGACGTGGGTTTATGTTCGCGGTTGCTTGGTTTCGTTCCTTGTTGCTCCGAGGCTACTCTGATTCGGTTTATCGTCGGGCAGATTATCGTCTGGGACAATATTATCGTCGGGCAGATTATCGTCTGGGACAGTCTATCGTTTTGGCAGTTTATTGATTCCGTGCGGTTCTGATTATCGTTTTATTTTTGGTCTTCCATCGTCCTGTGAAGGTTGTCGGGGGTGGTGTTTCTTGCTGCGTTTAGTCTGGCGTCGTTGGCTTGATGGCGCCTCTGTATCTTGTCTGAGATGGTCTCTCCATTGTCTTCGCCTGGTCAGCCTGCCGGGCCGGCTAGTGTAGGCTTCTGTTCCGGCAGGCGAGCCAATTACTTGGCGCGATGATGCCTTTGATCGCAGACTTTCCTTTAATTCGTTCCCGCCTCTGTGCTCTTCGCCTGCTAACGCTGCCTCGGGACAGTGTTCCAGCGGAAACACAGCTGCTCCGCTCGGCTCTGACTTGCAGGCGCATTGCAGTGGCCCAGATCCTAGTTTGTGCGACTTATCTGTCCATCAGGTAGCTCCAAATTCGAGTCATGCTAAGAATGGAAAGTCCTGGTCTGAGCTTTTCCATGCTGAGATTTCTGATAAAGTCAAATTATCGTTTTATGCTCCAACGATTGTTGACGGCAAGGTTATGGTTACTCCTCCTCTTGAGGTTATTAACCAAGGTATTGACGTTTGGAAGGGCTGCCTTATTGGCTATTTCTTGGACAGAAGCCTCCCTCTGAATGTTATCAAAAGTCTGGCACTTAAGATGTAGGGGAAGGTGGACATCTTTAGCATTGATAACGGCTTCTTTATCCTAAGATTTTCGTCTTCCTCAGTCAGAGACAAGGTTCTACACCAGGGGCCCTGGTACATGGCTGGTCGACTGATGGTCTTCAAGGAATGGGAGCCAAATCTTTTACTTGAAAAATCCCAACTTGCTAAGGTACCAATATGGGTGAAACTGTTCAACGTTCCTCTGGAATTCTGGACACCTATGGGGCTAAGCTTCATTGCTAGTGGCATTGGTAAACCGTTGTATCTTGATGAGATGACAGAAAAGCGATCCAAGCTGAGCTTTGCTCGAGTATGTGTTGAAGTGGATACCCAGTGTTCCTTCCCAGATAAAATTTATGTGCAGCATGGACCTGAGAACTCTACTTCAGTGATTCGAACTGAGTATGGTTGGAAACCTATCAAATGCAAGATTTGTGATGTATTCGGACATTCTGAATCCAGATGTAGTCGGGTACGGGCTAGGCAGTGGAGGCCAACAGGAAGGTGTTTCTCCTCCATTCATGATATATCAGAACTTCCGGATGGAATTATTGTTGAAAGGAACTCTCAGGACCAGGCTGAGCGTCTTACTACTACTTCTGATCATGGAATAGAGTCCAATCAACCGAATGCGGGGGAGGTTGAGCTTGTGAACGTTGACAAGGCCGTTGAATCAGGAATGGGTGTTGAATCAGAGCTAGTAGGGGCTGTAGAGCTCGTGCATATGGACAAGACTGTTGAGATTGAGCCGGTTAAGGTGGTTGCGATTGAATCTGATGACAACGCCCATGTAGGAACAGTTGTGCATGTTGGTGATAAGCATGAAGAGCCTGTGCATGTCGCGGATAAACCCGTGGGGTGTAGTTGGGATAATCCTCTTAATCACTCGGCCTCTGATGGTGCAGCTAGAACTCTTGATCACGTGGATCAATCCCAAGCTGGAATTGAGATGAGTCCCAACCAGTTCGACCTTCTCAATGAGTTGCCATTTTCGTGCTTGAGTTCCAGCTCTCAATCAAAGAAGCAGCGTAAGAAGGCTAGGAAACGTCTTCTGGTGGATGAGATTGCAATGAAGGAGGCTAAGAATGCTTGCTTGGTTCTTTCTTCTAAATCAGGAGCTCCCTGTGGTGATCCTACAGATATCCTTCCCCCTCATGATTAAGCTGGCTACATGGAACATTAGGGGTCTGAACGACCCCTCTAAGCAAAGAGAAGTTATGAATTTGATTGTATCCCAACGGCTTACTATGCTATGTCTTGTGGAGACGAAGGTTCGAAGTGTGAATGCGGATTTTGTCCATAACTTATTATGCCCTACTTGGACCTGCATTATGAACTACGATCAGGCTTTGAAAGGGCGTATCTGGGTTTGCTATGACCCTTCAGTTATTTCTGTTTCCAAATTGTTTGCATCTCACCAGCTTATCCATTGCTAGGTCGAGTTTGTGGCCTCTAGAAAATCATCCCACATATCCTTTGTCTATGGGGATAATGATGCCATGGTTCGGAGAGATCTTTGGAGAGACCTACGTTTATGCTCTGTTGACAGCCCTTGGTTGCTGATTGGGGATTTTAATTGTGTTAGAAAAGATTCTGAAAAATTTGGAGGTAAGAAAATAAATTCGAGTGCCACTCATGACTTCAATTCTTGTATAAGTGACTGCTTTCTAATTGAAATGAATTATAAAGGATTCATGCACACTTGGAGCAATATGAGCTCTGGCCAAAGGCGCATCTCTTGTAAGCTCGATCGGGTTCTTGTCAATATTGCATGGATCAGCCAATTCAATCACTCTGAGATTGATTTTTTGCCTCCTGGTATCTCTGACCACAGTCCTGTTATTGTCTCCGTGGACCCAGTAATGCTGAAAAGTAACAGACCGTTCAAGTTCTTTAACTTTTGGACCTCCACAGATGATTTCCTGCCCTTGGTAGCTGAAGTCTGGCAAATGCCGGTTGCTGGTAAGCCTATGTTCCAGCTTTATTCCAAGCTTAAAAAGTTAAAACTCAGACTAAAGGAGTGGAGTAGGCAGAAGCAATTTGCCCAAGCGACTTTCAAAGCGGTTGATATTAGGGAGAAACTTGAGCTTTGTCAGAAGGCTTTGCATTCTAATCCTCTAGATTCTCACCTTTCCTCTTTGGAAAGGAGGCTCAGAAAGGACCTGGCAGAACTCTTGCGAGTTGAGGAAGCACAATACAGACAGAAATCCAGAATACAGTGGTTGAAAGAAGGTGATCAGTGTACTAAGTTCTTCTTTAATTCTGTAGTTTTCAGACACTCCCACAATTCCATATCTAGATTGTCTGACACTTCTGGCAGTGAGCTTACTGACCAGACTCAAATAAGGCAACACATTGTTTCCCACTTCTCCAAGTTGTTGGGTGAGAAGGATCTGTCTCTTGAGCCGTTTGAGGCTAATTTTAACCGCTTTCTTAGTCTTGACCAGATCCAAGGGCTGCAAGCAGATGTCACTATTGATGAGATCAAGTCCACAATGTTCTCCCTTAAGGATGAAAAGGCTCCAGGCCCAGATGGCTTCACCCCGGCATTTTTTAAGAAAGCATGGAACTTAGTGGGAAAAGACGTCACTGATGCGATTAGATCCTTCTTTTTCTCAGGAAAGCTCCTGAAGCAGGTGAATCATTCTATCATCAGCCTTGTCCCCAAGAAAGGTAAGCCCTCTTTGATATCGGACTATCGGCCTATTTCGTGTGTTAACACTATATACAAATGTATTTCAAAGATCTTAGCAAACAGGATCAAAGCTGTTATTGGGCCTTTGGTTGGTATGCATCAGTCAGCTTTCATCCCGGATAGAAGTATGGTGGACAATATACTTCTTACTCATGAGCTTTTCAGAAGCTACCATCTCAATAAGGGCCCTCCCAGGTGTGCCCTCAAGATTGATATAAAAAAAGCCTTTGATTCCATTGACTGGTATTGTGTAGAGGAGGTTCTCAAAGGCTTCAAATTTCCTCCTAGGTTCATCTCTTGGATACTGGAATGTGTCTCTACCACATCGTTTTCAGTTATGATCAATGGTAGCATGGAGGGCTTCTTCAAGGGAGGCAAGGGACTTAGGCAAGGTGACCCCATCTCTCCTTACCTATTTGTCCTTGTTATGGAACTGTTTGACAAGATTTTGAAGGATAAGACAGCTGTGAACTTCAGGCCTCATCCCAAATGCTCAGAGCCGTCTATCAAGCAATTGTGTTTTGCTGATGACTTGTTTGTTTTCTCCCATGGGGACACCAGTTCCATTAATTGTGTCTCTTCTGCTTTAGCACTTTTTGGCAGGGTATCTGGTCTTCATGTTAACAAGGATAAAAGTGCAGTATTTATGGCTGGCATTTCTGATAGGGTTAAATGTGAGATCTTGCAGACACTGGGGTTCATGGAAGGGCATATTCCGGTGAAGTATTTGGGGCTGCCTCTTATCTCGTCTCGCCTGTCGGCTAGGGACTGTGAGCCTCTTCTCCAAAAGCTTACATCTCGTACCCAGTCCTGGCAGGGTAGACATTTGTCATATGCAGGTCGTCTTTTGCTTATTAAGTCTGTCTTGTTTTCCACGGCGGTTTTTTGGATGTCTATCTACATTCTTCCCAAGGAAGTAATCTACAAGATGGAGAAAATCTGCAGGCATTTCTTATGGTCTGGAAATGGGCAACATGCTAAGCATTCTAAGGTCAAGTGGGACCTTGTCTGTTCGCCTATTGAACAAGGAGGTTTGGGGGTAATGAACATCCGCCTTTGGAATAAGTGTGCCGTGCTAAGGCAAACTTGGCTTGTGGGTAGCAAGGCTGCCAATCTTTGGGTATCCTGGGTTAATAGCAACCTCCTTCGTGGAAGAAATTTCTGGAGTGTTCCTATCCCTACCTCGGCCTCTTGGGTTTGGAGGAAAACTCTTAAGCATAGAGAGATTGTTTCCAGATATACAAAGCACATAATCAATAATGGGAGGAATACTTCTATATGGTACGACCATTGGCATCCTCTTGGTCCTTTAGCTGCAAGATTTGGCAGGAGATTGATCTATGATTCAGGGCTTCCAGATGATGCATCGGTCCATGATCTTATCATCAATGGCTTTTGGGACTCCCCAATTCCAACATCCTTTGACCTGATAGGTGTCTGGGAAAGGCTCCAGGATTTGCCTAGGCCTAACCCAAATATGGATGACAGGATTATCTGGTCTCTCACCCAATCTGGTCTCTTCAGTATCAGGGCTACTTATAAAGCTCTAGAACCTACTCGGCCTTCATGTCCCTGGGCGGGATTAATCTGGTTCCCATGCAATATACCCAGGCATGCATTTGTGACATGGCTTGCCATAAGGAGTGCGCTTCTTACTATGGATAGACTTCTCAAATGGGGTACAATTCAGAATACCGCATGTGTGTTTTGTCGTCAAGGTAATGAATCAAACCCCCATCTTTTTTTCCAATGTGCCTATAGTTCTCGTGTTTGGAGATTTCTATTGCACAAGAATGGACTTAATGCTTCCCAACCTATCCCCCCGTGGAATCTCATTGTTGATTCCGGAACCTCTTGGTGCACTAAATCCATAATTCATATCTTAAGAAAGCTGTCTTTATCCGCTGCTGTGTACCACATCTGGTGCGAGAGGAACCGTAGAGTTTTCAAGAACTCGGCATTACCTGAAGAGGAACTGTGTAAGTTTATCATGCAGGACATTTCCTACAGGCTTGCTGGCCGAATCTTTGTTCTCAAGGACAATGCTTTTCATAGGCAGATTGCCATGAATTGGGGGCTTAATTGTAACTTTTCTTAACCTCTTAGTGTTGGGGTAGTCTTCATTTTGCGCTTATTCATCATGGTTCTCTAGTAAGGTGCTGATTGCCCCTTGCTCTGTCTGGTGGGTATGCCCACCCTCTGCTTGTACATGTTTTCCTTTTCTTTCTCTTATTAATGGAAATTTTCTTACTTTCCAAAAAAAAAAAAAAAGGGGGTATCCGCTGGGTTGGCGCCTGCCTAGCGCCAACTAGTTTGGTCGGCGCGAGAATTAAAATCGAGTTCTCGCCGAGCTCGCGCCTATCTCGCGCCGAGTGGTTTAGTTAAGGGCGAGACAAATTTTTCCTTATGCTAAGCTAGCGCCTAGCTCTCGCCTAGTTAGTTTTAGTTAAGCGCGACGTGTATTTATAACATTGAGTTATCGCTGACCTCGCGCCAAGCGCCAAAGGTCAGCGCAACCCCCAATACTTTGCCGAAATGTGAAATTTGACCAAATCAAGCTAGAGTTGATATTTTGAGGGTTCAATCACTTTGCCAATGACTTGTTTAGGATCTTAGAAATACTTTTTCCTGTTTCAAATACTCTGTGATTTTAAGTTGAATTATTGGTAATCCTTAGGAGGTTCCAAGGTGAAATTTTAGGGCTATCGATAGGTGATGTTATTGTTCCTAACATTAGGAGTTCATGATTTAGTTTCCCTTTGTTTATACACTGTACTTGATTGAGAATTGATTTAACCTGGTTTTACTTAATTGAAAGTTCTGAAATGTATTTATAAGGATTCTATTGGTGTGAGTAAATGGGTTATTACAACTGGTCTTGTGTTATGAGATTTGAGTAAATACTAAAAGTACATGAGGTACTGTTCTGGTCCAGAGGGACATGTGTTGAGCTGTGTTGTGTTGTGCATGATGATAAGTATTGTTGATTTAATATGATGTCAGAGTTGAGTTTATATGATGGTTTGCTGTTTTGGTTTAGCTTATCCTGGATCCAAAGTCTAAGCTTAGTAATGTGATGTTTTTGGTTTTATTGGTGTAATGGCATAGCCATGGAGTGTTGCCACGACTGGTGTAGAGCAGCCAGAAACCCTGAGTAGGCCTGGTTGTCAATGTCGAAACCCTGAGTAAGTTTTTTTTTTTTGGATGTCTAAACCCTGAGTAAGTTGGCATTGGATGACGAAACCCTAAGTAGGCCGTCATTTCAGAGTATCCGAAACCCCTGAGTAGGCCGAAACTGTGTACATGGAGGTGTGGATGTCGCTCTGGCGTGTTAATTAACCAATCTAAATAACTACATGACATTGACCAAATGTTGGGTTTTGTTTTACTTAGCATGAGACATATTATTGGATTGTTGTAGAAAATTTGGTTTTCTCGAGACGTGGTCATAATGATATTGGTTCTTTTGCGATTATGTGGATTTGTTGACAATCGTATTCAGATTTAAATATACATTGATTTTCATTTGCTATATCATTGTGTCTAATAAATTACTGGAAGTTTAGTCGGATTTATCGGGTTATTGCCATCGTTACTCGTGAAATTATTCGATCCATATTTTTACAACTAGCAAATTGTATTTGTGCATGCATATGCTGCTCGCTGAGATATTCCTATCTCATTCCTGTGCTTATGTTTGTTTTTCAGATACGCCTGGAGAGCCTGATACTTGCGGGTAGTTTACTTGGTCATGTGAGTTACTATTTTGGGGTTATTTTAGCGCACTCTGTTTTATAGTTATTTTTATATTCATGTTTTCCTTCACTCTGATAGTGCGGTCCTGCATTACATAATAATCTCTGGATAAGAGTTACAGGTTTTCTACGTAACTCGGATCCGGGGGCATTACACAGGAGGCGCATGTTGGTCATTTGAGTATAATACTCCATACGTTGACAGACCATCAATTATATGCCAAGTTTAGTAAATGCCAGTTTTGGCTAAGGCAAATCTCTTTTCTTGGTCACATCATCTCAGGTGAGGGTATCTTAGTAGATCCCTCTAAAGTCCAGACAGTTTCATATTGGCCTAGACCAACCACAGTGACAGAGATCCGCAGTTTCCTTGGTGTAAGCACCTTATTTTTGCACCCCTGGAAGTGCTAAAAATGGAAACCCTAGCAGAAAGTCAAACCCTGAGGGGACAAAAATTTGACTTTTTGATCAGGTGATAGTTGACCACCTTGCTTTATCTCATTGGATAAAGAATCCCGACACAGTTCCAATGCAACTGAGTTTGCAGGAATCGGAGTCCGGATGAAAGTTCTGAAGGCGGTCAAACTTGAGGGGGAGCCGAAAGTTGACTTTCTGATAAACCCCAATTCGGGTGCTTACCCCCATGCCATTGGATAGAGGGCTCCGATACGATTCTAACGCAACTAAGTTTGCCCAGATCGGAGCCCGGATGAAGAAGATATGAGTTGACAAAGTTTCTGAGTAGCAAAACCGGCAAACTGCGCACGTGGCAGAGAGCGGCACACGTGGCGAGTTGCGCAGGAAAATATCTCAGGGATCAAATCCGTAAATATCCAAACATTCAAAAGATCCCAGGGACCAATCTGAAAATATTTGAAAATATCTAAATAAAATAATATTAAATCAAAATATCCCAGGGACTATATCTTAATTTTCAGATTTTTTAAGCAAACCCGCGGCTGCATTAAATGAGTTAAACTCGGCGCGAGCTTGGCGCAAAACTCGGCGGATACCCATACTCCCTCCTATAAATACAGCAGCTTCATTCATGTTCAAGGTTCGGCTTTTCTTCTTCGGAAACTCTTGCAGGGTTTGGGCTTCTCTGGGTTGTTGGCTCCCGTTGCTCGAGCCTTCTTCCCCATTCCTCCTTGCTCGAAACCCTCTCGGAATACCTCTCCTGGCCTCCACAAACAAACCCTCTGACATTACCTGAAGCCCCTTCGACCCCGTTCCCTCTCTTCCTCTTCTTCCTCGTTAAACCCGAAGGAGATCGTGCCGTTGGTGGGAAGAGGTGTTGCTCCAGCGGCTGCTCGCGCGCTCCAAGGAGGCTTCACCCACTTCGGAGAGGTGTTGAAACACCCAGGTAATGTTCCCGACAACCTCTTGTCCAAAATAAATAAGTTGCAATATTTTCTTTTCTGTTATTTTGTTTAGTAATAGTGCTTGTATGATTCGAAGGGGGAGCATGTTCTCCTTGATCTTTTCATCTCTTGTATCCTGATAAAACCCCCCCCTGTTCCCTTCTTCATTATTGATGTTTTGTGTGTTTGGTTTTCGGATTTGGGGTGTGTGCGAGGGGATCTCGAGTTGTGATGTTGAAGTAGCTTAATTTAATTTCAAGCTGTGTTCGAACGTCTTTTGGGAGTCTAAGGATCCCCAGAAAGTAGTTACAGAGCTTAGGAACCAGTCAGTAATGGAGTTACAGAGCTTAGGAACCAGTCAGTAATGGAGTTCGAGCAAAAAAACAGAGAGTCGCATTTCGTCAAGGGTATGCGCTGAGCTCGCGCTGAGCTTGCGCTAAGCTCGGGCCTAGCTCCCACAAAGCATTTTTGCTTGCGCTGAGCTCGCGCCTACCTCGCACGCGGGCGCTTTTTCGTTGTCTTTGGTCGCGCTGACCTCACGCCTAGCGCCTGAGGTCAACGCACCCCCTTTTTAGGCCAAATTGCTTATATTTTTTAAAACCCGAAAATACCCTTGCTTGGACCCAGGGTATGCGCTTTTTGTGATTGGTTGATTTTCGTGATTTCTGTGATTTTGCTAGCTATGGGTGATATTCGTGATTTCTGTGATTTTCGTGATTTCTGTGATTTTGCTAGATCAGATTTTTATCCACTTGTCAAGGATGCATGGGAAGTTGAGGTGAATGGCTCACCAATGTTTCGAGTCGCTAAGAAGCTCCAAGCTGTCAAAATGAAGCTCAAGGGATGGAGTAAGCAAATGAAATTTGCTGAGTTATCATCTCAGGTGCAGGAAACCAGATCCAAGCTTGCTATTCTGCAACAAACCATTCATGATGATCCCCAAAATGTAGCCCTAATGCAACAAGAGAGCACTTTGAAGAGGCACTTCCACTCCTTACTAAGGCTTGAAGAGTCTCAACTCAAACAAAAATCAAGGGTTCAATGGTTGGCGGAGGGCGACAAGAATTCCACTTTCTTTCACAATGCTTTGATCTCTAGAAGAGCAGGGAATAGTTTTTCATGTATCATGACAGAGGACGGTACCAAACTCACTGATCACAAAGAGATTTCCCAGCATATTGTCAAGCACTTCCAAGAATCCTTAGGGTCGGTTGTTGAGCCCAACTACCATGACATGCCCTCGTTCTCCAAAGTTTTATCCGAGGAACAGAGATGTTGTTTGATGGAGGAGGTTAAAGTGGATGAAATCAAGTCCACACTATTTTCTTTAAAGGAAGATAAAGCGCCAGGTCCTGATGGCTTCACTCCTGCCTTCTTTAAAAGTTGTTGGGAGATAGTTGGAGATGATGTTTTGGAGGCAATCACGAGTTTCTTCAAGGAAGGTAAGCTTCTTAAGCAGTGGAATACTTCAGCCATATCATTGGTGCCTAAGTGCCGTAACCCAAGCAAGGTTGCTGATTATCGACCTATCTCGTGTGTCAATACCTTGTACAAATGCATTGCCAAGATAATTGCGAATCGGCTTAAGGGAGTTGTTGGGGCAATTGTTGGGAGTTACCAATCAGCCTTCATTCCAGGTAGAGGTGCAGCTGAAAATGTTCTTCTTACCCATGAGTTACTTCACAACTATCACTTGAATGGGTCTCATATGAAGTGTGCACTTAAGGTTGATATTCGTAAAGCCTTTGACTCGGTTTCCTGGAGCAGCATTAGACAAATGTTGCATGCTCTTCATTTTCCGGCCAATATGATTTCATGGATCATGGAGTGTGTTACCACCCCGGCCTTCTCCATCATGATCAATGGTAGCTTGTGTGGTTTCTTCAAAGGTGCAAAAGGTTTACGGCAAGGTGATCCTATGTCTCCATATTTATTTGTCTTGGTAATGGAAGATTTCAATATGGTGTTAAAGGAGCATACCAATCAAGGCTTCACCCACCACCATAGATGTGAGGCCATTGACCTCAAGCTCCTTTGCTTTGCTGATGACTTGTTCATCTTTTCTAAGGCTGACAACTCCTCCTTACAATGTATTCTCAAAGCACTTGATGGCTTTCATGAGTTAACAGGACTGTATGTCAATAAAGACAAGAGTGCCATGTATCTAAGTGGTGTGGATGAGGACCAGAAGTTTGACCTAAGTTCCATGGCTGGATTTCCTATTGGGGAGCTGCTGGTTAGGTACCTTGGGCTACCTCTGTTCACTTCTAAGCTCACAAGGCGGGATTGCGAACCACTCATTAACCACGTCAAAGCAAGAACTCAGTCTTGGAAAGGTAGAGCTCTTTCATATGCTGGTAGGTTACTCCTCATAAAGTCGGTGCTCTTTTCTATCAAAGTTCATTGGCTGTCTACCTTCATCATTCCCAAATGTGTTCTTTCTGAATTGGAAACTATTATTAGGAGATTTCTATGGGCAGGGCCAGATCTCAAAAAGAAAATGACTCCTATCAGTTGGCATATTGTTTGCATGCCGCGAAAGGCAGGTGGACTTGGTCTTTTCAAGCTTTGCACATGGAACAAAGCTGCAACCATGAAGCATATATGGCGAATCCTGAGAAATGAGGACTCCTTGTGGGTGCAGTGGGTTCACAAGTACTTGGTCAAGGACCGCAATTTCTGGAATCTTAATATACCAACAACTTGCACTTGGGCATGGAGGAAGATCCTTAGAACAAGACAAGATGTGGCTCACTTGGTGAAGAAGAAGATACACAATGGCATGACTACTTCCCTATGGTATGATAATTGGCACCCTGAAGGTCCTCTATTTAACAGGTATGGTTATCGTCTAATCTATGATTCGGGCCTCTCCACCCGAGCCATGGTTAGTAGCATTATCTCAGGACATAATTGGGACCCCCCCTTGGCAGCATCGCCTGACCTAATCGAGGTGTGGAGTAAGCTCCATTTGCTAAAGAATCCAAAGCCAGATAGTGAAGATGTGTTGATTTGGATCCCCACCAACTCAGGTATGTTTGATATCAGCAGTGCTTACAAAAGTCTTGACACTATCCGGGTGCAAGTTCATTGGTATCGTTTGGTGTGGTTTCCAAATCACATACCCAAGCATGCATTTGTCCTATGGCTCGCTGTCAACCAACGACTTCTCACCCGGGATCGTCTACACAAGCTCCATATTATCGACCAAGCCTCATGCGTGCTATGTAGATGCACAGATGAGTCTCACTCTCATCTTTTCTTTGCTTGCCACTACAGCTCTCAGATTTGGAACCGCATCCTTTCCAACAATTGTGTGATTAGAGCATAGCGGTCTTGGCTACAAACAATACAATGGGCTTCATCTTTGCAAGTGGCTAGCCCACAAGCCCGGCTGTTATTCAACTTCTCTCTAGCAGCCACAGTTTATCACCTTTGGAGGGAAAGAAATCGTCGGGTGTTCAAAAATATCTACATGCCGTGGCAGGTTTTGGTTGCAACAATCGTATCAGATGTTCGTGACAAAGCAAATCTGGAACGAGTCAAGCTTCCGGATAACTCACTTCATCGCCAACTCATCTCCAATTGGGATTTGAATTGGGAGTTCACCCCTTAGCCTCATTTCGCATTTGTGTTTCTTTGTATGGTTGTTCGCCTCATTAACATGAGGCTTGGTTTGCTTTACCTTGTATGGACCTCATTGTAGATATTTCTTTATTAATTTAAACTTTGGACTTACCTTCCAAAAAAAAAAAAATATTTTCAAACCGAACCAAATGAACCAATAGGGTTTCCGGGTCATCCGGAAACCCAACATGGGACTTGGAACCCCGGTCCAATTTGATCTCCAGTTGGCCTTCCAATGGGGCCCACCCAATCCGAACCATTCAATTGTGCTTAAATAAGATAATTAAAAGATTTGAGCGGGCCATACCACTTGAGGCCCACCCAAGCCCTATGTGGGGCACGCATGCTTAAATTATGTTGTGGTTTGGCCGAGACCAAGAGCAGGGCCTGTCGGGCCCACCAAGCCCATTGAACCAGACCAGGATAGGGTTTCAAAACCCTAACCCAGGAAGTCTTGGGCTTTCAAGCCCAAGCCCAGGTAAAGGGCCCCAAGCCCAAGGCCTGGCCCATTTTGGAAACTTAAGCAAGATAAATCCAATAAATCACTTGGCTGTCATGTACGGCCCACCCAATGGGCCCACAAACCAAACCGGCCCACTTCTTACATGAAAATCACTTAAAATCAATTTGAACCCCAAAATAAAATCAATTGAACTAACCAAAGTCCAAAAGGCCTCGCAGGCTTAGACCGTGGCCCGCCAAGGGAACATGTGGGCCACATTTGGCCCACCAAGGGATCCGTGGGCCCTCCAACGAGGCCCGCCCACTCAGACTCATCTCACTATAAGCTAAACAAGATAAAATCAAGTAAAGGGACCCACACCACTTCGGCGGTCCCGCCAGACTTAATCAATTGCATGATGGATTAGGAATCGGGTGAGTGAGAGACCAAAGTTGACTCAAACCAGGGAAACCTATGGGACCCGTCACTCGACGGGGCGTACTGGGATGTCTACGGACTTCCCCGGACCATAACTGAGAACTTACTTAGAATCTCTAAGCCGCAAACCAGTCTAATAGAAAATCTAGGCACCCAGGTGTCCGCCTGCACCCCATCAGGCGGTGGCGACTCCAATTTCCCATTTTTACCCAGTGCGACACACCGAAGTCAGGTGCGCACAGCCTGGCGACTCTTCTGGGGACGTCTCAGCCCAATAGAACCCATGGTTAGAATGAGTCAACCAAGAGGGATTAGTTGGTTTTATGGTTTTACTACCTCGCTTAGTAAGATGTGGAATACACGCAACTGCATATTCTGTGGAGTCCTGTCACAAGGACATGATAATCACCTAAGGAAAGTGGAATTTAAGCGGTCCCCTGTGACCCTCCACTTACCTGGGGACTCTCCCGGAACCTCGTATTGCGTGCCAATTCTACACCTTACTATACGAGACGGTGAAAATTCCTTTATCAACAAAATCCAGCCAAATCTCACCCGGTTAGACACCGCACTCAGCCCAACTGCACACACGGGCACACCATCACACCGTGGATGGATTTTTTTTTCCAGTTTTGTGATAAAATGCGTGGGGTGACATGCACGAGGGGGACTGCGTGAATGTTCCAACCCTGAATGAATGAGAGCGGATATTTCATCTTCTTTTCCAAAACCTAGATCTCTCTAGCAGCCTACCCTTCTGATTCCTATGAACTGACTTTTGGGAAGGTATTAGCACCTACGCTCCCATGGCTTTCCGGGGAAAGCAGGGTAAACCCATCCCCCCAGTTTTCTGGAGTCCATTAGCGCCATAGGTTTCTTGCCGTGGTACGCGAGGATCCAGTACTGGTTTAGACCCTTGTAGGCTTATGTCTCGGGCTGGGTATCCTTCCCCACCTAACGCTTCTGAATGAACCGCGTTTTGGGATTGTGAGGTTTTGTGAATGATGAAATAAGAAGGGAAAAATCTAATTAAAACCTAAGAGTCCATCAGGGGCAGCAACCCCCGCTTTTTGCATCAAATGGAGTAAACCCTAGATTACGGGCTACCTTAGCCCTAATTTAGGAAGCTAACCAAATTTTGATCAGGGGAACCACCCCAGATCCATGCATGGAGTTCGGCTAGCTGTGGGCCTCGACCCATTTGACTCCGCTGGAAGCACCCTAATTCCGAGTCGGCCTTTTGAGCAGATGAAAGCCGGCCAGATCTGACAATCAGATGAAAGCATGCTAGATCAGAGCAGGGGAACGAAACCCTAGATTTAGGAATTTGGCTTACCTGCCTTGAAGCAAGTTTGTATCCTTCCTTTTGGCTCCCAACAACCCTAGGGATGAATCCTTTGCAGATTTTTTGTGAATATCATGTAAATTTTCGCCCTCGCTGGCAAATTGTAAAATCTTTTGGGTCTGGCACCTAAAGGCAAAGGTAGCAGATGAAAGAAAATCAGACCGAGACTCAGAGGTGTTTCCATACACAAGTGTGTCTAGAAGTCGTGCCTCGCAGGGCACCAACCTCTTTAGGGCTGTGCACACACCCTTTTTGATGTAAATTTCCATATTCTGGATATAGGATTTTTGAATGGTAATATCATTTGGCCTTGGCTTTAATTTGGTGCAAGCATCCCCATGCGTTGAGTGCACACACTTCAAAATCATTTGCACAAGCTTTTTTATCAAATCATTTTCAAAAGAAATAATGCAAAAAAATTTCCAAAGATCAAAGCTACACCGGGACTGGCTCCAAGTCCCTGTGCCTCACTCAGCTTCAGCTTAATAAGAAAAATCATGAAATAAATTGGTTGTGACCTAGCCCAAAATAAAAAGTCAAGTCTGACCCTTGCTAGGGACCAGTAGCCCAAATTGAAAGGACAAACAAAAAATGATGAAAAAAAAAGAAAGAAGAAATTTCAAATCCAAGTAAAGACCAAATATGGCAAAATCCCAATCGCTAATCTCAAATTTCAGTCAGGGCCATTTTGTGCTTCTGCAGCCCTAGGAAATCATGTTGTGTTTCCCAAAAACAGGGACTTCTTCCCAAACCGGGACTTCTCCCCAAACCGGGACTCCCCCCAAAATCAGGGACTCTTCCCCTCGCCTCTGAATGGCAAAATCTTAGTGGAAACCATTTCGCGTTTCTGCTACCCTGGAACCACTTCGTGTTCCCCAAACTTGAAACCATTTCGCGTTTCCAAGTCCCAAGCCATTTCGTGCTTCCACTAATCTGAAACCATTTAGTGTTTCCAAATCTGAAACCATTTCGTGTTTCCCCAAATCAAAGCCATTTCGTGCTTCCGCTAATTTGAAACCATTTCGTGTTTCTCAAAATCTTAGTCGAAGCCATTTCACGCTTCCACTACGCAGAAGCCATTTCGTGCTTCCCCCAATTTGAAACCATTTCGTGTTTCCATATCATAGTAGGAACCATTTCGTGTTCCTACTGCTCCCGGAGCCATTTCGTGCTTCCCCCAAATTGAAACCATTTCGTGTTTCCCAAATCCGAAGCCGTTTCGTGCTTCCTCCAAATTGAAGCCATTTCGTGCTTCCGCTAATTTGAAGCCATTTCGTGCTTCCACTAATCTGAAACCACTTCGTGTTTCCAAATTGAAACCATTTCGTGTTTCTCAAATCCGAAGCCATTTCGCGCTTCCCCAATTCAAAGCCATTTCGCGCTTCCCCAAATCTTAGTAGGAGTCATTTCGTGCTTCTGTTGCTTTGGAAACCATTTTGCGTTTCCCCAGATTCGGTAGAAATTACTTACCTCGCAGAAATCAACTCTTGAAGTTCCTGGAGATCAAATACAGGGACTTTCCCATTGACATGTACCAATCTTTGGAAATCAACTCATGCAGTTTCCAAAATTTTTAGAAATCAACTCTTGCAGTTCCCAAAATCAAAACACGGACTCTCCCCTTACCGCCGAGGTAGCAGTTAAAAAGAAATCAAAATGAAAGTCAACTCTTGCAGTTCCCAAAAGGTTTCAAAAATCAATTATTGCAGTTTCTGAAAATCAAAATCAGGGATTCTTCCTTTACCTCCCCAGACATGATCGGACTTGTTGGGATCGTTTGACAAAACTTTGGGGGTGATATTTTGAGGCTCTTAGAGAAGATTTAAGTTTCTAAAACCAGGTAAGTAGTCCCTTGACACTTGCATAAAATCTAAATTCGTGTTTAGACGATATTCATGATTATTCGATGTTTGATGCGTTGATTTCGTTATTTATGATGTTTTATGTCTTGGGAATTGTTATAGCATGTGTATAATGTATTTTAGAATGATTTAGAATGGTTTTGATGCATTAAATATTGAGTTGTGGAATATCTATTGAATTTCGTAAAGTTATGGATTTTTCACGTATTGGACTGCCTGAGCAGTCGCTCGAGCGATCTATGTATACAGTTGAAAACTCGAGAGCAATTTTACCCGGATTAAACTACCGCTAGAACAGTCGCTCAAGTGACCTATCGAGCGACCTACCCTGAATTAACTTGTTTTGTATGGCCGATCGAGTGCCCTTGGCCGCTCGAGCGATCAGTGTGTCAGATTTTGGAAAACTTAACTTTTCAACCTAGTTTTCACTAAGGAAGTGGTTCTATTCAATTTTAGCCTATGTACCATCAAGATTGGGGTATTTGGGAAGTGTTTGCATTGGCAGATATTTTAAATTCAATTTTATAAAGATTTTGGGTAGATGTTTCTAAAGAAGCACTTGTACTTGATTCTATTGTTCCAAAAGATTTTACTTTTAACCAAGGTTGGTTTCGTGAGTTCATACACCTGTATTTGGGTGATATGAAGGTATGGTGTGCATCGATGGAGTTGATACACATTCGGGACATATTGGCCCGTTGAAACCTGGAGTTTTGGACATATGACTTGGTACATTCTGTTTGGTTTGTTTCCCGCATGGGCGAATTTGGTTACAGATATGGTTCTGTACTTTGGTGGGTGTTATTGAGAATTATGTCCATTACCCTGGTTGGTTTTCTCACTGTTGAGTGGGTTTAGCAATTATATGGATCCATAAAATAGCTAGTAAGTGAAATGTGTATTAGAGGGGTTTGAATTCTGTGTCTGAGGCATTCCATCATCTCGAGGATGGTACCGCTCTTAGATTGGTCGGTCGCTACGTTACCCACTCCTGGATTGGTTGGGTCATACATGTTAACTCATGGTTGGGTTCTTCCGTTGGTGTTGAATAGCTAGATTGCAGGGCGGTTGGTCCATCGTAATTCGGTTAGGTAGCATACTGGCACATTTCTACTCTCTTTGTCTGGTATACTATTTCATGAGTCCCATGAGGTGGACAAATTGTATTTCATTGTTGTCTTTATTCTTATTGTGGTTATTCGGATTAAGCGTTGCATATTTTATTGTGGTCAACTATTTGCATGACTGCTTACTGAGATGTTGTTTTTCACATTATTGTTTTATCAGTTTTGTTTTCAAATATTCCTGGAGAGGACGTTGCCGGGGTAGAGACACCGGGGGAATATTGTGATTACCAGGAAGAAGACTATTTCATTCCTGTGTAGGGCATGGAGAGACATTTAGATTTATTTTCTTAGGGATTATTTTCAGTATTTTGATTAAGGAGTTTGATGTCCTTTTAAAAGATGATCGGTATCTTTAATCCACACCTTGGTGGATGTTATTTATGTTATTTAGTTGAACCCTTTCCAGACTTCATAGATGAAATATAAAAGGATTATTTTGGTAGTTTAATTCCGTGCTTTTTGAAAAATGTTCTTATTTCCGCACTCTGATGTAATAAATGAAGTTGTTTAAGTCTGGAATAGTGTTTTGGGCCATTTTCCCTAACGAACCAGATTTGGGTTTATGTGGTGAAGTAAACCTGGATCCGGGGCGTTACACTTCGCATGCATGGCCCCATATGCTTGCATGTATTTCCATTCACTAGAGGCATATGTTAGAAAATGTTGTTTTCATTAAGTTGTGAGCATAGGAAAAAGTTTTTTCCAACCCTTAGTAGCGCTTAGTCGTGTATCATCTTGTTCATTTCTGCTTTGACTTGAAGCATGCCTATTATGACCTCTTTTCTTAGCTTTCATCCATGTGTAGTAGGGGGGTTTGTTTTTAGAACAAGGGGAACCAAACCAGGGATACCCAGATCGCTGTTTGGTCTTCATTTTGGTTTGGAAAGGGGGGGAAGACAAACCTTGGGTCTCCCTTTGTGTTTGGTATTGAAGACCCTAAGAAGAGAGCCAAATGGCCATCATTTGAGCCATTGTGGGCCCACACAGGGGCCCACAGAGACCTTATACATGCCCACAAGCCTTAGGGATTGGTTTCCTATTAAAAAATTGAAAAGATGAATTTTTGCAGGTTGACCGAAGACTCAGGTTGGTTATGAGTGTTTTCTAGCTTAACCAAAATGCATTTTCGGTTATACTGTGCTTCATGTTTGACTGAAAATAATTTTCGGTTACTTTAAAAATGTAATAAAAAACCAGTTTTTTTGAATGTTTTCTGATTTGTTGTGATGCTTAAGCTGAACCGGGTGAACCAGCAGGGTTTCCGGGTCAACTGGAAACCCAAAATGGGGCATGGGCTTTTAAACCCAATCTGATTCCTTTGTGGGCCTTCCAACGAGGCCCACCCAGCCCAAGATCAGTTTTGAAAATAAACAAGATAATTAAAACAAATCAAATGGGCCAAACCCTATGAGGCCCACCAAAGCTTAAAACTGAAGCATGCTGGGATAGGTTAGGCATGGTTTGGCCGGGAGCACGGGCCAGGGCCTGCTGGGCCCACTAAGCCCATCAATACAACTGGGTAGGGTCTAATACCTTAATCCATCGAACCATGGACCACCCGGTCCAAATCTAAGTCATGGGCCCCTAGCCCAAAGCTTAGCCTGCGTTTCAAAATTAAGATAAGATAAATGAATTCAAATAAGTCACTTGGCAACCACAGTGAGGCCCACCCAATGGGCCCACCAAGCTATCTAGACCAACTTTTACATAAAACCTAACTTAAGTGGCACTTAAAACTTAAAACAAATCAAATTAACCACAGCCTAAAGGGTCTCATAGGCTTAGACTGAGGCCCACCAGAGGCATATGGGCTTAACCAAGCTCACCAAGGAAACCGTGCGCCTTCCAACGGGGCCCGCCCAATCAGACCAAAATCACCTTAACTAAACAAGATAAAATCAATTAAAGGGATCCACACCATTTAGGCGGTCCCACCAGACTTAACCAAGTTGCATGTTGGATTAGGAATCGGGTGAGAAATCGGTGAGTTGACTTAAACCAGGAGAAACCTATGGGACCCGTCAACTGACAGGGCGGACCAAGGTGTCTAAGGACTTCCCCGGACTGTAACCGAAACCTTACTTAGAATCTCAAGCCACAGACCAGCCCAATAAACAAACTTAGGCACCCAGGTGTCCGCCTGCACCCCATCAGGCGGTGGCGACTCCAAACTTCCCGTTTACCCATCCGGAGGCACGCATGAGAATCCGTACGCCCTGCCGTGCGATTTTTTTCAATGCGCACAACGAGATTCTTTTTTCTCTTTGCCGTTCATCCGCAAGGTGACTCCGGAAAAGAGGGGTAGCTGTAAGCACCTCATTTTTGCGCCCCTGGAAGTGCAAACCCTAGCTGAAAGTCAAACCCTAGGGGGCAAAATTTGACTTTTTATAAAGGGATAATTGGCCACCTTTATTTATCTCAGTGGATAGAGAATCCCGACACGGTTCCAATGCAATTGAGTTTGCTGGAATCGGAGTCCGAATGAAGGATCTACAAGCCAGTTAAACTTGAGGGGGAGCAAAAATTGACTTTCTGCTAAACCCCAAATCAACTATTTTACCCTGCCCCATCATGCTTCATTTTTATTGGGCTTTGGTGGACCTCAAAGGGTTTGGCCCGATTAGTTCATTTTAATTATCTTGTTTTAATGCATAAGGATGATCTTGGACTGGGTGGGCCCCGTTGGAAGGCCCACAAAGGAGTCAAGTTGGGCTTGAAGGCTCGTGCACCATTCTGGGTTTCCGGGTCACCGGAAACCCTATTGGTTCAACCGGTTCAGTTAAAATAACATAACCTATCAGCAAACATCAAGAAATCAAGCTTTTGGAAATTTTTGAAGGTAACCGAAATTTAATTTCGGCTATACCTAAAACGTGGTATAATCGAAATTAAGTTTCGGTTGTACCAAAATTTTAGGTTAACCGGAATTACATTCCGGTTAAGCCAGGGGCTTCCCGTAGCCGACCTAAGATTTCGGGTAAACCACAGAAATGCACTTTTTCACTTTTTTAACAGAGGACTAGTTCCTAGGGGGTATGAGCATGCATGGTGTCTCTGTGGGCCCACAATGGTCCGAATGGAGCCATTAGGCTCACTTTTTGTGGTTTTCAAGGATCAAAACAGTAGGGGGAATCAAAGGGGTTATTCCCTTCCTCTTCAATCAACATGAAGATCAACCAGGGATCTAGGTATCCCTGGTTTGGTTTCTTTGGCTCCAAACCAAATTATCATGCTTTCCTAGGAACAAAAATCAAGTAAAAGACTTACCTAGACATGCTTTGTGGTTGCAAAATAGGGACTTAAAAGTATGGTAAAAACCTCAATGAAAACACATGCATGAAAACAGTGGGAAAAGCATGCAATCCTACAAATCTAAAATCATGGCATACATGGTTCAACTCCTAGTGACTAACAAGGGAATCTTACACATGCAGGCAATAACAACTAGGCATACATTCCAGGTATTTTATCATGCCAATATTACCTTCAAATCCTAACAAAATAACATGTAAAGAAAGGAAGAGGGAGGGGGCTTATGCCGGGATTACATTTGGATTCTAGCAAGGGGAACATGCTCCTCCTTTTGATGTGAAACCAACCTTGACGATAACCACAAGACAGTGATCAAATGGGGGTTGCATGACCACTTTAAACCGACCAAAATACCCTATATCCTCTCCTTATGCTACGGGTAACTCACCTCTCTTGCCTTGGATGGGTAACAACCCGTTGAACACCCATAGGGGGATGATAAAAAGTGATAAAAAAAACAGGTGCATGGGGACCAACACATGGTATCACAACATACAAGAAGATCAATATGCCCCAAATGGGCTAAAATTTACATATGTTAAATAAAAGATGATAGGGAGGCATACCTTAAGGTTGAAAGCATCCTTGGAAAGTGATTGAATCCACTTGAAGCCTCCACAACTCCAGGACAACACCTCCTCTCCTCCAAATGGTCTCCAAGCTCCTCTCCAAGTAGTAGAAGTGAAGTGGGAAAGGGTGGAAGGGACTTGGGAGGGGTTAGATTAGGGTTTTGGGTGTTAAGAGAGGTGGGAGAGGGTAAGGAGGAGAGGGACGAGCAGGGTAGGGGGTGGGAGAAATTCGAAGAACAGCCAACCCCCAGCCAAATGGCTGGGGTCCCTATTTATAGCCAGAAAAAGAATAACCGAAATTAATTTTCGGTTACACAGATTTCCCAGTATAACCGAAATTGGATTTCGGTTATATAGGACTTGCTTGTGACCGAAATAACATTTCGGTTACTTTCGCACTCGATTGGCAGTTAATTTCTGTCAGGTACGGATTTAGACAATCTGTCGGGCGATATTCGATTTCACTTTATGAACCGAAAATATATTTCAGTTTGTGTATAACCGAAATTTATTTTCGGTCATTCTGCCAATACTTTTGATATTTGCAGATTATCCCCTGAATTTGACCGATTTGACCTGATTTGACATCGAGATATTCGTAGATAGCCCCTTGCGCAATTTTGGTTTAATCCCTTAGATATTTGGCAGATTTTGGATATTTATGGATTGCCCCCTGAGATATTTCGCTGCGTTTCTTGCCACGTGTACAATTTCTTTGCCACGTGTGCAGTTTCCGACATTGCTGCCTAGAAACTTCAACTAATCATATATTCCTCATCCGTGCTCCGATTTGAGCAAACTTAGTTGCGTTAGAACCGTATTGGAGCCCTCTATCCAATGGAATAGGGCTGAGCACCTGGCTTGGGGTTTAGCAGAAAGTCAACTTTCGGCTCCCCTCAAGTTTGACCGGCCTGCAGATCCTTCATCCGGACTCCGATTCCTACAAACCCAGTTGCGTTGGAACCATGTCGGGATCGTCTATCCAATGAGATAAAGCAAGGTGGCCAATTTTCACTTGATCAAAAAGTCAACTTTTGACCCCTAAGGGTTTGACTTTTCAGCTAGGGTTTGTATTTCCGGCTCTTCCAGGAGCGCAAAAATGAGGTGCTTACACCAGGACCATTTGTTGTGCCTTATGGAGCGTGCTTTAGATGTGGGAAGTTTGGACACCGCATCTCGGATTGTACTTACCCTTCCACTTATCAGAGCCTACAGATGGCCCGTTCTCCTATGGGATCATAGCCGTTGGGTGCGCCGACTCAGACGCAGACTTTATCGACACCTAAGGCAGCTGTGGGATAGAAACCACAGGGCAGGACAAGACCCCAGGGCCGAGGTGCAGCACCCAAGATAGTCAGAGTGAATGCAGTAAAGGCTTATGAGGAGGAGTATGGGGCACCTGAGCTTGTTGGAGGTATACTATTTATTTGTGGTAGATCTGCTGTATGTTTATTTGATTTTGGAGCATCTAGATCTCTTATCACACCTGCATGTGCACATCGTATTGGATTGTTACCTATTGCTTTGGATTCTTCTTTATTTGTGCACACACCTTTAGGAGAGACCACTAGGGTCCAAATTGTATATAGAGACTGTATGATGAGGATGGGTCGAGTAGAGTTACCCGGGGATTTGATTGAGCTGGAGTTCAAAGGATATGATGTGATATTGGGGATAGACTGGTTATTTAGACACTATGTCATTATTGATTGTCATAAGGGGACAGTTATATTTAGTAAGCCTGAGCAGCCGACTTATTGCTTTATTTGTGAAGGATTGGATAGTTGGATTAGGTTAGTTGCTTCGTGTGCGCACGTCGTGGGAAACGCGCGAGGCGAGCACGCGATGAAAGGGTGCGAGGGAATGGGGGTATAAGGAGTCGCCACTGCCTGATGGGGTGCAGGCAGTCACCTGGGTGCCTTAAGGATGTCTACTTTGGTCTACGGCTTGAGATTCGAGTTAAGGTCTCAGTTACGGTCCGGGGAAGTCCGTAGACACCCCGGTCCGCCCCGTCAGTTGATGGGTCCCATGTGCTTCCCTGGTTCTAGTCAATTTGGGTTCAACTCACCCTAATGTCCTAAACCAACATGCTCACTTTATTAAGTCTGAATGGGACCTTCAAAGGTGTGGGTCCCTTTTATTTCCATTGATTTTATCTTTCTTTGTCTAAGTGATGTTGGTCTGATGTGGGCCCTGTTGGAAGGCGCATTGGATACCAAAGAGGGCTTAGGTCAAGCCCAATTCCCATTTGGGGTTATATCGGATAACCAAGCTCATTGGATTTGGCTATTTGGTTTGAGGGTTGCTCGATTATTCAAAGACTGGTGAGTTTACTGGGCATAACCGCATAACAGGCGCAGTTTAGCTTGAACCGCACATACTGTGCGGTTTGAGCCAAACCGCTCTGTGTATGCGGTTTCGGCATAGAAAACCCGAAAATGCAATTTTTTATGGGGCTTTGGGTCTCTGGGTCTCTTGTGATGCTTAGTAGCTATGTGGGCCCTTGCGTGGACCCATAGTAGTTCAGGGAGAGGGGAAAATCCCTCTTTGGCCTCTTTTTGGGTTTTTTCAATAAGAAAAAAGGGGGGAAGGAAGAAGGCTTGGGCTGCTGCCCTCTTACTTCCTACCACTACACACAACAGTAACCCAAGGGGTCTTGGCAGCCCTATCATGGGCATTTCCATTCACCAATTAGTGCTTATCCATAGCCAACCAACTAAGCATACAATATTCCACAACTTCAACATAATAAGACATACTGTAGACATGGAACCGCAGCAATGAAGGGGGGACAACAGCTACTATGGGAAGATTAAAACATATTAAAGGAGGGGGAAATGCATGGGGATTGGAGGGAAGGGCAGCCTTCATTCCAGGTGTCTAGTGGACTGACTCAAGTGGGTAAACAAGTGAATAAGCTTGCTGGAATAGCAGCTGAGTGATGGGGAAGGGAGAACATGGCAATGGGGGTTCACACATACACATATACAAAGTTATTGGCCAAGTAGGCCGGTCCTGGATACACCAAGCAAGAAAAGTAATAGAAAAGAATGCTGCAGGGAACAGACATGGCCACTGCAGTGGGATAGACAACATGCTAAAGGTGAGAGAGACCTTGCCAATATCTTCAAACAACAAAACATACTATGCATGCACCCATGAAAAGTAATAAGTGACCTGTGATAATAAAGAAAAGGGAAAACAGGGCATACCAATAGCTAGAAAGACAGCAATAGCTGGGCAAGAGGCACATTCATTCACCAAAACAAAATAGCCAACTAAGACAGTAACATGCTATGGGTGTGCATTAGCCATGGGTGCACGTGGATAAGCAAAACAACAACCTTTTATGGGCAATTATGGAGCATGTTGTAACTCCAACTAAGAACAGCAAGCAAAGAGATGGTACGGACATTAACAAAACACCCAAAAAACAATTACAAGAATAAGTGAGAAAAGAAGAAAATCAAGAAGGTAATCTGGGGGTTATTATAAGGATTCATTAGATGAAATATGAGGAAACATGCTTCCTCTTAAAAACCACTCCAATATGACCAAAACAGTAGCTCAAGTTAATCAAGTGCTCGTGAACATAGCTCTCAGTCTCCTATGGAGCTACAAGTGAGGTCTCCCTTACCCTTTGGAGACCTCAATGCTTATGAAAATGGGGCAATAACACATACAAACCACTAACAAAGCATGTCTGTACAGGAGAGAAGATTAGCTTTCTAAACATGGCAAAATGCATCCATTTCATATATGTGGGAAAGAACATGTTAAGGAGCAATACCTAGGGGTCTTGAGACCTTGTTGATGTTAAGTGTTAGCTCCTGGAAACTGGAACAGCAATTGGAGCAACTCCTCTCACTTCTCCAGCAATCTCTCCAACTCTTCTTCTTACTTGGATTGAAAAGGAAGGGATGGGAAGGTGTTTGAAGGGATCAAAGTAGGTTTAAAGGCTTTAGAGGGATAGGGAAGAGTGGTTCAGGTGTTCAGGGAGCAAGGGAGATGGAGAAGAAACAAGCCAGACCAGCCATCCTTGTCCCACTGTTCAGATTTTCCTTTTATAGGAAACTGGGACAAAACCGCATACTCAGAGCAGTTTTGCCGAAATTGAACAGTAACCGCACATATCGTGCGGTTTTGGTCAAAACCGTAAGGTATGTACGGTTTTGTCCCTGTCTTTTCAGTAATGATTAGGGGACAAATTGGTCAGGCATATTCTGGTGCGCCATGCAACCGTACTGTATGTGCGGTTGATTTTTCGGCGCCGCTTGCTCTGATTGGCTCGCACGGGCGGTGGCCAAAAAAATCAACCGTGCACAATATGCAGTCGTGAATTTTTCTCCCCTTTTTTTGGTTGAGTTGATGGCTGAGGTGACTCAGCCACCCACTTGGACGGATTAGGCTTCCCCAATTTTTAATATTTCCCATTTATCTTAATTATTTTAATTAAGATATTTTAACTTTGACTGATTTGCCCCTGGGACAATTTTGCTCATATTTTCTCCGTCCGGGATCCTATTCCTGCAAACTTAATTGCGTTGGAACCGTATCGGGATGCTCTACCCATTGGGATAGGGTATAACAATCAATTTGGGTTCAAGCAGAAGGTTATCTTTTTCTCTTAAGGGTTTATACCTGTCTTTTAGGGTTTTGCTTTCAGGTTTTTTAGAGGGGTGCAAAAATGAGGTGCTTACACTTCGGTTGCAGTAAAAGAAACCGGAAGTGACATAGGTGGCCTTTCTAATGTGCCAGTGGTATTTGAGTACGCAGATGTCTTTCCTGATGATCTGCCAGGATTACCACCTGTTAGAGCCGTTGATTTTAGAATCCAGCTTCAGCCTGGTACGGCTCTTGTGTAAAAGCCACCTTACAGGCTAGCAAAACCTGAGCAAGATGAGTTAAAGAAGTAGCTAGATGAGCTTCTGGAGAAGGGATTTATTAGACCCAAGTGTCACTGTGGGGTGCACCAATTCTTTTTGTGCCAAAGAAAGATGGTAGTATGCGCATATGCATTGATTATAGGCAACTTAACCAAGTTATGGTTAAGAACAAGCACCCTTTGCCTAGGATCGATGACTTGTTTGATCAGTTGAGAGGCGCATCTTGGTTCTCCAAGATTGATTTGAGATTAGGCTATCATCAATTAAGAGTGGCTGAAGAAGATATAGAGAAGAAAGCATTCCGGACTCGGTATCGACACTATGAGTTTCTAGTCATGCCATTTGGGTTGACTAATGCCCTGGCAGTATTCATGGACCTTATGAACCGGATTTTCCACCAGAATTTGGATAGCTTTGTGTTGGTGTTCATTGATGATATATTGGTCTATTCCAAGACCCAAAAGGAGCATGTTGGTCATTTGAGAGTAGTACTCCAGACTTTGAGACTCCATCAGCTATATGCCAAGTTCAGTAAATAGCAGTTTTGGCTAAGGCAGATCTCTTTTCTTGGTCACATTATCTCACGTGAGGGTATCTCAGTGGACCCCGCCAAAGCCCAGGCAGTTTCAGATTGGCTTAGACCTACCACAGTGACAGAGATCCGCAGTTTCCTCGGCATGGTTGAATATTTCCGCCGATTCATTGAAAGTTTTTCTAAGATTGCATCACCATTGTCCAATTTAACCAAGAAAGCAGTTCCATTTAATTGGGATGACAAGTGTGAGCAGCGTTTTCAGCAGTTGAAGCAGAGACTTACTGTAAGCATCTCATTTTTGCGCCCCCGGAAGTGCCGGAAATGCAAACCCTAGCTAGAAAGTCAAACCTAAAGGGGGCAAGAGTTGACTTTTTGATCAAGTGATAATTGGCCACCGTGCTTTATCTCAATAAATAGAGAATCCTGACACGGTTCCAACGCAACTGAGTTTGCTAAAATCGGAGTGTAAGCATCTCATTTTTGCGCCCCCGGAGGTGCCGGAAATGCAAACCTTAGCTGGAAAGTCAAACCCTAAGGGGTCAAAAGTTGACTTTTTGATCAAGTGATAATTGACCACCTTGATTTATCTCAATGGATAGAGAATCCCGACATGGTTCTAACGCAACTGAATTTGCAGGAATCGGAGCCCGGATAAAGGATTTACAGGTCGATCAAACTTGAGGGGGAGCAGAAATTTCCTTTCTGCTAAACCCCAAATCAGCTGATTAACCCTGCCCAATGAATAGAGGACTCTGATACGGTTCTAACGCAACTGAGTTTGCTCAAATTGGAGTCCGGATGAAGAAGATATGAGCAATTGAAGTTTTCGGGCAGCAATGCCGGAAACTACACACGTGGCAAGGAAACTGCACACGTGGCAAGAAACGCAGATAAATATCTTGAGGGTTAATCCGTAAATATCCAAAATCTGCAAAATATCTCAAGGATTGAATTAAAGTTGCACAGGGGGCAATCTGCAGTTACCTCAAGTGTCAAATCAGTCAAATCTAGGGGTAATCTGTAAATATCAAAAATATTGGAAGAATAACAGTAAATAAATTTCGGTTATACACAAATTGTGTATAACCGAAATTCAATTCCGGTTCATCAAGTAAAATAAATATTGCCCGACAGATTCTCTGAATCCGTACCTGACAAGACATAATTGCTAATCAAGTGCAAAAGTAACCGAAATTAAATTTCAGTTACAAACAAAAATAGTATAACCGAAATTCAATTTCGGATATATTGAAAAAATAGTGTAACCGAAATTCAATTTCGTTTACTTTTTTTTCTGTCTATAAATAGAAACCCCAGCCATTTGGCTTGGGGTTGCTGCTTGCAGAAATTTTCCCCCACCCCACCCTGCTCGTACCTCCCCTCTATACCCTCTCCACCCTTCCAAAACACCTAAAACCCTAATCCAACCCCTCCCAAACCCCTTCTTTACCCTTTTCCTTCATCCTCACCACTTGGAGGAGATCTTGGAGAGCTTGCTGGAGCTTGGAGGAGGTACCCCAGTGCTGTAGTGCCACCAAGTAACTCAAGCACACCTTCAAAGAGGGTTTACACTTCAAGGTAAGCCTCCTCACCATTTTTATGTAACATATCTTAAAATGAGCATGATCAAAGTACATTGATTTCTTTCTCTATGTATATGTGTTGTCCCCCTCGATCTAAGCATGCATTCTTTCTCCGATAGTCTCTTTTAGGCTCTTTTAAGAGTGGTTATTCCCACATGGCAAGAAAGGTAAGGTATTTGGTAGTATAAAGAGAGGATGGAAAGTGGTTTGGGTGATTTAAAAGTGGTCATTACACCCCCATATGGCCACTGTTTTGCTGGTTGTTATTGTGTTTTCTTGTCATCAGAGAGAGGAGCATGTTCCTCTTATGTGTGCAAGTCTAATGTAACCCTTGTATAAGCCCCCTTCTTCTTTTTTTTTTTTGGAAAGTAAGTCCAAAATTCATTAAAGAAAGAGATATTTACAGAGGCAGCTCAACTACGTCACAAAGACGCACATGAGTAGCAACCCAACAATACAGAAAAATAACAAAGTACATGAATACAGACACAGGACAACTAATGTCAACAAGACAAAAGAAAGAGGCAATACTCCTAGTAGAACTTCCAATTGAGCCCCCAATTGCTAACCACCTGTCTAGTCCTTGGAGTGTCCTTTATCATATGGTCCTTGTCTGAAAGTCTAGCTTGCATAGCCCATCGAATATGGTGAAGGACATCTTCTGGAGGGAGGTAACTGTTTTTGAAAACTCTTCTATTTCTTTCACTCCAAATGAGGTACACTACTGCTGCAAGAGAGACCTTGAAAATGGGGGAAAGCGGGTTAGTGTCGACAAACCGGGTTCCCGGTTATATGTTTTTTTTCCCTTCCTTATATGTTTTTTTAAGGATTAGTGAAGTGATATTAGCATGATCCAATACATGAAATGCACGTATGGTTTTTTTATCATCTTTTAGTCCCTATTTCGTTATCTCTGGTGGTGCGATGCTGGTGGTGAGAGGCTGGTGGTGCGATGCTGGTGAGAGGCTGGTGGTCCTGGTGGTGCGATGCTGGTGAGAGGCTGGTGGTGCGATGCTGGTGGTGAGAGGCTGGTGGTGCGATGCTGGTGGTGAGATGCTGGTGGTGAGACGCTGGTGGTGAGATCCTGGTGGTGAGACGCTGGTGAGTTTCTGGTGGTGAGTCACTGCTGGTGCAGAGCTCGTGGAGACTGTGGAGTCCGTGGTTTGAGAGGCTGGTGGTGATTTTCTGGTGGTGAGTCACTGGTGGTGCAGAGCTCGTGGAGACTGTGGAGTCCGTGGTTATCCATCTGTGTGAGAGCATAGTTTTTGGGTCTCAAGAGTCGTGAAGATGTTGGCCCAGTAAGGTTTGCTTGGGGCTGCAAGGTTTGTGCCTATTCGTGAGCAGCACCTGGAGACTCTGTTCGTGAGCAGCTTCGCCGAGAGGTGTGAATTGTTGTTTGTGGTGAAGGTCCTTTGCCCAGGTGTGCAGCACCTGGCGTTGCAAGAAGGTGCTGTTGGAGGTGTGAGCAGGTGCATCTGTAAGTGTTCGAGTGCAACACCTGGAGGTGATCGTTAGCAGCACCTGGCATCGGAAGCAGGTGCTGCTGGAGGTGTTTGTGAGCAGAAGCACCTGGAGGGGTTCGGGAACAACATCTGGAGTTGTTCGGACTCGTTCGTGAACAGCACGTGGAGGTCGGCTGTTGCACCTGCAGATGTTCGTGATCGTTAGTGAACAACACCTGGAGTCTGTTCGGGCTTGTTTAGTGGAGGTGCAGCTTTAAGTCCTTCATTGAGATGCTCGGGGTGAATTGGTGTTTGTGGTGAAAGTCCTTTGCCTAGGTCAAGTGGCTCTCACTTGTTTGGGTTCGTGGAGCAAGTTTTCGTGGTTATCATCTTGTGGATTATCTCTATCGGACATTAGCGTTTTCATGGAGCTTTAGCTCGTGGATTATTTCGTGGATTATTGTTCTTTGTGGAGTATTTGCTTGTGGCCATCAGCTGCTACTGTTCGTGGGTTTATTCCGTGGGTTTCTTCTGTCTGTGGATTTCATTCTGGTGGTGCTTTGCTGAGTGAATCATTTGGCCGTGACCATCTTCTGTGGTTAGTAATTGCTTTTGTTGTGGAGCATTTGTTTGTGGTTTCCATCGGTGCGGAGAAGCAGCTCGAGGTAGGAGAGTGGTGGTGGTTTGTCTGGCCTGTGTTGTGGAGAAGAGTGTTCGGTGTGGCCGCTTACTTCGGTGAGTCTTCTCAGGCAACTATTTGGTTTGATTTGGTGGAGATTGGTGTAAACCGGCTATCTGGTTCAACCTCGATTGGTTCTGTGGCTCAACCTCGTTTGGGTGGTTTGTATTTCCCACTGGTGGAATTTGTATTTTGGGTGGGAGAGAGTCAGAAATGGCTGATGCCGTGCAGGGGGAGTTGTCATCGATTTTAAATGCTAAGGAAGACTTATTGCCTAACCAAGATAAGGCAGGTCAGCTCCATGATCACATAGGTCGGCAGGTTACCATTGTTGGTAATCTATCTGATGGAGTTTCTGACCCTCTAGGCAGAGGGTCAGACACTCAGTTTCCGCCTTTGGGAAAGTCTATCCAGCAAGGCAATGGGTCTTGTACCGAAATAGGAGCTGCAGGTGAGTCTGGGCTGCCTGTTGTAGCAGATCGTATGGAGAATCAAAAGAAGACTGATGGGGTACAGCAAGGTCAAAAAAGCTGGTCGGCCTTATTTGGTAACCATGTAACTGCAAGGAAAAAGATGCTTTATGTAGAGCCCCAGGTTGTCGAAGGAAAGGTTATTGTAACGCCTCCACATCAAGTTACTGAAGATGGTATAAAACAGTGGGAAGGGAGCATTGTTGGGCATTTCCTTGATAAAGACTTGCCATACCCGGTTGTAAGAAGCATGGCCGAGAAGTTATGGGGCAGGATGGGGTCAGTCCAGGTTTCTGCTGTTGAGAAAGGATTTTTTGTTTTCAAATTCAGTAGCCATGAGATGCGGGAGAAAAAGCTTCATGGAGCTCCGTGGCATCTTGGGGGGAGACTTCTGGTATTGCGGGAGTGGGAACCTAACATGCAATTCGTCAAAGCTAAGCTTACAAAGGTTCTAGTTTGGATAAAACTATATAATATTCCTATGGAGTATTGGTCGCCTGAAGGATTAAGCATCATTGCAAGTGGAGTTGGGAAACCTCTCTTTATGGACCGTCAAACTGAGAACAGGACTAGGTTGGGTTTTGCAAAAGTTTGTGTGGAAATGGAAGTGGATTGCCAATGCCCTGATAAAATTTTTATTAATACTTCTGGTGATGAGTCAAAAGCTCTTGATGATGTGCAAATAGATGTGGAGTACACGTGGAAGCCGATGAAGTGTGATCATTGTAAAATTTTTGGTCACTCGGAGAACACCTGTAGAAAACCTAAGAAGGTTGATGTGTGGATACCATCTCACCAGGTAAATAAGGAGGTTGAGCATGCAAGCAAGGACGGTCACAATTCGGATTGTTCCAAACCGCATGATGGAAACGCAAAGTGTATGGAGGTCAAAGAGAATCAAGTGAGAGAAGAGACTCAGGCAGTGCAGTGGCGAGTGATCAAGGCCAAGGGCAAAGAGGTATTGATTGAGCAGCCCTCTCCATCACCTCTAAGCAGTGATGCGGTGGATGAAGGGTCGAAAAGTCCAGCAAATGCAGAAGATAGATCATCTAGTAATGAATCAGTTGTACCTGAATCTCTCACACAAGAAGGTATCAATGTGGAAAACAAATTTGATAAGTTGGGGGATGCCGATGATGTAATGTCAACTAGGATTTCATTGAAGAAGAAGCACAAGAGGAAGAAGAAGATACTTGTTGACGAGATAGCAATGAAACTAGCTAGAAGCAAGAAAGGTTCCGGTGACCCAGGGGGAGCTAGGAGGCGGGATGAGGGGGATGATTTCCTATGATTAAGATTGGAACGTGGAACATTAGGGGTCTTAATGACCCTGCCAAGCAAAATGAAGTAAAAGCATTGATAGCTACTTGGAAAATCAGTTGTATGTGCCTCATCGAGACGAAAGTGAGACAAGTGAACTCGTATTTTGTGAAGAACTTGCTGTGTCCGAACTGGAGCTTGATTACTAATTACGATCAATCCATCAAAGGGCGTATTTGGGTACTGTATGATAACCAAATTTTGAGAATAAATACGATAAGTATAACGGATCAGATGGTTCATTGTTATATTGAGATGTTTCTGGTTCAAAAGAGTTGTTTCTTCACTTGCGTTTATGGATCTAACGATTACAAGGAAAGGAGAGAGTTGTGGAAGCAGTTAAGGCATAACTCAGTGGATTATCCTTGGATGGTCATAGGGGATTTCAACTGTGTGCGTAGCCAGGAGGAGAAGGTAGGTGGCAAAAGTGTCAAGCGGCAACCAACTGCGGATTTTAACAATTGTCTAAACGCTTGTGCCTTGTCCGATTTGAAGTCCAAAGGGTATTTGCTTTCCTGGAGCAATAGAAGTTCATCTTCAAGAAGAATTGCATGCAAGCTCGATAGATCTCTTGTGAACAAGGGTTGGATGACTGAATTCTCATCTTCGGAAGTGGAGTTTTTAAATCCTGGAATTTCTGATCATTGTCCGATGGTAGTAACTTTTTATCCGGATATCCAAGGGGGGGCAAGACCGTTTAGATTTTTCAATCATTGGTCTACTCATGAGAAGTTTATTCCTTTGGTAGCTGAAGCATGGAAACACCAATTTGAAGGTCACCCAATGTTCCGTGTTGTAAAAAAGCTTCAGATGGTGAAAGCATCTCTCAAGGCTTGGAGTAGAAAAGAGGATTTCGTTAATATCTCGGGTAAAGTCGCTCAGCTTAGAGACGATTTAGCAGATATTCAGAGGAGATGTTATGTGTCTACACCGGCTGAGGATGATGTAGTCAAAGAGAGATCACTAAGAGCTGAATTGATGAAGGCTACCAGAATTGAAGAATCACAACTGAAGCAAAAGTCCAGGATATCTTGGCTACAGGAGGGGGATAAAAACACGTGGTTCTTTCATAACCATGCGATCTCTAGAAGGGCTACAAATAAAATTCTCAGTATCACTCAAGAGGATGATAGTATCATTTCAGATCAAAAGGGTATTAGTAGAGCCTTTGTGGACCATTTCTCGAATATTATGGGTAGAGATGACCCAATTGACTTGCAGAATTTCCCGTGTCTTCCTAGAAAGTTATCAGAGGAGCATGTTAGAAGTGTTATGGAGGAGGTTACAGCTGAGGAAATAAAGGTCACCTTATTCTCTTTAAAGGAGGATAAAGCTCCTGGACCAGATGGATTCACGGCTGCTTTCTTTAAGAAAGCTTGGGCGATTGTAGGGTCGGATGTGATAGAAAGGATGGTAAATTACTGAAGCAAGTTAATTCCACTACCATTACTCTTGTCCCCAAGTGCCTTAATCCAGCTAAGGTATCTGACTTCAGACCCATTTCTTGTGTGAATACTCTTTATAAGTGTATTTCGAAAATCATTGCTAACAGATTCAAGATAATCATTGGTGATATTGTTGGAGAATACCAAGCTGCTTTTATTCCGGGAAGGTCGATTGCTGATAATATTCTGTTAACCCATGAGCTACTTCATAGCAATCATCTAAACAAAGGCATGCCGAGATGTGCTATTAAGGTTGATATTAGCAAAGCTTATGATTCAGTATCGTGGAAATGTGTAAGGAAAACGCTCTCTGTGCTTGGTTTTCCGCATAAGTTCATTGCGTGGGTGATGGAATGCATATCGACTACATCGTACTCGATAATGATTAATGGCGGTATGAATGGTTTCTTCAAAGGTGCTAAGGGCTTGAGACAAGGTGACCCTATGTCCCCATATATCTTTCTTCTCATCATGGAAATGTTTAATGCTATTCTTCAAGAGAGCACTATCAAACCAGCTTTCAAGTTCTTCCCCAAGTGCTCCAAGTTGAACATCAAATTGGTAAGTTTTGCGGATGATTTGATAATCTTTTCTGCTGGTGATGAAGGTTCTATTGAATGTTGTATGGAAGCATTGTAGAAACTCCATATCACTTCAGGTCTCAAAGTAAACAATGACAAAACTACCATGCTCCTGGCCGGTATGGATGATAGTATGAAGAGTTGTCTAAGTGCTAGATTTGGGTTGAAGCTTGGAACTCTTCCTATTAAGTACTTGGGGCTGCCGCTACTGTCTTCTAAGCTAACCCCAAGGGACTGTGAGCCATTGGTGTCTCGCATAAAAATGAGAATCCAATCTTGGAAGAACAGCAACCTATCTTATGCGGGAAGGCTCACACTCATAAACTCGGTTCTATTCTCCATTGCAGTATACTGGCTTTCAATATTCATCATTCCCAAATGTGTTTCCAATGAGATTCAAAAGGAGTGCCGTCACTTTTTGTGGGCTGGGCAGAACTCATCAAAAAAGGTATGCTCTATAGCTTGGAATGTTATTTGTGCACCAAAAGACCAAGGTGGCCTTGGGGTAAAAAGTTTGCATATCTGGAACAAGGCGGCCATTCTAAAGTATATATGGGCAATTGTCAACAAGTCACAATCACTTTGGGTGAAATGGACTCGAAGCTACCTCATAAGAGACAGGAATTTTTGGGCAATACAATGCCCATCAAGGTGTACATGGATCTGGAGGAAGATTTTAAAAGCTAGATGCCATGCTGCAGACATTCTGAAGGCTAGAGTTTACAATGGTGTCGACACCTCGCTTTGGTATGATAATTGGCATCCTGATGGTCCAATTGTCCCAAGGTATGGGCATCGAATTGTTTATGATTCAGGCCTACATATTTCAGCACCGGTGAGTAGTATTATTGAGCATAATGAGTGGTCGGTTCCCCCAGCTGTCACCATAGAGCTCATGGAGGTATGGAGCAAATTATGTTTACTACCAAAACCTGATGACTCAAGGGAGGATAGGGTGGTATGGACAGCGTCTAAATCAGGTGTGTTTGACATTGCGAGTACTTACAACTACATGCTTCCATCACTTCACCGGGTTCCATGGAAGAAGGTAGTGTGGTTTCCGTTGAACATTCCGCGGCATGCTATGATTTTATGGATGGCAATTAATAACGGCCTACTCACACTTGAAAAACTTCAGAAGTGGGGCGTGGTCTCCCAATCATCATGTGTGTTGTGTAGACGTGCTAATGAATCTCTTCACCATCTTTTCTTCATATGTAGTTACAGTTGGCAGGTGTGGAAAAGTATGCTCCAAACAAATTGCAAGCGTAGAACCAATCGAAGATGGACCAGGTTGATCGAGTGGATGGGAAGAAGAAGTTCTAAAGCAAATCCAATCAATACCATCTTGAAGTTATCATTGGCAGCATCGGTATATCACATTTGGAGGGAAAGGAACAGGAGGTGCTTCAAGAATAGTTACTTGCCAGCTCAAGAGGTGAGTAATCATATTCGATTTGATGTCCAAGCAAGGTTGTCCAACTCCAGGTTCACAATCAAGGATACGGACCACAATAGGAAGGTCGTTGAAAATTGGGGTCTCACATCATCGTTTCAATTCTCTGGGCTATAGCATCTTGTATATCTCTTTAATGTATTGTAGGTTTATGAGAAGGTGGGGTTTTTAGCCTAGAATAGGGGTCCTGCTGTATCCCGTGGGTAAGAGGTGGTTTCTATGGTTACCTTAGTATGTACAGGGTATCCGTGGTGTTGTCTGAGCCTATTGTAATTATTTTTCTCTATTAATATACTTTGGACTTAACTTCCAAAAAAAAAAAATGAGTAGATAATCCCTCTTTCATGTATATCCCATATGTCTATATGTGTAATTCCTGGTTGAGAGCATGTTTAGGAAGCTTAATATTAACATGATTAAGTTGTTTATTTGTGCTTTAATTTGAAGCATGCCCATTGTAGCCATTTGGCTTGATTTTTACCTATGTGTAGGTAAGGTGTTTTGTTTGTAGAATAAAGGGAACCAAACCAGGGATACCCAAATCCCTAGTTAGTCTTCATTTTGGTTTGGAAAGGGGGAAGATAAACCTTGGGTCTCTCTTTGTGTTTGGTATTGAAGACCCCAAGAGACAAACCTCATACATGCCTACAGGCCCCTAGACTCTGTTTTCTGTTGAAAAAGTGAAAAAATGAATTTCTACAGGTTGACCGAAGACTCAGGTCGGTTATGAGTGTTTTCTGGCTTAACCGAAATTGAATTTTGGTTAAGCTAGAAACACAATATAACCGAAATGCATTTTCAGTTATACTATATTTTATACTTTAATAATTTAGTAAAAAAACCAGTTTTTGCATGCTTGCTGATTTGTTGTGATGCTTACGCCGAACCGGGTGAACCAGCAGGGTTTCCGAGTCAACCGGAAACCCAAAATGGGATATGGGCTCTTAAGCCCAATCTGATTCCTTTGCGGGCCTTCCAACGGGGCCCACCCAGTCCAAGATCATTTGTGAAAATAAGCAAGATAATTAAAACAAATCCAATGGGCCAAACCCTATGTAAAACCATGAATTTTCCTTAAATAATATAATAAATTATTAAATAATATCCTTGAGAGTTATAATTGATGGAAATATTTTATTAATGTAGGGGATGATATAAATAGTGGAGATCCAGAGTTGGACACAGATCTGAGCGTCTGATCGAGAGATATCAAGGTAAGATTAATAATTAAAGTAAGCTGTATTTTGATTGGGCTATGCGTGGAATCATAGGTATATAATGCATTAAAGTAACCTAATTGTATACGTTTTGGAATACTCGTTCGTATTAAACAGCCGCAAGAGATAAACCGAGAGAGCGACTGTGCGACTGAGGGAGAAGAAGAAGGAAGGACGTTGGCTTGTGTTCTTCATTGCCTAGAGAGTATCTCACGTTTGTGAGTATTGTTGTTTAGAGAAGAGAAGGAGAAACAAAGTAAACAAAGGTAGGTGACACCGTTTTTTGTTTGTTTTTGGATTTACAATCGATTAATCTCCAAAGCATGTTTTTGTATGATATATTCATGTATTTAGTTTGATAACAATATTATATGTATGTTAGAATGACCTTGGACGTGAAAAATAACATTTTTACACTGTTTCTGAACGTTTTTGAGGGACCGCCGACCTCGACTGTGCTCGGCAATCCTGGGCGCTCTTAGGCGCTAGTATAAATTTTGAGACCGCCTGAGATCACGAAACGACTTATTGTCGACGATAAAAAATCAACTACCGCTTACCTTAGACTGCCGGGGCGATCCTAGGCGCTCTGTGCAGAAAATGCAAAATTTCGTAATTTCAAACCCTGATTCAATTCCAAACTATTTTTAGTAAATTTTAATCATTAATTAAGATGTTTTAAGACCAAAATAATTTATCAAATTTCCTGTTTTACAAAAAGATAAATTAGGGAGATATTTAGGACACTAGTTGCCAAACTTTGTATGAAACTGTGAATATAGTATTTGGAAAACTTGACTATTAATTGATTACTAGAACATCTCTAAACTACACTATAAACCAGATAATTATATAATAAGAATTCAGATCATAAGTTCAACTCAGTTAACCCGAATATTGAAGTGAATGTCAGATTTAACCTTTATATGCCGCTAGGCACCAACCCTTATAGAATTATTAGACTTTAGTGATATTTGGAGTCTAGTGGGCATAGGTGGTTATGAATCCATAGTTGTGGCTAGATAGCTGAGGGATATGTCATTTGGGTTGAGTTTCTCCCCTATGCGAACGCGCTTCCTTAGCAAGTTGGTTTGTTTGGGAAGGTCCTATGTCTGGAGGGACACCCCGGTGAGCCGCTGGTGATTCCCTGTACATGTGGATAAGCGACCATCTCTATGTATTGATTCTGGTGCTGCATGCTGGTGGTACATGCCAACTTTGATGGGTACGTGTGCAATAAGTCAGTGACTACGGCTCTTGTCTAAGCTACGCTGCATGGGACTTGAGTATCATTAGTAGCATTGCTCCTAAGCCGCACGGTGGTATAGCGATTGGTCGAGAGTCATCTCAAAAGGTTTATCTATCTTTGTGAGTCCTACAATGACACTAAAATCACAAACACAGTGTTAGCACCTAATTTTTGCACCCCCCAAAATAAAGAAAAATGAAAAGTCAAAAGTCAAACCCTGAGGGGGTCAAAATTTGACTTTTTGATTCATGTAAATTTGGCCATCGAACTTCATCTCATTGAAAAGAGTATTTCGACACGATTCCAACGCAACTGAATTTGCTGGAATCAAAGTCCAGATGAGAAAGATATGAACTGGTCAAACTTTTGGGGAGCAAAAAGTTGACTTTTTGCTCAACCCCAATTCAGCTACCAAACTTGACCCCAGTGGACAGGTGGTTCCAAGCCGGTTCCAACGACACTAAGTTTGCTGAAATCGGACACTGGATGAAGAAGTTATGAGCAGTTGAAGTTTCAGAAAAACTGCCCATGTGGCAAAAAGGGCAGCGAAAATGGAATAAACCAATAAAATAAATAAGATAAATGTGTTTAATAATATTTTAATAAAGAGAATCTCGCTTTTTAATAAAATAATCGGAAAAATCGGATAAGAATCTTGCAAAAAACCAAATTGAATAAAGGTTTGAAATCCAAACATTTTAAAAACGTGCTGGACCGTATTTGAATTACGGGCAGGGCATGCCCGTATTTAAAATACGGGCATGATTCTGGTAGAAGATACGCGTCGCTGTATGGCGGGACACGCGTCCTGTACGGCCGATTCGCGAGATTCGCACATGTGCGTTTTTCTCCCGTATTTGAATTACGAGCAAGGCACTCCCGTACTTGAAGTACGGGCAAGGCATGCCCGTATTTCAAATACGGGCACGGAAATTTTGCCTATAAATAGAGAGGCCACCCCCCCTCATTTGAACAAGCCTTCCCCTTAGGCCGAACCCCTCTCCTCCCCTGATATTTCTAAGGCAAATCTCTGCCCACATGCTGCCACCCCTAAACCTAAACTCCTTTTGTTCCCAAAATGCCCCTCTCTCACGAAACCATGCCTAAACCCTCTCTAATCTTCCTTTAAGTATAAACTCCTGCTACACCTCTTTCAAAATCAATTTAGATAATCTTCGGAGGACGCGGAAGCGCTGCTCAAATTGTTGGAGAACCATAACACCAACCAAAACAACTAATTACATTAGGGAATCTTGCTTGCTCAAAGAACAAAAAGAAAGAAAAGATGGTCATTTGGATTGAAAGAAGGAAATGCAGTATACTGAAGGCGCTGAGAATCCCCGCCGGCATCACTGGAACACCTAAGAAGGCCACGGAACTGATCCCAGGAAGAATCGGCGGCCAAAATGCAAAACTGGAGGCGCTCGTAAACTCAGAGCGGTCCAGTTTGGACCGTGTTTGCTTCACGGGCAAGACAAATCGGATTTCATCTACGGGCGACAGTGGACCGTATAGCAAATACGGGCAAATGTAAAAATAATGTAAAAAACTTAATTTTCGGCCCGGTTGGATCTATTCCAGCTTGAACCGGCCCCTTTAACAATTTGGGCTATCTTAAGCCCATTTTTTGGACCATGGGCCCAAATGGGCCCACCAAGACCTCCTTTCGGCCCACATGAGTGGTCCACCTTAGACTGGCCTATACCAGGCCTGTTTTCAATAAACAGGCCCGGGCCACTTGACCTTTGGCTAATGGGCCAAATCCAAGCCCACTAAGCCCATGGCATGTGTAAATAGTTTAAGTAAATAACCAAATGGGTTACCCAATAACCCAACTGGGCCCAAGGCCAAACCATGGCAACCCACGGGTCTTCCAACGGGACCCGGGTCCGACCCACTTCACTTAAATAAATAAGAAGATAAAATCAAATAAAAAAAAGGGACCCACACCTCCAAAGGGCCCCGCCAGACCCAATAAACAGCATGCTGGTCTAGGAAGGGTGAACTTGACTCAAAAACTAGGGAGACCCAAGGGACCCGTCAAATCGACGGGGCGGACCGGGTCTTTAGGGCTTCCCCGGATCGTAACCGAGGACTTAGCTAGAACTCTGAAAAGCTGCAGACCAGACTTAGACCCGATTAGGGCAAAACCGTGTCTGCCTGCACCTCTCAGGCAGTGGCGACTCCGAATGTCCCGAGGCACGCATGAAAGGTGCGCCCGGTGTGCGATCTAGGTCAAATTTAGGTGCGCACAGGTTGGCGACTCTGCTGGGGACACCCTCAACCCAGTCGGATCCTGGTTATCAAATGAGTCAACTTAGAAGGATATAGGCTAATTTAGGAAGTACTTTTTGTCCAACCTTAGTAAGGTATGGAACTCATGTAATTACATGATATTGGGGGATCCTGTCAAACGGACATGATAATCGCCTAAGGTAAGTGGTTTTTAACAGGGACCAATGTGACCCGCCCACTTACCTGGGGATCCACCCAAACCTTGTATTACATGTTGTTCTGCACTTTTACTATAAATGCGACATTAAGGAACCCTTTGTTGGCCCTTATCCGAGAATCACCCGAATAGACACAGCACTTGACCCCACTGCACATACAAACACCTCACTACACCGTGAATGAATTTTTTAACTACGTGGGGGGACATGCACGAGGGAGTCTACATGAATGATCCGAATTGAATGCAGTCTGCACCATGTGAATGCTCTTCTTAACCAAAACCTAGATCTCTCTAGCAGCCAGCCTTCTTCAATCGAGAAACTTACTTTTGGGATGGTATTAGCCCTACGCTCCCGTGGCTTGCAGGGGAAAGCAGGGTAAACCCATCTCCCCAGGTTTCTAGATTGTTCAAGCGCCATTGGTTTCTTGCCATGGTACGCGAAGGGTCTAGTACTTGGCTCAGACCCTTGAAGGCAGGTGCCTTGGGCTGGGTATCCTTCCCCACCTATAACTTCTGATAAACCCTGATGTGAGCATGAACATGAATGATCAAATAGGGGTAAAATTAATCTGGGGCATTAACCCCCGTCTTTATTGGTCTTAACCCTAATTTAACAAAATTAACTCGATATAATCCGTGCATTCAAGTTAGTCTTGGTTCAGTGGAAAGCCGGCTAGATCGGACAGAAATGGGTCAGAACAGGGGCAGAAAAACCCTAGAGATAGGATTTCAGCCCACCTGTCAAGTAGCAAATTTGTACCCTCCTTTTGGGTTCTCAACAACCCTAAAGGTGATTTTCTTTTCAGATTTATTCTTGTAAATTTTGCCCTCGAAGGCAAGTTGTAAATATTGTTTTCAGTCCAACACTAGGGGCAGATGAAAGAGCAGATAAAAGAACAGATGAAAGAACAGACGAAAGAAAAGGCCGGCTAAGACCTGAACATTTAAAGGACATAACCCTTAAAACCCATAACTTGAGTGCTTGGATTTGATTTCTGTGATTGATAATTGCATGAACTGCTTAGGCATTGATTTAATTTTTGCATAGACTAATTTAGAGTTTTTGGTGGAAAACCCTAAATTGACTTGGAATTTCAATCGGATAGTCGGCATGGCATCTTCATCCTCGACTGAGAGAGTTCGCTTCCCTAGGATAGAGAAGTGTGCTTTTGATACCCCTTGGATCCATTCTTGGATAAGGCAATTGCAAGGAGATGAACAAATTAAATGGGAACAAAAATACCACATGGGACAAACTCTGTCCCTGTTAAATGTGCCCATTAATTGGGACATGATTCAGGCGGCCCTACCTTTCTGGGATCCCCAACTTTCACTCTTTAGGTTTGGAACTAATGAGTTGACTCCCACAATTGAGGAATTTGAACTATTCCTCCGATTTCGTGACCATGGAGAACCAGCCAGACCAAGTCTCAAAGATAGCTACAAGAATGAAGCTTGTACTTTCTTTGGCCTACCCAGAGGAGAATTCCAGACTTTAGGAGGTGACCAAGCATTCACGCGGGTCTCTAAAACCTTCCTTGCTGAAAAGATAAGGGACAAAAAGCAGGAAAGACCCCGTGTTTGGTGGGACACCTTCACCCTCGTGGTGCTGTCACAGCTCTTCTTCCCTACTGGGGGAGACACCATTAATTTGGCCCTCATGGAAATTGTAGACCAACTCCAAGTGAAATTCCGAATTGCACCACTGATCCTTGCTCAGCTATATCATGCCTTGACCATGACCAAGAACGGAACTAGGAGGTTTTAGGGATGCGCTCCTCTCCTACACATTTGGCTTCAAGATCACCTGATGGTTGCTGAACCTGTCAGCCCACGTTATGGGTACGTCCGTGACAATGTCACATTGATGGCCCTAAGAGAGATTAGACCAGACTTACCCTCCAGAGAGGACTGGTTTGACCACTTTCTCCAGTTGAAAGGAAAAACTGATATAAGATGGGGAGGCACATTTGACCAAACATATACTCCCGTCATAGCTTTCAAGAAAAGACATTGCCTAGCCTTGATAGGCTTGACCCATGCCATGCCATACTATCCGATTCGAATTCTGAGACAGTTTGGGAAGTCTCAGGGAATACCGATCAAGGATGAGGCGGAAGGATTAACTGGCCCACTTACATGGGAATTGAAGAAAAAATTGATGAAGGAATGGCAACACGTGCACATACTCCAAGAGGACATTTTCACTGCATCCGACGTTCGTAATTACGAACAATGGATTGCTCGAGAAATTGGCCTAGACAGCCCACCTCCTCTCCATATCGTCACCTCTGACGATATCCCAGTTCCGCCCCCTGACACATACAGGGATAGGGTGGCCGAACTGCGGGAATTTCATTCTCGAATCCATCGTGCATACGTGGATTCCGAGCGTAAAAACAAGCAGGCCAATGAGGCCCTTCAACAGCAGCTTGACACCATGCGCAGACGCGCAAAAGAGGACCGACGTCTGCGGAATAAACTTCTGCGTGCCTTGAAAAGGCGAGACGTGTCCTCTTATTATGATGATAACCAACCTAGCTAGACTCTGGGTTTGTTTATTTTGTTTAATCATGTAATTGCTTGTTCTGAATTTTGGCATTGTACTTCTTTTTCCATGAAGAATTTGGTGATAAATTTAATAAAGTCGATTAAGACATCCCCCCAATTCCTTTTTCAAGCAATCTGGCCCCAATCCATCAACTTCAAAACTTTTAGGCGATCTGAATAAGGAACTCGCCAAAATTTTTTCTTTAAGCCCAGGGGTTCTGAATAAAGAACACCCAATTCCTACCCAATTTTCAAATCTTCAGATCCTGAACTTAAATCTTTAAGGGTTCTGAATAAAGAACACCCAATTCTTACCAATCTCCCTATCTTCAGAAATTATCAATTTCACCCCATTTTCAGGCGATCTGAGTAAAGAACTCGCCAAATTGTTTAAATCTTAAATCTTTGGGGGTTCTGAATAAAGAACACCCATTTTTGCAACCAACTCTAAAACTTTCAGGCAATCTAAATAAAGAACTTGCCAAGAGAATCTTTAAATCCAAGGGGGGTTCTAAGTAAAAAACACCCCATCCTTATCAACTCTCAAACTTTCAAGTTTCAAGTTTAAGTCTTAAAACCCCAGGGTTCTGAATAAAGAACACCCAATCCCTTGAGCTCAGATCACGCCCGTTTGATTTAAAAAGATCACACGGTCAGCCTTTGGGGCACTGATGCCACTGGTGTTTAAACTAGAAAATTGGCAGAGGATCGTCCTGGCATAGCATACCCCGTTGTGTGGCACCAAGGTCAAGCAACTAAGCTAACAACTAAAGGTACGCTCGGGTATCCCTAGCCAAACTCTTGGGGCACTGATGCCACTGGTGTTTAAACCAGAAAATTGGCAAAGGATCGTCCTGGCATAGCATACCCCGTTGTGTGGCACCAAGGTCAAGCAACTAAGCTAACGACTAAAGGTACGCTTGGGTATCCCTAGCCAAACTTTTAGGGCACTGAAGCCACTGGTGATTAAACCAGAAAATTGGTGGAAGATCGTCCTGGCATAGCCTTCCCCGTTGTGAGGTGTCAAAGTCAATGGTGATTAAACCAACGACCAGCTAAGACACGCCCGGGAACTACTAGCCGAAGTTAGGTGCTGAAACCATCAGAGATTAAACTGAAAATTGGTTAAGGTACACCTGGATGTTGCTGTTTAGCTCATCCCCTGCGGAGACTTTACATGGTCCAACCTCGTGATACTGAGCTCAAACCAACCTTTTAAATTACGGGTTCTCTCCCCCAACCGTTTGGTTAAAACAGATCAGCTTAGGGTTCCCTTTCCCAGCCATTTGGCTAAAATAGACCAGTCTAAAACGGGTTCTCTCCCCCAACCGTTTGGTTAAAACAGATTAGCTCAGGGTTCCCTTTCCCAGCCATTTGGCTAAAATAGACCAGTCTAAAACGGGTTCTCTCCCCCAACCGTTTGGTTAAAACAGATCAGCTTAGGGTTCCCTCTCCCAGCCGTTTGGCTAAAATAGACCAGTCTAAAACGGGTTCTCTCCCCCAACCGTTTGGTTAAAACAGATCAGCTTAGGGTTCCCTTTCCCAGCCATTTGGCTAAAATAGACCAGTCTAAAACGGGTTCTCTCCCCCAACCGTTTGGTTAAAACAGATCAGCTTAGGGTTCCCTTTCTGAGCCGTTTGGCTAAAACAGACCAGTCTAAACCGGGTTCTCTCCTCCAGCTGTTTGGATAAAACAGACCAGTCTAAACCGGGTTCTCTCTCCCAACCGTTTGGTTAAAATAGATCAATTCAGGGTTCTCTTTCCCAGCCGCTTGGCTAAAATAGATCACGAGTCCCTATCATTCAAACAAATTGATCCTTGATCCTTATTTAACAGTTAGAATATATCAGTAATCATGCGTATAAGTTGCACTAATATCTACTGGTTGCCCTTCCCAGGTACCAAAATTGCTTCTCGAAGCCCTTACCTGTTAAGATCCAGGAGAAGACTTGAGATGGAACAACCAATGGAACAGACCTCGTCAGGACAGGATCAGGCAGAGTCCAGCCAGACGCAAACAGTGACTGATCTACAACAAAGGATTGACAGTATGGGGACTATTATTCAAGAGTTAATGGCAGAACTAAGAGAACTCAGGATGGCTCCCCCAGCTGCACCAGTGACCCTGCAACAACCGATTGCTCCACCGCAGATGGATGCTCCACCACCATACCCTACGTACCCAGCTCCGTTGGTACCACCTCCGCCTCCGCAAGCTGTGCCTCTTCCTCAGGTAATTGCACCTGCCCAACTAGGGCAAGAAGAGGAAGATTGGTATAGAACTCAGCAGGCCCAGTTTGATGAAAAAATGGCAGCCACTAAGTCAGAGGTAGATACTTTGCGTGAAGAGCTGAAAAGCCTACGACCCAGTGCGGTCCCCATGGAGGCAACTTTAGAAAGCCTCTGCTTCTTCTCCGATGTTCAACTTCCACCAAAATTCAAGTGCCCTGACTTGCATCAGTTTGAAGGCACCGGGTGTCCGTTAAACCACCTAAGGTCATACTCTGGAGATATGTGTCAATATGCCAAAGATGAAAAAATTATGATACAGTTCTTTCAGAGATCGCGGACAGGGGCAGCATACAGTTGGTTTTTGGGTCTGGATAAGACTAAGATTAAGAGTTGGAATGATTTAGCCGCCAAGTTCATTCAGCAATACCGTTTGAACAGTCAGATTGTGCAAACTAGGGCTGAACTGCAAAGGTTGACAAAGAAGAATCAGGAATCTGTACGAGAATATGCCAAAAGGTGGAAAGAATTGGCGACCCTAGTCCAACCCCCACTACTTGAACAGGAGATGACCTCCTTGTTCATTGCATCACTTGGAAAGCCATTCTTTTCCCTGCTACTGGGGCAGAGTACTTCTAACTTCAATGACTTGATTTTGACGGCAGATAGAATTGAAGATGCAGTCAGGGCTGGAAAGATAGATGGTAGTGGCCAGGGCCCTACACAGAGAAGGGCTGCGACAGGACAGAGTAGTAGAAGTCAAGGGCAAGAGCCTAGGAGGTAGGAAACCCAGGCAGTTAATTATGTACAGCCAACACAACCCTATCACATTGCCCAGAGAAGTGAAAGTCAAGGGCAGCCTTTGAGAAGGACGAGAGAAGAGGCATAGGCAAGGATGAAGAGGGTGTTCACCCCATTGCCTTATGCACCTGCAGAACTATTGGCTACGCTGCTGAAGAAGGGGTACCTTCAAATCAAGCCTCCTAACCCCAGAATGATTAACTCACGAAGTTATAATACAGTAGAGAGATGCGAGTATCATTCTGGAGCTCCCGGGCATTCAACAAATCGATGCTGGGATTTGAGGCATTACATACAGGATCTGATAGACAGTAAAAAGATCTCTGTAGATCCCCCAGCACCAGCAGCACCTACTCCTACTGGTACGACCACTAACCCTCTCCCAGACCATAATAAGGCTTCTGGCAGCAGAACGGTACATCAGATCATCAGCGATCAAGGCAGTGAACTACAAGTTGACCCGTCCTTATTGATCGGACGACCGGGGCAAGTCGTCAGGATTCATCTCCAAGAAGGGGCAATCTATCAACAGATACATGTCATTAATGAAGAGGAGAATGAAGAAACCTTCATGGGGTTCCCTCTGGTGCATTTCAACTTTCCCGAACCAGAGCCTTTCTATCCTCCACCTGTCCCAAACTCACCCCCACTGAATATCTTCGACATGATGAACCCATTCAATGAGCCTGTGGACTTCCTACTGGAACCACCCACCCTCAACTTACACCACCTTCACCTTGACCCAACCTACTCCGCTGTGCCTCCACCTTACCAATTCCTACCCATGTACCATGATTCTACCATCACTTCCACTGAAAGAGAAGTTGATCGGATTACCCGTTCTGGTCGATATATCAACCCTAACCCTCCACCTACACCAGAGGAAGAGATTAGTGAAGAAAGAACAAGGAAAGAGAAAGGGAAGGATGTGGCTACTGAAATGCCACAAACCCATAAGAAGAAAGGGAAGGCCCCAGAAGAAGAGATTGAAAAACTCCACTACAGTGCCTTCACTCCGGAGTATGATCTAGTGCAGCAGTTGAATAAGACACCAGCACAGATATCCATTATGCGTCTCTTATTGGATTCAGACAAACATAAGGACGTACTTATGAAAATACTGGGCGATACTCATGTGCCTGACGACATCAGCCCTGAGCAGCTGGAGACAGTTATGTCTATAATTGCTACGCCAGAAGCAATCTCCTTTTCCTCAGCAGACTTGCCCCCTGAAGGCCATAATCACACAGAGCCTCTGTTTATCACTGTGAGGTGCTTCGACTTGATGGTGAGACGGGTCATGATCGATAACGGATCAGCTCTGAATATCTGCCCAGTCAGGACTTTCCACAGTTTGCAGCTGAATACTGATTTAATCAAACCTAGCTCCAACAATGTCCACGGGTTTGACAATGCCAAGAAGGATTCCCTTGGGGAAGTTACTCTGGAAGTTACAATTGCTGAGAGGGCCTCCTTAATTACCTTTGAGTTGATGGATATCAATGCCTCCTTTAATTTGCTGATTGGAAGACCTTGGCTACATCAAACAGGGGCAGTCCCGTCCACCTTACATCGAATGATCCGATTCATCTCGGGAAACCAATTAATCACGGTGCATGCAGAAAATCACAGAGAATTTGAACAAGGAGGGGTACCCGTGATTGATTATGAACTGCCTACTTCCCTGAACTTCCAAGCCATAGAAATGGTGCAAGTAAACAGCATTCCTACTCCTCTGCAATCAGACTTATCCCGCAGAAGGAAAAGGAAGAGCATGTTCGGTGCTGCTGAATGCGCCGACTGGGGCCTCCGAGTAGGAGAAGGTTTAGGCAAATACAAGCAAGGCATCAAGTCTGCAATCCAGCCCTATGACAAATCTGTGGGCTTTGGACTGGGGTTTGTTCCTGAACCTGAAGACTATGCCAGGTTATTTGGCATGAAAGCTGAACGGAAGAGAGCAAGAGCAGAAGGAAGGGACCCAAACTGGCCCATCTGTGTACATGGCCAATTATACCATCACTTTACCAATATGGAGAGGGAAGCTGCACAGGCCATTCAGAACATAGTCCCCCAGGGATGGGGCGATGAGTTCAATGATCCAGCGGAGCAAGCGGAAGCTAATTATCTGCAAAGGTTATGGGACGAACCTCCCTTGCCCCAGGAGACAGTTACAGAAGAGAACTCAGAAGCTCTCAATGGGGTGATGGAAGAACTGTCCGCTCTATTCTCTTGGCAGTCAGTTGACACCGAAAAACCAGCTATCCCTGAAGAGGCGTTTGTCTACCCATCAGATGATACTGAAGAAGAAGAGCCAGCTCAGTACATCTACATGATGGAAAGCCAAGACAGTTCAGGAGAACCCACTCCAAGGCAAAGGTCTCCCCCACCTCCCATCTGCATTATACACCCAAGTACCAAGGATGGTCTGGGTCAGATGTTCCAGAATATGCCCCAAGTACTGGGACTACCCACTGAACTGGCTTATCATGAAACTTATGGTAACTGGGCTCCTGACGAACATTCTTCCAGCAAGAGGGATGAATCATCAGTAAAGTCTGTAACTAAGGCATTGCCTAAGGTGGAACCACCCAACGAAGTCACCATTCGGGTACCAGGGACTATCATCTGCCATGGAGTATGGATCAGTGTATCATCAGAAGATTCAAGTTAGAATCAACCAAAGAAAGGCACAGCTGATGACCCCATCTGCATCTCATCTGATAGCAGCATCAGCATGATACAGACGGGGAAGGTGAATGCGGTGACTGCTGTAATTAAGGACAAGCACGCATTGCAGAACTGGAGTTCGATGCCACTTGCCACTCGCAAAGCCGAACTACCACAGGGACTTTCTTCCACTTCTGAAATTCCCCTTGTAGATATTGCTGCACTTTTTAATAAATGCGTGAAGTCTTTTGATTATTTTTCTGCTTCTGTGAATAATTCTGCAAATAAGCAAACCCAAAATCGCAACCTTAATATCAATCTCGACGCACACCCGAAAAATTCGGAGCACGAGATAGATAATCAGGCTGCCCAAATTAAACAAAAACAAAAAGGTCAAAAAGAACAAAAAGAAATCCAAGTGTCGAGCATGAATCAGATAGCGACACTTACTCATCACAACCCGATGATTCAGAAATTATCCCCAGTGTTTCTTTTGAACTTGAGGATAATGATGAACCATGGGAGACCCCACCTGAAATCCAATTTGCCTTAGACAGGCATGAAAAGGGTCTCCAGGCTAACATTGAGGAAACTGAACCTATCAACATAGGTGACACAACACATCCAAGGATTCTTCAAGTTGGTAAAAAGCTGACATTATTACAGAAAACGCAGATAACTGATTTTCTAAAATCTTACACTGATGTGTTTGCATGGTCATATGAGGATATGCCTGGATTAGACATAGATTTAGTTGTGCATCGGTTACCAATAAAGTCTGAGGCCACACCAGTGAAGCAAAAGCTCAGACGCATGAAACCAGAATGGGCCCTAAAGATCAAGGAAGAAGTTGCCAAGCAGTTAAAAGCTGGGTTCTTGAAAGTTACAGATTACCCAGAGTGGTTAGCAAACATCGTGCCAGTCCCCAAGAAAGATGGAAGGGTCAGGATGTGTGTTGACTACAGAGATCTGAACAAGGCAAGCCCAAAGGATGACATCCCATTGCCACACATTGATATACTGGTTGATAATACTGCAACTCATTCCATATTCTCCTTTATGGATGGATTCTCTGGGTATAATCAGATACGAATGGCACCTGAAGACATGGAGAAGACTTCCTTCATCACGCACTGGGGCACATGCTGCTACAAAGTAATGCCATTCGGGTTGAAGAATGAAGGTGCCACATACCAGCGAGCAATGACTTTGCTATTCCACGATCTGATGCACAAAGAAATGGAAGTATATGTGGATGATATGATTGCAAAGTCAAAAGAAGAGGAAAGTCATTTGGTGAACCTTGGAAAGGTGTTTGACAGGCTCAGGGAATGCAAGCTCAAGCTGAACCCGAATAAGTGTGTATTCGGCGTTACCTCAGGGAAGCTGCTTGGATTCATCGTTGGGAAACGAGGAATTGAGGTTGATCCTGTCAAAGTGAAGGCGATTCTGGAGATGCCTCCCCCATCCACAGAGAAAGAAGTGAGAGGTTTCCTTGGCAGATTACAGTACATCAGTCGGTTCATAGCACAGATGACTCCCGTGTGCAAACCAATATTCAAATTGCTAAAAAAGGATAACCCCGTGATCTGGAATGAAGATTGCCAAGAAGCGTTTGACAAAATCAAGGCCTATCTGATGAGTCCGCCGACTTTGGTTCCCCCTGTACCTGGACGACCCCTAATCATGTACTTGTCAGTCACAGAAACAGCGGCCGGATGTGTCCTAGGGCAGCATGATAATACAGGAAGAAAGGAACAAGCAATTTATTATCTGAGCAAGAAGTTTACCAATTATGAAGTAAGATACACATTGCTTGAGAAGACCTGTGGCGCATTAGTATGGGCAGCTCAGAAGCTCCAACATTATCTGCTCAGTCATACTGTCTTTTTGATCTCAAATACGGATCCCCTGAAATACATTTTTGAAAAGCCAATCTCCACTGGAAGGATAGCCAAGTGGCAGGTTATCTTATCTCAGTATGACATTGTCTACACCACAAGAAAGGCAATAAAGGGACAGGCAGTGGCAGATCACCTGGCAGAACACCCTGTGCCCGACTATCAACCACTTCTCACCGGATTACCGGATGATGAAATAATGTGTGCCGAGTCGGTAGAAAAGGAAACCGGATGGCAAATGTTCTTTGATGGGGCCGTCAACATCAATGGGAAAGGGATTGGAGCAGTAATCATTTCCCCAGAAGGAATCCATCATCCAATAGCAGCAAAACTCTTGTTCGATTGTACTAACAACATGGCCGAATACGAAGCATGTGTGTTAGGCTTGCAAGCCGCAATTGAAATGAATATCCAAGAGTTAAAAGTCTATGGCGATTCCTGTCTAATCATCTACCAAGTAATGGGGGATTGGAGGACTAAGGACCCAAAATTGGTGCCATATCAGGAACTGATTAAGGAATTGGAAGGACAATTCAAAACCGTGACATTTGATTATATGCCACGAGATAGGAATCAGTTTGCAGATGCCCTGGCAACACTGGCATCTATGGCAACCATCACTGGTGATACTTGGGTACAACCATTGGAGATAGAAGTGCGACGTTCTCCTGTCTACTGTTTTAATGTTGGGAGGAGCACGCCAAAAGGGGAACCCTGGTATGCAGACATAATGAGGTACCTGAGAAACAGGACTTTACCAGAAAATGCCACAGCATCTGAAAGGCGCACGATTCAGAAACTGGCAGGACAATTCTTCCTCAGTGGAGACAAGCTATACAAAAAGTCCTGTAATGATTCACTGCTGCTATGTGTAACAGAAGAAGAGGCACAACAGCTGGTTGATGAAGTCCATGGGGGACAATGTGGCGCACATATGAACGTGCATATGCTAGCAAGGAAAATTTTGAGAATGGGTTATTACTGGTTGACTATGGAACATGATTGCCATATCCATGTAAGAAAATGCCCATTATGCCAAGTTTATGCTGATAACATTCATGCACCTCCCAACACTTTGTACTCAATGACTTCCCCTTGGCCCTTTGCCATCTGGGGAATTGATATGATTGGAGAGATCCATCCGAAGGCATCAAATGGGCATCGATTCATCTTGGTTGCAATAGATTATTTTACCAAGTGGGTAGAGGCCGTGTCCTTTACAGAGGTCAAAGGGTCCCAGGTGCTGAAATTCATCAGAAACAACATTGTCTGTCGCTATGGTGTGCCTGAAGCACTTATCACAGACAATGCCAAGAATTTGAATAACAAGGACATGGACAAAATGTGTGAAGATATGAAGATCAGACATTTGAATTCTACGGCATATCGGCCCAAAATGAATGGAGCAGTAGAGGCTGCCAACAAAAATCTGAAGAAGATATTGGAAAAGATGGTAGTCACCTACAGAGACTGGCATGAGAAGTTGCCATATGCTTTGCATGCATACCGAACCTCAATCAGGGTCTCAACCGGAGAACCTCCTTTCTCTCTTGTATATGGAATGGCGGCAGTCCTTCCCATAGAAGTGCAAATCCCTTCGCTCAGAATCCTGAAGGAAGCAGAGGTTGATGACATTGAATGGGAAGAATCAAGGTTTGACCAGTTGCAGTTGCTTGACGAGAAAAGAATTAAGGCTTTATGCCACGGGCAACTCTATCAGCAGAGAGCAGCTCGGACTTATAACAAGAAAGTAATACCACGACACTTCAAGGTGGGCAACATTGTTATGAAAAAGATATTCCCCCACCAAGAAGACAATAGAGGGAAATTCAAGCCAAACTATGAAGGACCATTCATAGTACACAAAGTTCTGTCTAGAGGAGCACTAATCCTACAAGAGATGGATGGAACTATCCTTCCTGAGCCAATAAATGCAGATGCAGTCAAACTGTATTATCCTTGAGATCGTTCCAATTGGGAAATGAAGAGAGGCCATCCTTCACTCTCCCTCAAACCTGTAAATCCTTTCAAGCACCCCAAAAAGTTCTCCCCTAGTTAGACACTTTTGGGCCTGAAAATTTCTTTTCAAACCTAGTACAGGTGTTCCTTCACATCAAAAAGGGCATTCCTGGCCTTGCAAAAAAAAAAAGGAGAGAGCAATTGCGAAGAAAATCAAGAAAAAGAGAAGCAATTGCAAAGAAAATCAAGAAAAAGGAGGAAAGAGAAGAGTTGTGAAAAGCAAGATCAATATGAATTCCATACCAAAAAATAAGCCAGGATGTAAGCCCCAACAATAAAAGGAGCACTGTCCAAACCCATAAAGTTACAACCTTTTTGAGCCATTTGTCTTTCTTTCAAAACCCCCACCTAGCCTACATTTCGTCCTATCTTGAAGACCTCTCAGATCCTAAAGTGAATGATCTTGAGCAAAAACAGTCAAATCTGCATTTTCTGGTAATGACGGAATTGGATTCTCCCTGAAAGGACCAGAAATGGTGAAAACCCAAAAAGGGCGCTGTGGGCAAAAAGGGTCAGTCGTGGTTCTAAAAAAAAAAAAAAGAGAGAGAGAGTTGGTCATGCCTTGATTAGAAAGGGAAATGCAACAAAAACAAAAAAACAGAATGAACAGTGCACTGAGTGGGGACAGCCAAGCGACCTGAAGGGCCCAGATTGGCAGACTGTGTTTGAGTCAACGCTCCAAGGCCTATGATGACAAGGCTAAAAATACCAAGCACTCTAAGATGTGTCTAACTGAAGGATTGAATTTTATGATAATTGCAGGCACAAACACACACTACCACATCTGTGTTTTTCCGTAATTATTCTGCTTAACTATTCTTGGAATTTCCCCATCTGTGCTGCTAACCCGTGAAGAGGGGCTCATTGCCTTAATCAATAGCCATTTTAATTTTGATGAATTAAAGGCCTAGAATAAACCAACCCTGCATATCTCCAATGGAACAAGCACTGACATTTTGTTCCTTGTACAGGTTCAAAGAAGGAAGAAAGATGCAAGATGAACATAAGGAGGATACTTTGTTCCTTCATTCCCCAACAGAGGCTTCTTCCCTTTCATCCCCAGCAGAGTTCGGAAGAAAGAAGATCGTCAAGATCCTTAGACCCTCCAACAAAACTTCAAAATCAAAGAGGGACATCACAATAATTCTCAGAGAATCGTCTAGACAGATCATACTCCCACCAAATCCCCAGTGGATACTCATAAGTGGGAAGAGAAGCTCTAATACCTCAACAAGAGAAAGAACCTGGCAAGGAGAAGCAACAAGGAAAAGCAATAATGGGCCAATCCGCCCCTTCTTGTAAATTTTGATTCTCACTTTTGTAAATAGTATAGGCTGGAATAGGTGTGTGGTCTCCGAGATGATGGACAGCAGCGCGAAAGCTTCCTCCCGTCCTCCCACCGGCGCTCTCAAACCCATACCTTGGCCTATTCCTCTAAAAAAAAAGAAATCAAAACTGAAGTCAGTAAAAGCATTAAACAGAACAAACAAAAAGAAAAGAACATTGTTAAGTGCCTTGCATCAACGCCGAAACAGGCTGATGAGCTCAGATTTAATCCTATCTTTCTTTTCAAAAGACAGAGAACTAAGGAACAGCCCCTATTCAAACCCGAGAGAGGGTATAGGGATTCCAAAATCAGGAAGTGATACCAGACATCTGACACTTCCCCTTCATTAAAAACAATTCAGTAATTGAGCTCGTCGACCATGTCGACAGAAATGCAAGGTGCAAAAATAAGGTTCTTTTTCTTCTTTGCCGTTCATCCCCTAAGGTGACTCCAGCAAAGAGGGGCAGCTGTTTGCACCTAATTTTTGCACCCCCCAAAATAAAGAAAAATGAAAAGTCAAAAGTCAAACCCTGAGGGGGTCAAAAATTGACTTTTTGATTCAAGTAAATTTGGCCATCGAACTTCATCTCATTGAAAAGAGTATTTCGACACGATTCCAACGCAACTGAATTTGTTGGAATCAGAGTCCAGATGAGAAAGATATGAACTGGTCAAACTTTTGGGGAGCAAAAAGTTGACTTTTTGCTCAACCCCAATTCAGCTGCCAAACTTGACCCTAGTGGACAGGTGGTTCCGAGCCGGTTCTAACGACACTAAGTTTGCTGAAATCGGACACCGGATGAAGAAGTTATGAGCAGTTGAAGTTTCAGAAAAACTGCCCATGTGGCAAAAAGGGCAGCGAAAATGGAATAAACCAATAAAATAAATAAGATAAATGTGTTTAATAATATTTTAATAAAGAGAATCTCGCTTTTTAATAAAATAATCGGAAAAATCGGATAAGAATCTTGCAAAAAACCAAATTGAATAAAGGTTTGAAATCCAAACATTTTAAAAACGTGCTGGACCGTATTTGAATTACGGGCAGGGCATGCCCGTATTTCAAATACGGGCATGATTCTGGTAGAAGACACGCGTCGCTGTACGGCGGGACACGCGTCCTGTACGGCCGATTCGCGAGATTCGCACATGTGCGTTTTTCGCCCGTATTTGAATTACGGGCAAGGCACGCCCGTACTTGAAGTACGGGCAAGGCATGCTCGTATTTCAAATACAGGCACGGAAATTTTGCCTATAAATAGAGAGGCCACCCCCCTCGTTTGAACAAGCCTTCCCCTTAGGCCGAACCCCTCTCCTCCCCTGATATTTCTAAGGCAAATCTCTGCCCACATGCTGCCACCCCTAAACCTAAACTCCTTTTGTTCCCAAAATGCCCCTCTCTCACTAAACCATGCCTAAACCCTCTCTAATCTTCCTTTAAGTATAAACTCCTGCTACACCTCTTTCAAAATCAATTTAGATAATCTTCGGAGGACGCGGAAGCGCTGCTCAAATTGTTGGAGAACCATAACACCAACCAAAACAACTAATTACATTAGGGAATCTTGCTTGCTCAAAGAACAAAAAGAAAGAAAAGATGGTCATTTGGATTGAAAGAAGGAAATGCAGTATACTGAAGGCGCTGAGAATCCCCGCCGGCATCACTGGAACACCTAAGAAGGCCACGGAACTGATCCCAGGAAGAATCGGCAGCCAAAATGCAAAACTGGAGGCGCTCGTAAACTCAGAGCGGTCCAGTTTGGACCGTGTTTGCTTCACGGGCAAGACAAACCGGATTTCATCTACGGGCGACAGTGGACCGTATAGCAAATACGGGCAAATGTAAAAATAATGTAAAAAACTTAATTTTCGGCCCGGTTGGATCTATTCCGGTCTGAACCGACTTGAACTGGCCCCTTCAACAATTTGGGCTATCTTAAGCCCATTTTTTGGACCATGGGCCCAAATGGGCCCACCAAGACCTCCTTTCGGCCCACATGAGTGGTCCACCTTAGACTGGCCTATACTAGGCCTGTTTTCAATAAACAGGCCCGGGCCACTTGACCTTTGGCTAATGGGCCAAATCCAAGCCCATTAAGCCCATGGCATGTGTAAATAGTTTAAGTAAATAACCAAATGGGTTACCCAATAACCCAACTCGGCCCAAGGCCCAACCATGGCAACCCACGGGTCTTCCAACGGGACCCGGGTCCGACCCACTTCACTTAAATAAATAAGAAGATAAAATCAAATAAAAAAAAGGGACCCACACCTCCAAAGGGCCCCGCCAGACCCAATAAACAGCATGCTGGTCTAGGAAGGGTGAACTTGACTCAAAAACCAGGGAGACCCGAGGGACCCGTCAAATCGACGGGGTGGACCGGGGTGTCTTTAGGGCTTCCCCGGATCGTAACCTAGGACTTAGCTAGAACTCTGAAAAGCTGCAGACCAGACTTAGACCCGATTAGGGCAAAACCATGTCTGCCTGCACCTCTCAGGTAGTGGCGACTCCGAATATCTCGAGGCACGCACGAAAGGTGCGCCCGGTGTGCGATCTAGGTCAAATTTAGGTGCGCACACACAGGTTGTTACTATTGCCTACATGCTGGAGGCATATAATTGGTATATTGGTTGGATGTGACTATTTAGTGCATCCTAGTAATGTATGGATTATGCTATTGATTTCTGATATTGGATTCCTATAATAGAACTTGCTGAAATTTATACTTAGAACTGTTTATTATACTGTTTTGTATTCATGATCGATACGAATGGTTATACGAGCCTGTTTAGTCGAGATTGCTTAATCGTGCATGAACTGTTATTTTTATGTATATGAACTATTTAAACATGCATGTGTTACCTACTGGGATATTTGTATCTCACCCTATCTTTATTTCATTTTTCAGCTGGTACGTGAGAGGGGGATTGTGGGAACACGGCCCGTGGGGGTCGGTTCGGGTCAATAGAGTTGCCAACTGTGGGAACACGGCCCGTGGGGGTCGTGTTCCCACAGCTGGCGACTCCGCTGGGGATTTTGTGGGTTCAACCCTAGACTAGATTTCACCTATTTTTGTAATATTATTTGTTGTTTGTTTTATTATGTAGTTTTATTTTTTTTTAGAATAATTTGTATAATAATCTGTACACATGTGCATATACACACACACACCATAGATGTAATTGTTGTATTTATTGCTTTTATTATATTTGCGTGGGGTGATGCGCACGAGGGAGAATGCGCAAATGAACCATCTGAATGGTACATGAACATGCATAGCCATTAGATTTTATAGCAGCTTACCCCCCCCCCCCCCCACCAGTATAAACTAAACCCGGCTAGTAGTAGTCCAGCGTGCCCAAGATCGCAATCTGGGAAAGCGGGGCAGAACCTAGCCAGCCCAACCACCTAGCTTTGGCTAAGGGGTTGGGTTACCTCTTCTTTACCTATGAACCCGCATGCATACGTGGCGAACGTTGATGAAGTAGCATGTGATTTCCTTTTTAGGACTAATGCAACCAAATTTAAAATTGGTTAAAATTGAAAAGTCCATGAGGGGCCCACAACACCCCAACCCATTGCATTTTGAGTTAGACCTAGTAAATGGGCCCAATAGGCCCATGGATAAGGAATCTACCCAAATAAGCCAAGGGAGCCATCCCAGGCCCATGCATTGGAGTCCTAAGAGATGTGGGCTAGGCCCATTGAGTCTGTTTGAACTGTCCATGAATCCAAGTCTCGCTTTGAGAATGAAGCAGGCCAGATCAGAACAAGCTTCCAAGCCTAGATTAGGGTCTGATAGCCTACTCAGCCCAAGAAGACAAAATTGTATCATTTTTCTTTTAAGCCCAAGAAGGCAAGTTGTATTTTATCTTTCTTTTGTTTAAAGTGTCTATAATATTTGGCCCACGATGGCAAGTTGTAAACACGGCCCAGTTGGCCTGTGACATGTAATAAGACAGAGGCATGCAGATCAAGCTTGAACAAGCGGCAGAGACAGTGAGACAAGGATTCATGGACACTTCTCTTACACAAGTCAGTCTAGGTGTCATGCCATAATTGGCATATCCCATCTAGGATTTGCACACACATTTTATTTTATTTTATTTTATTTTTTGTTTTGCTCATCTGATTTGACTCATTTATGTTAAGTCTCCATCAAAGTCAAAGTTAGCATTTATGGGTATGCTCATATAAATGGTCTCATATGCATCATGACCAAAACCTGATCCACAAGTTGGACCCAACTCAACCCAGTGCACAAGATGGACCCAATAGACCCAGATGGAACCAAACCAAGCCGGAACCAAACCAAGGCCTAATCCCTGAAGGCCTAGTCCACAATATGAACCCAGTGAACCAAAATAGGTTAAACCAAAGTCCAATCCAAGAAAGTCCAATCGTTGAACCCAAGACCTAGCCTTGGTGATCCAGTCCACAAGATGGACCATGTTAAATACTCAAGAACCATTTTTCCACAAGTTGGATCATTATTTCCACAAGTTGGACCATTTCCACAAGGTGGACAATTTTTCCACAAGTTGGACCATTATTTCCACAAGTTGGACCATTTCCACAAGTTGGACCATTATTTCCACAAGTTCATTTCCACAAGTTGGACCATTTCCACAAGTTGGACCATTTTTCCACAGGTTGGACCATTTCCACAAGTTGGATCATTTGTTTGCCCAGTAGAGGGAATATCACCCTTACCACTACCCAGACCCAACCTGCTCGGTAGAGGATATGGCATGATTCCCAATCCTTACCACCACTCAGGCCCTACATCATTTCCAATAACACTTTGAGGGTCCATCACCCTTACAGATACATCATGCATTCTTTTCATCCATAGTACTAATATTTTGATTTTATTTCACAGAGGCTAATATAATAGCATCTCAAAAGCTTCCGGCAAGCAGAAGCCCTTATCTTCTAAGGTCAAGAAAAATGAATACTCAGCAGCCAACCAACTCATCATCTTCAGAGATCCAAGAATTAAAGGAGCAGGTCGCTAGTCTGACTAAAATAATCGAGCAAATGATGCAGAATCCGAATGGGAATAATCATGCTTCCACCTCCCAACCCCCACCTCAAGGCCATGCACCTTTACTCCCTGTGCACCTTCAAGAAGCAGTGGAAGTTGAACATGAAGAGGAGGAAGAATTGAGAAAGCAGAAAGCACTGGAGGAGAAGATTGCTCAAAGGTTCGAAGTTATTCAGGAGAAATTAAGACAAGTGAAAGGAGTGGATTCCTATAGTGCTATGGATTTCGAAGACCTTTGTTTTTGTCCTGATCTGAAGCTTCCATATAAATTCAAGTGCCCAGATTTTGAGACGTATGATGGAACCGGCTGTCCCTTGTCACACTTGAAATTATACTGTGGAATGATGAGTCAATATGGAAATAATGAGAAGCTATTGGTACAACTGTTCCAAAGGTCACTGATGGGATCTGCTTTGAAATGGTTCTCAAACTTAGATCATGGGAGAATCCAGACCTGGAAAGACCTGGCTAATGCTTTCCTGACACAATACAAATTTAATTCGAAGATAGTTCCTGATCGCTATGATTTGATGAGGATGACAAAGAAGAAGGAAGAAACAGTTCGAGAATATGCTCATCGATGGAGAGAGATGGCAGCACATGTCCAACCTCCGATGTCTGAACCAGAAATGATCACAGTATTCATCTCCACGCTGGGGCAACCTTATTACGGTCATCTAGTGGGGCAAACAGCAACAAGTTTTGCAGGGTTGATTCAGGTTGCAGATAGGATTGAGGATGGAATCCGTTCTGGAAAAATTATTGACTACAGTGCAGGGCAAGATTCAACCTCTCAACATGGGATTATGCACAAGAAAGGGGTAAATGGATCTCGAAGATATGAAGGAAAGAAGGAAGCTGAACCTGAAGTAAACCAAATCCTGAATCAACAACCCTTCAACATTAATGTTGGGATGACCAAAGGATCAGTAGAAGAAGCAGCGGCAAAACATCAAGCAAGGAGAAATCGAGTGTTCACTCCTCTACCATACAGGCCTTCTGAAATGTTGCCGAAGTTACTAAAGGGAGGGTACCTTTCACAAAAGCAGCCACATCCAAATGCATCTCAAAGTCCATATTACAACTCTAATGTCACTTGTGATTATCACATGGGATATCCAGGGCACACAACTGATGCATGTTGGCCTTTAAAGCACACCATATAGGATCTGATTGACAATGGCACAATTGTACTGAACAATATCCAGCCACAACCAACTCCTGTTTCTGGTATTAACAAGAATCCACTCCCCGATCACAATATGGCAAGTACATCAGGAGGAGTAAACATGGTGTCAACTGACAATGTTGCTGACAAGATGAAGTATCCTCATGGGTCAGTTGTTTGGTGAAAAGTGGAATAAGCTACTTTATATCCTTTTGAACTCTTTTTTTCAGTATTGCTACTTCTTGAAACATTTTATTTTGAATATGGAATTTTGCCAAAATGGGGCAACACATTGAACTCTATGGATTTATTCAGATAGCGGAGCACATTTCTCAATATCTCTATTCTGTCAAAATAAATATCTTATGGAAGTGCCTTGTAATAATGAACAAAAGGAAAAATTGAATATGAGATAGAAGAGGTTGATCTTGGCATCGAACTCAACTTTGATCTTATGAGACTCGAAGGGAAGTTCGACGTCGAAATCAACCCACCACCTGAAATCCAACATATGGTGGATAAGAATGAAAAGGGAATTCAACCTAATATCAAGGAAATTGAAATCATTAACCTCAATACCAAGGACAGCTCCAGAAGTGGAGATCTGGATTTCACTTTCCTCCCGACAAAGAATGGAAGTGATTGATTTCCTAAAAAGCTTATAAAGATTTTTTTGCATGGTATTACCAAAATATGTCAGGGATGGATGAAGAATTCATTGTTCATAGACTACAGCCTTGACCCAAAAAAAAAAAAAAAAGGAATGAAGTAAAAGCTCAAGCAATTCACAATTGGTGATTGACAACTGGGGCAAAAGAAAATGATGGAGATATATGTTGATAATGGATCATTCGATAGTCTTGAGAAACATTTGTGATTTCTCCAAAATTTTCGTTGATTTGTATGTCGACAGGGGTAACTATATGGGATAAAAGCAATATTACATGTTGAAGTTGAAATTCCGTCGTTGAGAATCCTTATGGAAGTAGAGCTCGATGAAGCAGAATGGGTCCAAGCCAGATATAATCAGTTAAATCTGATCGAAGAAAAGAGACTAAAGGCACTATGTCATATCAGAAGAGAATTGCAAGGGCTTACAACAAGAAAGTTAGGCCGTGGACTTTTGAACCGGAAGATTTTGTTTTAAAGAAAATGTTGCCACATCAAATGGATTTCAGAGGAAAGTTTCGACCCAATTATGAAGGTCCGTATGCTGTCAAAAAGGTATTGACTAGAGGAGCTTTGATATTGGCAGATATGGATGGTGAAATACTTCCTGAACCAATCAACTCAGATGCTGTGAAAAAATATTATGCCTAAACCAGGACAAGTTTTGAAATGACCAGAGGCCGTCTTTGCTTTTCGTATTCCACAAAATGAAATAAAACCCTAGTTAGACCAGTTGAACCTTTATAATCCTTTTATTTACCTAAATCAAGGCTTGCAATTTCACACTGGGGCAAATTCGGAAATGTTTACAATGGGGCAAGTTACAAAAAAGGGGGGAAAGAAGAAAGAAAAAGGAAATAAAGTGTCAAAAAAAAAATTTTTTTTTTTGAAGAAGAAGAAGAAAAAGGGAAATTGGGATAAGGAAATGAGAGGAAAATTGGGATAGGGAATTGGAAAGGAAAGGGGAAATGAAGGAAAATAAGGAAGTGGAAAGGAAAGAGATGGATAAGGAAAGTTGGTACAAAAGGATATTCCAGTGGCCTTGCAAGCCTTGATTGGACCCATGAATTTAAGAAATTTTGAGCCTAAAAATCCCTTCTTTTCTAAACCTAAACCTTAGCCTATGTTTCGTCCTATTTGTTAAGTCCTCTTCGATCAAATCATGTCTTGGAAATGGAAAAATTATACTGATAAGATTGGTAATGAAGGAATGATGGTCCAAATGTTCAGAATGAATGTGCTGATAATCTAGTGGTAGTGTTGTGAAGAATCTTCAAAAAAAAAAATTGATGATGAGCAAGGCAACCAGTTTATGACCTCATACCGGTGATTCTCAGAATGGATGGCAATATCTAGATTCTTCCTCCGACTAAACTTGGCGATTCCATGCTTAACAGTCTTGAAGCAATATGATCTGTTCTAAGGGAGAAAATGGTATCTAGATTGAAACATATGGAGAAATTCACAAGTACTAGGATGGTTAATGATAAAGTTCCCTTAATCACAAATTCCTAATTCATGTTACTTCTTCTCATTATTCAGATTTCTCTTTTGTTCTGCATTATTAGGCTTTCATATTTTGTTTGTTAAGAATTTGAATAAAATACTGTGAAATGCCCAAATTTATCCTTAGAAAGCAGAAGAGATCAATTTGATCATCCATAAACAGAAACAGGTATAGAGTTGTTTTCAAAGGAGAAGGTGCTGAAAATACAGGAGCAGATCAAAGAAGACTTTCTCAGCAAATGCAAATCTGTATGATTCATAAGCAAGAAAATCTTCCTTAATGAATGCAAAACAAGAAATCCATAATGTGGATGAAGAATTCTTAAAAGAGGCTTGAAGCGAATACCAGTTCTCAGTGATGTGTAAGCTCAAATAAGAATGGTGCCAAGAATAGAAGACCTCCCAGGGAGTTGAGAGAGCTGCTCAAAAGGTTCAAAGGGTTGAGGTGATGGCCCTAATGTAATTTTTTCCCCACTTTTGTAATTTTAGGGATTTCTCTCTCCAACCCAGGCATCACTCCATTCTCTATCATACCTCCACTCTCATCAGAAAATTCCTTTGAATCCAATCAATTCCTTCTTCTCATCATTATTCATTAGAGCCAATCAAAGAGAGTCAAATCTAAAAAAAATAATAATAATAATAATAAAAAAAATCATATCAAGGCCTCCAAGATAATATAAGAAATTGGAAAATCATTGAATGTCAAAATGCATTGAATTTTGTTTAGAAAGGTGATCCATGTAAGACTTCGGCATTGGACACTTTGTAAAATAGAAAGATAAAACACTATGTAAGACTTCGGCATTAGTGGTTTTATCCTCTATTAAAAAAAAAAGCATTCAATGATTTGACATCTTATTATGTTTCCCAAAATTAGGGTTCCTTTAGTCTTTGCTGTTTGTTAGTAACTAACTCCAGCAAAGAGGGGCAGTTGTCAGAACCCCAATTTTGGGGGTTTAATTTGCAAAACAGAAAAATGACCTTTTTGAAATAAAAGTTGAAAAACAGGGAAAAAGTGAAATTCTCAAAATTAATTTTTGCACCCTGAACTTTTTAAAACGACAAAAGAGATTTAATTTTTTCAAATTTACAAAACTTTACCCCTGGTCTTCAACGAACAAAACTTTCCTTGTTTTGTTCGTAGGTTGCTGTTTTGCAACCCAAATCAAGAGGGAATCAGCCTAAATTAATTACCAAGTTCAAAGAAGGTGATTAAGAGGAAAATTGGAAGTTTTTTTTAGGTTTTTAACCAGTTTTCAAATTTCAGAAGTTTCCATGGCAAAACTTTCCGAAATCAGATTCCTTGCTCTTGAGTTCTCCTCCTCTCTTTCTATTTCTTCTCCTAGATTCGAGAATACTCCAGAAAATCAGGGGATTACTTTCCATTTGGCCGGAGCTCTCACCCTCCCTTTCTCGTTTGAAAACGGCAACTCGCCCCCTTTAAAAAGGGATGAGTTGCTCCTAGCAGAGGACAAAAAAGAAAACTCTCATCTGTGGGGGAGATTCAGCAACAAAACCCTCCACTTCTCTCTCTCGCCTGCTCTCTCGCTCTCAATCTCTCTCGCTCACTGTCGTGGCCCTAACCGCAAACATCTGCAGCTACTACCCCAATATTGTGGGAATAATCTCATCCTGTCGCACTGTGTAAGGATCCTGTCATTGCATCCTTCTATCGCAGCCCACCTTGTCGCAGTTTTAGCTTCCTTTTGCTATTATTCTAGCAAGACAAGCTCATAGGTAAGTGCCGTAAATCCCTTATGGTATTCCTCTAGTTAATCATAACATGTTTGCTAAATTCCTCTGTCTGAAATGTTGCTTGGTTGGAGAGGATTAGCCTCCAGTTGACATTGTCTAGAAGCGAGCCAGGCTACAGTTTTGTACAATGTATGTTCTTCGTTTGTATTATTCCTTTCTATGTAATATAATTCTTGATATTTTTATGCATGACTTTTGTTATTGTTTATCTAAAGAAAGAATAAAACATAGATTATAATTGCTATGCAATTTGTACGAAGAAGAAAGATCAGCCGTGGAGATTACATGAATCAGTTAGTAAAAAATAAGGGCTCACTTGCTAATGTGATTTCAAGACCAACGTAAATGGGACGTGTGTCTCTTATTATTTGTAAGTAGTTGGATGATTTGTTCCTAGCATTACTTGATCTCTAATAGTTATTTCGAAATTTCAGGATTCTTATTTTCAGACAATATAGTAAAAATTTTATATAAATTCTAGGAAATTGTAATTGGTAAGATTAAAAAATGTATATATAATATTCCCCTTACAAAAGTCTAGCAAACTTAGGTTTTAATGAATTTAGAAACACTTGTAAAAATAAAAAAAAACAAAACTTTCCTTTCTGGTAAATTAGAAATTTCCCTTTTTAGGTTTGTGGAAACATTTAGAAAATTTCCCTTTTTAGAAAATTAGAAACTTTTCTTTTTTAAAAAATTAGAAATAATTACCTTGTATAAATTTTAACCAACTTAGAAAATTTTCTTCTTTTTAGATTTGTATATTATCAAATTTAGAAACATTTAGAAAATTAGAAGTTTTCCATTTTTAGAACATTAGAAACTTTCCTTTTTTTAAATATTTAGAAATAATTACCTTGTATGAAATTTAACCAACTTAGAAAATTTTCTTCTTTTTAGATTTGTATATTATCAAATTTAGCAACATTTAGAAAATTAGAAACTTTCCTTTTTAGTAAATTTAAAAACTTTCCTTGTTAATATTTAAGAATTTGTAAAATTTTAGAAATAAATTTTTTGTATAAAATCTAAGAACTTTAGAAATATTTCCTTTTTAGGGTTTGTATATTAATAAATTTAGAGACCCCTAGAAGTTTAGAAACCTTCCTTTTTTAGAACCCTGTTTTTAGAAATTTGTAAAGATCATATTTTAGAAATATTTCACTTGTATCAAATTTAGCAAACTTAGGAACTTTCCTTAATATTTGAAAATATTTAAAATTGTAAATAAATAATTTATTTTCAAGGTGAAATCTAGATAAGGTAATTGGTTCGTTGAACCAGAGGTGGTTGGGTGCCTAAAACCTTCCCAACCACTTAATTGAACCCCCTAACCCAGAAATCTGGTTAAACCAAATTTAAAACTCCCATGAGATTAATTAATATTTCTTGGTGTCCATCCACACCCGAAATCAAACCATGGATGGTGGCGACTCTATTGACCCGAACCGACCCCCACGGGCCGTGTTCCCACAGGGATCATAGTATTGATTTCCAGGGAGAGATAGCTGATTATTCACCGGAGGATTATTATTACCCGGATTTGGTTTGAGGTTGTGGATTGTCATGGATTTAGTTACTTTATTAGATTATTATATTTCATTTGGGTTTGATGTATTAGAGAGATGAGAGATTAGTGACCTTTTATTTTACCAGACTTAAATATTGATTTTGATGGTTAACTATATTAGTTTCTTGAGGATTTTAGACTATACTTCCGCACATACATGTTCCGCACTCTGATAGTTAATTAATTGAATGGATTATTTAATTCTTTAGTTTGGTATATTCTTGATGATTATTTGATATGGGCCAGTAACACCTCGGATTTGGTTGTTGAATTGAATTCGGGTTGCTACAGTAGCGAACTGGGTTCGGGTTGGGTGCCGGTTTGCACTGACCAGGGTTCGGGGTGTTACACCCTATGAGGCTCACCAAAGCCCAAAAATGAAGCATGCAGGCTTAGCATAGGGATGGTTTGGCCGTGACTGCGGGTGCGGGCCTATAGGGCCTACTAAGCCCATCAACCCCACCAGATAGGGTCCAACACCTTGACCCATTTTAACCATGGACCACCCAGTCTGAGTCTAGACTAAAGGGCCCCAAGCCCAAGGTCTAGCCCACTTTGAGAATTAAAAATAAGATAAATCCAAATAAGTCATTTGGTAACCACTGTGGGCCTGCCTAATGGGCCCACAAACTAGTCCAACCAGTCAAGAATAAAATGTAACTTGATCTTTCAAACTGAACCCTAAAGTGAAATCAATTGAACTAACCAAAGCCCAAAGGGCCTCTCAGGTTAGACTGAGGCCCACTAGGAGATATGTGGGCTTAACCAAGCTCACCAAGGACACCGTGGGGCTTCCAACGGGACCCACCCAATCAGACAAAGACCACCTGAATTAAACAAGATAAAATCAATTAAAGGGATCCACACCATTCAGGTGGTCCCGCCAGACTTAACCAAATTAGATGCTGGATTAGGAATCGGGTGAGAAATTGGTGAATTGACTCAAACTAGGAGAAACCTATGGGACCCGTCAACTGATGGAGCGGACCGGGTTGTCTACGGACTTCCCCGTACCGTAACCGAAAACCTACTTAGAATCTCAAGCCGCAGACCCCCCCAATAGACAAACTTAGGCACCCAAGTGTCCGCCTGCACCCCATTAGGTGGTGGCAACTGTAAACCTTCCCATTTTACCCTCCCGGAGGCACGCATGAAATCTGTGCGCCCCGCCGTGCGATTTCCCATGCACGCACGGAGCCCAGATGAAGGATTTATGGGCAGGTCAAGTTCCGGAGGAGTAGAAATTGACTTTCTGCTCAAACCCAGATTAATGGCGATTTCTATCCCAAAAGGAAGGAAATGTTGACACTGTTCTGATACAACTGAGTTTGCCAGAATCGAGGTCTGGATCACGAAGATATGAGTAGATTAGGGTTTCGGACGCGAGTTTAACTTTCTACTAAAAAACTTGAATTTACTGCAAAACCCTATCCTAGTAGACAAAGGAGGCCAACCCGGTTCCTACGCAACTGAGTTTGCTCGAATCGGAGTCCTGGATAATAAGTTATGAGCAAAACAAGCAACCCTAAAAAACTGCTGTGAGACATGGGAAAAATCAATTCAATGACTTTCTGATCATCACGCGGGATTGGTTAAGAACACAGAGTCACCATCATTCTGTTTAGGTGTGAATGGACACCAAAATATCAAATAAGCTCAAAAAGGCAAATTTAGGGTAAAAATAACCCTATTAAAAAAACAACCAGAGATGGGTAAGGGGATTAGGTTATGAACAAGGGAAGGTGTTAGGCACCCCTATTCATCCACACAAAGTGGTTGTCAGGTATTGTTCATGTTTTTCAAAGGAAAAAAGGCTTGCTACAAAAATCATAAAAAATCACAAAAAAGACAAAAGTGTATGGTTTTTTCATACGAATAGCCTGATTGATCCAGAACTTTCAAATATGATCATACCATTCCTAGGGTTTCATGATTAAAATAAAATAAAGATAAAATCAAATAAAACCAATCAAAAGTTAAAACTTCAAAAATCTGGCTTCAAGTTAAATTTTAGAAATCTAGAAAAATATATTTTTTATAAAATATTGCAAAATTGAACTCGAACATTCCAGGACATAGATATAGCCCAAATTTCACATTAAATCAAGAAATCAAAACCAAAAATACCCACGTTGATGAAGAACATCAAAAGGGGAGAACTTAGACCGTAGGGTCTTCTTTCAAAAGTGAAAAAGGACTCAAAAACACATCATGAAACTCTAGGAGTTACTTTCAGGCCTCTGAATCCAGATCTATCATATAGATCATAATAGATCCAGGATCTTAGCCTAATATCACAAAAATCACGAAAACAGTGCTGTAGGTGCAAAAGTGTGAAAAATCCAAATTCTAGGAGAAAAAAAGGATTTCATGCTATCAACATCATAATAATCATGGATTCATAGGATTCATTCAGATTCAATCACTAAATCATTAAAACACTAGCAAGATATCCAAAGCAGCGACATCTCACAGATTTGAGCACACGGGGGTCTACCCTACGGATCCACCAGTTCTCTTTTCCCCTAGCTCTCTCTTCATGTTTTACGGCTAGAGAGGATTCTTGAGGTACTTGGAGACAAGTTTGGGTATACAAACACAATCAAAGGCCTTATTTTATGAAAAAGGAGAAAAATAGATATGGGGTTCTATTCTAGGGATCCACCTATTCCCCTTTCCCCTAGCTCTCTCTTCACGTTTTACGACTAGAGAGACTCTTGAGGTACTTAGAGGCAGGTTTAGGAATACAGAATAAAAGATGGCCTTATTATACAGCAATGGAGAAGATCCTATTACTTCTAGAATTGAAGACAGAAAATAAAAGGGAAAAGGGACTTACCTGGATTGAGCAAGCCGAGCAGCAGGGATTCCTCTCTTCTCTTGGAGCTCCTTGGACTTCAAATTTTCATAGCCTTTTGCTTGAGGAGAGGCCCTCTATTTATAGCAAACTCAGGGGCATGGTTGGTCCAGGGTTTGGCAAGATAGAGTTTCAGATTGAATTAAACACAAGGATAATGCCCATCCATGGCCAACAAGGATAATCCGAACGAATAAAAGATATAATTCGCTCATTTAAAGAGATATTAGATTGAAGATAAAGCTCAGAAATCGAGAAAGGATAAAATTCGCACAAATCTAATGCGCCCGTAAATGTATTACGGGCAAGTGGTGTCCGAATTTGTATTACGGGCGCTGCGTGCCCGTATACAAAATTCGGGCGCGCTCAACCCGTAGATACAATACGGGCAAGGCTTAAATTATTGAATTCCATGCATTTTTGGCCTGTTTTAAATCCCAATTACATGTTTTCATTATTTTCTCATTTTGTAGTGCAATTTGGGGTGTCTACAACTGCCCCCTCTTTGCTGGTAATTGGAACCAATTACTAGCAGAGAGCAAAAAGACCCACCAATTGCACTTTTTGAGATTTTTTTTAACTGATTGCATTTGGCAAGGATTAAATGGATAATTTTGGAAAAAGAATTTATTGCGGAAGATTTGCTGAAAAGTCCCTAATCTTAAGGGGCAAATCCTACTCTCTAGTCTCACTGAGCACTCGTGGCTATGAAGTGAGATTTGAGACAAAATTTTTAAACAAAAGTGGGTAAGGTGGCAATCCTTGCAACTTACAACTAATACAAACATTAATTTCCTGAAAAGTGTGGAGAAAATGATGAAAAATGCAATTTTCTGCTTCGCCCGTATTTGCATTGCGGGCAGATGATGCCCGTAATTTGTATAAGGGCGAAGTGGACCGTGTTACCTTTACGGGTGCCTACTGCCCATATTACTTTTACGGATTTTGGCTTTCTTATTAACCGCGGCTGCGAACTCATTTTTCACTTTTGCTCGCACTTCAACCCTAATTCCTCTACGCCCGTATACTCTTCTCTGGTCTTCTTCTCCGCACGTCTTCTCCGGCAAGACAACCTATTAGATCAAAACCTCCTAATCTCACTAGGTACAATGTTGTGGATTCCTTCTATGATAGGTGGGTTAACTCCATGACCCTTGATGAGGAAATTCGCTGGGATTCCATCCACTTAGGCCACATCCTACACATCCCTAAAATTCCTTTTAAGTGGGAAATCATTGAAGCTTTGATTGGACACTGGGTTCCTGAATTGAATCTCTTTCGCTTTGATGACAAAGAGATGACTCCTACCATAGAAGAAATTGAAACCATCCTTGGCCTAAGGTTTTCTGGCAACGATTGGGATGTGCCCTTATCTAGATCCATGGACCTTATTGAAGCTTGGCAAAGACTTCAAGATCTACCCAGTTTGGACAGTTCAAGAGATGATCAAACAACATGGTTACCATCAAAATCGGGTATGTTTACAATGCTCTCTGCCTACACCTCTCTCCTTGAGGTTAAACCCGACGTTCCTTGGCACTCATTGGTTTGGCACCATCTACCTATCCCGAAACACTCTTTCCTCCTCTGGTTAGCTATCCATGAAAAGTTGTTAACCAAGGAAAGGTTACTCAAATGGGGAGCTATCAACCAAGCTACTTGTATATTCTGTAGAAGGGATGTGGAGACCCATGACCACCTCTTTTTTGCATGTGTCTACACCAAGAGAATTTGGAAGGATGTTCTCTCTAAAAATTGCATCAGGCTATCTAATAGGTCATGGAAGGATACAATCGACTGGGTGCAACGCAAGGCGACTGGTAAAGGTTTCTCATCAACCCTTCTCAAGCTTTCTATGGCAGCTGTCATTTACCATATTTGGTGTGAGAGAAATAGAAGGGTCTTCACCAACAACTACCTTCCGCAGGATAACTTAATGACACTTATCATTCGTGATATCAATCTCAAGCTATACTCTGCCAACTTTCCTATCATTGATACGCCCAACAACAGGGAGCTTGCATATCATTGGGGACTTGAGGGGATCATTTCCCACCGTGCACCGTAATTTCTTTGTTTTGGGTTTATATTTGCAGTAGCATTGTTCCCCGTAGGGTTGTTTTAATGTAATTTGTTTCATTGTTTAGGTGGGTATGCCCACCTTGGTCTTGTAAAGTTGTTACCTTTACTAATGGAAAACTTACTTACTTTCCAAAAAAAAAAAAAAAAGGTTTTCTGAAAAAGTTGTGAACCCGCCCCTAAAGCCTAGCTACAAAAAGGAGGCCTCCACCTTCTTGGGTATAGGGAAGAAGGACTTAGGAAATTTTGATACACTGCTGACCTTGTCTAAGATCTTTTTGACTGAAAAGCTTCTAAGAGGTGAGGACAAGGATGCCCGGTTTAATGCTTTGACCTTGATAGTGGTCAACCAGTTGCTCTTTCCACGGGGTGACGACCAGGTTGACTTGGCTCTTATCTCAGTTATCTACCAGGTTAGGGAACGTGAGAGATTGGCCCCTATGATCTTGGCAGAGATATACCAGGCCCTGACTGACTGCTATTTCAGAAAGAAGAAAAGCTTTCTTGCTTGCGCCCCTATCCTATAGGTAAAAGAGAAATATATTATTCTCTTTTTTTTTCTTTTTCTTTTTTTTTCTTTTTCACTTCTTTTCTTTTCTCTTTTCTTTCTTTTTCTTTTTTTTCCTTTTGAAATAAATTGAACTTCTCCCCTTTTCTGCAGCTTTGGTTGCTTGACCACCTGAGTCAGGTTGAAGAAATAACTCGCCGCTTCTTTCCAAGATTGAAAGTTCCTGTTTTGATGAGCAATAGGGAGTGTCCTAACATCCAAGGCGGCAAGCAAGGATGGTTCACTTTCTTGGGTACTCTCCAGGATGATCAAGTAAGATGGCCTGGCACTTATCAGCCCAATCCAGAGACAGTGAGCAGCTTCAGAGATAGGAACTTTCTGGTCCTGGCAGGCTTGAAATCTGCTGTTCTCTATCTTCCTTTGAGGGTTCTTCGACAGTTTGGAACGACCTAGGGAATTATGATCCCAACCGGCTATGAGAGCTTTGTAGGGCCACTTACACCAGCCACCATGGGGCTAAATGCTCAATTAATGAATGACTGGTCCTATGTTCGCTTTCTGCGGGGTCCAGTCTTTTCTGAGTCCCATGTGAAGGACTATCATTTCTGGATCAAAGAGCAGGTGCAAAGTCATGCCCCAGTACCAAAGGATCCTCCTGCAGTTCTTCCCCCTACTTATGAGGACATTCTTGAGTCTGAAAGAGCAACCCACAAGCGGCTTCAACAAATTTGGGTATGAGAAGCACAAAAGCTCAGGATAAAGGGTATTGATCTGGAGAGGCAACTTGAAGAGCAGAGGTCTTGCCGCATTGCCATGGAAAAGAAACTTGAAGAACAAAGATAGGCTCATCGCTTTAAAGTACGAGCGAGGCGGAAGAAATATCAAGATTCCTTGGCTGATTGAAGATCAAACAATCTCTTTCAGATGAGATTATCTCCTTTTTGAGCGATCCTGATGCAGAGGGAGCTTCTGGAATCATTGCAACTTAGGCAGCTCGGATTAGGGAGCTTGAGGAGCAGTTAGGGAATAGGGCTTAGATTCTTTTTTTTATTTTCTTCTTCTTCTTTTTTCATACTTTTATGCAAAAGCAAACTCCAATAGTGGAAAGACAATAGATTTAATTCAAAAATAGGTTTTATATTATTGGCCTCAGAATTCTCAGATGCTTGTAAAAACATAAGTTTTATGAAAAAGTATTTGATTTCTCATCACTGGCCAAAGTATAGTTTTTTTTTTAAGAGCTGATCCAAAACAGTTAATCACATATAATCAAAGTAATTAAAATCAGGTTGAATAATGAAAAGGGTAGTCCAAGCAATAGGGAGAAACCAAATCTGTCTATCCTGTGACCTTTAGAATCATCCCCAAATGGCTTTTTATTCATGATTGATCCTGCTAATCTGTTCAGTTTCTGGTGCTCATGCTGACTTCAAATTCGGACCACATGATCAACTCAACCATTTATTCTTCTTTCTTTTCTTCTGTTTTTTTTCTTCCTTTTTTTTCTTCTTTTTTTTCTTTTTCCAATATTGCCCCTAGCGCCAATTACGGTTTTCACTAAGGCCGGCTTCTGCATTCCGTCATCACCAATCTTACTCTGAAAGTTGAATGAACATACTAAAATCACCGAGGACTTAAGAATAGGATGAAACAAAGGCTAAGCTCGGTTTATGAAAGAAAAGGTATTAAAGGCTCAAAATTTTCTAAGTGTGAAAATAGGTCAACTGAACTTACAGTTATGATGAACTTGACCCCATTCCTTTTTTTTGTATTTGGCTTTCATTTGCCACTATTTTTCTTTTCTTTTTTTTTCTTTCTCTTTTTGTCCCTATTGGCTTTGCCCCTATTGGCCTTGCCCCAGTATAAGACTGTAAGTCCAGTTTAGGTTTATCAAAGAAGACGAACAGGCTCAAATTGGCTTAACTAGGGATGAAAATTTTGGGAAATATAGAAATATGGCCTCAGATCATTTCTTAGTAATATTCATTCAAGGAAAATATCTCTTTACTGCATCAGAGTTAATTGGCTCAGGAAAATCTTTCCCATCCATTTCTGTTAAAATGAGAGCACCCCCTGACATGACCTTTTTGACAACATAAGGCCCTTCCCAATTTGGTTTGAATTTTCCACGAGGGTCTTCCAAAAAGGGTAAAATTTTCTACTAAATTTCCTTCTTGGAAAGTTCTGGGCTTCACCTTCTTATTGTAAGCCCTGGCCATTCTCTTCTGATACAATTGGCCATGACAAAGTGCTTTCAAACGCTTTTCCTCTGTCAAATTGAGTTGATCATTTCTTGACTGTATCCATTCAGCTTCTTCTAATTCAGCTTCCATTAGCACTCTTAGTGAAGGTATTTCCACTTCCACTGGTAAAACTGCTTCCATTCCATAGACCAAGGAGTACGGGGTCGCCCCAGTAGAAGTCCGGATTGAGGTTCTGTAGGCGTGTAGCGCAAGTGGCAACATTTCATGCCAATCTTTAAAACTCACTACCATCTTCTGAATGATCTTCTTTATGTTCTTATTTGCTGCTTCCACTGCCCCATTCATCTTTGGTTTGTACGGAGCTGACTTGTGGTGGGTGAACTGAAACTGCTCACATATTTTCTTCATCTCTTTGTTCTTAATATTTGAAGCATTGTCTGATACTATGGCACTTGGCAAACCATAGTGACAAATGATGTTGTGCTTCAAAAACTTAAGAACATGGCTGCTTGTGATGCTTGCATATAAAGCTGCCTCTACCCACTTGGTGAAGTAATCAATTGCTACAAGTATAAACCTGTGTCCATTTGATGCCTTTGGAGAGATCATTCCAATGACGTCTATACCCCACATGGATAAGGGCCATGGAGATGTCATGTTGTGCAACTCACTTGGGGACGCATTCTTATTATCAGCATACACTTGGCATAAATGACACCTTTTGACATGTATATAGCAATTGTGCTCCATCGTCGACTAGTAATATCCCAATCGCGGAATCTTCTTGGCAAGCATGTGCCCGTTCATATGGGGTCCACAATCTCCTCCATGTACAGTTTCAACTAACCTTTCTGACTTGGTCTTGGCAACACATCTGAGCAGGATATCATTGTGTGATCTTTTGTACAACTGCCCACCACTTAGTAAAAACTGGCCTACCAACCTCTGTATTGTTCTTTTCTCAGTAGAAGTGACGTTTTCTGGCAGACTCTGATCATTTAGGAAGTTCTTAATATCTTGAAACCATGGTACTTCTTCTTCTGGGGTTTCTTCTAGAACAAGGCAATAAGCTAGTTCATCTCTGACTTCAATTTCCAGTGGTCTAATATCAACACCTTCTGGCATACTGACCATTGAAGCCAATGTTGCTAGAGCTTCCGCAAACTGATTTTTGGCCCTTAGCATATAATTGAAGGAAATTAGAGTGAATTTGGTGCTTACTTCTTCTAAATACTGGTGATAGGGGATCAATTTGTGATCCTTTGTTTTCCATTCACCAGTTGTTTGGAAGATGATAAGACTCGAATCTCCATATACGTCAAGTTCCTCTACTTCATGGTCTAAGGCTGCTTGTAACCCAATTATGCATGCTTCATATTCTGCAATATTGTTTGTGCACTGGAACCTCAGTTTCACTGCAATTTGGATGTGTGCCCCATCTGGCTTGATCAAAACTGCCCCTATTCCATTTCCGTTCATGTTGGCGGCCCCATCAAAGAACGTTTACCAAGAGCTTTCACCTTCTTCTTCTTCAGTAAACAGGATTGCCTCATCAGGAAAGTTGGTCTTTAAGGGTTGGTATTCTGGTAAAGGGTGTGCAGCTAAGTGATCAGTAATGGCTTGACCCTTAATGGCCTTCTGAGTGATATATGTGAGATCAAATTCAGAGAGTAAGAGCTGCCACTTTGCCGTTCTGCCAGTTAAAGCCGGTTTTTCAAATAGATACTTCAAAGGGTCCATTCGGAATATCAATAAGGTGGAATGACTAAGGAAATAATGCCTCAGTCTCTGAGTTGCCCATACTAAAGCACAACAGGTCTTTTCCAAAGGGGAATACTTTGCTTCATATTCTGTAAACTTCTTGATTAAGTAGTAAATCACCCTTTCCTTTCTACCTGTATCGTCATGCTGCCCCAAGACACACCCCATTGACGTCTCCAAAACTGACAAGTATAAAATCAATGGTCTTCCTGGAGTTGGTGGCACTAGCACAGGTGGATTCAATAAATACTCCTTTATTGTGTCGAAGGATTCTTGGCAATCGTCATTCCAGACAGTCAGGTTATTCTTTCTTAGAAGCTTGAAGATTGGTTCACAGATAGCAGTGAGCTGTGCTATAAACCGGCTTATGTATTGAATCCTTCCAAGAAAACCACGAACTTCCTTCTCCGTTCTAGGTGACGGTATTTCAATGATTGCTTTAGCTTTAGCTGGGTCAATCTCAATTCCCCTTCTACTTATTATAAAGCCCAATAATTTTCCTGATGTAGCCCCAAAGACGCATTTCGCAGGGTTAAGCCTTAGACTATATTTTCTGAGTCAGTCAAACACCTTCTTCAAGTTGATTAAGTGGTTTTCTTCTTCACATGATTTGGCTATCATATCATCCCCATAGACCTCCATCTCCTTATAGATCATATCGTGGAATAATGCTGTCATGGCCCATTGGTAGGTTGCCCTAGCATTCTTAAGCCCAAATGGCATGACAGTGTAGTGGAAGGTACCCCAAGGTGTAATGAAAGCTATTTTCTCTTGATCCTCCTTAGCCATCTTAATTTGATTGTACCCAGAAAACCCGTCCATGAATGAGAACAGGCTATGTACAGCAGTGTTGTCCACCAATATGTCAATGTGTGGAAGTGGGAAATCATCCTTTGGGCTTGCCTTATTCAAGTCTCTATAGTCTACGCACATTCTGACCTTTCCATCCTTCTTTGGTATTGGTACTATATTTGCAAGCCATTCAGGGTACGTGGAGACCGCCAAGAATCCCGCTTGGAATTGTTTAACCACTTCATCTTTGACCTTCAATGTCCATTCCGGTTTCAACCTTCTCAGTTTCTGTTTAACTGGCTTAACATTTGGCAGAATTGGTAGCCTGTGCACAATCATATCAATGTTTAACCCTGGCATATCCCGATACGACCATGCAAACACATCTTCATAATCAGCCAAGAACCGTATCATTTCATCACGCTGTACCTTAGATAGACATACCCCAATCTTCACTATTTTCGGGTCATCTTCGGTCCCTAGGTTTATTGATATGGTCTCTTCAATATTGGGTTGGACCCCTTTTTCATGACGCTCCAATTGATATGTGATTTCTTTTGGAGGGTCGTCTTCTTCGTCCTCGGTCTCTTCTTCAACCCCTATTAGGTCAAAGTCGAGCTCGAGGTCGAAGTCATACTCAACCTGATCTAATTCCGTTTGCTTATATGGTTCATAAGTGGTTTGGACCTTTTTGAAAAATTTAATATTTCTAGAAAAAATTGAAAAATCTTTTTGTGTTTTTTGAGAGCCTTCTATAAAATCTTTTCATGAAGACAAAGACTCATTAAAACCTTCAGGAAAAGAGCATTCCACTAATGGAGTTTTTTTTTTGGAAGCCATGTCTGTTTCCCAAACAAACGCGGCTTCAAAAGTAAAGGGAGTTTCCTCCCAATTGTTCAACATAAAAGAATCTGGGGCAGGGGTACAAGCCTGCTCCTCAAGCTCAGGGTCCGCATCTAAAATCACTAGTACTAGGTGAGTTGCATCGCCTGCTTCTTCTATAGAGCTTGTCCTAGATGGAACTTCTACTGCAGCCCAATCAATGAAGGGTAGCTCCTCTGCTCCTTCTTCTTGGTTGCCTTCAGTCATGGCAAAAAAGGCTCCAACGTCCTCGGAAAAATCATGCTCCTGTTCTATATGTGGCCCAGGCCCACCCAATGCTTATGGAGGTGAAGGTGGAACATATGGTTGCACGATTGAGGACTTGGGTTTCTGGAATGGGTTGATGTTATAGTATGGGGGTTTGGATTGATCCTGGGGAGGAGACAGCTGAATCATATGAGAAAGCTTTGGAAAAGTTTCCCTGATGTAAGGGAATTTTATGTCTTCCATCTGCCTCTGTATTTTCCAATTCCTTGGCTTGGACCCCAATCTTGCTCTGTGGACCATCTTCTTAACCTTTACCGGTTCTATCCTTCCTTGCAGGTTAACCCCCAGACCTTTCCCGGGTGGAAATTGTACTTTCCCAGCACTTTCTTGACCATCTTCTCAGCACAAGTCAATTTCCCTTCCTTTTCTTGATACCCCCCAGGTATAAAATTGACAGTTTCAAACTGGAAAGAGTGAAATGTCATATTGTCAGCAGTCATTTCCATGTTTATGTAGGGTACATCAGGGGACCACATGGGAGGAACCAAGTTTTCAGCTAATCACCTTTTGCCCTCTAATATATTGGCTCTTTGGTGGATGATAGATGGTATAGCCCTAGCTGTATGAATCCACGACCTTCATAGGAGTAGGTTGAAGGCTGCAGGTATATCCATCACTTCAAATGTGATGTTAAAAATATATGGTCCAATAGTGACCGGCAGTTCAACCTCCCCTAGGGAGTGTGTTTTAGAGCTATCAAAGGCTTTTATGATTCTTCCATTCTGTTTGATTTTATTTTGCTCCAGACCAAGCTTAACAAAGGTTATTAATGGGCAGACATTTAGAGCCGACCCATTATCAATCAAGACCCGGGCTATCATGCAACCCTTACTGAGCACAGCTATGTGCAAAGGATCAACATGATGGTACCCTGCTGGGCTAATTTCAATTTCAAAGAAAGTTATGACATTATGGGATAAGATCTGCCCAACCATCTTGCCTAGTTGGTCTGGTTCAATGTTTTTAGGCACATGTGCCCCCTGAAGTATCCTTAACAAGGAGTCCCTATGTTTTTCAGAATTTAACAATAATCCCAGAGTTGAGATCTGGGCAAGGACTTTGTTCAACTACTCGACAATATTGAACTCACTCTTTTTTATGATTTTAATGAGTTCAGCAGCCTCACTGTCAATTACCTGGAGGGCATCATTCCCTACCTTAGCCTTTCCTTTTGTTTTCTCTTTCTCAGCTTCTTCCTTCCCATTTTCTTTCTGTTTCTCTCCATCACCTATGCATTTTCCCGACCTCATCATGAGGTTTACTTCTTTCTTGCTTTCTGCCTCAGCTGCAGGGAATGTAGTGGTGAAGGCTTCGCTGTAGTTCCATGGTACAGCCGATTCAGAGTAGGAAGGTTTTGGGACATTTATCACCAAGGGAGGAAGTTTGGACTTGGACGATGAAATTTGAGTAAGAGGAGTATCAACAACCAATGGTGGACACTGTTTTGGTTGAGAGGTTGCAGAAGTGACTGCTGCATTGAGATGGTCACAGTTTATGACCAATAGCGGTTTTGATAGAGTGGGTGAAAAATGGGTGGATGGATTGCAATTGATTACCAGAGGTGGATTTGCAATATTCAGTTGGGCCATGAGAGAGGAGGCCCGGTCCAAAGCAGAGCTAATATTCTCAGCAGCAATCTCATTCTTTCTTGAAATTACATTTATTTCTTTGGTATCATTTCCTCTGTCAAAATACACTTTGACCGTTGTCCCTATAGGAGCAATTAACTGAGATGGGTCAAAGGTTATTTTATTAGAGGAGATGACCCCTATAACATTAGACGGGCCTGCCCCATGATGCTGGGGCAAAGGGTTTTGGCCAATGTCTGTTCTGGGAGGATTAGGAGCCCCTGTATTGAAAGACAGGGTATTCTGGTCAAGCAAGTCCTGAATGGCATGTTTCAAAGGCCAACACTTGTCAGTAGGGTGCCCAAGTGCACCCATGTGGAAATCACAAGTGGTGGAGGGGTCAAAATTTCTCCCCTTTGATGCATTCGGATTGGGTTCTCATAAAGTGATATATCCTGCTTGCAATAAAGTGGGTAGCAACTGAGACGGAGTCATTGGAATAGGGGTGAAAACCCTATTTCTCCTTGCTGCGAAATAGGCATCCCTTTGCTCTTTAGTAAAAGCCCTCTTTTGGTCTAAGGGTGCTGCTGGAACATTAACCCTCATGAGGGCCTGGGTAGATGGAGCAGATGGAGTGGGAAAATGAGCAGGTATATTAATCTGTATGGGCTTGTTAGGGCCTGACGGTGGCTGTACCATGTTTACCTCACCTTCTTTCTTGTTCTCATTCTTTTTTATCCCGCTTCCTTTCTTCAGATTGGTGTCCTATTGACTGACCATGGCAGAATGGTCAATTATTTTACCTGACCTGATCCCGTCTTCGATTCGGTCAGCCACTTGGACTAAAGCCACAAAATTAGTGGTGGTCTAACCCACCAGGTGGCCGTAGAATGGTTGACCCAATGTACTGATGAAAGTAGAAATCATCTCCTGCTCTAGCATGGGTGGCCTAACCTGGGAGGCAACCTCCCTCCATCTTTTGGCATACTGCCTTACAGATTCGTCCCTTCCCTTACTCATTCTCATTACGTCGTACCTATCTGGCACGATCTCTGAATTGAACTGGTACTGAGCTAAGAAGGCATCTGCTAGGTCCTTCCATTTTCTGATCTTTCCGTGGTCTAAGGTGGCAAACCACCTCAAAGCCGTTCCAGTCAAGCTCCTTTGAAAGAGCTGAATCAGTATGCCTTCATCCCGCCCGAACTGGCATAGGGCACCGCAGTACAACTTCAGATGGCTCATGGGGCAGCCCGTGCCATCATAATTATCCAAGTATGGGCACTTAAACTTGGTTGGCAGGTTAACATTAGGGTATAGTCACAAGTCTTCAAAATTGGTGTCCCCAAAGTTGTTCACCCCTTTAACCTCCCTCAGTTCGTCTTGGATCATTTCTAGTCGGTGCATGAATTTCCTTTCCATTTCTTCCCTCATCCTTTCTTTTTTCCTTTTCTTTGTTTGATTCAATGGTCTCATCCCTGATCAGTATCGGTTCAGGGGTGGGTTCATAAATGGGTTTAGGAATAGGTTGAACCGGAGGTGGAATATTGATTTGGGGTGGAGGTGCTGGGTTGGAAGTGGATGCTTGGTTCTGGGCTTGCACTTGTTGGGCCTGCACCGATAATATGTTCTCTAGCATTCGAGCTAGTCCTGCCACCTACTCGTGGAGCAGGGCTACATCTGGGTGAGGAGCATCAGTTTCATTCTCAATGGGATTTATGGCGCGAGCTCTTGATCTGGTTACAGGAGCTATGGTTGCAAGTGTACTTGGTACCTGGAAAGAATAAAGATAAAGATAAAATATCAGTGCCAATTTAATCTCATTCACACACCTATGAATGCCTATGTGCAAGCTGGGTGAACACGAGTTTGGATTTGTTTATTTATTTGCTTATCTTTTTTTTTATAGAATTGTTGGAATATTCTAGGGCTTCCAACAGGTCCCACAAAAAGAGAAAAGGATCTGAAATTCAAAGGCTTTCAGAGGCCCAGGGATATTTTTGGGAAAAGTCTGAAATTCAAAGGCTTTCAGAGAACCAGGGATATTTTTTTGCAAAAGGTCTGAAATTCAAAGGCTTTCAGAGGCCCAAAGATTTTTGAGAAAGGTCTGAAATTCAAAGGTTTTCAGAGGCCCGGGGAAAAAGATCTGAAATTCAAAGGCTTTCAGAGTCCCAAAGGAAAAAGATCTGAAATTCAAAGGCTTTCAGAGTCCCAAAGGAAAAAGATCTGAAATTCAAAGGCTTTCAGAGGCCCAGAGGATAAAGATCTGAAATTCAAAGGCTTTCAGAGGCCCAAAGGAAAAAGTCTGAAATTCAAAGGCTTTCAAAGGCCCAAAAGATAAAGATCTGAAATTCGAAGGCTTCCAGAGATATTTATTTATTTTTCTGAAGCATTTTATTCAAACTCATTTCCCTTTATCATCATTTAAAGGTTAAAGGAACAAAATTTAGTAGGAAAAACTGATTAAAATTAAATTGTCTGCGAAAACCGCATGTACAGTACGGTCCGGCTGTGCGCACCTAAAACCTGGATCCTAGATCGCACACCGGGCGCACATTTCGTGCGTGCCTCGGGACATTCGGAGTCACCACTGCCTAAGAGTGCAGGCAGACACGGTTTTGCCCTAATCAGGTCTAAGTCTGGTCTGCGGCTGTTCAGAGTTCTAGCTAAGTCCTCGGTTACGATCCGGGGAAGTCCTAAAGACACCCCGACCCGCCCCGTCGGTTTGACGGGTCCCTCGGGTCTCCCTGGTTTTTGAGTCAATCTCACCCTTCCTAGGCCAGCATGCTGCTTTATTTGGTCTGGTGGGACCCTCTGAAGGTGTGGGTCCCTTTTATTTTGATTTTATCTTTTTTATTTATCTAAGTGAAATGGGTCGGACCCGGGTCCCGTTGGAAGACCCGTGGGCTACCATGGTTGGGCCTTGGGCCCAGTTGGGTTATTGGGTAACCCATTTGGTTATTTAAAGTTTATTTATTTACAATTTATTTGGGCTTAATGGGCTTGGTACGAGCCCATTAGCCAAGGGTCAAGGGGCTTGGGCCTGTTTGTTGAAAACAGGCCTGGTATAGGCCAGTCACAATGTGGGCCCTCAAGTTGGCCCAAGGGGGGTCTTGGTGGGCCCATCTAGGCCCATGGTCCAAAAATGGGCTTAAGATAGCCCAAGTTGTTAAAGGGGCCGGTTCAGGCCGGAATAGATCCAACCGGGCCGAAGAATTACATTTTTTATGTTATTTTACATTTGCCCGTATTTTCTATACGGTCCACCCTTGCCCGTGAATAAAATCCGGTTTAGGCTTGCCCGTGAAGCAAACACGGTCCAGACTGGACCGTTCTGAGTTTACGGGTGTCTCCAGTTTTGCATTTTGGCCGCCGATTCTTCCTGGGATCAGTTCTGTGGCCTCTTCAAGTGTTCCAGAGACCTTGGTTAAACTTCTGGGTTTCTTCAAAATGCTATATTGGCTTCATTAGGCTTCCAAAGCCATCTTTCTTCATCTTTCATGTTCTTTGGGTCTTGGGCTTCTTTCCCTCTTTTGTTTATCCAACCAACCACATCCCTCATTCAAGAAAGAGGAGGAGATATTACAAAAATACATATATCTTCAAAGGAACAAAATGAGTAGTTAAATTCATTGATTAAAGTGTCATTTAGACCCTTTCTTCCTCCTTTTTTTTTCATGATGATCATCTTCCTGAAGTTGGCCTCTCATATATTTCAAAAATAGCAATTGGATTAGTGGTCACAAGAACAAAATGTAGAAAAGAAACTTGAAGAGATTGAAATTGATAATGTTATATTGTAAAGTTTAACATACTTACAGTAAGATTCCTTTGTTGGTTCCAATTGAATTGGGCAGCGCTTCCGAGTCCTCCGGGAATTCTCAAAACGGTATGGAAAGGGTTTGGTTAGGTTCCTCAATCCAAGAAGATGAAAGGTCAAAATTTAGGCAAGGTTTTGGGTGTTTGGGCATGGTTTTGGGACATAGGGGCAATTTGGGCATTAAAAAGGTTTAGGGTGGTGGAGTGGTGGCATGATGGCAGGGTTCGGCCGTGGGTAGCTTTAGGAGGGCAGGGGTTATGGCCAGGGGAGAGGGCTTCTTCAAATGAGGGGGGGTGGCCTCTCTATTTGCCCGTACTTCAAGTACAGGCGTGCCTTGCCCGTAATTCAAGTACGGGCGAAAAACGCACATGTGCGAATCTCTCGAATCGGCTGTACGGGACGCGTGTCCCGCCGTACAGCGACGCGTGTCTTCCACCAGAATCTTGCCCGTATTTCAAATACGGGCATGCCCTGCCCGTAATTCAAATACGGTCCAGCACGTTTTTAAAATGTTTGGATTTCAAACCTTTATTCAATTTGGTTTTTTGCAAGATTCTTATTCGATTTTTCGATTATTTTATTAAAAAGCGAGATTCTCTTTATTAAAATATTATTAAACACATTTATATTATTTATTTTATTGGTTTATTCCCTTTTTGCTGCCTTTTTTGCCACATGGGCAGTTTTTCTGAAATTTCAACTGCTTATAACTTCTTCATCCGGTGTCCGATTTCAGTAAACTTAGTGTCGTTGGAACCGGCTCGGAACCACCTGTCCACTGGGGTCAAGTTTGGCAGCTGAATTTGGGTCGAGCAAAAAGTCAACTTTTCGCTCCCCAAAAGTTTGACCAGCTCATATCTTTCTCATCTGGACTCCGATTCCAGCAAATTCAGTTGCGTTGGAATCGTGTCGAAATGCTCTTTTCAATGAGATGAAGTTCGATGGCCATATTTACTTGAATCAAAAAGTTAATTTTTGACCCCCTCAGGGTTTGACTTTTCATTTTTCTTTATTTTGGGGGTCAAAAAATCAAGTGCTAACAGCTGCCCCTCTTTGTTGGAGTCTCCTTAGGGGATGAACGGCAAAGAAGAAAATGAACCTTATTTTTGCACCTTGCATTTCTGTCGACATGGTCGACGATCTCAATTACTGAATTTTTTTTAATGAAAGGGAAGTGTCAGATGTCTGGTATCACTTCCTGATTTTGGAATCCCTATACCCTCTCTCGGGTTTGAATAGGGGCTGTTCCTTAGTTCTCTGTCTTTTGAAAAGAAAGATAGGATTAAATCTAAGCTCATCAGCCTGTTTCGGCGTTGATGCAAGGCACTTAACAATGTTCTTTTCTTTTTGTTTGTTCCATTAATGCTTTTAGTGACTTCAGTTTCAATTTCTTCTTGATTCTTTGAGTTTTTTTTTAGAAGGAAATAGGCTAAGGTATGGGTTTTCGGAGTGCAGGTGGGAGGACGGGAGGAAGCTTTCGCGCTGCTGTCCATCATCTCAGAGACCACGCACACCTATTCTAGCCTATGCTATTTACAAAAGTGAGAATCAAAATTTACAAGAAGGGGCAAATTGGCCCTTTATTGCTCTTCATTGTTGCTTCTCCTTGCCAGGTTTTTTCTCTTGTCGAGGCATTAGAGCTTCTTTTCCATTCAAGAGTTACTCCACTGGGGATCTGGTGGGAGTATGATCTGTCTAGATGACTCTCTGGGGATTATTGTGATGTCTTTCTTTGCTCTTGACGATCTTCTTTTTTTTGAGCTCCGCTAGGGATGAAAGGGAAGAAGCCTTTGCTGGGGAATGAAGGGTCAAAGTATCCTCCTCATGTTCATTTTTGCATCTTTCTTCTTTCTTTGTGCCTGTACAAGGAACACAATGTTAGTGCTTGCTCTGCTTTATTAGGGATATGCAGGGTTGGTTTATTCTAAGCCTTTGATTCATCATAATCAAAAATGGCTACTGATTGAGGCAATGAACCCTTCTTTACGGGTTAGCAGCACAGCTGGGGAAATTCCAAGAATAGTTAAGCAGAATAATTACAGAAAAACACAGACATGTTAGTGTGTGCTTGTGCCTGCAATTATCATAAAAGTCAATCCTTAAGTCAGACATTGATTAGAGTGCTTGGTATTTTTAGCCTTGTCATCATAGGCCTTTGAGCGTTGACTCAAACACAGTCTGCCAATCTGGGCCCTTCAGGTCATTTGGCTGTCCCCACTTAGTGTACTGTCCAACCTGTTTCTGTTTTTGCTGCATTTCCATTTCTAATCAAGGCACGACCAGCTTTTTTTTTTATACCATGATTGACCGTTTTTTGCACATAGCGCCCTTTTTGGGTTTTCACTATGTCTGGTCCTTTCAGGGAGAATTCAATTCCGTCATTACCCGAAAACGCAGATTTGACTGTCTTGCTCAAGATCATTCTCTTTGGGATCCGAAAGGTCTTCAAGGTAGGACGAAATGTAGGCTAGGTTGGGGTTTTGGAAGAAAGACAAGTGGCTCAAGAAGGCTGTAACTTTATGGGTTTGTACAGTGCTCCTTTTATTGTTGGGGCTTACATCCTGGCTTATTTCTTTGGTGTGGAACTCATATTGATCTTGTTTTCCACAACTCTTTTCTTTCCTTCTTTTTCTTGATTTTCTTCGCAATTGCTTCTTCTTTTTTTTTTTTTTTTTTGGGGCCAGGAATGCCCTTTTGGATGTGAAGGAACATCTGTACTAGGTTAGAAAAGAAATTGTCAGGCCCAAAAGTGACTAACTAGGGGAAACCTTTTTGGGTATTTGGGAGGATTTACAGGCTTGAGGGAGAATGAAGGATGGCCTCTCCTCATTTCCCAATTGGAACGATCTCAAGGATAATACAGTTTGACTGCATCTGCATTTATTGGCTCAGGAAAAATAGTTCCGTCCATCTCTTGTAGGATTAGTGCTCCTCTGGACAGAACTTTGTGTACTATGAAAGGTCCTTCATAGTTTGGCTTGAATTTCCCTCTATTGTCTTCTTGGTGGGGGAATATCTTTTTCATAACAATGTTGCCCACCTTGAAGTGTCGTGGTATTACTTTCTTGTTATAAGTCCGAGCTGCTCTCTGCTTATAGAGTTGCCCGTGGCATAAAGCCTTAATTCTTTTCTCGTCAAGCAACTGCAACTGGTCAAACCTTGATTCTTCCCATTCAATGTCATCAACCTCTGCTTCTTTCAGGATTCTGAGTGAAGGGATCTGCACTTCCACGGGAAGGACTGCCTCCATTCCATATACAAGAGAGAAAGGAGTTGCTCCGGTTGAGACCCTGATTGAGGTTCGGTATGCATGCAAAGCATATGGCAGCTTCTCATGCCAGTCTTTGTAGGTGACTACCATCTTTTCCAATATCTTCTTCAGATTTTTGTTGGCAGCCTCTACTGCTTCATTCATCTTGGGCCGATATGCTGTGGAATTTAGATGTCTAATTTTCAAGTCACCACACATCTTGTCCATGTCTTTATTATTCAAATTCTTGGCATTGTCTGTGATGAGTGCTTTAGGCACACCATAGCGACAGACAATATTATTTCTGATGAATTTCAGTACATGGGACCCTTTGACATCTGCAAAGGACACGGCTTCTACCCATTTGGTAAAATAATCTATTGCAACCAAGATGAATCGATGCCCATTTGATGCCTTCGGATGGATTTCTCCAATCATATCAATCCCCCAGATGGCGAAGGGCCAAGGAGAAGTCATTGAGTACAAGGTGTTGAGCGGTGCATAAATGTTGTCAGCATAAACTTGGCATAACCGGCATTTTCTTACATGGATGTGACAATCATGTTCCATAGTTAACCAGTAATAGCTCATTCTCAAGATTTTTCTGGCTAGCATGTGCCCACTCATATGTGTGCTGCATTGTCCCCCATGGACTTCATCAACCAGCTGGTGTGCTTCTTCTTCTGTTACGCATAGCAACAGTGAGTCATTATAGGACTTCTTGTATAGCTTACCTCCACTGAGGAAGAACTGTCCTGCCAGTTTCTGGATCGTGCGCCTTTCAGATGCTGTGGCATTCTCCGGTAAAGTCCTGTTTCTCAGGTACCTCATTATGTCTGCATACCAGGGTTCCCTTTTTGGTGTGCTCTTCTCAACATTAAAACAGTGGATAGGAGAACGCCGCACTTCTATCTCCAACGGTTGTACCCAAGTATCACCAGTGATGGTTGCCATAGATGCCAGTGTTGCCAGGGCATCTGCAAACTGATTCTTATCTCGTGGTATATAATCAAATGTCACGGTTTTGAATTGTCCTTCCAATTCCTTAATCAGTTCCTGATATGGCACCAACTTTGGATCCTTAGTCTGCCAATCCCCCATTACTTGGTAGATGATTAGACAGGAATCACCATAAACTTTTAACTCTTGGATATTCATTTCAATTGCGGCTCGCAAGCCTAACACACATGCTTCGTATTCTGCCATGTTGTTAGTGCAATCGAACAAGAGTTTTGCTGCTATTGGATGATGGACTCCCTCTGGGGAAATGATTACTGCTCCAATCCCTTTCCCATTGATGTTGACGGCCCCATCGAAGAACATTTGCCACCCGGGTTCTTCTCCTACTGACTCGGCACACATAATTTCATCATCCGGCAACCCGGTGAGAAGTGGTTGATATTCGGGCAAAGGGTGTTCTGCCAGGTGATCTGCCACTGCCTGTCCCTTTATTACCTTTCTCGTGGTGTAGACAATGTCATACTGAGATAAGATAACCTGCCACTTGGCTATCCTTCCAGTGGAGATTGGCTTTTCAAAAATGTACTTTAGGGGATCCGTATTCGAGATCAAAAAGACAGTATGACTGAGAAGATAATGCCGGAGCTTCTGAGCTGCCCATACCAACGCACCACAGGTCTTTTCAAGCAATGTGTATCTTACTTCATAATTGGTAAACTTCTTGCTCAGATAATAAATTGCTTGTTCCTTTCTTCCTGTATCATCATGCTGCCCTAGGACACATCCGACCGCTGTTTCTGTGACTGACAAGTACATGATTAGGGGTCGTCCAGGTACAGGGGGAACCAAAGTTGGCGGACTCATTAAATAGGCCTTGATTTTGTCAAACGCTTCTTGGCAATCTTCATTCCAGACCACTGGGTTATCCTTCTTTAGCAGTTTGAATATTGGTTCGCACACGGGAGTCATCTGTGCTATGAACCGGCTGATGTACTGCAATCTGCCAAGGAAACCTCCTACTTCTTTCTCTGTGGATGGGGGAGGCATCTCCAGAATTGCCTTTACTTTGACAGGATCAACCTCAATTCCTCGTTTCCCAACGATGAATCCAAGTAGTTTCCCTGAGGTAACGCCGAATACACACTTATTCGGGTTCAGCCTGAGCTTGCATTCCCTGAGCCTGTCAAACACCTTTCCAAGGTTCACCAAATGACTTTCCTCTTCTTTTGACTTTGCAATCATATCATCCACGTATACTTCCATTTCTTTGTGCATCAGATCGTGGAATAGCAAAGTCATTGCTCGCTGGTATGTGGCGCCTGCATTCTTTAACCCAAATGGCATCACTTTGTAGCAGTATGCGCCCCAGTGCGTGATGAAGGAAGTCTTCTCCATGTCTTTAGGTGCCATTCGTATCTGATTGTACCCGGAGAATCCATCCATAAAGGAGAACATGGAATGAGTTGCAGTATTGTCAACCAGTATATCAATGTGTGGCAATGGGAAGTCATCCTTTGGGCTTGCCTTGTTCAGATTTCTGTAGTCAACACACATCCTGACCCTTCCATCTTTCTTGGGGACTGGCACGATGTTTGCTAACCACTCTGGGTAATCTGTAACTTTCAAGAACCCAGCTTTTAACTACTTGGCAACTTCTTCCTTGATCTTTAGGGCCCATTCTGGTTTCATGCGTCTGAGCTTTTGCTTCACTGGTGTGGCCTCAGACTTTATGGGTAACCGGTGCACAACTAAATCCATGTCTAACCCAGGCATATCCTCATATGACCATGCAAACACATCAGTGTAGGTTTTCAGAAAATCAGTTATCTGTGTTTTCTGTAATAATGTCAGCTTTTTACCAACTTGAAGAATCCTTGGTTGTGCTGTGTCACCTATGTTGATAGGTTCAGTTTCCTCAATGTTAGCCTGGAGACCCTTTTCATGCCTGTCCAAGGCAAATTGGATTTCAGGTGGGGTCTCCCATGATTCATCATTACCCTCAAGTTCAAAAGGATCACTGGGGATAATTTCTGAATCATTGGGTTGTGATGAGTAAGTGTCACTATCTGATTCATGCTCGACACTTTGGATTTCTTTTTGTTCTTTTTGACCTTTTTGTTTTTGTTTGATTTTGGCAGCCTGATTATCTATCTCGTGCTCTGAATTTTTCGGGTGTGCGTCGAGATTGATATTAAGGTTGCGATTTTGGGTTAGCTTATTTGCAGAATTATTCACAAAAGCAGAAAAATAATCAAAAGACTTCACGTATTTATTAAAAAGTGCAGCAATATCTACAGGGGGAACTTCAGAAGTGGAAGAAACTCCCTGTGGTAGTTCGGCTTTGCGAGTGGCAAGTGGCGTCGAACTCCAATTCTGCAATGCGTGCTTGTCCTCGGTTACAGCGGTCGCTGCATTCACCTTCCCGATTTGTATCATGCTGATGCTATTGTCAGAGGAGATGCAAATGGGGTCATCAGCTGTGCCCTTCTTTGGTTGATTCTGACTTGAATCTTCTGATGATACACTGATCCATACCCCGCGGCGGATGACAGTTCCTGGCACCCGAACAGTGACTTCGTTGGGTGGTTCCACCTTAGGTAGTGCCTTGGTTACAGATTTTCCTGATGATTCATCCCTCCTGCTGGAAGAATGTTCGTCAGGGGCCCAGTTACCATAAGTTTCATGATAAGCCAGCTCAGTAGGCAGTCCCAGTACTTGGGGCATATTCTGGAACATCTGACCCAGACCATCCTTGGTACTTGGGTGTATAATGCAGATGGGAGGTGGGGGAGACCTTTGTCTTGGAGTGGGTTCTCCTGAACTGTCTTGGCTTTCCATCATGTAGATGTACTGAGCCGGCTCTTCTTCTTCAGTCTCAGTTGGTGGTGCCTCGACATCATCTGATGGGTAGGCAAACGCCTCTTCCGGGATAGCTGGTTTTTCGGTGTCAACTGATTGCCAAGAGAATAGAGTAGACAGTTCTTCCATCAACCCACTGAGAGCTTCTGAGTTCTCTTCTGTAACTGTCTCCTGGGGCAAGGGAGGTTCATCCCATAACCTTTGTAGATAATTAGTTTCCGCTTGCTCGGCTGAATCATTGAATTCATCTCCCCACCCCTGGGGGACTATGTTTTGAATGGCCTGTGCAGCTTCCCTCTCCATATTGGTAAAGTGATGGTATAATTGGCCATGTACACAGATGGGCCAATGTGGGTCCCTTCCTTCTGCTCGTGCCCTCTTTTGTTCAGCTTTCCTGCCAAATAGCCTGGCATAGTCTTCAGGTTCAGGAACAAACCCTAATCCAAAGCCCACAGATTTGTCACAGGGCTGGATTGCAGACTTGATGCCTTGCTTGTATTTGCCCAACCCATCTCCTACTCGGAGGCCCCAGTCGGCGCATTCAGCAGCACCGAATATGCTCTTTCTTTTCCTTCTGCGGGACAAGTCTGATTGCAGATGGGTAGGGATGCTGTTTATCTACACCATTTCAATGGCTTGAAAGTTCAAGGAAGTGGGCAGCTCATAATCAATCACAGGTACCCCACCTTGTTCAAATTCTCTGTGATTTTCTGCATGCACCGTGATCAATTGATTTCCCGAGATAAACCGGATCATTCGATGCAAGGTAGACGAGACTGCCCCTGCTTGATGTAACCAGGGTCTTCCAATCAGCAAATTAAAGGAGGCATTGATGTCCATCAACTCAAAGGTAATGAAGAAGGCCCTCTCAGCAATTGTAACTTCCAGAGTAACTTCCCCCAGGGAATCCTTCTTGGCATTGTCAAATCCGCGGACATTGTTGGAGCTAGGTTTGATTAAATCAGTATTCAACTGCAAACTGTGGAAAGTCCTGACTAGGCAGATATTCAGAGCTAATCCGTTATCGATCATGACCCGTCTCACTATCAAGTCGGAACACCTTACAGTGATAAACAGAGGCTCCGTATGATTATAACCTTCAGGAGGCAAGTCTACTGAGGAAAAGGAGATTGCTTCTGGTGTAGCAATTATAGACATTACTATCTCCAGCTGCTCAGGGCTGATGTCGTCAGGCACATGAGTATCACCCAGTATTTTCATCAGTACGTCCTTATGTTTGTCTGAATCCAATAAGAGACGCATAATGGATATCTGGGCTGGTGCCTTATTCAACTGCTGCACTAGATCATACTCCGGAGTGAAGGCACTATAGTGGAGTTTTTCAATCTCTTCTTCTGGGGCCTTCCCTTTCTTCTTATGGGTCTGTGGCAATTCAGTAGCCACATCCTTCCCTTTCTCTTTCCTTGTTCTTTCTTCACTAGTTTCTCCCTCTGGTGCAGGTGGAGGGTTAGGGTTTATGTATCGACCAGACCGGGTGATCCGATCGACTTCTCTTTCAGTGGAAGTGATGGTAGAATCATGGTACATGGGTAGGAATTGGTAAGGTGGAGGCACAGCAGAGTAGGTTGGGTCAAGGTGAAGTTGATGTAAGTTGAGGGTGGGTGGTTCCAGTAGGAAGTCCACAGGCTCATTGAATGGGTTCATCATGTCGAAGATATTCAGTTGGGGTGAGTTTGGGACAGGTGGAGGATAGAAAGGCTCTGGTTCGGGAAGGTTGAAATGCACCAGAGGGAACCCCATGAAGGTTTCTTCATTCTCCTCTTCATTAATGACATGTATCTGTTGATAGATTGCTCCTTCTTGGAGATGAATCCTGACCACTTGCCCCGGTCGTCCGATCAATAAGGACGGGTCAACCTGTAGTTCACTGCTTTGATTACTGGTGATCTGATGTACTGTTCCGCTGCCAGAAGCCTTATTATGGTCTGGGAGAGGGTTAGTGGTCGTACCAGTAGGAGGAGTAGGTGCTGCTGGTGCTGGGGGATCTACAGAGATCTTCTTGCTGTCTATCAGATCCTGTATATCATGCCTCAAGTCCCAGCATCGATTTGTTGAATGCCCGGGAGCTCCAGAATGATACTCGCATCTCTCTGCTATATTATAACTTCGTGAGTTGATCATTCTGGGGTTAGGAGGCTTGATTTGAAGGTACCCCTTCTTCAGCAGCGTAGCCAATAGTTCTGCAGGTGCATAAGGCAGTGGGGTAAACACCCTCTTCATCCTTGCCTCTGCCTCTTCTCTCGTCCTTCTTAAAGGCTGCCCCTGACTTTCATTCCTCTGGGCAATGTGATAGGGTTGTGTTGGCTGTACATAATTAACTACCTTGGTTTCCTGTCTCCTAGGCTCTTGCCCCTGGCTTCTACTATTCTGTCCTGCTGCTGGCCTTCTCTGTGTAGGGCCCTAGCCATTGCCATCTATCTTTCCAGCCCTGACCGCATCTTCAATTCTGTCTGCTGTCAGAATCAGATCATTGAAATTGGAAGTACTTTGTCCCAATAGCAAGGAAAAGAATGGCTGTCCAAGTGATGCAATGAACAAGGAGGTCATCTCTTGTTCAAGTAGTGGGGGTTGGACTAGGGTCGCCAATTCTTTCCATCTCTTGGCATATTCTCGTACTGATTCTTGATTTTTCTTGGAAAGCCTATGCAGCTCTGCCCTGGTTTGTACAATTTGACTGTTCAAACGGTACTGCTGGATGAACGCTGCTGCTAAATCATTCCAGGTCTTAATCTTGGTTTTGTCCAGACTCAAAAACCAGTTGTATGCTGCTCCTGTCAGCGACCTCTGAAAGAACTGTATCATAATTTTTTCATCTTTAGCATATTGACACATATCTCCAGAGTAAGACCTGAGGTGGTTTAACGGGCACCCGGTGCCATCAAACTGATGCAAGTCAGGGCACTTGAATTTTGGTGGAAGTTGAACATTGGAGAAGAAGCAGAGGCTTTCTAAAGTAGCCTCCATGGGGACCGCACTGGGTCGTAGGCTTTTCAGCTCTTCACGCAAAGCATCTACCTCTGACTTGGTGGCTGCCATCTTTTCATCAAACTGGGCCTGCTGCATTCTATACCAATCTTCCTCTTCTTGCCCTAGTTGGGCAGGTGCAATAACCTGAGGAAGAGGCACAGCTTGCGGAGGTGGAGGTGGTACCAACGGAGCTGGGTACGCAGGGTATGGTGGTGGAGCATCCATCTGTGGTGGAGCAATCGGTTTCTGCAGGGTCACTGGTGCAGCTGGGGGAGCCATCCTGAGTTCTCTTAGTTCTGCCATTAACTCTTGAATAATAGTCCCCATACTGTCAATCCTCTGTTGTAGATCAGTTACTGTTTGCGTCTGGCTGGACTCTGCCTGATCCTGTCCTTATGAGGTCTGTTCCATTGGCTGCTCCATCTCAAGTCTTCTTCTGGATCTTAATAGGTAAGGGCTTCGAGAAGCAATTTTGGTACCTGGGAAGGGCAACCAACGGATATTAGTGCAACTTATATTAAAGGCATGATCAAAGATTAATTTATTTGGATTATTTTGAAAATGATAGGGACTCTCAAGCTTGATCTATTTTAGCCGAACGGTTGGGAAAGAGATCCCTGGTTTAGACTGGTCTGTTTTGGCTGGGAAAGAGAACCCGGTTTAGACTAATTTGTTTTAACCAAATAGTTGGGAGAGAGAACCTGGTTTAGACTGGTCTGTTTTAGCCAAACGGCTGGGAAAGGGAACCCTAAACTGATCTGTTTTAACCAAGTGGTTGGGAGAGAGAACCCGGTTTAGACTGGTCTGTTTTAGCCAAACGGCTGGGAAAGGGAACCCTAAACTGATCTGTTTTAACCAAGTGGTTGGGAGAGAGAACCCGGTTTAGACTGGTCTGTTTTAGCCAAACGGCTGGGAAAGGGAACCCTAAACTGATCTGTTTTAACCAAGTGGTTGGGAGAGAGAACCCGGTTTAGACTGGTCTGTTTTAGCCAAACGGCTGGGAAAGGGAACCCTAAACTGATCTGTTTTAACCAAGTGGTTGGGAGAGAGAACCCAGTTTAGACCGGTCTGTTTTAGCCAAACGGCTGGGAAAGGGAACCCTAAACTGATCTGTTTTAACCAAGTGGTTGGGAGAGAGAACCCGGTTTAGACTGGTCTGTTTTAGCCAAACGGCTGGGGGAGAGAACCCGGTTTAAAAGGTTAGTTTGAGCTCAGTATCACGAGGTTGGACTATGTTAAGTCTCCGCAGGGGATGAGCTAAACAGCAACATCCAGGTGTTCCTCAACCAAATTTCAGTTTAATCACTGATGGTTTTAGCACCTAACTTTGGCTAGTAGTTCCCGGGCGTGTCTTAGCTAGTCGTTGGTTTAATCACCATTGACTTTGACGCCTCACAACGGGGAAGGCTATGCCAGGACGATCTTCCGCCAATTTTCTGGTTTAATTACCAGTGGCTTCAGTGCCCTAAGAGTTTGGCTAGGGATACCCGAGCGTACCTTAGTCGTTAGCTTAGTTGCTTGACTTTGGTGCCACACAACGGGGTATGCTATGCCAGGACGATCCTCTGCCAATTTTCTGGTTTAAACACCAGTGGCATTAGTGCCCCAAGAGTTTGGCTAGGGATACCCGAGCGTACCTTTAGTCGTTAGCTTAGTTGCTTGACTTTGGTGCCACACAACGGGGTATGCTATGCCAGGACGATCCTCTGCCAATTTTCTGGTTTAAACACCAGTGGCATCAGTGCCCTATAGGCTGACCGTATGATCTCTTAAATCAGACGGGTGTGATCTGAGCTCAAGGGATTGGGTGTTCTTTATTCAGAACCCTGGGGTTTTAAGACTTAAACTTGAAACTTGAAAGTTTGAGAGTCGACAAAGATGGGGTGTTCTTTACTCAGAACCCCTTGGGTTTAAAAATTCCTGTGGCAAGTTCTTTATTCGGGTTGCCTGAAAGTTTTGAATTGGGTGTTCTTTATTCAGAACCCTTAAAGATTTAGGACTGATAATTCCCGAAGATAGGGAAGTTGGTAAGAATTGGATGTTCTTTATTCAAAACCCTTGGGTTTAAGGATTTGGCGAGTTCTTTATTCAGATCGCCTGAAAGCTTTGAAGTTGATGGATTGGGGTCAGACTGTTTGAAAAAAGGAATTTGAGGATGTCTTAATTGACTCTAGCACAAAATTCTTCATGGAAAAAAAGAAGTACAATGCCAAGCAATTACAAACAAACCCAGAGTCTAGCTAGGTTGGTCATCATCATAATGAGAGGACACGTCTCGCCTTTTCAAGGCACGCAGAAGTTTATTCCGCAGACATCGGTCCTCTTTTGCGCGTCTGCGCATGGTGTCAAGCTGCTGTTGAAGGGCCTCATTGGCCTGCTTGTTTTTATGCTCGGAATCCACGTATGCACGGTGGATTCAAGAATGAGATTCCTGCAGTTCGGCCACCTTATCCCTGTATGTGTCAGGGGGCGGAACTGGGATATCGTCAGAGGTGACGATATGGAGAGGAGGTGGGCTGTCTAGGCCAATTTCTCGAGCAATCCATTATTCATAATTACGAACGTCGGATGCAGTGAAAATGTCCTCTTGGAGTATGTGCACGTGTTGCCATTCCTTCACCAATTTTTTCTTCAATTCCCATGTCAGTGGGCCAGTTAATCCTTCCGCCTCATCCTTGATTGGTATTCCCTGAGACTTCCCAAACTGTCTCAGAATTCGAACCGGATAGTATGGCATGGCATGGGTCAAGCCTATCAAGGCCAGGCAATGTCTTTTCCTGAAATCTATGACGGGAGTATATGTTTGGTCAAATGTGCCTCCCCATCTTATATCCGTTTCTCCTTTCAGTTGGAGAAAGTGGTCAAACCAGTCCTCTCTGGAGGGTAAGTCTGGTCTAATCTCTCTTCGGGCCATCAATGTGATATTGTCACTGATGTACCCATAACGTGGGCTGACAGGTTCAGCAACCATCAGGTGATCTTGGAGCCAAATGTGTAGGAGAGGAGCGCATCCCTGAAACCTCCTAGTTCCATTCTTGGTCATGGTCAAGGCATGGTATAGCTGAGCAAGGATTAGTGGTGCAATTCGGAATTTCACTTGGAGTTGGTCTACAATTTCCATGAGGGCCAAATTAATGGTGTCTCCCCCAGTAGGAAAGAAGAGTTGTGACAGAACCACGAGGGTGAAGGTGTCCCACCAAACACGGGGTCTTTCCTGCTTTTTGTCTCTTATCTTTTCAGCAATGAAGGTTTTAGAGACCCGAGTGAATGCTTCGTCACCTCCTAAAGTCTGGAATTCTCCTCTGGGTAGGCCAAAGAAAGTACAAGCTTCATTCTTGTAGCTATCTTTGAGGTTTGGCCTAGCTGGTTCACCATGGTCACGAAATCGGAGGAATAATTCAAATTCCTCGATTGTGGGAGTCAGCTCATTAGTTCCAAATCTAAAAAGGGAAAGTTGGGGATCCCAGAAAAGTAGGGCCACCTGAATCATGTCCCAATTAATGGGCACATTTAACAGGGACAGAGTTTGTCCCATGTGGTATTTCTGTTCCCATTTAATTTGCTCATCTCCTTGTAATTGCCTTGTCCAAGAACGGATCTAAGGGGTATCAAAGGCACACTTCTCTATCCTAGGGAAGCGAACTCTCTCAGTCGAGGATGAAGATGCCATGCCGACTATCCGATTGAAATTCCAAGTCAATTTAGGGTTTTCCACCAAAAACTCTAAATTCGTCTAAGGCATGTAGCAAGATATGCAAAAATCAAATCAATGCCTAAGCAGTTCATGCAATTATCAATCACAGAAATCAAATCCAAGCACTCAAGTTATGGGTTTTAAAGGTTATGTCCTTTAAATGTTTGGAAAACACATTCAGGTCTTAGCCGGCCTTTTCTTTCATCTGCTCTTTCATCTGCCCCTAGTGTTGGACTGAAAACAGTATTTACAACTTGCCTTCGAGGGCGAAATTTACAAAAATAAATCTGAAAAGAGAATCACCTTTAGGGTTGTTGAGAACCCAGAAGGAGGGTACAAATTTGCTACTTGACAGGTGGGCTGAAATCCTATCTCTAGGGTTTTTCTGCCCCTGTTCTGACCCATTTCTGTCTGATTTGGCCGGCTTTCAACTGAACCAAGACTAACTTGAATGCACGGATTAAGTCGAGTTAATTTCGTTAAATTAGGGTTAAGACCAACAAAGGCGGGGGTTAATGCCCCATATTGATTTTACCCCTATTTGTTCATTCATGTTCATGCTCACATCAGGGTTTATCAGAAGTAATAGGTGGGGAAGGATACCCAGCCCAAGGCACCTACCTTCAAGGGTCTGAGCCAAGTACTAGACCCTTCGCATACCATGGCAAGAAACCAATGGCGCTTGAAGAATCCAGGAACCTGGGGAGATGGGTTTACCCTGCTTTCCCCGGCAAGCCACGGGAGCGTAGGGCTAATACCATCCAAAAAGTAAGTTTCTCGATTCAAGAAGGGTGGCTGCTAGAGAGATCTAGGTTTTGGTTAAGAAGAGCATTCAGATATTCATATAGCATTCAGTTCGGATCATTCATGCAGACTCCCTCGTGCATGTCACCCCACGCAGTTAAAAAATTCATTCACGGTGTAGTGAGGTGTTTGTATGTGCAGTGGGGTCAAGTGCTGTGTCTATTCGGGTGATTCTCGGATAAGGGCCAACAAAGGGTTCCTTAATGTCACATTTATAGTAAAAGTGCAGAACAGCATGTAATACAAGGTTTGGGTGGATCCCCAGGTAAGTGGGCGGGTCACATTGGTCCCTGTTAAAAACCACTTACCTTAGGCGATTATCATGTCCGTTTGACAGGATCCCCCAATATCATGTAATTACATGAGTTCCGTACCTTACTAAGGTTGGACAAAAAGTACTTCCTAAATTAGCCTACATCCTCCTAAGTTGACTCATTTGATAACCAGGGTCCGACTGGGTTGAGGGTGTCCCCAGCAGAGTCGCCAAGCTGTGCGCACCTAAAACCTGGATCCTAGATCGCACACCGAGCGCACATTTCGTGCGTGCCTCGGGACATTCAGAGTCGCCACTGCCTGAGAGTGCAGGCAGACACGGTTTTGCCCTAATCGGGTCTAAGTCTGGTCTGCGGCTGTTCAGAGTTCTAGCTAAGTCCTCGGTTACGATCCGGGGAAGTCCTAAAGACACCCCGGCCCGCCCCGTCGGTTTGACGGGTCCCTCGGGTCTCCCTGGTTTTTGAGTCAATCTCACCCTTCCTAGGCCAGCATGCTGCTTTATTTGGTCTGGTGGGACCCTCTGAAGGTGTGGGTCCCTTTTATTTTGATTTTATCTTTTTTATTTATCTAAGTGAAATGGGTCGGACCCGGGTCCCGTTGGAAGACCCGTGGGCTACCATGGTTGGGCCTTGGGCCCAGTTGGGTTATTGGGTAACCCATTTGGTTATTTAAAGTTTATTTATTTACAATTTATTTGGGCTTAATGGGCTTGGTACAGGCCCATTAGCCAAGGGTCAAGGGGCTTGGGCCCGTTTGTTGAAAACAGGCTTGGTATAGGCCAGTCACAATGTGGGCCCTCAAGTTGGCCCAAGGGGGGTCTTGGTGGGCCCATCTAGGCCCATGGTCCAAAAATGGGCTTAAGATAGCCCAAGTTGTTAAAGGGGTCGGTTCAGGCCAGAATAGATCCAACCGGGCCGAAGAATTACATTTTTTATGTTATTTTACATTTGCCCGTATTTTCTATACGGTCCACCCTTGCCTGTGAATAAAATCCGGTTTGGGCTTGCCTGTGAAGCAAACACGGTCCAGACTGGACTGTTCTGAGTTTACGGGTGTCTCCAGTTTTGCATTTTGGCCGCCGATTCTTCCTGGGATCAGTTTTGTGGCCTCTTCAAGTGTTCCAGAGACCTTGGTTAAACTTCTGGGTTTCTTCAAAATGCTATATTGGCTTCATTAGGCTTCCAAAGCCATCTTTCTTCATCTTTCATGTTCTTTGGGTCTTGGGCTTCTTTCCCTCTTTTGTTTATCCAACCAACCACATCCCTCATTCAAGAAAGAGGAGGAGATATTACAAAAATACATATATCTTCAAAGGAACAAAATGAGTAGTTAAATTCATTGATTAAAGTGTCATTTAGACCCTTTCTTCCTCCTTTTTTTTCATGATGATCATCTTCCTGAAGTTGGCCTCTCATATATTTCAAAAATAGCAATTGGATTAGTGGTCACAAGAACAAAATGTAGAAAAGAAACTTGAAGAGATTGAAATTGATAATGTTATATTGTAAAGTTTAACATACTTACAGTAAGATTCCTTTGTTGGTTCCGATTGAATTGGGCAGCGCTTCCGCATCCTCTGGGAATTCTTAAAACGGTATGGAAAGGGTTTGGTTAGGTTCCTCAATCCAAGAAGATGAAAGGTCAAAATTTAGGCAAGGTTTTGGGTGTTTGGGCATGGTTTTGGGACATAGGGGCAATTTGGGCATTAAAAAGGTTTAGGGTGGTGGAGTGGTGGCATGATGGCAGGGTTCGGCCGTGGGTAGCTTCAGGAGGGCAGGGGTTATGGCCAGGGGAGAGGGCTTCTTCAAATGAGGGGGGGTGGCCTCTCTATTTATAGGCAAAATTTCCGTGCCCGTATTTGAAATACGGGCATGCCTTGCCCGTACTTCAAGTACGGGCGTGCTTTGCCCGTAATTCAAGTACGGGCGAAAAACGCACATGTGCGAATCTCGCGAATCGGCCGTATGGGACGCGTGTCCCGCCGTACAGCGACGCGTGTCTTCCACCAGAATCTTGCCCGTATTTGAAATACGGGCATGCCCTGCCCGTAATTCAAATACGGTCCAGCACGTTTTTAAAATGTTTGGATTTCAAACCTTTATTCAATTTGGTTTTTTGCAAGATTCTTATTCGATTTTTTGATTATTTTATTAAAAAGCGAGATTCTCTTTATTAAAATATTATTAAACACATTTATCTTATTTATTTTATTGGTTTATTCCCTTTTTGCTGCCTTTGTTGCCACATGGGCAGTTTTTCTGAAATTTCAACTGCTTATAACTTCTTCATCCGGTGTCCGATTTCAGCAAACTTAGTGTCGTTGGAACTGGCTCGGAACCACCTGTCCACTGGGGTCAAGCAAAAAGTCAACTTTTTGCTCCCCAAAAGTTTGACCAGCTCATATCTTTCTCATCTTGACTCCGATTCCAGCAAATTCAGTTGCGTTGGAATCGTGTCGAAATGCTCTTTTCAATGAGATGAAGTTCGATGGCCAAATTTACTTGAATCAAAAAGTTAATTTTTGACCCCCTCAGGGTTTGACTTTTCATTTTTCTTTATTTTGGGGGTGCAAAAATCAGGTGCTAACACCGGCCTTGCCCGCATTTAAATTGCGAGCAAGCCGTGACCGTATAGTAAACACGGGCGAGCCCAGCCCGTATAATTAATACGAGCGAGCCCAGCCCGTGTAATAAATGTCGTTTACGGAGCTCTTTTCTGTTTTTTTTTTCAGTTTTTACATGATTGGATCACTTTGATTGCTCATCCAAACATATGGTTCACCCTTGCTAGGCTTCTAAACTGTCTCAAAGTGGACTTTGACCTATTTGCGAGATACATGTTTAGGAGGACACATGTTCCCTTTAAATTTGACACCATATTCAAGAATTTGGTACCCTTTGGTTGCCTTGTATGAACATTTGGTAGGATTGATTCTAAATAGAGTTAAAAACTCTTCCTATGGGCTACACCAATTTTAGGAACTGTGCTTATTTGGGACCAATTTTATCCCAAACTGATGGACACTATGACACCCCTATGACATGAAAATAATGCAAAAATTAAGGTTACCTTGTTTACCTTGAATATGGCATCCGCATTATGCCTTGGCTTGCGAACCATGCAAACGGCCTTCTCACAATTACAAACCCATATCCCCACGTAATTGTGTACTTTAGCCAAAAAACATGTATCTCCACCTTCAAGCGTAAGGGTTTTGGCTTAATGGCAACTTAGCACTCAAGCCTAGTGATGACCAGAATCGAATCACAGATCCACGTTATCATCACATCATTAGCCCAAAGTTCTAAGGTGAATGTTTTCACTTTTGCTTTCCGAAGTATCGACCTCGTTGCGCCAAGCTACACACATTCAGGTTCAACTTCCTATAGGGTAGGTTGTGTAAAAAATAAAATGTGCACAGCGCATTGTAAAAATTGGGTGCATTCACAACGTCCCAAACCCTTGCCACTCTTTTCGTAGCCATGCATATACAAACCAAGGCATAATAGGAAAGCATATTTAAAGTAAACAAATACACAAAACAATCCTATAGCACCTAAACATGCTCACAAGAATCACCCTAACATGCAAACATATGATCACGCTATACAACCCAAAAACACATTATGGAGATCATGCTGAAAATTAAAACATGCTATTATAAAAATACAGTAAGAAATCAGCATGGTTTAGCAAAACGAGCCTCCCCTACGCATGTTTCTAGAAACAATCCTATAAATCAAAATTAAGCATGTTTCTACCCCCATGAACTCTTAAGCAATAAATCAGATTTAAAACATACCAAACATGCTTAAGAACACCAAATTGTAAGCAAAACAAAAACATGCTAAAAACACAAAATAGCAAGCAAATCCAAAAATATCAAAAACATGAACTAAAACACCAAAAGGCTCCAATCCGCGAGTCCCCAGCAGAGTCGCCAGTTGTGAGACATGGGAAAAATCAATTCAATGACTTCCTGATAATCACGCGAGATTGGTTAAAAATAGAGAGTCACCATCATTCTGTCTAGGTGTGAATGGACACCAAAATATCAAATAAGCTTAAAAAGGCAAATTTAGGGTAAAAATAACCCTATTAAAAAAACAACCAGAGATGAGTAAGGGGATTAGGTTATGAACAGGGGAAGGTGCTAGACACCCCTATTCATCCACACAAGGTGGTTGCCAGGTATTGTTCATGTTTTTCAAAGGAAAAAAGGCTTGTTACAAAAATCATAAAAAATCACAAAAAAGACAAAAGTGTATGGTTTTTTCATACGAATAGCCTGATTGATCCAGAACTTTCAAATATGATCATACCATTCCTAGGGTTTCATGATTAAAATAAAATTAAGATAAAATCAAATAAAACCAATCTAAAGTGAAAACTTAAAAAATCTGGCTTCAAGTTAAATTCTAGAAATCTAGAAAAATATGATTTTTATAAAATATTGCAGAATTGAACTTGAACATTCTAGGACATAGATATAGCCCAAATTTCACATTAAATCAAGAAATCAAAACCAAAAATACCCATGTTGATGAAGAACATCAAAAGAGGAGAACTTAGACCGTAGGGTCTTCTCTCAAAAGTGAAAAAGGACTCAAAAACACATCATGAAACCCTAGGAGTTACTTTCAGGCCTATGAATCCAGATCTATCATATAGATCATAATAGATCCAGGATCTTAGCCTAATATCACAAAAATCACGAAAACAGTGCTGTAGGTGCAAAAGTGTGAAAAATCCAAATTCTAGGAGAAAAAAAGGATTTCATGCTATCAACATCATAATCATCATGGATTCATAGGATTCATTCAGATTCAATCACTAGATCATTAAAACACTAGCAGGATATCCAAAGTAGCGACATCTCACAGATTTGAGCACACGGGGGTCTACCCTACGGATCCACCTGTTCTCTTTTCCCCTAGCTCTCTCTTCACGTTTTACAGCTAGAGAGGATTCTTGAGGTACTTGGAGACAAGTTTGGGTATACAAACACAATCAAAGGCCTTATTCTATGAAAAAGGAGAAAAACAGATATGGGGTTCTATTCTAGGGATCCACCTATTCCCCTTTCCCCTAGCTATTTTTTTTTTTTTTGGAAAGTAAGAAAGTATGAATTGATAGAGAATAATTACAATGAAGGTACAAAAACAAGGTGGAAGAACCCACCAAAGCCTAGAGGCTTACAAAGCAAGAACAAAAGGATAACTAGCCCTAATAAATGGTTAGAAAGCTACAAAACAAAGTTTACATTAAATCCCCACCTCTCCATGAACGCCCTATTAGATGGGCTGTCCTTCATGACTAAGTTCTCACCAGCGAATTTGTGAAACACGTCATCCTTTATGCGCTTGGCAATCAGCTCCCTTGGCAAAAACGTGTTTTGGAATCTTCGCCTATTTCTTTCAAGCCATAGATTGTAAACGGTGGCAGCAAGCGCCACCCGTTTAATTTTTGCCTTCACCCTTTTACCTTTGAACTTGTGGGACGCCCAAGTTACCTCCTCTCTCCATGGCTTAATAAAAGATGGCACCACCCTTTGAACTTGTGCGCCACCCTTTCCCCTAGCTCTCTCTTCACGTTTTACGGCTAGAGAGACTCTTGAGGTACTTAGAGGCAGGTTTAGGAATACAAAATAAAAGATGGCCTTATTCTACAGCAATGGAGAAGATCCTATTACTTCTAGAATTGAAGACAGAAAATAAAAGGGAAAAGGGACTTACCTGGATTGAGCAAGCCGAGCAGCAGGGATTCCTCTCTTCTCTTGGAGCTCCTTGGACTTCAAATTTTCATAGCCTTTTGCTTGAGGAGAGGCCCTCTATTTATAAGCAAACTCAGGGGCATGGTTGGTCCAGGGTTTGGCAAGATAGAGTTTCAGATTGAATTAAACACAAGGATAATGCCCATCCATGGCCAACAAGGATAATTCGAACGAATAAAAGATATAATTCGCTCATTTAAAGATATATTAGACTGAAGATAAAGCTCAGAAATCGAGAAAGGATAAAATTCGCACAAATCTAATGTGCCCATAAATATATTACGGGCAAGTGGTGTCCGTATTTGTATTACGGGCGCTGCGTGCCCGTATACAAAATTTGGGCGCGCTCAACCCATAGATACAATATGGGCAAGGCTTAAATTATTTAATTTCATACATTTTTGGCCTGTTTCAAATCCCAATTATATGTTTTCATTATTTTCTCATTTTGTAGTGCAATTTGGGGTGTCTACAACTGCTCATGTGGCAAAAACAACAGAGAAAACAGCAGAAAAAGGTGTCTGGGGGCAAATCCGTAAAATATCAGAACATTCAAAAATATCTAAGGGCATATTTGTAATTGCTTAAGGATGAGTCTGTAAATATCCCAAAATGCTAAAAATATCTCAGGGATTAATCTGTAAATATCAAAAGATACAAAAATATCTGATGGCATATCCGTAATTATCTGGGGATGGATCTATGAATATCAAATTGATGAGAAAATAGCTCAAGGGCCAATCTGCAAATATCAAGATTTGCTCTATCTCTCTCATGATGAATGTTCCCTGTGCATGCATCCCCCATGTCTCATGCATACATCTCTCTCTCTCTCCTCCATGAGCACCTATGCATGCATCCCCCATGCCTCATGCATACATCTCTCTCTCTCTCTCTCTCTCTCTCTCTCTCTCTCTCTCTCTCTCTCTCTCTCCCCATGAGCACCTATGCATGCATCTCTCTCTCTCTCTCTCCCCCATCATGCATGCATGCATTGCCCATTTAAAACCCCCCATGGAGCATACGTAGGTGAGAGAGAGCTCACTTTTGCTCTCCCCAATTTTTTCTCCAACTTCTCTCCCCTTTTCCCTTCTCTTCTCTCCCTCGATACCTACGGCTGGACTCTCTCCTTTCTCTCCCTTTTTTTTCCTCTTGGCTGCCCCCTTAGCTCTTGTCTTCCCCACTCTTGTCCGACCACCTTTTCTTACATTTTCAATACACCCAATCACTTCTAAACCACCCCAAAAAGCTTTCTATTCCTTTTTCCCTTCATTATTTACCCCAAAGAACCCACTTGGAGTCTTTTGGTGCTTGGAGAAAAGGGCTTTGAGGTGCTGTTTGTGCACTCTAGGGATCTCAACACATCCAAAGAGGATATAAGTACCCAAGGTGAGTTCATTTATACTTGTTATGTAACATATTTGAACATGAGAAAAATATGAGTTGTCTTACTTTGCTTGAGTTATATATTGGCTGTTTTTCTTATGACATATTAGTTTGTCTCATCTTCAGTTGGTACTAATCTTCATGTGTGAATAATCTTTTATTGTAAGAGGAAAGATTTCGGTAGCTCAAAGAGAGGAAGAGAGATCTTCATGTTTGGTTTTAAGGGTCCTAATACTACTCTAATGCTATTGTTTTCTTTTATCTTTTGCTATTGATTTCTTTCATTTAAAAAGGGAGAGTGTTCCTCTTATACTTCATCTTATGTACCCCTTTTATGTAACCCCCTTCCTCTTCCCTTCTTTAGGTATTTTTAGGTTAAGTTTAGGAATTAGATTAATATAATGCTGAAAATCATGTGAGATGCATGCAAAGTTGTTCCTTATTCTCATTTTACATATGTCCTAGGTATTGTTTTGAGTATGCATAGATTTACCATCACATTAAAGTATGTATTTTACTACTGTAAATATCTTATTTTTCTTGCTGTATTCATATGTTTTGTCATGGTTGTATAAGAAAATATCATATTGTGTGTTTTATGTATTCATTATCACTCAAAGTATGGGTTTATCATTACTTAAAGCATGTATTTGCTTGCTGTTTTTTCGAGTTTTATCATGTAAATATCTTATTCTCTTGCTGTTTTAGGATCATGTAAATATCATCACTTCATATGCATGGATTTACCATCACATTAAAGTATGTATTTTACTACTTTTAGAATCATGTAAATATCTTATTTTTCTTGCTGTATTTATATGTTTTGTCATGGTTTTATAAGAAAATATCTTATTGCGTGTTTTATGTATTCATTATCACTCAAAGTATGGGTTTATCATTACTTAAAGCATGTATTTGCTTGCTGTTTTTGTGAGTTTTATCATGTAAATATCTTATTCTCTTGCTGTTTTAGGATCATGTAAATATCATCACTTCATATGCATGGATTTGTCATCACTTAAAGTTGTTTGTTTCCTTATTTTTCTTAATACTATTTTGTTACTTTTAGGTTCTCTTGTATAAATATCTCATTTGAGCTTAGTATAATTCACATACATAGAAATCTGTTTACCAATTCTTATACGTAGCAAACGAACACACATTATAGAATGGGTTCTTTTAATTCCTTTTGTTTGGTTGTATTTGGTACATCCTAGTTGCTGATCTTTAGGGCAAGGGAAAGATCTGGACAGGGATTCTTAGGTCCCTATTACTTGTTGGATTTGGTCTAAAAGGAAGAAAAAGGCATGCCCTAGCCTTCTCCCTTGCTCATTGACTTTAAGCCCCTTTGAGGGAAGTTCTTAAGGCTTCATTTAAACCACTGTGGACCCAATAGGGGCCCACACGAATCTCAGACATGTCCATAAGCATTTGAAATTGATTTTCTTTGAAAAATTGCAAAAAGGTTATTTTTTTCGGGTTAACCGAAAACTCTGGTCAGCTAATGAGTATTTCCAGTGTAGCCAATGGTTTATTTCAGCTATACTGAAAATACAGTGTAGCCGAAATTTATTTTCGGCTACACTATATTTTGGTTTAGCCGGTATTTATTTTTGGCTACTCTAAAAATTTTCCAAAGATTCATTTTTTTATTATTTTATTTTATTTTTATTCTAATTTGTTTATTGATTTATTTTGAACCAGCAGGGTTTCCGGGTCAACCGGAAACCCAAAATGGGACCTGGGCTTCTAAGCCCAATTTGATTCATTAGTGGGCCATCCAACGGGGCCCACCTAGCCCAAGATCATTTTTTGACTTAGATAAAGATAATTAAAATAGCTTAAATGGGCCAAACCCTATGAGGCCCATCAAAAAGCCCAAAATTGATACATGCAAGCTTGGTTTAGGAATGGTTTGGGCGAGACCATGGGTCAGGGCCTGTCAGGCCCACTAAGCCCATTAACCCAATTAAGAAGGGTCCAACACCCTAATTTCATCAAATCTTGGACCACCCGGTCCAAGTCTAGGCTATGGGCCCCAAGCCCAAGGCCTAGCCCATTTCGGAAATTAAATAAGATAAATAAATAAAATAACTTTGGCAACCATGGTAGGGCCTACCGGGGCCCACCAAACCATTCAGACCCACATTAAATAAAACTTAATTTAAATTCCATTTTGACCCTAAGTTAAAAATAATCAAATTAACCAATGCCTAAAGGGCCTTTTTAGGATTAGATAAAGCCCACCAAGGGACACGTGGGCCGAACCCGGCTTACCAAGGCATCGTTGGACCTTCCAATGGGGTCCGCCCAATCCGATCCAAACTTCTTAATTTAATTAATACAAAATTAAATAAAAAGGTCCCACTCATACTTAATTACATACATGCTGGATTAGGATAAAGGGTGAGTTAGAAGTTGACTCGATAACTAGGAAGACCCGAGGGACCTGTCAACCAATGGGGTGGACCGGGGTGTCTACGGACTTCCCTGGACCGCAACCAAGACACTACTTAGAATCTTAAGCCATAAACTAGCCTACTAGACAAACCTAGGCACCCAGGTGTTTGCCTGCACCCCATCAGGCGGTAATGACTCCAACCTTCCCGTTTTACCCATCCGGAGGCACGCAAATCCGTGCACCCCGCCGTGCGGCGTTTCCGACACGCGCACACTTACCACGACCCCAGTATTGATTGTACCATCCATGGATGAGCCTTTTGCTGTTTATTGTGATGCATCCAAGATTGGTTTGGGTTGTGTTCTGATACAGCAGGATCGAGTTATAGCATATTCTTCCCATTTATTAAAACCTCATGAGAAGAATTACCCCACCCACGACTTGGAGTTAGCAGCCATAGTCTTCGCATTGAAGATATGGAGGCATTACCTATACGGGGTTGAGTTTGAGATTTTCTCAGATCATAAGAGTTTGAGATACATATTTTCCTAGAGAGATCTCAACATGAGGCAGAGAAGATGGATGGATTTATTGAAAATTTCAAATTTACACTGCAGTACCATCCATGTAAGGCAAATGTAGTCGCAGATGCCTTGAGTCGGGCAGAGAAGATGGATGGATTTATTGAAAATTTCAAATTTACACTGCAGTACCATCCATGTAGGGCAAATGTAGTCGCAGATGCCTTGAGTCGTAAAGGCGCTACTAAGGAGACTTCCATTGCAACTTTAGCTACTTTTATGGCTAGTCAGTATAGCCTTGTAGATGTTATTCGTGATTGGCAGGGAGAGTTCTGTTTACCTCAGGATGGAGTTATCCAAGTAACCAGAGTTCAGGTAGAGCCTGACTTGATTTAGAGGATCAGGGTGAGTCAGTTGACAGATCCGGAGTTGACCACTACCAGGAAATTGTTGAGTGAGGGTTCTGAGACCGTCAGAGACTTTACTGATAGGGATGGATTATTGAGATACCAGGGTCGCATTTGTATACCAGCTATAAGGATATTAAGGCAGTGATTATGGCAGAGGCTTACAGATCAAGGTATGCAGTGCATCTTGGAAGCACGAAGATGTATAGAAACTTGAGGGTAGTGTATTGGTGGTCAGGAATGAAGAAGGATATAGCAGAATATGTGGCTAAGTGCTTAGTGTGTCAGCAGGTCAAGGCAGAGCACATGAACCCAGCAAGGTTGCTTCAGCCCCTTCCTATTCCAGAATGGAAATGGGAGCACATCACCATGGATTTTGTGAGTGGATTACCTCTTTCTCCAAAGGGGCATGATGCTATATGGGTGATTGTGGACCATTTGACTAAATCAGCTCACTTTTTGCCTTTCAGGATGAACCAACCGCTTAATACACTGGTGGAGCTGTATGTGAAGGAGATAGTGAGATTGCATTGGGTGCCAGTATCCATTATTTCAGATCGTGATCCTAGATTCACATCTCAATTCTGGGAGTCTTTCCAGAAATCCATGGGTACAGAGTTGAAGTTTAGCACTAGTTACCACCCACAGACCGATGGCAGTCAGAATGGACCATTCAAATACTTGAAGATATGATACGATGTTGTGTCCTTGATTGGGGAGGTAATTGGAGTAAGCACCTTCCTTTGGTGGAGTTCGCCTACAATAACAGTTATCAGGCAAGCATTCAGATGGCACCATATAAGGGATTGTATGGAAGAGCATGTAGATCACCAGTTTGTTGGGATGAAGTTGGTGAGAGGCAGCTATTAGGACCTCAATATGTGCAGGACAGTGTTGATTTGGTGAAGTTGATCAAGCAGAGATTAGTGGCAACTCAAAGTTGCCAAAAGCGTTATGCGGATGCTAAGCGGCGAGATCTGAAATTTGATGTTTGGGATAAGGTATTTATTAAGATATCTCCTTTCCGTGGTATAAGAAGGTTCAGTAAGAAAGGAAAGCTTTCCCCCAGATTTGTAGGACCTTTTGAGATTATTGGTGCAATAGGACCAGTTGCATACTGTTTAGCATTACCATTATCATTTGGATTAGTCCACGATGTGTTCCATGTCTCGATGCTAAGGTGATATGTGCATGACCTTAGTCATATCATTGACTACGAGCCTTTGGTCATACGTGAGGATTTGACTTATGAGGAACATCCGATGCAGATATTGGATAGACGTGAGCAGATCCTTCGTAGAAAGGTGATTCCACTTGTTAAAGTGCAATGGCAAAGTCATATGGTGGAAGAAGCCACTTGGGAGTTGGAATCTGAAATGAAGTACTCGTCTTTATTTGAGGAATCTCGAGGTAAAATTTTGAGGACAAAATTTATTTGTAGGGCGGGAGAATGTAAAATCCCAGATTTTAGTAATAAATAAATAAATAGACTAATTGGTTAATAATATGCAGGAGATGAGATTTTGGTTCAACCCGGAGGAGTTCAAGATGAACCGGAGGTGATAGGAGAGCCTATATAAGGTGAGTTCATGATTATTGACTAAGTATTATTTTAATATAATAATTATTTGTGCTATGGTTTATATTAGTAAGAACTAATTAGAAAGAAAATGAAAGATAAACAATAGGGGAGTTGGTCGAACCCAAGGAGAGTGGGTTGACCAGGAATTAGTTGGGTTAAGGATAAAGGCTGGATGGTAAATTTGTTTAATGAAGGGAGGGCATTATGGTAAAAGAACTAAAACAATTAAAATAACCTAGCTATATGCATGGGTTATTCACATTAAGATTAAAACACCAAAGAAGAACAGCAGCTCGTTTCTTTCTTGTTGCCTCTATTCTTCTTCTAGCTTCTTGTGATCAAACCTAACCCTAAAACAACCTATTGGATCCGTCTTAGAGAAGGAAAAGAGAGGATTTTCATGCATAGAAACTCAGGTAAGAGCAAACCCAAGAGAAGTTCTGTTTTGAGAGATAGTTGTGTTGTTAGATCTCTAAAAACGTGATTTTTCTTAACCCATACGAGATCAAGGCTTGTGAGATTGTTGGAGTAGATTTGTGGTGATATTTCGTTGCTTTTAGAGAAGGTTAAGTTCTTAGAACCTGGTAAGTAGTCCCTTTCAACTTGCATAAAAATATTTTGTTTTTCTTCGATATCCATGTTTATACGGAGGTTTGATGAGTTGTATTTGTTATTTATGAAGATTTAATTGTTGGAAATTGTTCTAGAATGATTTAGAATGGATTTGATGCGTTGAATATTGAGTTGTGGAATTTTTATTGAATTTTGTAAAGTTGCGGATTTTTAACGTATTGGGCCCCCTGAGCAATCGCTTGAGCGTCCTATGTGTTTATTCAAAACCCGAAAGCAATTTTTCCCAGATTGAACTGTCGCTAGAACAGTCGCTCGAGCGATCTATCGAGCGACCAACCCTGAAACAACCTATTGTGTAAGGCCGTTCAAGCGCCCTTGGCCGCTCGAACGACCAGTCTATCAAAATTTGGAAAACTTGTCTTTTCAACCTAGTTTTCACTACGAAAGTGTTTTTATCCAAATTTAACCTATGTACCATCAAGATTGCGGTATTTGGGAAGTGTTTGCATTGGCGGATGATTAAAATTCAATTTTATAAAGATTTTGGGTAGATGTTTCTAAAAAGGAACTTTTACTTGATTCTATTGTTCCAAAAGAATTTACTTTTAACCAAGGTTTTTTTTGTGAGTTCATACACCTGTATTTGGGTGATATGAAGGTATATTTTGCATCGATGGAGTCGATACGCATTCGGGACATATTGGCCCGTTGAAACCTGGAGTTTTGGACATATGACTTGGTGCATTCCGTTTTGGTTTTGGGTCACTGGTGTGACAAGGCTGGTGCCTGATTTATTGTTTCCCGCATGGGCGGATTTGGTTATACATATAAGGTTCTGTATTTGGTGGGTGTTATTTAGAAGTATGTCCATTACCCTGGTTTTCTTACTGTTGAATGGGCTTAGCAGTTATATGGATCCATAGAATAGCTAGTAAGTGAAATGTTTATTAGAGGGGTTTGAATTCTGTGTCTGAGGCATTCCATCATCTCGAGGATGGTACCACTCCTGAATTGGTCGATCACTACGTTACCCACTCCTGGATTGGTTGGGCCGTACATGCTAACTCATGGTTGGGTTCTTCCGTTGGTGTTGAATAGCCAGACTGCTGGGCAGCTGGTCCATCGTAATTCGGTTAGGTAGCATATTGGCACATGTCTACTATTTTTCTCTGGTATTCTATTTCATGAGTCCCATGAGGTGGACAAATTGTATTTCATTATCGTCTTGTATTTTATTGTGATTATCTTGATTAAGGGTTGCATGTTTTATTGTGGTCAACTATTTACATGACTGCTTACTAAGGTGTTGTTTCTCACATTATTGTTTTATCGGTTTTGTTTTCAGATATTCCTGGAAAGGACGTTGCTGGGGTAGAGACTCCGGGGGATTACTGTGATTACCAGGAAGACGACTATTTCATTTTTGTGTAGGTCCAGAAGGACATGGAGAGATGATTAGATTTATTTTCTTAGGAATTAACTTTAGTATTTTATTTGAGGATTTTGATGTCATTTGAAGGATTATTAGTATCTTTATTCCACACCCTTGGTGGATGTTATTTATTTTATTTAGTTGAACGTTTCCAGACTTTATAGATGAAATATTAATTTATTATTTTGGTGGTTTAATTCCGCGCTTCGTGAAAGATGTCTTTTATTTCCGCACTCTGATATAATAAATGAAATTTTTTAAGTCTGGAATAGTTGTTTAGGTCATTTTCTCTAACGAACCAGATTTGGGTTTATGTGTTTAAATAAACCTGGATCCGGGGTGTTACATCGGCGCATCACTAGGGGTATGCTATGCCAGGACGTTCCTCGGCCAATTTCCGGTTTAATCACCGGCGGCGTTGGTGCCCTGAAAAGGCTGACCAAATGTTCTTGAAAAAGATACAAACGAGTGTGATCTGAGCTTAAAGGTCTTGGGTGCCCGCATGTCCAGGACACTTGCTGTGTTTCAGGATTTTGATTCAACAGGTAAGATGCGGTCTTGGGGACCGAGAATTTCGATTATCAAGAGTGGTCCATCAGGGACCGATTTGACTATGGAGGACTTCAACTCAATTTGTTCATTTCAAATTGTGCTTTTGTTTTTTTAAATTAAGTTCAATGCAAAGTAGATCAAAGTAGGTTCAAAGTAAATTCATGCTTGTAGTACATCAACATGCTTCAAAGTAAATTCATGCTTGAAAATTACAACAACTGAAAATAGCCTCTTGAGGCTCACAGTACATCGTCATACTCAGATACATCAAAGCCAAAGTCTATCTAGACCAGTCATCATCATAGTGGGAGGACACGTCTTGCCTTCTCAAGGCACGCAGAAGCTTGTTTCGTAGACGTCGATCCTCCTCCGCGTGCTTGCGTACAATGTCCATTTCTTGTTGAAGAGCCTCATTAGCCTGCCTATTCTCTCTTTTTGGATTCACATAAGCCAGATGAATGCGGGAATAAGTTTCCTGCAGTTCGGCCACCCTATCCCTGTATGTGTCAAGGGGCGGAACTGGAATGTCGCTAGAAGCGATGGGCTGAAGAGGCGGGGGGACGTCGTGGCCAAATTCTCGAGCCATCCACTGTTCATATTCAAGAAAGTGGGAACGAGAGAAAATGTCTTCCTGGAGCTTGCGCACATTCTCCCACTCTTCCAACAAACGCTTCCTTAATTCCTTTGTGAGTGGGCCAGTCAAATCGCTTGCATCATCCATAAGCAGTATTCCTTGAAGCTTCCCAAACTGTCTCAGAACTTGGATCGGATAGTATGGCACGGCATGGATTATGTAAAATCCCAGATTTTAGTAAATAGACTAATTGAATAATAATATGTAGGAGATGAGATTTTGGTTCAACACGGAAGAGTTCAAGATGAACCGGAGATGATAGGAGAGCCTATGTAAGGTGAGTTCATGATTATTGGCTGAGTATTAATTTAATTTGATAATTATTCTTGCTATGGTTTATGTTAGTAAGAATAAAGTGAGAAATAAACAAGGAGAATAAAAGGGGTTGGTTGAACCCAATGATAGTGGGTTGACCCAATGGTTAAGTTAGTTTAAGAATTAAATGGTTTGATTGTGTTGGTTTAGTGAAGAGGGCAATTTAGTAAAAGACTTTAAATAATAAACTAAACCTAGTTATGCATGGAGTAGTCCACGTTAAGCTCAAAACATAAAATAGAAAACAGCCGCACATCCCTTAGTTGTTTCCTATTCTTCTTCCTAGTTGCCTTGTGATCAAACCAAACCCTAAAGCACCGTTGGAGCCGTCTTAGAGAAGGAGGAGTATTTTCATGCACAAAGAACTCAGGTAAGAGCCAAATAGATATAAGTTTCTATTATGGAGATTTGAGTATGTTTAAGAGTCTTAAAAGTAAGATTTTGAATCCAGACGTGATCAAGGTTTGTTGGGATCGTTTGGCAAACTTTGGGGTGATATTTCGTGGCTCTTAGAGAAGATTTAAGTTCCTAAAACTAGGTAAGTAGTCACTTGACGCTTGCATAAAATCTAAATTCGTGTTTAGACGATATTCATGGTTATTCGGTGTTTTGATGCGTTGTTTTTGTTATTTATGATGTTTTATTTGTTGGGAATTGTTATAGCATGTTTATAAAGTATTTTAGAATGATTTAGAATGGTTTTAATGCATTGAATATTGAGTTGTGGAGTTTTATTGAATTTCGCAAAGTTACGGATTTTTCACATATCGGGCCGCCTGAGCAGTCACTCGAGCGCCCTATGTAATTATTCCAAAACCTGAGAGCAATTTTACCCAGATTGAACTGTCGCTAGAACAGTCACTCGAGCAACCTATCGAGTGACCTACCCTGAATTAACCTATTCTGTAAGGCCGATCGAGCGCCCTTGGCCGCTCGAACGACCAGTCTATCAAATTTTGGAAAACTTGTCTTTTCAACCTAGTTTTCACTACGAAAGTGTTTTTATCCAAATTTAACCTATGTACCATCAAGATTGGGGTATTTGGGAAGTGTTTGCATTGGCGGATGGTTAAAATTCAATTTTATAAAGATTTTGGGTATATGTTTCTAAAGAGGAACTTTTACTTGATTCTATTGTTCCAAAAGAATTTACTTTTAACCAAGGTTTTTTTTTGTGAGTTCATACACCTGTATTTGGGTGATATGAAGGTATATTGTGCATCGATGGAGTCGATATGCAGTCGGGACATATTGGCCCGTTGAAACCTGGAGTTTTGGACATATGACTTGGTGCATTCCGTTTTGGTTTTGGGTCACTGGTGTGACAAGGCTGGTGCCTGATTTATTGTTTCCCGCATGGGCGGATTTGGTTATACATATAAGGTTCTGTATTTGGTGGGTGTTATTTAGAAGTATGTCCATTACCCTGGTTGGTTTTCTCACTGTTGAGTGGGCTTAGCAGTTATATGGATCCATAGAATAGCTAGTAAGTGAAATGTTTATTAGAGGGGTTTGAATTCTGTGTCTGAGGCATTCCATCATCTCGAGGATGGTACCGCTCCTGAATTGGTCGGTCGCTACGTTACCCACTCCTGGATTGGTTGGGCCGTACATGCTAACTCATGGTTGTGTTTTTCGTTGGTGTTGAATAGCCAGACTACTGGGCAGCTCATCCATCGTAATTCGGTTAGGTAGCATATTGGCTCATGTCTACTCTCTTTCTCTGGTATTCTATTTCATGAGTCCCATGAGGTGGACAAATTGTATTTCATTATCTTCATGTATTTTATTGTGATTATCCTGATTAAGGGTTGCATGTTTTATTGTGGTCAACTATTTTCATGACTGCTTATTGAGATGTTGTTTCTCACATTATTGTTTTATCGGTTTTGTTTTCAGATATTCCTAGAGAGGACGTTGCTGGGGTTGAGACTCAGGGGGATTACTGTGATTACCAGGAAGAAGACTATTTCATTCCTGTGTAGGTCCAGAAGGACATGGAGAGACATTTAGATTTATTTTCTTAGGGATTATTTTTTGTATTTTGTTTGAGGAGTTTGATGTTATTGGAAGGATAATTGGTATCTTTATTCCACACCCTTGGTGTATGTTATTTATGTTATTTAGTTGAACCCTTTCCAGACTTCATAGTTGAAATATGAAAGGATTATTTTAGTAGTTTAATTCCGCGTTTTCTGAAAGATGTTTTTATTTCCGCACTTTGATATAATAAATGAAATTGATTAAGTTTGGAATAGTGTTTTGGGCCATTTTTCCTAACGAACCAGATTTGGGTTTATGTGTCTAAATAAACCTGGATCCGGGGCGTTACAGGTTAACCCTACCAAGGCTAGGCACCTTCTATTTTTGAAGGCCAGGATGGGGGTGTAGGTGAAGTTGTATGTGCCCCACTGTCAGCACCCCATTTTTGCACCATAAAATAGCCCAAGAAGCATATCTTAAATCGGCATATATGTGGGCACGTAAATTGAGGTTTTTATAGTGGACCCATCTTTTTGAAATAATAAGCCCATAATAAAGAGAATTCTGAGAAGATTCTGATGCACCAAACCGTGCTCAAATCGGATCTCAAAAGACTAAGTTATGGATAAAAGAAGTAAAAGGTAGTTTGGGGATTTTTATAAAATTGAAATTGGATGCCACATGGCAGCCACGTGTACGCCATGGTGGCTACCACGTGACCAATGATAAATTAAAAATTTTGGGGTTCTTTTAGTAAATAAGATAAGTTTCCTAACGGGTTTGTTATGCAAATAAATAAAAAATTTAATAAAAGTTTTGAGATTAAAAGAAAATAAAAAAATATAAACAAATAGAAATGAGTTGGACGAATTGGTCCAACTCATGTTCTCTTGAGAAATTAAGACTAAGCTTAAAAAAATATAAGCCTAAAAAATATGGGACAAAATAGACTTTGACCAAACCTAAATAAATGATGGTGTTTAAAGAGAAGAAGAGGAAAAGTTAGGGGTTTAGGTGTTTAAAGAGAAGAAGAGGAAGAGTTAGGGGTTTAGATGTTTAAGAGAGGAAGAGGAGGAGTTAGGAGTTTTGGTGTTTAAGAGAGGAAGAGGAGGAGTTAGATGTTTAAGAGAGGAAGAGGAGAAGTTAGGGAGATAAGAGGTTCAGGAGAGGAAGAGGAAATGTTAGGGGTTAAGAAGTTGAAGGGGTGGGAACTCTCTATAAAAAGGCTTGAAATTGGGAGCAAAAGGGGAGGAAAAAAAGTAAGAGTTCTTTGAAAAAAAAAGAGGAGAAAAGTAAGAGAGTTCTTTGAAAAAAGAGGAGAGGATCAAAAGAAGAGAGAAGTGAGAAAAAGAGGTAGAAGGAGGTTGTGCAAGAGAAAGGAGGGAACATCTGGAGTTAGCACATCAGTTTCCGGGAAGTCGATTCCATACCAAGTTTTTTCATTATTTTTTTAATTGATTCTTTAATCAAATATTTTTTTTATTGTTAGATTGTCAAATGAAAATAATACAAAGCATGTCACTATTATGGCCGAATCTGAATTTTTCAATGTTGTTAAATTTACAAATGAAAATATACAAAGCATGTCTCTTATCTAACCGAATCTGTTGAATGAATGGATATGTGGGTTGAATTTTGAGCATTTGATAAACTGGGGTGCCTAATTTGTTATTCTGAAACGTGTAACACGCTTTTTCAGCACGCCCAAGGTGCGCACACCCACCATCTGATATCTGTTTCTCCATTCAGTCAGAGAAAGTGGTTGAACCAGTCCTCACGAGTGGGCAAGTCTGGTCTGATCTCTCTGCATGCCATCCTTGTGACGTTGTCATGGACTAGCCCATATTGCGGACTGATGGACTCGGCAACCATCAGGTGGTCTTGTAGCCAAATGTGCAGGAGAGGAGCGCATCCTTGAATCCTCTTGGTTCTGTTCTTGGTCATAGTCAGAGAATGAAACAATTGGGCAAGGACCAGTGGCATGATTCGGTACCCTAGCTTGAGTTGATCCACAATTTCCATGAGGGCCAAATTAATGGTGTCTCCTCTAGTTGGAAAGAAGATTTGCTACAGAACCACGAGGGTGAAGGTGTCCTCCCAAACATGGGGTCTTTCCTGCTTTTTGTTTCTTATCTTTTCAGCTAGGAAGGTTTTGGAGACCCTCGTGAATGCTTGGTCACCTCCCAAAGTCTAGAATTCCCCTCTTGGGAGGCCAAAGAAAATACAAGCTTCATTCTTGTAGCTATCTTTGAGATTTGGCCGGGTGGGTTCTCCATGGTCGGGAAATCGGAGGAATAGATCAAATTCCTCAATTGTGGGAGTCAGCTCATTGGTCCCAAATCGAAACACTGACAACTGGGGATCCTAGAAAAGCAAAGCCACTTGGATCATATCCCAGTTTATAGGCACATTTAACAAGGACAGAGTTTTCCTTATACGGTATTGTGCCTCCCACTCAATCTGCTCATCCCCTTGGAGCTGCCTTGTCCAAGAGCGGATCCAGGGGGTATCCCAGGCGCATTTCTCTATCATAGGTAAGCGGACTTTCTCACATGAGGACAAGGATGCCATGCCAACTATCCAATCGAAATTCCAAGTTAATTAGGGTTTGATGCCAGAACTCTTAATTAGTCTAAAGCATGCATAAGAAGGTGCGGAAATTAAAGAAAAGAACGAGCATCACCATTTCTTGCAGTTTTCCCATAACTTGGCAAATTAGCAAGCAAAATAAAAGCAAAGGCAGAAATTAATTCAAGGCACACAAGGTGTGTGGTTCTAATGGTTGGCACCAATTAAAGTACGACTTGCCATCGAGGGTGAAATTACAATGGTATTTACAAAATGTGAAAAGAATTCACCTTTTGGGCTGTTGGGAGCCCAAAAGGAGGGTACAAATTTGCTTCAAGGCAGGTAAGCTAAATTCCTAAACCTAGGGTTTTTTGTCCCTATTCTGATCTAGCCTGCTTTCATCTGACTGTTTGATCTAGCCGGCTTTCATCTACTTAAAAGGCCGACTTAGACTTAGGGTGCTCCTAGCGGACTCAATGGGTCAAGGCCCACGGCTCACTAGATTCAATGCATGGATCTGGGGTAGTTCCCCTGATCAAGGTTAAGCTGGCTTCCTAAATTAGGGCTAGGACAGCCCTTGGTCTAGGGTTTACTCAATTTGATGCAAAAGGCGGGGGTTGCTGCCCCTGATGAACTCTTGGGTTTTAAATTGATTTTAGCTTTCTTCATTTCACCATTCACATTCACATTCACAGCATCAGGGTTTATTCAGAAGCAATAGGTGGGGAAGGATACCCAGCCCGAGGCATCTGCCTACAAGGGTCTGAACCAAATACTAGACCCTTGCGTACCACGGCAAGAAACCAGTGGCGCTAAGGAGTCGCCAGGCTATGTGTGGTGGGATCGCAAGGCGAGGTGCATGGTGGTTCGGGTGCGTACCTCCTAAGGGTAATCGGGAAATGGGAGTCGCCACTGCCTGATGGGGTGTAGGCAGACACCTGTTTATCTAATTTGTTGGTCTGCGGCTTTTCGAAATTCCAACTAAGCTCTCAGTTAAGGTCCGGGGAAGTCCGAAGACACCCCGGTCCGCCCCGTTGGTTGACAGGTCCCTCAGGTCTCCCTAGTTTCGAGTCAACTCTAACTCACCCTTATTCCTGAACCAGCATATATAATTTTGTGTCTGGGTGGGGACCACCAAAGTGGTGTGGGTCCCCTTTTATTTGATTTTATCTTGATTTATTAAGTGATCTGGGTCGGATTGGGTGGGCCCCATCAAAAGGCCCACAGATTCCTTGGTGGGCTAGGCTTAGCCCACATATCCCTTAATGGGCCTTAGTCTAATCCTAAGAGGCCCTTTGGGCTATGGTGAGTTTAATTGTTTTTATTTAGGATTTAAGTGAGAAATTATTATTAAGACTTATTCAAGGTGGGTTTGGAAGATTTTGTGGGCCCATTGGGTGGGCCTCACAATGGTAGCCAAAAAAATTATTTTATTTTATTTTATTTAGTTTCCAAAATGGGCTGGGCATTAGGCTTGGGGCCCATGGCCTAGACTTGGGCTTGAAGGCCCAAGATTTGAAGAATTAGGGTTTCAGACCCTTTCTTATTAGGTTAATGGGCTTGGTGGGCCCGATAGGCCCTGGCCCGCAGTCTCGGCCAAACCAACCTTAAGCTAAGCCTACATGTTTCAGTTTGGGCCTTGGTGGGCCTCAAAGGGTCTGGCTCATTTAATTTACTTAATTATGTTATTTAACCCCAAAAATGTTCTTTGGGCTGGGTGGGCCTCGTTGGAAGGCCCACAAGTGAACCCAATTGGGTTGGAAAAGCCCAAGGCCCATCTTGGGTTTCTGGGTCGATCCGGAAACCCTATTGGCTCATCCGGTTCAATTAAGATTAGCTAAAAAAGACAAAAGGGTTAAAAAAAATGAAAATCTGGATTTTTTATGATGTAGCTGAAATTATTTGTCGGCCATGAAGGGGAATGGGCTGATCCGACCTGAGTTGTCAGATCAGCCTATAAATGCCTTTTTTTATAAATTTACCAAATGGGCTTGGGTTCTGGGTCTTTTGAGGGACTTCAGTAGCTATGTGGGCCCCTGTGTGGGCCCACAGTGGTTCGAATGGAGGCATATGGCCCTCTTTTTGGGATAATTTAAAATTAACAACAAAGGAGAAGGCTAGGGTTTTACCTTCTCTTATTGTCACCTTGACCAACTATGAAACAGGGATTTGAATGTCCCTGTTTTGGCTCTTCTTATACTATATACCAGAAAATGAACACGACAAATAAAAATCAACCAAACAAACATAAGATGCATGTTTTAAATCCTAAGGACAGTATATGTGTTTTGCACATGTCACATATATATAAGAAAAAATGGAGTGTATGCTCACATACATGTGTAGGTGTGGTGCTGGAACTAAACCAAGATAACCTAATATGTTGCTACGAATGGATATATATGCAAGAATAAGAGGACTAATTAAAAATAAGCAAAATAGTGGCCGATAAGCATGAGGATTGTGATAAAACTGTAGAAAACAGTAAAAAAAGTATGTAAGGATCATGGCTTTTATGACTTTTGTGTATAAACATCCTTGAAGTCTGTGCAGATGAAGGAGAAGGAGGGAAGAAACATCATAACAAGGGGTATAGAGGGAAGCATACAGCATAAGAAAAAAAGAAAAGAAAGATAAACCTAAGACTAAAGTTGCATATTTTGTAACAAACAAAACACCAAAAAAAATCAGCATATGATAAAGTGTGAAAGAAAATCACCGTAAGAAGGGATAGTTGGGGATTACACGAGGGTACAAAAGAGTTGAAAAATAGGAGGAACAGGCTTCCCCTTTGAATAAAATAACAACAACCCAACAAAAATTTAAAGGCCCTTAAACTCATGAAAATGACCCCTCATACTCCCTTAAGGTCCCACGTATATCTCCTTTTAACATGAAAGCCAACTCACCGTTGTAGGAATATAAATAGAGGGAAAGAGAAGGAAAAAAGGGAATGGAAACATGCTTCAACAAAAGATGAGCATCCATGTTTGCGAACTTACTTCAAAGACTTCATGTATGCTGATTTTTACATATATTAAACAATATACAATAAAAAATATTACCTTAGGGTCAAATGACCTTTATATGATGTTTTTGAGTCCTCTCAAAGCACTTCAAGGAGCTGGAACAGTTTTCTCCAACACCACTAGCAGCACCTTAAACTTGTCCTTGAGTGAAGATGGAGATAAAGGGAAGTAGGAGGGGTTTTGAGGGTTTTTTGATGTATTAGATGACTTAAGGAGGTAATAGAAAGTGGGAAAGGGTATTGTCGTACAAGGATATGTGGGGGAAGCAAAGTGGAATCAACCAATGGCCAGCCAACTATTGAAATGGACGGCTGTTTGCTATTTATAACCCAAAAAAGTGTATCCGACAACTTAGGTCGAATACACATATTTATATGTGTATCCAACCATATATGTCGGATACACTATATATTACTTGTATCTGACCATATATGTCAGATACAAGTAGATAAGATCAAATTAAATTCGATCTTATCCACTTTACAGCTGTTATTCAACGCATTCTCCATGTGCGAGAATGCATTGTTTTTTTTATTTTTTTATTAAATTAAAATATTAGATATTTATTATTTTATTGTTAGATTTTTTTTATTTATTGTCTTTTCTTTATTCTTTGCCACATGGCAGTTTTCCCGGGATTTTGATCTGCTTATAACTCTTTCATCCGGACTCCGATTCTAGCAAACTCAGTGGCATTGGAATCAGGTCGGAATCCTCTATCCACTGAGCCTAAGTTTAGCATCAAATTCAGGTTTTTAACAAAAGGCCAAAGTCGCGTCCGGAATCTTAATCTGCTCATATCTCCTTGATCTGGGCCCCGATTCCGGTAAACTCAGTTGTGTTAGAATCGTGTTGGCATTTTCTTTCCTTTGGGACAGAAATAGCAGTTAATTTGGGTTTGAGCAGAAAGTCAATTTCTGCTCCCCCGAAACTTACTCTGCCCATAAATCATTCATCTGGACTCCGATTCCAGCAAACTCAATTGCGTTGGAATCATGTCAGAAATCTCTATCCCCTGGGATAAAATTGAGCAATTGATTAAGCTTTTAGTAGAATGGCAAAATTGCTCCCCGTGAGCCGGTTCTGCTCATAATTCTCTTTTTGGGACTTTGATTCTGGCAAACTCAATTGCGTCGGAATCATATCGAGATGCTCTTTCTGCTAGGACAAGATTGGGCAGCTAGTCTGGGGTTTAGCAGAAAGTCGATTTCTGCTCCCCTCAAGCTTGACCGACTCATAACTTCTTCATCTAGACTCCGATTCGGGCAAATTCGGTTGCATTGGAATCGTGTCGGAATTTCCTATCCAATGGTAAGAATCATGGTGGTTGATATGTACCAGATCAAAAAGTCAACTTTTTGGCCCCTTAGGGTTTGACTTTTCGGTTGGGGTTTTCATTTTCGGCACTTCCGGTGCGCAAAAATGAGGTGCTTACATGTACTATGATCAGTTCATTCTCTGAGATGAATCGAACCATTCTATGCAAGGATGACGGCACTGCCCCTGCTTGGTGCAACCATGGTCGCCTAATCAGCAGGTTGAAGAAGGCATTGATATCCATGAGCTCGAATATAAGACCCTGGATTTTTTATTAGCTTAATTTGAGGAATTAGCTAATATTATTAAAAATTAATAGAGGGATAATTCAAGTAGATAAGGTGCAAGGGCAAATTGGGAATTTTATAAAATCGGCTTATGTAAATTAAGAGTAAGTGAGATTATATCATAAATTCCTATAGTTATAAAGATAATTCAGAAATTTTATTTAATATAATTAGAGGGTGTTGTTGAATTTGCTGAATGGCTAATCAAGGAATTAAGGATTTATTGGCCGTTGGTGTAGGGAGTTTGGTGGTAGAGCACCACACCGGATTATGTAGAGGAGTTGAAGAGTTTATGAACGTAAGAGTTCAATTCTCTCCGTGTGCTCAGAACAGTTTCGACTGTTTGTTTCCAAAGAAGCTTAAACAGTAGAAAACTTGATATGAGATCTAGAGTAGAGGGATTCTGACTCTGAGAGGTGAGATTGGGTGATTCGATCTGAAGTTTTGGAAGACTATAGAGACCTCTATTAGCAAGAGGTGGTGCGACTGATTTTCTGAGATCACCAAGTCGTCCAAGCTCAATTCAATACAGGTGAGATATTTCATTATTAGATTTAGATTAAAGTAGTTCAATTTGATTTAGATGTTGGTAGAAATATGGATCAAGGGTTAGGATTTAAGTTTCGAAAACTCTCTGCAGAAAGTTCAGTTCGTCGGAGAATTTCTGAGTGCTGGAGAATATTTGATCGACATCTCTATTTTTGTTGAAGTTGGATTATAGCAAACAGGCAAGTTAGCACCTTCAAATTAGCATGTTTTCCTGTGGTTCTACGATCATATAAAGTGTTATAAATTTGTTGGACGAAAAATACATATTCTGTTAAGGTTTGTGCGATGGATTTCTGTTAGATGTTAAAACTGTTTATATTAAATTCTAAGGGGGTTACTTGAGTTATTTAGATGTTAAATGAATTATTAGAGGTGTTTTGATGGAAGGAAAACAATTCAGTCCATGAGATTTGGTGTTTGATGTAGTTGAAAAACATTACCGAAGTGAAATTTTGGATGCGCCTACCTGCGCCTACCTCTTTGAGGTTAGCGCATACCTCCCCAAGTCAGCCCCAACTCAGTGCATACCCCCAAATATATGTAAATAATAGTGCGGCTGTTGTGATTTTTAAACACAGTTATATTTTCAGCTTCTAAAACCTATTCGAATAGCTTCATTTAAGTCCTAATTAGCTTCTAGAGTCATTAGATTTATTTGTAGCTCAACTTACGATGGTGGAATTAGAGTTTCATTAGAAGTTATATTACTAAAAGTATGTTATAATTTTTTGGCAGCACATAGTGAAGATCCTTTAAAGTTTTCAACTGTGTCAAGTTTATTTATAACTTTACCTGAGATAATCAGAAATCTAAATGGAGGATTTCAGATTTGTAGAAACCTATGAGATAGAAATTCATCAACATAAATTAAGGAAATCATGAGTGGAAGCCTATATGAGAAGGAGATTAACCAAAGTAAACCTAGTAGTTCAAAGTAGAATACTGGATGGACTTTTGGTCTGCTTTTCGAACTCTTATTGAAACACTTGATTTCTTTATTTCCTGGTATCATCTGAAATGTTGTTATGATTTGAAAGATATTTGAAATTGGTTCTTAATATGTTTCTAGTTATGGTTTCTGTAAGCACCTCATTTTTGCGCTCCCGGAAGAGCCGGAAATGCAAACCCTCGCTGAAAAGTCAAACCCTGAGGGGTCAAAGTTGACTTTTTGATCAAAGTGAAAATTGGCCACCTTGATTTATCTCATTGGATAGAGGATCCCGACACGGTTCCAACGCAACTAGGTTGGCAGGAATCGGAGTCTGGATGAAGGATCTGCAGGCGGGTCAAACTTGAGGGGAGCCGAAAGGTGACTTTCTGCTAAACCCTGAGCCAGGTGCTTACCCCTATGCCATTGGTTAGAGGGCTCCAATACGGTTCGGACGTAACTAAGTTTGCTCGAATCGGAACCCGGATGAGGAAAATATGAGCTATCGAAGTTTCCAGGCAACAATATCAAAAACTGCACACGTGGCAGCAAACGCAACGAAATATCTCAGGGGACAATCCATAAGTATCCAAAATCTGCCAAATATCTCAGGGATTAAACCAAAATTGCACAGGGGGCTATCTGCGAATATCTCAGTGTCAAATCAGGTCAAATGGGTCAAATCCAGGGGTAATCCGCAAATATAAAAAATATTGGCAGAATGACCGAAAATAAATTTTGGTTCATAAAGTGAACTCGAATATCGCCCGACAGATTGTTTGAAGCCGTACCTGACAGAAATTAACTGCCAATCGAGTGCGAAAGTAACCGAAATATTATTTCGGTTACAAGTAAATCCTGTATAACCGAAATTAATTTTCGGTTATATTGGAAAATCTGTGTAACCGAAAATTAATTCCGGTTATCCTTTCTCTGGCTATAAATAGGGACTCTAGCCATTTGGCTGGGCGTTGGTTGCTTTCCGAATTTTGGCCCCTCCCTACTTTGCTCGTCCCTCTCTTCTCTACCCTCTCCACCCTTCCAAAACCCCTACAACCCTAGTCCAACCCCTCCCAAGCCCCTTATCCACCATTCTTCTTCATTTCTACCACTTGGAGAGGATCTTGGAGGACTTGCTAAGTTGAGAGGAAGCTCAAGCTGCTGTGGAGCCTTCAAGTGGGTTCAAACACCATCCAAGGAGGGTTTCAACTGTAAGGTATGGTTCCCTAATGATTTTTATTTAACATATATAAATTTGAGGTCATTCGAAGCATGTCGATCTTTAAGTAGGCTATGAGGTCATGTTTTCTCACCATGCATATGTTCTTTTACCGTTTTATCGTCTTCCCACGTGTATTCGATGGATTGTCACCCTTCTACGGTAAGAGAAGGGACACCGGCAGTTTCAAGAGTGTATAGAAGGTGGTTTGGTGGGTTTGAAGGGGTCATGAAACCCCCATTCGGCCACTGGTTTGCTGGCTCCCATGGTGCTTGTTTGTCATAAAAGGAGGAGCATGTTCCCCTTGCTAGAATCCAAATGTAATCCCGACATAAGCCCCCTCCCTCTTCCTTTCTTTACATGTTATTTTGTTAGGATTTGAAGGTAATATTGGCATGATAAAATACCTGGAATGTATGTCTAGTTGTTATTGTATGCATGCGTAAGATTCCCTTGTTAGTCACTAGGATTTGAAGCATGTACGCCATGATTTTAGATTTGCAGGATTGCATGCTTTTCCCACTGTTTTCATGCATGTGTTTTCATTGATATTTTTACCATACTCTTAGTCCCTGTTTTGCAACCATGAGAAGTCAACCCCCTTGCATGTCCTTCCATTCACTTGAAGCATGTCTAGGTTAGTCTTTTACTTGATTTTTGTTCATAGGAAAGCATGATGATTTGTTTTGGAGCAAAAGAAACCAAACCAGGGATACTTAGATCCCTGGTTGGTCTTCATGTTGATTGGAAAGGAAGGGATAAGCCCCTTTGATCCCCTTGTTGTTTTGATCCTTGAAGACCCCAACAAGTGAGCCTAACAGCTCTATTCGAACCACTGTGGGCCCACACAGAGGCCCACAGAGACACCATACATGCTCATAAACCCTAGGAACCAGTCCCCTATGGAAAAAGTGAAAAAAGGCATTTCTGCTGCTTACCCAAGATCTCAGGTCGGTCAAGGGTTTCTGGTGGCTTAACCGAAATCAAATTTCGGTTAAACCACAACTGTGGTTTGAAATTGAATTTCGGTTATGCTAGTATTCATGCTTAACCAAAATGGAATTTCGGTTACTTTAAGTGTTTTCCAAAAATCAATTTTCTTGCATGTTTGTCATTTGCTGTGCCAAGTGAACTGGACCGGTTGAACCAGTAGCTGTGAAGGTATAGAGCTCACATGGAAAGCTATAGGCATGGATGTGCATATGGTTGGGATCCCACAACGCTCGGGGATGCTATAAGTAGTCTTAAGACCCCCAAATAAGCAAGAGGCCTTTTAAGGAACAACACGGGACTAAATCCCCTGGGAACCCTAAAGTTAAGCGTGCTCGGGTGGGAGCACTGCTAGGATGGGTGACCCCTGGGAAGTTTTCTCGTGTTATCCTTAAGAACAAATCCGTGAGGGCCCGTGGGCCCAGAGCGGACAATATCTTGCTGGTTATGGGTCTGGGGCGTTACAAATGGTATCAGAGCCTACCCTGACCAGAAACTGTGCGGGTCCAGCCCAACGCGAGGACGCGTTGTCCCATGGAGGGGAGTATGTAGCATCCTGTCTGGTAGCTGTGAAGGTATAGAGCTCACATGGAAAGCTACAGGCATGGATGTGCATATGGTTGGGATCCCACAACGCTCGGGGATGCTATAAGTAGTCTTAAGACCCCCAAATAAGCAAGAGGCCTTTTAAGGAACAACACGGGACTAAATCCCCTGGGAACCCTAAAGTTAAGCGTGCTCGGGTGGGAGCACTGCTAGGATGGGTGACCCCTGGGAAGTTTTCTCGTGTTATCCTTAAGAACAAATCCGTGAGGGCCCGTAGGCCCAGAGCGGACAATATCTTGCTGGTTATGGGTCTGGGGCGTTACACAGGTGGTCCCACCAGACTTAACCAAAATTGCTTGCTGGATTAGGAATCGGGTGGGAAACCAGAGTTGACTCAAACCAAGGAACCCACGGGACCCGTCATTCGAAGGGGTGGTCTGGGGTGTCTACGGACTTCCCCAGACTGCAACCGAGACCTCTCTTAGAATCTGAAGCCACAGACCAAATCCCAAAATAGACAAGATTAGGCACCCAGGTGTCCGCCTGCATCCCATCAGGCGGTGGCGACTCCGAATTTTCCCGTGCGGCATTTCCGACGCGCGCACAGCCTGGCGACTCCGCTGGGGACCTCTCAGCCCAGTAGGACCCTGGTTAGATGAGTCAACACAAGACGGATTAGTTGGTTTAGGATTCTTACTATCTCGCTCAGTAAAGTACAGAATACGCATAAATACGCATTCTGGGGAGTCCTGTCGAAAGGACGAGATAATTGCCTAAGGCAAGTAGGATTTAAGCGGTCCCCTGTGACCCTGCACTTACCTGGGGACTCTCCCGGAACCTCGTATTACGTGCCAATTCTGCACCTTACTATACGAGACGGTAACAAACCCTTTATCAACAAAATCCAGACAAAACTCATCTGTGTAGACATAGCACATAGCACAACTGTACACACGAGCATGCCACCACATCGTGGATGAATTTAATTTCCCGCTTTTATGTGATGAAATGCATGGGGTGACATGCACGGGGGAGGCTTTGTGGATGATCTGACCTCGAATGAATGAGCGAAATATGGATATTGCAACTTCTTTACCAAGACTTAGACCTCTCTAGCAGCCTACCCTTCTGATTCCTATGAACTGACTCTTGGGATGGTATTAGCACCTACGCTCCCATGGCTTGCCGGGGAAAGCAGGGTAAACCCATCCCCCTAGTTTTCTGGAGTCCATTAGCACCACCGGTTTCTTGCCGTGGCATGCGAGGATCCAGTACTGGTCCAGACCTTTGTAGGCTTATGTCTTGGGCTGGGTATCCTTCCCCACCTAACGTTTCTGAATGAACCACGCGTTGAGCATGCAAGGGTGAGTATGTTGTGAATGATGAATATAAGAGGAGTAAAATCAGAATAAAACCCAAGAGTCCATTAGGGGCAGCAACCCCCGCTTTTTGCATCAATTGGGTAAACCCTAGATCATGGGCGACTTCAGCCCTAATTTAGGAAGTTCGCCTAATTTTGATAAGGGGAACCACCCCAGATCCATGCATGGAGTCTTGTATGCTATGGGTCTTGACCCATTAGAGTCCGCAGGGAGCACTTTAAGTCCGGATCGGTCTCTTAAAGTAGATGAAAGCCGGCCAGATCAGACAAACAGATGAAAGCATGCCAGATCAGAACAGGGGCACTAAACCCTAGATTTAGGAATTTTTTAGCTTACCCGCCTTGGAAGCAACTTGTACCCTTCTCTTGGGCTCCCAACAGCCCCAGAGATGAATTCTTTGTAGCATTTGTAAATAACTTGTAAATTTTTGCCCTCGATGGCAAGCTATAGTTTTTGCCGTGGTCCGACATTAAAAGCAGATGAAAGACAGAAGACTAATCAGGACTTGAATGTGCTCCTCTACACAAGTATGTCTAGGAGTCGCGCCTCAACTGGCGTCAACCCTTAGGACCACACACCATGTGTGCCTGAACTTAAATTTTTGCGCTGTTTTAGTTTTTCACTTTATTCTGTTAAGCATGTTAAAACTGCTGGTGGTTAGTCATTTTGCTTGAGTTTATGCATATGTTAGAACTAATTAAGGGTTTGGTGTGAAACCTTAAATTGATTTGGAATGTCGATCGGATAGTTGGCATGGCATCCTCATCCTCATCTGAGAGAACCTGTTTCCCTAGAATAGAGAAGTGCGCCTGGGATACCCCCTGGATCCGTTCTTGGACAAGTCAGCTCCAAGGGAGTGAGCAGATTGAATGGGAGCACAAATACCGTATGGGACAGACTTTGTCCCTGTTAAACGTGCCAATCAACTGGGATATGATCCAAGCAGCCCTGCTTTTCTGGGATCCCCAGCTTTCAGTGTTTCGATTCGGGGATAATGAGTTGACTCCCACAATTGAGGAACTTGACCTGTTCCTCTGATTTCGCGACTTAGGAGAACCCGCTAGGCCAAGTCTCAAAGAAAGCTACAAGAATGAAGCTTGTGTTTTCTTTGGCCTCTTAAAGGGAGAATTCCAGACCTTAGGAGGTGACAAAGCATTCATGTAACGCCCCGAATCCGGGTCATTTTTTTTCTCATTTTGACTTGGATCAAGGCATTAATTTGTGGTACATACAATCAGTTCAAATATAAGGAAATAAAGAACTAAGATTTATCAGAGTACTAGGAAGCTTAAATCATTTATTAGAAGCTGAATCATCCGATTACATTAACTAATCGAATGAAAGGCAACTACAAATTTAACTAACTCTTAATATCCTATAAAATCATCTATTACGTTTCCAATAAAATAAATACAGCTATATAAAATCATCCTACTCTTTTCATATGGAATTTCTAGACTTCAACCCACTATCTGTCTAACCTGTGGCGTCCTCTCCAAGATAACCTGAAAAGTAGAATATAAAGTAGGGGTGAGATATGAATATCTCAGTAGGTAACACATGCATGAGGAAACAGTTATACATATAGAAAATAACAGTGGTTTCATGCTCGGTAAAATAGACGACTAATTACGGTCAATAAGATAAAAGAATAATCTCAATATAAAACAAACATTTACTCAGTGCCCAAAATAAAAGAAGTTAATTCTATGCATTTCCGTTCAATTTAAAGGACTATGTATTATATTTCACATTCCCATGGTTTCTGGTTTATTTTCTTTAGTGTCTTCTTAAGAGCAGTTCCACATTTTATTCATGATTCTATAATATTCCATTTTAACAGTTCTCATTAACTCATAGCAATTCTATTCAGTTATGACATTTCAATATTTCCTTTTTAAATAAACAATCCATCAACCTGAGAATCAATCATCATATCAGTAATAAAACCCAACCTTCAGGTAGTAGCCTATCTCTACCATAGAACGCAAACACGTAGTATCCACACAAGCTCCGCAGGAGAATGCACATCTCTAAGACTACAGGTACCCCCTGCAAGATACAGCATAACTCTACCGCAGGATGTGAACACCTAGCATCTACCTCTACCGTAGGAGATAGCTTCCTCACCTTCCAGTGGTAACTCACACACCCATCCTCCATGTGGGATGCAATCACGCATAATCACATCTCCCCCACATGAGGTATCTCTCCTGTAGGATGCAATCCATCGGAAATACATCTGCCCCACAGGAGGTAATAAATCTCTCCCGCAGGAGGTAATGTCTCCGCCACCAAGCGGGTTGGGTCTCCGCCACCAGGCGGGTTAGGGTCTCTGCCACCAAGCAGGTTAGGGTCTCCACCACCAAGCGGGTTGGGTCTCCGCCACCAAGCGGGTTAGGGTCTCCGCCACCAAGCGGGTTATCTCTGCCACCAAGCAGGTTGGGTCTCCGTCACCAAATGGGTTAGGGTCTCCGCCACCAAGCGGGTAATCTCTGCCACAAAGCAGGTTAGGGTCTCCGCCACCAAGCAGGTTGGGTCTCCGCCACCAAGCGGGTTATCTCTGCCACCAAGCAGGTTATCAATAAAACTGGCCACCAAGCCAATGCACAAATAATTCTCAATTCCACTATTATTTATAGCATATTGGGTTCATGTTTAGTTGATAATTCAAAGTCTGGTTCTAAACAGTTTCTCAATTATTAATTATAATATTTTGTTCAGTACATTTAAATAAGTTTAGCGTGACATCCTGATTTAGTGTTAGATAGATATTTAAGTACACCAAAAATCGAACGCATATCATGTACGCTAAAGTGCAGTTATAATAATGTATTAATTACATTAATATAAAAATTTAATTGTTTAATAATATATATGTGGGTCGTTTTAAAGTATTAGGACTTAATTAAGATTTGGTTAATTTATTAAAAATTATTACAGTTTAGATTTAGTAGAAGAGTAGAATACGTATACAATCTAATTAGGTTTAGGTTAAGTTTTTCAAGTTATTTAATGTTTGGTGAGGGTCAAAAAGGCATATGAAAGTATTTAGAGTTTAGTTTAATTCAATAAAGTAAGATGGAAGTATTTAAGTTTAAGTTTTAATTCATTAAATTATATAAAAATATTTAAAGTTTAGGCTTTGTAATGATTACAAGCATGAATTCGTTTTACATGTTTGATCGCCTAGGTACGCTCACCAAGTCGGCGCTCTTGAGCGATAACGCGTTTCACGTGTTTCGTTTTAAATAAAGCGAGCGCCAAGTAACTGTTAGTCGGCGATCACGGGCGCTCTAAATATTTCAACTAACGCCGAATAGCGCTGAGGAGAGCCAAGTGCAGGCACGATCGGCGCTCTAACCAAAACGACGAACGGAGTTTCGAAAACTCATTTTTTTGTATTCTAATCGCTTCTATCATTCATATAAGCATACAATAAATCTATCTACATACTTATACAACCATAAATCATGCAATCGAATAAACTGCAGGAAACCAAAACGAACGAGAAACGGTGCTACCTACCTCCGTTCGCTCAAGAACACCTTCTTCCACCTCTTTCTCTTTCGTGTGACTTTGATTTCTTCTTTCGTAGCAACCCAAGCCCCTTCGAGATGACGATCTCCTTGGCTGCTCCTTCTTCCTCTTCTCTCGGCCTCCCTCTCTCTTTTGTTCGTTTTTCTCTCTTCAGCCGCCAGAACCCAAAAACTGAAACTCCCCTACGATCAACCCCACATAAATATAAAAACCCTATTTTATACTCCTCTGATCCCACGTATCGCACTACTGTCGGGTTCGTTACTTATCCACCAATCAGATTTAATAAGGACCTTTAATCCACCTTCACCTCGATATCTCACCATCCATCGGTCAGATCTGCGCCAAACTTCGGATCTTCTCTATCCGTGTGATTATAATTAATATCCTTCAATAAAATTCTCATCTCCTCGACTTCAGGCTTCAAATCAAACATAATTACCAATATGCCATTATTCCAATTACTAAGCTTTAAATATCATTGTTAATAAACAATCTAAACCCCAACTTAAATCTATTATTATTTCTCAAGTCTAATAACAATTTTAATTAATGTATTTAATTATTTACCGATAATTAATGTGAATTGACCGAAATACCCTTCTCTTAATATTTTCACATCTACCCATTCAATTTCTTCCGAAATTTCCATGTTTTATTCTCTTTGTCATTATTAGTCTGTTATACATCCCGAACGAATTATAAGTACCCCAAATCATTCCTTTATATTAAATCCCCAATTTATTTTGACAAATTCATCGACACTCCAAATATTTGTATTAAATTTTTATTTATTTATTTACTGAAAATTCGGGGTTTTACAATTCACGAGGGTCTCCAAAGCATTCCTGGCTGAGAAAATAAGAAACAAAAAGCAGGAAAGACCCCGGGCTTGGTTTAACACCTTCACCCTTGTGGTTTTGTTGCAAATCTTCTTTCCAACTGGGGGAGATACCATTAATTTGGCCCTCATGGAAATTGTGGATCAACTCAGGGCAGGATACGGAATCATGCCACTGATCCTAGCTCAATTGTTCCATTCCCTAACTTTGTCCAAAAATGGAACTCAGAGGTTTCAAGGGTGCGCTCCCCTTCTCCACATTTGGCTGCAAGACCACCTGATGGTGTCATCACCCGTCAGTGCACATTATGGGTTAGCGTGATAACATCATATGGCTAGCCCGAAGAGAGATCAAACCGGACCTACCTACTCGCGAGGATTGGTCTAACCACTTTCTCCACCTGAAGGAAGAAACAGAGGTTCGATGGTGGGGCATATACAACATCCCCTACACCCCCATTATAGCTTTCAAGAAAAGAAAGGGCCTTGCCTTAATAGGCCTTACCCATGCTGTGCCATACTATTCGATTCGGGTTCTGAGACAGTTTGGGAAACCGCAGGGAATCACGGTCAAGGACGACATGGGCAATTTGATTGGCCCACTTGCTAAGGGACTAAGGACGTAACTGCAAATGGAGTGGAAGACAGTGTGTGTATATCGGGAAGACGTCTTCACCGAATTACACTTTCGAGATTACAAGCAGTGGATGGCTCTGGAGTTTGGCCACGACGGCCCCCCACCTCTTCAGCCTGTCACATCAAGCGACGTTCCAGTTCCGCCCCCTAACACATATAGGGATAGGGTGGCCGAGCTGCAGGAGACCCACTCCCGTATCCATTCAGCTTATGTGGATTCGGAATGGGAGAGTAGGCAGGCCAATATGGACTTGCAACATGAAATGGAATTGGTGCGCAAGCGTGCCGAGGAGGACCGACGTCTGCGGAACAAGCTTCTACGAGCCTTGAGGAAGCAAGACATGTCCTCCCACTATGATGATGACCAACCTAGCTAGACTTTGGCTTTGTTGTATCTTATTATGATGATGTACTTTGTGCCATGGCGGCACTTTTGATTAAAGCATGGATTTATTTTCACTTTGCTATGTTGTTCAAACTTAACAAGACAAGAATTTGGAATAACGGAATTGATCCCCTCCAAAATAGGGCAATTTGGTCTCCGACAGACCACCTCTCTTCATTAATTGCAATACTTTTGGCCGCTTCGACCACTCATTTCCTTTGATTGCATCCCCCCATTAAGATCGCAAAAACCCGGCAAGTGTTTAAAACACCCCAGACTTTGAGCTCAGATCACACCCGTCTGTATCTTTCCAAGATCATTCAGCCGAAATCTTAGGGCACCGAAGCCGCAGACGGATGAGTCGGATATTGGTGGAGGAGCGTCTTGGCATAGCCTACCCCTTTCAGTGACACCAAAAGTCGCCGATGATTGAATCGGATATTGGCTGTAGAGCGTCCAGGTACTACTAGTCAAAATCTTAGGACACCGAAGCCGCCGACGGATGAGTCGGATATTGGTGGAGGAGCGTCCTGGCATAGCCTACCCCTTTCAGTGACACCAAAGCCACAGATGATTGAATCGGATATTCGCTGCGGAGCGTCCGGGTACTACTAGCCGAAATCTTAGGGCACCAAAGCCGCCGATGGATGAGTCAGATATTGGTGGAGGAGCATCCTGGCATAGCCTACCCCTTTCAGTGACACCAAAGCCACCGATGATTGAATCTGATATTTGCTGCGGAGCGTCCTAGTACTACTAGCCAAAATCTTAGGGCACCGAAGCCGCCGACGGATGAGTCGGATATTGGTGGAGGAGTGTCTTGGCATAGCCTACCCCTTTCAGTAACACCAAAGCAGCCGATGATTGAATTGGATATTGGCTGCGGAGTGTCCAGGTACTATTAGCCGAAATCTTAGGGCACCGAAGCCATTGACAGATGAATCGGATATTGGTGGAGGAGCGTCCTGGCATAGCCTACCCCTGTTCGTGGCACCAAAGCCGCCGATGATTGAATCGAATATTGACTAAGGAGCGTCTAGGTACTACTAGCTAAATCCTTGTATCACCGAAACCACCAACGAGTGAGTCAGGCATTGGTTAAGGCAACCCTGAATGCTGTTTTTCAGCCCCCCTTTGTGACCATGTGTGGCCCCACCCTATGATACTGAGCTCAAAAAAAATTCCCCTAAATTGAAGGTTCTCTTCCCTTGCCAAGATGGCTAAAATAGATTAGTGACTTGGGGTTCTCTTTCCCAGTTGCTCGAAAGCAACTAAAATAGACCAGTTACACTGAGTTCTCTTTCCCAGTCGCTCCTAGGCGACTAAAATAGATCAGCTTTCAAAAATCAGCCTTCCGAAAAACAAGGTTCTCTCTCCCAGTTACCTGCGGGTAGCTAAAACAGATTCGGTCATTAGGGTTCTCTTCCCCGGTCGTCTTAGGGCAGCCAAAATAGATCAGTCTTCAAAATTCATTAGGGTTCTCTTTCCCGGTTATCTGCGGGTAGCCAAAATAGATTAGTTGATTCAAAATTAGGTTCTCTTCCCTTGTTACCTTAGGGTAACTAAAATAGATCAGTTAGTCCAAATCCAATCAAAAGAAAAAACCAGCATAAATCGAAGGAACAGATTCTAGCAAATAAGTTGCATGACTAATTTATGTGAAATTGCACTGATGCCTGTCACTTACCCACCAGGTACCAAAATTGCTTCCAGAAGCCCGTACTTGTTAAGATCGAGGAAAAGACTCGATATGGATCAGCCAGGAGAGCAGACACCGCCGGGGCAACATCCGGCAGAATCTAGCCACGCACAAGTAGTCAATGAGATGCAACAGAGAATCGACAGCATGGGCTCCGTCATCCAGGAGTTAATGGCAGAGCTAAGAGAATTAAAGCAAGTTCCCCCAGTAGTGCTGGCTACCCATCAGCCGCAGCCACAGTTCCCGCCACCAGCAGAGATGGCACCACCACCACATCCAGTACATCCCCCTCCCGTGGCACCACCGCCGCCACCCTCGGCAGCACCATTCCACATATCGCAGTAGGATCAATTTTTACTTGTCCATTTGGGGCAGGATGACGAAGACTGGTACAGAACCCAGGAAGCACAATTTGAGGGAAAATTGGCAGCAGTAAGAGAAGAGAACAAAGCAGAACTGGCCACCATGAGAGAGGTTCTTAAACAGCTCCAACCCGACACAGTTCAGAGCAAAGCTACACTTGAAAACCTCTATTTCTTCTCTGACATCCAACTCCCGGCTAAGTTCAAATGCCCGGAGTTGCACCAGTTTGACGGCACGGGTTGCCCACTAAACCATTCGAGGTCTTACTCTAGTGACATGTGCCAATACATCAAGGAGGAACGAATCATTGTTCAGTTCTTTCAGAAGTCACTAACTGGGGCGGCTTATTCTTGGTTCTTGAGTTTGGACAAGGCGAAAATAAAAACGTGGAATGACCTGGCAGCAGTCTTTATCCAGCAGTACCGCCTGAACAGTCAGATCATACAGACCAGGGCAGAATTGCAGAGGCTGGCTAAGAAGAGCCAGGAGTTAGTGAGAGAGTATGCCAAGCGATGGAAAGAATTGGCAGCGTTAGTGCAGCTGCCGCTATTGGAACAAGAGATGAAGTCGTTGTTTATTGCGTCATTGGGGCAGCCATTCTTCACTTTGCTACTTGGGTAGAGCACATCGAACTTCAACGACTTGATCTTAACCGCAGATCGGATTGAGGATGCAGTAAGAGCCGGGAAAATAGATGGCAGTGGGTAGAGTTCTACATCCAGCACCCGGAAGGCCAGTAACAGGGCAAGCCAATAGAAGCCAAGAGTAGGAGCCTAGGAGAAAGGAACAGCAGGCGGTTAACTATGTATACCCTGCACAACCCCACCATTTCTCTCAAAAGCCTGAGGCAGTAGCACCCCAAGGGACCAGGCAGACTGCCTACTAAGGGGTGAGAAGGACGAGAGAGGAGATGGAGGCCAGGATGAAGCGAGTTTTCACTCCCCTGCCCTATGCGCCAGCAAAGTTGCTGCCGACTTTGCTAAAGAAGGGATATGTACAAGTCAAGCCTCCAAATCCCAGATTGGTTAACGCTAGAAGCTATAATGCGTCAGAACGGTGCGAGTGCCACTCAGGTGCACCTGGGCATCATACCAATCGGTGCTGGGATCTAAGGCACGATATCCAAGACTTGATCGACAGTAAGCGCATCACGGTGGACCCCCAAGCACCACCCGCTCAAACCCCAGTAGCCGGCATAACTACCAATCCTCTCCCAGATCACTCAAAGGCCTCTGCTATTAAGACGACCAATCAAGTGAGCAGTGATCAGGGCACCGGGCAGCTCGACCCCTCAGTACTGATCGGACGACCAGGGCAGACGGTGAAGGTGCAACTCCAAATGGGAGCCCAAATGGCAGCAATGACCATTGTCAGGAAGAATGAAGAGGGCGCTCCGCTAAAAGAACCCGAGGCCAAGGAAAATACAGAGGCTTACATCTGTGTGATCGAGGATGAACCTCAGAGCAGCGAAGAAGTCATGGGGCCATGGAACCCGATGCATTGTGGATGGATCAGTGACTCCCCGTCCCCTCCACGCCAAGAAGGAGTGGGCAGTTCCAGTGGACTCCAGGACCGGGATAGACCTCAGATCTCGGACGCATCCGTGGGCAGTTCAAGGGTGCCTCCCCAGTTATCCACAAAATGGCCGACAGAGGGCATGTCTGCGACATCAAAACTAAATCCATATCTAGGTACTCTGCCGACTCGTCATCACTCAAGTCTGATCCCGCCCTCCCATGCGACATGTATGAATGGTTCGGCCTTCCTCGTGTCACAGAAGAATAGGAACTGCCATCCACTCCTGAACTTGCAAACCCGCCTGATCCGTACGAAAGCTCGGATGAATATGCTGATACAAACTCAGAAGACACATCAGCAGAGGAAAGTAAGGCAGTGAACGTCATTGAAGAGGATGGTAGTAACTCCCTCGCAGATCTCCCTCTGGTGCACTTCCACCCAACCAGAGACCAAGAATTCTTCTACCCCACTCCCATCTCTAGCCCCAACCCTTCAACCCTTAACATTTTCGACATCATGCACTTCCCTCCGCAAGACCCTTTCTCCCTCTCGTTTGAGCCGCCAACCCTAAACCTCTAAAAACTCAACCTCGAACCCCCTTCGTACAATGCCGTACCCCCATCTTACCCCGCCAAACCTTTCTACCGTCAAGCTACCCCCACCACCACCATTGAGGCAGAAATCAACCGAATCACCCGATTCAGTCGATATGTAAATACAGACCCCCCCCCCACCTGCACCAAAGGAGGGAGCAGAGGCAGAAGCCAAAAGGAAGGAAAAAGGGAAGGATGTGGTTACAGAGTTGCCACAGACCCTCAAAAGAAAGGGAAGAGCCACCGAAGAGGAGATTATAGATTTCACCACAGTGTTTTTACTCCAGACTATGATCTCCTCCAGCAGTTGAACAAAGTACCTGCCCAAATCTCCATAATGCGACTCCTGATTGATTCGGAAAAGCACAGGGCAGTGCTGATGAGGGTTTTGGGCGACGCACACGTACCAGAAAGCATTGACCCCGAGCAGCTAGGGGCAGTGGTGTCAGTAATCATGGCACCCCGGCTATCTCTTTCTCCACAGCCGATCTGCCGCCTGAGGGGGCAACCACACCGAACCACTTTACATAATGGTGAAGTGTGCGGATCTTATCGTAAAGCGTGCAATGATCGACAACGGGTCAGCCCTGAATATATGCCCGATGAGGACATTCCACAGTTTACAATTAAGCCCCACCCTAATCAAGCCAAGTGGGCACAATGTTCGAGGATTCAACAATGCCAGGAGAGAATCGCTAGGGGAAGTTACCTTGGAGGTCATGATTGCGGATAGGCCCTTCACCATGGATTTTGAGCTCATGGATATCAACACCTCGTTCAACCTGCTGATTGGGAGGCCTTGGCTGCATCAGGCAGGAGCCGTATCTTCCACATTGCATAGAATGGTCTGGTTTATATCGGGTAATGAGCTTATAACAGTACATGCCGAGGATCACCGGGAATTTGAAAGGGTCGGAGTACCCTATGTGGACTATGAATTACCCACCACCCTCAATTTCCAAGCTGTGGAGATGGTACAGGTAAACCATATCCCTGAATCTAAAAGGGGACAATGACTCCCGAAGAAAAGAAGAAAGGACATGTTCAGCACTGCTGACTGCGCAGACTGGGGTCTTCGAGCTAGCGAAGGATTGGGCAAATACAAGCAGGGCATCAAGGTGGCCGTCCGACCTTATGAGCAGACCACTGGGTTTGGACTGGGATTCAAGCCACAGCCAGAAGACTACTCCCGACTCCTTGGGAACCATGCCGAAAGGAAAAGAGCTAGGACTGAAGAAAGAGACCCTCACTGGCCCATTTGCATGCATGGGAGCTTGTACCACCGCTTCACTAACATGGAGCGTGAAGCAGCCCAGGCCATTGAAAACATAGTCCCCCAAGGGTGGGAAGATGAGTTTCAGGACACCCCTGCCACGGAAGATGACTACCTGCAAGACCTGGCTCAGATGCTCTGGGAGGAGCCAACATCTATGGAAATAACTGGAAATACCGTGCAGGTAGACCCATTGGCTCTTGAGGGATTGCAAGATGACTTACCAGCGCTGGTCGCCTTGGAATCCGTCGGCGATGTCACCGTAGCCTTTGCCCCGCCAGATGAACCGGTTATCTCTGAAGGGATACCAGTCCTCCCTATGGCAGCCGTAGAAGCACCGCCACCCGCTCCCATTGAAGAATCCCAAGGAAAAGATCCGGTCATGTATGTCTGCATGATGGAAGGGCGGGACAGCTCAGGAGCGCCGAGCCATCGGCCATGGTCTCCTCCTCCACCTCCCTATATCCCGCATCCCGGAACTCGTAATGGATTGAACTGGATGTTCCGCAGCATGCCTCAAGTGCTGGGGCTAGTACCCGAAGAAGTGTACCATGCAGCTTATGGCAAATGGGCAACACCAGCTTACTCCTCCATGACGCCTGGGATACCAACCGGAATACCTATAGCTGTCGCACCGCCCAGGGTCGACCTTGCCAATGAAGTCACAATCGCCTATATGCCGTCTGAGGATGAGATACCGATGGCAATTCCCCTCAGCGGATCGTGGGTAAGGGTATCGTCATATAGCACTCCCCGATCAGAGAGAAGTCTGAACAAGCCAGCAGCAGGCGCAGCACATAATCCCATCTGCATCTCATCTGACGATAGCGCCAACATGGTACTAGCTGGAGAACTGGAGGCAGCGGTCATCAGCAACAAGGAAGACAAGGCACCACCGTAGAACTGGAGCGCCACGCCTTTTGCTATTAGCAAAGCTACGATTCCAAAGGGGGTTTCTGTTACCTTTGAAATTTCTGTTGTAGCTACTGCTGAAACTTTTAATGAATATCTGAACGCTTCCTACTACTCGCATCTATTTGAAAATGAAAACGACAAAAATAAGCAACTCGAACATCGCAATCCTAGTACCAATCCCGACGCACACCTGGAAGATCTGGGGCACAGGATAGGTAATAAGATTGCCATAATGGAACGAAAAGAACAAAAAGAAGTTGAAAAGCCAGTGCAGATGGCGATAATAAATGAAATGCATGAGCTAGTGTCCAATCCTGAAAACGAGCAAGAACTCGACGAATCATATTGGGGCACTTGCCCATCGTAGTAAGAAGATTCAGACATCGTCCCCTATGAGTCTTTCGAGCCTAAGGACGACGATGAATCATGGGAGACCCCGCTTGAAATCCAACTTGCATTGGAAAGGCATGAAAAGGGTCCCCAGGCCAACATTGAGGAAACAGAGCCAATTGACATTGGTAAAATAGCACAACCAAGGATCCTCCAAATTGGTAAAAAGCTATCACCATTATTGAGAAAACAGATATTTGATTTTCTTAAATCTTATTCTGATGTGTTTGCATGGTCATACGAGGATATGCTCGGGTTAGACATGGACTTGGCCGTGCATAAGTTACCAACAAAGTCTGAGGCCGTACCTGTGAAACAGAAGCTCAGGCGCACGAAGCCGGAATGGGCCCTGAAGATCAAGGAAGAGTGTAACGCTCCGAACCCGGGTTAGTGCAAACCGGCACCTGACCCGAACCCGGTTCGCTACTGTAACAACCCGAATTCAGTTCAACAACCAAATCCGAGGTGTTACTGGCCCATATCAAATATACATCAAGAATATACCAAACTAAAGAATTAAGTAATCCATTCAATTAATTAACTATCAAAGTGCGGAACAAATATGTGCGGAAGTGTAGTCTAAAATCCTCAATAACCAATATAGTTACTCATCGACATCAAAATCAAAGTCTGGTAAAATAAAAGGGTCACTATCTCTCTCATCTCTCTAATACATCAAACCAATGAATAATAGTCTAATCAAAAGAAATAACTAAGTCTATCTCAATCCTCCACCTCAACAATATCCAGATAAAAGTAATCCTCCGGTGAATACTCAGCTACCTCTCCCTGGAAATCACTATGATCCCCCTCTCGCGTATTAGCGAAAAAATGAAATAAAAGTAGGGTGAGATACGAATATCCCAGTAGGTAACACATGCATGATTAAACAGTTAATATAAGTAAATAATAGTTCATGCATGATTAAGCAATATCGACTAATCAGGCTCGTATAATCATTCATATCATTCATTAAAACAAAACAATATGATAAACAGTTCTAGAGATGTATTTCAGCAAGTTCTAATATAAGAATCCAATATCAAAATCAATAACATAATTCATACTTTGCTAGGATGCACTAAACAGGTCACATCCGGCCAATATCTCAATCTCATGCCTCCAGCATGTATAAATTAATAATAACAAGTGTTTGTGATTTCAGTGTCATTGTAGGACTCACAAAGATAGATAAACCTTTTGAAATGATTCTCGACCAATCGTTATACCACCGTGCGGCTTAGGAGCAATGCTACTAATGATACTCAAGTCCCATGCAGCGCAGCTTAGACAAGAGCCGTAGTCACTAACTTATTGCACACGTACCCATCAGAGTTGGCATGTACCACTAGCATGCAGCACCAGAATCATTACATGGAGATGGTCGCTTATCCACATGTATAGGGAATCACTAGCGGCTCAACGAGGTGTCCCTCCAGACATAGGACCTTCCCAGACAAACTAACTTACAAAGGAGGCGCGTCGCACAAGGAAGAAACTCAACCCAAATGACATATCCCTCAGCTATCTAGCAACAACTATGGATCCATAACCAGCTATGCCCACTAGACTCCAAAATTCCCTAAAATATAATATTTCTATAAGGGTTGGTGCCTAGCGGCATATAAAGGTTAAATCTGTCAATTACTTCAATATTTGGATCATCTGAGTTCTGAATTCTCTTTATATAATTTTCTGGTTTATAGTGTAATTTAAAAGATGTTCTAGTAATTAAATAATAGTTAGGTTTTCCAAAAACTAGATTTCTCAATTACTTTCAAAGTTTGGCAACTAATGTCCTAAATATCTTCGTAATTTAATTTTCTGTAAAACAGAGAATTAGATAATTTATTTTGGTCTTAAAACATCTTAATTAATCATTAAAATTGTCTAAAAATAGTTTGGAATTGAATTAGGTTCGAAATTACAAAAATCGGGAAATTCTGCACAGAACACCTAGGATAGCTCAGGATTGTCTTGGCGTTCTATGGTCGGCGGTAGTGCAAAACAGGACGTCGATGATAAGTCTTCTAGCGGTCTTCGACGGTCTAAGATTTATAACTAGCGCCGAGGATCGCTGATGTTCGCCGAGCACGGTCGAGGTTGGCGGTCACCAAAAAACGAACAGAAACAGTTTCAAAACATGACTTTTCTCGTCCAATATCATTCTAACATACTTATAACATGTTTATCAAACTAAATACATCAATATATTTCATAAAAACATGCTTTTGCGAATAAACGAACGTAAATACAAATCAACCGATCATAATGTCACCTACCTCTTTCGTGCGTGGTTTCTCTTTCTCTTCTCCAACCAACTATACTCACAGATGTGAGATAATCCCTGGACAATGAAAAACACAGAACCAGTCCTTTCCTCCTCCTTCTTCTTCTTCCTCAGTCGCTCGGCTTGGTTTGTCGCTTGCGGCTATTGTCGAATACAAGCAAGAATACAAACGTGTATGATTTAGGTTATTAAACTTTCCTATACACACTACTTAATCAGAACACATACCTCGATATCTCATGATCGGACGGTCATATCTGCGTCCAACTCTGGATCTCCACTAATTATATCATCCCCTATATTAATAAAATATTTCCATCAATTATAACTCTCAAGAATATTATTTATTAATTTATATTATTATTTAAGGAAAATTCGGGGTTTTACAAAGAGGTCACCAAGCAGTTGGATGCCGAATTCTTGCAAGTAACTCACTATCCGGAGTGGTTAGCCAACATCGTGCCAGTTCCCAAGAAAGACGGGAAAGTCAGGATGTGTGTTGACTACAGAGATCTGAATAAAGCAAGTCCGAAGGAAGACTTTGCCGTACATTGATGTACTGGTGGACAATACAGCAACGCATTCAATGTTCTCTTTCATGGACAGCTTCTTTGGTTACAACCAGATAAAGATGGCACCTGAGGATGTGGACAAAACATCCTTTATAACGCACTGGGGCACTTACTGCTACCGCGTGATGCCGTTCGGACTGAAAAATGCGGGTGCTACGTATCAGCGTGCAATGACCTCAATATTCCACGACATGATGCACAAGGAAATGGAAGTATATATGGACGACATGATAGCAAAGTCCAAGGAAGAAGAGGACCACTTGGTGAACCTTGGGAAAATGTTCGACAGACTTAGAGAGCACAAGCTTCGGCTCAATCCAAACAAGTGCGTATTTGGAGTTACTTCAGGAAAGTTGCTCGGATTTATAGTGGGCAAGCGAGGCATTAAGGTAGACCCCGTCAAAGCCAAGGCAATTCTGGAGATGCCTCCTCCGTCAACAGAGAAAGAAGTAAGAGGGTTCCTGGGCAGGCTGCAATACATTAGCTGATTTATCGCACAGATAACTCCTGTGTGCAAGCCCATATTCAAGCTGCTGAAGAAAGACCACCATGTGGTTTGGAATGAAGACTGCCAAGTAGCGTTTGATAAGATCAAGTCCTACCTGATGAGTCCACCGACGTTGGTCCCGCCAGTCCCGGGACGACCCTTCATTATGTACCTGACAGTCTCTGAGACGGTTGTGGGATGTGTGTTAGGGCAACACGATGAGAAAGGAAGGAAATAACAAGCGATCTACTACTTGAGCAAGAAATTCACCAATTTTGAAGTTAGGTATACTGTGCTTGAAAAGGCGTGTTGCACCTTGGTCTGGGCAGCTCAGAAGTTTCGGCATTATTTGCTCAGTCACGCAGTCTTGCTGATCTCCAATCTGGATCTGTTGAAATATATCTTTGAGAAGCCGATCTCCACTGGTAGGGTTGCCAGGTGACAAGTCCTCTTGTCTGAATACGACATTGTCTACACAACTAGAAGGGTGGTAAAGGGGCAAGCTGTAGCAGATCACTGGCAGAGCATCCCCTGCCAGACTACCAACCACTCCTGACTCACTTCCCAGACGAAGATGTGATGTGTATCGAGGCCACAGAGGGCACGGAGAAAAACAAGTGGTAGATGTTCTTTGACGGGGCAGTCAATGTGAATGGAAAAGGGATCGGAGCAGTGCTGATCTCCCCAGATGATGTTCATCACCCAATAGCAGTGAAACTCCTATTCGATTGCACTAGCAACATGGCCGAATATGAAGCATGTGTGTTAGGCCTGCAAGTGGCAATTGAAATGCGTATACAAGAGCTAAAGGTGTTCGGTGATTCAAGTCTTATCATCTACCAAGTGATGGGAGACTGGAGGACCAGAGATGTGAAGTTAGTGCCATACCAAGAGCTGGTCAAGGAGTTAGAAGAACAATTTGAGAGCGTAACATTTGACTACATGCCACAAGACGGGAACCGGTTTGCGGATGCACTAGCTACGCTGGCATCAATGGCCACCATCACGGATGATACTTGGGTGCATGTAACGCCTCGGATCCGTGTTGTTCAATAAAGATATAACACGTCTGACGGAGTGTTAGGTAAGGATCTTAATCATTTGTGATTGCTGGATAATCACCTAACTAAAACATATCAGAGTGCACAAACATACTTTATCTAAGAATTCAATATTCAAATCTTAACTAGAACTCAAATGGTACAACCTCAATAGACTTTATTACACCTCAATCATTCAATTTATTCAAAGTTCAATTCAAAATAACCTACAAGTCTAAGGAATGTAATAGTAGTCTTCCTTCCTATAAGTCTCAGTCGGATCTACCCCAATAGTCGCCTTACCTCGAGTATCTGAAAAACAAAACAAAAACAACAGAGTGAGATACGAATATCTCAGCGAGTAGCATATGCATGCAGAAATAGTTAACCGCAGTTCAAATTATGCATCAATAAACATCCCGTACGATTAAGCAACTAATACAATTTCCAAGTTTTAAACCAAAACCAATTAATCATTTCTAATCACATTTCAATTCAATACGGCAACACATCGATTGGTCAATGTCATGACTATTGTTAAGTTGATAAATTAAACATGCCAAGTAGACACTCCACACCTCCATGTACACAGTTTCGGCCTACTCAGGGTTTCGGAAACTCTGAAATGACGACCTACTCAGGGTTTCGTCATCCAATGCCGGCCGACTCCCCGGGTTTCGGCATTGACAACCAGGCCTACTCAGGGTTTCTGGCTGCTCTACACTGGTCGTGGCAACACACAAGGCCATGCAATTTCAACAACCAACAATAACATTACATTACTAAGCTTAAGCATGGATCCAGGACAAGCTAAACCAAAACAGTAAATCAACGTAAAACACAACTCTGACTTCAAAGCAAAACAACACGTTCAACATCATGTGTAACTCAACCGGTTCACCACACGTCCCTCTGGACCAAAACCAGTACCTCATGTATCTCCAGCAATTTCTCACAATTCACAACACATGTTCATTTGTAATAAAACCCTTTACTCACACCAAAAGAATTCTTTACAATACATTTTAGAAACTTGCAACCAATTAAAAAACAGATGAAATAAATTCGCATTCAAGTATAGTATGTAATAACAGGAACCTAAATCAGGTACTCCTAGGATTAGGTACAGGGAGATCATCTATCATTAACCCTGTCGAAATAATCTTGGACGCTTCTAAAATCTTCCAGAAATTCCACTTATTATTCTCAAAGAAAATTTAATAGGGAATAATGTTTCTAAAGTCCTAAACAAATCATTAGTCAAGTGCTCGAACCCTCAAAATCATCAAAACCAACTTAATTGGGTCAAAACTATACATTCGGCAAATTTTAGGACCATGCGCTGACCTCCTGCACTAGGCGCGAGGTCGGTGGATAGGTCGTGGGTTAAAAAATAGTATGCGCTTACTTAATATCGAGTGGGTGCGAGATGAGCGTGAACTTCGCGCACGCTTCACGCGAAACGCACGTATATAAATTTAAGTCCGCGCGAGCTAGGCGCGAACTAGGCGCAAGCTCGGCGGATAGGAAATAAAACCTTGCGCCCACTACCTCCTGTTGGCGCCAGTTAGTGCCAACTCGGCGGATACTAATCTGGAATTTCGACTCTCTGTTATTTCCAAATCTACACGACTGGCCAAACTTTTTCTCTCTGTAACAATTTCTTTAGTCTCCTAATATCCCCAAAAGACATTTAAAACACTTTCGAAATTATTCTAACCACATTTTTATTTATCTCATTCAATCTTAGAGAGAAAACCCACACTCGGACTGTCTTCTTTCCGAAAACACAGAAAACATATGCATTCAGACTAATCTCACGATTCAATACGAAAACCTAGTTTTAAAACGATGCTACTCACCTCTTGCACGCTTATATCCCAACAACAATAATTCTCGAACCACGACCGATCACCAACAGTCGTCCGCGTGCTTGCTAACGCCGCCCAGATGATCCTCTGGTCGCAAGAGGAAAAACCCTCTGAATCCTTGATCACGAACACAACAACCCAGTCGGATCTCTCACAGTTCCCTTCTCTTCCCAACGAAAACCTAGATCGCCAACTGGTAGCTGCAATCGCCAATCGCCTTAAGTTACGAGAATGATAGTATACGAGTATTCTAAAAAACTAAAACCTAATTTCCCTTAAGTATTTATACCTTCCATATGTAGATTGCCGCTCGACAACCTTTGAAATTCCTTGATTCCATGTGTGCTCACCCACCGAAATCCCTACATACACCCTCAGCTACTTAAGTTAATACGTACACATAATTAATTTAAATAAAATAATTTTTAGCAAAAATCGGGGTTTTACAGTGCAACCACTGGAGATAGAAATTTGACGCTACCCTGTGTACTGCTTCAATATCGAGAAAAGCACACTCGAAGAAGAGCCTTGGTACGCAGACATTGAAAGATACATAAGGGATAGAATTCTGCCAAAAGGTGCCTCGGCTGCAGAAAAGCGAACTATACAGAGGTTGGCAGGGCAATACTTCTACAGTGGAAGTAGGCTGTACAAGAAGTCATACAACGACTCTTTACTGCTATGTGTCAGAGAAGATGAGGCGCAGAAATTGATTGAGGAGGTCCATGGAGGGTTGTGCGACGCACACATGAATGGGCATATGCTAGCAAGGAAGATTCTAAGGATGGACTATTACTGGATGACCATGGAAGCGGACTGCTACGCCCATATCAGAAAATGCCAGTTGTGCCAGATTTATGCCGACAACATCCATGCACCGCCGAACACACTGTACTCCATGACGTCACCTTGGCCGTTCGCTATCTGTGGAATCAACATGATAGGCCAGGTCCACTCGAAGGCTTCAAATGGGCACAGATTCATGTTAGTGGCCATTGATTATTTTACCAAGTGGTTAGAAGCCATGTCCTTCGTAGATGTGAAGAAATCTCATGTGCTCAAGTTTATCAGAACTAATATAGTCTGTCGCTACGGCGTACCAGAAGCAATCATCACAGATAATGCAAAGAATTTGAATAATAAGGACATGGAAAGGATGTGTGAAGATCTGAAGATCAGACATCTAAACTCCACGGCATACCGGCCCAAGATGAATGGAACAGTAGAGGCTGCCAACAAGAATCTGAAAAAGATACTAGAGAAAATGATGGTCACATACAGAGACTGGCATGAGAAGCTGCCCTATGCACTGCACGCTTACTTGACGTCGATTAGGACATCGATCGGGGCAACCCCATTCTCCTTGGTATACGGAATGGAAGCAGTCCTCCCCGTGGAAGTGCAAATTCCGTCACTCAGAATTCTGAAGGAAGCTGAAATCAGTGAGGTCGAATGGGAAGAATACAGATTTGACCAGTTGCAGCTATTGGATGAGAAAAGAATCAAGGCTTTGTGTCATGGCCAACTATATCAACAGAGAGTGGCGCAAGCCTACAATAAGAAAGTGAAGCCACGACAGTTTAAGGTGGGAGACCTGGTACTGAAGAGAATCTTTCCTCATCGGACAACAGAGGGAAATTCAAGCCAACTACGAAGGGCCATTCGTAGTCCACAAAGTTTTGTCCCGAGGAGCACTTAACCTGCAAGAAATGGATGGGGCAATTTTTCCTAAGCCGATAAATGCAGACACAGTCAAACTATACTACACCTAAGATCATTTTGATTGGGAAATGAAGAGAGGCCATCCTTGACTCTCCCTTAGACCATAAGTCCTCCAAAGTACCTTAAAATTGTCCCTTAGTTGGACAATTTTGAGCCTTAAAATTCTTTCAACCCCTTGCAAGTGTTCTACACATCAAACAGGGCACTCCTGACAAAGCAAAAAAGAAACAGGGCATCCTTGCCCAGAAAAACCTCAAAAAGAGAAGAAAATTCAATAGAAAAAACAAGAAAAAAAAAGAAAAAAAAAGAAAGAAAAAGAAAAAGAGAAAATGGGGAAATGTTCACCCCACCAAAAATATGGAGATACAAATAAGCCAGGATGTAAGTCCCACCAACAATAATAAAAGTAGCACACTTTGCAAACCCGAATAAATAAGTTTTTTTGAGCCACTTATCCTTTCTTTCATAACCGAGACCAAGCCTACGTTTCGTCCTATCTCTAAGACCTCTTGGATCCCAAAAGGAATGATCAGGGCAAACAGTTAAGTCTGCATTCATTCGCAATGACGGAAATCAAAATTTCCCAGAAAGGCTAGACATGGCAAAAACCCGAAAAAAGGGTGTTGTGTGGTTAGTCACCAAAAAAAAAAGAGAGAGAGAACTGGTCACATCTGGATTGAGCAAAGCAGGATACAGAAGAGAGCAGTAGCAGTGGCAGACAGTGAACCGGGAAAGATGCACAGATTTGAGGGGGCCATACTGGCAGGTGGTGCCCGAGTCAAAGACTTCGCAGTGGCCTGTGATGGCAATGCTACTAAAAATGCCAAGCACCCCAAGTCCCGTCTGACCTTGGAAATTTCTTTGATACTGCAGACACAGGCACACACTGTCACACTTGTTTTCTCTATAATTATTCTACTTAACTATTTTTAAGCTCCACAATGTGCTACTAACCTAAGTTGATAATCTCCCAACCTTGACAAAGGCCGCTTCTAGCTTCAATGGGCAAAAGGCTTAGAGCAAGAAAAGAATAAGAAGAATGTTTTGCATTCCCTAGCTGGTCCAAGACTAACATTTTGTTCCGTCCCGCCTTCACAGGTACAGCAAAAATGGGATGACGGACATCCTCCCCCAAATCCTCAGTGGAGTTCCTCCAACAAACAGAGGACGATACCTGCTAGTCCCAAATGGAGTCCTTTCAACAATAAGAGGGTGATACCTGATGATGTAGACTTCCCAAGCCTCGCCCAATCTGAAGAGGCTGGCTTTGCAAAGAAGAGCGGAAAGAAGACAAAACAAGCTCGCATCGATCCCTGGTGGAGTCTCCCGCACTCAATAAGAGCACAGACGGGCATAAGGAATTCGCACCGGAGCAGAGGGAAAAGACCTTACAAAGGAAAATGACGGCGTGAGGAACCTCGTTTATCCCCAGCGGAGCACCATTCCCAAGGAAACTCCCATGCTTGTCAGAAACAAGGATCGACCCAAAAGAAGAGGCAATAAGGAAGAGATTCCTACCAAATCCCCAGCAATAGTCACTCCAAGCTAGGAGGCCTCCACCTCATAAAGCTAACCAGAAGGCACGCTGCAGAAGAAAGAATCAGCGAGGGACGAAGGAGAACAAGCAAAGATGAAGATCTCATCGGGCAAGATTGCCCTTTTGTAATTTTGATTTCACACTTTTGTAAATAGAATAGAGCAGGTGTGCGAGCTCCTTTGAGGCATAGGACAGCACTGGAAGCACCTCCTCACCAACAGTAGCTCCTCCTCCGCTCTTCCCTCCTTCTTCCTCCAGCCATCACACGTCCTAAACCAACCCTTGGCCATCAAATCCTTAAGAAAAAATGCAAGCAAGCCTCAAGTAAAAGACACAAAATGGCTCAAAAGTCTGAAGTCACCTAAAAGCTTTAATGGAACAAACAAGAAGAAAAGAATATTGTCAAGTGCCTGGCATCAATGCCGAAACAGGTTGGCGAGCTCAAGCCCAATCTAATCTCTTTCAAACTTAAATCAAACGCTGAAGATTTGCCCTGCAAAAAGCCTGAAAAGCAAAGGGTAAGGAAACTCCTAAGCCAGGAAGCAACACCGCATCATTCGGCCGCTTCCCTCTTAAAATGAAAAACTTCAAAGGACTAAGCTCGTCGACAGAAACGCCAGGCGCAAAAATAAGATTCTCCTTTCTCTTTGCCGTTCATCCGCCAGGTGACTCCGGCAAAGTGTAACGCCCGAATCCGGGTCATTTTTTTTTCTCATTTTGACTCGGATCAAGGCATTAACTTGTGGTACATTACAATCAGTTCAAATATAAGGAAATAAAGAACTAAGATTTATCAGAGTGCTAGGGAGCTTAAATTATTCATTTGAACATGAATCACCCTATTACATCAATTAATCAAATGAAAGGCAGTTACAAATTGACTAACTCATAATTCCTTCTAGATCACCTACTATTAGGATTCCAATAAAACAATTACAACTATATAAGAGGTCCTACACTTGTCTTCAGGATTTTCTAGACTTTAACCCATTACAGTCTAACCCGTGGCGTCCTCTCCAAGATGACCTGTAAAATAGAATATAAAATAGGGGTGAGATACGAATATCTCAGTAGGTAACACATGCTTGAGGAAAACAGTTTATATATAGAAATATAACAGTGGTTTCATGAACTGCAAAATAGGCGAATAATTACGGTCAATAAGATAAACGAATAATCACGATACAAACAAACATTTACTCAGTGCTCGAATTAAAAGAAGTTAATCATGTGTATTTTATTTCAATTTAAAGGACAATGTATTATATTTCACATTCCCATGGTTTCTGGTTTGTTTTCTTTAGTGTCTTCTTAAGAGCAGTTCCACATTTTATTCATGATTCCATAATATTCCATTTTAACAGTTCACATAAATCATAGCAGTTCTGTTCAATTATGACATTTCAATATTTCCTTTTAAATAACAATCCATCAACCTGAGAATCAATCATTATATCAGTAATAAAAGCCAACCTTCAGGTAGTAGCCTATCTCTACTGCAGGACGCAAACACATAGTATCTGTGCACGCGTCGAAAACGCGGCACGGGAAAATTCGGAGTCGCCAACGCCTGATGGGGTGCAGGCTGACACCTGGGTGCCTAACCTTGTATATTAGGGCTTTTGGTCTATGGCTTTGAGATTCTAAGTAGGGTCTCGGTTGTGGTCCGGGGAAGTCCGTAGACACCCCGGTCCACCCCGTCGGGTGACGGGATCCTTAGGTTTATCTTGGTTTGAGTCAGCTTATTTTGGTCTCACCCGATTCCTAATCCGATATGCAGTTTGGTTAAGTCTGGCGGGACCACCTGAGTGGTGTGGGTCCCTTTAATTGCTTTTATCTTGATTAATTACGTAATCTGAGTCTGGTTGGGTGGGCCCCATTGGAAGGCCCACGGTGTCCTTGGTGGGCTTATTCAAGCCTGTATGCCCTTGTGGGCCTCGGCCTATCCGAGGAGGCCCTTTGGGCTTTGGTTAAGTGTATTGATTTTACTTTAGGTTTAGATTTGAAGATTAAGTTTTTTCCATGCAAAGGTGGGCTGGATTGGTTTGTGGGCCCATTGGGTGGGCTGCTGATGGTGGCCTGATAATTTATTGGATTTATCTTACTTAAGTTTCCAAAAAATGGGTGGGACACTGGGCTTGGGGCCCGTAGTCCTGATTAGGGCTTGAAAGCCCAGGTTATGTGAGGTTAGGGTTTGGAACCCTTACTCGGTTGGTTCATGGGCTTTGGCGGGCCCGATAGGCCCTTGCCCTTAGTCTCGGCCAAACCACACATTTCATGCATCAATTTCACAAGTCCGGTTCGGGTGGACCGCCTTAGGTTTGGCCTGCCCGGTTTAATCAGTTAATTTTGCTTATCATGATTAAGTTGCATGCATACATGTTTATTGGGCCGGGTGGGCCCCGTTGGAAGGCCCACTGGAAATCAAGTTGGACCGAGGGTCCAAGTCCCATGTTGGCATACTTGGTTCGGTTTGAGAATGTCACCCTGCAGTCAACAAAAATGACACAATTTGCAGAAATCATGAAATACACCAAATATACGAAAAACACATACACTGGGTCCAAGGGTATTTTCAGAATTAAAAAAATGTGAGCAATTCGGCCTTAAAAGGGTATGCGCTGACCTCCGGGAGCTAGGCGCGAGGTTAGCGCGAAGTGGGCGGACCGAAAAGGAAGTGGGCGCGAGGTGAGCGCACCCAAAAGGAAGTGGGCGCGAGGTGAGCGCACCCAAAAAGGAAGTGGGCGCGAGGTGAGCGCGAGCTCAGCGCACCCAAAAAGAAGTGGGCGCGAGGTGAGCGCGAGGTGGGCGTGAGGTGAGCGCACTAAAAAAAGAAGTGGGTGCGAGCTTAGCGTGAGGTGAGCGCGAGCTCAGCGCACCCAAAAAGAAGTGGGCGTGAGGTGAGCGAGAGGTGGGCACGAGGTGAGCGCACCCAAAAAAGGTGGGCGCAAGGTGAGCGCGAGGTGGGCGCGAGCTCAGCGCATACCCTGATTCTCTGTTTTTTCTTTCCAGACTCCATGATTGACTGGTTTTAAGGTTTTTTAACCTCTGTAATTGATTTCTGGGGATCGTTAGACTCCCAGAAGACACCTGAACCCACTTCAAAATTAATCTAACCTAACTTGTGAGGATCAAATCTCTTTGCAAACCTATGAGCCCGAAAACAAAACACTAACAGAACATGCATTAACAGAACAAGAATAATGAAGAAGGGAACAGGGGAACATGCTCCCCTTCGAATCAAGCAAGCAATGACAAACAACATGCTAGAGCTGTGTGGGAAGCCTGATTTATATATATATTAAACAAAAGAACAAGGAGAGCTCACCTTGGTTCTAGGCCTTTGTAGAGTATGCCGGAGGGTTCCTTGGAGCTCACGAGCAGCTGCCGGAGCCTCCTTCTCACATCAACAGCAAGAACTCCTTCAGGTTTGATGAGGAAGAAGAGGAAGGGAGAGGCCAAGTGTGTCTGGTTTTTTCTTTGGGGAAGATGGTGGTCAATACCACCTTCGAATGCCGAACCCTAACAAAAAAAATCCCCAACCCTCGAATGCCGAGAAACAACAAACCCTAAAATGACCAACCCTTAAAACTGTCCAACCCGAAAACAGCTAACCCCTGCAAATGAGGGTTGCCGCGGCTTTTATAGAAGAAGACCTAGGTATCCGCCGACCTTGGCGCCCAGCTCACGCCCACTTGCTGTCGCTCGGTCCGGTCGACAAAATCATTGCAAAACATTTAATGCGGCCGCGGTTTTGCTTAAAAATCCGAAAATTAAGATATAGTCACTGGGATATTTAGGTTTAATATTATTTTATTCAGATATTTTCAGATTGGTCCCTGAGATATTTTGAATGTTTGGATATTTACAGATTTGATCCCCGAGATATTTTCCTGCGCAACTCGCCACGTGTGCAGCCTTTTGCCACGTGCGCAGTTTGCCGGTTTTGCTGCTCGGGAATTTCGTCAACTCATATTTTCTACATCCGGACTCCAATTCCTGCAAACTCAGTTGCGTTAGAATCGTACCGGACCCCTCTATCCCATGAGCTAGGGGTAGGCCTCCGGATCGGATTTTAGCAGAAAGTCAACTTTTGGCTCTGCTCAAGTTTGACCGCCCGCAGAACCTTCATCCGGACCCCGATTCCTGCAAACTCAGTTGCGTTGGAACCGTGTCGAGATTCTCTATCCAATGACCTAGGGGTAGGCATCTGGATCGGATTTTAGAAAAAAGTCAACTTTTGGCTCTGCTCAAGTTTGACCGCCCGCAGAACCTTCATCCGGACCCCGATTCCTGCAAACTCAGTTGCATTGGAACCGTGTCGAGATTCTCTATCCAATGACCTAGGGGTAGGCATCTGGATCGGATTTTAGCAGAAAGTCAACTTTTGGCTCTGCTCAAGTTTGACCGCCCGCAGAACCTTCATCCGGATTCCGTTTCCTACAAACTCAGTTGCATTGGAACCGTGTCGAGATTCTCTATCCAATGACCTAGGGGTAGGCCTCTGGATCGGATTTTAGCAGAAAGTCAACTTTTGGCTCTGCTCAAGTTTGACCGCCCGCAGAACCTTCATCCGGACCCCGATTCCTGCAAACTCAGTTGCGTTCGAACCGTGTCGAGATTCTCTATCCAATGACCTAGGGTAGGCCTTTGGATCGGATTTGAGCAGAAAGTCAACTTTTGGCTCTGCTCAAGTTTGACCGCCCGCAGAACCTTCATCCGGACCCCGATTCCTGCAAACTCAGTTGCGTCGGAACCGTGTCGAGATTCTCTATCCAATGACCTAGGGGTAGGCCTCTGGATCGGATTTTAGCAGAAAGTCAACTTTTGGCTCTGCTCAAGTTTGACCGCCCGCAGAACCTTCATCCGGACCCCGATTCCTGTAAACTCAGTTGCGTTGGAACCGTGTCGAGATCTCTATCCAATGACCTAGGGGTAGGCCTCTGGATCGGATTTTAGTAGAAAGTCAACTTTTGGCTCTGCTCAAGTTTGACCGCTCGCAGAACCTTCATCCGAACCCCGATTCCTGCAAATACAGTTGCGTTGGAACCGTGTCGAGATTCTTTATCCAATGACCTAGGGGTAGGCCTTTGGATCGGATTTTATCAAAATGCCAACTTTTGGCTCTGCTCAAGTTTGACCGCCCGCAGAACCTTCATTCGGACCCCGATTCCTGCAAACTCAGTTGCGTTGGAACCGTGTCGAGATTCTCTATCCAATGATATAGAGCAAGGTGGCCAATTTTCACTTGATCAAAAAGTCAACTTTTCACCCCTTAGGGTTTGACTCTCTGTCCAGGGTTTGCATTTTTGGTTTTTCTGGGAGCGCAAAAATAAGGTTCTTACAGCTGCCCTTCTTTGCCGGAGTCACTTTGCGGATGAACGGTAAAGAGAAAAAGAATCTCGTTTTTGCGCTTGGCATTTCTATCGACATGGTCGACGAGCTTAGTCCTTTGAAGTTTTCATTTTGAGTGGGAAGCGGCCAATGATGAGGCGTCACTTCCTGGCTTCAGAGTTTCCTTACCCTTTGCTTTTTGGGTTTTTGTAGGGCAACTCTTCAGCCTTTAGTTTAAGTTTGGAAGAGATTAGATTGGACTTGAGCTCGCCAACCTGTTTCGGCGTTGATGCCAAACACTTGACAATATTCTTTTCATCTTGTTTGTTCCATTAAAGCTTTTAGGTGACTTCAGACTTCTGATCCATTTTGTGTCTTTTACTTGAAGCTTGCTTGCATTTTCTTTTTCTCTTTTTTTTTTTTTTAAGGATTTGGTGGCCAAGGGTTGGGTTAGGATGTGGACCGAATGGAGAAAGGAGGAAGGAAGAGTGGAGGAGGAGCCGCTGTTGGTGAGGAGGTGCTTCCAGCGCTGTCCAATGCCTCAAGGGAGCCCACACACCTGCTGTGCGCTCGTCGGAAACGCGGCACGGGAAAATTCGGAGTCGCCACCGCCTGATGGTGTGCAAGCGGACACCTGGGTGCCTAATCTTGTCTATTAGGGCTTTTGGTCTGCGGCTTGAGATTCTAAGTAGGGTCTCGGTTGTGGTCCGGGGAAGTCCGTAGATACCCCGGTCCACCCCGTCGGGTGACGGGTCCCTTAGGTTTATCCTGGTTTGAGTCAGCTTATTTTGGTCTCACCTGATTCCTAATCCGATATGCAGTTTGGTTAAGTCTGGCGGGACCACCTGAGTGGTGTGGGTCCCTTTAATTGCTTTTATCTTGATTACTTAGGTGATTTGGGTCTGATTGGGTGGGCCCCGTTGGAAGGCCCACGGTATCCTTGGTGGGCTTAGTCAAGCCCGTGTACCCTTGTGGACCTCAGTCTAGCCTGAGAGGTCCTTTGGGCTTTGGTTAGTTCAATTGATTTTACTTTAGGTTCAAATTTAAAATTTGAGTGTTTTTCATGAAAAGGTGGGCCGGATAGGTTCATGGGCCCCTAAGGTGGGCCCACATGGTGGCCAAGTATTTTTATTGGATTTATCTTTTTAATCTGCCAAAGTGAGTTGGACACTGGGCTTGGGGCCCGTAGTCCAAATCTGGGCTTGTAAGCCCAAGTTACCAAAAGTTAGGGTTTGCACCCTTCCTTGGTTCGGTTGGTGGGCTTTGGCGGGCCCGGTAGGCCCTTGCCCTTGGTCTCAGCCAAACCACGCAATTCATGCATCAATTTCACATAACAAGGCTCGGATGGGCCGCATTGGGTTTGGCCCACCCGGTTCAAATTGTTCATTTTACTTAAGTTATTTAATGGCATGCTTTGGTGTTTATTGGGCTTGGTGGGCCCCGTTGCAAGGCCCACTGGAAGTCAAGTTGGACCGGGAGTCCAAGTCCCATGTCGGGTTTCCGGGTGACCCGGAAACCCTGTTGGTTTATCCGGTTTGGTTCGGAAATGGCACTCACATCCAGTAATAATCACAACAAGAAAATACACAAGATTGACACTCTATCAGGAAAAAAATGGCTCATTGTGCTGGGTCCAAGGGGAGGTACTCGGGGGCCCTGTGGGCGGAGTGAAGCGGAGCCCACCGGGTGGGGTACCTCCCTGTACCAAGGTACGAGTTGGACGCGCAGTGAACAAAGGGGATGGGGGTGCGAAGCCCCCGCGGTACAGTAGAGGGTATTTTCGGAAATTTTCAAAAATCTAGCAATTCGGCATGTTTTAGGGGTATGCGCTCACTTCCTGAAGTGAGCGCCAGTAGGCGGATAAGAACCAGGCAAAATTCGGACCTGGCGTTCACTCGATACTAAGTGAGCGCGAATTGGGCGGGAAATGAGCGCGAGCTGAGCGCGAGATGGGCGCCAGAATTACACATGGTTTTAAGTGAGCGCGAGCTGAGCGCCAAGTGGGCGCGAGATGGGCGCCAGCTCGGTGGTAGTGAAATTAAAAGGGCGCCTACTTCCTGAGTGAGCGCAAGTGAGCGCCAAGTGGGCGGCCGCTCACTGCGATTTTCAACTCTCTGTTATTTCGAGATATCCATCTCTGGCCGATTTTTTTCGGCCTATAATTGTTCCACTAGTCTCCTAATATGCCCAGGACACTTCCCAACTAGTTTTGGATTTAATCTAAACACATTTTATCTCAAGTTGTAAATCACTTTCAAGCTCAGACTCATGATATTCCAAAAAACAGAAAACTCACAATACCACCATGCAATCAAAATACATCACGAATAATATGCCCAGAACACTTCCTCGGACTCCGACCACTCCCCAGAAGGCACTTAAACTTGCATTGAAATTAACCTAAGCTACTTTACTACACAAGATCCCTTTACGAAACATACCAACCCGACTGTTATCAAACATAACCGCTATGGACATTTGGTTATGGGGTGCTGGGGGCATGCTTATAGTGACACAAGGAGCATATAGCAGGTGCCAGGGGTAGGGGAGCATGTTAGTAAGTCCAGCAACATAAAATAAAAAAAACATACAGACATCACATACATGCATTTTCATCCACACGACTGGACTTCCGAGTGTGTACACTGATCACTTCACACTAATCACCCGAAGAAGGGAATGAGGAGGGGGGTTTACAGGGATACATTGGATGAGGTGAATAAGGGGCCGATTCTCCGTGGGAGTGCCAGGTACCTCATGAACATTCGATGGAGCAATAAGCCCTTATCTTCTTAAAGGGGTCATGCACGGGTCTCCCTTACCCTGGGAGACCTCCATGTCACCCGAAATGGAGGAGCAAAAGGAAAAATGCATGACAATGAAAGGAACAAAAAAACAGTAGTGGTAACATGCTTATATGACTCCCATTTTTATTTATGTAAACGAGTGAGGAGTAGTACCTGAGGTTCCTACACTCTTGTGCAAGGCGACGGTTTCTCCTTAAGGTAGCACAATCCCTGGAGCTCTCCTCTCTTGCACCTCCAACAGCAGCCGGCCTCCGTTTGTTTGCGTGGGGATGAAGAAGAAGTAAGAATTGGGGGGGGGGGGTGTTGGATCAAGGTGGGGGCTTGGGGAAGCCGAAGCCAATGAGACAAGGAGGGTTCGGGTGTGGAAGAAACTTGGGCACGGCACCTTAAAAAATCCCAACCCTGAAAAAAAATGTCCGAACCTCTTGCGTGAACTTCGCGCGGCCTTATATAGGCAAGAAAAAAGGGGGTATGCGCCCACTTTGGCGCCCAGCTCCAGGTGAGCGCATGCCGCTCGCCATGTCCACACGAGCGGCATAATGATGAAAATCCATTAAATGCCGCCGCGCGTTTGGTCGGAAAATCCGAATTTTCGGATTTAGTCCCTGGCAAATTTCAATTTAATCCGATATTCTCGGATTTTTACAGATTTAGTCCCTGGGATATTTCGTATATTTGGATATTTACGGATTTGATCCCCGAGATATTTTCCTGCGCAACTCGCCACGTGTGCAGCTTTTTGCCACGTGCGCAGATTGCCGGTTTTGCTGCTTGAGAATTTTGTCAGCTCATATTTCCTTCATCCAGACCCCGATTCCTGCAAACTCAGTTGCGTTGGAACCGCGTCGAGATTCTCTATCCAATGACCTAGGGTAGGCCTCTGGATCGGATTTTAGCAGAAAGTCAACTTTTGGCTCTGCTCAAGTTTGACCGCCCGTAGAACCTTCATCCGGACCCCGATTCATGCAAACTCAGTTGCGTTGGAACCGTGTCGAGATTCTCTATCCAATGACCTAGGGTAGGCCTCTGGATCGGATTTTAGCAGAAAGTCAACTTTTGGCTCTGCTCAAGTTTGACCGCCCGCAGAACCTTCATCCGGACCCCGATTCCTGCAAACTCAGTTGCGTTGGAATCGTGTCGAGATTCTCTATCCAATGATATAAAGCGAGATGGCCAATTTCACTTGATCAAAAAGTCAACTTTTCACCCCTTAGGGTTTGACTTTCTATCCAGGGTTTGCATTTTTGGTTTTTCTGGGAGCGCAAAAATGAGGTGCTTACACCTGCTGTACTTTATTTACAAAAGTGTGAAATCAAAAATTACAAAAAGGGCCATCTTGTCCGATGATATCCTCATTTATGCTCATTCTTCTTCATGTCTTGTCATTCCTTCTTCCGCAGTGCTTTCTGGTTGGCTTTCCCTTTTGTAGAGGCTCCCTAGCTTGGAGTGACTATTGCTGGGGATTGGGCAGGAATCTTTTCCTTATTCCCTCTTCTTTCAAGTCGAGCCTTGTTTCTGACAAGCGTGGGAGTTCCTTGGGGAAGGATGCTTCACTTGGGATAAGTGGGGATTCCTCATGCTATCATTATTTCTTTATAAAGCCTTTTCCCTCTGCTTTGATGTGAGTTCCTTATGCTCGCCTGCGCTCTCGTTGAGCGCGAGAGACTCCACCAGGGATTGATGCGAGCTTGTTTTGTCCTCTTCCCGCTCTTCTTCGCAAAGCCGGCCTCTTCAGACTGGGTAAGGCTCGAGAAGTCTACATCATCAGGCATCACTGGGGATGTAAGAGTGTCATCCCTTGTTTGCTGAAGGCCTTCCACTGGGGATTTTGGAGGTTATTATTCTCCGTTTACTGACGGAACTCCACTGGGGATTTTGGAGAAGATGTCCGTCATTCCCCTTCCGCTGTACCTGTAAAGGTAGGACAAGACAACATGTTAGTTGTGGAATAGCTGGGGAATGCAAAACAATTCTTTTATTCTCTTTTTGCTCCGAGCCTTTTGCCCATTGCAGCTGGAAGCGGCCTTTGCCAAGGTTCAGAGTTTATCAACTCAGGTTAGTAGCCCAATGTGGAGCTCAAAACAGTTAAGAAGAACAATTATAGAGAAAACAGGTGTGTCAGTGTGTGCCTATGTTTGCAATATCAAAGAAATTTTCCAAGGTCAGACGGGATTTGGAATGCTTGGTATTTTCCGTAGCATTGTCATCACAGGCCACTGTGAAATTTTCTGCTTGAGCACAACCTGTCGGTTCGGACCCCTCAGATCTGTGTATCTTCCTCATTTTACTATCTACCACTATCACTGCTCTCCTTTGTATCTTGCTCTACTCAAACCAGATGTGACCAGTTCTTTTTCTTTCTTTTTCTTTTTTGTTTTTTTTTTGTTTTTTTTTGTTTTGTTTTGTTTTGTTTTGTTTTTTTGGGTGACTAACCACACAACGCCCTTTTTTCGGGTTTTCACTATGTCTAGCCTTTCTGGGAGACCCTGAATTCCATCATTGCTGACGAACGCTGACTTAACTGTTTGCCTTGATCATTACTTTCGAAATCCGAGAGGTCTTAGAGATAGGACGAAACGTAGGCTGGGTCTTAGTTATGAAAGAAAGGATAGATGGCTCAAAAAAGCTTAATTATTTGGGTTTGCAAAGTGTGCTACTTTTATTGTTGGTGGGACTTACATCCTGGCTTATTTGTATCTCTATATTTTTGGCGGGGCAAACATTTCCCCATTTTCTTTGTTTCTTTTCTTCTTTTTCTTTTCTTTTCTTTTTCTATTGCACTTTCTTCTCTTTTTGAGGTTTTTTCTCGGCAAGGGTGCCCTGTTTCTTTTTTGCTTTGCCAGGAAGGCCCCATTTGGTGTGTAGAACACTGGCAATGGGTTGAAAGAATTTTAAGGCTCAAAATTGTCTAACTAGGGGAGAATTTAAGGTATTTGGAAGGATTTACAGTCTAAGGAGAGTCAAGGATGGCCTCTCTTCATTTCCCAATCAGAATGATCTTAAGCGTAGTACAGTTTGACTGCATCTGCATTTATCGGCTCAGGAAAAATTGCCCCGTCCATTTCTTGCAGGATAAGTGCTCCTCGGGACAGAACCTTGTGGACTATGAATGGCCCTTCGTAGTTTGGCTTGAATTTCCCTCTGTTGTCCTCTTGATGGAAACATCTCATTCGATTTTGTGGAGCCACTTTGCTCCAAGGCTACCTTATCTCTTGGTATTGGGAGACGTTTTGCTCCTTATGTCCTTGCTCATTTCTTTCTTTGTCTTGGTTGTATCTGAAACTGCCTCTACCCATCTTTGACTCATCTGTCAGCGGCTTTGGCTTCACAAGATTCTGTCAACCAATGTGTGAATACACTGTGATGACTCCTTTGGCGTCCCATGTGTGGATACACGGCGACGGTTTTTCTTTATATCAGCATGTGAATATGCAATGATGACTTTTCTGCGTCCCATGTGTGAATACACGATGACGGTTTTCTTGCATCAGCGTGTGAATACGCAATGATGGCTTTTCTACGTCCCATGTGTGAATACACGGTGACGGCTTTTTTGCATTAGCGTGTGACTACGCCGTGATGGCTTTTTCGCATCCCATGTGTGAATACATGGTGACGGTTTTCTTGCATCAGCGTGTGAATACACAATGATGGCTTTTTCACGTCCCATGTGTGAATACACGGTGACCGTTTTCTTGCATCAGCGTGTGAATACGCAGTGATGGCTTTTTTCGCGTCCCATGTGTGAATACACGGTGACCGTTTTCTTGCATCAGCGTGTGAATACGCAGTGATGGCTTTTTTCGCGTCCCATGTGTGAATACACGGTGACCGTTTTCTTGCATCAGCGTGTGAATACGCAGTGATGGCTTTTTCAAGTCCCATGTGTGAATACACGGTGACCATTTTCTTGCATCAGCGTGTGAATACGCAGTGAAGGCTTTTTTCGCGTCCCATGTGTGAATACACGGTGACCGTTTTCTTGCATCAACATGTGAATACGCAATGATGGCTTTTCCGTCTGTCTCAAGTTCTGTCAGTACCTGAAAAAGTTCTTGTGAAATTTAGGTAATTAGAATTTATTTGTTTCATCAAAATTATGTGCAAATTCAAGCAATTTCTTCTTGGTTGAAACCTTTTGGGAATTCACCAAATGTTTAGATTTCCTCTCTGACGTGGATCCATGGCAAGACCAGTAATCTTTGGATCAGTCACCTGACACTCTTACTTAGACTTATGAAATGGTGCCTCCCGGCACTCCCTGTAAGGGTTTCAACACTTTTTTCCTTCAATAGCATGCCCCAGGTAGGAATGAGGGTGATTGTTTTGGTTCAGGGGGTTTCTCTGGCACTGCCCTCCCCCAGTTCTTTTGACTTTCTCTCTTGTTTTTTCTTTTTCCCTCCATTGGTTGGGGGTGGTGTAATGGTTTTTCTCTCATTGGTTCTCCCATTTGGGTTTAGTGCCTTGCCCAGTTTTAGGGCCCTGACAATTTCCATGGATCATGACACAATGATCAAAGAGGACTTATCATTAGGACGAAATGTAGGCCTTGGTTCCAAGGTTTAGAAACAAAGGGTAAACGAGCTCAAACCCTATATAGCTTCACTCTATGGGTGACCATTATGTCTAGCCAAAGTACTTCTCTGTCTTTTATGGTTCTGTCATTGCCAACTTGCCCAAGATTCAATGTTACATTCTCTGTAATCAGAAAGGACTTCATAGTAGGACGAAATGTAGGCTGGGCTCAAGGGTCCAGAAGAAATGGTATGAAGACTCGAAATTGACGCATGGGTTAAAAGTCATGTCCTGTCTACTTTCCTTGTTAGGGCTTGCTTCATCTTCGGCTCCCCCAACTTTGTGTCCAACTTTGATTTGTAGTTCCTTTCTCTTTCTTCCATCTTTGTTTTTCTCTTCCTTCTTTCTTGGGTTCTTTGCCCCCCACTTTTGGCCCTTGCCTTCGGGGTTTGCCCCGGCGTTTTCTTCCCCTTTTTTTTTTTCAAGGGATCGCACCAGTTTTTTCTTCGAAATCTTGCTTTCTGGGGTTCTTCCCTTTGTTCTTAGGGTGCTTTGCCCTATCTTCACCTTCATCCTTTTTGTGTCTCCGACTGCACGAAGCTTTATGCCCTAGTTTTGAAGACAAGACATGGTAGGTTCAATGAAGGAATTGTTAGGCTCAAGGTGTTTTGCTAGGGTTTCATCTTGTGTCAGATGATTTTTGGAAAAGATCAAGGATGGCCTTTCATCCTTTCACAGAGAATGTAACACTTAATTATTTTTGCACGATTAACTGGCTCAAGAACCATTTTCTACTTTGTTCATTTTGTTTGCTTGCTTTTTTTTTCTTTGCTTTTTGACTTTGCCCCAATTCGGGGTGGCTAGACATAACGTGGGTTAAAAATGAGACGATTAAGCTCAACACGTTTGACTAGCGGCATTCATTTGAGGTATCTCAGCCAAAAATGGCCTCTCATCATTTCATTGGGTTCATTGATCCTGGATCATGTCAGTGGCCCGAGACTGGTATGGGCACCTTGCTCTCTCTCTTTTTTCTTATATCACAACTTGCCCCTTTGTTTGGCATGGTAGGTTTCAAATGTGATGTTGGGGGGATCCCTTAGCTATGTTGAGACCCACACAGTTTGTGTTGTTTGGCACGTTCCATTTGTCAAATTTGAGTGTTCAGGTTTGTCCCGAGATCACGGTCATGCCTTGGTGTGGTCGAACACTTTAGTGATTTTCCAAAAGGTTTCATGAGTTTGCAAAACAAACATGTTATCAAGTTCAGAATTAAAACGAAAAGAAAAAGATAAACAGAAAAGAGCAGCAAACTATGCAAGGGGTGGCCGATGCGAATCAGCGTTCTTGGAATTCAGTTGCATATTCCGAGATTTTTTAATCCAACAGAGGTTCAATTTTGAGTTCCCCAACTTCAAGAAGATCCTGGACTGCATGACGAAGGCTCCAACATTCCTCAGTATCATGCCCCGGTGCCCCTTTATGGTAACCGCATGCCTTAGCTGGGTCATATCCTCTACTTGCTGGTGCCCTTCTATTTGGTGGAACCTGCTTCAGGTGTCCTTCTTGCAACAAGGTGGGCAAAAATTCTGCCAAGGTATATGGGAGCTGTGTAAACACACGGTTCTTTCTTTCTTCCATGGTCAAAGGCTCCTTTAGCCGAGCTGGGGCGACACTGGCATGGGGGTGGTCGCTTCCTCTCTTGCGCTTGGCAGATCGGACATGGTTGATCGTTCCTTCATATCTTATGCCTTCTTTCCCCCCATGGGAGGATCCTGTCATGGAGCCTCCTATCTTTCCATCCCTAATCGCAACTTCGATCCTGCCTGCCGCCATGATTAGGTCAATGAAGTTCACGGCACACTGTCCTAACAACATTGTGAAGTATGGTTGCCCCAGCGATGGGATGAACAAAGAAGTCTGTTCTTGTTCAAGGAGCGGGGGTTGCACCACACTTGCTAGTTTCATCCATCTTTTAGCGTAGTCTCTCATAAACTCGCTATTCTTCCTTGACAACCTTTGCAATTCTGCCCGGGTTTGAACCATTTGGCTATTCAAACGATACCGTTGGATGAACACGGCGGCCAAGTCGTTCCACGTCTTAATTTTGATTTTATCCAGACTCAAAAACCAAGAGTGAGCCGCGTCAGTCAACGACTTCTGGAAGAACTGTACCATGATCTGTTCTTCCTTGGCATACTGGCACATGTCGCTAGAATATGATCTTAGGTGGTTCAGTGGGCAACCCGTGCCGTCGAATTGATGTAGCTCCGGACATTTGAACTTAGCCGGGAGCTGGATGTCCGAAAGGAAACAGAGGCTTTCAAGCGTAGTCTCGCTCTGCACTGTACTGGGTTGAACCTGTTTGAGGAGTTCTCTCATGGTGGCCATTTCTGCCTTGCTTTCTTCTTTTACCGTTGCCAACTTTCCTTCAAACTGTGCTTCCTGAGTTCTGTACCAGTCTTCGTCATCCTGCCCCAGTTGAGCCGGTGCGAACTGATCCTGCTGTGTGATGTTGAAAGGCGCCGCTGGTGGTGGCTGTGGTGGTGCCTCGGGAGGAGGATGCACCGGGTACAGTGGTGGTGCCATCTCTGCTTGTGGCGGGAAATGCGGCTGTGGTTGCTGGGTGTCCGGCACTGCGGATGGAACTTGCTTCAGCTCTTTTAGTTCTGCCATTAATTCCTGGATGATGGAACTCATACTGTCCATCTTTTGCTGCATCTCATTGACCACTTGGGCATGACTGGACTCTGCCGGATGCTGCCCTGGCGGCGTCTGTTCTCCTTGCTGTTCCATATCGAGCCTTCTCCTCGATCTTAACAGGTACGGACTTCTGAAAGCAATTTTTGGCACCTGATGGAACAATTAGCAGGCATTAGTGCATTTTTACACAAATTGTTTACACAACTTTATCTGATTGAATTTATTCATTTATTTATTTATTTTTGTTTTCTGATATGATTTGACTAATTGATCTATTTTAGCTACCCTAAGGCAACAAGGGAAGAGAACTTGATTTTGAATCAACTGATCTATTTTAGCTACCCGTAGGCAACAAGGGAAGAGAACCTTTAATGAATTTGAAGATTGATCTATTTTAGCTACCCGTAGGTAACAAGGAAAGAGAACCTTAGTGAATTTGGAAGACTGATTTTTTTTTGATTGGATTTGGACTAACTGATCTATTTTAGCTACCCTAGGGCAACAGGGGAAGAGAACCTGGTTTTGAATCAACTGATCTATTTTAGCTACCCGCAGGTAACTGGGAGATAGAACCCTAATGAATTTTGAAGACTGATCTGTTTTGGCTGTCCTAAGACGACCGGGAAAGAGAACCCTATTGAGTGAATCTATTTTAGTCACCCTCAGGCAACTGGGAGAGAGAACCCTATTTTTTGAAAGCTGATCTATTTTAGTCACTCGGAAGCGACTGGGAAAGAGAACCCTAATGACCGAATCTATTTTAGCCACCCGTAGGTAACTAGGAGAGAGAACCCTGTTTTTTCTGAAAGCTGATCTATTTTAGTCGCTCGGAAGCGACTGGGGAAGAGAACCCTAATGACCGAATCTATTTTAGCCACCCGTAGGTAACTAGGAGAGAGAACCCTGTTTTTTGAAAGTTGATCTATTTTAATCGCTCGGAAGCGACTGGGAAAGAGAACCCGGTGACCGAATCTATTTTAGCTACCCGCAGGTAACTGGGAGAGAGAACCCTATTTTTCTGAAAGCTGATCTATTTTAGTTGCTCGGAAGCGACTGGGAAAGAAAACCCTAATGACCGAATCTATTTTAGCCACCCATAGGTAACTGGGAGAGAGAACCCTGTTTTTTGAAAGCTGATCTATTTTAGTCGCTCGGAAGCGACTGGGAAAGAGAACCCTAGTGACCGAATCTATTTTAGCCACCCGTAGGTAACTGGGACAGAGAACCCTGTTTTTCTGAAAGCTAATCTATTACCCTATTTTTTTTTGAAAGCTGATCTATTTTAGTTGCTCGGAAGCGACTGGGAAAGAGAACCCTATATTTTTTTTTTTGAAAGCTGATCTATTTTAGTCGCTTGGAAGCGACTGGGAAAGAGAACCTGGTTGAACTGATCTATTTTAGCTGTTTAGGAAAGGAAAGAGAACCTTCAATTTAAGGGGTTTTGTTTGAGCTCAGAATCACGGGGTTGGACCAATGCAGGGTCTCCGCAGGGGGTGAGTTGAAAAGCAACACCCAGGCGTACCTCAGCCGATCTCCAGTTCATTCACTGGCGGCATCGGCGCCTAACTTCGGCTAGTAGTTCCCGGGCGTGCCTTAGCTAGTCGTTGGTTTAATCACCATTGACTTCGGTGCCTCACAAGGTGGAAGGCTATGCCAGGACGTTCATCCACCAAACTCCGGTTTAATCACCGGTGGCTTCAGTGCCCTACAGGCTTGACCGAATGATCTCAAAAAGATACAGACGGGTGTGATCTGAGCTCAAGGTCTTGGGTGTTTTTAAACACTTGCTAGGTTTCACGATCTCAATGAGAGAGATGCAATCAAAGGAAATAGGTGGTCGCAGCGACCAGGAATATTGCAATTATCTGAGAAGAGGTGGTCTGTAGGAGACCGAGTTGCCCTATTGGAGGGAATTAATTCTTTCATTTCTTGTTCTTGTTTTATTAAGTTTGAACAACATGGCAAAGTGAAAGTAAATTCATGCTTCAATCAAAAAGTGCCGCCGTGGCACAAAGTACATCATCATGCTTATCAAAATACAACAAAGCCAAAGTCTAGCTAGGTTGGTCATCATCATAGTGGGAGGACACGTCTTGCCTCCTCAAGGCTCGCAGAAGCTTGTTCCACAGACGTCGGTCCTCCTCTGCGCGTTTGCGCACTAATTCCATTTCATGTTGCAAGGCCATATTGGCCTGCCGACTCTCCCGTTCCGAATCCACATAAGCTGAATGGATACGAGAGTGGGTCTCCTGCAGTTCGGCCACCCTGTCCCTATATGTGTTAGGGGGCAGAACTGGAATGCTGCGTGAAGCGACAGGTTGAAGAGGTGGGGGGCCGTCGTAGCCAAATTCCTGAGCTATCCACTGCTCGTAATCTTGAAAGTGTAATTCGGTGAAGATGTCTTCCCGATACACACACACCGTCTTCCACTCCATCTGTAGTTGTGTCCTTAGTCCCTTAGTGAGTGGACCAATCAAACTGCTCATGCCTTCCTTGACAGGGATTCCCTGCGGTTTCCCAAACTGTCTCAGAACCCGAATCAGATAGTATGGCACGGCATGGGTTAAGGCCTATCAAGGCAAGTCCCTCTCTTTTCTTGAAAGCTATAATGGGGGTGTAGGGGATGTTGTATGTGCCCCACCATCGAATGTCTGTTTCTCCCTTCAGGTGGAGAAAGTGGTTAAATCAATCCTCACGAGCGGGTAGGTTTGGTTTGATCTATCTTTGAGCCAACCAATGAATGTTGTCGCCGGCTACCTTATAATATGCACTGACAGGTGATGACACCATCAGGTGGTCTTGCAGCCAAATGTGGAGGAGGGGAGCGCACCCTTGAAACCTCCGGGTTTCGTTTTTGGACAAAGTCAGGGAATGGAATAGTTGAGCTAGGATTAGTGGCATGATTCGGTATCCTGCCCTGAGTTGATCCACAATTTCTATGAGGGCCAAATTAATGGTGTCTCCCCCAGTTGGAAAGAAGACTTGCGACAGAACCACAAGGGTGAAGGTGTCAAACCAAGCCCGGGGTCTTTTCTGCTTTTTGTTTCTTATTTTCTCAGTAAGGAATGTTTTGGAGACCCTAGTGAATGCTTTGTCACCTCCTAAGGTCTGGAATTCTCCCCTTGAGAGGCCAAAGAAAGCGCAAGCTTCATTCTTGTAGCTTTCTTTGAGGCTTGGCCTAGCAGGTTCTCCTAAGTCGCGAAATCGGAGGAATAGGTCAAGTTCCTCAATTGTGGGAGTCAACTCATTGATCCCGAATCGAAACACTGAAAGCTGGGGATCCCAGAAAAGCAAGGCAGCTTGGATCATATCCCACTTAATTGGCACATTTAATAGGGACAAAGTTTGTCCCATATGGTATTTGTGCTCCCATTCAATCTGCTCACTCCCTTGGAGCTGTCTTGTCCAAGAACGGATCCAGGGGGTATCCCAGGCACATTTCTTTATCCTAGGGAAACGGGTTCTCTCAGATGAGGACGAGGATGCCATGCTAACTATCCGATTGAAATTCCAAATCAGTTTAAGGTTCCACACCAAACTCTCAATCAGTTTTAAGACATGCATAATTTTAAGCAAAAGAACCAACCACTAGCAGTTCTAACATGCTTCACCAAATAAAGCAAAAACAAAACAGTGCGGAATTTAACTCAGGCACACATGGTGTGTGGTCCTAAGGGTTGGCACCAATGAAGGCGCGACTCCTAGACATACTTGTGTAGAGGAGCACATTCAAGTCCTGATCAGTCTTTCTGTCTTTCATCTATTCTTTCATCTGCTTCCGATGTCGAACCATAGCAAAAATTACAACTTGCCATCGAGGGCGAATTTTTACAAGATATTTACAAAAGCTGCAAAGAATTCATCCTTAAGGCTGTTGGGAGCCAAAAGGGAGGATAAAAATTGCTTTCCAAGCGGGTAGGCTAAAAATTCCTGGATCTAGGGTTTAGTGCCCATGTTCTGATCTGGCATGCTTTCATCTGTTTGTCTGATCTGGCCAGCTTTCGTCTGCTCTAAAAGACCAATCTGGACTTAAAGTGCTCCCAGCGGACTCCAATGGGTCAAGACCAATAGCATACAGGACTCCATGCATGGATCTGGGGTGGTTCCCCTGATCAAAATTAGGTGAGCTTCCTAAATTAGGGCTGAGGTCGCCCATGATCTAAGGTTTCTCAATTTGATGCAAAAAGCGGGGGTTGCTGCCCCTAATGGACTCTGAATTTTATTCCTCTTGTATTCACCATTCACAACATTCTCACCCTCGCATGCTCAACGTATAGTTTATTCAGAAGCGTTGGGTGGGGAAGGATACCTAGCCCGAGACATAAGCCTACAAGGCTCTGAACCAGTACTGGATCCTCGCGTGCCACGGCAAGAAACCAGTGGTGCTAATGGACTCCAGAAAGCTGGGGGGATGGGTTTACCCTGCTTTCCCCGGCAAGCCACGGGAGCGTAGGTGCTAATACCATCCCAAATATCAGTTCATAGGAATCAGAAGGGTAGGCTGCTAGAGAGGTCTAGGTTTCGGTAAAGAAGTTGCAATATCCGATTCACTCATTCATTCGGAGTCGGATCATCCACGCAGTCTCCGTCGTGCGTGTTACCCCACGTAGTTTATCACACAAGAACGGAAAATAAAAAAATCCATCCACGGTGTGGTGGTGTGCCCGTGTGTGCAGTTAGGCTGCGTGCTGTGTCTACACGGGTGAATTTTGTTTGGATTTGGTTGATAAAGGGATTGTTACCGTCTCGTATAGTAAGGTGCAGAATTGGCACGCAATACGAGGTTCCGGGAGAGTCCCCAGGTAAGTGGGGGGTCACAAGGGACCGCTTAAATCCCATTTGCCTTAGGCAATTATCGCGTCCCTTTGACAGGACTCCCCAGAACGCGTAATTATGCGTATTCTGTATCTTACTAAACGAGGTAGTAAGAAACCCTAAGCATCAACTAAATCTCTCTTACGCTGACTTATCTAACCAAGGTCCTACTGGGCTGATTCTATCCCTAGCAAAGTCGCCAGGCTGTGCGCGCGTCGGAAACGCGGCACGAGAAAATTCGGAGTCGCTACCGCCTAATGGGGTGCAGGCGGACACCTGGGTGCCTAACCTTGTCTATTAGGGCTTTTGGTCTGCGGCTTTGAGATTCTAAGTAGGGTCTCGGTTGTGGTCCGGGGAAGTCCGTAGACACCCCGGTCCACCCCGTCGGGTGACGGGATCCTTAGGTTTATCTTGGTTTGAGTCAGCTTATTTTGGTCTCACCCGATTCCTAATCCGATATGCAGTTTGGTTAAGTCTGGCGGGACCACCTGAGTGGTGTGGGTCCCTTTAATTGCTTTTATCTTGATTAATTACGTAATCTGAGTCTGGTTGGGTGGGCCCCATTGGAAGGCCCACGGTGTCCTTGGTGGGCTTAGTCAAGCCTGTATGCCCTTGTGGGCCTCGGCCTATCCGAGGAGGCCCTTTGGGCTTTGGTTAAGTGTATTGATTTTACTTTAGGTTTAGATTTGAAGATTAAGTTTTTTCCATGCAAAGGTGGGCCGGATTGGTTTGTGGGCCCATTGGGTGGGCTGCTGATGGTGGCCTGGTAATTTATTGGATTTATCTTACTTAAGTTTCCAAAAAATGGGTGGGACACTGGACTTGGGGCCCGTAGTCCTGATTAGGGCTTGAAAGCCCAAGTTATGTGAGGTTAGGGTTTGGAACCCTTACTCGGTTGGTTCATGGGCTTTGGCGGGCCCGATAGGCCCTTGCCCTTAGTCTCGGCCAAACCACACATTTCATGCATCAATTTCACAAGTCCGGTTCGGGTGGACCGCCTTAGGTTTGGCCTGCCTGGTTTAATCAGTTAATTTTGCTTATCTTGATTAAGTTGCATGCATACATGTTTATTGGGCCGAGTGGGCCCCGTTGGAAGGCCCACTGGAAATCAAGTTGGACCGAGGGTCCAAGTCCCATGTTGGCATACTTGGTTCAGTTTGAGAATGTCACCCCGCAGTCAACAAAAATGACACAATATGCAGAAATCATGAAATACACCAAATATACGAAAAACACATACACTGGGTCCAAGGGTATTTTCGGAATTAAAAAAATGTGAGCAATTCGGCCTTAAAAGGGTATGCGCTGACCTCCGGGAGCTAGGCGCGAGGTCAGCGCGAAGTGGGCGGACCGAAAAGGAAGTGGGCGCGAGGTGAGCGCACCCAAAAGGAAGTGGGGGCGAGGTGAGCGCACCCTAAAAGGAAGTGGGCGCGAGCTTAGCGCGAGGTGAGCGCGAGCTCAGGGCACCCAAAAAGAAGTGGCGCGAGGTGGGCGTGAGGTGAGCGCACCGAAAAAAAAGGAAGTGGGCGCGAGCTTAGCGCGAGGTGAGCGCGAGCTCAGCGCACCCAAAAAGAAATGGGCGCGAGGTGGGCGCGAGGTGAGCGCACCCAAAAAGGAAGTGGGCGCGAGGTGAGCGCGAGCTCAGCGCACCCAAAAAGAAGTGGGCGTGAGGTGAGAGCGAGGTGGGGGCAAGGTGAGCGCACCCAAAAAAGGTGGGCGCAAGGTGAGCGCGAGGTGGGCGCGAGCTCAGCGCATACCCCGATTCTCTGTTTTTTCTTTCTAGACTCCATGATTAACTGGTTTTAAGGTTTTTTAACCTCTGTAACTGATTTCTGGGGATCGTTAGACTCCCAAAAGACACCTGAACCCACTTCAAAATTAATCTAACCTAACTTGTGAGGATCAAATCTCTTTGCAAACCTCTGAGCCCGAAAACAAAACACTAACAGAACATGCATTAACAGAACATGAATAATGAAGAAGGGAACAGGGGGGGCTTTATTAGGGATACAAGAGATGAGATCATAGGGAACATGCTCCCCTTCGAATCAAGCAAGCAATGACAAACAACATGCTAGAGCTGCGTGGGAAGCCTGATTTATACATATATTAAACAAAAGAACAAGGAGAGCTCACCTTGGTTCCAGGCCTTTGTAGAGTATGCCGGAGGGTTCCTTGGAGCTCACGAGCAGCTGCCGGAGCCTCCTTCTCACATCAACAGCAAGATCTCCTTCGGGTTTGATGAGGAAGAAGAGGAAGGGAGAGGCCAAGTGTGTCTGGTTTTTTCTTTGGGGAAGATGGTGGTCAATACCACCTTCGAATGCCGAACCCTAACAAAAAAATCCCCAACCCTCGAATGTCGAGAAACAGCAAACCCTAAAATGACCAACCCTCAAAACTGTCCAACCCGAAAACAGCTAACCCCTGCAAATGAGGGTTGCCGCGGCTTTTATAGAAGAAGACCTGGGTATCCGCCGACCTTGGCGCCCAGCTCATGCCCACTTGCTGTCGCTAGGCCCGGGTGACAAAATCATTGCAAAACATTTAATGCGGCCGCGGTTTTGCTTAAAAATCCGAAAATTAAGATATAGTCCCTGGGATATTTAGGTTTAATATTATTTTATTCAGATATTTTCAGATTGGTCCCTGGGATATTTTGAATGTTTGGATATTTACAAATTTGATCCCCGAGATATTTTCCTGCGCAACTCGCCACGTGCGCAGCCTTTTGCCACGTGCGCAGTTTGCCGGTTTTGCAGCTCGAGAATTTCGTCAGCTCATATTTTCTTCATCCGGACTCCGATTCCTACAAACTCAGTTGCGTTAGAATCGTACCGGACCCCTCTATCCCATGACCTAGGGGTAGGCCTCCGGATCGGATTTTAGCAGAAAGTCAACTTTTGGCTCTGCTCAAGTTTTGACCGCCCGCAGAACCTTCATCCGGACCCCGATTCCTGCAAACTCAGTTGCGTTGGAACCGTGTCGAGATTCCCTATCCAATGACCTAGGGGTAGGCATCTGGATCGGATTTTAGCAGAAAGTCAACTTTTGGCTCTGCTCAAGTTTGACCGCCCGCAGAACCTTCATCCGGACCCCGATTCCTGCAAACTCAGTTGCGTCGGAACCGTGTCAAGATTCTCTATCCAATGACCTAGGGGTAGGCCTCTGGATCGGATTTTAGTAGAAAGTCAACTTTTGGCTCTGCTCAAGTTTGACCGCCCGCAGAACCTTCATCCGGACCCCGATTCCTGTAAACTCAGTTGCGTTGGAACCGTGTCGAGATTCTCTATCCAATGACTTAGGGGTAGGCCTCTGGATCGGATTTTAGTAGAAAGTCAACTTTTGGCTCTGCTCAAGTTTGACCGCTCGCAGAACCTTCATCCGAACCCCGATTCCTGCAAACTCAGTTGCGTTGGAACCGTGTCGAGATTCTTTATCCAATGACCTAGGGGTAGGCCTTTGGATCGGATTTTATCAAAATGCCAACTTTTGGCTCTACTCAAGTTTGACCGCCCGCAGAACCTTCATCCGGACCCCGATTCCTGCAAACTCAGTTGCGTCGGAACCGTGTCGAGATTCTCTATCCAATGACCTAGGGGTAGGCCTCTGGATCGGATTTTAGCAGAAAGTCAACTTTTGGCTCTGCTCAAGTTTGACCGCCCGCAGAACCTTCATCCGGACCTCGATTCCTGCAAACTCAGTTGCGTCGGAACCGTGTCGAGATTCTCTATCCAATGACCTAGGGGTAGGCCTCTGGATCGGATTTTAGCAGAAAGTCAACTTTTGGCTCTGCTCAAGTTTGACCGCCCGCAGAACCTTCATCCGGATCCCGATTCCTGCAAACTCAGTTGCGTTGGAACGATGTCGAGATTCTCTATCGAATGATATAGAGCAAGGTGGCCAATTTTCACTTGATCAAAAAGTCAACTTTTCACCCCTTAGGGTTTGACTTTCTGTCCAGGGTTTGCATTTTTGGTTTTTTTGGGAGCGCAAAAATGAGGTGCTTACAGTATCCACACAAGCTCCGCAGGAGAATGCACATCTCTATGACTACAGGTACCCCCTGCAGGAGACAGCATAACTCTACCGCAGGATGTGAACACCTAGCATCTACCTCTACCATAGGAGACAGCGTCCTCACCTTCCAGTGGTAACTCACACACCCATCCTCCATGTGGGATGCAATCACGCATAATCACATCTCCCACACATGAGGTATCTCTCCTGTAGGATGTAACCCATCGGAAATACATCTGCCCCACAGGAGGTAATGTCTCCGCCACCAAGCGGGTAATCTCTGCCACCAAGCAGGTTAGGTCTCTGCCACCAAGCAGGTTGGGTCTCCGCCACCAAGCGGGTTATCTCTGCCACCAAGCAGGTTGGGTCTCCGTCACCAAACAGGTTAGGGTCTCGCCACCAAGCGGATTGGGTCTCCGCCACCAAGCGGGTTATCTCTGCCACCAAGCAGGTTAGGTCTCAGTCACCAAACGGGTTAGGGTCTCCGCCACCAAGTGGGTTATAATCTCTGCCACTAAGCAGGTAATAATCTCTGCCACCAAGCAGGTAATATACAATACATCTCTGCCACCAAGCAAGTTATTTATAAAACTGGCCACCAAGCTATTGTACAATCATTCACATTCCAATATTGTTTATAATCATAGTCCTTTCATGTTCAATCGGTAATCCAAAGTCGTGTTCCATAACCAGTTCATTAGTGTGTATTCATATTGATTATGGGATTATCTTAATAATGGAAGACTCAAGTGGTTAAATATCTAATATGAACCTTTTAGTATAATTGGCCTTCAGAGACACTTTAAGAATAATCTTAGAGAAGTGTTACAAGTGGTGGAAATCCAAATAACCTATTTTATAATGATTTGGGACTAAGAATGTCGTAAAGTTCTCAAAATACATTTTGGATGAGTGGAATAGTCTTAGGATTCCCAATAAGGTCAGCATACCAAAAATCAATCGATTCCGAGACAAAAAGTTTCGGACCCCAAAAATATTCTAAGTCTGGTTAAAACGTTGACTTTTGGGTATATAATGTTTCTAGGCAAATCTACAAGGAGTTTCGGGCTCAACTTTTGGTTGTAGTCTATTGAAGGGTAAACACATCTCCTAGAATTTTATGGGCTTCTGAATCGCTCATCTGGGTATCAAACCCAAAACGGGCTTTTTGATAAAAACCGGGGAAAACTGAAAATTTAGGCATGAACTGGATAGTTGACTTTTTATTGGCTGGGAATTGGACCTTGGAAGTATTTTTATTAGTTCCAAATGGGGGGTAAAACCTTATTTACATGTAAAGACTTAAGTAGCGTCGAGGATCGCCGAGTACAGTCGAGGTCGACGGTCTCCCAAAAACGAATAGAAATACTTTAAAAACGTGATTTTTCCTATTCTAAGCAATCCCATAATACTTATAATGATTATATCATGCACCATACATATATCTACATCATAAAAACATGGTTTGAAGATTAAACGAACGTTAAATACAAAAACGAACGTAAAACAGTGTCACCTATCTCTTTTTCGATCGTTTCCTCTCCTTCTCTATGAACAGCAACAACACTAACGTGAATCACTCCTTTGGGATGAAACAGAACCAGGGCAATCCTCTCCTCTCTATTTCTCTTCTTCTTCTCCAGTCGCTGGTCGCTCTTGGTCGTGCGACGGCTCCTTAAGGCTGTTGAATACGAGCACAATACGGCTTTAGGTATTTTAGCTTATTTATATACCCTCATCTCCAAGCATCTCACATGCATCAAACTTCACACACTCGCCCAATCACAATACATCTAAATTAAAATATCGGTCTTACCGCAATATCCCACGATCAGATGGTCGGATCTGCGCCCAACTCTGGATCTCTTCTATCAATGTGATTATAATTAATATCCTTCTATAAAATTCTCATCTCCTTGACTTAAGACTCCAAATCGACTATATTTATCATTATGCCCTTATTCCACTTATCAAGCTATAAATATTATTATTAATTGGCAATCTAAACCCAACTGAAATCTATCATTATTTCTCAAGTCTAATAATAAATTAAATTATGTATTTAATTATTTACCAATAGTTAATATGAATTGGCCAAAATATCCTTCCCTTGATAATTTACATCTACTCACTCGATATCTCCCAAAATTTCTAAGTTTATTCTCTAGTTTATTTTTACAAATATATGGACATTCAAGATATTCATATTTAATTATTATTTATTTATTTACTGAAAATTCGGTGTTTTACACAAAGAGGGGCAGTTGTAAGCACCTCATTTTTGCGCTCCCGGAAGAGCCGGAAATGCAAACCCTAGCTGAAAAGTCAAACCCTAAGGGATCAAAAGTTGACTTTTTGATCAAAGTGAAAATTGGCCACCTTGCTTTATCTCATTGGATAGAGGATCCCGACACGGTTCCAATGCAACTGGGTTTGCAGGAATCGAAGTCCGGATGAAGGATCTGCAGGCTGGTCAAACTTGAGGGGAGCCGAAAAGTGACTTTTTCTGCTAAACCCCGAGCCAGGTGCTTACCCCTATGCCATTGGATAGAGGGCTCCGATACGGTTTGAACGTAACTAAGTTTGCTCGAATCGGAGCCCGGATGAAGAAGATATGAGCTGTCGAAGTTTCCGGGCAGCAATGTCAGAAACTGCACACGTGGCAAAGAAACAGCACACGTGGCAGCAAACGCAGCGAAATATCTCAGGGGGCAATCCTTAAATATCCAAAATCTGCCAAATATCTCATAGATTAAACCAAAATTGTGCAGGGGGCTATCTGCGAATATCTCAATGTCAAATCAAGTCAAATCGGTCAAATCCAGGGGGTAAACCGCAAATATCAAAAATATTGGTAGAATGACCAAAAATAAATTTCGGCTATACACAAACTGTGTATAACCGAAATACATTTTCGGTTCATAAAGTGAAATTGAATATTGCCCGACAGATTGTCTGAAGCCGTACCTGACAGAAATTAACTGCCAATCGAGTGCGAAAGTAACCAAAATATTATTTCAGTTACAATTAAATCCTGTATAACCGAAATTAATTTTCGGTTATACTGCAAAATTTGTGTAACCGAAATTAATTCCGGTTATCCTTTCTCTGGCTATAAATAGGGACTCCAGCCATTTGGCTGGGGGTTGGTTGCTTGCCGAATTTTGTCCCCTCCCTACCTTGCTCGTCCCTCTCTTCTCTACCCTCTCCACCCTTCCAAAACCCCTAAAACCCTAGTCCAACCCCTTCCAAGCCCCTTATCCGCCATTCTTCTTCATTTCTACCACTTGGAGAGGATCTTGGAGGACTTGCTGAGTTGAGAGGAAGCTCAAGTTGCTGTGGAGCCTTCAAGTGGGTTCAAACACCATCCAAGGAGGGTTTCAACTGTAAGGTACGGTTCCCCAACGATTTTTATTTAACATATATAAATTTGAGGTCATTCGAAGCATGTCGATCTTTAAGTAGGCTGTGAGGTCATGTTTTCTCAACATGCATATGTTCTTTTACCGTTTTATCGTCTTCCCACATGTATTCCACGGATTGTCACCCTTCTACGGTAAGAGAAGGGGCACCGGCAGTTTCAAGAGTGTATGGAAGGTGGTTTGGTGGGTTTGAAGGGGTCATGCAACCCCCATTCGGCCACTGGTTTGCTGGCTCCCATGGTGCCCCTCCCTCTTCCTTTCTTTACATGTTATTTTTTTAGGATTTGAAGGTAATATTGGCATGATAAAATACCTGGAATGTATGTCTAGTTGTTATTGTATGCATGCGTAAGATTCCCTTGTTAGTCACTAGGATTTGAAGCATGTACGCCATGATTTTAGATTTGCAAGATTGCATGCTTTTCCCACTGTTTTCATGCATGTGTTTTCATTGAGATTTTTACCATACTCTTAGTCCCTGTTTTGCAACCATGAGAAGTCAACCCCCTTGCATGTCCTTCCATTCACTTGAAGCATGTCTAGGTTAGTCTTTTACTTGATTTTTGTTCATAGGAAAGCATGATGATTTGTTTTGGAGCAAAAGAAACCAAACCAGGGATACTTAGATCCCTGGTTGATCTTCATGTTGATTGGAAAGGAAGGAATAAGCCCCTTTGATCCCCTTGCTGTTTTGATCCTTGAAGACCCCAAAAAGTGAGCCTAACAGCTCTATTCGAACCACTATGGGCCCACACAGAGGCCCACAGAGATACAATACATGCTCATAAACCCTAGGAACCAATCCCCTATGGAAAAAGTGGAAAAAGGCATTTCTGCTGCTTACCCGAGATCTCAGGTCGGTCAAGGGTTTCTGGTGGCTTAACCGAAATCAAATTTCGGTTATGCTAGTATTCATGCTTAACCAAAATGAAATTTCGGTTACTTTAAGTGTTTTCCAAAAATCAGTTTTCTTGCATGTTTGTCATTTGCTGTGCCAAGTGAACTGGACCGGTTGAACTAGTAGGGTTTCCGGGTTAACCGGAAACCCAAGATGGTGCATGGGCCTTCAAGCCCAACTTGATTCCTTTGTGGGCCTTATAACGGGGTCCACCCAGTCCAAGATCACCTTTGTACATTAAACAAGATAATTAAAATTAACCAATTGGGCCAAAACCTCTGAGGCCCACCAAAGCCCAATAAAAATGAAGCATGATGGCTAGTGTAAGCATGGTTTGGCCGTGACCTCGGGTGCGGGCCTATCGGGCCCACTAAGCCTGTGAACCTAAATGGGTAGGGTACAATACCCTGACCCATCAAACCATGGACCACCCGGTCCAAGCCTAGGCTAACGGGCCCCAAGCCCATGGTCTAGCCCCCTTTTGAGAATTTAAAGAAGAAAAATTCGAATAAATCATTGGCAACCATTGTGGGCCCACCCAATGGGCCCACAAACAAATTCCGGCCCACCCTTGCATGCAAATCACTTTAAATTCAACTTGAACCCTAAAAGTAAAATCAATTGAAATCACCAAAGCCCAAAGGGCCTCCCAGGTTAGACTGAGGCCCACCAGGGGCATACGGGCTTAACCAAGCCCACCAAGGACACCGTGGGCCTTCCGATGGGGCCCACCCAATCAGACTCAGAGCACTTAATTAAAGAAAGATAAAAACAATTAAAGGGACCCACACCACTCAGGTGGTCCCGCCAGACTTAACCAAAGTTGCATGTTGGATTAGGAATCGGGTGAGAAACCAGAGTTGACTCAAACCAGGGAACCCACGAGACCCGTCATCCGACGGGGTGGTCTGGGGTGTCTACGGACTTCCCCAGACTGCAACCGAGACCTCTCTCAGAATCTCAAGCCGCAAACCAAAGCCCAAAATAGACAAGATTAGGCACCCAGGTGCCTGCCTGCACCCCATCAGGCGGTGGCGACTCCGAATTTTCCCTTGTGGCGTTTCCGATGTGCGCACAGTTTCTTTGAAGAATATTTAGTTTGCATTTTGATAAAAGTGTAAAGTATTTTCATTTTATGAATGGATTGCTATAAAATCTTACTGTTGGATGTCTTTTATGATTAAATGAAATTGAGTTTGATGATGTTGAATGGAAAATGGTTACAATTACTACAAGCATGGTTTAATGTAAAACTTACACATTATGTGATAATTTTGGCAAAGTACTAAGGGCGAGACTTAGTGTGGATCCACAGTCTAGTTGTAAGTGAACTTTGTACTTTTTGTTTGGATTAAGTCTAGGGTTCCTTTCTGCATTTCCTCCATGATGTAGAGGCCTTCCATGAGGGAAGTGCTGCAGCAACTCCCTTTCCACCATGAGGGTGAGGTCACATGAGTATTTCCGCCATGATGGCGAAGAATTGGATTCCTTGAGCTGTTACAATATTTCGACTGGATTGTTTGGAACACTAGTGCTTAGCCACACAAAATAGAAAAACTTCACGAGTCCCAATAAATATATAATGTTTTCTGAATCTTATTTGGACAAGAATTGTGATTGACGATGTATTTCCGAGATTAGACGGATTACCGTGGTTAATCATCGTGTATGTTTTAATTGTGCATGTTTTAGTAATGTTATAACTATATTTTGTCCATGCATTGCTACTTGCTGAGATAGTCGTATCTCACTGTTTTGTTTTGTTTTCAGATCTCAGAGAGGAAGATACAGCCAGGTATATGCTTGGTTCAGGTGAGTTGGGGAGAATTTTAGTTAACTCTGATTATGTTATTGCCATTTCATGTTTTCCTTACTCTGATATAGCGATCCTGTATAGAAAAGTTAACTCCTCGGGGATGAGTTATGGTTTCATTACATAACCCAATTCTGGGGCGTTACATCGAAGGCCATTGTAAAGGACCTCTCTGCAATGATGATTGCAAGGGTAACCTCACCCAGTGATTCTCTTCTAGCGTTATCAAACCCCCTAACTAGGTTTGATCTAGGAAGGGTTCAACTGCAGGCTATGGAAGGTTCTCATTGGGCAAATATTCAGTGCAGACCCGTTGTCAATCATTGCCCGCTTTACAACAAGATCAAAGCATTTCACTATGATGTACAACGGTTCGGTGTGGTCGTACCCTTCAGGTGGCAGGTCTGCTGCAGAGAAGGAGATGGCCTTAGGTGTCAGGATCACTGACACAACCGCTTCCAGTTGTTCAGGGTTTATATTCTCCGGCACATGAACATCGTCAAGGACCTTCATTAATGATGTTCTGTGTTTGTCTGAATCTATGAGCAGACGCATTATTGAGATCTGAGCAGGCACCTTGTTCAGCTGCTGAAGGAGGTCGTATTCTGGCATGTAGACACTGTTATGGAGATCTGTGGTCTCCTCCTCTATGGCATTCCCTTTCTTCTTGTGAGTCTGTGGCAATTCAGTAGCCACTTCCTTCCCTTTTTCTTTTATCTTTCTTTCTTCTTCAGTTTCCCCGTCAATGCAGGTGGAGGGTTTGTATTTACGTATCGGCTGGATCGAGTGATCCGATCGATTTCTGCTTCTGACGTGATGGCGATGGATTGATGGTAGATGGGGCGGATAAGGTAAGTGTGTGCGAGTCGGAAACGCCGCACCACGAGGCACACGGATTTGTGTACGTGCCTCCGGATGGGTAAAACGGGAAGGTTAGAGTCACCACCACCTGATGGGGTGCAGGCAGACACCTGGGTGCCTAAGTTTGTTTATAGGCTGCTTTGCGGCTTTGAGATTCTAAGTAGGGTCTCGATTACGGTCCGGGGAAGTTCGTAGACACCCGGTCTGCCCCATCGGTTGATGTGTCCCATGGGTTTCCTGGTTTGAGTTAACTCAGCTTTCACTCACCCAATTCCTAAGACAAACATAATTTGGTTAAGTCTGGTGGGACCACCTGAGTGGTGTGGGTCCCTTTATTTACTTTTTATCTTGTTTAATTAAGTGATCTCGGTCTGGTTGGGTGGGCCCCGTTGGAAGGCCCATGGATTTCCTTGGTGGGCTAGTTTAAGCCCACATGTCCCTTGGTGGACCCCAATCTAGCCTAAGAGGCACTTTGGGTTTAGGTTTAGTGAATGGATTTTATTTAAAGTTCAAATTTGGGAGTTATATTGAGTTTCATGCAAAAAGTGAGTCGGAAGGGTATTATGGGCCCCTGGGTGGGCCTCAAAGTGGTGGCCAAGTGTTTTAAATTAGCTTGATTTAAATCTTCGATTTGAGCTAGACATTGGGCTTGGGGCCCGCAATCCAAACTTAGGCTTGAAAGCCCAAGTTTCTTGAAGTTAGGGTTTGAACCCTTCCTTGTTTGGTTAGTGGGCTTGGCGGGCCTAATAGGCCCTAGCCCGTGATCTCGGTCAAACCATTCTAAATAAACCATGGTGCTATAAATCAGGCTTTTGAGTGGGCCGCATTGGGTTTAGTTACTTTTCTTAAGTTACTTGTTTGCATTCCATTGCATCTATTGGGCTTGGTGGGTCCCGTTGGAAGGCCCACAAGGGTATCTGGTTGGACCGGGCTGGTCCAAGTCCCATCTTGGGTTTCCGGGTCACCCGGAAACCCTATTGGTTTGTTTGGTTTGATTAGAAACATCATTGAAATGACATGAAGGCAAGCAAAGCAAGAAAAAGGGATACAACAATCTAGCCGACCTGACTGGTCGGCTATATTCAAACATCAATGTAGCCGATCTATTTGGTCGGCTACACACAAAAATCAGTGTAACTGACCAGGAAGGTTGGTTACACACGGGTTCTAGCTGATCCGACCTGTGTTGTCGGATCAGCTCCCTGTATGCCCTTTTTTGGGTTTTCTTGAGGGGGTCATGTTCTTGGGCTTCCCAGGAGGGATACTAAGGTTGTGTGGGCCCCTGGGAGGGCCCACAATGGTTCTGGAGATGGGGGATTCAGATGGGGAATCCCCCATCTCTTGGTCCTTTTTGGGTTTAAGGAATCAAGAGGGAGTGGGGGGAAGGCTTGGGTTGCTGCCCTCTCAACTCTTTACAAAAATGCACAACAGCAAAATAAGGCCTTGGTACCCCCATTTCGGTCTTCCCATTTCACTAATCAGTAAGCAATCAAAGCCAAGAAACAAGTCTAATCAATCTAGTTCCTAATGCATACTTTAATCCAAAACACTACCATCCATATCTTGATACATACCATGCATATGGACAAAGATATCTGAGCTCAAACTCATGCAAAAGAGAGATGGTGGCGTGGGTGGAAAGTAGCCTAGCATGTCACTAAGTTGTGGATATGTGCATGCACCTGGTGTGTGCAAGCAAAGGGCAAACCATGCAAGTGTATTAAAGAAAATGAACATGCTGTTGGAGTGTAGAGCAGTGGCTATGCTAAAGGGAAACACATGATTAATGGGCTGGAGATAACCATAAAAAAGGTGTGGAAAAGGCAGCTTTCATGCACGAGGTTTGTGAACGGAGCTTGAGGTGTGTGTGTGGGTGCGCGAGTAGGCTAGAAATAGCAGCTACTGAGGTGGGTAAGGGGGGTATCTAAACAGTTTTGACAGCACCTTACAAAAAGACAGCAGCTAGGTTAGAGGGGTGGGGGCACATGGTAATAGGGTTCTTTGGTAGGGACATACCCTACACCTTTTAACATGAGCTCAAGAAGGGAGGAGAGACATGCATGCTTTCCATAATAGCAGCCGAAAAACATAAAAGCAAGCCATGGCATGGGGAAGGGGGACATGCATTTGGGGAGCATATGCTCATAACACACTCTTCACAAGCATAACATACACTCAAGACCACCCGAGACAAGCATAACATACACTCAAGTCCTAAAAGTATGTGAAAACACCTCTCATGATCCCTTAGAACCCCACCTATGGTTCCTCTTACCTTGGAGACCCTTACATGGTAGAGATGGGAAGGGGATGAAGTAAAAAACATGTAAGAAAGCATGCCATAACAGTAGAGATCAAGGCCTATGGGACTTCCTCAAAATACCCTCATTCTTGTATATGTAAAATGAAAAGCAACAAATAACATTACCTTGGGGGTTTGGGGTCCTAGGACGGGGTGTGTGCACCTCCTTGAAGCAGGAACAAGTGCTGGAGCTCTCCTCTTCACCACCAATAGCAGGTCCTCCTCCTTTAGCTTGGATGAGAAAGAAGAAGAAGAGAGAAACAAAGGGTAGAATGGTCAAGGAGTGGTGTTTGGAGGGTGTAGAGACAAAGAGGGCAGAAAGAGAAGGGGTTCAAACCAGTGAGGGAGGGGGGAAATGGGGGTAAGGCCAGCAACCTTCTGTAAAATCCCGAATTTTAATAACATAAAACTATTTTAGATTTTGTTGTTAATTAGTTTAATTAATGAAAAATTTTAATAATTGAGAAGAGGAAATTAATTTGAGCTAAATTTAAAATCTAAATAGGATGAATTATTTAAAATGGGAAAATTTTATTTATTTGGGGAAGATGCTGGTGTAGGTTATCTGTGGAGTGGTAGGTACCTAATCGCACACTTAAATGAGTTGAATAGGTAGGAATCCTTGCGTGGGCTAGCATGCACCAAATCAAGTGGTTTTAAAACTCGTCGAGCGGCAAAGTGTATTTAAAGTACATATAAATACTTAGCGTATTTAGACTCTAGGGTTTTCGTTTTCGCATACTTTTGGAGTTTGAAGGATTTCGGCTGGGAGTCCTAGGGCGTTCGGGAGAAGAGCAATATTGTGTGTTCCAGTTGATTGAAGGGTTTTCATTGTGTGTTCCAGTTGATCGAAGGGTTTTCATCTATCAGAGGGTTTTCATCGATTAGAGGGTGTTCACAAAAAATTCCGTGCGACCAGAGAAGGTTTTGGACGACGATCGATGTTTCACTTCCAGTTCCCTGAGTTGCAGTGCAAGGGTTTGAGCGTGCAAGAGGTGAGTAGCATCGTTTTAAAACTGGGTTTTCGTATTGATTCGTGAATTTAATCGTAATGCATGTGTTTTCTGGAAGAAGACAGTCTGAGTGTGGGTTTTCTGATTGAATGAGATAAATAAAAATGTGGTTAGAATAATTTCAAAAGTGTTTTAAATGTCTTCTGGGGATATTAGGAGACTAGTAAAATTGTTACAGAGAGAAAAATTCTGGCCAGTCGTGTAGATCTGGAAATAACAGAGAGTGGAAATTCCAGGGTACCATCCGCCGACATGTAGTCGGAGCAAAGGATTTTTCCCCTATCCGCTGAGCTCGCACCTAGTTCGCGCCTAGCTCGCGCGGACTTGTTTTCTATCCGCCCATCTCGTGCTAGTTTCGCGCTAACCTCGCGCCTAGTCCATTTTAAGTAAGCACGAGGTGTATTTTTTTTATTGAGTTCTCGTACCTACCTCGCGCCTATCTCGCACCTACCTCGCGCCAACCTTCCCGAGGTTAGCGCACCTACCCAATTTGTTGAATTTGGTGAAAATAGCCCCCTTAATCACATGGAAGACATTTAAGTAAATGACCTGTGTATTTATTGCTCCATTTACTTAAGTCTTTACATGTAAATAAGGTTTTACCCCCATTTGGAACCAATAAAAATGCTTCCAAGGTCTAGTTCCTAGCCAATAAAAAGTCAACTTTCCAGTTCATACCTAAATCCCGGTTTTTATCAAAAAGCCCGGTTTGGGTTTAATATCCAGATGAGTGATTCAGGAGCCCATAAAATTCTAGGAGATGTGTTTACCCTTCAATAGCCTACAACCAAAATTTGAGCCTGAAACTCCTTGTAGATTTGTCTAGAAAAATTATATACCAAAAGTCAATGTTTTTAACTAGACTTAGAATATTTTGAGGTCCGAAACTTTTTGTCTCAAAATTGATTGCTTTTTGGTATGGTGACCTTATAGGGGATCCTAAGACTATTCCACTCATCCAAAATGTGTTTTGAGGTTTTTACAACATTCATTTTGATTGATTTGGATTATGCAAGCAAAATTGAGAATCTTGGAGATGTTTTGCTGATTTATGTTTAATCGAAGTTTGGATGCTGAAATCATTTCTGTATAATGTGCTTTATTCTGAAAAGTCAGTTTTGAAACCATATTGTTTTGCTGAAATACATCTAAGTTCACCTTTGAATGCACGGCCCACTTCAAGAATGATTTACTTTAATATTGTTTTATATTGGTGGCCGGTTTAGAATCATATCTTATTCTGTTCTGGTAAATTATTTGAGAATTTCTTTGAGGACTCCATGAGGGAGTAAGCTGGTCCTGAGTGACCTATGGTATGCACTTGAACATGTTGATCTATATATATCAGTTTTACATGATGGAAAATACATTGGGTTGATTTGCTAGTTTTATACTTACTACTGGTTTAGCTTGTCTTGGATCCAGAGTCTAAGCTTAGTAATGTGATGCTATTGCTTCGTTGGGGTAATTGCATGGCCCTGAGTGTTGCCACTGCCGGTGTAGAGCAGCCAGAAACCCTGAGTAGGCATGGTTGTCAATGCAGAAACCCGGGGAGTAGGCTTGCATTGGATGACGAAACCCTGAGTAGGCCGTCATTTCAGAGTGTCCGAAACCCTGAGTAGGCCAGAACTGTGTACATGGAGGGGTGGATGTCGCCTTGGCATGTCAATTAACCAATGTAAACAACTACATGACATTGACCAATGTTGGTATTTGATTTTGTTTGATGTGATATGTTTTATTCGCTGGTTTGTTGGTATTTATGGTTCATGGAATATTGTTTACCGATTATTGTTGGGTGTTTGTACCTCCCGCCGGTGTAGAGCATCCAGAAACCCTGAGTAGGCCTGGTTGTCAATGCAGAAACCCGGGGAGTAGGCCTGCATTGGATGACGCAGTCATTTCAATATCCGAAACCCTGAGTAGGCCGGATATATATTTGGAGGCGTGGGCATGGTTATGAGAAGACTTTGTGTTATATGACATCGGTATATCTGGAATTATATCTTGAGATACGAAATTATGGTTATTCGCTATGTTGTTGTTAGTTAATCATTATTTTATCGATATCTTCGGGATTGGAAACAGATTGTTATTGTTTGATTTACCTGATGGTTTTCCGCACTGATATGAATTGGATTATTGAAGTTTAGTCGGATTATTCGGAATATGTGTGTTATCATCATTGTATATGGTTTATAACCGTGGCATGTTTTAGAACTGAAATAAATGTATTTGTGCATGCATGTGCTGCTCACTGGGATATTCGTATCTCATTCCGTATTGTTTTGTTTTGTTTTCAGCTGCTCCTGGAAAGGACGATACTTGCGGGTAGTTACTTGGTCATGTGAGTTTATTTCCGTTTGGGATTATTTTAGCGCACTCTGTTATATAGTTATTGTTGTATTCATGTTTTTCCTTCACTCTGATATTGCGATCCTGTGTTAAATATTAACCTCTGGAGATGAGTTATGGTTTTTATACGTAACTTGGATCCGGGGCGTTACACCTTCGGCCAGGGGGTTGCTGGCCTATTTATAACTAACATTTTGTATCCGACCTTAATGGCCAGATACACATGATTGTGTGTGTATCCGGCCATGTAGGTCGGATACACTATAATTCCTTTGTATCCGTGTGAGACATGGGAAAAAATCATAAATCCTTTTTGATTTCCTCAATCATCACACGGGATTAAATTAAACAAAGAGTCACCACCATTCAATTTAGGTGTGAATGGACACCAAAATATTAAATAAGCACAAAAGGCAATTTTAGGGTAAAAATAACCCTCCTAAAAAAACAACCAGAGATGGGTAAGGGGATTAGGTTATGAACAGGGGAAGGTGTTAGGCACCCCTATTCATCCACATAAGGTGGTTGCCAGGTATTGTTCATGTTAAAATAAAGGAAAAAGCTTGCTATAAAAATCAGGAAAAATCACAAAAGACAAAAAAGACAAACATGTATGGTTTTTTCATACGAATAGTCTGATTGATCCAGAACTTTCAAATATGATCATACCATTCCTAGGGTTTCATGATCAAAATAAAATTGAGATAAAATCAAATAAAATCAATTTAAAGTGAAAAATCCAAAAATCTGGCTTCAAGTCAAATTCTAGAAATCTGGAAAAATATGATTTTTATAAAATATTTCAAAATTGAACTTGAATAGTCCAGGACATAGATAAAGCCCAAATTTCACATTAAATCAAGAAATCAAAACCAAAAATACCCATGTTGATGAGAAACATCAAAAGGGGAGAACTTAGACCGTAGGGTCTTCTCTCAATAATGAAAAACGATTTAAAAACCACATCATGAAACCCTAGAAGTTAATTTCAGGCTTTTGGATTCAGATCTACCATATTGATCATGATAAATCCAAGATCTTAGCCTAATATCACAAAAATCACGAAAACAGTGCTGTAGGTGCAAAAGTGGCAAAAATCCAAATTTTAGCAAAAAGAGGGGATCTCATGCTATAAACATCATGGATTCATGTTATTCATTCAGATATATCATAAAAAGCATTAAAACGTGATCAAGATATTCAAAGCAGCCACATCTCACAGATTAGAGCACATGGGGGTCTACCCTACGGATCCACCTGTTCTCTTTTCCCCTAGCTCTCTCTTCACGTTTTACGGCTAGAGAGGATTCTTGAGGTACTTAGAGATAGGTTTGGTTATACAAACACAATCAAAGGCCTTATTCTAGAAAAAAGAGAAAAACAGATATGGGGTTCTATTCTAGGGATCCACCTGTTCTCTTTTCCCCTAGCTCTCTCTTCACGTTTTACGGCTAGAGAGACTCTTGAGGTATTTAGAGACAAGTTTAGGAATACAAGTACAAAAGATGGCCTTATTCTACAGCAATAGAGATGATCCTATTACATCTAGAATTGAAAATATGAAATAAAAGGGAAAAGGGACTTACCTGGATTGAGCAAGCAAAGCAGCAGGGGTTCCTCTTCTTCTCTTGGAGCTCTTGATTCTTCAAAATTTCGTGGTCTTTTGCTTGAGAATCTCACCTCTATTTATAGGAAAGCACAGGGGCATGGTTGGTCCAGGGTTTGGCAAGATAGAGTTTCAGTTTGAGTTAAATACAAGATAATGCCCATCCATAGCCAACCAAGGTGGCTTCAGCGAATAAAATACGTAATTCGCTCATTTAGAGATATATTGGACTAAAGATAAAGCTCGGAAATCAAGAGAAGAATAAAACTCGCACGAGTCTTTAGTGACCGTAAATTCATTACGGTCTAACGGTGACCGTATTTTTACTACGGGCGCGCCTGACCGTAAAGCGATTTCGGGCGCGACCGGCCCGTGAATGAAATACGGGCAAAGCCTGCTTAGTCGATTTTTATGCATTTTTGACCTGTTTTAAGCTCTAATTACATGTTTTTATTACTTTCTCATTTTGTAGTGCAATTTGGGATGTCTACAATCCGACATTTTTATGTCGGATACAAACACAATCATTTCAAAAATTAAATTTTTTCAGAAAATCTGTTGGAGAATCTGACAAGATTTCGGAAAAATCTTTTGTATTGACATATTATGTCGGATACAAGCAAAATTATGCATATCCGACTATATATGTCGGATACATAAAGGCAAATTTTTGATATTTGCAGATTTACCCCTGGATTTGATCGATTTGACACTTGAGATAATTGCAGATTGCCCCCGGATAATTACGAATTAATCCCTAAGATATTTTAGCATTTTGGATATTTACAGATTCATCCCTGAGATATTTTTCTGCTCTTTTGCCACGTGGACAGTTTTCGGCATTGCTGCCCTAGAACTTTAACTGCTTATATCTTCTTCATCTGGACTCCGATTCTAGCAAACTCAGTTGCGTTAGAATCGTATTGGAGTCCTATATTCATTGGGGTAGGGTTAAGCAGCTCATCTGGGATTTAGCAGAAAGTCAATTTCTGCTCCTCCTTAAGTTTGACCGGCCTATAAATCCTTCATCCGGACTCCGATTCCAATAAACTCAGTTGTGTTGGAACCATGTTGGGATTCTCTATCCACTGAGATAAGGCAAGGTGGCCAATTATCACTTGATCAAAAAGTCAACTTTTGCCCCTTAGGGTTTGACTTCCCAGTTAGGGTTTGCATTTCCGGCACTTTCAGGGGTGCAAAAATGAGGTGCTTACAGTAAGGCGGGTGTCAACACCTCATTTTTGCACCTCCGGAAGTGTCGGAAATAAAACCCTAGCAGAAAAGTCAAACCCTGAGGGGACAAAAAGTTGACTTTTTAATCAAGTGATAATTGGCTACCTTGATTTATCTCAATGGATAGAGAATCCTGACACAATTCCAATGCAACTGAGTTTGCTGGAATCGGAGTCCTGATGAAGAATTTACAGGCTGGTCAAACTTGAGGGGGAGCAAAAATTGACTTTCTGCTAAACTCCGAATCAGGTGCTCAACCCTATCCCAATGGATAGAGGGCTCCGATACGGTTCTAAAGCAACTGAGTTTGCCCAAATCGGAGACCGGATAAGGAAGATATGAGCAGTTGAAGTTTCTGGGCAGTAGTGTCAGAAACTGCACACGTGGCAAAGGAGCTGCACATGTGGCAGGAAACGCAGATAAATATCTCGAGGGTTAATCCGTAAATATCCAAAATGTGTAAAATATCTCAGGGATTAAACCAAAATTGCGCAGGGGGTAATCTGCAGTTATCTCAAGTGTCAAATTTGTCAAATCCAGGGGCAATCTGTAAATATCAAAAATATTGGCAGAATACCGGAATTAAATTTCGGTTATACACAAATTGTGTATAACCGGAATTCAATTCCGGTTCATAAAGTAAAATCAAAAATCACCCGACAGATTCTCTGATTCCGTACTTGACAAGCCTTAATTGAATTTTGGTTATACTGAAAAAGCAGTGTAACCGAAATTCAATTTCGGTTACCTTTTTTTTGTCTATAAATAAGGACCCCAGCCATTTGGCTTGGGGTTGGCTGTTTCCCGAATTTTTCCCCTACTCTACCCTATTCGTACCCCCTTCCCTACCCTCTCAACCCTTCTAAAACACTCAAAACTCAAATCAAACCCCTCCCCAAGCCCCTTCTCTACCATTTTCTTCACTTCCATCACTTGGAGGAGATCTTGAGGAGTGTTTGGAGAGGAGGAGGTGCTGTCCTGGAGCTGTGGCGCCACAAGAAACCTCAAGCACACCTCCAAAGAGGATTCCGACTTTAAGGTATGGTTCCCCACTGATTTGGGTTTAACATATGTGAATATGAAGTTATTTGAAGCATGTTGATTTCCAAGTAAGCTGTGATACCATGTTTTGGCCCCCATGTGCATGTTATTTTATCATTTTCATCATCTTCCCATGTTATTCGGCGGATTGTCACCCTTCTATGGTAAGAGAAGAGGTATAGGCCGTATAAAGAGAGGGGGGAAAGTGGTTTGGGTGGCTTGAAAGTGGTGATTGTAGCACCCTGTGGCCACTGTTTTTGTGGTCATTGTTGTTGGTGGTTTTACACCAAAAGGAGGAGCATGTTCCTCTTGCTTGAATCCAAATGTAACCCTGGCATAAGCCCCCTCCTCTTCCCTTCTTTAAATGCTATTTTGTTAGGTTTGGTGAGATGATATTGGCATGATAAAATACATGAAATGCATGGCTAGTTGCTATCACATGAAGGCATGAACTCCCCTTGTTATTCATTAGAAGTTAAAGCACGCATGCCATGATTCTAAGCTTGCATAATTACATTCTTTTTTTAACTATTTTCATGCATCCTCACCAATGTTTTCACCACTTTTTAGACACTGTTTTGTGACCATGTGAAGCCGATCCCTTTGCATTTATGTCCCCCTATGCTTGCATGATCATTCCCTTGATTAGCTAGAAACATGTCTAGGTGTTTAAGGAGATCATTGTTTGGGCTAAATTATGCATGCATGAAAACCAGATTTTACTCTTAGGTTGCCTATTTTATCATACAATCCAATCATGCTTTGAAAAATGTGTTTTGTTTTGGTTCAGCATCTTCCCATACGCACGAATGTATGTCCCTTTTGAGAGCAAAAGACCAAGACATGGATGCTGGATCCCTGTTCAAGTGCTGGTCCTTGTAAGGGAAAGAAGGAGGGAGGGAAACCCTCACCCACCTCTCCTTGGTGTTTGGCTTTGAAAACCCCAAAAAGGTAAACCAAGTGGCCTCATTCGAACCACTGTGAGCCCACACAGGGGCCCACAGAGACTTCATACATGCTCACAAGTACCCTAGATTGGTTTTCTGCTAAACAATGCAAAAAATGAATTTCTGCAGGTTGCCCAAAATCACAGGTCGGTAAGCGAAATTCAATTTCGGTTAAACCAGAAACACAGTATACCCGAAATACAATTTCGGTTATATTGTATTTTAGGTTTGACCGAAATTCCATTTCGGTTACCTTCAAATTTTGATAAAAACCTGATTTTGAGTGTTGGTTGATTTGCTATGTTGCTTGAACCGAACCGGATGAACCAGCAGGGTTTCCGGGTCAACCGGAAACCCAAAATGGTGCATGGGCTTCTAAGCCCAATTGGATCCTTTTGTGGGCCTTCCAACGGGACCTACCCAGTCCAAGATCACTTTACATTAAACGAGATAATTAAGATAAACTAAGTGGGCCAAACCCTATGAGGCCCACCAAAGCCCAATAAAAATGAAGCATGCAGGCTTAGCATAGGAATGGTTTGGCCGTGACCGCGGGTGCGGGCCTATCGGTGTAACGCCCCGGATCCGAGTCACGAAATAACACCGTAACTCATCCCCGAAGGTTAATTTAAAACACAGGATCGCAATATCAGAGTGAAGGAAAAACATGAATACAATAATAATTATATAACAGAGTGCGCTAAAATATTCCCATACTAAAATAAAACTCACATGTCCAAGTAACTACCCGCAAGTATTGAGCTCTCCAAGAGTATCTGAAAACAAAACGATAACAACGGGGTGAGATACGAATATCCCAGTGAGCAGCACATGCATGCACAAATACATTTAGTTCAGTTCTAAAACATGCCATGATTACAAACCATATACAACGATGATAACACGTATAACCCAACAAAACTTCAACGATCCAATTTACATCTGTGTGGAAAACCATCGTATAAACCAAGCAGTAAAGACGGTATCAAATCATGCATATAACCGTAAAGTCACGTATAACCAGGAAACAACATCTCGAAGAAATCATAGTTCAACAACTCAAAAGATATAACTCGGGTCCCAACCCGTATCAACAATAAAGTCACATCATAGCCATGCCCACGCCTCTCAATGTATATCCGGCCTACTCAGGGTTTCAGATATTGAAATGACAGCGTCATCCAATGCCGGCCTACTTCGGGTATCGGCATTGACAACACCATACCACTCAGGGTCACGATGCTGCTCTACACTAGCGGAAAAGATACTAATACCTGATAACTGATAAACCACATTCAGTGAACCATAAATACCAATAAACAAGCGGATAAAAAATATGGTGCCAAATAAACAAATCCCCACAGTGGTCAATGTCATGTAGTTGCTTAGATTGGTTAATCAACATGCCAGAGTGACATCCACACCTCCATGTACACAGTTCCAGCCTACTCAGGGTATCAGACACTCTGAAATGACGGCCTACTCAGGGTATCATCATCCAATGCCGGCCTACTCCGGGTATCAGCATTGACAACCAGGCCTACTCAAGGTTTCTGGCTGCTCTAAACCAGTGGTGGCAACACTCCATGGCCATGCCATTACACCAATAAAACAAAATACATCACATTACTAAGCTTAGACTCTGGATCCAGGACAAGCTAAACCAAAACCAAAATAACAATTTCATATAACTCAGTATTTCCCAAAACAATAAACCCACACCAATTACCATCCTGTGTATCCCAATACACTCATCACAAGTCGTTCCAACCAGAACAACAACTCATCACAAATCGTTCCAACCAGAACAGCAACTCATATAATTCGAAGGTTCCCAACCTCACAACAACGTTTTCATGCAATAAATTCCTGAAGTGCACCGTGCATTCAAAGGTGAACTAGCATAATAGTATAGATGAAATTTCAGTAAAACAAATATGGTTTCAAAATTGACTTTTCAGAAGTAAACAAATTATACAGATTCAACTACAGCATTCAAACTTCGATTAAACATAAATCAGCAAAACATCTAGATTCTCAATTTCGCTTTCATAATCCAAATCAATCAAAACGAATGTTGTAAAAACCTCAAAACACATTTTGGATGAGTGGAATAGTCTTAGGATCCCCTATAAGGTCACCATACCAAAAAGCAATCAATTCTGAGATAAAAAGTTTCGGACCTCAAAATATTCTAAATTTGGTTAAAAACGTTGACTTTTGGTATATAATTTTTCTAGACAAATCTACAAGGAGTTTCGGGCTCAAATTTTGGTTGTAATCTATTGACGGGTAAACACATCTCCTAGAATTTTCTGGGCTCCTGAATCACTCATCTGGGAATTAAACCCAAACCGGGCTTTTTGATAAAAACCGGGATTTAGGCAGGAACTGGAAAGTTGACTTTTTATTGGCTGGGAATTAGACCTTGGAAGTATTTTTATTTGTTCCAAATGGGGGGTAAAACCTTATTTACATGTAAAGACTTAAGTAAATGGAGCAATAAATACACAGGACATTTACTTAAATGTCTTTCATGTAATTAAGGGGGCTATTTTCAACAAATTCAACAATTCGGGTAGGTGCGCTTACTTAACTCGAGTGGGCGCGAGATAGGCGCAGGTAGGCGGATAGGTCATGGTTTAAATAATTAGAATGCGCCTACTTAACATCGAGTGAGCGCGAGCTAGGCGCGAAGTGGGCGTGAAATGGGTGCGAGATGCGCGCATCGGGTTTAAGTGCGCGCGAAGTGGGCGCCAGCTCTGCGGATGGGAAGAATGTACCTTGCGCCCACTACCCGAAGTAGGCGCAAGTGAGTGGATAGTCACTGTAATTTTCGACTCTCTGTTATTTCGAGATCTACATCTCTGGCCGAACTTTTTCGGTCTGTAACACTTTCTTTAGTCTCCTAATAATCCCAGAGCACATTCAAACCAGTTTTGAAATTAATCTAAACACATTTATATTCATGATCATTCCATTCTAAATAACTCATGCTCGGACGAAGGTATTCCAGAAATCACTCAAAAAACACTCATGCATCATAATAAACTCACGAATAAACACAAAACCTCAGTTTTAAAACGATTCTACTCACCTCTTGCATGCTTATATCCTAGCACAAAGATATTCCAAACCACCGCCGATCACCCAACAGTCCGTCTGCGTGCTTGCTAACACCGCCGGGATGATCCTCTGATCGCAAGAGGAAAAACCTTCTGAAACCTTGATCACCAACCCAACAAAACCAGTCGGATCTCTTGGTATTCCCTTCTCTTCCCAACGAAACCCTAGATCGCCACACAAGTAGCCGCAAATCGCCAATCGTCTTCACTTACAAAAATATACGAGTATTTCCAACAAAAACCTAATTTCCCTTAAATATATATACATTCCATATGTAGATTGCCGCTCGACAACCTTTTGAAAACCTTTGATTTGGTGTGTGCTCGCCCACCAAAATTCCTACATATACACACAGCTACTTAAGCTTATTCGCCCACATAAATAATAAATAAAAAAAATCCTTAGAAAATATCGGGGTTTTACAATCGGGCCCACTAAGCCCAACAACCCAACTGGGTAGGGTCCAATACCCTAACCCATCGAACCATGGACCACACGGTCCAAGTCTAGACCAAGGGGCCCCAAGCCCAAGGTCTAGCCCACTTGGAAACTTAAATAAGATAAATCCAATAAATCACTTGGCAACCATGTGTGGCCCACCCAATGGGCCCACAAACCAACCCAGCCCACCTTTGCATGAAAATCACTTAAATGTCAACTATTATCTGTGATAACGTTTCATCATGTAGTATTTATTTCATGATCATCTTTGTTTGCAACCTTTTCTGATTTTTAAAATTTTCAATTTGCTTTAAGTTTCTCTAATTACGGTTTATTTATTGGTATATGAAATTTATTTATTTATTTAAATTTTCTGCTAAAATAACAAATTTTGGATCATCTTATGTGTCCACCCCCAAGTAAGAATAATTTACGATTCTAAAGTAGAGAGTTTGAAATTATGTATTGAGATTTGTGCACTCCTTGAATGGTTTTTATTGGTATCAAAACCTTCAATGTCCTTGGTAAATAAGTGGAGAGCCACTTCATAGGCGTGCCATTTTGGTTTTAAAGGATTCTTGATTTTTACTTAGGAGTTTGACTTGTATAAATTACACAGCAATCAATATCAAAAACAACACTTCTTTAATAGCTCCTTGGTACCCCTCTTCAGATTCATAGCATATCATGTGGCATTGAAGTGTGTTTCAGTCATTCAGATGAAGAAACTTCAAGACCCTATCTCGAATTATCAGAACGTCTTTGATAGTTCTATGTTTAACCTAACAATGTTCTTTTGATTTACTTTCATGAGGGAATGAAGTGATATTAGGTGGCTTGATATCCTGTAGTATCTTTACCAAAAAATTTACCAAATGTCTCTGTTTTCATTTAGGTAGTATGAAAACAAAGAGGCACTAATTCTAGAAAAAACAGGTGGTGCATGTAGAGGCACCAAATGTCTCTGTTCTCATGCTTGTTGTTTTCATTTAGGGAGTATGAAACTTGGAAAAACTAGAAAAACTTGTTTCTCATTTCAGGAATGTTTCCAATGAGCTCTATGCAAATGTGCACGCAGTAACAAAGATCCATATTGTTTGGACTTGGCATATGGTACCCTGTTGCCTATTATGGAACTGTTCCATTCTTTCCTTGGTAGACTTGTTCTAATTTACTATAAGGATATATTTCTTTATAGATAATGCAATATTTTGATGCTACTTAGCAAGACAATAGATCAGATGTATTAACACTTAGTACATTAACAGCACCGGAGTCCATACAATATTGCTTTGAGGAAACTTGCTATGGAAGCAGTTAGCTCAAGTCTGTTGTTGCTATGGGAAATAAACTTAGAAATGAGACTTGTGACCACAACCTCTGGGATAACTATTCAAATTGGATTGTTGTGCTTCCACAACCATTCCTACTACAAATATATCTTTTGAAGATGCCGAAGAGTCAGTGGCAAATTGGATAGGGGATCAAGAGACAACTTTTATTGAGTTTCTGGTAGATGAAGTGAAGAAGGGAATGGTGGTCGAAGATGAGCTAGCGGGTTCAAGTTCACAACAACCAATAGATATTGATGTGACAGCTCAATCTCGACGAGAGATGTCAGAATTAAGAGATTCGATTGCACGTAGACTAGCCAGGGCATATGGATTAGCACAGTGGTGTATTAGTTACTTGTTTAGCTATTTGAATGTAATTAAATAACTAATTTTATGAAACTTTTATAATATTAGACTTATATTGTTGGGTATATTTCTAAGTACAGTGCATCAATAATTTATTATACTTCTATGGAAGCAAAAAAGCAATTTCTATGCTATTGCAATGACCAAACATGCTTTTTTGCTTCTTAGCAGCAAAGCAAAAGTTTACCAAACAGTTTTGCTTCAAGAAAAAAGCAGTAGAAAAGCATAAAATCGCTTTTTTGCTCTTTTGCTTTTAAAAGCATAAAAGCAAATGCTTTTAAAAGCATAAAAGCAAAAGCGTTACCAAACAGAGCCTTAGTCATCCGTAGGTGACTGGGAGAGAGAACCTATTTTTTTGAAACTGATCTATTTTAGTCACTCGCAGGTGACTGGGAAAGAGAACCCTAATTTTTTGTAAACTGATCTATTTTAGTCACTCGCAGGCGACTAGGGAAGAGAACCCTGTCTCTGAAACTGATCTGTTTTAGTCACCCATAGGCAACTGGGAAAGAGAACCCGATGAATTTGATCTATTTTGGTCATCTGAAGGCAACTGGGAGAGAGAACCCTATGAATCTGAAAACTGATCTGTTTTAGTTGCTTGGAAGTGGCAGGGAAAAAGAACCCTATTTTTGTGAACTGATCTATTTTAGTCACCCATGGGCAATTGGGAAAGAGAACCCGATGAATCTGATCTATTTTATTCACCCAAAAGCAACTGGGAGAGAGAACCCTATTGATTTGTTTTAGCCACCTTAGCAAGACAAGGGAAGAGAACCTTCATTACGAGGGGTTTTGGTTGAGCTCAGTGTCACGAGGTTGGACTATATCGGGTCTCCATAGGGGGTGAGCTAAAAAGCAACATCCAGGCTTACATCAGCATGTCTCCGACTCATCGATTGGCAGCTTCGGTGTAAAATCCCGAATTTTTTTTAAATTAAAAATTGGATTTTTATAGTTGTTTAATTTATAAAAAAAATAAATAATAATAATAATAATAAATAAATAAATATTTTTAGAAAGAGGGGATCAAGATGTCAAGCTGGAGATTTTTTTTTTGGTCAAACTAGATGGGTTAAGTATATTTAATTAGGAAGGAGTATCATTTAAATATTATTTGGCTGGTTTGGGATGGTTGGATGATGTGGCAAATAGGGGATCATGGCCATCTATTTTTGCTGGTGTATGAAGAATTTAGGGAGTGCCAAAGCATGGAATCATGCTTTAAATAAAATTTCTGGCAGCTATATATATATATATACAGTAGTAGGTTCGTTCAAGTGTTTAGTTGGAAGGTGAGCGACTTGTGAGATGAGCTGGAGATCAAAGAGGAGAGGGAGAGGAGAGTTAGGGTTTTAATAGAGTGAGCTGGATTGCTATGGAGATCAGAAAGGGTCATCTGGTCGTTAATTCTGTTGAAGCAGCAGAGAGGTGATTTTGCGGCAACAACTCCAGTTTCGTCCGGAGCTTTAATCTCTGCAAGAAAATCGAGATAATTTAGGTGAGTCTAGTTGATTAGTTGAATTTAATCAAGATAAATACAGATCTAAACAGATCTGATCAGAGATTGTAATTCAACAGAAATTTGCTTGTGCAATCAGTTCTGGAGGCGGAAAATTCAGAAATTTCGTTTGAAGATTTAAGGAGTTCTCAATTCAAATTTACTTCAGAAAGGTGAGTAGCACCATTTGATTTCAAGTTGGATGTTTTAGACTAAAATTTTGGAAAGTTAATATAGATTGAGTAGACATTTTCTGCCGCAACTCTGTTTTTATAAATTCTTGGCGCTTATACTCTGATAAATAGTAAATTCGATTCAATTTATTTCAGATGTGTGTTTGCTGTTTTAATCGATATTTTGGAATGTGTTGGAAAGGAAATACAGAAGAAAAATCGAAGAAAACCATTTGAAATTGATTTCATGTTGCTGGTTGCAGAAATATCTAATGCAATGGGTTATTTGCGGCTAATGTTAGGGCAATGGCATTGATGATTTAATTAAATTCAAAAGAGGTTAAATATGCTATTTAGAGGGTTAGGAAGTTGATGGAATTGGTTTAGAAGATTAACTTTAGGTCAGTTTATGCTGAATTGGGTTTGCCGCACTTGAGCTGGGGAAATGTACTTGGCGCCAAGTGAGGCCAAGTGCTGCTGACCTCAAAGCGGCAGTTCAATTTTGGGTGGGCTAATTTGGCACCAACCTCTCCAGGTCAGCCCCGAGTCAGCACCAGCTCTATGCCAGCATATATATTTTTAGCCTTTTAAAAATGCTGTTAAAAATCCACTTTGGGAACAAATTTGGGAACTTAGTTAGAGGTAAACTGAAGTGGTTTGGATGAATAGAAGGTGTTTCAATTTGGAGCAAGCTTAAGGTTTCCAACTAATGGGATAAAAAATCTGGTATGAGGTATGAATCTGGTTTCTTAGAGTATGGAAACTTTCCCAGCTTATCTATATAGCCTTTTGTGTTTATTATTAAATTTCAATTAGGGGAGTCTCTTAGGGGACTTAATTAGGGATAATTTGAATTACTTCGGATGAATAGGAATGCTGAAATGGGGAGCATGTTTGAAGTCTTAATTTCTGAAATCAGAAAATTTGTTTGAGTAAGAGTTATGCATTCTTAGAGTAATAAATTGTGCAAGCATGAAGTATTGCAAGTTCAGCTAGGGAGTAGTGTATAACTGGTTTAATTAGAGACTTATTTAGGAGATGGAGGTGAGTAATAGGAAGTGGAATAATAGTGGAAATGGGATGTTTAACCTCATGAAGATTGGTGAATATTTATTTAGGATATTAGTGTTCTAGTACATTGGGATTCCAAAGTAAAGCTTAGGACAATGTATCTTTCTAGGTTCAGATCATACCTGAGATTTGGAAATTGGTATAATAGAGAATAAGTACTGAATTTAAGTTAACCAAGAGGAGGAAATCTGTAGGTTTTCATAGGTGAATTAGAATTATTAATAGAAAGCATTAAGGGTTTATGTTAAAGAGAGTGAACTAAGGTTATTAATTATAGAAAGAGCTACTATTTGGAGGCACAAGTTAAATAATTCAAGTCTGAATTTAGTAATGGTATTTAGCTTTGTTTTCTAACATCCGGAATTGCCGATTTGGCCTAGAACAACATTTTTACAGAAATTTGACTTTTAAAGGGATTTTTGTCGAAGATAATAGAAAAGGGCTAGTAAACTAAATATAATGATAAATTTTGGTTACTGAAGAATGTGCTTAGCTTCGGAAAATTTTAGAATCTAATATTTTTTTGGTTTGTACCTGAGTTTGCTTATTTTTAAAGATCAAACTAGATTTGAAGCAGAATTGTTGGAGTTAACTTCAATGTTGAGACTAAAAAGTAGCTCTTGTGTAAATATTAACAGAAAATCCAATTTGAGGAAAATGATGGAAATAAAGAGGGATGTTAGGGAGTTTATATGGAAATGGGGAAAACTATAAGATAACACCTATAAGATTTATTAATTCAAGTTAAATAGTGACTATAAATTTCTGATCTTCCGTATACGGTTGAACCTTGATTATTAGCACTGGATTCCACCTCGGATTTGACGGGATTGTCATGATTATGGAATTTTTACATCGAATCGGTTTTATGCGAATTCTCTGAAAAGAAAAGGATTCTAAATTGATTTGAAATGATTGGATTTTGGTTTCGAATTGGTTTGCCTCCATGTACTTGAAGAGACGGATTGTGATGCCCATGTACTTGGGTAGATGTTTGTAAGATCCCAAATTTTGGTTAATATTAATATCGAGAATTAATAAAAGAATTATTTTATTGATTAAAGCTAATTCTGGAATTTTAGATAACTGAGGAACAAGGGCAGATTCGGAATTTCTGTAAATAAAGGAGCAAGTTATATTTTAAAGGTATGTGCTAGTTATATCTTAAAGGGAATAGATGATTAAAATTATGAAAATTTATTTAGATTAGTTTGGATGCTAGTTTATTATTGTTAGAGCAGCAAAGTATTTAATCAAGAGTCAAGAAGTGTTGGTGTAGAGTGGCTAGCATGGGTGAGCACTCGGCAAAGCAAGAGTGGTTTGAGCGCCAATTGAGTCAATAAATAGACTAAGTAATACAAGCGGTGGTTCATTTGTTTGATTGGAGAAGAATTGGAGAGCTGAGAAGTGGAAGTTGTCTGAGTTCAGAAGATTGGAGGAGTGATAAGTTTGGGAGATCATCGGAGGAAATTCCTCATTGATCGGAGGTGTTCAGCAACTGTAGCCGTGAGGTGCGACCAAGTCTGTTGCTGGTATCAGGAGAAGATCAATTCCAGGTGAGTTAGTAGCAAGTTAGGTTAATTTGGATTAGTAAGTGGAGAGCAAGCTCAGATCTAACCGGATCTGGATTTTCGTGTGGAACAGAAACCATCGCTGGTAGGAATTTCCATCTCAAAGGCATTCGAGCAGAGGATTGGAATCTAGAAGATCTAATTAGCAAATCAAGTAAGTAACACCAGATTTCTTAGTAGTTTTGCGACCAATTGCATGATTGTAATCTGATCTAGGTGTTGTAAATTTAGAATTTCGTTGGGAGGTCATTTTGGGATCAAAATGTCAATTCGGAGCATGAACCTAAGTAGCTTAATTTCAAATTGGTTTTATAAGACTATTAGAGGTGTTAGAAGTTTGGATTTGTCTTCATAAAAGCTTAAATTTAGGTTAGTTATGTTGATCTCGAGCTAACAGAGGCTATGAATAGCTGTCAGGAAAATAAAGGGGTATGCGCTGAGTGCCGCTCACCGACATTACTCGACGACACTCAGCGGTAGTTCAAATGTTCATATCCACTAACTACCGCCCACTGTCGCTTACTGGGTGTAGGTCGGCGTGCCCTCCAAAAACCTGTAGAAGTTGTGAAATGTTAATTTGAGGTGGTTTCCAGAATTCCTTGGTTCAAAAACTTGTCTAGAAGTTGGATTAAGAGATTATAAACATGACTAAGTGATTGTAACTTGCTAGAATTATTCCATCAATTGTTAGTAGGATTTATTATGATTAAAGGTTAGATTTAAGGTGCTTATTAGTGAGTAAGTTGCTGGTTTGGCACTATGAATTCATGGTTTGGGTTGGTTCATGTTTTATTATTAATTTCAGGTTTGTGACACTTTTTAAACGGTGCTTTAACCGACTTTATTATGCTGGGCAGAATTTATAACAAGTGATTTTCTTTAGTAAATGTTTATACAAAGAAAAGTGTTGATTGTTGTTTCTGGTTTTAGAATCTCAATTGTAGTGTCATGAGTCATTGTTCTAGTCTTGAGTGACCCGTGTGGTTGTAGATTTGTTTTGGGTGTTACCAGAGGTTGGTATACCTTGCTACCAAAGGTTGGTTTTTGGGTTGAATGTCTTGTTTTGGTCTAGCTTGTCCCGGATCCTAGACTAAGCTTAGTAATGTAATGAGTTGTCTTTATTGTGGTAATTGCATGGCCATGAGTGTTGCCATGACCAGTGTAGAGCAGCTAGTGATCCTTGGTAGGCCGGGTTGTCAATGCCGAAACCCGGAGTAGGCCGGTATTGGATGACGAAGTTCCTTGGTAGGCAGTCATTTCAGAGTTCCGTGTCTATGTTGACCGGACTGTGTTCCAGGAGGCTTGGATGTCACTCCGGCATGTAAATTATACAATACAAGTGAACTCCATGACATTGGCCATGCGTGAATTTTTTCTCATTGCTGTTTGGGTTGTGGTTTTACTCTAACATTGAGAACTTGTGATTTCCAACTGTATGATAAATTCTTATTGGTTATTCATGTTTGTATATTACTCGTGCATATTTTAGAACTGTTATGAACTGTTTTCCTCATGCATGTGTTACTTGCTGGGATATTCGTATCTCATTATATTCGTTTTGTTTTGTTTTCAGATACTCTCGGTGAGGACTTGTCGGTTGGGGTAAAGCCTACTGATTACTATAGGGGAGACGATTACTACTATCCTTAGAGATTGTAGGTTCTGTTTCTAATTTTGAACTGAGAAAGTTGTAAGGGATTAATCCTAGTTGATTTTCAAACTTGTTTTAGAACTATTAATTTTCATGTTGATTAGATTCCCACGCTTTAATAAATGAATCCTTACTTTTCCACACTCTGATGTATGTCTCATTTGTAATGGAAGTTGATGATTTAAATGTGGGCCCATACATAACCCTCTGTGAGACGTGTTATATCTTTATTGAACAACACGGATCCAGGGCGTTACAATGTTATACCTCCGTGTACTCGGGGATGCCCCATGTACTTGGGATTTTGTTGACTCTGTGTACTCAGAGATACCCCGTGTACTCGGGATGATATGATTAAGATTGAGATGAGTTTTGCTTGCTAGTTTTCACGGTTGGTTTTGGTTTTAGAGTCTAGTGGGCATTGCTCGATATGGATCCATGTTAGGAGCTAGATAGTGGAAAGGATTGTTCTTTGCTAATCGTAATACTTTGTTCACGCACGCGTTTCCACTGTGTACTCAGTGAGGCCTGATCGTGTACTCGGCTGGCTGCGGTATCCCTCATTTTATCGTGTACTCGGACTGTGACTGGATTAGTACATGCCAACCCATCACTGTACTGGGTGGGTTCTCCCGCAATAAGACGATGATCGTGTACTTGGCATTCGCACCTAAGCCCAGAGGTGGCATAGTGGACATTGGCATTACCCTAGTTAAAGGTAGTCTTATTTCATGAGTCCTGCGGTGACTTATCGACTGCTGATTTGATGTCACGGATATGTTCGTTATATTGGATTATTCTTGTTATTTCGTATTGATCGATGGTTTACTGTTGGATTACTCATATTATTCGGAACTGATGTGTTATCGCTACTATTGCATAATTTACAACTGTATCATATTTTTAGAACTGATAAACTGTATTTGAGCATGCATGTGCTACTTACTGGGATATTCGTATCTCATTATGTTTTGTTTTGTTTTGTTTTCAATTTCTGGTAAGAACGGCACCAGCAGGTATATGCTTGGTTCATGTGAGTTAGCCTTGGTTATGGTATTTTACATTGGAGCTTGGGTCATAGTGCACTCTGATTTTATAGTTATTGTTTTATTCATGTTTTCCCTTCACTCTGATATTGTGATCTTGTGTTATATATTAACCTTCGGAGATGAGTTACAGTTTCACTACGTAACTCGGATCTGGGGCGTTACATTTGGCGCCACCAATTCTTCAGCTAGTAGTACCCGGAAGTTTCCTTAGCCAAACCAGACTCACCCGTCGGCGGGTTCGATGTCGCTAATTGGGTAGGCTATGCCAAGACGTTCCTCAGTCAACTAGACTCACCCGTCAGTGACCTCGGTACCCTAAACTTCAGCTAGTGGTACTCGGACGTTCCTTTGCCAAACCAAACTCACCCGTCGGCGGTGTAAGCACCTCATTTTTGTACCCCTCTAAAAAGCCTGAAAGCAAAACCCTAAAAGGCAGGTCTAAACCCTTAAGAGCAAAACATGACTTGTTGCTTGAGCCCAAATTGATTGCTATACCCTATCCCAATGGGTAGAGGATCCCGACACGGTTCCAATGCAATTAAGTTTGCAGGAATCGGAGCCCGAATGGAAAAGATATGAGCAAAACAGTCCCAAGGGCAAATCGGTCAAAACTTAAAACTTCTTAATTAAGTTAATCAAGAAAAATAAAAAATAATAAAATTGGAAGAGCCTGATTCGACCGAGTAGGCGGTTGAGTCACCTTAGCTGTCAACTCAACCAAAAAAGGGGGAGAAAATTCATGACCGCATATCGTGTGCAGTTGATTTTTTCGGCCACCGCTCGCGCGAGCCAATCAGGGCAAGCGGTGCACGAAAAGTAACCGCACTTACAGTGCGGTTACATTTCTTGTCAGTCTGCGCCTGACCAATTTGTCCCTATTTAATGCTGAAAAGACGCGGCCAAACCGCTCATGCTCTGCGGTTTCGACCAAACCGCACTTGTTCTGCGATTTAGACCAACCGCACTGAGTGTGCGGTTTTGTCCCTGTGCACTATAAAAGACAAATTCAAACCATGCACAGAGGATGGTTGGTTTTCCACTGTTCCTTCTCCTTCTTCCCTGCTCACTGAACATCCGAACTCTCTCTTTTCTACCTCCCTTGCCTCCATCACCTCCCTACACCACCCTAAGGTTGTTCCACCCCCTTGTTCACCTCTTCTTCTCCATTCTCTCACTGAGGCAAGAGAAGGAGGTTGCTGTTGCTGCTTGAAAGGAGCCTCCCAGCACTTGGTTTTGCTTCAAAGGAGTCCCATACACTGCTCCAGGACTTCCTCACCCTCAGGTATTGTTTCTTGTGGTGTTTTGTACTATATATATGAAAATGAGCCTATAATATGATGTTTGGACTAACCTCACTTGGAGCTGCTATCTCTACCTTATCTGGGTGTGTTTATTCTTTATTTCACCATGTGGAAGTCTCTAAAGGTAAGGGGGACCCTACATTTGGTTCCATGGGAGAATGAGAGATGGTCCATCATAGTTTTGGCATCCTCAAGCTACTGTTTTGGGCATGATCGAGTAATTTTAAGAGGAAGCATGTTTCCTTATACTTCATCCTTTGTACCCCATGTAAACCCTCCATCTCTTTCCTTTCTCTAAATATCCTTGAGTTGAGCATGAGGTCTGGGTTCAAGTCTTGCCATAACAGTAGGTGACGCATGGTAGAATGTTGCTGTGTTTTCCTAGCATATGCATAGCTTGTTGAATCTTTGATATGAATGCATATGCATGGTTTGTTTTCTTGGCATTATTCGTAGGATTATAGGAATGCTGATCCTTCATGATTTCACATGATTCCATCTCATGGTTTGGCTCATGTTCTCAATTTTTTTTAAGACACACACACACACACCTGTGTCTTATCATGAATTCCCCTTTTAATGCTGCTGTTAGGGCTATGTAGAAGCCTTCCTTGGTCCCCTTTGTTGGCTGCTGTCTCCAGCAGTTTAACCCCGACCAAGCCTCTCTTCCCTTGGTGTTGCCTTCAATTGATTCAAAGAAGAAAGTTCATGCTTAAATTACATAATCAAAAAGAGCCTACCGAGGTTCACAATATATCAAAACTGATCATCAATTACAACAAAGCCAAAGTCTAGCGAGGTTGGTCATCATAATGGGAGGACACGTCTTGCTTCCTCAAGGCACATAGAAGATTGTTCCGCAAACGTCGGTCCTCCTTTGCGCGCCTGCACACTAAGTCCATCTCATGCTCAAGGGACATATTGGCTTGTCTACTCTCCCGTTTTGAATCCACATAAGCTTAATGGATACGGGAGTGGGTCTCTCGCAGTTCGGCCACCCTATCTCGGTATGTGTCAGGGGGCGGAACTGGGATGTCACTTGGAATGACAGTCTGAAGAGGCGGGGGGCCGTCGGGGCCAAATTCCTAGGCCATCCACTGCTTGTATTCTCGAAAGTGGGAGTTCGAGAACACGTCTTCCTGGTGCACATGAACGGTTCTCCATTTTGCTAATAGCTACCACCTCAACTCCTTCATGAGTGGGCCTGTCAAATCATCTGCATCGTCCTTGATCGGGATTCCCTGTGGCTTCCCAAATTGTCTCAGAACCCTGATTGGATAGTATGGCACAACATGGGTAAGACCCATTAAGGTTAGGCATCTTCTGCCTTTGAAGGCCAAGATGGGGGTGTAGGTGAAGTTGAAAGTCCCCCACCATCTGATGTCTAAATCTCCATTGAGTTGGAGAAAGTGGTTCAACCAATCATCCCTGGTTGGTAAGTCTGGGTGGATCTCCCTGCGAGCCATGCAAGTGAAATTATCACGAACTTGCCCTTACCTCGCACTGATGGGTTCTACCATCATTAGGTGGTCTTGCAGCCAAATGTGGAGAAGGGGAGCATACCTTTGAAACCTCTGGGTTCCATTTTTGGACATGGTTAGGGAAGGAATTAATTGAGCGAGTATTAGTGGCATGATTCAGTATCCTACCGAGAGTTGGTCCACAATTTCCATGAGGGCCAAATTAATGGTGTCTCCCCCAGTTGGAAAGAAGATTTGCGAAAGAACTGTGCGTGCGTCGGAAACGCGGCATGGGAAAGTTTGGAGTCGCCACCGCCTGATGGGGTGCAGGCGGACACCTGGGTGCCTAATCTTGTCTATTTAGGGCTTTGGTCTGCGGCTTAAGATTCTAAGATGGGTTTTGGTTGTGGTCTGGGGAAGTCCGTAGACACCCCAGTCCACCCCGTCGGATGACGGGTCCCGCGGGTTCCCTGGTTTGAGTCAACTTTGGCTTCTCCCCCGATTCCTAATCTAGCATGCCACTTGGTTAAGTTTGGCGGGACCACCTGAGTGGTGTGGGTCCCTTTAATTGCTTTTATCTTGATTAATTAGGTAATCTGAGTCTAGTTAGGTGGGCCCTGTTGGAATGCCCATGGCATCCTGGGTGGGCTTGGTTAAGCCCACATGCCGTTGGTGAGCCTCAATCTATCTTGAGAGGCCCTTTGGGCTCTGGTGGGTTCAATTGATTTTACTTTCAGGGTTTAAGTTGAATTTAAAGTGACTTGCATGCAAAGGTGGGCTGGGTGGATTGGCGGGCCCATTGGGTGGCCCACACACATGGTTGCCAAAATGATTTATTTGAATTTATATTTTTTTTTTTAGTTCTCAAGAGGGCTAGACCATGGGCTTGGGGTCCATTAGTCCAGGCTTGGACCGAATGGTCCATGGTTCAATGGGTTAGGGCATTACACCCTTCCCGATTAGGTTGAGGGGCCTAGTGGGCTCGATAGGCCCGCCCCCGAGGTCACGGCCAAACCCTGCTTACACTAGCCATCATGCTTCATTTTTACTGGGCTTTGGTGGGCCTCAAAGAGTTTGACCCAATTAGTTCATTTTAATTATCTTATTTTAATGCACAAAGATGATCTTGGACTGGATGGACCCCGTTGGAAGGCCCACAAAGGAATCAAGTTGGACTTGAAGGCTCGTGTACCATTTTGGGTTTTCAGTTGGCTCGGAAACCCTGTTGGTTCGACCGGTTCGGTTCACATGGCATGGCAAATCAACAACATGCAAGAAAATCGATTTTGGGAAAACACTTACAATAACTGAAATTTCATCTTGGTTAAACATGAATACTAGAATAATCGAAATTGAATTTCGGTTAAACCATAGTTATGGTTTAATCAAAATTGAATTTCGGTTAAACCATAGTTATGGTTTAACCGAAATCAAATTTCGGTTAAGCCACTAGAAACCCTTGACCGACCTGAGATCTCGGGTAAGCAGCAGAAGTCCCCTTTTTTACTTTTTTCACAGGGGACTGGCCCCTAGGGTCTGTGGGCATGTATGGTATCTCTGTGGGCCCCCGTGTGGGCCCACAGTGGTCCGAACGGAGCCATTTGGCTCACCGTTTGGGGTTCTTTCAAAACCAAAACAGCAGGGAATGAGTGGGAGTTTACTCCGCTCCTTCCAATCAACTTGAAGTCCAACCAGGGATCTAAATATCCCTGGTTCGGTTTCTTCCCACTCCGAACCAACATTACATGCTCCTATGAAGATGAATGAACTAAAACAAACAAGGATTAAACTCTCCTAGGCACGCCTCCCATGCATTTCATGGATTCCAAAACAATGACTAAAAAACATGATAAGAACCTCATAAAATGCATGAAAATAGTTGAACAAGCATGCTATTATACTAGGCTAAAATCATGGCATTGCATGCTTTGAAGGCTAACAACTAAAAAGGAAACCTCATGCATACCTATTGATAGTAACTAGCCACATATCTCATGCATTTGATCATGTCAATGCTATCTTCAAAACTTAACAACATTGCATTTAAAGAAAGGAAGGGGAGGGGGGCTTATGCCGGGGTTACATTCAGATTCAAGTGAGAGGAACATGCTCCTCACTTTGACCTGGAATGGGAGACGACCACGCCCTCAAAACAGTGATCTAATGGAGCGGTATGACCACTTTAAAACAACCTAAGTGCTCTCTAGACCCTCTTGGAAGCACCGGTACCATCTTCTCTTACCATAGAAAGGTATTGAACCGTAAAGCCACGAAGAAGATGGTGGGGGTGGGGGGACATACATAGTGAGCAATAAATCATTTCCTAGCATGCTTGAATATCAACTTGCTCCAAATGAGCTTAAATTTACACATGATGAATAAAACCTAGTGGGGAGCCATACCTTACAGTTAAAACACTGTTTGGAGGTGTGCTTGAGGTTCCTTGTAGTACCAAGCTTCCAGACAGCACCTCCTCTCCTCCAAATGACCTCCAAGGGCTCCTCCAAGCAATGGGAAAGAAGGGAAAATTGTGGGGAAATGGTTTGGAAGTGATTGGACTAGGGTTTGGGGGCTTTGGAAAGGTGGAATGGCTAGAGAAGAGAGGGACGAGCAGGGTAGGGAGTGGGTGAAATTCGGAGAACAGCCAACCCCCAACCAAATGGCTGGAGTCCCTTTTTATAGCCAAAAAAAGGATAACCGGAATTAATTTTCGATTACACAGATTTTCCAGTATAACCGAAAATTAGTTTCGGTTATACATGTTTTGCTTGTAACCGAAATAACATTTCGGTTACTTTCGCACTCGATTGGTAGTTAATTCGTGTCAGGTACGGATTTAGACAATCTATCGGGCGATATTCGATTTCACTTTATGAACCGAAATTTATTTTCGGTCATTCTGCCAATATTTTTTATATTTACAGATTGCTCCCTAGATTTGACTGGATTTGACATTGAGATATTCGCAGATAGCCCCTTGCGCGATTTTGGTTTAATCCCCGAGATATTTGGCGGATTTTAGATATTTAGGGATTGCTCCTTGAGATATTCTTCTGTGTTTCTTGCCACGTGTGTAGTTTCCGACATTGCTGCCTGGAAACTTCAACTCATATCTCTTTCATTCGGAGTCTGATTCTAGTCGACTTAGTTGCATTAGAATCGTATCGGAGCCCTCTATCCAATGACATAGGGGTAAGCATCTGGATTGGGGTTTAGCAGAAAGTCAACTTTCGGCTCCCCCTCAAGTTTGACCAACCTGTAAATCCTTCATCCGGGCTCCGATTCCAGCAAACTCAGTTGCGTTGGACTCGTGTCGGGATTCCCTATCCACTGAGATAAATCAAGGTGGCCAATTATCATTTGATCAAAAAGTCAACTTTGACCCCTCAGGGTTTGACTTTCTGCCCGGGGTTTGCATTTTTGGCTTTTCTGGGAACGCAAAAATGAGGTGCTTACAGCTGCCCTTCTTTGCCTGAGTCATCTTACGGATGAATGGCAAAGAGAAAAAAGAATCTTATTTTTGCGCTTGGCATTTCTGTCGACGTGGTCGACGAGCTTAGTCCTTTGAAGTTTTCATTTTGAGAGGGAAGCGGCCAAATGATGTGGCGTCACTTCCTGGCATAGGAGTTTCCTTACCCTTTGATTTTTAGGTTTTTGTAGGGCAACTCTTCAACATTTAGTTTATGTTTTTGAAAGAGATTAGATTGGACTTGAGCTCGCCAACCTGTTTCGACGTTGAAGCCAGACACTAGACAGTATTCTTTTCTTCTTGTTTGTTCTATTAAAGCTTTTAGGTGACTTCAGACTTCTGATCCATTTTGTGTCTTTTACTTGAAGCTTGCTTGCCTTTTTTTTTTTTTTTAGAGATTTGATGGCCATGGGTTGGTTTAGGATGTGGGACGGATGAAGAAGGGAGGAGGGAAGAGCGGAGGAGGAGCTGCTGTTGGTGAGGAGGTGCTTCCAGCGCTGTCCAGTGCCTCGAGGGAGCTCACACACCTGCTCTATTCTATACACAAAAGTGTGAAATCAAAAATTACAAAAGGGCCATCTCGCCCGATGAAGTCTTCATCTTTGCTTGTTCTCCTTCATGTCTTGCCGCTTCTTTCTTCTGCGGCATGCCTCTTGGTTGGCTTGCTTTCCCTAGGTGAGGTAACGACCTCCTAGTTTGGAGTGACTACCATTGGGGATTAGTCGAGATCTTTTCCTCATTGCCCTTTCTCTTGGGTTGGGCCTTATTTGTGACGAGTGTGGGAGTTCCCTCGGGAAGGGTGCTCCGCTGGGGATAAATGGGGTTCCTCACGCTGTCATTTTCCTTCGTAAGGTCTTTTCCTCTGCTCCGGTGTGAGTTCCTTATGCTCGTCTGCGCTCTTGTTGAGTGTGGGAGATTCCACTAGGGATTGATGCGAGCTTGTTTTGTCTTCTTTCCGCTCTTCTTTGCAAACCCGGCCTCTTCAGACTGGGCGAGGCTTGGGAAGTCTAAATCATCAGGTATCCCTCTCTTATTGTTAAAAGGACTCCATTGGGGATTATCAGGTATCATCCTTCGTTTGTTGAAGGAACTCCACTGGGGATTTGGGGGAGGATGTCCGTTATCCCATTCTTGCTGTATCTGTGAAGGCGGGAAAGGGACAACGTGTTAGTCTTGGACTAGCTGGGGAATGCAAAACATTCTTCTTATTCTCTTCTTGCTCTGAGCCTTTTGCCCATTGCAGCTAGAAGCAGCCTTTGCCAAGGTTGGGAGATTATCAACTTAGGTTAGTAGCACATTATGGAGCTTAGAAATGGTTAAGCAGAACAATTATAGAGAAAACAGGTGTGACAGTGTGTGCCTGTGTCTGCAGTATCCAAGAAATTTCCAAGGTCGGAAGGGACTTGGAGTGCTTGGTATTTTTAGTAGCATTATCATCACAGGCCACTGTGAAGTCTTTGACTCGAGCGCAACTTGCCGGTCTGGACCCCTCAAATATGTGCATCTTTCCCAGTTTATTGTCTGCCACTATAACTGCTCTCTTCTGCATCTTGCTCTGCTCAATTCAGATGTGACCAGTTCTTTCTCGCTCTTTTTTTTTTGACTAACCACACAACGCCCTTTTTTTCAAGTTTTCACTGTGTTCAGCCTTTTTGGGAGATTCTGAATTCCATCATTGCTGAACACAGACCTAACTTGTAACTCCCCGGATCCGTGTTGTTCAATAAAGATATAACACGTCTCACGGAGGTTAGGCAAGGATCGTTTATCAATTATGATTGCTGGATAATCATCTAGCTATAACCTGACAGAGTGCACAATTTCATTTATTGTGAAATTGTAACATTTAAAACTGAACTAGAATCATATGGTTCAACCCCAATTAACTTTAACACATCTCAATTATTCAAAGTTCTCAAATTCAGAACAAGATAACCTACAAGTCTAAGGAAGGTAATAGTAATCCTCCTCCCTATAAGCCTCAGCAGGATCTACCCCAGTAATCGCCTCACCACGAGTATCTGAAAAACAAACAAAACAAAACAACGGAGTGAGATACGAATATCTCAGCGAGTAGCACATGCATGCAGAAATAGTTGACCACAATTTAAACTATGCATCGACAAACACTCAATACGGTTAAACAACCAACATCAATTCCCAAATTTAAATCAAGACTTGTTCTAATCAAACAAATCACATCTCAGTTAAGTACGGCAACACATCGATTGGTCAATGTCATGACTATCGTTTAGTTGATAAATTAAACATGCCAAGTAGACACTCCACACCTCCATGTACACAGTTCCGGCCTACTCAGGGTTTCGGATACTCTGAAATGACGGCCTACTCAGGGTTTCGTCATCCAATGCAGGCCTACTCCCCGGGTTTCTGCATTGACAACCAGGCCTACTCAGGGTTTCTGGCTGCTCTACACCGGTCGTGGCAACACACAAGGCCATGCAATTCCAACAACCAACAATAACATCACATTACTAAGCTTAAACATTTGGATCCAGGACAAGCTAGACCAAAACAGTAAAACATCGTATAATCTCAATTCCAATATCAAAGTAAAACTATTCATTCTACATCATGTAAAACCCATCACAGTTCATCACCTGTCCCTCTGGACCAAGCAGTATCTCAAGTACTTTCAGCATTTTCTCATTTTCGTAACACATGCCATTCGGAAACAAAACTCAATTCATTCATACCAAGGAAATCCTTACAATACATTTAAAGTTTCCAAACAAGTGAAACCAGAATAGAATAACTCCTCAATCAAAACAGTGTATAAAACAGAGTAAATGTAACTGGTAACTCTTAGTGGTTTGGTATCCGGCACAACACTCATAAATAACCTAAACTCAACTTGGAAGCTTTTAAGAAGTTAACTAAATTTTCCTCTAATATTTTCATAGGCAAAGTAGATCCCAAAGTTCCCAAACAAGTGAATAGTGAAGTAGTTTAACCCTTAAGACACCCAATTACTCTTGGCTAAATCAGATTTCCATTTCAGTAAGTATAATAGGGTAGGCGCTCACTTCCTGAAGTGGGCGCCAGGTGAACGTCGGTCGGCGGTAAGAAAAATAGGGTAAAATGTAGCTTGCGCTCACTCGACGCTAAGTGAGCGCGAGATAGGCGCGAGCTGAGCGCCAGATTCGCGCGAGCTGAGCGCCAGGTTTTCGAGTGCACGCGAGCTGAGCGCCGGGTTCGCGCGAGCTCGGCGGTAAGAATAATCTTAACTAGGCGCCTACCTCCTAGGTGAACGCGAGTGGGCGCCAGGTTCGCGGATACCCCCTCCGATTTTCAGTTCTCTGTAAATTCGAGATCTATAACTCTGGCTGGTTTGTTTCGGTCTGTTATTGCTCCAATACCCTCCTAGTACTCCCAGAAGACTTCCCAACCACTTTTGGATTTAATCTAAATACATTTAATTTCAAGATAAATTTCGGTCTCCGACTCTGTTTCATGTCATTCCAGAAAACTAAAAGAAACTCAAAGATCATTTAAACTACAACCATGCATCAGAATAATCTCGAGAAAACATAAAACACAAAACCCCAGTTGTAAATCAGTGCTACTCACCTCGAATGCGCTTATTCCAGAATAGTAAAACCTCGGCTGATCACTACTCCGGCCATGCACGCGAATGAAAAATCTATCCAAACAATCTTCTCGAGCAGAGAGAAATAACCCATTGAAGTTCAACTCCAAAATCCTTCCCTTAGCCCTTGCGATGCTTGTTCTTCACGAGCAGAGCCCTAATCGCCACTCCAGCCGAAATCACTCACTTCTCCTGATATCCAGACTAACGAAAATGTTTCCGTAAGTATAGTACGCGTATTCTCATAAACCCCAAAACCCTACTTACCCTTTTTAGTATACTTACCCTGATACATACGCCGCTCGATCACTCTCCCATTTCCTTGATCCCATGCACGCTGGCCCACTGAAAAATCCTACATGTTCCGGCCACTTAGGTTAACAAGTGCCCAAGCTATATATATATATTTAATACTAATAATAATATAATTTTCCAGAAAAATGACTATATAACGCCTGTACATGCGAGTATGGGCTAAGCCCTCAAACCACAAAAATCACTTGATAACCACAGTTTATATATCAAAATAAATAACTAAATAAATAAATAACTCACCAAAAATCAGGGTCTTACATAACTGTTTGCCCTGATCATTCCTTTTGAGATCCGAGAGGTCTTAGAGATAGGACGAAACGTAGGCTCAGTCTCGGTTATGAAGGAGAGGTTGAGTTGCTCAAAACGTTTAGTTATTTGTGTTTGCACAGTGTGCTACTTTTATTGTTGGTGGGACTTACATCCTGGTTTATTTGCATCTCTATTTTTTGTTGGGTAAACATTTCCCCATTTTTCTCTTTTTCTTTTCTTCTCTTTTTTTTCTATTGTACTTTCTCCTCTTTTTGAGGTTTTTCTGGGCAAGAATGCCCCGTTTCTTTTTGCTTTGCCAGGAATGCCCTGTTTCTTTTTGGCATATAGAACACTTGCAATGGGTTGGAAGAATTTTAAGGCTCAAAATTGTCTAACTAGGGGAGAATTTAAGGTATTTGGAAAGATTTACAGTCTAAAGGAGAGTCAAAGATGGCCTCTCTTCACTTCCCAATCAGAATGATCTCAGGTGTAGTATAGCTTGATTGCGTCTGCATTTACCGGCTCAGGAAAAATTGCCCCGTCCATTTCTTGTAGGATAAGTGCTCCTCGAGACAGGACTCTGTGGACTACGAATGGCCCTTCGTAGTTCGGCTTGAATTTCCCTCTGTTGTTCTCTTGATGAGGAAATATTCTCTTCAGTACAAGATCTCCCACTTTGACCTGTCGTGGCTTCACTTTCTTGTTGTAGGCTCACGCCACTCTCTGTTGATAGAGTTGGCCATGGCACAAAGCCTTGATCCTCTTTTCATCCAACAATTGCAATTGGTCAAATCTGGATTCCTTCCACTCAATGTCACTGATCTCAGCTTCCTTTAGAATTCTAAGTGACGGAATCTGTACTTCCACGGGGAGGACTGCTTCCATTCCGTATACCAAGGAAAAAGGGGTTGCCCCGGTCGATGTCCTAATTGACGTCCGGTAAGCGTGTAGTGCATAGGGCAACTTCTCATGCCAGTCTCTGTATGTGACTACCATTTTCTCAAGTATCCTTTTCAGATTCTTGTTGGCAGCCTCTACTGCCCCATTCATCTTGGGCCGGTATGCTGTGGAGTTTAGATGTCTGATCTTCAAATCTTCACACATCTACGAAGGACATGGCCTCCACCCACTTGGTAAAGTAATCGATGGCCACTAAGATGAATCTATGCCCATTTGAAGCCTTTGGATGAACCTGACCTATCATGTCAATCCCCCAGATGGCGAATGGCCACGGTGATGTCATGGAGTACAACGTATTCAGCGGTGCGTGGATGTTGTCGGCATAAATTTGGCACAACTGGCATTTCCTGACATGAGCATAGCAGTCTGATTCCATGGTCATCCAGTAGTAGCCCATCCTTAGAATCTTCCTTGCTAGCATATGCCCATTCATGTGTGCGCCACATAACCCTCCATGGACTTCCTCAATCAGCTTCCACGCCTCTGCTTCTCTGACACATAGCAGTAGAGAGTCGTTGTATGACTTCTTGTACAGCCGACCTCCACTGTAGAAGTATTGCCCTACCAACCTCTGAATAGTTCGCTTCTCTGCAGCCGAGGCACCTTCTGGCAAAATTCTGTCCCTTATGTATCTCTCTATGTCCGTGTACCAAGGCTCTTCTTCGGGTGTGCTTTTCTCGATATTGAAGCAGTACACAGGGTAGCGTCGAATTTCTATCTCCAATGGTTGCGCCCAGGTATCATCCGTGATGGTGGCCATTGATGCCAGCATAGCAAGTACATCCGCAAATCAGTTCCCGTCTCGTGGCATGTACTCAAATGTTATGCTCTCAAATTGTTCTTCTAATTCCTTGACCAACTCTTGGTATGGCACTAACTTCACATCTCTGGTCTTCCAGTCTCCCATCACTTGGTAGATGATAAGACTTGAATCACCAAACACCTTCAGCTCTTGTATACGCATCTCGATTGCCGCTTGCAAGCCTAACACACATGCTTCATATTCGGCCATGTTGCTAGTGCAATCAAACAGGAGTTTCGCTGCTATGGGGTGATGGCCACCATCTGGGGAGATTAGCACTGCTCTGATTCCTTTTCCATTCACATCGACTGCCCCGTCAAAGAACATCTGCCACTTGGTTTCCTTTGTGCCCTCTGTAGCCTTGGTACACATCACATCTTCGTCTGGGAAGTGAGTCAGGAGTGGTTGGTAGTCTGGCAGGGGATGCTTTACCAGGTGATCTGCTACAGCTTGCCCCTTTATCGCCCTTCTAGTGGTGTAGAAAATGTTGTATTCAGATAAAAGGACTTGCCACCTGGCGACCCGGCCAGTGGAGATCGGCCTCTCAAAGATGTATTTCAAAGGATCCAGATTGGAGATCAACAAGACCGTGTGACTGAGCAAATAATGCCGGAGCTTCTGAGCTGCCCAAACCAGGGCACAACATGTCTTTTCAATCACTGTGTATCTGACTTTGTAGTTGGTAAATTTCTTGCTCAAGTAGTAGATTGCTTGCTCTTTCCGTCCTTTCTCATCGTGTTGCCCTAACATGCACCCCACAACTGTCTTTGAAACTGTCAGATACATAATCAAGGGTCGTCTTGGGACAGGTGGGACCAATGTCAGTGGACTCATCAGGTAGGCCTTGATCTTATCAAACGCTACTTGGCAATCCTCATTCCAAACCACAGGGTTGTCTTTCTTTAGCAGCTTGAATATGGGCTCACACACTGGAGTCATCTGCGCAATGAACCTACTGATATACTACAATCTGCCCAGGAACCCTCTCACTTCCTTTTCTGTCGACGGAGGAGGCATCTCCAGAATTGCCTTTGCTGTGACGGGGTCAACCTCAATGCCTCGCTTGCCCACTATGAAGCCGAGCAGCTTTCCAGAAGTAACTCCAAATACTCACTTGTTTGGGTTGAGCCGGAGCTTGTGCTCTCTGAGTCTGTCGAACATCTTCCCAAGGTTCACCAAGTGATCCTCTTCTTCCTTGGACTTCGCTATCATGTCGTCCACATATACTTCCATTTCCTTGTGCATCATGTCATGGAATATTGAGGTCATTGCACGTTGATACGTAGCACCTGCATTTTTCAGCCCGAACGGCATCACGCGGTAACAGTAAGTGCCCCAGTGCGTGATAAAGGATGTTTTCTCCATATCTTCGGGTGCCATCCTTATCTGATTGTAACCAGAGAAACCAGAGAAACCATCCATGAAGGAGAGCATCGAATGCATTGCTGTATTGTCCACTAGCACATCAATGTGCGGCAATGGGAAGTCGTCTTTCGGACTTGCTCTATTCAGATCTCTGTAGTCAACACACATCCTGACTTTCCCATCTTTCTTGGCAACTGGCACGATGTTGGCTAACCACTTCGGATAGTGAGTTACTTGCAAGAATCCGGCGTCCAACTGCTTGGTGACCTCTTCCTTGATCTTCAAGGCCCATTCCTGCTTCGTGCGCCTGAGCTTCTGTTTCACAGGTACGGCCTCAAACTTTGTTGGTAACCGATGCACAACCAAGTCTATGTCTAACCCGGGCATATCCTCGTATGACCATGAAAACACGTCAGAATAAGATTTAAGAAAATCAGACATCTGTTTTCTCAATAATGGTGACAGCTTTTTACCAATTTGGAGGATCCTTGGTTGTGCTGTTTCACCTATGTCAATTGGCTCTGTTTCCTCAATGTTAGCTTGGGGACCCTTTTCATGCCTTTCCAATGCAAGTTGGATTTCAAGCGGGGTCTCCCACGATTCATCGTCGTCCTCATGCTCAAAAGGCTCATAGGGGACGATGTATGAATCCTCTTGTTGCGATGGGCTAGTGCCCCACTCTGACTTGTCGAGTTCTTGCTCGTTTTCAGGATTGGACACTGGCTCATGCATTTCATTTATTGTTGTCATCTGTACTGGCTTTTCAATTTCTTTTTGCTCTTTTTGTTCAATTATGGCAATCTTATTACCTATCACGTGCCCCAGATCTTCCAGGTGTGCGTCGGGATTGACACTAAGATTGCGATGCTCAAGTTGCTTATTTTTCATTTTTAAACAGATGCAAGTAGTAGGAAGCATTCAAATATTCATTGAAAATTTCAGTAGTAGCTACAATAGAAATTTCAGAGGTGACAGAAACCCCCTTTGGGATAGTAGCTTTGTTGATAGCAAACGGCGTGGCGCTCCAGTTCTTTAGTGGTGCCCTGTCTTCCTTGTTGATAGCAATCGTCTTCTCTAGTTCTTCAACCAGCACCATGTGTAGACACCCCAAATCGCACTGCCAAGTGAGAAAATAATAAAAACATGTAATTAGAGCTTAAAACAGGTCAAAAAGGACTAAAAATAGAATGAACAGGCTTTGCCCGTATTAACTTCACGGGCTCATCGCGCCCGCAAATTATCTACGGACAGGCGCGTCCGTAGTAACTATACGGTCCCCATTGGACCGTAGTGTATTTACGGGCATTAAAGACACGTGCAAGTTTTGTCCTTCTCTCGATTTCCGAGCTTTATTTGAAGTCCAATATATCTTTAAACGAGCGAATTAAGTATTTTATTCGCTGAGGCCACCTTGGTTGGCTATGGATGGGCATTATCTCCAACTTTCTCTCTATCCTGAGGATCAGGATATATCCTTCTGGACCAACCATACCCCTGAGTGTGTCTATAAATAGAGGCTCATTCCTCTAGCTAAGGGCCACGAAATTTTGAAGTCAAGGAATTCTAAGAAGCTCCAAGAGAAGAGAAAGGAACTCCTGCTGCCTGCCTGCTCAATCCAGGTAAGTCCCCTATCCCTTTTTATTTTTCTGTCTTCAATTCTAGATGTAGTAGGATCATCTCTATTGCTGTAGAATAAGGCCATATTTGTTTTTGTATTCCTAAACCTGCCTCCAAGTACCTCAAGGGTCTCTCTAGCCGTAAAACGTGAAGAGAGAACTAGGGGAAAGGGGAACAGGTGGATCCCTAGAATAGAACCCCATATCTGTTTTTCTCCTTTTTTCTAGAATAAGGCCTGTGATTGTGTAACCAAACCTATCTCTAAGTACCTCAAGAGTCTCTTTAGCCGTAAAACGTGAAGAGAGAACTAGGGGAAAAGAGAACAGGTGGATCCGTAGGGTAGACCCCCATGTGCTCTAATTTATGAGATGGGGCTGTTTTGAATATCCTGATCATGTTTAATTGTTTTTATGATGAATCTGAATGAATAACATGAATCTATGATGTTTATAGCATGAGATCCTCTCTTTTCGATAAAATTTGGATTTTTCCCACTTTTGCACATACAGCACTGTTTTCGTGATTTTTGTGGTTTTAGGCTAAGATCTTGGATTTATCATGATCAATATGGTAGATCTGAATCCAGAAGCCTGAAAATAAATTCTAGGGTTTCATGATGTGGTTTTTAAATTGTTTTTCATTATTGAGAGAAGACCCTACGGTCTAAATTCTCCCCTTTTGATGTTCTTCATCAACGTGGGTATTTTTGGTTTTGATTTTCAGATTTAATGTGAAATTTGGGCTTTATATACGTCTTGGACTATTCAAGTTTAATTTTGAAATATTTTATAAAAATCATATTTTTCCAGATTTCTAGAATTTTGACTTGAAGCCAGATTTTTGGATTTTTCATTTTAAATTGATTTTATTCGATTTTATCTCAAATTTGTTTTGATCATGAAACCCTAGGAATGGTATGATCATAATTGAATGTTCTGGATCAATCAGACTATTCATATGAAAAAAACCATACAATTTTTGCCTTTTTGTGATTTTGTGTGATTTTTTTTAGCAAGCTTTTTCCTTTATTTTAAACATAAACAATACCTGGCAACCACCTTGTGTGGATGAATAGGGGTGCCTAACACCTTCCCCTGTTCATAACTTAATCCCCTTACCCATCTCTGGTTGTTTTTTTTAGGAGGGATATTTTGCCCTAAAATTTGCCTTTTGTGTTTATTTAATATTTTGGTGTCCATTCACGCCTAAATTGAATGGTGGCGACTCTTTGTTTAATATAATCCCGTGTGATGATTGAGGAAATCATGTAGACCGATTTTTTCCCATGTCTCACAACTGGCGACTCTGCTGGGGACTTGTGGATTTGAGCCTTTTGGTGTTTTAGTTCATGTTTTGATTTTTTGATTTGCTTGCTATTTTGTGTTCTTGAGCATGTTGAGTATGTTTTAAATCTGAATTATTGCTTAAGAATTCATGGGGGTAGAAACATGCTTAATTTTGATTTATAGGGTTGTTTCTACAAACATGCGTAGGGGAGGTCCGTTTTGCTGAACCATGCTTATTTCTTGCTATATTTTTAGGATAGCATGTTTTAATTTTGAGCATGATCTCCATGATGATTTTGGGTGTATAACATGATCATATGTTTGCATGATAGATGATTTTTTTTATGAGCATGTTTTGGGTGCTATAGGATTGCTTTATTTACTTGTTTATTTTAAATATGCTTTCCTATTATGCCTTGGTTTGTTTATGCATGGCTGCGAAAAGAGTGGCAAGGGTTTGGGACGTTGTGAATGTGACCTATGTTTACAATGCATTGTGCACATTTTATTTTTTACACGGCCTACCTATCACCTATAGGAAGTTGAACAAGAATGTGTGTAGCTTGGCGCACCGAGGTCGATACTTCGGAAAGCGAAAGTGAAAACATTCACCTTAGAACTTTGAGCTAATGATGTGATGATAACGTGGATCTGGGATTCTGGTCATCACTAGGCTTGAGTGCTAAGTTGCCATTAAGCCAAAACCCAAAACCCCTACGCTTGAAGGTGGAGTTACACGTTTTTGGCTAAATTACACAATTACGGGGGAATACGGGTTTGTATGATTGTGGGAAGGCCGTATGCATGGCTTACAAACCAGGGCATAATGCGGATGCTATATTCAAGGTAAACAAGGTAACAAGGTAATCCTATTGTTTTGCATTATTTTCATGTCATAGGGGTGTCATGGTACCCATGGGTTTGGGATAAGATTGGTCCCAAAATATGCATATTTTCTAAAAGTTGGTGCAGCCCATAGGAAGAGTTTCTAACTCTGTTTAGAATCAATCCTACCCAATGTTCATACAAGAGGCAACACAAGGGTACCAAATTCTAGAATATGGAGTCAATTTGGAGGGTACATATGCCTTCATAAGCATCTGTTTTAGCAAAAAGGCCAAGGTCCACTTTGGGACAGTTTAGAGGCTCTGCAATGGGTGAACCGTGCGTTTGGATGAACAATGAAAGTGATCAAACCATGTAAAAACTGGAAAAACATAACAGAGTTCCGTAAAACCGTATTTGGTACACGGGCTGGGCTTGCCCGTATTAGTCATACGGGCTAGGCTCGCCCGTGGATTGCATACGGTCACGGCAGGCTCGTAGTTTAAATACGGGCAAGGCTGGACCGTACTGTGTATACGGTTTTCTCGGAATATTCAACTTTAATCAGTTTTTCCCACTAAAATATTCTGTTAACCTTTAAATAATGATAAAGGGAAACAAGTTTGAATAAAATGCTTCAAAAAAAAAAACAAAAAAAAAAAACAAACAAAATAATTAAAAAGAAAAAAAATGTGAGAGAAAGGTTCCTTGGGCTTCTGAAAGCCTTTGAATTTCAGACTTTTTCAAAAATCTTGGGCCTCTGAAAGCCTTTGAATTTCAGCTTTTCCAAAAAAATCCTGGGCCTCTGAAAGCCTTTGAATTTCAGATTTTTCAAAAAAATCTTGGGCCTCTGAAAGCCTTTGAATTTCAGACTTTTTCTCAAAAATCCCTGGGCCTCTGAAAGCCTTTGAATTTCAGACTTTTTCTCAAAAAACTCCGGGCCTCTGAAAGCCTTTGAATTTCAGAACTTTTGGGCCCCTGAAAGCCTTTGAATTTCAGACCTTTTTCTTTTGGGCCTCTGAAAGCCTTTGAATTTCAGAACTTTTGGGCCTCTGAAAGCCTTGGAATTTCAGACCTTTTTCTTTTGGGCCTCTGAAAGCCTTTGAATTTCAGAACTTTTGGGCCTCTGAAAGCCTTGGAATTTCAGACCTTTTTCTTTTGGGCCTCTGAAAGCCTTTGAATTTCAGAACTTTTGGGCCTCTGAAAGCCTTTGAATTTCAGACCTTTTTCTTTTGGGCCTCTGAAAGCCTTTGAATTTCAGAACTTTTGGGCCCCTGAAAGCCTTTGAATTTCAGACCTTTTTCTTTTGGGCCTCTGAAAGCCTTTGAATTTCAGAACTTTTAGGCCCCTGAAAGCCTTTGAATTTCAGACCTTTTTCTTTTGGGCCTCTGAAAGCCTTTGAATTTCAGAACTTTTAGGCCCCTGAAAGCCTTTGAATTTCAGACTTTCATCAAAAACCCCGGGCCTCTGAAAGCCTCTGAATTTCAGACCTTTTCCAAAAATATCCCTGGGCCTCTGAAAGCCTTTGAATTTCAGACCTTTTTCAAAAAAAAAAAAAAAACCCCCGGGCTTCTGAAAGCCTTTGAATTTCAGACCTTTCTCTCTTTTGTGGGACCTGTTGGAAGCCCTAGAATATTCCAAAAAAAAAAAAAAAAAAAGCAAATAAAGAAAAATCCAAACTCGTGTTCACCCAGCTTGCATAGGCATTTTTAGGCATGTGAATGAGATTAATTGAGCATTGATATCTTTTCCTTTATCTTGTAACCAGGTACTAATACACTCGCAATCATAGCTCCTGTAACCAGATCAAGAGCTCGAGCCATGAATCCCATTGAAGATGAAGTTGATGCTCCTCATCCAGATGTTGTTCTACTCCAAGAACAAGTGGCAGGACTAGCCCGAATGCTAGAAAACATACTGTCAGTACAGGCCCAACAAGTGCAGGCCCAACAAATGCAGGCCCAGAACCAGGCATCCACATCCAACCCTGCACCTCCATCCCAAGTCAACGTTCCACCTCCAGTGCAACCAACTCCTGAACCCGTCTATGAACCCACCCCTGAACCTATACTGACCAGGGATGAGACAGCTGAATCAAACAAGGCTAAGGAGAAGGAAAAGATAAGGGAAGAGGTTGAAAGAAAGTTCATGCATAAGCTAGAAATGATCCAAGATGAACTTAGGGAAGTCAAAGGGGTAAACAACTTTGGAGGTACCAATTTTGAAGACCTATGCCTATACCCCAATGTTAACCTGCCGGCCAAGTTTAAGTGCCCAGACTTGGACAAGTATGATGGCACTGGTTGCCCCATGAGCCACCTAAAGTTATACTGTGGTGCCCTATGCCAGTTTGGGCAGGATGAAGGTGTTCTAATCCAACTTTTCCAAAGGAGCCTGACTGGAACCGCATTAAGATGGTTCGCCACTCTAGACCATGGAAAGATCAAAAGATGGAAGGACCTAGCTGATGCATTCCTAACTCAATACCGGTTTAATTCAGAGATCATGCCAGATAGGTACGACGTCATGAGAATGAGCAAAGGAAGGGAAGAGACTGTAAGGCAATATGCCAAGAGGTGGAGGGAGACGGCCTCCCAGGTCAGGCCACCCATGCTAGAACAGGAAATGATTTCTACCTTCATAAGCACTTTGGGTCAACCATTCTACAGTCACTTGGTGGGTCAGACCACCACTAATTTTGCAGCTTTGGTTCAGGTGGCTGACCGAATTGAGGATGGAATAAGGTCAGGTAAGATAATTGACCACTCTGCCATGGTTAGCCAGCAGGACCCCAACCTAAAGAAAGGAAGCAGGACAAAAAAGAATGGGAACAAGAAGGAGGGTGAGGTAAACATGGTACAGCCACCATCTGGCCCTAACAAGCCCATACAAATCAACGTACCCGCTCATTTTCCTACTCCATCTCCACCTACCCAGGCCCCTATGAGGGTCAATGTTCCAGCAGCACCTTCAGACCAAAAAAGGGTTTTTACCAAAGAGGAAAAGGACGCCTATTTTGCAGCAAGGAGAAATAGGGTTTTCACCCCTATTCCAATGACTCCTTCTCAATTGCTGCCCACTTTATTGCAAGGAGGGTATATCACCTTAAGAGAACCTAATCCGAATGCATCTAAGGGGAGAAATTTTGACCCCTCCACCACTTGTGATTACCATATGGGTGCACCTGGGCACCCTACAGACAAGTGCTGGCCTTTGAAACATGCTATTCAGGATTTACTAGACCAGAATACCCTGTCTTTCAATACAGGGGCTTCCAATCCTCCAAGAACAGATATTGGACAAAACCCACTGCCTCAACATCACGGGGCAGGCCCATCTAATGTCATAGGAGTCATCTCTTCTGACAAAATAACCTTTGACCCATCTCAATTAATTGCTCCCATAGGGACAACGGTCAAAGTATATTTTGACAGAAAAAGCGAAGGTAAAGAAATAAATATGATTTCAAAGGGGAATGATAGTGCTGCAAAGAACATTAGCTCATCTTTGGACCGGGTCTCATCCCTCATGGCCCAGATGAACATCACCAAGCTACCTTTGGTCATTAATTGCCATCCATCCACTTTTACTCCGCCCATTCAGTCTAAGCCACCATTGGTCATAAAATGTGACCCCCTTAGTGCATCAGTCATTTCTGCAAACCCCCAACCAAAACAACTTCCTCCATTGGTTGTTAATGTTCCTATTACTCAGACTTCCATTGCCAAGTCCAAACTTCCCCCATTGGTGGTGAATGTCCCTAAGCCTTCCTACGTTGAATCGGCTGTACCATGGAACTACAGTGAAGCATTTACCACTACATGCCCTGCAGTTGAAAGCAAGGAAGAAGTAAACCTTATGATGAGGTCAGGAAAGTGTGTAGGGGTGGAAGAAAAACAGAAAGAAACAGAGAAGGAGAAAGAAGAAGAAAAAAATAAAGGAAAGGCCAAGGTAGGGGAAGAAGCCCCTCAGGTAACTAACAGTGAGGCTGCTGACCTCATGAAGGTAATAAAAAAGAGTGAGTTCAATGTCATCGAGCAATTGAACAAAGTCCCTGCCCAGATCTCAATTCTGGGCCTATTGTTAAATTCAGAAAAACATAGGGACTCCTTGTTAAGGATACTCCAGGGGGCCCATGTGCCTAAAAACATTGAACCAGACCAACTAGGCCGGATGGTTGGTCAAATTTTATCCCATAACGTCATAACCTTTTCTGAGACTGAAATCAGTCCAGCAGGGTACCATCATGTTGACCCATTGCATATTGCTGTACTCAGTAAGGGTTGCATGATAGCCCGGGTCTTGATTGATAATGGGTCAGCCCTCAATGTCTGCCCGTTAGTAACCTTTGTTAAGCTCAATCTGGAGCGAAACAAAATAAAGCAAAATGGAAGAATTATAAGAGCATTTGACAGCTCTAAAACGCACTCCCTAGGGGAGGTTGAACTGCCGGTCACAATTGGACCGTATATTTTCAACATCACATTTGAAGTGATGGATATACCTGCGGCTTTCAACCTACTCCTAGGAAGGCCGTGGATTCATACGGCTAGGGCCATACCATCTACCCTCCACCAGAGAGTCAAGTACATTAAAGGGCAAAAGGTGATTACCGTCCTGGCCGAAAATTTGGTTCCCCCCATGTGGTCCCCTGATGTACCCTGTATTAGCATGGAAATGACCGCAGATAAATTAACATATCACTCTTTTCAATTTGAAGCTGTGAATTATATACCTGGGGAGTATCAGGAAAAAGAAGGAAAATTGACCTGTGCCGAAAAAATGGTCAAGAATGTGCTAGAAAAATACCATTTTCACCCTGGAAAAGGTCTGGGGGTTAACCTACAAGGAAGGATAGAACCAGTACAGGTTAAGAAGATGGTTCACAGAGCAGGATTGGGGTCCAAGCCAAGGAAATGGAAAAGTCAGGGGCAGATAGAAGCTATGAAATTCCCGCACATCAGGGAAACTTTTCCTAAGCTGTCTCACATGATTCAGCTGTCTCCTCCTGAGGATCAATCTAAGCCTCCATACTACAATGTCAACCCATTCCAGAAACCCAAACCCTCCACAATACAACCATGTGTTCCACCTCCTCAGGCATCTGGTGGGCTTGGGCCACAGACAGAACAAAAGCAGGATTTTTCTGAGGACATAGGGGCATTCTTTGCCATGACAGAAGGCGACCAAGAAAAAGTAGCAGAGGAGCTACCTTTTATTGATTGGGCTGCAGTAGAAGTTCCATCTGGAACTAGCCCTACAGAAGAAGCAGGCGATGCAACTCACCCAGTACTGGTGATCTCTGACGCAGATCCTGAGCTTGAGGAGCAGGCTTGTATCCCTGCCCCAGATTCTTTCATTCTGAATAATTGGGAGGAAACTCCTCTTACTTTTGAAGCCGCGTTTGTTTGGCAAACAGACATGGCTTCCAAAAAAAAACTCCATTAGTGGAATGCCCTTTTCCTGAAGGTTTTAATGAGCCTTCGTCTTCAGGAAAAGATTTTGTAGAAGGCTCTCAAATAACACAAAAAGATTTTTCAGTTTTTTCTAGAAAAGATAAAGTTTTCAAAAAGGTCCAAACCATTTATGAACCATATAAGCAAACGGAATTGGATCAGGATGAATATGACTTCGACCTTGAGCTCAACTTTGACCTAATGGGGGTTGAAGAAGAGACCGAGGACGAAGAAGACGACGTTCCAAAAGAAATCACATATCAATTAGAGCGTCATGAAAAGGGGGTCCAACCCAATATTGAAGAGACCATATCTATCAACCTAGGGACCGAAGATGACCCAAAAATAGTGAAGATTGGGGTATGCCTATCTGAGGTACAGCGGGATGAAATGATGCGATTTTTGGCTGATTATGAAGATGTGTTTGCATGGTCGTATCGGGATATGCCAGGGTTAGACACAGATATGGTGGTACACAGGCTACCCATTCTACCAGATGCCAAGCCAGTTAAGCAGAAACTGAGAAGGTTAAAACCTGAATGGACATTAAAGGTTAAAGATGAAGTGGTTAAACAATTCCAAGCCGGATTCTTAGCAGTTTCCACATACCCTGAATGGCTTGCAAATATAGTGCCAGTACCAAAGAAGGATGGAAAGGTCAGAATGTGCGTAGATTATAGAGATTTGAATAAGGCAAGTCCAAAGGATGATTTTCCACTTCCACACATAGACATCTTGGTGGATAACACCGCTGTACATAGTCTATTCTCATTCATGGATGGGTTTTCTGGGTATAATCAGATTAAGATGGCTAAGGAAGACCAAGAGAAGACAGCCTTTATCACCCCTTGGGGTACCTTCCACTACACTGTCATGCCATTTGGACTTAAGAACGCTGGGGCAACCTACCAAAGGGCCATGACAGCCTTATTCCATGATATGATCCATAAGGAGATGGAGGTTTATGTGGATGATATGATAGCCAAATCATGTGAAGAAGAAGACCACTTGATCAACTTGAAGAAGGTATTTGACCGACTTAGAAAATACAGTCTAAGGCTTAACCCTGCTAAATGTGTCTTTGGGGCTACGTCAGGAAAATTGTTGGGCTTTATAGTAAGCAGAAGGGGAATTGAGATTGACCCAGCTAAAGCTAAAGCCATCATTGAAATGCCATCACCTAGAACCGAGAGGGAAGTTCGGGGTTTTCTTGGGAGGATTCAGTACATAAGCCGGTTCATAGCACAGCTCACCGCTATCTGTGAACCAATTTTCAAACTTCTAAGAAAGAATAACCCGACAGTCTGGAATGATGAGTGCCAAGAAGCCTTTGACACAATAAAGGAGTATTTATTGAACCCACCTGTGCTAGTACCACCCACTCCAGGAAGGCCACTAATCCTATACTTGTCTGTTTTGGAGACATCAATGGGGTGTGTCTTAGGACAGCATGACGAGACAGGCAGAAAGGAGAGGGCGATTTACTACCTGAGTAAGAAATTTACAGAATATGAAGCAAAGTACTCTCCATTAGAAAAGACTTGTTGTGCTTTAGTATGGGCAACTCAGAGACTAAGGCACTATTTCCTTAGTCATTCCACCTTATTGATATCCCGCATGGACCCTTTGAAGTATCTATTTGAGAAACCAGCTTTAACTGGCAGAACAGCAAAGTGGCAGTTGTTACTCTCTGAATTTGACCTCACCTATATCACACAGAAGGCCATTAAGGGTCAAGCTATTGCAGATCACTTAGCCGCACACCCTTTACCAGAATACCAACCCTTAAAGACCAACTTCCCTGATGAGGCAATCCTGTTTGCTGAAGAGGAAGAAGAGGAAAGCTCATGGCAAATGTTTTTTGATGGGGCCGCCAATATGAATGGAAATGGAATAGGGGCTGTATTGATCAAGCCAGATGGGGCACATATCCCAATCGCAGTGAAGTTAAGGTTCCAATGCACAAACAATATAGCAGAGTATGAAGCATGCATAATTGGGTTACAAGCAGCCTTAGACCATGAGGTAGAGGAACTTGACGTATATGGGGATTCGAGTCTTATCATCTTCCAAACAACTGGTGAATGGAAAACCAAGGATCATAAATTGATCCCCTATCACCAGTATTTGGAAGAAATAAGCACCAAGTTTACTCGAATTTCCTTCAATTATATGCCAAGGGCCAAAAACCAGTTTGCAGATGCTCTAGCAACATTGGCTTCAATGGTCAGTATGCCAGAAGGGGTTGATATTAGACCATTGGAAATAGAAGTCACGGATGAACCAGCTTACTGCCTTGTTCTAGAAGAAACCCCAGAAGAAGAAGTACCATGGTTTCAAGACATTAAGAACTTCCTAAATGATCGGAGCTTACCAGAAAATGTCACCTCTACAGAAAAAAGAACAATACAGAGGTTGGCAGGACAGTTCTTACTAAGTGGTGGTCAGTTGTACAAAAGATCACACAATGATATACTACTTAGATGTGTTGCAAAGACTGAGTCAGAAAGGATAGTTGAAACGGTACATGGAGGAGTGTGCGGACCCCATATGAATGGGCATATGCTTGCCAAGAAGATTCTGCGATTGGGATATTATTGGTCGACTATGGAGCATGATTGCTATATGCACGTTAAAAGGTGTCATTTATGCCAAGTGTACGCAGATAACAAGAATGCACCCCCAAGTGAATTACACAGTATGACATCTCCATGGCCTTTTTCTATGTGGGGTATAGATGTCATTGGAATGATCTCTCCAAAGGCATCAAATGGACACGGTTGGAAACCTATCAAATGTAAGGTGTGTGATGTCTTTGGACATTCCGACTCTAGATGCTCAAGGGTGCGAGCTAGGGAGTGGAGACCCACAGGGGGGAGGTTTTCGTCCGTGCTTGATATAACAGATGGAGGGCCTGTGCAGGAGCAGGTTGGGCATGAGCAGGTTGAGCAGGTTGAGGCTGTTGGGGCTGTTAATTCAGTTGTGCATGATGACTCAGTCGTGCAGGTCGAGCAGGTTGGGGCTGTTAATTCAGTTGTGCATGATGACTCAGTCGTGCATATTGAACCTGTAGAGCAGGTCGGGGCTGTGGAATCAGTTGTCTCAGTTGACTTTGTGCCCGAGCAAGCTGAGCTCGAGCATGTTGCCAAAGCTGATGACCATGGTGGGGATAAACCTGTCGAGTATGTTGTGCATGGCGTGGATAATCCTGTTGAGTATGGTTTTGATAAGCCACTAGAACTCTCTCATAAACCTGTTGGGGCTGTGGACTCAGTTGGGGTTGTTATTTCGGATTGCCTTGCTAGCTTCGATGATCATATGTTCTCTGATGGGGCAGTTGCAAATCTTGACCACATGGTTCACACTGATGCTTCTTTTCTCGTTGAGGCTTCCAATCCTGTATTATCAAATCTTTCCAAAGGTAAGAAGATTGCTTTGTTGGATAGCGTTGAGCATGGTGTCTCCATTGCTTCGGCTCGATCTCCATGTACTCAATTGCCCCAGGCTCGTCATGCTGGAATTGTGATGAGCCCCAACCAGTTAGAGCTTCTGAATGAGTTACCTCTCACGTGCGTTAGTTCCGATTCTCTCTCTAAGAAGCAGCGTAAGAAAGCCAGGAAACGACTTCTGGTGGATGAGATAGCAATGAAGGAGGCTAAGAACGCTAGCTTGGTTCTCTCTTACAAGTCAGGCGTATCCTGTAGTGGCTCTAAAGATCTCCCCTCCTCCCATGATTAAGTTGGCATCTTGGAACATTAGGGGTCTGAACGACCCCTCTAAGCAAAGAGAAGTTATGAATCTAGTTGCATCTCATCGGCTCAATATGCTATGCCTTGTGGAGACGAAGGTTCAAAGTGTGAATGCTGACTTCGTCCAAAACTTAATTTGCCCATCTTGGTTCTGTATTACGAATTATGATCAAGCATTGAAAGGGCGTATTTGGGTATGCTATGATCCCTCAGCTATTTCTGTTTCTAAACTGTTTGTATCTCACCAGCTTATCCATTGCCAGGTTGAGTTCGTGGCCTCTGGCAAATCATCTCACTTATCCTTTGTTTACGGGGATAATGATGCCATGGTTCAGAGAGATCTTTGGAGAAACTTGCGCCTTTGTTCTGTTGACAGCCCTTGGTTATTGATCGGGGATTTTAATTGTGTTAGAAAGGACTCTGAAAAAGTTGGAGGTAAGAAAATAAATTTGAGCGCCGCTCAAGACTTCAACTCTTGCATCAGTGACTGCTTTCTGATTGAAATGCCCTATAAAGGATTCTTGCACACTTGGAGCAATATGAGCTCTGGTCAAAGGCGTATCTCTTGTAAACTAGATCGGGTTCTTGTTAATATTGCCTGGATCAGCCAATTCAACCATTCTGAGATTGATTTTCTGCCTCCTGGTATTTCTGATCACAGTCCTGTTCTTGTTTCCGTTGACCCAGTGATGCTGAAAAGTAACAGACCTTTCAAGTTCTTTAACTTTTGGACCTCCACAGATGACTTCCTACCCTTGGTTGCTGATGTCTGGAAAGCGCCGGTTGCTGGTAAGCCCATGTTCCAACTTTGCTCCAAACTTAAAAAGTTAAAGCTCAGATTAAAGGACTGGAGTAGGCAGAAGCAATTTGCCCAAGCTTCAATCAAAGTTGTTGATCTTTGGGACAAACTTGAGTTTTGTTAGAAGGCTTTGCATTCAAACCCTTTAGATACCCATCTCTCTTCTATGGAAGGGAAGCTCAGAAAGGACCTGGCAGTTCTCTTGCGTGTTGAGGAAGCGCAATACAGGCAGAAATCCAGAATTCAATGGATGAAAGAAGGTGATCAGAGCACTAAGTTCTTTTTTAACTCTGTCTCTTTTAGACGTTCTTACAACTCGATATCCAGATTGTCTGACATTAATGGAAGGGAACTTACTGACCAGACACACATAAGGCAGCACATTGTCTCGCACTTTTCCAGTTTGTTGGGTGAGAAGGATTTATCCCTTGAGCCGTTTGAGGCAAATTTTGACCGTTTCCTCGGTCATGACCAAATCCAATGGTTGCAAGCCGATGTCACTGATGATGAGATCAAGTCCACAATGTTCTCTCTAAGGACGACAAGGCTCCAGGCCCAGATGGCTTCACCCCAGCATTCTTTAAGAAAGCGTGGAACCTAGTGGGAAAAGATGTCACCGATGCAATTAGATCCTTCTTCTTCTCAGGAAGACTCCTGAAGCAGGTGAATCACTCCATTATTAGCCTTGTCCCTAAGAAAGGTAAGCCCTCCATGATATCGGATTATCGCCCCATCTCGTGTGTTAACACTATTTACAAATGCATCTCCAAGATCTTAGCCAACAGAATTAAAGCAGTAATTGCGCCTTTGGTTGGCATGCACCAGTCGGCCTTCATTCCTGATAGATCCATGGTGGATAATATCCTTCTAACTCATGAGCTTTTTAGAAGCTACCATCTCAATAAAGGTTCTCCCAGGTGTGCCCTCAAGATCGATATAAAGAAAGCATTTGATTCCATTGACTGGCATTGTGTTGAAGAGGTCCTCAAAGGCTTCAAGTTCCCTCCTCGGTTTATCTCTTGGATCTTGGAATGTGTCTCTACCACATCGTTTTCTGTTATGATCAATGGTAGCATGGAGGGTTTTTCAAGGGGGGCAAGGGCCTCAGGCAAGGTGATCCAATTTCTCCATACTTATTTGTCCTTGTTATGGAACTGTTCGACAAGGTCTTGAAGGATAAGACAGTTGTGAACTTCAGGCCTCACCCCAAGTGCTTTGAACCGCCTATCAAGCAACTGTGCTTTGCGGATGACCTGTTTGTTTTCTCTCATGGGGACACTAGCTCCATTAATTGTGTTTCCTCTGCTTTATCTCTATTTGGCAGGATATCTGGTCTACACGTTAACAAGGAGAAAAGCGCCGTGTTCATGGCTGGCATTTCTGAAAGTGTCAAAAGGGACATCTTGCAGACACTGGGTTTCATGGAAGGGCATATTCCTGTAAAGTATTTGGGGCTGCCTCTCATCTCGTCTTGCCTGTCGGCTAGAGATTGTGAGCCTCTTCTCCAAAAGCTTACATCTCGTACCCAGTCTTGGCAAGGTAGGCATTTATCATATGCAGGTCGCCTATTGCTACTTAAATCTGTCTTGTTCTCCATTGCGGTTTATTGGATGTCTGTCTTCATTCTCCCCAAGGAAGTAATCTACAAGATGGAGAAAATATGCAGGCACTTCTTATGGTCTGGAAACGCCCAAGATGCTAAACTCTCTAAGGTTAAATGGGACCATGTCTGTTCGCCTATTGACCAAGGAGGTTTGGGGGTCTTGAACCTCCACCTTTGGAATAAGTGTGCAGTGCTAAGACAAGCATGGCTTGTGGGAAGCAAGGCTGTCAACCTTTGGGTTTCCTGGGTTAATAGCAACCTTCTTCGTGGAAGAAACTTCTGGAGTGTTCCTATCCCTTCCACAGCTTCTTGGGTTTGGAGGAAAACTCTTAAGCAAAGAGATATTGCATCCAGATATACAAAGCACATAATCAATAATGAGAGGAATACTTCAATCTGGTACGACCATTGGCACCCTCTTGGTCCTTTAGCTGCAAGATTTGGCAGGAGATTGATTTATGATTCAGGGTATCCAGACGATGCTTTGGTCCAAGATCTTATCATTAATGATGATTGGGACTCCCCAATTGCTACTTCTTTTGATCTAATTGGCGTCTGGGATGGGCTTCAGGGTCTGCCTAGGCCTAACTCAAACATGGATGATAGGATTATTTGGTCTCTTTCTAACTCTGGACTCTTCAGTATCAAGGCCACATATAAAGCCTTAGAAGCTAGTCATCCTTCATCCCCTTGGGCGAGTTTAGTCTGGTTCTCATGCAATATTCCCAGACATGCGTTTGTGACATGGCTTGCCATAAGGAGTGCTCTTCTCACTAAGGACAGACTTTTCAGATGGGGTACCATTCAAAATGCCGTGTGTGTGTTTTGCCGTCAAGGTAATGAATCAATCTCCCACCTGTTTTTCCAATGTGCCTACAGTTCTCACATTTGGAGATTTTTTTTTTTTTTGGAAGGTAAGTCCAAAGTGATATATTAAAATAAAGATATGTACAATGATAAGTCAAACAAAAAAACCCAATGTGCTCCTTATATCAGGGCACATGACAAGAACACAAGAGGATACAAGATTACCCAATCATCACCTTACAAGATCCCACTCTAAATCCCACCTATGAACAAGATGGCGATGTAGGGGGGAATCAGGTAGAGCCACACGCTTCAAGCTAGCTTTCCCTCTAACATCCAAAGCAATTAGCGACCCCAAATCTTCCCATGGCATATAACAATTTCTGAATACCCTTCTGTTTCTTTCCCTCCAGATGTGGTAGATACTTGCTGCAAAAGAAAGCTTGAAAATGAGGTTGGCATGTGGGCTACGAAGCTTCAAAGATGCAGCCCATTGCACAACATCCACCCAGGAATGATGTAGTCTTGCGACTCCATTATTCTCCAAAACATGGTTCCACACATGGGCACTATAAGTACACTCAAAGAATAGGTGTGAGTGAGACTCGTCATGCGCTCTACAAAACACGCACGTAGGGTTGTCCACAATACCCTTATTACGCAACCGATCCTTGGTTAGCAACCTTTGATTCACAGCCAGCCATAGTATAAAAGCATGCTTAGGGATGTGATTGGAGAACCATATGAGTCCATGCCATACCACTTGGCTCCTATGCGTATCAATATGCTTATATGCACTGGAAATGTCAAAAATACCTGATTTTGAAGGAGTCCACACAACTACATCTTCTCGATCAGGTGATGGATGCGGCAGCTCATGAAGCCTACCCCAGACTTCAATTAGATCTGGAGATGCAGCTACAGGAGGGTCCCATGTATAACCAGAGACTATGTTGCTAACCATGGCATGTCGTGTGAGACCAGAATCATAGATCAACCGATTACCATACTTACTGAAAAGGGGTCCCTCCGGATGCCAGTTATCATACCACAATGAGGTGCTCAAACCATTATAGATCTTCCTTTTGATGAGATGAGCCATTCCATTCCGCAACTTAAGAATCTTCCTCCAAGCCCATGAAGAGTTAGTAGGCACATTTATAGTCCAAAAATTTCGGTCTTTCATGAGATACCTGTGCACCCATCTAACCCAAAGAGAGCTGCCAACCACCAGAATTTTCCATATGTGCTTCATTATTGCTGCCTTGTTCCATGTATTCAAGTGGAGTATCCCAAGGCCACCCTCTTTTTTTGGTGCACAAATGATTTTCCAGCTAATAGGGTTCATTTTCCGTTTAAGATCAGGTCCCGACCATAGAAATCTCCTGGAAATCTTTTCCAACTCTAGAATAACACCTTTAGGTATGATGAACGAAGATAGCCAATGAACCTTAATAGAGAACAAGACAGCTTTAATGAGAGTAAGCTTACCCGCATAGGAAAGACAACGTCCTTTCCAAGATTGAGCCTTGGATTTAACTTGGTTAATGAGGGGCTCACAATCTCTCTTTGATAGCTTGGCAGTGAAGAGAGGAAGTCCAAGATATCTAACTGGCAGATCACCATGGGGAATTCCCGAGAAGGTACTAAGCTCAATTTTCATGGCATGGTCCACACCACTGAAATATATGGAACTCTTCTGCTTGTTTAAATGTAACCCCGTGAGCTGCTGGAACTCATGAAGGGAATTGAGAATGCACTGCAAGGAGGAAGTGTCAGCCTTAGAGAAGATAAAAAGATCATCTGCGAAGCATAGCAACTTGAGGCCTATGGCCTCACATCTGTGATGATACATAAAACCATGTGTAGTGTTCCGCTGCAATATCATATGAAAGATCTCCATCACCAGCACAAAAAGGTATGGAGACATAGGATCACCCTGCCGTAGCCCTTTAGCTCCCTTAAAGAAACCACAGAGAGAACCGTTTATCATCACTGAAAAGGTTGGAGTAGTTACACACTCCATTATCCAGCTAACAACCTTACTTGGGAATTGTAAAGCATGCAACATCTCTCTAATGCACTCCCATGAGATAGAATCAAAAGCTTTACGAATGTCCACTTTGAGAGCACATTTTCTATGGGGACCATGCAGGTGATAGTTATGTAGTAATTCATGGGCAAGAAGCACATTTTCAGCTATACCTCTCCCTGGTATGAAAGCTGATTGATAATTTCCAACAATATCACCAACAATTCTTTTGAGCCTATTTGCAATGATTTTTGAAATGCACTTGTAAAGGGTATTGACACATGAGATGGGCCTATAGTCAGAGACCTTACTTGGGATGGAGCATTTTGGCACAAGGGAAATAGCTGTGGTGTTCCATTGTTTCAGTAAGGATCCATCTTTAAAAAAGCTGAGAACCGCTTCCAGTGTGTCCTCCCCCACAATATCCCAGCACCTCTTGAAAAAGTGTGGTGTAAAGCCATCAGGGCCAGGAGCCTTATCATCCTTTAATGAGAAAAGTGTGGCTTTAACTTCCTCACGAGTAACCTCCTCCTCAAGCTGGCTTTTCTGGTCTTGGGTAAGACATGTGGAGAAGGAAGGCATGCCATTTAGATGGCAATTCTCAGCTGAACCCAAGCTGTCTTGGAAGTGCTTGACAATGTGATCCGAAACATCCTTTTGCTTGATCAACTTGTGACCATCTTCAGTAAAAATGCTAGAGAAATTGTTAAGGGCTCTTCTTGACTTCAAGGCATTATGAAAGAAAGTGGAGTTGTTATCACCTTCAGCCAACCATTGGACCCTTGACTTTTGCCTGAGCTGAGATTCTTCACATCTTAACAAGTGGTAAAGCTGTTGCCTTAAAGAGGTCTGGAAGTGAGCAAGGGAGGCATTGTGGGGATCATCATGCAAATGCTTCTGGACCTGTTCGAGCCGTAGCCTAGCATGATGGACATGAGATGAGATGTGAGCAAAATTCAATCTAGTACTCCATTCCTTGAGTTTAAGCTTGACTGCTTGAAGTTTCTTGGAAATTCGAAACATTGGGGTACCAAACACTTCTATTCTCCAAGCTTCCTCAACCATAGGAAGGAAGTCCGGCCTTTGAGCCCAAAAGTTAAAGAATCTAAATGGCTTCTTACCTTGTTTCCAATCAGAGAAAATTGATACCAGCAGTGGAGAGTGATCGGATATGCCCGGGTTCATGATTTGCACTTCAGATGGATACATGGTATGGTGCCAAGGTAAATTAACGAGAACACGATCCAACCTGCATGTGATACGCCTTTGCCCTTCACTTTGATTTGCCCATGTGTAGAATAAGCCTTTTGATTTAAGCTCAACAACTTCACATTCATCAATGCACTCATTAAACTCATCTGTGGCACCTTGGTTAATCTGCTTACCCCCTAACTTTTCTGAAGCAGAACGCACACAATTAAAGTCACCCATGAGAATCCATGGTTGTGTAGGAGCAAGTGGAGGTAGCTGTCTCCACAATAGTCTCCGCTCAGCGGCATCATTTGCACCGTAGACAACCGTAAGATAACAATTCACGTGCTTGTTGAGCATCTCCACAAAGCAATGTACAAACTGGTCACTACCATCCACCTTCCTTAATCGGATTTCATAAGGATTGAATACTATCCAAATACGCCCCTTTAGAGCACTATCATAGTTTGTAACAAGTTCCCAAGTTGGAGCAATCATGTCCTTTATAAACGCAGCATTCATTTGTCTGACTTTCGTTTCTACAATAGCTAGTAGACTTAGTTTCTTCGAACTTATCAGATTACGTACCTCCATTTGTTTTCCAGGGCCATTAAGACCCCTAATGTTCCACATGGCAAAATTGATCATGGATGGGGGTGGGCATCATCACCGCTACACTGAACCTTTGTAACAGGTTGTCTATTAGCATGCTTCATAGCAATCTCATCGACAAGTAGCTTCTTCTTCTTTTTATTCTTCTTTCGAGACGAGGACGAAGATGAGTTCACATGGGGGACTTCATTATCCATATCAGCTAGATCAAACCGATTGGGGGTAATGGATATGGGTTCATGTTGCAAAGGAGGTGAGGGAAGCGTACGACTCTTCTCTACCATTTCTGTAGATATATTCACTTGACAATAGTCATGATGCGCAACAGTTGACACACTGTCATCAACCACTATGACATGCTGGCTTTGATCCCCGCAACCAGTTCCAACAACGTTTGAGTCCATACCATTGGCACCCTCAACAAGCTGATCTTGGTTATTTGGTAGCACCATAAGGTCGCCACCTTCGCTGCAAGCAACCTCCTTTCCTTTGCCGTTTATGCGGTGCCATTGGTTGGAGTGAGCTTGGATACCACAAATGTCTCCTGAAGGAGCAGCATCATGGACATGGCGGCTATCGTCTTCTGTAGTAAATACATCCTTGAGCATTCTCCCAGTTGGAACCCATTGCTTGGTCGCCTTTGGGCAATTACTCTCTGAATGGCCAAAAGTAGTACAAGTATTACATTTGTGAGGTTTCCATGTGTACTCAACCTTAATGTCCAGGGTTTCTTCGCCAGTATCTAGAGAGATGGAGCTAGGGAAATGGCATTCAGTGTCAATTTCCACACATACACGGGCAAAGTGGAGCTTCAATCTCTTCTCAGTTGGCTCATCCAGAGACAGAGGACGTCCCACCCCACTAGCAATGTAACTTAGACCAGATGGGGTCCAATACTCAATAGGCACATCAAAGAGTTTAATCCAAATGGGCACCTTTTGCAGCTGAGTTTTAACCATTTGCATGTTGGTTTCCCAATTTCTGAGAATAAGTAATCTCCCTCCAAAGTGCCACGGAGCAGCCTAAAGTACCCTATCACGCACAAGGGAATTGGAAAAAGTGAAGATGAAAAAACCATCTCCAAGCTCAACCGTCTGAACCTGGTCAAGCTTACCCCACAAACGGTTGGCCAAGCTTCTAACCACAGCAAGAGGAAGCTTTTTATCCAAAAAATGCCCCACAAGACAATCACTCCAAAGCCTAGCTCCTTCTGCAGCAATTTCAGGAGGAGGCTTGACAGTAACCTTTCCATCAACAATATCCGGCCTATGGAAAGTCAATTTGGATTTTGGCTGATTACCTGCAGAGAACAGGTTGGACCATTTGGAGATTTCTCTTGAACAAGAATGGACTTGACGCCTCCTCTCCTATCCCCTCGTGGAATCTCATCGTTGAGGCCGGTACCTCATGGTGCACCAAATCCACTCTTCATCTTCTACGAAGGCTTTCTTTGTCTGCTGCTGTATACCACATATGGTGTGAAAGGAATCGTAGAGTCTTCAAGAGCTCGGCCTTGCCTGAAGAAGAGGTGTGTAAGTTTATTATGCAGGACATTTCATACAGGCTTTCTGGTCGTCACCTTGTCTTCAGAGACAATGCTTTCCATAGGCAGATTGCCCTGAATTGGGATATTAATTGTAACTTCACTTAATGTTGGGCTTTGCCTTCTTTTGTGAGCTTGATTGTATCATGCTTCTCTAGTAAGGTGCTGCATGTTCCTTACTTTGTTTGGTGGGTATGCCCACTCTCTGCTTGTACATGTTTTTCTTTTGCTCTTTCTTTTTAATGGAATCTTTCTTATTTTCCAAAAAAAAAAAGAGTGCCGAGAATGCTGGCCTCGAGTACCTAAGAGACGAACATAGAAATCCTCAAACACTTTTTGCACCTCCTTCCATTCAACAAATTTTGACCCAGCCTCATTGTAAACTGATAGGATTCTGTTATTTGCTCTTCTGCTAGTGAGGGAGGCGTGAAAGAAGTGCGTATTTGAATCCCTTCCCGTAACCAGCTAACCCGGCTCTTCTGTTTCAGTTGAGCTTCCAAGTTTCTGTCAGCAACAATGAGCTTTGAAGATAGCTCCATTTCCTTTTCCCTGAATGACAAATCCTGAGGATTAATAGCATGGTTCCTTTGGCATAATTCCAGCTCGTTTCTGATAGCCTGCACCTGGCCTTCCAAATTTGTGAATTCCTGCCTACTCCATTCTTTGAGGGCACATTTTACGGCCTTCAACTTCTTCACAAGGCAAAACATTGGGGACCCTCTCACCTGGTTAGACCAAGCGTGCTCCACCAGTGGGATAAACTGTTCATGGAAACACCAAAAGTTGAAGAATTTGAACGGCTTAGGCCCTGAACCAAAAGTCCGGGAGATAGAAATGATCGCTGCACTATGATCAGATATTCCCGGGGGTATGAATTCTGCTTCAGAATTAGGAAACTCCTGCAGCTACTCATGGTTAATCAACACTCTATCCAACTTACATTGAATTAGATTTGTACCTGGGCTTTTGTTACTCCATGTATGGATTGGTCCCTTGTATTTCAGATATGAGAGACAGCAATAATCAATTAACTCATTAAACTCTTTGGTTGCCTTCCCATTGACTGGTTTTCCCCCACACTTCTCTTGGGCACTTCTAACACAGTTGAAGTCACCCATTATGATCCAGGGACATCCTGGGCTTGAGTTTTTGATATCATACCATAGCGATCTCTGCATTCTGAAGTCATTCATTGCGTAAACAAAAGAAGCCATGCACGCCTGCTGTGTTGACAAAATACCAATTTGACAATGAATCATTTGGTCAGAGACAAGACAAGGGCTTACTACCATATCATTCTGATTCCAGCACACCCATATTGGCCTTTCAATGCCTTTGCATAATTGTCCACCGAACTCCATGAAGGACAAATAGTAGATAGCACCATCGCTTTATTCGCACTCCTTACTTTAGTCTCCACTACACAGATTAAATTTATTTTGTGTTTCTGGATAAGAGATCTCACCTCACACTGCTTAGCAGTGTCATTCAACCCTCTTATATTCCAAGTAGCCCACTTAATCATAAGGAATTAAGAGTAGGACCAATCTCTGCATGCTTAGAAGCCATGCCCTTCCTAGCCTCCTTCATGGCAATTTCATCCACTAACAGAACCCCTTTCTTCCTTCTCTTAGCCTTAGCCTTTTTCCCACCACTTCCTGACGAGGATTCCACCATCTCGACCAAGGCATCATTTTGAAGAGCCGTATACTGATTCAGACTATAGGCTATGGGCTGTATTTCCTGTATTGCCAATTGTACGCTGCCCTCCCTAGTTTGGACATTCTCCACCAAGGCCGAAGGCCCTAATGGGGAGCTACTGTTGCTATGCACAGTATCAACTTGCACAATATCCATTTCGCTTTCGCTAGCACCCACCTCAATGCATGTTTCAGGTAGCACCCGCATAGAGCCGTTAGAATCTCTTGTCTATCCACTATCAACACTAGTAACAGCCCCCTTGCCATTCGTCTTGCTCGTTTCAGGCCTGACTTTCGAAGTCTGGTCTTCATTTGGATCGATCACCGGTCTCTTCCCTTTAGATACAACCGTCCATTCCACCTGCTCCTGGACCTGTTCATGCACATGACACTGACCCTCTTCCAGGTTTTGGACTTGTCCATTTGACATACCATACTCCCTTGGTTCACCACAATTATCACCACCTGCACCCATCGGGCCCAGCACCACCTCTGATCCCTGGACATCAGGGACGCTCCTTCCCGTTGGCAACCATTGTCTCTTCGGGGTATTGAGGCATCTAGCATCAATATGCCCGAACACCTTGCAGGAATGACATTTGTCGGGCTTCCAATCATACTCAACATCAACAGTAATGACCTCAGAGCCCTGAACATTTAGGTATAAGGTCGTTGGGAACGAGCATTCAATGTCTATCTCCACACACACCCTTGCGTAGTTAAGCCTAGACTTATTCTCCGTAGCTTCATCGAGATACAACGGCTTCCCTACTCCACTCGCCATAAAACTAAGCCCTGCTGGAGTCCAATACTCTATTGGGACATTGAACATTTTAACCCAAACCGGAATAGTTGAAAGCTTCATTTTTTGCAGCTGCATGTTCGGCTTCCAGTCTTGAAGTAACATAAGTTTTCCAGCAAAGTGCCATGGGGGCATGTTGCATGACCATATTCCAAGAATCCAGATTCGCAAATCTGAATATGTTGAAGTGCTTCCCTACGAGAGAGATCTGAAGCTCGCCACTTCTGCCCCACATTTTGTCAACAAGCTTTTTGAGAACTGGAAATGGCAAACCTTTATCCAGAAAGTGGCCAACTAAGCTGTCCTCCCAAAGCCTTATTCCTTCTTCAGCAACATCAGGTGTCAGGGAAATCAATATCATGTCCTCATCCATCTGCGGCGGATAGTAATGAAGCCTTGATCTTGCCACAGATCTCTGGCTAAAAAGAGCAGACCAGGCCCTCGAACCATCCTTGTCAGTAGCGTTGGCAGGCCTGACCTCTGTTCCATTACTAGGAATAGAACCATCGGCAGGCAAGGAGCTGCAGCTGCTGCTGCCAACTTGGTACCTTGTATCGCGAGAATCCTGTCCTTGGGGCAACAGGGGCGGGAAATCCTCGTTTGAACATGGTACGTCGCTGGTCAACATGGTCAAACCACCGTCCAAGGCTGAGCGCCCCCCTCCACGGTGATTGTCGGAGCAATCATAGGTCCGAACAAAAACACAGGAGCCCAATCTGCAACAGAATAATAATCTTTAAATAACCTTGATCAACTTCACCACAAACTCTCCCCAACTCCGAAACGGTAACCGGCAACTCCACAACCGAAATGCCTCTTGACTACTAGATGCGAAGGAGATGCAAGCTTCTGCATAAGTGATAGTCTCCACATACGATAATCTTCGCCAACACGAACAATAATCATCACAGACAATAATCACCACAGATGATAATCTCCACATACGATAATCTTCGCCAAACGATAATCTTCCCAAACATACAAACAAACTTCACGCAACGGAATGAAAACACCGCTCTGAACTTCGCCACGAAAGCTCCTCACGCTGACAGAACACAAAAACGACCATAGCAACCCCTTCACGAACACAGCACAGACAGCAACTTCGCACGCAGACAATAACACCGACCTTCAAGCACTCGAACAAAGCTTCATGCACGGACAGAGGCCTTGGACCAGCTCAAACCCAGACAAAAACCTTCGCGATACCAGCCAACTCAAACCCGAATAAGAGCACCACTAAAACCAGGATACGGATCCAAGCAACCGCTTCACCACAAACGCCACAGCCACGGCCACAAACAGAAGACCACGGCGACGGCCACGAACAAAAAACCCACGAACCAAACCACCACGAGCAGACTTGGGTTCCGCGAACAGGACTCTCCGGCAAGCGCCTGCCGGAGAACCGAGGACGCCGGTGCAAGCCGGCGGACGAGCGGCAACCCACGAGCAGCAACCCACGCTCCTTCACCACGAGCAGCAACCCACGAGCTACTTCACCACGAGCAGCAACAAACGCTCCTTCACCACGTCAAGGGAGCTAAGGGAGCTAAGGTTTCTCCTTCACCCCTACTGCATGTTTTGGTATTATATAATCATGTATTTAGTTTGATAACAATATTATATGTATGTTAGAATGATCTTGGACGTGAAAAATCAAGTTTTTAAATACTTTATGTTCATTGAGACCGCCGAGCTTACTGTGCTCAGCGATCCTCGGCGCTCCCAAGAGCTCGTTGAAAAATTAAGACCGCCTGAGACCGCTACTTGGCTTATCGTCGACTATCGAATTTGAACTACCGCCTACCCTAGACCGCCTGAGCGATCCTAGGCGATCCTGAGGGCTCTGTGCAAAAAATGCAGATTTTCGTATTTTCAAACCCTGATTCAATTCTAAACTATTTTTAACAAATTTTAACCTTCAAATAAGATGTTTTAAGACCAAAATAAATTACCAATTCCCTATTTTACAAAAGAATAAAAAAAAGAAATTATTTAGGGTGATTAGTGGCCAAGCTTTATAAATAGCAATAAACCTATGATATGAAGTTTGTTCGTCAGTTTTCATCTGGTTGTGAGCAAGTTGCATATCTGGTGTTGAAGCGAAGGCGTTCGGAAGTTGCATAGCTGGTGTTGAAGCGAAGGTATTGTGCTCGTTTGTTGGACTTCGGATTCGCTGCTCCCATTGTCGCTTGGGTTGTCTGCGGAGTATTATCCTTTTGCTACGGGTAAGTGTTCTGGTTTGGAAGGTGGGTTCGTTTTGGCTTGGTGGTCGCACTCCTGCTGCGTTTGAAGCATTGTAGCAAGGTTGTCGAGGGGTCTTGCCATCTTTTAGTCGGAAGGCTGTGGTGATTCGTTTTTCGGTGGAGTGAAGTGCAGTTGCAAGATCGTGCTCAGTGGTATATCGAGCCTAGCTGCGGTGTCGTGCATGCAGCAATAGTAGCATCATCTGCGGCAGTTCGTGGACTTGAGCTTGCCGGTTTTCTGAACTTGAGCTTGCCGGTTGCCGGGACCTGAATTCGAAGAAGAGCAGCATCTCCGATGGCACTGGTTTCCGACATTTCTCAACCAGATGGCCTAACCCCGGGTTGCCTGGGTGAACCAGAATGGCTGGGCCAATTGGATCCGATCTCAGCTCTGATTTCCCGCCCTTGCTATTACGGAGAGAGTCAAATGTTGCGGCTGTGCAGGTCCTGCAACATGCGACTGTTTCATCTGATTTTGCTGCAGTGCAAGACCTACATCCTGCGACAGTCCCTTCTGATATTGATGCGGAGTAGCACCTGCAACCTACGAATGGTTTTGGCGCCCAATGTCAAGGAGCTGCTAATCCTTTACAAAGTCAACACTATCTGCATGCCCAAGTGCCGCAGTTGCCATTAACGGAAGGTGACAGGTTCTTAACTTCTGCTAACCCTGCAGGGAGTTCGTCTGGGAGTGATTCGAAGTCATGGAAATCTCTATTAGGGCAGAGAGAAGCATCCAATGCCAGGTTGCATTACTACCCACCGTCTATAGTTGATGGATGGATTATTGTAAGTCCTCCTCTTGACGTAGTTGAGGAAGGGGTGAGGCTGTGGGAGGGTAGCCTTGTTGGGTATTTTATGGACAGGAAACTACCGGTCACGATAGTGAAAAGATTAGTTGATCGTATGTGGGGTAGGGATGGAAATGTTCAAGTGTCAATTGTTACGAACGATTTCTTCATTTTTCGGTTTGCCAACTCGGATGTAAGAGATAAGATCTTGCACCAAGCTCCCTGGTTTTTCTCTGGGAGGCTCATGGTGCTTCAGCAATGGAAGCCAGGAATGCAACTGAAGAAAGCATCAGTGACAAAACTTCCTATCTGGATTAAGCTTTATAATGTTCCTATGGAATACTGGACGCGGGCAGGGATAAGTTTCTTGGCGAGTGGTGTGGGGAAGCCGTTATATCTTGATGAAGCCATTGCAAGGAAAGCGAGACTGAATTACGCAAGGGTATGCGTAGAAATTGATATTGATAGTGAGTACCCACAGCATGTTTATTTGAATATTCAAGGGTCAGAAGATGAGGTTGAGGAGGTCATCATGGTGGATATTGACTATGATTGGAAGCCTGCTAAATGTAGTCATTGCAACGTGTTTGGACACATGGAAACCTGATGCCCCAAAGTCCTAGCTAAAGTGTGGGTTCCTACTGGAAGACATGTTCAAGAGGACAGTGACAATCAGAAAGAAGAAGGCAACATTCAGGAGATGGTAGTGGACCCGGGGGTCCTGGGGAACTTGAATGGGCTTGAGAATGATGGTAATATTCAGGTGGAAGAATCCATGGTTAGGGATGAGACTGTTCGCCAAAGCCAGAGACCACAAGATGATCAACCCAATGCATGGAAGATAGTGAAGGCTAAAGGTAAGCAGGTATGGTCCCAGGATGATCACCCCTTAGATCATCATGACAGTATGGAAATGCAAGGAGAACCGTCGCGTGAAGTGAGAGGAGGAGACCAAGCTAATCCAACTAGGGGCTCAATGAATACTGGGGATATGAATGCGGAGGGGGTAAGCCCAAACAAATTCCACGTATTGGAAATAGAAGCACATGTTGAGCAAGCATTGTCATCCTCTTCAAAAAGGAAGCAGAGGAGGAAGGGAAGGAAGCCAATACTTGCTGATGAAATAGCAATGAAGCTAGCAAAGGGTTCCGGTAAAAGCTCGGATAAGAGCGGTTGTGGAAGTATAGGTGTCTCGCCCATCTCCTCCTCCCCCCATGATTAAGCTCGCAGCTTGGAACATTAGGGGACTAAATGACCCCGCAAAACAGGTGGAAGTGAGGAACTTAATTCGATGTCAGCAGTTGGCCCTTATTTGCTTAGTGGAGACAAAAGTTAGAGAAATGAACGCTTTGGTGATAAAAAAACTCAATATGTCCTGGGTGGGATATGATGGCAAATTATGGTGCTACTCTTAAGGGGCGGATATGGATAGTATGGGATCCAATGTAGGTGCAGATTGACAAAGTTTCACAGTCAAACCAGGTTATACACTGCCAACTTAAGTTTACAAGCTCTCAAAAGGCTTGCTTTCTTTCGTGTATTTATGCAGACAATGATGGAGGCCTAAGAAACAATTTGTGGGAAGACTTAAAGTCCTTTGTTACTAATCAACCATGGTTGATGTTGGGAGATTTCAACTGTGTGAGATCTCCTTTGGAAAAATTGGGAGGCAAACAAATCAATCGCCGTGCCACTCATGAGCTTAATGAATGTATTGATTATTGTGGATGTGTTGACATAAAGTTCAAAGGTAACATTCAAACATGGAGCAATAGAAGTCCAGGGCAAGGAAGAATAAGTTGTAAGTTGGATCGAGCACTAGTGAATCTACCATTAGCGGGGGGTCTGTTATCACATGTTCATTGCGATGTGGGTCGTGGTCGTGACCTTCTCGTGTTCGTGTTGTGACCTGTTATCACATGCTGATTGTTTTATGTTCGTGGTCGTGAACTACTTGTGCTGTGGAGCTGTTTGTTCGTTTCTTCTTGGAGCTTTTAGGTCCCTGTTGTCTTCGGAGTTCGTTGGTGGGTGTCCAAAGGGATTCGAGTGCTGTTGTTTACTGTTAGGGGGTTGTGGCTACTCGGTCGTCTTCTTTGTTGTGGAAGCAGCTGGGAGGAAGCCATTGTTTGTGTGACAGTAGGTGGTTTTCTTGGGTGGTTTCGTTAAAGTGGTAAGTGGGTTTCTTCGTCCAATGGAAACTTCCCTTCAGTTGAATTCAAAATCTGTGTTCCCGCCATTGTTGAAATCATTGGACACCCAAGGGGGAGAGTCAACAAGCGCAATTGTTGACAATTCATCTGCTTCGGCTGAAGGAGCTGACACGCTCAGGTCTGCAACTACGTCCAACAGGGTGCAGAAGCAACAGTCAAATGCAGCGGCTATGACTAGTAGCCTTGAGTACGTTGTTCCTAGAGGACAGCAGCAATTTTCCACTTATGGTAAAGCACATGGTCATGCTAAAGATGCTGAGAAGGCAGGTGGCATGAGGTGGTCCTCTTTGTTTGGACAGAAAGCGTCTAATAAGACGAAATTGCAATATTATCCCCCAATGGAAGTTGATGGAAAAGTGTTTATTTCTCCTCCACCTGAGATTGCTGACAAGGGTAGGAAAATGTGGGAAGGAAGTTTAGTTGGCCACTTTCTCGATAAAAAGCTTCCATTCCATGTAGTGAAGAACTTAGCTCAAAGACTATGGGGAAGAGAAGGGGCCGCGCATGTCACTGATGCTGGAAATGGTTTTTTCCTATTCAGGTTCCCTAATCCAGCAACAAAGGAAAGGATCCTCCGAGAGATGCCATGGCATTTTGCTGGAAAATTATTCATACTTAAAGAATGGGAACCTAACATGCAATTTCAGAAGACTCAATTGAGTAAGATACCAGTATGGATTAAACTCTTTAATGTCCCTATGGAATTCTGGACACCTGCTGGGTTGAGTTTCATGGCAAGTGGTGTTGGACGGCCATTATTTCTTGATGAAGCTACTGAGAGTAAGAGCCGACTATCCTATGCTAGAGTATGCGTGGAAGTGGACATGGAATGCTCTTTCCCTCAACATGTTTTTCTAACTATAAAGAATGAAAATAATGAGGATGAAACTTTGCAAGTTTTTTTTTTTTTTTGGAAATTAAAGAGTGGATGGGGGTGCAACACGAGGACTTCCCAGGAGGTCACCCATCCTAGTACTACTCTTGCCCAGGCACGCTTAACTTCGGAGTTCTGATGGGATCCGGTGCACTAGTGCTGGTATGATCGCACCCTATGAAACTTTGCAAGTTGATATTGAATATACATGGAAACCCCCTAAGTGTATGCACTGTAAGGTATTTGGCCATGATGGGAAGAGGTGTAATTTGCATGACCAAGGGAAGGAATGGATACCTACTGGTCGGCTGATCCAAAGTGAAGCAGTGGAATTTGATCCAAATCATGTGGGTGGTACTGAAAATCAAAAGGATACTTTGGTTGACCCATTTCAATCTCACGATTGGGAAGTGGTAAAGGCAAAAGGGAAGCAGAAAACGATTGAACCAGATCAGATGTGTCACATTACTTCTTCCAACAAGATGCATGATATGGAGGGGGAAGTCTCTTCAAATAATGGTGAGCAATTGGGAGAGATGGAAAGTTCTGGTTTAGCATCATCATCATCCTTGTTCAATACAAATAGGGATATGCAAAGCACTAACCAGTTTAATGTACTTGATGATGAGCATTAAGAGATTGATGAAGTTATGTCCACAAGGAAAAAGCAAAAGAAATAGAAAAAGAAATCAAAGAGAATGATTTTGGTGGATGAAGTAGCCATGAAACATGCTAAAGGTGAAGCTGAAGTTCAAAGGTCAGACGTGGTCTATGGGGTTGTGCCCAACAACTCAGATCATGTTTAAATTAGCTTCCTGGAACATTAGGAGTCTTAATGACCCTGCCAAACAGCTCAAAGTCAAGAATTTGATTAGAGCACAACTCTTGAATTCTATATGTTTGGTAGAGACCAAGGTAAGGGAAGTAAACTCAAGTTTTGTAAAGAATATCATATGTCCTAATTGGGAGTTAATGTCAAATTATTCAGTGGCTTTGAAAGGGAGAATATGGATCTTGTATAACTCATCCGAGATTAAGCTCACACGGATGGGTTTATCGGATCAATTCATCCACTATTTTGTGGAATTGGTGCAACATAAGAGGAGCTGTTATATGTCTTTTGTCTATGGGAGTAATGATCATAATTTAAGAAGCAATCTGTGGAGCGATTTGAAGCCCTTTTCATCTAATAGGCCATGGATGATAATTGGGGACTTCAACTGTGTGCGAGTAGCTGCAGAAAAAGTGGGGGGGGGGGGGGGGGGGTAAGCAGATTAATGCTTGCACCTCTGGAGAGTTTAATGAGTTCATTGAAACATGTGATTGCTTTGATATCAAGTTTAAAGGGTTTGTGCATTCTTGGAGCAATCAAAGTGAAGGAGATAGGAGGATAGCATGCAAGCTTGACCGGGCCTTAGTCAATATGGCGTGGATCCGAGAGTTTAATAAATCGGAAGCTGAAGTTTTGGCTCCTACTATATCTGACCATTGCCCTATTGTGGTGTCAATTTTTGCTAATGTCTCTCCAGCAAAGAAGCCGTTTAGATTCTTTAATTTTTCGGCTTCTTATGATGATTTCTTGCCGTTGGTAGCTGAAGCATGGTCTACTGATATTAAAGGCACTCCCATGTTTAAGGTGGTGAAGAAGTTACAGGCAGTTAAGGTGAAGCTGAGGGAATGGAGTATGCAAAAGAGGTTTGCACATCTTTCAAGGCAAGTACAAGTGCTTTGATCTGAATTAGAGGAGTGCCAAAGAAAACTTCAAGCTAACCCAGCCGATATCAGATCAGCCCAAATGGAGAATCAGGTAAGGAAAAATCTCATCTCTTGTCTACGGGATGAAGAAGCTCAAATAAGGCAAAAGGCTAGAATCCAATGGATGAAGGAAGGGGATCTTAATACTTCTTTTTTCCACAATTGTCTCATGGAAAGAAGAGCTAGAAACTCTATCTTAAGCATATATGCAGATGATGGAGCCAGAATTGAAAATCCGAAGCATATAAATGAAGCTTTTTTACAATTTTACCAACAGCTTTTGTGCAGTGATCCAAATGAAGATATTCACCCTATTCCACAATTCTCCAAGCAACTCAGGAATGATCAAGTGGGGGAACTTGAGAAGGAGGTGACTCATGAGGAGATTAGAGATACTATGTTTTCTTTTAAGGATGACAAAGCCCCGGGACCAGATGGTTTTACAGCTCTTTTCTTCAAGAGAGCTTGGCCGATTGTTGGAGAGGATTGTACTCAAGCTATTCGTAGCTTCTTCTCATCGGGTAGGCTTCTAAAGCAGTTGAACAGTACAGCTATCACCCTTATTCCCAAAGGTATAACCCTTCTAAAGTGGGAAACTATAGACCATTCTCTTGTGTTAATGTCTTATACAAGTGTATATCAAAGATCTTGGCAAACAGAATGAAAAGGCTAATATCGGACTTGGAGGGTGATTACCAATCAGCATTCATTCCAGGAAGAAGCATTGTTGATAATGTGCTCTTGTCTCATGAGTTGTTACATAAGTACCACTTGAAAAGCTATCAGAAGAAGTGTGCAATGAAGATCGATATAAGGAAAGCATATGACACAGTTGCTTGGAGTACTATTAGGGCTACTATGCAAGGTATGAATTTTCCAAAGAATTTTATTGGGTGGATTATGGAATGTGTTTCAACTCCTTGCTTTTCCCTTATGATCAATGGCGGTATGGTAGGCTTTTTCAAAAGCACCAAGGGCATTAGGCAAGGTGACCCGATATCTCCATATCTTTTTGTACTTATTATGGAACTTCTATACATGATTGTTCAAAATACCACCAGCCACGGGTTTAAACACCATTACAGGTGTCAAAAAACAAACACAAAAATGCTATGCTTTGCAGATGATGTGTTTATGTTCTCACATGGAGATGGAGAGTCGATAAGTTGCTTGATTTCAACATTGCATGCTTTTGAAGCTAAATATGGACTTCAGATTAACAAGTCTAAGAGCTGCATGTTCTTGAGTGGATCTGATGAGAATGAAATAGACCACTTAATCACAATCACCGGGTTCACAGTGGCGTCTCTACGGGTTACATATCTTGGGATTCCATTATTGTCCACCAAGTTATCTAAACGGGATTGTGAACCCCTTATAAATCGCATCAAGGCCAAAGTTCAAGCATGGAAGGGGAGATGCTTGTCATATGCGGGAAGGTTATTGCTTGTAAAGTTTGTGTTGTTCTCCATTAAGGTACAGTGGCTGTCAGTGTTTATTTTGCCTAAGAGGGTTGTTAATGAGCTTGAAGTGATATGTAAGAGGTTTATGTGGACGGGACCTGATCTCAACTATAAGAAGATTATTCCAATTAGTTGGGAAGTAGCATGTACTCCAAAGAGGGAGGGAGGCCTCGGCTTATTCAATATTCAACTTTGGAATAAAGCTGTTGTAATCAGGTTTGTGAGGTTAATAGCTAGTCATTCTACTAACTTGTGGGTTAGATGGGTGCAGAAACACTTGATTCTCCACCAGAATTTCTAGGAGATGAACATCCCAAATGGAGGATCGTGGTTGTGGAGAAAAGTGCTAAAAGCAATGGGAATAGCATGCAATCTCATCAAGAAAAGAGTGTATAATGGAAGGAATACATCTTTATGGTTCGACAACTGGCATCTGGAGGGACCATTGGTTGCAAAGTACAGTACAAGGATTATGTATGATACCAGGTTATCTAAGCATGAGTGCATGGAGAAGATAATAACGGATAATGAATGGAGTCCACCTGTTGCTATTTCTCTAGAATTGAATGACATATGGAGGAGACTTCTTGAGCTGCCTACTCTTGACAACAACCAAGAAGATATAACTTTGTGGATGCTAACGAACTCAAGTAAATTTGATATCAAGTCGGCATATGCGGCAATCGATTCTCAACGAGGTATGGTTTTATGGTACAATCTGGTGTGGTTCTCAATGTCTATACCTAGGCATAACTTTATTCTTTGGATGGCAATCCAAAAGAGGTTACTAACAAAGGGCAGGTTAGTAAAATGGGGTATCTTACACCAGCAGGGCTGTGTTCTATGTAGAAGATATGATGAGAGCATCGACCATCTTTTGTTTGAATGTGTCTACAGCTCGTGTGTATGGCAGCAGGTGGTGGCATGGAATGGTTTTGTAAACCAAAGAAGAACATGGGCAGAAAAAATAACATGGGCACAAAGAAGGTTTGTAGGCTCGGACCCCATTAGAGTCATTGCAAAAGTCTCCCTTAGTGCGGCTGTTTATCATATATGGAGTGAAAGAAATAGACACATTTTCAAGAATAGTTATCTTCCTCCTGAAGTTGTTTTGCATCATATAAGGTTTGATGTCCAAACCAGATAGTCTAACAAAGAATACAAGATCCAAGACTCACCAAGGAATAGACAGGTAGTGACCAACTGGGATCTCAATTGAAAGCTTGGGATCTAGCAAGCAGTATTTATAGGTGGCTGAGAAATATAGGGTCAAAGATATTGTGACGTAAGCTATGAAGGGATAACGCTAAGTTCGTAGTTTATAGACGAGTGGTCTATGTGTTTTCTTTTGTGAGGGCTTGACTCTAGTTTTGAGCTAATCATTGTACATCTTTCTTTTACAAATTAATACATTTTTTGGCTTACCTTCCAAAAAAAAGAAAATGGCTATCGGAGTTCAATATGTCTGAAGCGGAGTTCTTGAATGAAGGGATATCTGACCATAGCCCCATAGTGGTCACCATCTTTCCCCCCATCAAAAAAGGAGGTAAACCATTCAGATTTTTCAACTATTGGGCAGATCAAGAGGAGTTTATTCCAATGGTTGCTGAGGCATGGGCTACAGAGGTAAGGGCTTCTCCTATGTTCAAGGTAGTCACTAAATTGAGAACTCTCAAAGCGAGGTTAAAGCAGTGGAGTGGTATGAAAAAGCTGAAGGATTTGTCCAACCAAATTCAGGCTTTGCGAAGTGATTTAAGGGAGTGTCAACGGAAACTACAAGCTACCCCATTTGATAGTGTTTTGGTGAGTCAGGAGACAATTCTAAGGGACAAGCTTGTGGTGTTCCTTAGAATGGAGGAGGCTCAGGTAAGGCAGAAGTCAAGGGTCCAGTGGCTAAGGGATGGGGACTCGAACACGGCTTTTTTCTTCAACTCTCTATTGATTTCGTTATCTCTGGTGGTGCGATGCTGGTGGTGAGAGGCTGGTGGTGAGAGGCTGGTGGTGCGATGCTGGTGAGAGGCTGGTGGTCCTGGTGGTGCGATGCTGGTGAGAGGCTGGTGGTGCGATGCTGGTGGTGAGAGGCTGGTGGTGCGATGCTGGTGGTGAGAGGCTGGTGGTGAGACGCTGGTGGTGAGATCCTGGTGGTGAGGCGCTGGTGAGTTTCTGGTGGTGAGAGGCTGGTGGTGAGAGGCTGGTGGTGAGAGGCTGGTGGTGCGATGCTGGTGGTGAGAGGCTGGTGGTGAGATGCTGGTGGTGAGACGCTGGTGGTGAGATCCTGGTGGTGAGACGCTGGTGAGTTTCTGGTGGTGAGACGCTGGTGGTGCAGAGCTCGTGGAGACTGTGGAGTCCGTGGTTTGAGAGGTTGGTGGTGATTTTCTGGTGGTGAGTCACTGGTGGTGCAGAGCTTGTGGAGACTGTGGAGTCCGTGGTTATCCATCTGTGTGAGAGCATAGTTTTTGGGTCTCAAGAGTCGTGAAGATGTCTGCCCAGTAAGGTTTGCTTGGGGCTGCAAGGTTTGTGCCTATTCGTGAGCAGCACCTGGAGACTCTGTTCGTGAGCAGCTTCGCCGAGAGGTGTGAATTGTTGTTTGTAGTGAAGGTCCTTTGCCCAGGTGTGCAGCACCTGGCGTTGCAAGAAGGTGCTGTTGGAGGTGTGAGCAGGTGCATCTGTAAGTGTTTGAGTGCAACACCTGGAGGTGATCGTTAGCAGCACCTGGCGTCGGAAGCAGGTGCTGCTGGAGGTGTTTGTGAGCAGAAGCACCTGGAGGGGTTCGGGAACAACATCTGGAGTTGTTCGAACTCGTTCGTGAACAGCACGTGGAGGTCGGCTGTTGCACCTGCAGATGTTCGTGATCGTTAGTGAACAACACCTGGAGTCTGTTCGGGCTCGTTTAGCGGAGGTGCAGCTTTAAGTCCTTCATTGAGATGCTCGGGGTGAATTGGTGTTTGTGGTGAAAGTCCTTTGCCCAGGTCAAGTGGCTCTCGCTTGTTTGGGTTCGTGGAGCAAGTTTTCGTGGTTATCATCTTGTGGATTATCTCTATCGGACATTAGCGTTTTCGTGGAGCTTTAGCTCGTGGATTATTTCGTGGATTATTGTTCTTTGTGGAGTATTTGCTTGTGGCCATCAGCTGCTACTGTTCGTGGGTTTATTCCGTGGGTTTCTTCTGTCTGTGGATTTCATTCTGGTGGTGCTTTGCTGAGTGAATCATTTGGCCGTGACCATCTTCTGTGGTTAGTAATTGCTTTTGTTGTGGAGCATTTGTTTGTGGTTTCCATCGGTGCGGAGAAGCAGCTCGAGGTAGGAGAGTGGTGGTGGTTTGTCTGGCCTGTGTTGTGGAGAAGAGTGTTCGGTGTGGCCGCTTACTCCGGTGAGTCTTCTCAGGCAACTATTTGGTTTGATTTGGTGGAGATTGGTGTAAACCGGCTATCTGGTTCAACCTCGATTGGTTCTGTGGCTCAACCTCGTTTGGGTGGTTTGTATTTTGGGTGGCTCAACCTCGTTTGGGTAGTTTGTATTTCCCGCTGGTGGAATTTGTATTTTGGGTGGGAGAGAGTCAGAAATGGCTGATGCCGTGCAGGGGGAGTTGTCATCGATTTTAAATGCTAAGGAAGACTTATTGCCTAACCAAGATAAGGCAGGTCAGCTCCATGATCACATAGGTCGGCAGGTTACCATTGTTGGTAATCTATCTGATGGAGTTTCTGACCCTCTAGGCAGAGGGTCAGACACTCAGTTTCCGCCTTTGGGAAAGTCTATCCAGCAAGGCAATGGGTCTTGTACCGAAATAGGAGCTGCAGGTGAGTCTGGGCTGCCTGTTGTAGCAGATCGTATGGAGAATCAAAAGAAGACTGATGGGGTACAGCAAGGTCAAAAAAGCTGGTCGGCCTTATTTGGTAACCATGTAACTGCAAGGAAAAAGATGCTTTATGTAGAGCCCCAGGTTGTCGAAGGAAAGGTTATTGTAACGCCTCCACATCAAGTTACTGAAGATGGTATAAAACAGTGGGAAGGGAGCATTGTTGGGCATTTCCTTGATAAAGACTTGCCATACCCGGTTGTAAGAAGCATGGCCGAGAAGTTATGGGGCAGGATGGGGTCAGTCCAGGTTTCTGCTGTTGAGAAAGGATTTTTTGTTTTCAAATTCAGTAGCCATGAGATGCGGGAGAAAGTGCTTCATGGAGCTCCGTGGCATCTTGGGGGGAGACTTCTGGTATTGCGGGAGTGGGAACCTAACATGCAATTCGTCAAAGCTAAGCTTACAAAGGTTCCAGTTTGGATAAAACTATATAATATTCCTATGGAGTATTGGTCGCCTGAAGGATTAAGCATCATTGCAAGTGGAGTTGGGAAACCTCTCTTTATGGACCGTCAAACTGAGAACAGGACTAGGTTGGGTTTTGCAAAAGTTTGTGTAGAAATGGAAGTGGATTGCCAATGCCCTGATAAAATTTTTATTAATACTTCTGGTGATGAGTCAAAAGCTCTTGATGATGTGCAAATAGATGTGGAGTACACGTGGAAGCCGATGAAGTGTGATCATTGTAAAATTTTTGGTCACTCGGAGAACACCTGTAGAAAACCTAAGAAGGTTGATGTGTGGATACCATCTCACCAGGTAAATAAGGAGGTTGAGCATGCAAGCAAGGACGGTCACAATTCGGATTGTTCCAAACCGCATGATGGAAACGCAAAGTGTATGGAGGTCAAAGAGAATCAAGTGAGAGAAGAGACTCAGGCAGTGCAGTGGCGAGTGATCAAGGCCAAGGGCAAAGAGGTATTGATTGAGCAGCCCTCTCCATCACCTCTAAGCAGTGATGCGGTGGATGAAGGGTCGAAAAGTCCAGCAAATGCAGAAGATAGATCATCTAGTAATGAATCAGTTGTACCTGAATCTCTCACACAAGAAGGTATCAATGTGGAAAACAAATTTGATAAGTTGGGGGATGCCGATGATGTAATGTCAACTAGGATTTCATTGAAGAAGAAGCACAAGAGGAAGAAGAAGATACTTGTTGACGAGATAGCAATGAAACTAGCTAGAAGCAAGAAAGGTTCTGGTGACCCAGGGGGAGCTAGGAGGCGGGATGAGGGGGATGATTTCCTATGATTAAGATTGGAACGTGGAACATTAGGGGTCTTAATGACCCTGCCAAGCAAAGTGAAGTAAAAGCATTGATAGCTACTCGGAAAATCAGTTGTATGTGCCTCATCGAGACGAAAGTGAGACAAGTGAACTCGTATTTTGTGAAGAACTTGCTGTGTCCGAACTGGAGCTTGATTACTAATTACGATCAATCCATCAAAGGGCGTATTTGGGTACTGTATGATAACCAAATTTTGAGAATAAATACGATAAGTATAACGGATCAGATGGTTCATTGTTATATTGAGATGTTTCTGGTTCAAAAGAGTTGTTTCTTCACTTGCGTTTATGGATCTAACGATTACAAGGAAAGGAGAGAGTTGTGGAAGCAGTTAAGGCATAACTTAGTGGATTATCCTTGGATGGTCATAGGGGATTTCAACTGTGTGCGTAGCCAGGAGGAGAAGGTAGGTGGCAAAAGTGTCAAGCGGCAACCAACTGCGGATTTTAACAATTGTCTAAACGCTTGTGCCTTGTCCGATTTGAAGTCCAAAGGGTATTTGCTTTCCTGGAGCAATAGAAGTTCATCTTCAAGAAGAATTGCATGCAAGCTCGATAGATCTCTTGTGAACAAGGGTTGGATGACTGAATTCTCATCTTCGGAAGTGGAGTTTTTAAATCCTGGAATTTCTGATCATTGTCCGATGGTAGTAACTTTTTATCCGGATATCCAAGGGGGGGCAAGACCGTTTAGATTTTTCAATCATTGGTCTACTCATGAGAAGTTTATTCCTTTGGTAGCTGAAGCATGGAAACACCAATTTGAAGGTCACCCAATGTTCCGTGTTGTAAAAAAGCTTCAGATGGTGAAAGCATCTCTCAAGGCTTGGAGTAGAAAAGAGGATTTCGTTAATATCTCGGGTAAAGTCGCTCAGCTTAGAGACGATTTAGCAGATATTCAGAGGAGATGTTATGTGTCTACACCGGCTGAGGATGATGTAGTCAAAGAGAGATCACTAAGAGCTGAATTGATGAAGGCTACCAGAATTGAAGAATCACAACTGAAGCAAAAGTCCAGGATATCTTGGCTACAGGAGGGGGATAAAAACACGTGGTTCTTTCATAACCATGTGATCTCTAGAAGGGCTACAAATAAAATTCTCAGTATCACTCAAGAGGATGATAGTATCATTTCAGATCAAAAGGGTATTAGTAGAGCCTTTGTGGACCATTTCTCGAATATTATGGGTAGAGATGACCCAATTGACTTGCAGAATTTCCCGTGTCTTCCTAGAAAGTTATCAGAGGAGCATGTTAGAAGTGTTATGGAGGAGGTTACAGCTGAGGAAATAAAGGTCACCTTATTCTCTTTAAAGGAGGATAAAGCTCCTGGACCAGATGGATTCACGGCTGCTTTCTTTAAGAAAGCTTGGGCAATTGTAGGGTCGGATGTGATAGAAAGGATGGTAAATTACTGAAGCAAGTTAATTCCACTACCATTACTCTTGTCCCCAAGTGCCTTAATCCAGCTAAGGTATCTGACTTCAGACCCATTTCTTGTGTGAATACTCTTTATAAGTGTATTTCGAAAATCATTGCTAACAGATTCAAGATAATCATTGGTGATATTGTTGGAGAATACCAAGCTGCTTTTATTCCGGGAAGGTCGATTGCTGATAATATTCTGTTAACCCATGAGCTACTTCATAGCAATCATCTAAACAAAGGCATGCCGAGATGTGCTATTAAGGTTGATATTAGCAAAGCTTATGATTCAGTATCGTGGAAATGTGTAAGGAAAACGCTCTCTGTGCTTGGTTTTCCGCATAAGTTCATTGCGTGGGTGATGGAATGCATATCGACTACATCGTACTCGATAATGATTAATGGCGGTATGAATGGTTTCTTCAAAGGTGCTAAGGGCTTGAGACAAGGTGACCCTATGTCCCCATATATCTTTCTTCTCATCATGGAAATGTTTAATGCTATTCTTCAAGAGAGCACTATCAAACCAGCTTTCAAGTTCTTCCCCAAGTGCTCCAAGTTGAACATCAAATTGGTAAGTTTTGCGGATGATTTGATAATCTTTTCTGCTGGTGATGAAGGTTCTATTGAATGTTGTATGGAAGCATTGCAGAAACTCCATATCACTTCAGGTCTCAAAGTAAACAATGACAAAACTACCATGCTCCTGGCCGGTATGGATGATAGTATGAAGAGTTGTCTAAGTGCTAGATTTGGGTTGAAGCTTGGAACTCTTCCTATTAAGTACTTGGGGCTGCCGCTACTGTCTTCTAAGCTAACCCCAAGGGACTGTGAGCCATTGGTGTCTCGCATAAAAATGAGAATCCAATCTTGGAAGAACAGCAACCTATCTTATGCGGGAAGGCTCACACTCATAAACTCGGTTCTATTCTCCATTGCAGTATACTGGCTTTCAATATTCGTCATTCCCAAATGTGTTTCCAATGAGATTCAAAAGGAGTGCCGTCACTTTTTGTGGGCTGGGCAGAACTCATCAAAAAAGGTATGCTCTATAGCTTGGAATGTTATTTGTGCACCAAAAGACCAAGGTGGCCTTGGGGTAAAAAGTTTGCATATCTGGAACAAGGCGGCCATTCTAAAGTATATATGGGCAATTGTCAACAAGTCACAATCACTTTGGGTGAAATGGACTCGAAGCTACCTCATAAGAGACAGGAATTTTTGGGCAATACAATGCCCATCAAGGTGTACATGGATCTGGAGGAAGATTTTAAAAGCTAGATGCCATGCTGTAGACATTCTGAAGGCTAGAGTTTACAATGGTGTCGACACCTCGCTTTGGTATGATAATTGGCATCCTGATGGTCCAATTGTCCCAAGGTATGGGCATCGAATTGTTTATGATTCAGGCCTACATATTTCAGCACCGGTGAGTAGTATTATTGAGCATAATGAGTGGTCGGTTCCCCCAGCTGTCACCATAGAGCTCATGGAGGTATGGAGCAAATTATGTTTACTACCAAAACCTGATGACTCAAGGGAGGATAGGGTGGTATGGACAGCGTCTAAATCAGGTGTGTTTGACATTGCGAGTACTTACAACTACATGCTTCCATCACTTCACCGGGTTCCATGGAAGAAGGTAGTGTGGTTTCCGTTGAACATTCCGCGGCATGCTATGATTTTATGGATGGCAATTAATAACGGCCTACTCACACTTGAAAAACTTCAGAAGTGGGGCGTGGTCTCCCAATCATCATGTGTGTTGTGTAGACGTGCTAATGAATCTCTTCACCATCTTTTCTTCATATGTAGTTACAGTTGGCAGGTGTGGAAAAGTATGCTCCAAACAAATTGCAAGCGTAGAACCAATCGAAGATGGACCAGGTTGATCGAGTGGATGGGAAGAAGAAGTTCTAAAGCAAATCCAATCAATACCATCTTGAAGTTATCATTGGCAGCATCGGTATATCACATTTGGAGGGAAAGGAACAGGAGGTGCTTCAAGAATAGTTACTTGCCAGCTCAAGAGGTGAGTAATCATATTCGATTTGATGTCCAAGCAAGGTTGTCCAACTCCAGGTTCACAATCAAGGATACGGACCACAATAGGAAGGTCATTGAAAATTGGGGTCTCACATCATCGTTTCAATTCTCTGGGCTATAGCATCTTGTATATCTCTTTAATGTATTGTAGGTTTATGAGAAGGTGGGGTTTTTAGCCTAGAATAGGGGTCCTGCTGTATCCCGTGGGTAAGAGGTGGTTTCTATGGTTACCTTAGTATGTACAGGGTATCCGTGGTGTTGTCTGAGCCTATTGTAATTATTTTTCTCTATTAATATACTTTGGACTTAACTTCCAAAAAAAAAAAACTCTCTAATTGAAAGAAGATTGAGAAATAATATCTTGTCAGTTACTACGGAAGATGGTGAAAAGATTACCGACCAAGAGGGAATTAAAGCGCAGTTTATTAATTGGCATAAGAACTTACTGTGCAGGGTATGCAAATGGTGAAGTCTCAAATGGGGAAAGTTCCTGTCTGGATCAAACTCTATAAAGTACCAATGGAATATTGGTCTTCTCTTGGGCTTAGCTATATTGCAAGTGGTGTTGGTCGACCACTTTGGCTTGATGAACCTACTGAAAAAAGACTAAAGTTACAGTATGCGCGTGTGTGTGTTGAAGTTGATACTGAATGCACCTTCCCGGCAACCATACTCTTGAGTACCCAAGAGGAAGAGCTGGAAATTGAAGTGGAATACAATTGGAAGCCCCAAAAATGTACAGCTTGTAAGATATTTGGCCACTCCGATGCCAAATGTCCTAAATTTTCTCGGATGTGGGTGCCTACAGGCAGAATTGTGCAAGGCGTTGATAATCACAGGGATAAAGGCAACACAATGAATGATGGTCATGTGGACAGCCAGGAACCAAGTCACCAAACCGGTGAGGTCATATCTGAACCTAAGGAGCGATGGGGAATTGGTAACCATAAAGGGCAAGAAAGCAGGAGTGCTGATGTGGGTGAGCCGAGTAGAGTGAATGAACAACAGAATTGTATTGTTGACACTCAAGCAGCCCAACAAGGTACTGATGGAGAAGAAATTACTAATGTTATTGAGGAAAGAAACACGTTTATGTCGAAGCCTACTGAGAATATCGAAATTTCGCCGAATCGGTTTGATCCAACAAGTGCATGGGATCAATCAAAGCTGGTCTGCAAGTTCTTCCTCTAAGAAGAAGCATAAGAGAAAGAAGAAGTTGTTAGTTGATGAAATTGCAATGAAACATGCAAAAAACATGTTTCATTGTCTTAGGTGTTGGCCTAGTGGTCAAGGCTTGGGGCTTGGGGGTTTGCTCCCTCCAAGGTCTTAAGTTCAAAACCTCTTAGGTGTTACCAATCCTTTGGGGCTACCTACATAAGGTCTATGGGCTTTAGACTTAACTGGGCCATGTGGGTTGTAGGGTCTTGCATGGGCCCTCAGGGATTAGTCGGTTGAGCGTAAGCGGGCCCGGATACCCTGAGTTCCAAAAAAAAAAAAAAAACATGCAAAAAACAGTACAAGGATTGTGGACTCAGTTTTGAGCAAGGGGGAGATGCAGCCACCTTCTAATCCATGATAAACATAGCTATGTGGAACATTAGGGGACTTAATAGCCCTGAGAAGCAGCTTGAAATTAGAAATCTTATGGCTTCAAAGAAGTTGAGTATGATGGCTATAGTTGAAACAAAGGTGAGACAGGTTAATGCTCAAGTTGTTAAGAATTTGATCTCTCCCCATTGGGAGTTCATCTCTAATTATGATTGTGCTCTTAAAGGCCGTATTTGGATAATCTATAACCCCCTTGATATTAAAATTAATAAGGTGGATAGTAGCAACCAGCACATTCACTGTTCGGCGGAATTCACTAGCATACACAAGAGCTGTTTTTTGACTGTTATCTATGGGTCGAATGAGGCTTTGGAGAGGCGTCTGCTATGGAGGCATTTAATCCTAGCTTCTTCGACACAACCTTGGCTAGTTATTGGGGATTTCAATTGTGTTCGAGCCTCAGATGAAAAGTATGGGGGTAAGGGTATCAATCAAAGGGTTATCGATGAGTTTAATCAATGCATTGATGCTTGTGGTTTAGTCGAGCTTAAAGCTAAAGGGTTTTCTCATATATGGTGCAACCGTAGTGAAGGTCACAACAGAATCTCTTGTAGGTTGGATAGAGCTCTTGTTAATTTGCCTTGGCTCAATAGCCTAAGCCCTTCGGAAGTGGAGGTACTTAATCCTGGGATTTCGGATCACTCCCCTCTATTGGTTTCAATCTTCCACCAACATCAGCAAGGTAAGAAGCCCTTTAGGTTTTTTAATTTTTGGACTAGCCACCCGGATTTCCTTCGCCTTGTTGCAAATGCGTGGGTAGTGGAAGTGGTTGGTTCCCCAATGTTCAGAGTAACAAAGAAACTCCAGGTTGTCAAGGCAAAGCTCAAGGAGTGGATTAAGCAACTGAAATTTGCAGATATTTCTATGCGGGTCCGTGAACTCAGGACACAACTTGCTGATGTACAGGTGAGGCTACATGATGATCCCCAAAGCCACATACTGTTTCAACAAGAAAGTAACCTGAGACACCAGTTATCCGTTAGTCTTCAGTATGAGGAATCCTAGCTCAGACAGAAATCAAGAGTCCAATGGCTGGCGGAGGGAGATAGAAATTCAACATTTTTCCATAACTCCTTGGTCTCGAGAAGCGCAACGAATACAATCTCCTGCATCATGGATGATGAAGGTACAAAACTGGTTGATCCGATTGAAGTATCTACCCATATTGTGCAATATTTCCAGGGCATGTTAGGTACGGGTTCCATGGACAGCTCATTGACTATGCCTTCATTCCATTCTCGGGTATCTGATGACCAAGGTAGAGACTTGATGGCAGAGGTAACCGGTGAAGAGGTCAAAACCACTCTCTTCTCCTTGAAGAATGAAAAAGGTCCAGGGCCGGACGGGTTTACTCCAGCGTTTTTCAAGGCAGGTTGGGACATCGTGGGGAGTGAGGTAGTGGAAGCAATTCTAAGTTTTTTTAAAGATGGGAAACTGCTGAAACAATGGAACACTTCGGCCATCACACTTGTGCCTAAATGCCACAATCCAAGTAAGGTATCTGAGTTTAGACCAATCTCGTGTGTCAATACACTGTACAAATGTATCTCCAAAATTATAGCCAATCGGCTTAAACGGGTTGTTGGTGAACTTGTGGGTGATTATCAATCTGCCTTCATTCCTGGAAGAGGTAGTGTAGAGAATGTGCTCCTTACACACGAATTGCTTCATAACTACCACTTGGATGGGTCTCACAGCAAGTGTGCTCTTAAGGTTGACCTTCGCAAGGCCTATGATTCGGTCTCATGGGGTAGCATTAAAGCAATGCTCAATGGAATGGGATTTCCAGATGCTTTTTCTACTTGGATTATGGAGTGTATCTCCACTCCAGCATATTCGATTATGCTTAATGGCAGCCTTGTGGGGTTCTTTAAAGGAGCAAAGGGGTTGCGGCAAGGGGACCCCATATCGCCCTACTTGTTTGTGATGATGATGGAGGTTTTCAACAGGGTGCTGCTGCAGAATACATGCCAAGGATTTAAGCATCATTTTAAATGTGAAGCAATTGGGCTTAAGCTCTTGTGTTTTGCTGATGATCTCTTTATGTTCTCCGCAGCTGATAAGGCCTCCTTGGATTGTATAGTGAGAGCACTTGATGATTTTCATAACTTGACAGGTTTGGAAGTAAACAAACAAAAAAGCTTGATGTTTCTAAGTGGTGTCAGTGATTACCAGCAGAGAGAGTTGAGTATGCACATGGGGTTTTCTCTTGCGAAGCTGCCGGTGAAGTACCTTGGCTTGCCTCTTCTTACCTCCAAGCTTTCATGGAGAGATTGTGAGCCATTGATCAACCGAGTTAAGGCAAGAACTCAATCGTGGAAAGGAAGGTGTCTCTCCTATGCAGGTAGACTCCTTCTTATTAAAGCAGTTCTCTTCTCTATTAAGGTTCATTGGTTGTCCACATTTATCATCCCCAAAGGTGTGATTAATGAGTTGGAAAAGATATGTAGAAGGTTTCTTTGGACAGGGCCACAGCTTAAGCATAAAATGAACCCAATAAGCTGGGATATTGTTCGCATGCCACGGAAGGAGGGGGGTCTTGGGCTGTTCAATTTATGCACATGGAACAAAGCTGCTATAATGAAGCATACATGGAGACTTCTGGTTTCACATGAGTCTTTGTGGGTTCGGTGGGTGCACAAATTCCTCATAAAGGATCGTAACTTCTGGACTCTTAACATCCCAACAAACTGTTCTTGGGCTTGGAGGAAGATTCTTAGAACAAGACAAGTAATGATCCAACTGGTTAAGAAGAAGATCCGTAATGGAAAGCTTACATCCTTGTGGTATGATAATTGGCACCCGGATGGACCGTTGTACACTGTATATGGGCAGCGACTGATCTATGATTCAGGCCTTTAAAGTCAAGCAAAGGTGAGTAATATAATCACAGATGATGATTGGGACCCTCCCATTGCTGCGTCTCCGGACTTACTTGAGGTTTGGGCCAAACTTGATCACCTACCAAAGCCAGTTCCTGATGGGGAGGATGTTATGACTTGGGTGCCTTCAAAATCAGGTATGTTTGAAATAAAAAGTGCCTACCAAAGCCTTCACAATCAACGATCTCCAGTGTTTTGGCATGATCTGGTATGGTTTCCAAATCACATTCCCAAACATGCCTTCAGCATGTGGTTAGCTATTAATCAAAGACTTCTTACTCGTGATCGATTGCGTAAGTTGGGAATTGTTTAACAAGCTACTTGTGTGCTTTGTCAGCAAAGTGATGAGTCGCACACACACTTATTCTTTGAGTGTGAGTATGCTAAGCACATATGGAATGCTATTCTTCATCTTAATTGTTTGAATAGGTCAAGCCGAACATGGATGGACGTAATTCAGTGGGCAGCATCAATTCAAGTGGGGCATGCCAAAGCCCGAGCGTTATTCAAGTTGTCCCTAGCAGCTATGGTGTACCATATATGGAGGGAAAGGAATAGACGGATATTCAAGAATAGCTATATGCCATGGCAAGTTGTGAAGGCAAGGGCAATTTCGGATGTATGTGTAAAAGCAAATATGGAGAGGGTAAGTATACCGGATTCACCTATCCATAGGCAACTCGTCAGCAATTGGAATTTACAATGGGAGCTTCTACGTTAGGCAGCTATCCCCACATTCTTGGTGGTAGAGTGCTTTAGTTATTGTACTTTGGCTACTAGTGTAGGCTTTGTTAGCCCTTGTATGGGTTCTTTTGTTGTTCTCATCTTGTATCTTTCATCATTGTAAATATCTTTTTATTAATATCACTTGGACTTACCTTCCAAAAAAAAAAAACTTACTGTGCAGGGAAAGGGGTGATGAGAATGTTCAAATCCCACATTTTAGGAGGCAGTTATCCATGGAACAGTGGGAGAGTTTAAATAAGGAAGTAATGACTAAAGAAATCAGAGAGACCATTTTTTTTTTTTTTTTTGGAAAATAAGAAAGTTTCCATTAAGAAGAAAAAGCAACAGAAAAGCATGTACAAGCAAGGAGTGGGCATACCCACCAGACAAACCAAGGATCAATCAGCACCTTACTAGAGAAGCATGATACAATCAAGCCAACAAAAGAAGACAAAACCCAACATTAAATGAAGTTACAATTAAGATCCCAATTCAAGGCGATCTACCTATGGAAAGCATTGTCCCTGAGAACAAACTAGCGACCAGCAAGTCTGTATGAAATGTCCTGTATGATAAACTTACACACCTCTTCATTAGGCAAGGCCGAGTTCTTGAAGACTCTACGATTCCTCTCACACCATATGTGGTACACATCAGCAGACAAAAAGAGCCTTCTTAGGAGGTGAATAGTGGATTTGGTGCACCATGAGGTACCGGCCTCAACAATGAGATTCCACGAGGGGATGGGATAAGAGGTGTTAAGTCCATTCTTGTTCAAGAGATATCTCCAAATGTGAGAACTGTAGTCACATTGGAAAAAAAGGTGGGAAATTGATTCATTACCTTTACGGCATAGCACACACACCGCATTTTGAATGGTACCCCATGTTAGCATCTGATTTTTGCACCCCCAAAATAAAGAAAAATGAAAAGTCAAACTAAAAGTCAAAACCCGAGGGGGTCAAAAATTGACTTTTTGATTCAAGTAAATTTGGCTATCAAACTTCATCTCATTGAAAAGAGCATTTCGATACGATTCCAACGCAACTGGATTTGCTGGAATCGGAGTCCAGATGAAAAAGATATGAGCTGGTCAAACTTTTGGGAAGCGAAAAGTTGACCTTTTGCTCGACCCCAATTCAACTGCCAAACTTAATCCCAATGGATAGGTGGTTCCGAGCCGGTTCCAACGACACTAAATTTGATGAAATCGGACACCGGACGAAGAAGTTATGAGCAGTTGAAGTTTCAAAAAAACTGCCCATATGGCAAAAAGGCAGCAAAAATGGAATAAACCAGTAAAATAAATAATATAAATGTGTTTAATAATATTTTAATAAAAGGAATCTCGCTTTTCAATAAAATAATCAAAGAAATCGGACGAAATCTTGCAAAAAACCAAATTGAATAAAGGTTTGAAATCCAAACATTTTAAAAACGTGCTGGACCGTATTTCAATTACGGGCAAGGCATGGAAATACGGGCAAGCTTCTGGAAGAAGACACGTGTCGTTGTACGGCGGGACACGCGTCCCGTACGGCCGATTCTGCGAGATTTACAAATGTGCGTTTTTCGCCCGTATTTGAATTTCGGGCAAGGCACGCCCGTACTTGAAGTACGAGCAAGGCATGCCCGTATTTCAAATACGGGCACGAAAAATTTGCCTATAAATAGAGAGGCCACCCCCCTCATTTCAACAAACCCTCTCCTCTGGCCATAACCCCTGCCCTCCTGAAGCTACCCATGGCCGAACCCTGCCACCATGCCACCACTCCACCACCCTAAACCTTTTTAACGCCCAAATTGCCCCTATGTCCCAAAACCATGCCCAAACACCCAAAACCTTGCCTAAATTTTGACCTTTCATCTTCTTGGATTGAAGAACCTAACCAAACCCTTTCCATTCCATTTTAAGAATTCCCGGAGGACGCGGAAGTGCTGCCGGATTTGTCGGAGAAATCATCACTAGCATTGCAAGTATATTACATTTTCTAATATGATCAAAGTTATCATTTCAAGCTTTCTCCACCTTCCTTTGATTATTTCGTTTTGATATCACTAACCTGGTTGTTGCTGATAGCATTAAGTCAAGTTCTAAAAAGGTGGTCATAAGCCAAAAAGGAAAGAAAAAAAAAAGGAAGTGTTCTAAGAACACTTTTATTGACTTGAGATATATGTTTTTAGCATGGAAGGAGTGGACTTCTTTAAAGAAGATTCCTAAGCCCTGTAAATTCCTCTCTTTTCCCCTGGAAACCGGCTATGAACAATCAAAGGGAAAGGTGATCTCCTCCAAGAACTAAAAAGAAAAGAATAGAATGGTCATTTGAGCCAAATGAGGCAAATGAAGCCCCTGGAAGAACCTGCAATCCTTTCTGAAGCTGCCAGAATACCTGAGAAGGCCACGGAACGGATTCCGAGAAGAATCGGCGCCAAAAATGCAAAACTAGAGGTGCCCGTAAACTTAGAGCGGTCCGAGCTGGACCGTGTTTACTTCACGGGCAAGGCGGAACCGGATTTCATTTACGGGCAGCGACAGATATAAAAATAATGTAAAAAAAAAACTTAATTTTCGGTCCGGTTGGACTTGATCCGGCCTGAACCGGCCCCTTTAACAATTTGGGCTATCTTAAGCCTATTTTTTGGACCATGGGCCCATATGGGCCCACCAAGACCTCCTTTTGGCCCACATGAGTGGTCCACCTTAGACCGGCCCAAACCAAGCCTGTTTTCAATAAACAGGCCCAGGCCCTTTGACCCTTGGCTAATGGGCCAAATCCAAGCCCACTAAGCCCATTGCATGTATAAATAGTTTAAATAAATAACCAAATGGGTTACCGAATAACCCAACTAGACCCAAGGCCCAACCATGGCAACCCACGGGTCTTCCAACGGGACCCGGATTCGACCCACTTCACTTAAATAAATAAAAAGATAAAATCAAATAAAAAAGGGACCCACACCTCCAGAGGGCCCCGCCAGACCTAACAAGGTAGCATGTTGGTCTAGGGAAAGGGTGAAATTGACTCAAAAACCAGGGAGACTCGAGGGACCTGTCGAACCGACGGGGTGGGCCGGGGTGTCTTAGGGCTTCCCCGGACGTAACCGAGGACTTAGCTAAAACTCTGAAAAGCCGTAGACCAGACTTAGACCCGATTAGGGCAAAATCGTGTCTGCCTGCACTCTCAGGCAGTGGCGACTCCGAAAGTCCCGAGGCATGCACTGAAGGTGCGCCCGGTGTGCGATCTAGGATCCAGGTTTTAGGAGCGCACAGCTTGGTGACTCTGCTGGGGATCCCTCAACCCAGCTGGACCCTGGTTATCAAATGAGTCAACTTAGGTGGATATAAGCAGATTTAGGAAGTACTTCTTGTCCAACCTTAGTGGTTTATGGAACTTATGCAATTACATGGTATTGGGGGATCCTGTCACAAGGACGAGATAATTGCCTAAGGAAAGTGGAATTTAAGCGGTTCCCTGTGACCCTCGACTTACCTGGGGATCCACCCAAACATTGTATTGCATACTGTTCTGTATTCTCACTATAAGAGTGACATTAAGGAACCCTTAATCAGCCCATTATCCGAGAATCACCCGATCAGACACAGCACTTGGCTCCACTGCACATACAAGCACCTCACTACACTGTGAATGAATTTTTTAACTGCATGGGGTGACATGCATGAGGGAGTCTGCATGGATGATCCGAACTGAATGCTGTCTGCACCATGTGAATGCTCTTCTTAACCAAAACCTAGATCTCTCTAGCAGCCACCCTTCTTCAATCGAGAAACTTACTTTTGGGATGGTATTAGCCCTACGCTCCCGTGGCTTGCCGGGGAAAGCAGGGTAAACCCATCTCCCCAGGTTTCTAGATTCTTCAAGCGCCATTGGTTTCTTGCCATGGAACGCGAAGGGTCTAGTACTTGGCTCAGACCCTTGAAGGCAGGTGCCTTGGGCTGGGTATCCTTCCCCACCTATTACTTCTGATAAACCCTGATGTGAGCATGAACATGAATGAACAAATAGGGGTAAAACCAATCTGGGGCATTAACCCCCGCCTTTGTTGGTATTAACCCTAATTTAAGGAAATTAACTCGATTTAATCCGCGCATCCAAGTTGGTCTTGGTTCAGTCGAAAGCCGGCCAAATCAGATAGAAATGGGTCAGAACAAAGGCAGAAAAACCCTAGAGATAGGATTCCGGCCCACCTGCCGAATGGCAAATTTGTACCCTCCTTTTGGGTTCTCAACAACCCAAAGGGTTGGCCTAGTGGTCAAGGCTTGGGGCTTGGGGGTTTGCTCCCTCCAAGGTCTCAAGTTCAAAACCTCTTAGGTGTTACCAATCCTTTGGGTCTACCTACATAAGGTCTATGGGCTTTAGACTTAACTGGGCCATGTGGGTTGTAGGGTCTTGCATGGGCCCTCAGGGATTAGTCGGTTGAGCGTAAGCGGGCCCGGATACCCTGAGTTCCAAAAAAAAAAAAAAAAAACAACCCTAAAGGTGATTCTCTTTCCAGATTTATTTTTGTAAATTTTGCCCTCGAAGGCAAGTTGTAAATATTGTTTTCAGTCCGACACTAGGGGCAGATGAAAGAGCAGATGAAAGAACAGATGAAAGAAAAGGCCGGCTAAGACCTGAATCTGTTTTCCAAATATTTAAAGGACATAACCCTTAAAACCCCATAACTTGAGTGCTTGGATTTGATTTCTGCATAAACTGCTTAGGCATTGATTTAATTTTTGCATATCCTGTTGCATGCCTTAGACTAATTTAGAGTTTTTGGTGGAAAACCCTAAATTGACTTGGAATTTCAATCGGATAGTCGGCATGGCATCTTCATCCTCGACTGAGAGAGCTCGCTTCCCTAGGATAGAGAAGTGTGCCTTTGATACCCCTTGGATCCGTTCTTGGACAAGGCAATTGCAAGGAGATGAACAAATTAAATGGGAACAGAAATACCACATGGGACAAACTCTGTCCCTATTAAATGTGCCCATTAATTGGGACATGATTCAGGCGGCCCTACCTTTCTGGGATCCCCAACTTTCACTCTTTAGGTTTAGGACTAATGAGCTGACTCCCGCAATTGAGGAATTCGAACTATTCCTTCGATTCCGTGACCATGGAGAACCAGCCAGGCCAAACCTCAAAGATAGCTACAAGAATGAAGCTTGTACTTTCTTTGGCCTACCCAGAGGAGAATTCCAGACTTTAGGAGGTGACCAAGCATTCACGTGGGTCTCTAAAACCTTCCTTGCTGAAAAGATAAGGGACAAAAAGCAGGAAAGACCCCGTGTTTGGTGGGACACCTTCACCCCCGTGGTTCTGTCACAGCTCTTCTTTCCTACTGGGGGAGACACCATTAATTTGGCCCTCATGGAAATTGTAGACCAACTCCAGGTGAAATTCCAAATTGCACCACTAATCCTCGCTCAGCTATATCATGCCTTGACCATGACTAAGAGCGGAACTAGGAGGTTTCAGGGATGCGCTCCTCTCCTACACATTTGGCTCCAAGATCACCTGATGGTTGCTGAACCTATTAGCCCACGTTATGGGTACGTCCGTGACAATATCACATTGATGGCCCGAAGAGAGATTAGACCAGACTTACCCTCCAGAGAAGACTGGTTTGACCACTTTCTCCAACTGAAAGGAGAAACGGATATAAAATGGGGAGGCACATTTGACCAAACATATACTCTCGTCATAGCTTTCAGAAAAAGACATTGCCTAGCCTTGATAGGCTTGACTCATGCCATGCCATACTATCCGGTTCGAATTCTGAGACAGTTTGGGAAGTCTCAGGGAATACCGATCAAGGATGAGGCGGAAGGTTTAACTGGCCCACTTACATGGGAATTGAAGAAAAAATTGGTGAAGGAATGGCAACATGTGCACATACTCCAAGAGGACATTTTCACTGCATCCGACGTTCGTAATTACGAACAATGGATTGCTCGAGAAATTGGCCTAGACAGCCCGCCTCCTCTCCATATCGTCACCTCTGACGATATCCCAGTTCCGCCCCCTGACACATACAGGGATAGGGTGGCTGAACTGCGGGAATCTCATTCTCGAATCCACCGTGCATACGTGGATTCCAAGCGTAAAAACAAGCAGGCCAATGAGGCCCTTCAACAGCAGCTTGACACCATGCGCAGGCGCGCAAAAGAGGACCGACGTCTGTGGAATAAACTTCTGCGTGCCTTGAAAAGGCGAGACGTGTCCTCTCATTATGATGATGACCGACCTAGCTAGACTCTGGGTTTGTTTGTTTGTTTTTAATCATGTAATTGCTTGTTCTGAATTTTGGCATTGCACTTCTTTTTTCCATGAAGAATTTTGTGCTAGATTTAATAAAGCCAATTAAAACATCCTCAAATTCCTTTTTCAAACAATCTGGCCCCAATCCATCAACTTCAAAACTTTCAGGCGATCTGAATAAAGAACTCGCCAAATTTTTTTAATCTCTGAACCCATGGGTTCTGAATAAAGAACACCCAATTCCTACCCAATTTTCAAATCTTCAATTTCAAATTTAAGTCTTAAAAGGTTCTGAATAAAGAACACCCAATTCAAAATGTTCAGGCGATCTGAGTAAAAAACTCGCCAAATTGTTTGAATCTTTAAACTAAAGGGTTCTAAATAAAGAACACCCCATTTTTTTTACCAACTTTAAAACTTTCAGGATAAAGAACTTGCCAAAAGAATTCTTAAACCCAAGGGGTTCTGAGTAAAGAACACCGCATCCTTATCAACTCTAAAACTTTCAGGCAATCTGAATAAAGAACTTGCCCAAGGGGTTCTGAGTAAAGAACACCCCATCCTTATCAACTCTCAAACTTTCAAGTTTAAGTCTTAAAACCCCAGGGTTCTAAATAAAGAACACCCAATCCCTTGAGCTCAGATCACACCCGTCTGATTTAAAAAGATCACACGGTCAGCCTTGGGGCACTGATGCCACTAGTGTTTAAACCAGAAAATTGGCAGAGGATCGTCCTGGCATAGCATACCCCGTTGTGCGGAACCAAGGTCAAGCAACTAAGCTAACAACTAAGGTACGCTCGGGTATCCCTAGCCGAACTCTTAGGGCACTAAAGCCACTGGTAATTAAACCAGAACAAATCAGTCTAAATAGGGTTCCCTTTCCCAGCCGCTTGGCTAAAACAGATCAATCTAAATAGGGTTCCCTTTCCCAGCCGCTTGGCTAAAACAGATCAGTCTAAACCGGGTTCTCTTTCCCAGCCGTTCGGCTAAAATAGATCAAGCTTAGGAGTCCCTACCGTTTTCAAAATAATTCAAACAAATTAATCCTTGATCCTTCTTTACAGTCAGAATACATCAATAATCATGCATATAAGTTGCACTAATATCCGCTGGTTGCCCTTCCCAGGTACCAAAATTGCTTCTCGAAGCCCTTACTTGTTAAGATCCAGAAGAAGACTTGAGATGGAGCAGCCAATGGAACAGACCTCGTCAGGACAGGAACAGGCAGAGTCCAGCCAGACACAAACAGTGACTGATCTACAACAGAGGATTGACAGTATGGGGACTATTATTCAAGAGTTAATGGCAGAATTAAGAGAACTCAGGATGGCTCCCCCAGCTGCACCAGTGACCCTGCAGCAACCAATTGCTCCACCGCAGATGGATGCTCCACCACCATACCCTGTGTACCCAGCTCCGTTGGTACCACCTCCACCTCCTCAAGCCGTGCCTCTTCCACAAATTATTGCACCTGCCCAACTAGGGCAAGAAGAGGAAGATTGGTATAGAACATAGCAGGCCCAGTTTGTTGAAAAGATGGCAGCCACCAAGGCAGAGGTAGATGCTTTGCGTGAAGAACTGAAAAGCCTACGACCCAGTGCGGTCCCCATGGAGGCTACTTTAGACAGCCTCTGCTTCTTCTCCGATGTTCAACTTCCACCAAAATTCAAGTGCCCTGACTTGCATCAGTTTGATGGCACCGGATGCCCGTTAAACCACCTCAGGTCATACTCTGGAGATATGTGTCAATATGCCAAAGAAGAAAAAATTATGATACAGTTCTTTCAGAGGTCACTGACAGGAGCAGCATACAACTGGTTTTTGGGTTTGGATAAGACTAAGATCAAGAGTTGGAATGATTTAGCTGCCAAGTTCATCCAGCAATACCGATTGAACAGTCAAATAGTTCAGACCAGGGCAGAGTTACAAAGGCTCTCCAAGAAGAATCAAGAGTCAGTACGAGAATATGCCAAGAGATGGAAAGAATTGGCAACCCTAGTCCAACCCCCACTACTTGAACAGGAGATGACCTCGTTCATTGCATCACTTGGACAGCCATTCTTTTCCCTGCTACTAGGGCAAAGTACTTCCAATTTCAATGACCTGATTCTGACCGCAGACAGAATTGAAGACACGGTCAGGGCTGGAAAGATAGATGGCAGTGGCCAGGGCCCTACACAGAGAAGGGCAGCAGTCGGACAGAATAGTAGAAGCCAGGGGCAAGAGTCCAGAAGGCAGGAAGCCCAGGCTGTTAATTATGTACAGCCGACACAGCCCTATAACATTGCCCAGAGGAACGAAAGTCAGGGGAAGCCTTTGAGAAGGACGAGAGAAGAGGCAGAGGCAAGGATGAAGAGGGTATTTACCCCGCTGCCTTATGCACCTGCAGAACTATTGGCTACACTGCTGAAGAAGGGGTATCTTCAAATCAAGCCTCCCAACCCCAAAATGATCAACTCACGAAGTTATAATACAGTAGAGAGGTGTGAGTACCATTCTGGAGCTCCCGGGCATTCCACTAATCGATGCTGGGATTTGAGGCATGATATACAGGATCTGATAGACAGTAAAAAGATCTCTGTAGATCCCCCAGCACCAGCAGCACCTACTCCTCTTACTGGTACAACCACTAACCCCCTCCCAGACCATAATAAGGCTTCTGGTAGCGGAACAGTACATCAAATCACCAGTGATCAAGGCAATAAACTACAGGTTGACCCGTCCTCACTAATTGGACGACCGGGGCAAGTTGTCAGGATTCATCTCCAAGAAGGGGTAATTTATCAACAGATACATGTTATTAATGAAGAGGAGAATGAAGAAACCTTCATGGGGTTCCCTCTGGTGCATTTCAACTTTCCCGAACCAGAGCCTTTCTATCCTCCACCTGTCCCAAACTCACCCCCATTGAACATCTTCGACATGATGAACCCATTCAATGAGCCTGTGGACTTCCTACTGGAACCACCCACCCTCAACTTACCAACTTCACCTTGACCCAACCTACTCTGTTGTGCCTCCACCTTACCAATTCCTACATATGTACCATGATACCATCACTTCCACTGAAAGAGAAGTCAATCGGATCACCCGTTCTGGTCGATACACAAACCCTAACCCTCCACCTACACCAGAGGGAGAAATTAGTGAAGAAAGAACAAGGAAAGAGAAAGGGAAGGATGTGGCCGCTGAAGTGCCACAGACCCATAAGAGGAAAGGGAAGGCACCAGAGGAAGAGATTGAAAAGCTCCACTATAGTGCCTTCACTCCGGAGTATGATCTAGTGCAGCAGTTGAATAAGACACCAGCCCAGATATCCATTATGAGTCTCTTATTAGATTCAGACAAACATAAAGACGTACTTATGAGAATACTAGGTGATACTCATGTGCTTGATGACATCAGCCCTGAGCAACTGGAGACAGTAATGTCTATAATTGCTACGCCAGAAGCAATCTCTTTTTCCTCAGCAGACTTGCCCCCTGAAGGTCGTAATCACACGGAGCCTCTGTTTATCACTGTAAGGTGCTCCGACTTAATAGTGAGACGGGTCATGATAGATAACGGGTCAGCTCTGAATATCTGCCCAGTCAGGACCTTCCACAGTCTGCAGCTGAACACTGACTTGATCAAGCCTAGCTCCAATAATGTCCGCGGGTTTGACAATGCCAAGAAGGATTCCCTTGGGGAAGTTACTCTGGAAGTTACAATTGCTGAGAGGGCCTTCTTCATCACCTTTGAGTTGATGGACATCAATGCCTCCTTTAATTTGTTGATTGGAAGACCTTGGTTACATCAAGCAGGGGCAGTCCCGTCCACCTTACATCGAATGATCCGATTTATCTCAGGAAATCAATTGATCACGGTGCATGCAGAAAATCATAGAGAATTTGAACAAGGAGGGGTACCTGTGGTTGATTATGAGCTGCCCACTTCCCTGAACTTTCAAGCCATAGAAATGGTGCAAGTAAACCGCATCCCTACTCCTCTGCAATCGGACTTGTCCCGCAGAAGGAAAAGGAAAAGCATGTTCGGTGCTGCTGAATGCGCCGACTGGGGCCTCCGAGTAGGAGATGGTTTAGGCAAATACAAGCAAGGCATCAAGTCTGCAATCCAGCCATGTGACAAGTCTGTGGGCTTTGGATTGGGGTTTGTTCCTGAACCTGAAGACTATGCCAGGCTATTTGGCAGGAAAGTTGAACGGAAAAGGGCACGAGCAGAAGGAAGGGACCCACATTGGCCCATCTGTGTACATGGCCAATTATACCATCACTTTACCAATATGGAGAGGGAAGCCGCACAGGCCATATAGAACATAGTCCCCCAGGGATGGGGCGATGAATTCAATGATCCAGCTGAGCAAGCGGAAGCTAATTATCTACAAAAGTTATGGGATGAACCTCCCTTACCCCAGGAGACAATTACAGAAGAGAACTCAGAGGCTCTCAGTGGGATGATGGAAGAACTGTCTGCTCTATTCTCTTGGCAGTCAGTTGACACCGAAAAACCAGCTATCCCAGAAGAGGCGTTTGCCTATCCATCAGATGATGTCAGGGCACCGCCAACTAAGGCTGAAGAAGTAGAGCCGGCTCAGTACATCTACATGATGGAAAGCCAAGACAGTTCAGGAGAACCCACTCCAAGGCAAAGGTCTCCCCCACCTCCCATCTGCATTATACACCCAAGTACCAAGGATGGTCTGGGTCAGATGTTCCAGAATATGCCCCAAGTATGGGACTGCCTACTGAGCTGGCTTATCATGAAACTTATGGTAATTGGGCTCCTGACGAACATTCTTCCAACAGGAGGGATGAATCATCAGAAAAATCTGTAACCAAGGCATTGCCTAAGGTGGAACCACCCAACGAAGTCACTATTTGGGTACCAGGGACTATCATCCACCGTAGGGTATGGATCAGTGTATCATCAGAAGATTCAAGTCAGAATCAACTAAAGAAGGGCACAGCTGATGACCCCATCTGCATCTCTTCTGACAGCTGCATCAGCATGATACAAACCGGGAAGGTGAATGCGGTGACCGCTGTAACCAAGGACAAGCACGCATTGCAGAACTGGAGTTCGACGCCACTTGCCACTCGCAAAGCCGAACTACCACAGGGAGTCTCTTCCACTTCTGAAATTCCCTCTGTAGATATTGCTGCACTTTTTAATAAATGCGTGAAGTCTTTTGATTATTTTTCTGCTTCTGTGAATAATTCTGCAAATAAGCAAACCCAAAATCGCAACCTTAATATCAATCTCGACGCACACCCGAAAAATTCGGAGCACGAGATAGATAATCAGGCTGCCAAAATCAAACAAAAACAAAAAGGTCAAAAAGAACAAAAAGAAATCCAAAGTGTCGAGCATGAATTGGATAGCAACACTTACTCATCACGCCTTATCGCCTTATCTGTTTGTTTTGGTTATGGAGCTGGTTGTTGGCATCATCAGGAAGCATACACAAACCGGGTTTCACTTTCATCCCAGATGTGCTGATTTGAGGTTGGACGTTGTGTGCTTTGCAGATGATATGTTCTTATTTTCCAAAGGGGAGTTACAGTCCATATCCACCTTGATGCAGGCTCTCACGCAAGTGCATGAGATCACAGGATTGGCTTGCAATGAAAACAAAAGCCAGGTATTCTTTAGTGGGGTTCATCGAGATGAGAAAACATCTATCTTACGCGCCTCACGTTTTAGCCAAGGCCAGCTTCCGGTGCGGTATTTGGGTTTGCCACTTGTTACCAAAAAATTGTCTAAGCATGATTGTGAGGAGTTGGTTCTTAAGATAAGAACTAGAATTCAGTCCTGGAAAAGAAATATTTTATCCTATGCTGGACGACTACAGCTAGTCCAATCAGTCTTATTTGCCACACAAGTTCACTGGTTATCTTCTTTCTTGCTTCCCAAGAGTGTGATCAGGCAGATTAACAAGCTATGCTCAGCTTTTCTTTGGGGTGGTGATGACTCAAGGCATAAGATTGAGCTCGTTAGTTGGAGGCAAATCTGCACACCTAAAGAAGTAGGGGGCCTTGGACTCAAGAACATCGAAGCTTGGAACATGGCAGCAACGCTTAAGAAGGTATGGCTTATCATGTCTTCGGCCTCTTCACTATGGGTTCAGTGGGTGCAAAAGTTTCTAATCAAGAACAGAAATTTCTGGTCCTTAAAGCTCCCCAACTCTTGTTCTTGGGCTTGGAGGAAGATCCTCAAAGCTAGACCGCTTGCTCTTCAACTATCAAAACATGTGGTCCATGATGGCAAGTCTACTTGGTTGTGGCAAGACAAATGGTTGCCTTGTGGCCCATTAATCACAAGGTTTGGAAACCGCATTGTTTATGACTCGGGCCTTGGCCGTGATGCACGAGTTGAAGAGATTATTTCTAGCAACGACTGGTGTCTTCCTCCTGCGAGCTCTCATCAATTGATGGAGGCATGGCAGCAACTGGAACATATCCCAAAGCCGGATGCCACTCTCCCTGATACTTTCTTTTGGCTGCCGACTAATGGCAACATGTTCACCATCAAGGATACCTACACGAGCATCTGCCAAATGTCGCCATCACCACCTTCAGTTGTTTCGTGGGACAAGCTTATATGGTTTGCAAGTAACATTCCCAGACATGCGTTTATCACTTGGCTTGCGATCAAGGAACGGCTTCTAACTCAAGATCGATTGTGCCATCTTGGCATCCTTTCCCACTCAAAGTGCATCTTCTGTCAAGGTAACCAAGAATCCATATCACAATTGTTTTTTGAATGTCAATATTGTAAGTATACGTGGGAACAAGTGTTGTGGTTACTTGGGTTTAATCGCACTATCAAGCCTTGGAGGGATGAGGTATGCTGGGCATCCCACAAGTTCAAAGGAAAGACGGTGAAGGCAAACATTAAAAGGGTTGCGTTTGCTACCATCATTTATAACCTATGGCTTGAAAGAAATAGGAGACGTTTCCAAAACGCGTTTTTGCCAAGGGATCTGATCGCCAAGCGCATAAAGGAGGAGGTCTTCCACAAGTTTGCTGGTGAAAACTTGGTCATGCCAGATAGCCCATCTAATAGGGCGTTCATGGAGAGGTGGGGATTTACTGTAAACTTCATTTTGTAGCTTCCTAGCCTCTTTTACATGGGCTAGTCTCCTCTTTGCTTGTTTGTAAGCCTATTGGCTTTGGTGGTTTCCTCCACCTCGTTTTGTACACTCTTTGTATTATCTTTTAATGCATTCTTTCTTACTTTCCAAAAAAAAAAAACACTTACTCATCACAACCCGATGATTCAGAAATTATCCCCAGTGTTCCTTATGAACTTGAGGATAATGATGAATCATGGGAGACCCCACCTGAAATCCAATTTGCCTTAGACAGACATAAAAAGGGTCTCCAGGCTAATATTGAGGAAACTGAACCTATCAACATAGGTGACACAGCACAACCAAGGATTCTTCAAGTTCGTAAAAAGCTGACATTATTACAAAAAGCACAGATAACTGATTTTCTAAAATCCTACACTGATGTGTTTGCATGGTCATATGAGGATATGCCTGGGTTAGACATGGATTTAGTTGTGCATCGGTTACCAATAAGGTTTGAGGCCACACCAGTGAAGCAAAAACTCAGACGCATGAAACCGGAATGGGCCCTGAAGATCAAAGAAGAGGTCACCAAGCAGTTAAAAGCCGGGTTCTTGAAAGTTACAGATTACCCAGAATGGTTAGCAAACATTGTGCCAGTCCCCAAGAAAGATGGAAGGGTCAGGATGTGTGTTGACTACAGAGATCTGAACAAGGCAAGCCCGAAAGATGACTTTCCATTGCCACACATTGATATATTGGTTGATAATACTGCAACTCATTCCATGTTCTCCTTTATGGATGGATTCTTTGGGTATAATCAGATACGAATGGCGCCTGAAGACATGGAAAATACATCCTTCATCACGCACTGGGGCACATACTACTACAAAGTAATGCCATTTGGGTTGAAGAATGCAGGCGCCACATACCAACGGGCAATGACTTTGTTATTCCACAACCTGATGCATAAGGAGATGGAAGTATACGTGGATGACATGATTGCAAAGTCAAAAGAAGAGGAAAGTCATTTAGTGAACCTTGGAAAGGTGTTTGACAGACTCAGGGAATGCAAGCTCAGGCTGAACCCAAATAAGTGTGTATTCGGCGTTACCTCAGGGAAGCTGCTCGGATTCATCGTTGGGAAACGAGGAATTGAGGTTGACCCAGTCAAAGTGAAGGCAATTCTGGAGATGCCTCCCCCATCCACAGGGAAAGAAGTGAGAGGTTTCCTTGGCAGATTACAGTACATCAGTCGGTTCATAGCACAGATGACTCCCGTGTGCGAACCAATATTCAAACTGCTAAAGAAGAATAACCCAGTGGTCTGGAATGAGGATTGCCAAGAAGCGTTTGACAAAATCAAGGCCTATTTAATGAGCCCACCAACTTTGGTTCCCCCTGTACCAGGACGACCTCTAATCATGTATTTGTCAGTCACAGAAACGGCTGCTGGATGTGTTCTAGGACAGCATGATGATACAGGAAGAAATGAACAAGCAATTTATTATCTGAGCAAGAAATTTACCAATTATGAAATAAGATACACATTGCTTGAAAAGACCTGTGGCGCATTGGTATGGGCAGCTCAGAAGCTTCGGCATTATCTTCTCAGTCATACTGTCCTTTTGATCTCAAATACGGATCCCCTAAAGTACATTTTTGAAAAGCCAATCTCCACTAGAAGGATAGCCAAGTGGCAAGTTATCTTATCTCAGTATGACATTGTCTACACCACAAGAAAGGCAATAAAGGGACAAACAGTGGCAGATCACCTGGCAGAACACCCTGTGCCCGATTATCAACCACTTCTCACCGGACTGCCGGATGATGAAATTATGTGTGCCGAGTCAGTAGAAAAGGAAACCGGATGGCAAATGTTCTTTGATGGGGCTGTCAACATCAATGGGAAAGGGATTGGAGTAGTAATCATTTCCCCAGAAGGAGTCCATCATCCAATAGCAGCAAAACTCTTGTTCGATTGCACTAACAACATGGCAGAATACGAAGCATGTGTGTTAGGCTTGCGAGCCACAATCGAAATGAATATCCAAGAGTTGAAAGTTTATGGCGATTCCTGTCTAATCATCTACCAAGTAATGGGGGATTGGAGGACTAAGGACCCAAAATTGGTGCCATATTAGGAACTGATTAAGGAACTGGAAGGACAATTCAAAAACATGACATTTGAGTATATGCCACAAGACAGGAATCAGTTTGCAGATGCCCTGGCAACACTGGCATCTATGGTAACCATCACTGGTGATACTTGGGTACAACCGTTGGAGATAGAAGTGTGGCGTTCTCCTGTTTACTGCTTTCGTGTCGAGAAGAGCACACCAAAAGGGGAACCCTGGTATGCAGACATAATGAGGTACCTGAGAGACAGGATTTTGCCAGAGAATGCCACTGCATCTGAGAGGCGCACGATTCAAAAACTGGCAGGACAGTTCTTCCTCAGTGGAGGTAAGCTATACAAGAAGTCCTACAATGATTCATTGCTGCTATGTGTAACAGAAGAAGAGGCACAACAGCTGGTTGATGAAGTCCATGGGGGACAATGTGGCGCACATATGAACGGGCATATGCTAGCAAGAAAAATCTTGAGAATGGGTTATTACTGGTTGACTATGGAACACGATTGCCACATCCACGTAAGGAAGTGCCGGTTATGCCAAGTTTATGCTGATAACATTCATGCACCGCCCAACACTTTGTACTCAATGACTTCTCCTTGGCCCTTCGCCATCTGGGGAATTGATATGATTGGAGAGATCCACCCGAAGGCATCAAATGGGCATCGATTCATCTTGGTTGCAATAGATTATTTTACCAAGTAGGTAGAGGCCGTGTCCTTTGCAGATGTCAAAGGGTTCCATGTACTGAAATCATCAGAAATAATATTGTCTGTCGCTATGGTGTGCCTGAAGCACTCATCACAGACAATGCCAAGAATTTGAATAATAAGGACATGAACAAGATGTGTGGTGACTTGAAAATTAGACATCTAAATTCTACAGCATATCGGCCCAAGATGAATGGAGCAGTAGAGGCTGCCAACAAAAATCTGAAAAATATATTGGAAAAGATGGTGGTTACCTACAGAGACTGGCATGAGAAGCTGCCATATACTTTGCATGCATACTGAACCTCAATCAGGGTCTCAACCGGAGCAACTCCTTACTCTCTTGTATATGGAATGGAGGCAGTCCTTCCCGTGGAAGTGCAAATCCCTTCACTCAGAATCCTGAAGGAAGCAGAGGTTGATGACATTGAATGGGAAGAATCAAGGTTTGACCAGTTGCAGTTGCTTGATGAGAAAAGAATTAAGGCTTTGTGCCACGGGCAACTCTATCAGCAAAGGGCAGCTCGGACTTATAACAAGAAAGTAATACCACGACACTTCAAGGTGGGCAACATTGTTATGAAAAAGATATTCCCCCACCAAGAAGACAAATAAAGGGAAATTCAAGCCAAACTATAAAGGACTATTCATAGTATACAAAGTTCTGTCTAGAGGAGCACTAATCCTACAAGAGATGGACGGAACTATCTTTACTGAACCAATAAATGCAGATGCAGTAAAACTATATTATCCTTGAGATCATTCCAATTGGGAAATGAAGAGAGGCCATCCTTCACTCTCCCCCAAGCCTGTAAATTCTCCCAAATACCCAAAAAGGTTTCCCCTAGTTAGATACTTTTGGGCCTGACAATTTCTTTTCTAACCTAGTACAAATGTTCCTTCACATCCAAAAGGGCATTCCTGAACCCAAAAAAATAAAAAATAAAAAAGAGAGAGAAGCAATTGCAAAGAAAATCAAGAAAAAGAAGGAAAGAAAAGAGTTGTGAGTTCCATACCAAAGAAATAAGCCAGGATGTAATCCCCAACAATAAAAGGAGCACTGTACAAACCCATAAAGTTACAGCCTCTTTGAGCCACTTGTCTTTCTTTCAAAACCCCAGCCTAGCCTACATTTTGTCCTATCTCGAAGACCTCTCAGATCTTAAAGTGAATGATCTTAAGCAAAATAGTCAAATCCGCATTTTCTAGTAATGACGGAATTGGATTCTCCCTGAAAGGACCAGACATAGTGAAAACCCAAAAAGGGCGCTATGTGCAAAAGGGGTCAGTCGTGGTCAAAGAAAAAAAAAGAGCTGGTCATGCCTTGATTAGAAAGGAAAATGCAGCAAAAACAGAAACAGGTTGGACAGTGCACTGAGTGGGGATAACCAAGTGACCTGAAGGGCCCAAATTGGCAGATTGTGTTTGGGTCAACACTTCACAAAGGCCTATGATGACAAGGCTAAATATACCAAGCACTCTAACCTATGTCTAACTTAAGGATTGACTTTTATGATAATTGCAGGCACAAGCACACACTAACACGTCTGTGTTTTTCTGTAATTATTCTGCTTAACTACTCTTGGAATTTCCCCAGCTGTGCTGCTAACCCGTGAAGAAGGATTCATTGCCTTAATCAATAGCCATTTTTGATTGTGATGAATCAAAGGCTTAGAATAAACCAACCCTACATATCCCCAATGGAGCAGAACAAGCACTGACATTTTGTTCCTTGTACAGGTTCAAAGAAGGAAGAAAGATGCAAGATGAACCTGAGAAGGATACTTTGATCCTTCATTCCCCAGCAAAGGTTTCTTCCCTTTCATCCCCAGCAGAGCTCAGAAGAAAGAAGATCGTCGAGATCCTCAGACCTTCCAACAAAACTTCAAGAGCAAAAAGAGACATCACAATAATCCCCAAAGAGTCATCTAGACAAATCATACTCCCACCAAAGGTTTATCACATGCTGATTGTTTTATGTTCGTGGTCGTGAACTACTTGTGCTATGGAGCTGTTTGTTCATTTCTTCTTGGAGCTTTTAGGTCCCTGTTGTCTTCGGAGTTCGTTGCTGGGTGTCCAAAGGGATTCGAGTGCTGTTGTTTACTGTTAGGGGGTTGTGGCTACTCGGTCGTCTTCTTTGTTGTGGAAGCAGCTGGGAGGAAGCCATTGTTTGTGTGACAGTAGGTGGTTTTCTTGGGTGGTTTCGTTAAAGTGGTAAGTGGGTTTCTTCGTCCAATGGAAACTTCCCTTTAGTTGAATTCAAAATCTGTGTTCCCGCCATTGTTGAAATCATTGGACACCCAAGGGGGAGAGTCAACAACCGCAATTGTTGAAAAAACAGCTGGTTCTGTGGCTATGCAAGTGGAAGGGGCAGCAGCTGCAATTGTTGACAATTCATCTGCTTCGGCTGAAGGAGCTGACACGCTCAGGTCTGCAACTACGTCCAACAGGGTGCAGAAGCAACAGTCAAATGCAGCGGCTATGACTAGTAGCCTTGAGTACGTTGTTCCTAGAGGACAGCAGCAATTTTCCACTTATGGTAAAGCACATGGTCATGCTAAAGATGCTGAGAAGGCAAGTGGCATAAGGTGGTCCTCTTTGTTTGGACAGAAAGCGTCTAATAAGACGAAATTGCAATATTATCCCCCAATGGAAGTTGATGGAAAAGTGTTTATTTCTCCTCCACCTGAGATTGCTGACAAGGGTAGGAAAATGTGGGAAGGAAGTTTAGTTGGCCACTTTCTCGATAAAAAGCTTCCATTCCATGTAGTGAAGAACTTAGCTCAAAGACTATGGGGAAGAGAAGGGGCCGTGCATGTCACTGATGCTGGAAATGGTTTTTTCCTATTCAGGTTCCCTAATCCAGCAACAAAGGAAAGGATCCTCCGAGAGATGCCATGGCATTTTGCTGGAAAATTATTCATACTTAAAGAATGGGAACCTAACATGCAATTTCAGAAGACTCAATTGAGTAAGATACCAGTATGGATTAAACTCTTTAATGTGCCTATGAAATTCTGGACACCTGCTGGGTTGAGTTTCATGGCAAGTGGTGTTGGACGGCCATTATTTCTTGATGAAGCTACTGAGAGTAAGAGCCGACTATCCTATGCTAGAGTATGCGTGGAAGTGGACATGGAATGCTCTTTCCCTCAACATGTTTTTCTAACTATAAAGAATGAAAATAATGAGGATGAAACTTTGCAAGTTTTTTTTTTTTTTTGGAAATTAAAGAGTGGATGGGGGTGCAACACGAGGACTTCCCAGGAGGTCACCCATCCTAGTACTACTCTCGCCCAGGCACGCTTAACTTCGGAGTTCTGATGGGATCCGGTGCACTAGTGCTGGTATGATCGCACCCTATGAAACTTTGCAAGTTGATATTGAATATACATGGAAACCCCCTAAGTGTATGCACTGTAAGGTATTTGGCCATGATGGGAAGAGGTGTAATTTGCATGACCAAGGGAAGGAATGGATACCTACTGGTCGGCTGATCCAAAGTGAAGCAGTGGAATTTGATCCAAATCATGTGGGTGGTACTGAAAATCAAAAGGATACTTTGGTTGACCCATTTCAATCTCACGATTGGGAAGTGGTAAAGGCAAAAGGGAAGCAGAAAACGATTGAACCAGATCAGATGTGTCACATTACTTCTTCCAACAAGATGCATGATATGGAGGGGGAAGTCTCTTCAAATAATGGTGAGCAATTGGGAGAGATGGAAAGTTCTGGTTTAGCATCATCATCATCCTTGTTCAATACAAATAGGGATATGCAAAGCACTAACCAGTTTAATGTACTTGATGATGAGCATTAAGAGATTGATGAAGTTATGTCCACAAGGAAAAAGCAGAAGAAATAGAAAAAGAAATCAAAGAGAATGATTTTGGTGGATGAAGTAGCCATGAAACATGCTAAAGGTGAAGCTGAAGTTCAAAGGTCAGACGTGGTCTATGGGGTTGTGCCCAACAACTCAGATCATGTTTAAATTAGCTTCCTGGAACATTAGGAGTCTTAATGACCCTGCCAAACAGCTCAAAGTCAAGAATTTGATTAGAGCACAACTCTTGAATGCTATATGTTTGGTAGAGACCAAGGTAAGGGAAGTAAACTCAAGTTTTGTAAAGAATATCATATGTCCTAATTGGGAGTTAATGTCAAATTATTCAGTGGCTTTGAAAGGGAGAATATGGATCTTGTATAACTCATCCGAGATTATGCTCACACGGATGGGTTTATCGGATCAATTCATCCACTGTTTTGTGGAATTGGTGCAACATAAGAGGAGCTGTTATATGTCTTTTGTCTATGGGAGTAATGATTATAATTTAAGAAGCAATCTGTGGAGCGATTTGAAGCCCTTTTCATCTAATAGGCCATGGATGATAATTGGGGACTTCAACTGTGTGCGAGTAGCTGCAGAAAAAGTGGGGGGGTAAGCAGATTAATGCTTGCACCTCTGGAGAGTTTAATGAGTTCATTGAAACATGTGATTGCTTTGATATCAAGTTTAAAGGGTTTGTGCATTCTTGGAGCAATCAAAGTGAAGTAGATAGGAGGATAGCATGCAAGCTTGACCGGGCCTTAGTCAATATGGCGTGGATCCGAGAGTTTAATAAATCGGAAGCTGAAGTTTTGGCTCCTACTATATCTGACCATTGCCCTATTGTGGTGTCAATTTTTGCTAATGTCTCTCCAGCAAAGAAGCCGTTTAGATTCTTTAATTTTTCGGCTTCTTATGATGATTTCTTGCCGTTGGTAGCTGAAGCATGGTCTACTGATATTAAAGGCACTCCCATGTTTAAGGTGGTGAAGAAGTTACAGGCAGTTAAGGTGAAGCTGAGGGAATGGAGTATGCAAAAGAGGTTTGCACATCTTTCAAGGCAAGTACAAGTGCTTTGATCTGAATTAGAGGAGTGCCAAAGAAAAATTCAAGCTAATCCAGCCGATATCAGATCAGCCCAAATGGAGAATCAGGTAAGGAAAAATCTCATCTCTTGTCTACGGGATGAAGAAGCTCAAATAAGGCAAAAGGCTAGAATCCAATGGATGAAGGAAGGGGATCTTAATACTTCTTTTTTCCACAATTGTCTCATGGAAAGAAGAGCTAGAAACTCTATCTTAAGCATATATGCAGATGATGGAGCCAGAATTGAAAATCCGAAGCATATAAATGAAGCTTTTTTACAATTTTACCAACAGCTTTTGTGCAGTGATCCAAATGAAGATATTCACCCTATTCCACAATTCTCCAAGCAACTCAGGAATGATCAAGTGGGGGAACTTGAGAAGGAGGTGACTCATGAGGAGATTAGAGATACTATGTTTTCTTTTAAGGATGACAAAGCCCCGGGACCAGATGGTTTTACAGGTCTTCTCTTCAAGAGAGCTTGGCCGATTGTTGGAGAGGATTGTACTCAAGCTATTCGTAGCTTCTTCTCATCGGGTAGGCTTCTAAAGCAGTTGAACAGTACAGCTATCACCATTATTCCCAAAGGTATAACCCTTCTAAAGTGGGAGACTATAGACCATTCTCTTGTGTTAATGTCTTATACAAGTGTATATCAAAGATCTTGGCAAACAGAATGAAAAGGCTAATATCGGACTTGGAGGGTGATTACCAATCAGCATTCATTCCAAGAAGAAGCATTGTTGATAATGTGCTCTTGTCTCATGAGTTGTTACATAAGTACCACTTGAAAAGCTATCAGAAGAAGTGTGCAATGAAGATCGATATAAGGAAAGCATATGACACAGTTGCTTGGAGTACTATTAGGGCTACTATGCAAGGTATGAATTTTCCAAACAATTTTATTGGGTGGATTATGGAATGTGTTTCAACTCCTTGCTTTTCCCTTATGATCAATGGCGGTATGGTAGGCTTTTTCAAAAGCACCAAGGGCATTAGGCAAGGTGACCCGATATCTCCATATCTTTTTGTACTTATTATGGAACTTCTATACATGATTGTTCAAAATACCACCAGCCACGGGTTTAAACACCATTACAGGTGTCAAAAAACAAACACAAAAATGCTATGCTTTGCAGATGATGTGTTTATGTTCTCACATGGAGATGGAGAGTCGATAAGTTGCTTGATTTCAACATTGCATGCTTTTGAAGCTAAATATGGACTTCAGATTAACAATTCTAAGAGCTGCATGTTCTTGAGTGGATCTGATGAGAATGAAATAGACCACTTAATCACAATCACCGGGTTCACAATGGCGTCTCTACGGGTTACATATCTTGGGCTTCCATTATTGTCCACCAAGTTATCTAAACGGGATTGTGAACCCCTTATAAATTGCATCAAGGCCAAAGTTCAAGCATGGAAGGGGAGATGCTTGTCATATGCGGGAAGGTTATTGCTTGTAAAGTTTGTGTTGTTCTCCATTAAGGTACATTGGCTGTCAGTGTTTATTTTGCCTAAGAGGGTTGTTAATGAGCTTGAAGTGATATGTAAGAGGTTTATGTGGACGGGACCTGATCTCAACTATAAGAAGATTATTCCAATTAGTTGGGAAGTAGCATGTACTCCAAAGAGGGAGGGAGGCCTCGGCTTATTCAATATTCAACTTTGGAATAAAGCTGTTGTAATCAGGTTTGTGAGGTTAATAGCTAGTCATTCTACTAACTTGTGGGTTAGATGGGTGCAGAAACACTTGATTCTCCACCAGAATTTCTAGGAGATGAACATCCCAAATGGAGGATCGTGGTTGTGGAGAAAAGTGCTAAAAGCAAGGGGAATAGCATGCAATCTCATCAAGAAAAGAGTGTATAATGGAAGGAATACATCTTTATGGTTCGACAACTGGCATCTGGAGGGACCATTGGTTGCAAAGTACAGTACAAGGATTATGTATGATACCAGGTTTTTTTTTTTTTTGGAAGATAAGTCCAAATGTATTAATGATAAAGAGATATATACAATGAGATGCCCGAACAGGCTGAGACCAACCAAATCCCCTTAGAGAGGGGAGGCATTACAAGACCAAACAGTGGGCATACCCACCAAAACAAGACGACCCTAAAGGGAACAAAAAGCTGTCAAACTAAACAAGAGAGACAGAAAACAAGAGATACATCGAAAAAAAGCACAAAAGGCCATGGGTGGCTGCAAAGGAACGAGCCCCAAAGAAACAAGAGCGCAAGAAGGAACAACGCTCTAGCACAAGGCAAATAGGTGCCTATGTAAAGGTCCATGAGACGCCCCAGTTAGCTGCAACCTGCATATGTAAATCAGTATCAGGAGCAAGGAGGACTAGTCCTGTGACTCGAGCAGAGATGTCCAGAGATATGAAGCTTAGTACCTTTGAGGATGGGAGATAAGAGTTCTTAAATACCCGCCTGTTTCTCTCAGCCCATATGTGGTAAACGGCCGCTGCAAGTGACAATCTTCTCATCACATTAATTGGATCTTTGCCCTTCCACCTTGATGAGCCCCTAGTAGTGATATCTCTCCAAGTTGCAAGGCTTCGGCTCAAGCAATTACGTTGCAGAAGACCTTTCCATATAATTGCACTATAATTGCATTCAAAGAAAGGTGATCGATAGTCTCAACATGCAAACGACAGAGAACACACGAAGTGTTAGGTATGAGGCCCCACTTGGCAAGTCTATCCTTAGTTAGCAATGCCCCAAGAAAAGCTAACCAAAGGATGAAGGCGTGTCGAGGGATATAAATAGTAGGCCAGACAAGCTCCCACCATGGAATAGAAGGTCTAACGCTGTCCAATGCTTTGTAGGTACTCCTGGTATCAAATAAACCAGAAGGCGATGGCACCCAATGAACAAGATCAGTCTCACCTGGGATGGGGTCAGGCAAGAGCTCCAACTTGCTCCAAATTTCCATAAGGTCTGGAGACACTGCTACAGGAACGTCCCAGCTGCCATTGGAGATAATAGAGGCCACCATGGCAGAAGAAGGAAGACCGGAGAAGATACCAGGTTATCTAAGCATGAGTGCATGGAGAAGATAATAACGGATAATGAATGGAGTCCACCTATTGCTATTTCTCTAGAATTGAATGACATATGGAGGAGACTTCTTGAGCTGCCTACTCTTGACAACAACCAAGAAGATATAACTTTGTGGATGCTAACGAACTCAAGTAAATTTGATATCAAGTCGGCATATGCGGCAATGGATTCTCAACGAGGTTTGGTTTTATGGTACAATCTGGTGTGGTTCTCAATTTCTATACCTAGGCATAACTTTATTCTTTGGATGGCAATCCAAAAGAGGTTACTAACAAAGGGCAGGTTAGTAAAATGGGGTATCTTACACCAGCAGGGCTATGTTCTATGTAGAAGGTATGATGAGAGCATCGACCATCTTTTGTTTGAATGTGTCTACAGCTCGTGTGTATGGCAGCAGGTGGTGGCATGGAATGGTTTTGTAAACCAAAGAAGAACATGGGCAGAAACAATAACATGGGCACAAAGAAGGTTTGTAGGCTCGGACCCCATTAGAGTCATTGCAAAAGTCTCCCTTAGTGCGGCTGTTTATCATATATGGAGTGAAAGAAATAGACACATTTTCAAGAATAGTTATCTTCCTGCTGAAGTTGTTTTGCATCATATAAGGTTTGATGTCCAAACCAGATAGTCTAACAAAGAATACAAGATCCAAGACTCACCAAGGAATAGACAGGTAGTGACCAACTGGGATCTCAATTGAAAGCTTGGGATCTAGCAAGCAGTATTTATAGGTGGCTGAGAAATATAGGGTCAAAGATATTGTGACGTAAGCTATGAAGGGATAACGCTAAGTTCGTAGTTTATAGACGAGTGGTCTATGTGTTTTCTTTTGTGAGGGCTTGACTCTAGTTTTGAGCTAATCATTGTACATCTTTCTTTTACAAATTAATACATTTTTTGGCTTACCTTCCAAAAAACAGAAAATGGCTATCGGAGTTCAATATGTCTGAAGCGGAGTTCTTGAATGAAGGGATATCTGACCATAGCCCCATAGTGGTCACCATCTTTCCCCCCATCAAAAAAGGAGGTAAACCATTCAGATTTTTCAACTATTGGGAAGATCAAGAGGAGTTTATTCCAATGGTTGCTGAGGCATGGGCTACAGAGGTAAGGGCTTCTCCTATGTTCAAGGTAGTCACTAAACTGAGAACTCTCAAAGCGAGGTTAAAGCAGTGGAGTGGTATGAAAAAGCTGAAGGATTTGTCCAACCAAATTCAGGCTTTGCGAAGTGATTTAAGGGAGTGTCAACGGAAACTACAAGCTACCCCATTTGATAGTGTTTTGGTGAGTCAAGAGACAATTCTAAGGGACAAGCGTGTGGTGTTCCTTAGAATGGAGGAGGCTCAGGTAAGGCAGAAGTCAAGGGTCCAGTGGCTAAGGGATGGGGACTCGAACACGGCTTTTTTCTTCAACTCTCTAATTGAAAGAAGATTGAGAAATAATATCTTGTCAGTTAATACGGAAGATGGTGAAAAGATTACCGACCAAGAGGGAATTAAAGCAGGTGGTTATTAATTGGGGTCTTACTTGGTCATTGGTCTGAGTAGGGTCTGGGGGTTTGCCATGATGTATCTTGTGTGCCCTGTTTAGGGCTTTGTCTGTCGTCTCGGTTTGGTTGGGTGATGTGAGCACCCCTTCTTTGTACATATTGCCTATTCTCTCTAATGGAACTTAATTTCCAAAAAAAAAAAAAAAAAAAAAAAAGAGGGAATTAAAGCGCAGTTTATTAATTGGCATAAGAACTTACTGTGCAGGGTATGCAAATGGTGAAGTCTCAAATGGGGAAAGTTCCTGTCTGGATCAAACTCTATAAAGTACCAATGGAATATTGGTCTTCTCTTGGGCTTAGCTATATTGCAAGTGGTGTTGGTCGACCACTTTGGCTTGATGAACCTACTGAAAAAAGACTAAAGTTACAGTATGCGTGTGTGTGTGTTGAAGTTGATACTGAATGCACCTTCCCGGCAACCATACTCTTGAGTACCCAAGAGGAAGAGCTGGAAATTGAAGTGGAATACGATTGGAAGCCCCAAAAATGTACAGCTTGTAAGATATTTGGCCACTCCGATGCCAAATGTCCTAAATTTTCTCGGATGTGGGTGCCTACAGGCAGAATTGTGCAAGGCGTTGATAATCACAGGGATAAAGGCAACACAGTGAATGATGGTCATTTGGACAGCCAGGAACCAAGTCACCAAACCGGTGAGGTCATATCTGAACCTAAGGAGCAATGGGGAATTGGTAACCATAAAGGGCAAGAAAGCAGGAGTGCTGATGTGGGTGAGCCGAGTAGAGTGAATGAACAACAGAATTGTATTGTTGACACTCAAGCAGCCCAACAAGGTACTGATGGAGAAGAAATTACTAATGTTATTGAGGAAAGAAACACGTTTATGTCGAAGCCTACTGAGAATATCGAAATTTCGCCGAATCGGTTTGATGTTCTTGACCAACAAGTGCATGGGATCAATCAAAGCTGGTCTGCAAGTTCTTCCTCTAAGAAGAAGCATAAGAGAAAGAAGAAGTTGTTAGTTGATGAAATTGCAATGAAACATGCAAAAAACAGTACAAGGATTGTGGACTCAGTTTTGAGCAAGGGGGAGATGCAGCCACCTTCTAATCCATGATAAACATAGCTATGTGGAACATTAGGGGACTTAATAGCCCTGAGAAGCAGCTTGAAATTAGAAATCTTATGGCTTCAAAGAAGTTGAGTATGATGGCTATAGTTGAAACAAAGGTGAGACAGGTTAATGCTCAAGTTGTTAAGAATTTGATCTCTCCCCATTTGGAGTTCATCTCTAATTATGATTGTGCTCTTAAAGGCCGTATTTGGATAATCTATAACCCCCTTGATATTAAAATTAATAAGGTGGATAGTAGCAACCAGCACATTCACTGTTTGGCGGAATTCACTAGCATACACAAGAGCTGTTTTTTGACTGTTATCTATGGGTCGAATGAGGCTTTGGAGAGGCGTCTGCTATGGAGGCATTTAATCCTAGCTTCTTCGACACAACCTTGGCTAGTTATTGGGGATTTCAATTGTGTTCGAGCCTCAGATGAAAAGTATGGGGGTAAGGGTATCAATCAAAGGGTTATCGATGAGTTTAATCAATGCATTGATGCTTGTGGTTTAGTCGAGCTTAAAGCTAAAGGGTTTTTTCATACATAGTGCAACCGTAGTGAAGGTCACAACAGAATCTCTTGTAGGTTGGATAGAGCTCTTGTTAATTTGCCTTGGCTCAATAGCCTAAGCCCTTCGGAAGTGGAGGTACTTAATCCTGGGATTTCGGATCACTCCCCTCTATTGGTTTCAATCTTCCACCAACATCAGCAAGGTAAGAAGCCCTTTAGGTTTTTTAATTTTTGGACTAGCCACCCGGATTTCCTTCGCCTTGTTGCAGATGCATGGGTAGTGGAAGTGGTTGGTTCCCCAATGTTCAGAGTAACAAAGAAACTCCAGGTTGTCAAGGCAAAGCTTAAGGAGTGGATTAAGCAACTGAAATTTGCAGATATTTCTATGCGGGTCCATGAACTCAGGACACAACTTGCTGATGTACAGGTGAGGCTACATGATGATCCCCAAAGCCACATACTGTTTCAACAAGAAAGTAACCTGAGACACCAGTTATCCGTTAGTCTTCAGTATGAGGAATCCTAGCTCAAACAGAAATCAAGAGTCCAATGGCTGGCGGAGGGAGATAGAAATTCAACATTTTTCCATAACTCCTTGGTCTCGAGAAGGGCAACGAATACAATCTCCTGCATCATGGATGATGAAGGTACAAAACTGGTTGATCCGATTGAAGTATCTACCCATATTGTGCAATATTTCCAGGGCATGTTAGGTACGGGTTCCATGGACAGCTCATTGACTATGCCTTCATTCCATTCTCGGGTATCTGATGACCAAGGTAGAGACTTGATGGCGGAGGTAACCGGTGAAGAGGTCAAAACCACTCTCTTCTCCTTGAAGAATGAAAAAGGTCCAGGGCCGGACGGGTTTACTCCAGCGTTTTTCAAGGCAGGTTGGGACATCGTGGGGAGTGAGGTAGTGGAAGCAATTCTGAGTTTTTTTAAAGATGGGAAACTGCTGAAACAATGGAACACTTCGGCCATCACACTTGTGCCTAAATGCCACAATCCAAGTAAGGTATCTGAGTTTAGACCAATCTCGTGTGTCAATACACTGTACAAATGTATCTCCAAAATTATAGCCAATCGGCTTAAACGGGTTGTTGGTGAACTTGTGGGTGATTATCAATCTGCCTTCATTCCTGGAAGAGGTAGTGTAGAGAATGTGCTCCTTACACACGAATTGCTTCATAACTACCACTTGGATGGGCCTCACAGCAAGTGTGCTCTTAAGGTTGACCTTCGCAAGGCCTATGATTCGGTCTCATGGGGTAGCATTAAAGCAATGCTCAATGGAATGGGATTTCCAGATGCTTTTTCTACTTGGATTATGGAGTGTATCTCCACTCCAGCATATTCGATTATGCTTAATGGCAGCCTTGTGGGGTTCTTTAAAGGAGCAAAGGGGTTGCGGCAAGGGGACCCCATATCGCCCTACTTGTTTGTGATGATGATGGAGGTTTTCAACAGGGTGCTGCTGCAGAATACATGCCAAGGATTTAAGCATCATTTTAAATGTGAAGCAATTGGGCTTAAGCTCTTGTGTTTTGCTGATGATCTCTTTATGTTCTCCGCAGCTGATAAGGCCTCCTTGGATTGTATAGTGAGAGCACTTGATGATTTTCATAACTTGACAAGTTTGGAAGTAAACAAACAAAAAAGCTTGATGTTTCTAAGTGGTGTCAGTGATGACCAGCAGAGAGAGTTGAGTATGCACATGGGGTTTTCTCTTGCGAAGCTGCCGGTGAAGTACCTTGGCTTGCCTCTTCTTACCTCCAAGCTTTCATGGAGGGATTGTGAGCCATTGATCAACCGAGTTAAGGCAAGAACTCAATCGTGGAAAGGAAGGTGTCTCTCCTATGCAGGTAGACTCCTTCTTATTAAAGCAGTTCTCTTCTCTATTAAGGTTCATTGGTTGTCCACATTTATCATCCCCAAAGGTGTGATTAATGAGTTGGAAAAGATATGTAGAAGGTTTCTTTGGACAGGGCCACAGCTTAAGCATAAAATGAACCCAATAAGCTGGGATATTGTTCGCATGCCACGGAAGGAGGGGGGTCTTGGGCTGTTCAATTTATGCACATGGAACAAAGCTACTATAATGAAGCATACATGGAGACTTCTGGTTTCACATGAGTCTTTGTGGGTTCGGTGGGTGCACAAATTCCTCATAAAGGATCGTAACTTCTGGACTCTTAACATCCCAACAAACTGTTCTTGGGCTTGGAGGAAGATTCTTAGAACAAGACAAGTAATGATCCAACTGGTTAAGAAGAAGATCCGTAATGGAAAGCTTACATCCTTGTGGTATGATAATTGGCACCCGGATGGACCGTTGTACACTGTATATGGGCAGCGACTGATCTATGATTCAGGCCTTTCAAGTCAAGCAAAGGTGAGTAATATAATCACAGATGATGATTGGGACCCTCCCATTGTTGCGTCTCCGGACTTACTTGAGGTTTGGGCCAAACTTGATCACCTACCGAAGCCAGTTGCTGATGGGGAGGATGTTATGACTTGGGTGCCTTCAAAATCAGGTATGTTTGAAATAAAAAGTGCCTACCAAAGCCTTCACAATCAACGATCTCCAGTGTTTTGGCATGATCTGGTATGGTTTCCAAATCACATTCCCAAACATGCCTTCAGCATGTGGTTAGCTATTAATCAAAGACTTCTTACTCGTGATCGATTGCGTAAGTTGGGAATTGTTCAACAAGCTACTTGTGTGCTTTGTCAGCAAAGTGATGAGTCGCACACACACTTATTCTTTGAGTGTGAGTATGCTAAGCACATATGGAATGCTATTCTTCATCTTAATTGTTTGAATAGGTCAAGCCGAACATGGATGGACGTAATTCAGTGGGCAGCATCAATTCAAGTGGGGCATGCCAAAGCCCGAGCGTTATTCAAGTTGTCCCTAGCAGCTATGGTGTACCATATATGGAGGGAAAGGAATAGACGGATATTCAAGAATAGCTATATGCCATGGCAAGTTGTGAAGGCAAGGGCAATTTCGGATGTATGTGTAAAAGCAAATATGGAGAGGGTAAGTATACCGGATTCACCTATCCATAGGCAACTCATCAGCAATTGGAATTTACAATGGGAGCTTCTACGTTAGGCAGCTATCCCCACATTCTTGGTGGTAGAGTGCTTTAGTTATTGTACTTTGGCTACTAGTGTAGGCTTTGTTAGCCCTTGTATGGGTTCTTTTGTTGTTCTCATCTTGTATCTTTCATCATTGTAAATATCTTTTTATTAATATCACTTGGACTTACCTTCCAAAAAAAAAAAAACTTACTGTGCAGGGAAAGGGGTAATGAGAATGTTCAAATCCCACATTTTAGGAGGCAGTTATCCATGGAACAGTGGGAGAGTTTAAATAAGGAAGTAATGACTAAAGAAATCAGAGAGACCATGTTTTTTTTTTTTTTGGAAAATAAGAAAGTTTCCATTAAGAAGAAAAAGCAACAGAAAAGCATGTACAAGCAAGGAGTGGGCATACCCACCAGACAAACCAAGGATCAATCAGCACCTTACTAGAGAAGCATGATACAATCAAGACAACAAAAGAAGACAAAACCCAACATTAAATGAAGTTACAATTAAGATCCCAATTCAAGGCGATCTACCTATGGAAAGCATTGTCCCTGAGAACAAACTGGCGACCAGCAAGTCTGTATGAAATGTCCTGTATGATAAACTTACACACCTCTTCATTAGGCAAGGCCGAGTTCTTGAAGACTCTACGATTCCTCTCACACCATATGTGGTACACATCAGCAGACAAAAAGAGCCTTCTTAGGAGGTGAATAGTGGATTTGGTGCACCATGAGGTACCGGCCTCAACAATGAGATTCCACGAGGGGATGGGATAAGAGGTGTTAAGTCCATTCTTGTTCAAGAGATATCTCCAAATGTGAGAACTTTTTTTTTTTTTTTTTTTTGGAAGGTAAGTCCAAAGTTTAAATTAATAAAGAAATATCTACAATGAGGTCCATACAAGGTAAAGCAAACCAAGCCTCATGTTAATGAGGCGAACAACCATACAAAGAAACACAAATGCGAAATGAGGCTACGGGGTGAACTCCCAATTCAAATCCCAATTGGAGATGAGTTGGCGATGAAGTGAGTTATCTGGAAGCTTGACTCGTTCCAGATTTGCTTTGTTACGAACATCTGATACGATTGTTGCAACCAAAACCTTTTTTTTTTTTTTGGAAGTTAAGAAAGTTCCATTAATGAGTAGAAAAGAAATATGTACAAGCAGCAAGTGGGCATACCCACTGAGCAGAGCAAGGAGCTAGCAACACCCTGCTAAAGAAATGAACATATGAAGACACCCAAAACCCCCAAGAGCAATGGTGATGCTAATCACTAGATGAACCTACAATGAAGGTCCCAATTCAACATAATCCGCCTATGGTAACTGTTGTCCTTAAGGACAAGTGGGAAGCCATTAACTCTGTACGTGATGTCTTGAGTGATAACCTTACAGATCTCATCTTCAGGTAGAGCTGTGTTTTTGAATACCCTGCGATTTCTCTCACACCAAATGTGGTACACAGCTGCAGACAGAGACAGGCGTCTTAGGAGGTGGAGAGGGGAAGTGGAGCACCAAGATCTAGCACCAGCCTCAACAATAAGGTTCCAGGGGGGGATGGGAGCCGAGACATTGAGACCATTCATACCCAGAAGAAAGCTCCAGATGTGCTTGCTGTAATCACAATGGAAAAAAAGGTGGTGGACAGATTCATTGCATTTACGACAGAGAACACATACCGCGTTTTGAATGGTGCCCCATCTCAGGAGTCTATCCTTGGTGAGGAGAGCGTTCCGTATTGCAAGCCATGTCACAAAGGCGTGCCTTGGAATGTTGAGAGAGAACCAAATAAGCCGAGCCCAAGGAACTGAGGACCGCAAAGCTTCCATAGCTTTGTAGGTTGCACTAGTGCTATAGTTACCAGACCGGGAGAGGGACCAAGTGATCCGGTCCTCTAGGTCTGAATTAGGCGTTGGGAGCTCTTGAATTCTTTCCCATACTTCAGCCAAGTCAAAGGAAGAGGCAATCGGAGTGTCCCAAGCATCACCATTTATAACATCTTGGACCAAAGCACTTTCAGGAAGACCCGAGTCATAAATTAGTCTCCTACCAAACGCTGGAGCTAGAGGACCAAGTGGATGCCAATTATCATACCATAATGAAGTGCTTCTCCCATTGTTAATCCGGTGTTTAGTGTATCTGGAAGCAACATCTCTCTGCTTAAGTATTTTCCTCCATACCCAAGAAGCAGTGGAGGGGATTTGCACAGCCCAAAAGCTTCTACCTCTAAGTAGGTTGGCATTAACCCAAGAGACCCATAGGTTGTTAGCCCTACTTCCAACAAGCCATGCTTGTCTTAAGATGGCACACTTATTCCATAGGTGGAGATCCAAGATCCCCAAACCACCTTGATCAGTGGGGGAGCAAACATGATCCCATTTGACCTTACATATCTTAGCCTCTTGGGAGGAACCAGCCCACAAGAATCGCCTGCATATGCTCTCCATCTTGTAGATGACTTCCTTGGGCAAGATGTATATTGACATCCAATGAACTGCAATGGAGAATAGAACTGCTTTAACAAGTAATAACCGGCCTGCATAAGACAAATGCCTACCTTGCCAAGACTGCGTGCGGGTAGTAAGTTTTTGGATGAGGGGCTCACAGTCCGTAGCTGTCAGTCGTGTAGAGATGAGAGGAAGACCCAGATACTTCACAGGAAGAAGTCCTTCCTTGAACCCCAAGACTTGTATGATTGCATCCTTCATACCGTCAGAAATGCCAGCCATGAACACAGCACTTTTCTCCTTATTGACAAGTAAACCTGATAATCGGCCAAAGAGATCAAGAGCAGAAGAGACACAGATAATAGAGTTGAGATCCCCATGAGAGAAGACGAAAAGGTCATCAGCAAAGCACAACTGCTTGATAGAAGGCTGGTGGCACTTGGGGTGAGATAGGAAATTCACGGCTGTCTTATCATTCAAGACCTTGTCAAATAGCTCCATAACAAAGACAAATAAGTACGGAGAGATAGGGTCGCCTTGCCTGAGGCCTTTCCCTCCCTTGAAGAACCCTTCCATGCTTCCATTGATCATAACAGAGAAAGATGCAGTAGTCACACACTCCATGACCCAAGAGATAAATCGTGGAGGAAACCTGAAACCTTTCAAGACCTCTTCAATACAAAGCCAATCAATGGAATCAAAAGCTTTCTTTAGATCAATCTTGAGAGCACATCTGGGTGTGCCCTTATTAAGGTGATAGCCCCTGAACAACTCATGCGTTAACAAAATATTGTCTGCCATCCTTCTATCAGGGATAAAAGCTGACTGATGAGTGCTAACCAAGGACGCGATTACAACCTTAAACCTGTTGGCTAAAATCTTGGAGATGCATTTATATATTGTATTAACACATGAGATAGGTCTGAATTCTGAAATCGAAGAAGGTTTACCTTTCTTAGGAACCAGAGTGATGAGAGAGTGGTTAACCTGCTTGAGAAGCTTCCCAGAAGAGAAGAAAGAACTGATGGCAGCCGTGACATCATCCCCAACAAGATCCCAAGCCTTCTTAAAGAAAGCTGGGGTAAAGCCATCTGGGCCTGGAGCTTTCTCATCCTTAAGTGAAAACATTGTGGTCCTAATCTCATCCGCTGAAATGTCAGATTGAAGCATCTGAATTTGGTCTTGAGTGAGGACACGAGCGAAATCAGCCTGAAAGGACTCCAGAGACATATCCTTATCCCCCAACAGGTTAAAATAGTGTGAAACAATGTGCTGCCTTATTTGGGCTTGGTCTGTGATCTCCCTGCCATTATCGCACAATTTGGAAATAGAATTGTAAGAACGCCTGAAAATAATGGAGTTGAAGAAAAATTTAGAGTTCTGGTCACCCTCTTTCATCCACTGAATTCTGGATTTCTGCCGGTATTGAGCTTCTTCAACACGCAAAAGGCCTGCTAGTTCCTTCCTGATCTTCCCTTCAGTAGTAGATAGTTGAGTATCAAAAGGGCTGCTTTGTAACGCTTTCTGGCATAACTCAAGTTTTTTTCTGACTTCAATAGCTTTAATGGATACTTGAGAGAATTGCTTCTTTGAGCTCCACTCTTTCAGACGGACTTTCAGCTTCTTAAGCTTAGAGATTAGTTGAAACATAGGCTTACCGGCAACCGGATGTCTCCAGACGTCAGCAACCAAAGGTAGGAAATCATCATAAGCAGTCCAGAAGTTGAAAAACTTGAAAGGTCTATTACTCTTCAGCATATCAGGGTCAACTGTGACTAGAGCAGGACTGTGATCAGATACTCCAGGAGGCAGAAATTCGATCTCAGAGTGGTTAAACTGATTGATCCATGCTATGTTAACCAGGGCATGGTCCAACTTACAGGAGATACGCCTGTGACCGGCACTCATGTTGCTCCAGGTGTGCATGAAACCTTTGTAATTCATTTCGATCAGGAAGCAATCATTGATACATGAGTTGAAGTCCTGAACGGCTGCCATGTTTATTTGCTTTCCTCCAACCTTCTCAGAAGCTTTCCTGACACAGTTGAAGTCTCCAATTAGCATCCATGGTCTGTCCACAAAGCAAAGGCGCAAGCTGCGCCATAGGCCTTTACGCACCAAAGCATCGTTGTCCCCATAAACAAAGGACAAGAAAGATGTTTTCCCAGAAGCCCTGAACTCAACCCAACAATGGATAAGTTGGTGAGATTCAAAAACTTTTGTAACACAGATGGTAGATGGATCATAACAAACCCAGATGCGTCCTTTCAATGCATGATCATAGTTAGTGATAAAGTTCCAAAATGGGCAAATGACACTCCTAACAAAGTCAGCATTCACTCTTCTAACCTTCGTCTCCACCAGGCATAGCAAGTCAAGCTTATGAGCAGCTAAAAGATTTTTAACCTCTCGCTGCTTGGTGGGGTCATTGAGACCCCTAATGTTCCAGGTTGCAATTTTGATCATTGGAAGGAAGAAGATTGGCAGGGATACTACAGGAGCTACCTGAACCGGATGATAAGCTAGCAATCCTTGCTTCCTTCATTGCAAATTCATCCACCAACAATCTCTTCCTAATTCTCTTACGTTGTTTTTTTGATAGAGAATTAGAGCTCATGCATGGGTTCGGAACATCATTCAAGAGGTCAAACCTGTTGGGGCTCGATTCAATTCCATCAAAACAAGCTTGGGACGATTGCCTTGGTCTGATAACAGCATTGCTAGTGTCCACAACCATAGCTTGCTTGCCTTTGGGTGGACTCATCCCCGAATGGGCGGTGGCCTCATCCACCACACCATGCCCAACTGAGTCAAAATTCACGTGATCCGCTTGTTCAACAACCCTCTCAACGACTTCTCCTGGTTCTGAAGTAATGACATCAACAACCTCTTCCCCATGTTCCACGTGAACTCCTGTCCTTGACACCACACCATGCCCAACTGACACCATATGTTCCACTTCCTTATCCATTGGTTCGACATGTTGCTAACGGGAAATCTCTGGATTTTCAGTGGCTGGATGAATCTGATCCCCACTGCCATCAGAAAATTCAGAAACATCAAGCATGGAGGTGAATTTCCTGCCGGTGGGTCGCCATTCCCTAGCCCTTACCTTGGAGCATTTGGTTTCAGAGTGCCCAAAAACATCACATACCTTGCACTTGATTGGTTTCCAGCCATACTCAGTAGAGATTACAGACCTTGCTTTGCAAACCTCATGTTGAATAAAGATCTTATCAGGGTAAGAACAATTAGTGTCGATTTCAACGCAGACACGGGCATAACTCAACTTGGATCTCTTCTCCGTCATCTCATCGAGAAATAGTGGCTTGCCAATGCCGCTTGCAATGATACTAAGCCCTGTAGGAGTCCAAAGTTCCAGAGGTACATTAAAGAACTTAACCCAAATTGGAACTTTGCAAAGCTGAGATTTCTCTAGGGAAAGGTTTGGCTCCCATTCTTTGATAACAAACAGCCTTCCAGACATGTACCAGGGCCCCTGATAGAGCACCTTATCTCTGGTAGCATTAGAGGAAAATCTGAGAATATAGCACCCATTTTCGATGCTAGATATGTCCACTGTGCCCCACATCTTAGAAGCAAAATGCTTGATAACACTTAGAGGCAGGCTTCTGTCAAGGAAATAACCAATAAGACAATCTTTCCAGAAGCTAATCCCTTCGTTTATCACATTCAAAGGGGGTGAGACGACCACGTTGCCATCAATAACTTCAGGAGCAAAATAAGACAATTTCGGCTTGCTAGTCAGCTCACTTTGAAATAGATCAGACCAAGACTTTCTTTTAGTGGAAAGGCTCGAGTTCTCCACAACCAAATGAGCAGGTGGCATGCCTAACGGGAGGCCTGTGGCACTGCCCTGCGCCAGGCAACCAGAACCTGCCTGAGGAGCGCCTGATCCGCTGGCGCACTGAGCAAAGTCAGCGCATAACGCAGGGCGAAGAGGGGGAAAGGCATCATGCGGCAGACCTCGGCGATCAGGCGAAGCACGCCTTTCAAGGACTGCCGGAGCCTGAGCCTGAACACCGGGGCTCCGAGAGGATGCCGGGGCGTCAACCGATGCCATGGCAACCAAAGAGCTCAGGCAAGTCACCATGCGGCCATACGAATCAGACAAAAGATTCCTTCCCGAATACCTGGAATGAATTCTCAACCCCGAGCGTTGAGCTTGCTAACCTCCTTGCCAACCTCTAACGGAGAACACCTTCGCGAGCACCTTCACGAACAGTATCACCTTCCGAACCAGCTCCAACTCCGTGAACACACAGTCACGAGTGAAGGTCACAAATTCCCCAGAGAACACAATTTCCCCACAGGCCACAGACAAACTTCCTGCGCTGCCTTAAGCCAGTCCCAAGCCAAGCACACGGACAGATCATGCACAGAAATCCGAACGATAATCCGAACGAAAACCCCAGGAAACGATAATCCACAGACTCGAACAGGTCTTGCTCAACGCACAATAATACCAAGCCAAGCACACGAACAGGTCTTGCTCAATCAGATGAACCCTCAGACTGAAAACCCGAACGATAACCCCCGGAAACGATAATCGCAGCAGAGACTGCCTAGAACCTCACGAGAACCACCACCACTTAAGCACCAACACCTCACGAGTACGTAAACTGGAAACTTACGACCGCCAGCTCCAGCACACAACCACCAGCACCAGCTAACGGACCACCAGATCACGAGCACGAGCACCAGAACCTCCAGATAACGGACCCCCAGTTTACGAGAACCAGAACCACCGGCTGACGAACCAGTAACAGACCCCCAGCTTAGAAGCACCAGAACCACAACCACAACCACCAGATACAAACCAACTCCAGCTCGCGAACCAACTTCAGCTAACAACCACCAGCTCACGAACACAGACACGAACCACCAGATCACGGGCTCACGAACACAGACACGAACCAACAACACCAGCACACGAACCACCAGATCACGAACACGAAGACGAACACCAGAAATCACGACCACCAAATGCTCAATCAGATGAACCCTCAGACTGAAAACCCAAACGATAACCCCCGGAAACGATAATCGCAGCAGAGACTGCCTAGAACCTCACGAGCACCACCACCACTTAAGCACCAACACCACACGAGTACGTAAACTGGAAACTTACGACCGCCAGCTCCAACACACAACCACCAGCACCAGCTAACGGACCACCAGATCACGAGCACGAGCACCAGAACCTCCAGATAACGGACCCCCAGTTTACGAGAACCAGAACCACCGGCTGACGAACCAGTAACAGACCCCCAGCTTAGAAGCACCAGAACCACAACCACAACCACCAGATACGAACCAACTCCAGCTCGCGAACCAACTTCAGCTAACAACCACCAGCTCACGAACACAGACACGAACCACCAGATCACGGGCTCACGAACACAGACACGAACCAACAACACCAGCACACGAACCACCAAATCACATGCCACGGCATGTAGATATTTTTGAACACCCGGCGATTTCTTTCCCTCCAAAGGTGATAAACTGTGGCTGCTAGAGAGAAGTTGAATAACAGCCGGGCTTGTGGGCTAGCCACTTGCAAAGATGAAGCCCATTGTATTGTTTGTAGCCAAGACCGCTGTGCTCTAATCACACAATTGTTGGAAAGGATGCGGTTCCAAATCTGAGAGCTGTAGTGGCAAGCAAAGAAAAGATGAGAGTGAGACTCATCTGTGCATCTACATAGCACGCATGAGGCTTGGTCGATAATATGGAGCTTGTGTAGACGATCCCGGGTGAGAAGTCGTTGGTTGACAGCGAGCCATAGGACAAATGCATGCTTTGGTATGTGATTTGGAAACCACACCAAACGATACCAATGAACTTGCACCCGGATAGTGTCAAGACTTTTATAAGCATTGCTGATATCAAACATACCTGAGTTGGTGGGGATCCAAATCAACACATCTTCACTATCTGGCTTTGGATTCTTTAGCAAATGGAGCTTACTCCACACCTCGATTAGGTCAGGCGATGCTGCCAAGGGGGGGGTCCCAATTATGTCCTGAGATAATGCTACTAACCATGGCTCGGGTGGAGAGGCCCGAATCATAGATTAGACGATAACTATACCTGTTAAATAGGGGACCTTCAGGGTGCCAATTATCATACCATAGGGAAGTAGTCATGCCATTGTGTATCTTCTTCTTCACCAAGTGAGCCACATCTTGTCTTGTTCTAAGGATCTTCCTCCATGCCCAAGTGCAAGTTGTTGGTATATTAAGATTCCAGAAATTGCGGTCCTTGACCAAGTACTTGTGAACCCACTGCACCCACAAGGAGTCCTCATTTCTCAGGATTCGCCATATATGCTTCATGGTTGTAGCTTTGTTCCATGTGCAAAGCTTGAAAAGACCAAGTCCACCTGCCTTTCGCGGCATGCAAACAATATCCCAACTGATAGGAGTCATTTTCTTTTTGAGATCTGGCCCTGTCCATAGAAATCTCCTAATAATAGTTTCCAATTCAGAAAGAACACCTTTGGGAATGATGAAGGTAGACAGCCAATGAACTTTGATAGAAAAGAGCACCGACTTTATGAGGAGTAACCTACCAGCATATGAAAGAGCTCTACCTTTCCAAGACTGAGTTCTTGCTTTGACGTGATTAATGAGTGGTTCGCAATCCCGCCTTGTGAGCTTAGAAGTGAACAGAGGTAGCCCAAGGTACCTAACTGGCAGCTCCCCAATAGGAAATCCAGCCATGGAACTTAGGTCAAACTTCTGGTCCTCATCCACACCACTTAGATACATGGCACTCTTGTCTTTATTGACATACAGTCCTGTTAACTCATGAAAGCCATCAAGTGCTTTGAGAATACATTGTAAGGAGGAGTTGTCAGCCTTAGAAAAGATGAACAAGTCATCAGCAAAGCAAAGGAGCTTGAGGTCAATGGCCTCACATCTATGGTGGTGGGTGAAGCCTTGATTGGTATGCTCCTTTAACACCATATTGAAAACTTCCATTACCAAGACAAATAAATATGGAGACATAAGATCACCTTGCCGTAAACCTTTTGCACCTTTGAAGAAACCACACAAGCTACCATTGATCATGATGGAGAAGGCTGGGGTGGTAACACACTCCATGATCCATGAAATCATATTGGCCGGAAAATGAAGAGCATGCAACATTTGATTAATGCTGCTCCAGGAAACCGAGTCAAAGGCTTTACGAATATCAACCTTAAGTGCACACTTCATATGAGACCCATTCAAGTGATAGTTGTGAAGTAACTCATGGGTAAGAAGAACATTTTCAGCTGCACCTCTACCTGGAATGAAGGCTGATTGGTAACTCCCAACAATTGCCCCAACAACTCCCTTAAGCCGATTCGCAATTATCTTGGCAATGCATTTGTACAAGGTATTGACACACGAGATAGGTCGATAATCAGCAACCTTGCTTGGGTTACGGCACTTAGGCACCAATGATATGGCTGAAGTATTCCACTGCTTAAGAAGCTTACCTTCCTTGAAGAAACTCGTGATTGCCTCCAAAACATCATCTCCAACTATCTCCCAACAACTTTTAAAGAAGGCAGGAGTAAAGCCATCAGGACCTGGCGCTTTATCTTCCTTTAAAGAAAATAGTGTGGACTTGATTTCATCCACTTTAACCTCCTCCATCAAACAACATCTCTGTTCCTCGGATAAAACTTTGGAGAACGAGGGCATGTCATGGTAGTTGGGCTCAACAACCGACCCTAAGGATTCTTGGAAGTGCTTGACAATATGCTGGGAAATCTCTTTGTGATCAGTGAGTTTGGTACCGTCCTCTGTCATGATACATGAAAAACTATTCGCTGCTCTTCTAGAGATCAAAGCATTGTGAAAGAAAGTGGAATTCTTGTCGCCCTCCGCCAACCATTGAACCCTTGATTTTTGTTTGAGTTGAGACTCTTCAAGCCTTAGTAAGGAGTGGAAGTGCCTCTTCAAAGTGCTCTCTTGTTGCATTAGGGCTACATTTTGGGGATCATCATGAATGGTTTGTTGCAGAATAGCAAGCTTGGATCTGGTTTCCTGCACCTGAGATGATAACTCAGCAAATTTCATTTGCTTACTCCATCCCTTGAGCTTCATTTTGACAGCTTGGAGCTTCTTAGCGACTCGAAACATTGGTGAGCCATTCACCTCAACTTCCCATGCATCCTTGACAAGTGGATAAAAATCTGATCTAGCAGTCCAGAAGTTGAAAATTTTGAAAGGTTTTTTACCTTGCTGCCATTGAGGAAGGATTGAAATCAATAATGGGCAATGGTCAGAGACGCCTGGATTAAGTACCTCAACTTCTGAGGAGGTAAGATCTCTAAGCCATGGCAAGTTAACAAGAGCACGGTCCAATCTGCAAGATATACGTCTTTGGCCTTCCCCTTGGTTAGACCATGTGAAGAAGAAGCCTTTGGATTTGAGCTCCACCAATTGACAAACATCAATACAATCATTGAATTCCTCAGTGGCACGTCTGTTTATGTGTTGCCCTCCTGACTTTTCATTATCTGATCGAACACAGTTAAAATCCCCTACAAGCAGCCATGGATGGGGTGTAGAGTATCTTTGCAATTGTCGCCACAAATGCCTTTTCTCCAAGGCGTCATTCGAACCATAAACAAAGGTGATGAAGCATGCTTTATGCATTCCCAAAAAATCTGCATAGCAGTGGATAAGTTGGTCACTAGTGTCCAACTTATTAATTTTAACTTCTGAAGGGTTAAACAAGACCCAAATGCGACCCTTCAAAGCTTGGTCATAGTTGGTAATGAGCTCCCAATGAGCGGATAAGAGGCTTTTCACAATTTGGGCATTAACTTGCCTCACCTTAGTCTCTACAACTGCCAAAAGACTTAACTTCTTGGATAGCATAAGATTTCGAACTTCCATTTGCTTTTCAGGGTTATTAAGACCCCTAATATTCCACATGGCAATATTAAACATGCAGAGTTATATGCAAACCCAAGCAATGTTAGTCTTGCAATGAAGCAAAAGGCTCTCTCTCATAGGTTGGCAAGAGCGGCAGCAGATTTAGAATCCCAAATAAGACAAAAATCCCGCCTTCAATGGCTTCGTGAAGGTGATAGTAACACAGCTTTTTTCCATAAAGCAATGCTTTCTAGGAGGGCTCACAATAAGATACTCTCAATCTATGATGGGGACTCAAGGAAGGTTACGGATTGGGAGCAACTGAAGTGCATGTTTGAGAATCATTACGTAAACTTGTTGGGTACAAATGGCAGCAATAGTAGCATTCTTCCCAATCTTGAGCAGTTCATAACCCCGAAGCTTATTGACTCGCAAGTTGGTGACTTATGTAAGGAGGTAACTGATCAGGAAATCAAGGATGTCCTATTCAATCTCAAAGACAACAAGGCCCCGGGACCGGATGGTTTCACGCCTTTGTTCTTCAAAAGAGCCTGGAATATTGTTGGGAATGACACAATTTCTGCAATTAAAAGTTTCTTCACTTCAGGTACACTCTTAAAGCAGCTCAATTCTACCATCATTACACTTGTTCCCAAGTGCAGCAACCCCTCTACCATTGGTGACTACCGGCCTATTTCTTGTGTAAATACGGTTTACAAGTGCATCTCCAAGATCCTTGCCAACAGGTTCCGGATCGTTATTGCTGATCTTATTGGGGACTATCAAAGTGCCTTTATTCCTGGGCGACAGATTTCAGATAACATCCTCATCGCTCAGGATCTGCTCCATAACTACCATCTCAACCGAGGTTCCCCAAGGTGTGCGATTAAGGTTGACATTATGAAAGCCTTTGATACGGTTAATTGGAGTGTTATCCCCCCCTTATTAAGGGCAATGAGGTTTCCAGATCTCTTCATCAATTGGGTTATGGCGTGCATCACATCTCCTTCATTCTCTCTTAGCATGAATGGTGTGCTGGTTGGCTTCTTCAAAGGCTCAAGAGGCTTGAGGCAAGGCGATCCTATGTCCCCTTACCTATTCGTGATCGTTATGGAATTGTTCCATGCCATACTAGCAAAAAATTCCAGTAATGGTTTTCAATTTCATCCAAAATGCGCAACTGTTGGGTTGAGGGCTCTTTGTTTTGCTGATGATCTCCTGGTCTTCTCCAAAGGGGATGTTAACTCAATCAATGCCGTTTTCTCCAGCCTACAAGAGTTTGGTAGTTATTCTGGGCTTCACATGAATAGACTCAAATCCAAAATATTCTTTTGTGGTGTTCCCCTTGCTATTCAACAGCAAGTTATCTCCTCTCATGAAGTTGAGCTTGGTTCTTTGCCTGTCAAGTATCTCGGTGTCCCCCTCCTATCTTCTAAGCTGAAGATATATGATTGTGAGCCCCTTCTCCTCAAGGTTAGAGCAAGAATTCAGTCTTGGAAGGCGAGATCTTTATCCTATGCTGGCCGGGTGCAACTGGTAAGAGCTGTCCTATTCTCTACTGCTATCCATTGGCTCACAACCTTCTTGCTCCCTAAGTAGGTTCTCTACGAGATTGAAAAGCTTTGTAGAAGATTCCTTTGGTCTGGTCCAGATCTTGCAAAGAAATTGGTTCCCATTAGGTGGAGTATTGTGTGTGCGCCAAAGGATGAGGGTGGCCTAGGCATCATTGATATCCATGATTGGAACAAGGCCACCATTGCTAAGTTCCTCTGGCGTATTGCTGCTGCTGTACCTTCTTTGTGGGTCCACTGGATTAATGCCGTTCACCTAAGAGGCCGGTCTATTTGGCAGATCCCAGTTCCCTCCCAACCTTCTTGGACTTGGCGTAAGATTCTTGGGCTGAGGCCATTCATGTTTAACCTTATCAAAATCCGCATAAGAGATGGGAGAAGTTCCTCACTTTGGTTTGACAACTGGCACCCTCTTGGATCGTTGCATGCTAAATATGGCGATCGTATCATCTATGACTCCGGCCTCTCCAAAGGAGCTAAGGTTTCTGATATCATTCTTGGTAGAGAATGGGCTCCGCCTGTGGCTCAATCTTTTGACCTCATTGAAGCTTGGAGCATCCTCCCACAGCTCCCCACTCCTAACCCACAGCTCACCGATGAGGTAATCTGGCTTCCCCTCGTCTCTACTCACTTCACCTTGAAGAGCGCTTACCTTTCTTTCAGGTCTCATTCCCCTAAGCCGCCATGGACATGCTTGGTTTGGTTCTCGGACCATATTCCTCGTCATGCCTTTATTCTGTGGCTTGCCTTATACAACAAGCTTCTCACACAAGATGTGCTCCTCCAACGTCATATTTTGTCTTCGTCCACTTGTGTCTTCTGCCGCTCTAGTCACGAAGACCTTAACCATCTCTTCTTCTCTTGCTCCTTTTCATCGTCCGTTTGGTCGGCTATCATGAACCTATGTGGCTTGCGTAGGGCTCCAGCGCCTTGGAACCTCACAGTTGCATGGGCTATCCATAGCCTTGTTGGCAAGAGTGCTATTGCGTGGTTGAAAAAATCTTCGTTGGCGGCCATGGTGTATCATATATGGCGGGAAAGGAACCGGCGTATCTTCCAGAATAATGCTTCTTCCTATGATGACTTGATTCACCGCATTATCTTCGACATCAAAGGCAAGGCATTACATTTGAAGCTTGCAGTTAAGGACACTCCTAGAAATAGGACTATTTGCCACAATTGGGGTCTCAATGTAAATTTCCATTACTAGCCTGTATTGTTTTGCTTGTTTGACCCCTTGTCTTTGGGGCTCTTCTTCTTGCTTTCTATGTTTTCTTGTATGTATTCGTTAGGGGTGCCTCACGGTACCTACTTTCTGTCATTATCTTTGTAATTTGGTTTTCACTTTAATGCATATGGACTTATTCTCCAAAAAAAAATAAACATGATTCACATGATCACCCCCACCCCCAACTCTTAATTCCAGGCTTTTACCCACTGGATTGCTTTTAGCATGCTTCATGGCTACTTCGTCAACTAGGATTCTCTTTTTTTTCTTATTTTTCTTGGAGGACGATGAGCTCCTTTTAGGCTCTTGACTGCTTTGGACGAGAGGTTCAAATCTGCTAGGGGTTATAGTAATTGCTTCATCAACAACATCGACCAAGCTTGGAGCACAAGGCTGTAGGGCAGGCTCCGAAACAATCTCTAAAGTGCTCCCTTGCTGTGAAAGAGGTAGGGTCGACACAATATCAGATTGAGGTTGAGTAATTGGCACATCTGGAGCATTGGGGGCATCATCACTCTTACCGGATTTGTCTTGGTCAAGTGCAATAATCTCCTTGCCCTTCTTATTTCTGGACATCCACACCCCATCCAATGGAGGTAAAATTTCAACATCAGAAGCCGCAACATTGGCATGCTGATTGGGGTTGGCTTCACGAGAAACCCCCTCCAATGGTGGGGTATCACCTTCCTTCAAAATTTTACCAGTAGGGACCCATTTCTTTTTAACAGTTGGGCAGTGGGCATCCAAGTGTCCAAAGGAACAGCATGAATTACACTTCTGTGGCTTCCATGAGTATTCAATTTCGATTTCAAGAACCTCTTCAGGTGTGTCCAGGAAAATACTTGTTGGGAAAAGGCAATCAAAGTCCACCTCCACACAAACTCGAGCAAATTGCAACTTGGATCTCTTTTCAGTTGGTTCATCTAACCATAGAGGCCTTCCCACCCCACTCGCAATGTAGCTCAATCCAAGAGACGTCCAGTATTCCATAGGAACATTAAACATTTTGATCCAAACTGGCACCTTCCTCAGTTGGGATTTGGTTAGCTGCATATTAGGTACCCAGTTTTTAAGGATGAGAAGCCGACCCCCTAGATGCCATGGGGCAGCATGGAGAACCTTCTCACGAACTTGAGAGTTCTCAAAGGAGAAAATGAAGAAGCCATCCCCCACAACAGATGTTTGGACTTTACCCAGCTTACCCCAAATTCGGTCAACCAAACTCTTCACCACAGCAAAGGGAAGCATTTTGTCAAGGAAGTGGCCAACAAGACAGTTGCTCCAAAGCCTAGAGCCCTCTGCAGCAACCTCAAGAGGGGGCTTCACTGTGATCCGGCCATTAATAACTTCAGGAGCAAAGTAGTCAAGCTTGGGCCTAGCAAGAGAACCTGGAGCAAACAGAGAGGACCAAGCAATTTCAGGGGTGGCAGGATGCTGCAGAGAAGCTACCGGAGAAGCACCAGCCTGCAGAGAGCTACCAAGACTTGCATTTGAAACAGCTGGGGCAGAAACCCCAGATACAACAGCCTTAGCAGCCGTGGCAGGAGCTAGAGACACATCAGACTGCTGAGAGCTACCCAAAATGGAAGTAGGAACCGTAAAGCCATCAGGCGTAATATCAGTATTCGGAAATGCAGGCTGCTAATGCGAGCTAGCAGTAGGCACCTGCACTGCAGCGGAAACAGGTGTGCCAGCTCCTGAAAAAGCTGGACCGTCAGGCTTGCTGCCACCTCGGCCTTCACTAGCCAACGAAGGCTGCATAGTCTTTAAACCGGAAAGAAGTACTGAGGTAAGTTCGCTGCCAGGAACAGAAGAAGCCGAATGCATATGATCCACGCCTGCAAGAGCAGGAGGAGCAGGTCCTACAAGGCCAGCAGTAGCTGTGGCACCTGCAAGAGTAAAAGAAGACGCAGCAGCCGCAGATGTTGACTTGCTCGGATGGGAGGCCGAATTGCACAAAGGCGGGAAGTCAATTTGAGGGAGTTCACCAGCCATTGGATGCAATACAGACAGATGGAAATCGCTCAGAGGCCGAGTGCAAGAGAGGACAGTAATCCCACAGAGAACTCACCGATAATCCACGAACAAATAAAAGCTGAAGAAATCCAAGATAATCCATGAACGAGAGTAAAAATCCACGGACGAGAACAATAATCCACAAACGATAAACTGCGAACAATAATAAGCCACGAACGATAATCTGCGAACAATAATAAGCCACCGAGCGATGTCCACGAACAGTAGTAATCCACAAACCGAGCGACGTCCACGAACAGTAATAACAGTAATAATCCACCAACGAACAATAATCCCAGCTGTTCCAACAATAATCCACGAACAAAAGCTCCAGATGCTCCAAACAGTCGTCCCCACAACAGGCAGCAGTGACGGAGAAGAGCAGCAATAGCCAGCAAGCAACGTCGAATGGCAACAGACCTTGGCACTGTAGCTCACGAAAGAATACCACGAACTCTCAAATGAAGAACTAAACAATAATCTTCCAACAGCAAGTCATCACCAAATTCCAATAGAAACCACGAACTGAAGAACTGAAACAATAATCTTCCAACAGTAATAATCCACGGACGAGAGTAAAAAATCCACGGACGAGAGTAAAAATCCACGGACGAGAACAATAATCCACAAACGATAAACTGCGAACAATAATAAGCCACGAACGATATCTGCGAACAATAATAAGCCACCGAGCGATGTCCACGAACAGTAGTAATCCACAAACCGAGCGATGTCCACGAACAGTAATAACAGTAATAACAGTAATAATCCACCAACGAACAATAATCCCAGCTGTTCCAACAATAATCCATGAACAAAAGCTCCAGATGCTCCAAACAGTCGTCCCCACAACAGGCAGCAGTGACGGAGAAGAGCAGCAATAGCCAGCAAGCAACGTCGAATGGCAACAGACCTTGGCACTGTAGCTCACGAAAGAATACCACGAACTCTTAAATGAAGAACTAAACAATAATCTTCCAACAGCAAGTCATCACCAAATTCCAACAGAAACCACGAACTGAAGAACTGAAACAATAATCTTCCAACAGTAATAATCCACGGACGAGAGTAAAAAATCCACGGACGAGAGTAAAAATCCACGGACGAGAACAATAATCCACGAACGATAAACTGCGAACAATAATAAGCCACGAACGATAATCTACGAACAATAATAAGCCACCGAGCGATGTCCACGAACAGTAAAATCCACCAACGAACAATAATAAGCCACGAACGATTAATAAGCCACGAACGATAGCCAGCAAGCAACGTCGAATGGCAACAGCCAGCAAGCAACGTCGAATGGCAACAGACCTTGGCACTGTAACTCACGAAAGAATACCATGAACTCTCAAATGAAGAACTGAAACAATAATCTTCCAATAGTAATAATCTGCACCAGCATCCAACAGAAACCACGATCGAACACAGTCGCCAACTTTCAATAGAGACCACGAACTGGCGACCACCAACAGGAGACTCCGACGAATAGGAAACGAACGAGTAGAGACAGGTATCCACAAACAGGTAACACGAACGAACATCTGCCAGAAAACCGAAGAGACCGGCGATAACCGGCGGCCGAGCCGCAAGAGTCACCACGACCGATACCACACACCAGAAGCCACAGACCAAAGATTATCTCACGAGCAAGAAATGGTTGCTACAGATCTAGATGCTCTCGACAGTCACGAGATCCAGATGCTCCCAACAGACACGGACATGTGGAGAGGACGAACATGGACAGAGGAATAGCAACAGATGGTCACGAACACGATCCAAGAGAATACGAAGTGATGATGGTATCCCAACGAACAGAAATCCAGAGATCCCACGAACCAATGGAGGTAACACAACGAACATAAGACCCACGAACAAATCCCACGAACAGAAAACCAGAAAACTAGAAAACCAGAAGTCCAACACAGAAAACACGAACCAGGAGGTCAAACGAACCAGAGGAACAGATGGAGGAAGGTGGAGGCTAAGGAGGTTCAGGTGGAGGTGGAGAAGGAGGTGGAGGAGGTGGAGGAGGAGGTGGAGAAGGAGAGCAATGTCAGCGATTCGAAAGCACTCCCATGATTCGAAAGCACTCACATGCTTTTATCCAAATGTGAGAACTGTAGTCACATTGGAAAAAAAGGTGGGAAATTGATTCATTACCTTTAACGGCATAGCACACACACCGCATTTTGAATGGTACCCCATGTTAGCACCTGATTTTTGCACCCCCAAAATAAAGAAAAATGAAAAGTCAAAACCCGAGGGGGTCAAAAATTGACTTTTTGATTCAAGTAAATTTGGCTATCAAACTTCATCTCATTGAAAAGAGCATTTCGATACGATTCCAACGCAACTGGATTTGCTGGAATCGGAGTCCAGATGAAAAAGATATGAGCTGGTCAAACTTTTGGGAAGCGAAAAGTTGACCTTTTGCTCGACCCCAATTCAACTGCCAAACTTAATCCCAATGGATAGGTGGTTCCGAGCCGGTTCCAACGACACTAAATTTGATAAAATCGGACACCGGACGAAGAAGTTATGAGCAGTTGAAGTTTCAGAAAAACTGCCCATATGGCAAAAAGGCAGCAAAAATGGAATAAACCAGTAAAATCAATAATATAAATGTGTTTAATAATATTTTAATAAAAGGGATCTCGCTTTTCAATAAAATAATCAAAGAAATCGGACGAAATCTTGCAAGAAACCAAATTGAATAAAGGTTTGAAATCCAAACATTTTAAAAACGTACTGGACCGTATTTCAATTACGGGCAAGGCATGCCCGTATTTCAAATACGGGCAAGCTTCTGGAAGAAGACACGTGTCGTTGTACGGCGGGACACGCGTCCCGTACGGCCGATTCTGCGAGATTTACAAATGTGCGTTTTTCGCCCGTATTTGAATTTCGGGCAAGGCACGCCCGTACTTCAAGTACGGGCACGAAATTTTTGCCTATAAATAGAGAGGCCACCCCCCTCATTTCAACAAGCCCTCTCCTCTGGCCATAACCCTTGCCCTCCTGAAGCTACCCATGGCTGAACCCTGCCATCATGCCACCACTCCACCACCCTAAACCTTTTTAATGCCCAAATTGCCCCTATGTCCCAAAACCATGCCCAAACACCCAAAACCTTGCCTAAATTTTGACCTTTCATCTTCTTGGATTGAAGAACCTAACCAAACCCTTTCCATTCCATTTTAAGAATTCCCGGAGGACGCGGAAGTGCTGCCGGATTTGTCGGAGAAATCATCACTAGCATTGCAAGTATATTACATTTTCTAATATGATCAAAGTTATCATTTCAAGCTTTCTCCACCTTCCTTTGATTATTTCGTTTTGATATCACTAACCTGGTTGTTGCTGATAGCATTAAGTCAAGTTCTAAAAAGGTGGTCATAAGCCAAAAAGGAAAGAAAAAAAAAAGGAAGTGTTCTAAGAACACTTTTATTGACTTGAGATATATGTTTTTAGCATGGAAGGAGTGGACTTCTTTAAAGAAGATTCCTAAGCCCTGTAAATTCCTCTCTTTTCCCCTGGAAACCGGCTATGAACAATCAAAGGGAAAGGTGATCTCCTCCAAGAACTAAAAAGAAAAGAATAGAATGGTCATTTGAGCCAAATGAGGCAAATGAAGCCCCTGGAAGAACCTGCAATCCTTTCTGAAACTGCCAGAATACCTGAGAAGGCCACGGAACGGATTCCGAGAAGAATCGGCGCCAAAAATGCAAAACTAGAGGTGCCCGTAAACTCAGAGCGGTCCGAGCTGGACCGTGTTTACTTCACGGGCAAGGCGGAACCGGATTTCATTTACGGGCAGCGGCAGCCCGTATAACAAATACGGGCAGATATAAAAATAATGTAAAAAAAAACTTAATTTTCGGTCCGGTTGGACTTGATCCGGCCTGAACCGGCCCCTTTAACAATTTGGGCTATCTTAAGCCCATTTTTTGGACCATGGGCCCATATGGGCCCACCAAGACCTCCTTTTGGCCCACATGAGTGGTCCACCTTAGACCGGCCCAAACCAAGCCTGTTTTCAATAAACAGGCTAGGCCCTTTTACCCTTGGCTAATGGGCCAAATCCAAGCCCACTAAGCCCATTGCATGTATAAATAGTTTAAATAAATAACCAAATGGGTTACCAAATAACCCAACTGGACCCAAGGCCCAACCATGGCAACCCACGGGTCTTCCAACGGGACCCGGATTCGACCCACTTCACTTAAATAAATAAAAAGATAAAATCAAATAAAAAAGGGACCCACACCTCCAAAGGGCCCCGCCAGACCTAACAAGGTAGCATGCTGGTCTAGGGAAAGGGTGAAATTGACTCAAAAACCAGGGAGACCCGAGGGACCTGTCAAACCGACGGGGCGGGCCGGGGTGTCTTAGGGCTTCCCCGGACGTAACCGAGGACTTAGCTAGAACTCTGAAAAGCCGTAGACCAGACTTAGACCCGATTAGGGCAAAATCGTGTCTGCCTGCACTCTCAGGCAGTGGCGACTCCGAAAGTCCCGAGGCACACACTGAAGGTGCGCCCGGTGTGCGATCTAGGATCCAGGTTTTAGGAGCGCACAGCTTGGTGACTCTGCTGGGGATCCCTCAACCCAGCTGGACCCTGGTTATCAAATGAGTCAACTTAGGTGGATATAAGCAGATTTAGGAAGTACTTCTTGTCCAACCTTAGTGGGTTATTGAACTTATGCAATTTCATGGTATTGGGGGATCCTGTCACAAGGACGAGATAATTGCTTAAGGAAAGTGGAATTTAAGCGGTTCCCTGTGACCCTCGACTTACCTGGGGATCCACCCAAACATTGTATTGCATACTGTTCTGTATTCTCACTATAAGAGTGACATTAAGGAACCCTTAATCGGCCCATTATCCGAGAATCACCCGATCAGACACAGCACTTGGCTCCACTGCACATACAAGCACCTCACTACACTGTGAATGAATTTTTTAACTGCGTGGGGTGACATGCATGAGGGAGTCTGCATGGATGATCCGAACTGAATGCTGTCTGCACCATGTGAATGCTCTTCTTAACCAAAACCTAGATCTCTCTAGCAGCCACCCTTCTTCAATCGAGAAACTTACTTTTGGGATGGTATTAGCCCTACGCTCCCGTGGCTTGCCGGGGAAAGCAGGGTAAACCCATCTCCCCAGGTTTCTAGATTCTTCAAGCGCCATTGGTTTCTTGCCATGGTACGCGAAGGGTCTAGTACTTGGCTTAGACCCTTGAAGGCAGGTGCCTTGGGCTGGGTATCCTTCCCCACCTATTACTTCTGATAAACCCTGATGTGAGCATGAACATGAATGAACAAATAGGGGTAAAACCAATTTGGGGCATTAACCCCCGCCTTTGTTGGTCTTAACCCTAATTTAAGGAAATTAACTCGATTTAATCCGCGCATCCAAGTTGGTCTTGGTTCAGTCGAAAGCCGGCCAGATCAGATAGAAATGGGTCAGAACAGAGGCAGAAAAACCTTAGAGATAGGATTCCGGCCCACCTGCCGAATGGCAAATTTGTACCCTCCTTTTGGGTTCTCAACAACCCTAAAGGTGATTCTCTTTCCAGATTTATTTTTGTAAATTTTTCCCTCGAAGGCAAGTTGTAAATATTGTTTTCAGTCCGACACTAGGGGCAGATGAAAGAGCAGATGAAAGAACAGATGAAAGAAAAGGCCGGCTAAGACCTGAATGTGTTTTCCAAATATTTAAAGGACATAACCCTTAAAACCCCATAACTTGAGTGCTTGGATTTGATTTCTGCATAAACTGCTTAGGCATTGATTTAATTTTTGCATATCCTGTTGCATGCCTTAGACTAATTTAGAGTTTTTGGTGGAAAACCCTAAATTGACTTGGAATTTCAATCGGATAGTCGGCATGGCATCTTCATCCTCGACTGAGAGAGCTCGCTTCCCTAGGATAGAGAAGTGTACCTTTGATACCCCTTGGATCCGTTCTTGGACAAGGCAATTGCAAGGAGATGAACAAATTAAATGGGAACAGAAATACCACGTGGGACAAACTCTGTCCCTATTAAATGTGCCCATTAATTGGGACATGATTCAGGCGGCCCTACCTTTCTGGGATCCCCAACTTTCACTCTTTAGGTTTAGGACTAATGAGCTGACTCCCGCAATTGAGGAATTCGAACTATTCCTTCGATTCCGTGACCATGGAGAACCAGCCAGGCCAAACCTCAAAGATAGCTACAAGAATGAAGCTTGTACTTTCTTTGGCCTACCCAGAGGAGAATTCCAGACTTTAGGAGGTGACCAAGCATTCACGTGGGTCTCTAAAACCTTCCTTGCTGAAAATATAAGGGACAAAAAGCAGGAAAGACCCCGTGTTTGGTGGGACACGTTCACCCTCGTGGTTCTGTCACAGCTCTTCTTTCCTACTGGGGGAGACACCATTAATTTGGCCCTCATGGAAATTGTAGACCAACTCCAGGTGAAATTCTGAATTGCACCACTAATCCTCGCTCAGCTATATCATGCCTTGACCATGACTAAGAGCGGAACTAGGAGGTTTCAGGGATGCGCTCCTCTCCTACACATTTGGCTCCAAGATCACCTGATGGTTGCTGAACCTATCAGCCCACGTTATGGGTACGTCCGTGACAATATCACATTGATGGCCCGAAGAGAGATTAGACCAGACTTACCCTCCAGAGAAGACTGGTTTGACCACTTTCTCCAACTGAAAGGAGAAACGGATATAAGATGGGGAGGCACATTTGACCAAACATATACTCCCGTCATAGCTTTCAGAAAAAGACATTGCCTAGCCTTGATAGGCTTGACTCATGCCATGCCATACTATCCGGTTCGAATTCTGAGACAGTTTGGGAAGTCTCAGGGAATACCGATCAAGGATGAGGCGGAAGGTTTAACTGGCCCACTTACATGGGAATTGAAGAAAAAATTGGTGAAGGAATGGCAACATGTGCACATACTCCAAGAGGACATTTTCACTGCATCCGACGTTCGTAATTACGAACAATGGATTGCTCGAGAAATTGGCCTAGACAGCCCGCCTCCTCTCCATATCGTCACCTCTGACGATATCCTAGTTCCGCCCCCTGACACATACAGGGATAGGGTGGCTGAACTGCGGGAATCTCATTCTCGAATCCACCGTGCATACGTGGATTCCGAGCGTAAAAACAAGCAGGCCAATGAGGCCCTTCAACAGCAGCTTGACACCATGCGCAGGCGCGTAAAAGAGGACCGACGTCTGCGGAATAAACTTCTGCGTGCCTTGAAAAGGCGAGACGTGTCCTCTCATTATGATGATGACCGACCTAGCTAGACTCTGGGTTTGTTTGTTTGTTTTTAATCATGTAATTGCTTGTTCTGAATTTTGGCATTGTACTTCTTTTTTCCATGAAGAATTTTGTGCTAGATTTAATAAAGCCAATTAAGACATCCTCAAATTCCTTTTTCAAACAATCTGGCCCCAATCCATCAACTTCAAAACTTTCAGGCGATCTGAATAAAGAACTCGCCAAATTTTTTTAATCTCTGAACCCATGGGTTCTGAATAAAGAACACCCAATTCCTACCCAATTTTCAAATCTTCAATTTCAAATTTAAGTCTTAAAAGGTTCTGAATAAAGAACACCCAATTCAAAATGTTCAGGCGATCTGAGTAAAAAACTCGCCAAATTGTTTGAATCTTTAAACTAAAGGGTTCTAAATAAAGAACACCCCATTTTTTTTACCAACTTTAAAACTTTCAGGATAAAGAACTTGCCAAAAGAATTCTTAAACCCAAGGGGTTTTGAGTAAAGAACACCGCATCCTTATCAACTCTAAAACTTTCAGGCAATCTGAATAAAGAACTTGCCCAAGGGGTTCTGAGTAAAGAACACCCCATCCTTATCAACTCTCAAACTTTCAAGTTTAAGTCTTAAAACCCCAAGGTTCTGAATAAAGAACACCCAATCCCTTGAGCTCAGATCACACCCGTCTGATTTAAAAAGATCACACGGTCAACCTTGGGGCACTGATGCCACTAGTGTTTAAACCAGAAAATTGGCAGAGGATCGTCCTGGCATAGCATACCCCGTTGTGCGGCACCAAGGTCAAGCAACTAAGCTAACAACTAAGGTACGCTCGGGTATCCCTAGCCGAACTCTTAGGGCACTAAAGCCACTGGTAATTAAACCAGAACAAATCAGTCTAAATAGGGTTCCCTTTCCCAGCCGCTTGGCTAAAACAGATCAATCTAAATAGGGTTCCCTTTCCCAGCCGCTTGGCTAAAACAGATCAGTCTAAACCGGGTTCTCTTTCCCAGCCGTTCGGCTAAAATAGATCAAGCTTAGGAGTCCCTACCGTTTTCAAAATAATTCAAACAAATTAATCCTTGATCCTTCTTTACAGTCAGAATACATCAATAATCATGCATATAAGTTGCACTAATATCCGCTGGTTGCCCTTCCCAGGTACCAAAATTGCTTCTCGAAGCCCTTACTTGTTAAGATCCAGAAGAAGACTTGAGATGGAGCAGCCAATGGAACAGACCTCGTTAGGACAGGAACAGGCAGAGTCCAGCCAGACACAAACAGTGACTGATCTACAACAGAGGATTGACAGTATGGGAACTATTATTCAAGAGTTAATGGCAGAATTAAGAGAACTCAGGATGGCTCCCCCAGCTGCACCAGTGACCCTGCAGCAACCAATTGCTCCACCGCAGATGGATGCTCCACCACCATACCCTGCGTACCCAGCTCCGTTGGTACCACCTCCACCTCCTCAAGCCGTGCCTCTTCCACAAATTATTGCACCTGCCCAACTGGGGCAAGAAGAGGAAGATTGGTATAGAACACAGCAGGCCCAGTTTGATGAAAAGATGGCAGCCACCAAGGCAGAGGTAGATGCTTTGCGTGAAGAACTGAAAAGCCTACGACCCAGTGCGGTCCCCATGGAGGCTACTTTAGACAGCCTCTACTTCTTCTCCGATGTTCAACTTCCACCAAAATTCAAGTGCCCTGACTTGCATCAATTTGATGGCACCGGATGCCCGTTAAACCACCTCAGGTCATACTCTGGAGATATGTGTCAATATGCCAAAGTAGAAAAAATTATGATACAGTTCTTTCAGTGGTCACTGACAGGAGCAGCATACAACTGGTTTTTGGGTTTGGATAAGACTAAGATCAAGAGTTGGAATGATTTAGCTGCCAAGTTCATCCAGAAATACCGATTGAACAGTCAAATAGTTCAGACCAGGGCAGAGTTACAAAGGCTCTCCAAGAAGAATCAAGAGTCAGTACGAGAATATGCCAAGAGATGGAAAGAATTGGCAACCCTAGTCCAACCCCCACTACTTGAACAGGAGATGACCTCCTTGTTCATTGCATCACTTGGACAGCCATTCTTTTCCCTGCTACTAGGGCAAAGTACTTCCAATTTCAATGACCTGATTCTGACCGCAAACAGAATTGAAGACACGGTCAGGGCTGGAAAGATAGATGGCAGTGGCCAGGGCCCTACACAGAGAAGGGCAGCAGTCGGACAGAATAGTAGAAGCCAGGGGCAAGAGTCCAGAAGGCAGGAAGCCCAGGCTGTTAATTATGTACAGCCAACACAGCCCTATCACATTGCCCAGAGGAACGAAAGTCAGGGGCAGCCTTTGAGAAGGACGAGAGAAGAGGCAGAGGCAAGGATGAAGAGGGTATTTACCCCGCTGCCTTATGCACCTGCAGAACTATTGGCTACACTTCTGAAGAAGGGGTATCTTCAAATCAAGCCTCCCAACCCCAGAATGATCAACTCACGAAGTTATAATACAGTAGAGAGGTGTGAGTACCATTCTGGAGCTCCCGGGCATTCCACTAATCGATGCTGGGATTTGAGGCATGATATACAGGATTTGATAGACAGTAAAAAGATCTCTGTAGATCCCCCAGCACCAGCAGCACCTACTCCTCCTACTGGTACAACCACTAACCCCCTCCCAGACCATAATAAGGCTTCTGGTAGCGGAACAGTACATCAAATCACCAGTGATCAAGGCAATAAACTACAGGTTGACCCGTCCTCACTAATTGGACGACCGGGGCAAGTTGTCAGGATTCATCTCCAAGAAGGGGCAATTTATCAACAGATACATGTTATTAATGAAGAGGAGAATGAAGAAACCTTCATGGGGTTCCCTCTGGTGCATTTCAACTTTCTCGAACCAGAGCCTTTCTATCCTCCACCTGTCCTAAACTCACCCCCACTGAACATCTTCGACATGATGAACCCATTCAATGAGCCTGTGGACTTCCTACTAGAACCACCCACCCTCAACTTACCAACTTCACCTTGACCCAACCTACTCTGTTGTGCCTCCACCTTACCAATTCCTACATATGTACCATGATTCTACCATCACTTCCACTGAAAGAGAAGTCGATCGGATCACCCGTTCTGGTCGATACACAAACCCTAACCCTCCACCTACACCAGAGGGAGAAATTAGTGAAGAAAGAACAAGGAAAGAGAAAGGGAAGGATGTGGCCGCTGAAGTGCCACAGACCCATAAGAGGAAAGGGAAGGCACCAGAGGAAGAGATTGAAAAGCTCCACTATAGTGCCTTCACTCCAGAGTATGATCTAGTGCAGCAGTTGAATAAGACACCAGCCCAGATATCCATTATGAGTCTCTTATTAGATTCAGACAAACATAAAGACGTACTTATGAGAATACTAGGATCAACTCATGTGCCTGATGACATCAGCCCTGAGCAACTGGAGACAGTAATGTCTATAATTGCTACGCCAGAAGCAATCTCTTTTTCCTCAGCAGACTTGCCCCCTGAAGGTCGTAATCACACGGAGCCTCTGTTTATCACTGTAAGGTGCTCCGACTTAATAGTGAGACGGGTCATGATAGATAACGGGTCAGCTCTGAATATCTGCCCAGTCAGGACCTTCCACAGTCTGCAGCTGAACACTGACTTGATCAAGCCTAGCTCCAATAATGTCCGCGGGTTTGACAATGCCAAGAAGGATTCCCTTGGGGAAGTTACTCTGGAAGTTACAATTGCTGAGAGGGCCTTCTTCATCACCTTTGAGTTGATGGACATCAATGCCTCCTTTAATTTGTTGATTGGAAGACCTTGGTTACATCAAGCAGGGGCAGTCCTGTCCACCTTACATCGAATGATCCGATTTATCTCAGGAAATCAATTGATCACGGTGCATGCAGAAAATCACAGAGAATTTGAACAAGGAGGGGTACCGGTGGTTGATTATGAACTGCCCACTTCCCTGAACTTTCAAGCCATAGAAATGGTGCAAGTAAACCGCATCCCTATTCCTCTGCAATCGGACTTGTCCCGCAGAAGGAAAAGGAAAAGCATGTTCGGTGCTGCTGAATGCGCCGACTGGGGCCTCCGAGTAGGAGATGGTTTAGGCAAATACAAGCAAGGCATCAAGTCTGCAATCCAGCCGTGTGACAAGTCTGTGGGCTTTGGATTGGGGTTTGTTCCTGAACCTGAAGACTATGCCAGGCTATTTGGCAGGAAAGTTGAACGGAAAAGGGCACGAGCAGAAGGAAGGGACCCACATTGGCCCATCTGTGTACATGGCCAATTATACCATCACTTTACCAATATGGAGAGGGAAGCCGCACAGGCCATATAGAACATAGTCCCCCAGGGATGGGGCGATGAATTCAATGATCCAGCTGAGCAAGCGGAAGCTAATTATCTACAAAGGTTATGGGATGAACCTCCCTTACCCCAGGAGACAATTACAAAAGAGAACTCAGAGGCTCTCAGTGGGATGATGGAAGAACTGTCTGCTCTATTCTCTTGGCAGTCAGTTGACACCGAAAAACCAGCTATCCCAGAAGAGGCGTTTGCCTATCCATCAGATGATGTCGGGGCACCGCCAACTAAGGCTGAAGAAAAAGAGCCGGCTCAGTACATCTACATGATGGAAAGCCAAGACAGTTCAGGAGAACCCACTCCAAGGCAAAGGTCTCCCCCACCTCCCATCTGCATTATACACCCAAGTACCAAGGATGGTCTGGGTCAGATGTTCCAGAATATGCCCCAAGTACTGGGACTGCCTACTGAGCTGGCTTATCATGAAACTTATGGTAACTGGGCTCCTGACGAACATTCTTCCAACAGGAGGGATGAATCATCAGAAAAATCTGTAACCAAGGCATTGCCTAAGGTGGAACCACCCAACGAAGTCACTGTTTGGGTACCAGGGACTATCATCCACCGTAGGGTATGGATCAGTGTATCATCAGAAGATTCAAGTCAGAATCAACTAAAGAAGGGCACAGCTGATGACCCCATCTGCATCTCTTCTGACAGCAGCATCAGCATGATACAAACCGGGAAGGTGAATGCGGTGACCGCTGTAACCAAGGACAAGCACGCATTGCAGAACTGGAGTTCGACGCCACTTGCCACTTGCAAAGCCAAACTACCACAGGGAGTCTCTTCCACTTATGAAATTCCCTCTGTAGATATTGCTGCACTTTTTAATAAATGCGTGAAGTCTTTTGATTATTTTTCTGCTTCTGTGAATAATTTTGCAAATAAGCAAACCCAAAATCGCAACCTTAATATCAATCTCGACGCACACCCGAAAAATTCGGAGCACGAGATAGATAATCAGGCTGCCAAAATCAAACAAAAACAAAAAGGTCAAAAAGAACAAACAGAAATCCAAAGTGTCGAGCATGAATTGGATAGCAACACTTACTCATCACAACCCGATGATTCAGAAATTATCCCCAGTGTTCCTTATGAACTTGAGGATAATGATGAATCATGGGAGACCCCACCTGAAATCCAATTTGCCTTAGACAGACATGAAAAGGGTCTCCAGGCTAATATTGAGGAAACTGAACCTATCAACATAGGTGACACAGCACAACCAAGGATTCTTCAAGTTCGTAAAAAGCTGACATTATTACAAAAAGCACAGATAACTGATTTTCTAAAATCCTACACTGATGTGTTTGCATGGTCATATGAGGATATGCCTGGGTTAGACATGGATTTAGTTGTGCATCGGTTACCAATAAGGTCTGAGGCCACACCAGTGAAGCAAAAACTCAGACGCATGAAATCGGAATGGGCCCTGAAGATCAAAGAAGAGGTCACCAAGCAGTTAAAAGCCGGGTTCTTGAAAGTTACAGATTACCCAGAATGGTTAGCAAACATTGTGCCAGTCCCCAAGAAAGATGGAAGGGTCAGGATGTGTGTTGACTACAGAGATCTGAACAAGGCAAGCCCGAAAGATGACTTTCCATTGCCACACATTGATATATTGGTTGATAATACTGCAACTCATTCCATGTTCTCCTTTATGGATGGATTCTTTGGGTATAATCAGATACGAATGGCGCCTGAAGACATGGAAAATACATCCTTCATCACGCACTGGGGCACATACTACTACAAAGTAATGCCATTTGGGTTGAAGAATGCAGGCGCCACATACCAACGGGCAATGACTTTGTTATTCCACAACCTGATGCATAAGGAGATGGAAGTATACGTGGATGACATGATTGCAAAGTCAAAAGAAGAGGAAAGTCATTTAGTGAACCTTGGAAAGGTGTTTGACAGACTCAGGGAATGCAAGCTCAGGCTGAACCCAAATAAGTGTGTATTCGGCGTTACCTCAGGGAAGCTGCTCGGATTCATCGTTGGGAAACGAGGAATTGAGGTTGACCCAGTCAAAGTGAAGGCAATTCTGGAGATGCCTCCCCCATCCACAGAGAAAGAAGTGAGAGGTTTCCTTGGCAGATTACAGTACATCAGTCGGTTCATAGCACAGATGACTCCCGTGTGCGAACTAATATTCAAACTGCTAAAGAAGGATAACCCAGTGGTCTGGAATGAGGATTGCCAAGAAGCGTTTGACAAAATCAAGGCCTATTTAATGAGCCCACCAACTTTGGTTCCCCCTGTACCAGGACGACCTCTAATCATGTATTTGTCAGTCACAGAAACGGCTGCTGGATGTGTCCTAGGACAGCATGATGATACAGGAAGAAATGAACAAGCAATTTATTATCTGAGCAAGAAATTTACCAATTATGAAATAAGATACACATTGCTTGAAAAGACCTGTGGCGCATTGGTATGGGCAGCTCAGAAGCTTCGGCATTATCTTCTCAGTCATACTATCCTTTTGATCTCAAATACGGATCCCCTAAAGTACATTTTTGAAAAGCCAATCTCCACTAGAAGGATAGCCAAGTGGCAAGTTATCTTATCTCAGTATGACATTGTCTACACCACAAGAAAGGCAATAAAGGGACAGGCAGTGGCAGATCACCTGGCAGAACACCCTGTGCCCGATTATCAACCACTTCTCACCGGACTGCCGGATGATGAAATTATGTGTGCCGAGTCAGTAGAAAAGGAAACCGGATGGCAAATGTTCTTTGACGGGGCTGTCAACATCAATGGGAAAGGGATTGGAGCAGTAATCATTTCCCCAGAAGGAGCCCATCATCCAATAGCAGCAAAACTCTTGTTCGATTGCACTAACAACATGGCAGAATACGAAGCATGTGTGTTAGGCTTGCGAGCCACAATCGAAATGAATATCCAAGAGTTGAAAGTTTATGGCGATTCCTGTCTAATCATCTACCAAGTAATGGGGGATTGGAGGACTAAGGACCCAAAATTGGTGCCATATCAGGAACTGATTAAGGAACTGGAAGGACAATTCAAAAACATGACATTTGAGTATATGCCACAAGACAGGAATAAGTTTGCAGATGCCTTGGCAACACTGGCATCTATGGCAACCATCACTGGTGATACTTGGGTACAACCGTTGGAGATAGAAGTGCGGCGTTCTCCTGTTTACTTCTTTCGTGTCGAGAAGAGCACACCAAAAGGGGAACCCTGGTATGCAGACATAATGAGGTACCTGAGAGACAGGATTTTGCCAGAGAATGCCACTGCATCTGAGAGGCGCACGATTCAAAAACTGGCAGGACAGTTCTTCCTCAGTGGAGGTAAGCTATACAAGAAGTCCTACAATGATTCATTGCTGCTATGTGTAACAGAAGAAGAGGCACAACAGCTGGTTGATGAAGTCCATGGGGGACAATGTGGCGCACATATGAACGGGCATATGCTAGTAAGAAAAATCTTGAGAATAGGTTATTACTGGTTGACTATGGAACACGATTGCCACATCCACGTAAGGAAGTGCCGGTTATGCCAAGTTTATGCTGATAACATTCATGCACCGCCCAACACTTTGTACTCAATGACTTCTCCTTGGCCCTTCGCCATCTGGGGAATTGATATGATTGGAGAGATCCACCCGAAGGCATCAAATGGGCATCGATTCATCTTGGTTGCAATAGATTATTTTACCAAGTAGGTAGAGGCCGTGTCCTTTGCAGATGTCAAAGGGTCCCATGTACTGAAATTCATCAGAAATAATATTGTCTGTCGCTATGGTGTGCCTGAAGCACTCATCACAGACAATGCCAAGAATTTGAATAATAAGGACATGAACAAGATGTGTGGTGACTTGAAAATTAGACATCTAAATTCTACAGCATATCGGCCCAAGATGAATGGAGCAGTAGAGGCTGCCAACAAAAATCTGAAAAAGATATTGGAAAAGATGGTGGTTACCTACAGAGACTGGCATGAGAAGCTGCCATATGCTTTGCATGCATACCGAACCTCAATCAGGGTCTCAACCGGAGCAACTCCTTACTCTCTTGTATATGGAATGGAGGCAGTCCTTCCCGTGGAAGTGCAAATTCCTTCACTCAGAATCCTGAAGGAAGCAGAGGTTGATGACATTGAATGGGAAGAATCAAGGTTTGACCAGTTGCAGTTGCTTGATGAGAAAAGAATTAAGGCTTTGTGCCACGGGCAACTCTATCAGCAAAGGGCAGCTCGGACTTATAACAAGAAAGTAATACCACGACACTTCAAGGTGGGCAACATTGTTATGAAAAAGATATTCCCCCACCAAGAAGACAATAAAGGGAAATTCAAGCCAAACTATAAAGAACTATTCATAGTACACAAAGTTCTGTCCAGAGGAGCACTAATCCTACAAGAGATGGACGGAACTATCTTTACTGAACCAATAAATGCAGATGCAGTCAAACTGTATTATCCTTGAGATCATTCCAATTGGGAAATGAAGAGAGGCCATCCTTCACTCTCCCCCAAGCCTGTAAATTCTCCCAAATACCCAAAAAGGTTTCCCCTAGTTAGATACTTTTGGGCCTGACAATTTCTTTTCTAACCTAGTACAAATGTTCCTTCACATCCAAAAGGGCATTCCTGAACCCAAAAAAATAAAAAATAAAAAAGAGCGAGAAGCAATTGCAAAGAAAATCAAGAAAAAGAAGGAAAGAAAAGAGTTGTGAGTTCCATACCAAAGAAATAAGCCAGGATGTAATCCCCAACAATAAAAGGAGCACTGTACAAACCCATAAAGTTACAGCTTCTTTGAGCCACTTGTCTTTCTTTCAAAACCCCAGCCTAGCCTACATTTTGTCCTATCTCGAAGACCTCTCGGATCTTAAAGTGAATAATCTTAAGCAAAATAGTCAAATCCGCATTTTCTGGTAATGACGGAATTGGATTCTCCCTGAAAGGACCAGACATAGTGAAAACCCAAAAAGGGCGCTATGTGCAAAAGGGGTCAGTCGTGGTCAAAGAAAAAAAAAAGAGCTGGTCATGCCTTGATTAGAAAGGAAAATGCAGCAAAAACAGAAACAGGTTTGATAGTGCACTGAGTGGGGATAGCCAAGTGACCTGAAGGGCCCAAATTGGCAGATTGTGTTTGGGTCAACACTTCACAAAGGCCTATGATGACAAGGCTAAAAATACCAAGCACTCTAACCTATGTCTAACTTAAGGATTGACTTTTATGATAATTGCAGGCACAAGCACACACTAACACGTCTGTGTTTTTCTGTAATTATTCTGCTTAACTACTCTTGGAATTTCCCCAGCTGTGCTGCTAACCCGTGAAGAAGGATTCATTGCCTTAATCAATAGCCATTTTTGATTGTGATGAATCAAAGGCTTAGAATAAACCAACCCTACATATCCCCAATGGAGCAGAACAAGCACTGACATTTTGTTCCTTGTACAGGTTCAAAGAAGGAAGAAAGATGCAAGATCTGAGAAGGATACTTTGATCCTTCATTCCCCAGCAAAGGTTTCTTCCCTTTCATCCCCAGCAGAGCTCAGAAGAAAGAAGATCGTCGAGATCCTCAGACCTTCCAACAAAACTTCAAGAGCAAAAAGAGACATCACAATAATCCCCAAAGAGTCATCTAGACAAATCATACTGCCACCAAAGGTTTATCACATGCTGATTGTTTTATGTTCGTGGTCGTGAACTACTTGTGCTGTGGAGCTGTTTGTTCGTTTCTTCTTGGAGCTTTTAGGTCCCTGTTGTCTTCGGAGTTCGTTGGTGGGTGTCCAAAGGGATTCGAGTGCTGTTGTTTACTGTTAGGGGGTTGTGGCTACTCGGTCGTCTTCTTTGTTGTGGAAGCAGCTGGGAGGAAGCCATTGTTTGTGTGACAGTAGGTGGTTTTCTTGGGTGGTTTCGTTAAAGTGGTAAGTGGGTTTCTTCGTCCAATGGAAACTTCCCTTCAGTTGAATTCAAAATCTGTGTTCCCGCCATTGTTGAAATCATTGGACACCCAAGGGGGAGAGTCAACAAGCGCAATTGTTGAAAAAACAGCTGGTTCTGTGGCTATGCAAGTGGAAGGGGCAGCAGCTGCAATTGTTGACAATTCATCTGCTTCGGCTGAAGGAGCTGACACGCTCAGGTCTGCAACTACGTCCAACAGGGTGCAGAAGCAACAGTCAAATGCAGCGGCTATGACTAGTAGCCTTGAGTACGTTGTTCCTAGAGGACAGCAGCAATTTTCCACTTATGGTAAAGCACATGGTCATGCTAAAGATGCTGAGAAGGCAAGTGGCATGAGGTGGTCCTCTTTTTTTTTTTTTTTTTGGAAATTAAGTAAGTTCCATTAAAAGAAAAGAAAGAAAGGAGATATGTACATCAAGGCAATGCCCACAAGGAGATTATACTAAATCTCCAACTTGCTAAAAACAAAAGACCTACTCAATGTTGCAACATGATTACAATAAAGACCAATGAAGGTCCCAATTGTTAACAATTTGTCTGTTCAAACTTGAGTCTTGGAGAACCACTTTGTCAAGTCCACACTTGAGCTGTATCTCAAATTTTATTTGGTGGAGGATCCAATCATGTGGGTGATAACTGTTTTTGAAGATACGCCTGTTCCTTTCAGCCCATATGTTGTAGATTGCAGCCCCCAGGGAGAGCTTGAACAAGTAGTTAGTTTTGGTAGATGCCACGAATCCATTCGAAGCCCAATCAACCAAGTCACTCCACGGCCTATTGATTCTAGTGATCCAAGTCACTCCAAGGTGGTCCTCTTTGTTTGGACAAAAAGCGTCTAATAAGACGAAATTGCAATATTATCCCCCAATGGAAGTTGATGGAAAAGTGTTTATTTCTCCTCCACCTGAGATTGCTGACAAGGGTAGGAAAATGTGGGAAGGAAGTTTAGTTGGCCACTTTCTCGATAAAAAGCTTCCATTCCATGTAGTGAAGAACTTAGCTCAAAGACTATGGGGAAGAGAAGGGGCCGCGCATGTCACTGATGCTGGAAATGGTTTTTTCCTATTCAGGTTCCCCAATCCAGCAACAAAGGAAAGGATCCTCCGAGAGATGCCATGGCATTTTGCTGGAAAATTATTCATACTTAAAGAATGGGAACCTAACATGCAATTTCAGAAGACTCAATTGAGTAAGATACCAGTATGGATTAAACTCTTTAATGTGCCTATGGAATTCTGGACACCTGCTGGGTTGAGTTTCATGGCAAGTGGTGTTGGACGGCCATTATTTCTTGATGAAGCTACTGAGAGTAAGAGCCGACTATCCTATGCTAGAGTATGCGTGGAAGTGGACATGGAATGCTCTTTCCCTCAACATGTTTTTCTAACTATAAAGAATGAAAATAATGAGGATGAAACTTTGCAAGTTTTTTTTTTTTTTTGGAAATTAAAGAGTGGATGGGGGTGCAACACGAGGACTTCCCAGGAGGTCACCCATCCTAGTACTACTCTCGCCCAGGCACGCTTAACTTCGGAGTTTTTTTTTTTTTTTTTTTGGAAATTAAGTGAGATAGATTGAAGAAGGAAATATGTACAAGCAACAAGTGGGCATACCCACTAACCAGGGCGAGTCTCTGCTAGCAACTTGCTAAAGAGACAGGCAGTGTACATAACACAACAATGAACAGACCAAGATACCCAAAAACAATGATGGAGGCTAGTTCTACACGAACCTACATGTAAGGCCCCATTGCAGCACAATCTGCCGATGATAGCTGTTATCCTTAAGGACAAATGATAAGCCATTAATTCTGTAAGAGATGTCCTGGATGATGACCTTACATATCTCCTCTTCAGGCAGAGCGGAATTTTTGAAGACCCTGTGGTTTCTCTCACACCAAATGTGGTACACGGCAGCAGACAAAGATAGGTGTCGAAGTAGATGAAGGGGGGACTTGGATCTCCATGCACTGGCACCCGCTTCAACAATAAGGTTCCAGGGGGGAATAGGATCCATTACATTGAGACCATTTTTATCCAAAAGAAAACGCCAGATGTGCTTGCTATAATCACATTGGAAGAAGAGGTGGTTAATAGATTCATTGGATTTACGACAAAGAACACATACCGCGCTGTGAATGGTACCCCATCTCATGAGTCTATCCTTGGTGAGAAGCGCATTCCGTATCGCAAGCCATGTCACGAATGCGTGCCTTGGAATGTGAGGAGAGAACTAGATTAACTGAGCCCAAGAAACTGATGGTCTAATAACTTCCATGGCCTTGTAAGTCGCACTAATACTGTAGTTTCCAGACCTGGAGAGGGTCCAGGTGATTCTATCTTCCACGCGGGGGTGAGGCCTTGGAAGGTCTTGAATTCTTGCCCACACTTCAGTCAAGTCCAAGGAAGAAGCAATCGGATTATCCCAATCATCACCATTTATAAGTTCTTGAACTAAAGCACTGTCAGGTAGCCCTGAGTCATAGATCAGTCTGGTACCAAACCTTGAGGCTAGGTGGCCAAGGGGATGCCAATTATCATACCAAAGTGAAGTGCTTCTCCCATTATTGATTCTATGCTTTGTGTACCTGGATGCAACATCTCTTTGCTTGAGTATTTTCCTCCAAACCCAAGAAGCTGTGGAAGGAATTTGGACTTTCCAGAAATTTCTACCTCTAAGAAGATTGGCATTGACCCAAGAGACCCAAAGGTTAGTAGCCTTACTTCCCACAAGCCATGCTTGGCGTAAAACGGCGCACTTATTCCATAAGTGTAGATCCAGGATCCCCAATCCACCTTGCTCTGTGGGGGAACAAACATGATCCCATTTGACCTTACAAACCTTAGCATCTTGGGAAGGACCCGCCCATAAGAAGTGCCTGCATATTCTTTCCATCTTGTAGATAACTTCCTTGGGCAAAATGAAAATTGACATCCAGTAAACTGCAATGGAGAAAAGGACTGATTTGACAAGTAGCAAACGACCTGCATAAGACAAATGTCTACCTTGCCAAGACTGCGTTCGGACAATAAGCTTTTGGATGAGGGGCGCACAATCAGCTGTTGTCAATCTGGTAGAGATGAGAGGAAGGCCCAAATATTTTACAGGAATATGTCCTTCCTTGAAACCCAAAGCCTGGATGATTTCCTCCTTCACAGAGTCAGAGATGCCAGCCGTGAACACTGTACTTTTCTCTCTATTGACCAACAAGCCCGATAGTCTACCGAACATGTCTATAGCAGAGGCAACACAGGTAATAAAATTGACATCCCCGTGGGCGAAGACGAAAAGGTCATCGGCAAAGCACAATTGCTTGATGGAAGGTTGGTGGCACTTGGGGTGAGGAATAAAATTCACGGCTGTCTTATCCTTCAAGACCTTGTCAAATAGCTCCATAACAAGGACAAATAAGTAAGGAGAGATAGGATCTCCTTGCCTGAGGCCTTTCCCTCCCTTAAAGAAACCTTCCATGCTACCATTAATCAAAACTGAGAATGATGTAGTAGTAACGCACTCCATTACCCATGAGATAAACCGTGAAGGAAATCTGAAACCTTTCAGCACCTCTTCAATACAATGCCAATCAACGGAGTCAAAGGCTTTCTTTAAATCAATCTTGAGAGCACACCTGGGCGTACCCTTATTAAGATGGTAGTTTCTGAACAGCTCATGGGTTAAAAGGATATTGTCAGCCATCCTTCTATCTGGTATGAAAGCTGACTGATGAGTGCCAACCAAGGTTGCAATTACAGACTTGAACCTGTTGGCTAATATCTTTGATATGCATTTGTAAATTGTATTGACACACGAGATGGGTCTGAACTCTGAAACCAAAGAAGGCTTACCTTTCTTAGGAACAAGACTGATAAGAGAGTGGTTCACTTGTTTAAGAAGCTTCCCAGAAGAGAAGAATGAAATGATGGCGGCCGTGACATCTTCCCCAACAAGATCCCAGGTCTTCTTAAAGAAAGCTGGGGTAAAGCCATCTGGGCCTGGCGCCTTCTCATCCTTGACTGAAAACATTGTGGACTTAATCTCATCTACAGATACAGGAGATTGCAACATTTGGATCTGGTCATGAGTGAGAATACGATCAAAATCAGCCCGAAAGGACTCCAAAGACATATCCTTCTCCCCCAGTAAGGAAGAATAGTGAGATACAATGTGCTGCCTTATCTGGGCTTGGTCAGTGATCTCGCTGCTATTGTCAAACAATTTGGTAATGGAATTGCTGGAACGCCTGAAGATGACGGAATTAAAGAAGAATTTAGTGCTCTGGTCTCCATCTTTCATCCACTGAATTCTAGATTTCTGCCGGTATTGGGCTTCTTCAACTCGCAGAAGGCCAGCTAGCTCCTTCCTAAGCTTCCCTTCAATAGTGGACAAATGAGCGTCCAAAGGGTTGCTTTGCAAAGCTTTCTGGCATATCTCAAGTTTATCCCTAACTTCGATAACTTTCATGGAAATTTGAGAGAATTGCTTCTTCGAACTCCATTCTTTAAGGCGGACTTTCAACTTCTTTAGCTTAGAAATGAGTTGAAACATAGGCTTACCGACAACCGGGTGTCTCCATACATCAGCAACCAAAGGAAGGAAATCATCCATGGTAGTCCAGAAGTTAAAGAACTTGAATGGTCTGTTACTCTTCAGCATAACAGGGTCAACCGTGACTAGAGCAGGACTGTGATCAGAGATTCCAGGAGGCAGAAAATCAATCTCTGAGTGATTAAACTGGTGAATCCAGGCAATATTAACCAGGGCATGATCCAACTTACAAGAGATACGCCTTTGGCCTGCACTCATGTTGCTCCAAGTGTGCGCAAACCCTTTGTAATTCATTTCAATCAAAAAACAATCATTGATGCATGAGTTGAAGTCTTGCACGGCTGCCTTGTTTATTTGCTTTCCTCCAGCCTTGTCGGAATCCTTCCTAACACAATTAAAGTCTCCAATCAGCATCCATGGTCTGTCCACAAAACATAGGCGCAAGCATCGCCAAAGGTCTTTACGAACCAAAGCATCGTTGTCCCCATAAACAAAGGACAAGAAAGATGTTTTTCCAGAAGCCTTGAAATCAACCCAACAGTGAATAAGTTGATGGGACTCAAACACTTTAGAAACACAGATGGCGGATGGATCATAACAAACCCAAATGCGCCCCTTTAATGCATGATTGTAGTTTGTGATATAGTTCCAAGATGGACAAATGACATTCTTAACATAATCTGCATTCACTCTTCTAACCTTCGTCTCCACCAGACATAGCAAGTTAAGCTTATGAGAAGCTAAAAGATTTTTAACCTCTCGCTGCTTAGAGGAGTCATTGAGACCCCTAATGTTCCAGGATGCGATTTTGATCATTGGGGGTAAGATGGTTGCTGGGATCACCACAAGAACCACCTGAACCGGGTAAGAGAGATAAACTTGCATTCCGGGCTTCCCTCATTGCAAATTCATCCACCAACAATCTTTTCTTGATTCTCTTACGTTGCTTCTTTGAGAGAGAATTGGAGCTTGTGCATGTGTTCGGCATTTCACTCAATAGATCAAACTGGTTGGGGCTCGACACGATGCCATCATGACATACCTGGGATAGTGGCCTAGATCGGATATGATTACTGTTCAGAATGGTGTCCACAACCACCACTTGTTTGCCTTTGGAAATACTCAACGAGGTATGATCGATGGCCTCATTAGGATCAGCATGACTAGCCAAGTGAACGTGCTGTACAGGTTCCACATTGCCATCGAGAGCCACTGGTTCCACTTGCTCAACAGCCCCAACCTCATTAACCGCTGAAGGAGTATTAGGAGTATTAGCCAACGCCTCTGAGGATTCACATGCCACCGCCTCCCCACGTTCCTCAAGATCCACCAGATCAACAGGTTCCGAAATCTGCCCCCCCCCCCCCCCCCCCCCCCCCACAGTGCTACCATCAGGGAATTCAGAAACATCAAGGATAGAATTGAATGTTCTCCCGGTGGGTCTCCATTCTCTCCCGGTGGGTCTCCATTCTCTAACTTCGGAGTTCTGATGGGATCCGGTGCACTAGTGCTGGTATGATCGCACCCTATGAAACTTTGCAAGTTGATATTGAATATACATGGAAACCCCCTAAGTGTATGCACTGTAAGGTATTTGGCCATGATGGGAAGAGGTGTAATTTGCATGACCAAGGGAAGGAATGGATACCTACTGGTCGGCTGATCCAAAGTGAAGCAGTGGAATTTGATCCAAATCATATGGGTGGTACTGAAAATCAAAAGGATACTTTGGTTGACCCATTTCAATCTCACGATTGGGAAGTGGTAAAGGCAAAAGGGAAGCAGAAAACGATTGAACCAGATCAGATGTGTCACATTACTTCTTCCAACAAGATGCATGATATGGAGGGGGAAGTCTCTTCAAATAATGGTGAGCAATTGGGAGAGATGGAAAGTTCTGGTTTAGCATCATCATCATCCTTGTTCAATACAAATAGGGATATGCAAAGCACTAACCAGTTTAATGTACTTGATGATGAGCATTAAGAGATTGATGAAGTTATGTCCACAAGGAAAAAGCAGAAGAAATAGAAAAAGAAATCAAAGAGAATGATTTTGGTGGATGAAGTAGCCATGAAACATGCTAAAGGTGAAGCTGAAGTTCAAAGGTCAGACGTGGTCTATGGGGTTGTGCCCAACAACTCAGATCATGTTTAAATTAGCTTCCTGGAACATTAGGAGTCTTAATGACCCTGCCAAACAGCTCAAAGTCAAGAATTTGATTAGAGCACAACTCTTGAATGCTATATGTTTGGTAGAGACCAAGGTAAGGGAAGTAAACTCAAGTTTTGTAAAGAATATCATATGTCCTAATTGGGAGTTAATGTCAAATTATTCAGTGGCTTTGAAAGGGAGAATATGGATCTTGTATAACTCATCCGAGATTATGCTCACACGGATGGGTTTATCGGATCAATTCATCCACTGTTTTGTGGAATTGGTGCAACATAAGAGGAGCTGTTATATGTCTTTTGTCTATGGGAGTAATGATTATAATTTAAGAAGCAATCTGTGGAGTGATTTGAAGCCCTTTTCATCTAATAGGCCATGGATGATAATTGGGGACTTCAACTGTGTGCGAGTAGCTGCAGAAAAAGTGGGGGGGTAAGCAGATTAATGCTTGCACCTCTGGAGAGTTTAATGAGTTCATTGAAACATGTGATTGCTTTGATATCAAGTTTAAAGGGTTTGTGCATTCTTGGAGCAATCAAAGTGAAGGAGATAGGAGGATAGCATGCAAGCTTGACCGGGCCTTAGTCAATATGGCGTGGATCCGAGAGTTTAATAAATCGGAAGCTGAAGTTTTGGCTCCTACTATATCTGACCATTGCCCTATTGTGGTGTCAATTTTTGCTAATGTCTCTCCAGCAAAGAAGCCGTTTAGATTCTTTAATTTTTCGGCTTCTTATGATGATTTCTTGCCGTTGGTAGCTGAAGCATGGTCTACTGATATTAAAGGCACTCCCATGTTTAAGGTGGTGAAGAAGTTACAGGCAGTTAAGGTGAAGCTGAGGGAATGGAGTATGCAAAAGAGGTTTGCACATCTTTCAAGGCAAGTACAAGTGCTTTGATCTGAATTAGAGGAGTGCCAAAGAAAACTTCAAGCTAATCCAGCCGATATCAGATCAGCCCAAATGGAGAATCAGGTAAGGAAAAATCTCATCTCTTGTCTACGGGATGAAGAAGCTCAAATAAGGCAAAAGGCTAGAATCCAATGGATGAAGGAAGGGGATCTTAATACTTCTTTTTTCCACAATTGTCTCATGGAAAGAAGAGCTAGAAACTCTATCTTAAGCATATATGCAGATGATGGAGCCAGAATTGAAAATCCGAAGCATATAAATGAAGCTTTTTTACAATTTTACCAACAGCTTTTGTGCAGTGATCCAAATGAAGATATTCACCCTATTCCACAATTCTCCAAGCAACTCAGGAATGATCAAGTGGGGGAACTTGAGAAGGAGGTGACTCATGAGGAGATTAGAGATACTATGTTTTCTTTTAAGGATGACAAAGCCCCGGGACCAGATGGTTTTACAGCTCTTTTCTTCAAGAGAGCTTGGCCGATTGTTGGAGAGGATTGTACTCAAGCTATTCGTAGCTTCTTCTCATCGGGTAGGCTTCTAAAGCAGTTGAACAGTACAGCTATCACCCTTATTCCCAAAGGTATAACCCTTCTAAAGTGGGAGACTATATAGACCATTCTCTTGTGTTAATGTCTTATACAAGTGTATATCAAAGATCTTGGCAAACAGAATGAAAAGGCTAATATCGGACTTGGAGGGTGATTACCAATCAGCATTCATTCCAAGAAGAAGCATTGTTGATAATGTGCTCTTGTCTCATGAGTTGTTACATAAGTACCACTTGAAAAGCTTTTTTTTTTTGGAAGGTAAGTCCAAAGAATATATTAAAAAAGAGGTAATTACAATGAGGTGCGAACAAACCGCTTAAAAAAGCAGAACAAGAAACCAACACAAGTCAGAAGACCCCAAACAATTACAAGTCGAGCCCAAGCATCACCTAACAAGGTCCCAATTCAAGTTCCAATGAGCAAGGAGGTGGCGGTGGAGAGAGGAATCAGTAAGAACTGCACGTTCTAAATTAGCCTTGTCTTGAACATCCATGATAATGGTGGAACACAACAGCTCCCATGGCATGTAACTATTCTTGAACACCCTTCGGTTTCTTTCTCTCCAAATATGATAAGCACTTGCTGCAAGTGATAACCTAAAGATGAGAAGAGCATGGATGCTACCTAGCTTTATGGACGATGCCCATTGTACTAGGTCCTCCCAAGTGCGGTTGGTTCTTGCAACTCCATTACACTGCATTATACGGTTCCATATATGGGCACTATATGTGCACTCAAAGAACAAGTGCTGGTGGGATTCTGCGTGTGTCCTGCAAAGCACACATGTAGTATTGGGGACAATGCCTCTCTTGTGAAGCCGATCTTTGGTAAGTAACCTCTGGTTCACTGCTAGCCATAGAATAAAAGCATGCTTGGGTATACGCTTTGGGAACCAAACGAGCTTGTACCAAGGAACCTGAGTCCCTCGGTTAAGTAAGCTCTTATATGCACTGGAGATATCAAATATACCTGACTTAGAAGGTGTCCATAGCAAAACGTCATCAAGGTGAGGGATGGGGTTCGGGAGTTCACCAAGCCTGCTCCATGCTTCAGTTAAATCAGGGGAAACTGCAACGGGAGGGTCCCATGAATCACCAGAGATAATGCTGCTTACCTTTGCTTGGCTTGTAAAACCTGAATCATAGATCAACCGGTAACCATAGGTATGGAACAAGGGGCCAACCGGGTGCCAATTGTCATACCACAAGGAGGTGTCAAGGCCATTATGAATCTTCTTTTTTATGAGGTGGGCCATTCCCTGCCTCAACTTAAGGATCTTTCTCCATGCCCAAGATGAATTGCCTGGAAGGTTTAAAGTCTAGAAATTACGATCCTTAACAAGATAACTCTGGACCCATCTAACCCATAAGGAATTACCCTTGGACAGAATTTTCCAAATGTGCTTCATTGTTGCGGCTCTATTCCATGTGCTTAGTTGGACAAGACCAAGGCCACCCTCATTTTTGGGAGTGCATACGATTTTCCAGCTTATAGGATTCATCTTACGCCTAAGATCCGGTCCCGACCACAAAAATCTTCTGGTGATCCTCTCCAAATCAAGTATAACCTTTTTAGGAATAATGAAAGTGGAGAGCCAATGTGCCTTGATAGAGAACAGTACAGCCTTGATGAGAGTTAACTTACCCGCATAAGAGAGGCTTCTACCCTTCCAGGATTGGGTCTTCAACTTAACTTGGTTGATAAGTGGCTCACAATCCTTCCAAGAGAGCTTAGAGGTAAAAAGAGGGAGGCCAAGATATTTAACTGGCAAATCACCAAGGGAAATACCTGAGAATGAGGCAAGGACAGCCTTGGTTTCTTGATCCACGCCACTAAGGAACATGGAGCTTTTTTGCTTGTTAAGCTGAAGGCCTGTCAGATGGTGAATGTCATGGAGAGAGTTAAGGATGCACTGGAGGGAACTAGTGTCCGCCTTAGAGAAGATGAAAAGATCATCCGCAAAGCACAGCATCTTAAGGCCTATGGCCTCACATCTATGGTGGTAAGCAAAACAGTGATTAGTGCTCCTCTGCAATATCATATGAAACACTTCCATGACCAAGACAAAAAGGTACGGAGATATGGGATCCCCTTGTCGTAGGCCTTTTGCTCCCTTGAAGAATCCAGAAAGAGAAACATTGAGCATGATGGAGAAGGAAGGCGTGGTCACACATTCCATTATCCAGTTCACAAACTTCAGTGGGACATGCACAGCAATCAACATTTCCCTGATGCTCTTCCAAGAAACGGAGTCAAAAGCTTTCCTAAGGTCGATTTTGAGAGCACATTTCTTATGCGGGCCATGAAGGTGATAGTTGTGCAAAAGCTCATGAGCAAGGACATTTTCAGCAATAAATCTCCCTGGAATGAATGCAGACTGATAATTCCCAACAATATCACCAACAACCCTTTTGAGCCTATTAGCAAGAACTTTTGAGATGCATTTATAGAGGGTGTTAACACAAGAGATTGGCCTGAAGTCAGTAACCTTACTTGGATTGGGGCATTTGGGCACTAGAGAGATGGCTGTGGTGTTCCACTGTTTTAGCAATCTGCCATCTTTGAAAAAACTGAGTATTGCCGCAACAATATCACCACCAACAATTTCCCAACACTTCTTAAAGAAGATGGGGGTAAAACCGTCAGGACCTGGAGCTTTATCATCCTTTAGACCAAAGAGGGTGGCCTTGATCTCCTCATGGGTAACCTCCTCTAGAAGCTGAGATTGATGATCATGGGATAAGGTTGAGAGAAAGGAAGGCATAGCATGGTGCCTGCTGGTCTCAGCCGAACCTAGCAAAGTCTCAAAGTGCTTGACAATGTGTTCGGATACCTCACTTTGCTTGGTTAGTAAAAGTCCATTTTCATCAAGAATTGTAGAGATGTTATTGCTGGCCCTTCTTGCTTTCAAGGTATTGTGAAAGAAAGTGGAGTTATTATCCCCTTCCGCCAACCATTGGATTCTAGATTTTTGCCTGAGTTGTGATTCCTCACAGTTTAGAAGAGAAGATAATTGCTGCCTTAAGGACTTCTGTTGATGCACAAGGCTGACATTTTGGGGATCATTATGCAAATCCACCTGGACCTTATCAAGATGCAACCTGACCTGGTGAACTTGGGAGGAGACTTGAGCAAAGTTCATACTCTTGCTCCATTCTCTAAGTCTATTCTTCACGGCCAATAGCTTCTTAGAGACCCGAAACATTGGAGAGCCAAATACTTCTGTGCTCCAGGCCTCCTCAACAAGGGAAAGAAAGTCCGGCCTCTGGACCCAGTAATTAAAAAACCTGAAAGGTTTCTTACCTTGATTCCATGGAGAGAACAGTGAGACTAAGAGTGGAGAGTGGTCAGAAATGCTTGGACTCAATACGTGTGCTTCAGATGGAACCATGGAGTGAAGCCATGCAAGATTGACAAGGACACGGTCAAGCCTGCATGAGATTCTTCTGTGGCCCTCACTCTGATTTGCCCATGTAAAAAATAACCCTTTATGCTTGAGCTCAACAACCTCACAATCATCAATACAATCATTAAATTCCTCCGTATGTCCATGGTGAATCTGCTTACCTCCCATCTTTTCAGTCGAGGTACGAACACAATTAAAATCACCCATGATAATCCATGGGTGTGAAGACGATAGCATAGGAAGCTGCCTCCATAAGAGTCTCCGCTCGGTTGCATCATTGGAGCTATAGACAACTGTGAGGAAACAAGCTTTTTGTGGACTTACCATCTCAACATGACAATGAACAAACTGGTCACTACTGTCAAGCTTAGTTAGTCTAAGCTCAACAAGGTTGTACAGAATCCAGATACGGCCTTTCAAAGCACTGTCATAGTTTGCAATAAGTTCCCAGTTGGGAGCAATTATATTCTTGACAACTTGAGCATTAATGCTCCTAATATTTGTTTCAACAATAGCAATCATAGATAACTTCCTTGCTCGAATTAGATTTCGCACTTCCGTCTGTTTTTCGGGACCATTGAGGCCCCTGATATTCCACATGGCAAAACTGATCATGGGGTAGAATGCCTTGTCTCACCTTTGTTCCCCTCCAGTCGCATTTCCACTGGTTGCATTTTCGCATGCTTCATGGCTATCTCATCCACAAGTAATTTCTTTTTCTTCTTGTTGTTCTTCCTTCGTGAAGAGGAGGAGGAGCTCCTTTGGTTACTTTGCATATCAGATTCGGGTATCACAAACCTATTAGGGGTGATGTTGATGGTGGTCCCCATCAAAGGTGTTGAACTTACTCGGTCAATGACTTGCGGATTTTCTTCATGCACGACCACTTGAGGCCTCATATCTGTAGCTATTGCTTCCAATGGCATGCTGGGGTTAATAATGTGATGACATCGAATGTTCCCATCCAAGACCTCTTCATTGGGTGTGTCGTTGTTTGGGAGAACATTGACAGTAGAAGGGCATGACCGTCCCACACTCAAAGCACTATTCTGTACCTGATCCTCTGGTGTATCATGGGCTCCACTTGGCTCCTCGACTTCAGCGCACACTACCTGCTTGCCTTTGGAAGCAACTTTGGTCCAACCATCAAGAGGAACTTGCATAGATTCCCTTTCGTTCTGCTCATTCTCCATCGTAGAAGCTGTGGGAGAGGTAGTACAAGCATCACTTAAGCTAGTGGCCATAGCGATACCGCTTACATCATTACTATCCTTGATAATTCTCCCAGAAGGTACCCAAGCTTTACGGGGAGCATTAGTACAACGACTTTCCAAGTGCCCAAATACCCGACAATGGCTGCACTTTGCTGGCTTCCATTCATATTCAACATCAATCATGATTGTGTCATTGACTTCTCCCTCAGCCCCTTGTATATTGAGGTACACTTGTTGTGGATACTCACTCTCATAGTCAATTTCGACATAGATTCTAACATAGTTTAATTTGGATTTGTTCTCAGTAGCTGTATCCATGTACAAAGGCTTTCCAACACCACTAGCCAAGAAGCTCAACCCCTCATACGTCCAATATTCCATGGGAACGTTATGCATCTTAATCCAAATTGGGACTTTAGAGATCGTAGCCTTACGCATTTGCATGTGTGGCTGCCATTGTTGGAGCACCATCAGTCTACCAGCGAAGTGCCAAGGGGCTTGATGGAGGACTTTATCACGCACATCGGTATTCATGAATCTAAATATGAAGAATTCATTCCCTGCAAGAGACACCTGAACACTACCTTCTCTGCCCCACATTCTGTTGGCTAAGCTTTTCACAACGTTGAGAGGAAGCTTTTTGTCCAGAAAATAGCCTACAAGGCTGCCTTCCCATGCTCGGATACCTTCTTCAGCTACAGCAATGGGTGGAGATACAACAACTCTCCCATCCACCCGGGTTGGAGGGTGATAGGTAAGCTTCACATTTGATGGGCTATGCTGGCCAAAGAGACATGTCCAGGGTCTTGGTTGACCTTCAGAAGAATGGGTAACAGGCGGTTGGGAAGGCCTCCTTGTCCCAGCTGCAGTTCCTTGAACCCGAGAAGCAAGGTCACCTCTCTCCAATGAGGTGGCACGTCCTGGAGGCAGCAGCGAGTGTGTAAGGGCCAGAGTTTGTTGGCTTTGAAGTTCCACAGCTGGAGCTGGGGAGATATCATCGTTTCCAGGAACAGCAGAGCTAGCCGGACCCGTTTGCTCACTTGCATTAAGGAAATCAGGCTGCAAACCTTCAGATTCTGGACTGGTCGCAGGTTGGCAGAATCAGGACTCGTCGCAGGTTGCAGGCTCTGCACGGCAGCCAAGTCTGAGCCCGTCTCAGGTATCAGGATCTGCTCAACTGCGACAGCAACAGGTGGCTCCATTCTTGATGGCAAGGGCGGGAAGTCAGATTTCGATTGCAAGCCCAATGACCCGGAGGAAATGGTTGGCCCAGCCATGAGCTAGACCATCGAGTCAGGATGATGCCGGAGAACAGGGAGCCCGAAGAACAGACCCCCCGGAGAAGCTGTCTGGGAAGCAGGCGGCGACACAGTTTCTTCAATTGCCAATACAGTCCCACTGTGACGCAACCAGGCGAATCTCTCCACAGTCACGATGTTTGAGAGCAAACGAAAATCTCCCCACGAACTGATAGAGAGCAAGAGAGTTGATAGTCTTCACGAAACGATAGTCTGATAGTCGCCTCACAAAACAGTACCCACATGCGATAACACAAAAACGATAGCCTTCACGAAACGGTGAGCTGACCAATCTGAGAACTGAAAACTTCCGGAGCAAACCGAGCAAACCAGTACACAAGAACCCCGAGCAAATACAACTCACGTCCACGGACTGAAACTCAGAAACAGAAACCGGAGAGCAGGCTGATACTCCTTGATGAACAGTAACCAGAAGCTGATATTCCACGAACAGAGACCAGAAACTGAGTCCCACTTGCCAGAGAAACTGAAACCCACTGCGAAATGACCTCCACGAACGGATGAGAACAACACTGAACCTTCCGGCACCAGCCCGAGCAAGCACCGAGAAAACTCATGACAACAGACTGAACCCCAGAGACAGAAACGAGGAACCAGAAACAGAGACACCTTGATGAACAGAAAGCCAGAAACTGAAACTCCGCAAACAAAAACCGGAAACAGAATCCCACATGCCAAAGAGGCCTCCACGAACCGAAAACCAGATCCTGAATCCCACTGCCAAAGGGGACCTCCACGGAACTGAGAGCAGGGACAGAACTGAGACCAGATCAACCGAAGGTCACAGAACAGATGCGACCCAGATCCCACAAGAGATAAGTGAGAACAAGAACTCCTTGACGAATAGCCCTACACGAACAGATGCGACCCAGAACACACGAGCCCGAACAAGAATAACCGAAGGTCACAGTCACGAACGATAATCACGAAACCACAGAAACTCCAAACCGAAAAACTTCGAACGGACAGAAGCTTCGAACCCACAGAAAACTTCGAGGGCAGAAATGAATCCACAGAGTCCAACAGATGCTTAGTCACAGTCACGAACACCAAACGGAAAGCTGAAATCTCCAGCAAACACCACTCTGCCGGAAAACACGAACAATACCAGGCGGGCAGCTTTACGAAGCCACGGACAGCAACCACGAACCAGAAAGACACGAAACAAGAGCAGGAGCCACGAATAAGCACGGGGTGCGAGCAAAAACCACGAAGCAGGAGACTCATTAACTCAAGCAAGATTCATGGCCACGAGCAAATCTTGCTCACGGAGATGCCGGAAAGATAACAGTCCCGGAGATGCCAGAACAGTCCCGGATGCCGGAGAGAAATGACGAACAGTCCCGGAGATGCCAGAACAGTCTCAAGCAAATCTGGCCACAAGCTGGACCACCCACGAACAAAGATGCTCACGAACAGAACCCCAAGCCTTGGCCACGAACAGATCCTGCTCACGGACAGAAACACGAACCTTGGCAAATCTTGCTCAGGAACAGGACCACAGACCTTGGCCACGAGCAGATCTTGCACACAAGCAAGAACAACCACAAACAGAGAAGCTCACGAACAGAATGAAGGTGGAGAAGGAAATGGAGGTGGAGAAAGGAGGTCAGGCGGAGATGGAGGTGGGGATGAAGGTGGGAATGGAGGTCAGAGGGAGCTCAGGCGGAGATGGAGATGGAGCTCAGGCGGAGCTCAGGCGGATGCATCTGTTGTTGCTAGCTTAGCCACTCGTATCTGGAGCAAGTTCGGCCATGTTCAAACCTCTGATGCCGGAAATGGCTTCTTCATCTTTAGCTTCTCTTCCATGCATGCAAAAGAAAAAGTTATAAGGAATGTGCAATGAAGATCGATATAAGGAAAGCATATGACACAGTTGCTTGGAGTACTATTAGGGCTACTATGCAAGGTATGAATTTTCCAAACAATTTTATTGGGTGGATTATGGAATGTGTTTCAACTCCTTGCTTTTCCCTTATGATCAATGGCGGTATGGTAGGCTTTTTCAAAAGCACCAAGGGCATTAGGCAAGGTGACCCGATATCTCCATATCTTTTTGTACTTATTATGGAACTTCTATACATGATTGTTCAAAATACCACCAGCCACGGGTTTAAACACCATTACAGGTGTCAAAAAACAAACACAAAAATGCTATGCTTTGCAGATGATGTGTTTATGTTCTCACATGGAGATGGAGAGTCGATAAGTTGCTTGATTTCAACATTGCATGCTTTTGAAGCTAAATATGGACTTCAGATTAACAAGTCTAAGAGCTGCATGTTCTTGAGTGGATCTGATGAGAATGAAATAGACCACTTAATCACAATCACCGGGTTCACAGTGGCGTCTCTATGGGTTACATATCTTGGGCTTCCATTATTGTCCACCAAGTTATCTAAACGGGATTGTGAACCCCTTATAAATCGCATCAAGGCCAAAGTTCAAGCATGGAAGGGGAGATGCTTGTCATATGCGGGAAGGTTATTGCTTGTAAAGTTTGTGTTGTTCTCCATTAAGGTACAGTGGCTGTCAGTGTTTATTTTGCCTAAGAGGGTTGTTAATGAGCTTGAAGTGATATGTAAGAGGTTTATGTGGACGGGACCTGATCTCAACTATAAGAAGATTATTCCAATTAGTTGGGAAGTAGCATGTACTCCAAAGAGGGAGGGAGGCCTCGGCTTATTCAATATTCAACTTTGGAATAAAGCTGTTGTAATCAGGTTTGTGAGGTTAATAGCTAGTCATTCTACTAACTTGTGGGTTAGATGGGTGCAGAAACACTTGATTCTCCACCAGAATTTCTAGGAGATGAACATCCCAAATGGAGGATCGTGGTTGTGGAGAAAAGTGCTAAAAGCAAGGGGAATAGCATGCAATCTCATCAAGAAAAGAGTGTATAATGGAAGGAATACATCTTTATGGTTCGACAACTGGCATCTGGAGGGACCATTGGTTGCAAAGTACAGTACAAGGATTATGTATGATACTAGGTTATCTAAGCATGAGTGCATGGAGAAGATAATAACGGATAATGAATGGAGTCCACCTGTTGCTATTTCTCTAGAATTGAATGACATATGGAGGAGACTTCTTGAGCTGCCTACTCTTGACAACAACCAAGAAGATATAACTTTGTGGATGCTAACGAACTCAAGTAAATTTGATATCAAGTCGGCATATGCGGCAATGGATTCTCAACGAGGTATGGTTTTATGGTACAATCTGGTGTGGTTCTCAATGTCTATACCTAGGCATAACTTTATTCTTTGGATGGCAATCCAAAAGAGGTTACTAACAAAGGGCAGGTTAGTAAAATGGGGTATCTTACACCAGCAGGGCTATGTTCTATGTAGAAGGTATGATGAGAGCATCGACCATCTTTTGTTTGAATGTGTCTACAGCTCGTGTGTATGGCAGCAGGTGGTGGCATGGAATGGTTTTGTAAACCAAAGAAGAACATGGGCAGAAACAATAACATGGGCACAAAGAAGGTTTGTAGGCTCGGACCCCATTAGAGTCATTGCAAAAGTCTCCCTTAGTGCGGCTGTTTATCATATATGGAGTGAAAGAAATAGACACATTTTCAAGAATAGTTATCTTCCTGCTGAAGTTGTTTTGCATCATATAAGGTTTGATGTCCAAACCAGATAGTCTAACAAAGAATACAAGATCCAAGACTCACCAAGGAATAGACAGGTAGTGACCAACTGGGATCTCAATTGAAAGCTTGGGATCTAGCAAGCAGTATTTATAGGTGGCTGAGAAATATAGGGTCAAAGATATTGTGACGTAAGCTATGAAGGGATAACGCTAAGTTCGTAGTTTATAGACGAGTGGTCTATGTGTTTTCTTTTGTGAGGGCTTGACTCTAGTTTTGAGCTAATCATTGTACATCTTTCTTTTACAAATTAATACATTTTTTGGCTTACCTTCCAAAAAAAAGAAAATGGCTATCGGAGTTCAATATGTCTGAAGCGGAGTTCTTGAATGAAGGGATATCTGACCATAGCCCCATAGTGGTCACCATATTTCCCCCCATCAAAAAAGGAGGTAAACCATTCAGATTTTTCAACTATTGGGCAGATCAAGAGGAGTTTATTCCAATGGTTGCTGAGGCATGGGCTACAGAGGTAAGGGCTTCTCCTATGTTCAAGGTAGTCACTAAACTGAGAACTCTCAAAGCGAGGTTAAAGCAGTGGAGTGGTATGAAAAAGCTGAAGGATTTGTCCAACCAAATTCAGGCTTTGCGAAGTGATTTAAGGGAGTGTCAACGGAAACTACAAGCTACCCCATTTGATAGTGTTTTGGTGAGTCAGGAGACAATTCTAAGGGACAAGCTTGTGGTGTTCCTTAGAATGGAGGAGGCTCAGGTAAGGCAGAAGTCAAGGGTCCAGTGACTAAGGGATGGGGACTCGAACACAGCTTTTTTCTTCAACTCTCTAATTGAAAGAAGATTGAGAAATAATATCTTGTCAGTTACTACGGAAGATGGTGAAAATATTACCGACCAAGAGGGAATTAAAGCGCAGTTTATTAATTGGCATAAGAACTTACTGTGCAGGGTATGCAAATGGTGAAGTCTCAAATGGGGAAAGTTCCTGTCTGGATCAAACTCTATAAAGTACCAATGGAATATTGGTCTTCTCTTGGGCTTAGCTATATTGCAAGTGGTGTTGGTCGACCACTTTGGCTTGATGAACCTACTGAAAAAAGACTAAAGTTACAGTATGCGCGTGTGTGTTGAAGTTGATACTGAATGCACCTTCCCGGCAACCATACTCTTGAGTACCCAAGAGGAAGAGCTGGAAATTGAAGTGGAATACGATTGGAAGCCCCAAAAATGTACAGCTTGTAAGATATTTGGCCACTCCGATGCCAAATGTCCTAAATTTTCTCGGATGTGGGTGCCTACAGGCAGAATTGTGCAAGGCGTTGATAATCACAGGGATAAAGGCAACACAGTGATCACAAGTACGTCTGCTGGGTACTTGTGATCAAAATAACTGGCATCCGACGGACGTTAATCAGTATATCTCGAGAAGGCTGGACTCGGACTCCTCGCTGGGACTTGTCAAGGAAATCACAGATGAGGAAATTAAAGCAACATTATTTGGGCTCAAACATGATAAGGCTCCTGGGCCGGATGGGTTTACCTCTTTGTTTTTCAGGAAAGCTTGGCATATAGTGGGCAAACACACAATCATGGCAATTAAGAGCTTCTTTTCCGAGGGGCGTCTTTTGAAGCAACTAAATGCAACGCTCCTTACAATGGTCCCCAAGAGTAAGAATGCCTCCTCTGTTGCGGATTACAGACTGATTGCATGTGTGAACACAGTGTATAAGTGCATTGCAAAAATTATAGCGAATAGACTCAAGAGTGTTGTGGATGATCTAGTTGGGGAGCTCCAAACTGCCTTTATCCCTGGGAGGAAGATGGTTGATAACATTCTTATTGCCCAGGAGGTACTCCTCAACTACCATAGACAAAAGAGTCCTGCTAGATGTGCATTGAAGTTGGATATTAGGAAAGCTTTTGACTCAGTGAATTGGGATCTCCTACCCCCTCTATTGAAGGCAATGAATGTGCCTGACAAATTCATTGGGTGGATCATGGAGTGTGTAACAACTCCAGCATTCTCTCTGGTTCTTAATGTAGGATTGGTTGGGTTTTTTAAAGGGAAGAGGGGCCTTAGACAGGGGGATCCCTTATCCCCCTATCTCTTTGTTATGATCATGGAGTTCTTTACGGGAATTCTGGCGGCTTCTTCTCATTCCGGTGCTTGCTTCCACCCGAAGTGCAGTAAGACAGGAGTAAGAGCTTTATGCTTTGCAGATGATGTGCTTATATTCTCTAGACCGGACTCCAGGTCACTTGATGCTATCTTTAAAGCACTTGAGTTGTTTGGTGACTTATCGGGGCTCAGAATTAACCCTGCTAAGAGCCAGCTTTTTATGTGCGCCACTTCATTGGAGGTACAGTCCCAAATTGTTGACAGATATGGGGTGGCATTGGGCTCGCTTCCAGTTACTTACTTGGGGGGTACCAATCATATCCACAAGATTAAAACCTGTGGACTGTGAGCCTCTCTTCTTGAAGCTTAAAAGCCGAATTCAAGCGTGGAAGGCAAGATTCCTGTCCTATGCAGGGAGAGTTGAATTGATCAAATCTGTTCTTTTTGCCACAGCAGTCCACTGGTTGTCTGTCTTTCTCTTGCCCAAGAGGGTGTTGGAGGAGATTGATAAGCTATGTAGGAACTTCTTGTGGTGTGGTACAGAGTCTCGACGAAGGATCACTCCTATGGCTTGGGCAACCATTTGCACGCCAAAGATTGAAGGTGGGCTTGGAATTATTAACATTCATCATTGGAACAAAGCTGCGCTTAGTAGATACATATGGAGAATTTTTTCGGATGATAAGTCCCCTTGGGTGCGATGGATGAAAACAAATAACATGAGGAATAAGTCTCTTTGGCAAGTCAAGACACCAGCTTCAGCCACTTGGGCATGGCGCAAGATCCTGAAATTAAGAAATGAAGTCTCACGCTTTATCACGTTTAAGATTGGAGATGGCAATCATACATCTCTATGGTTTGACAACTGGGTTTTGGATCAATCTCTTCATGCCAGGTATGGGGACCGAATTATTTATGACTTTGGCCTTCCTAGTGATGCAAAGGTTGCTGCGATTATTAATGGTGATCATTGGGACATCCCACTCGCCTCTTATGATCTGATAGAGGTGAGTCATAAGGTTCACTCAGCAATACAGCTGGATCTTACGAAGGAGGACCAAGCCCTATGGACGCCTTCCTCCTCTGGTAAGTTCTCTATCAAAGACACTTACAATGTTCTCCGTCCGCATGGAAGCAAGGTGGCTTGGTGGGATCTAGTTTGGTTTGAGGGCAATATCCCTAGGCATGCGTTCTGCTTATGGTTAGCCATCCACAAAAGGTTGCTCACTCAGGATCTTCTCCTTGGCCTTAATATTGTAAGCTCCTCTCAATGTCCGTTGTGTAGGTTGCATAGTGAGGAGCTTGACCACCTGTTTTTCGGGTGCATCTATTCCCATCACATATGGGAAGAGACGACGAAACGGAATTGCACCGCATGGTTTCCTGCTGCATGGAGTAACACTATTGATTGGGCTGCAACAAGGTACCGGGGGAAAAGGATGGTTGATAAATTAAGGAAAGTTTCTATGACGGCTGTGGTCTACCATCTTTGGAGGGAACGGAACAGAAGGCTCTTCCAAAATAAGGCATTGCCTCCTCATGAGCTGGATCAAGGTGTGATTATGGATATTAGGCGCAGATTTCCATGGGATGAGAGGGTAGTCAATGGATGCCTAGACACCACACGTGTCTACAATAACTGGGGTATAACGCCAACACCACTATAGACGGTGTCTCCTTACTAAGTGACTGTTTGTGGGGTATCTAGTGTCTTTCCTTTAGCTTGTTACCTTGCTTTGTTTGTTTGCTGTTAGTGGCATAGTGGGGTCTTTCCCTTTGTTTGGGGCTCATTTTGTACATTATCATGTTTCTAATATATTCTTTGGACTTACCTTCCAAAAAAAAAAAAAGGCAACACAGTGAATGATGGTCATGTGGACAGCCAGGAACCAAGTCACCAAACCGGTGAGGTCATATCTGAACCTAAGGAGCAATGGGGAATTGGTAACCATAAAGGGCAAGAAAGCAGGAGTGCTGATGTGGGTGAGCCGAGTAGAGTGAATGAACAACAGAATTGTATTGTTGACACTCAAGCAGCCCAACAAGGTACTGATGGAGAAGAAATTACTAATGTTATTGAGGAAAGAAACACGTTTATGTCGAAGCCTACTGAGAATATCGAAATTTCGCCGAATCGGTTTGATGTTCTTGACCAACAAGTGCATGGGATCAATCAAAGCTAGTCTGCAAGTTCTTCCTCTAAGAAGAAGCATAAGAGAAAGAAGAAGTTGTTTGATGAAATTGCAATGAAACATGCAAAAAACAGTACAAGGATTGTGGACTCAGTTTTGAGCAAGGGGGAGATGCAGCCACCTTCTAATCCATGATAAACATAGCTATGTGGAACATTAGGGGACTTAATAGCCCTGAGAAGCAGCTTGAAATTAGAAATCTTATGGCTTCAAAGAAGTTGAGTATGATGGCTATAGTTGAAACAAAGGTGAGACGGGTTAATGCTCAAGTTGTTAAGAATTTGATCTCTCCCCATTGGGAGTTCATCTCTAATTATGATTGTGCTCTTAAAGGCCATATTTGGATAATCTATAACCCCCTTGATATTAAAATTAATAAGGTGGATAGTAGCAACCAGCACATTCACTGTTCGGCGGAATTCACTAGCATACACAAGAGCTGTTTTTTGACTGTTATCTATGGGTCGAATGAGGCTTTGGAGAGGCGTCTGCTATGGAGGCATTTAATCCTAGCTTCTTCGACACAACCTTGGCTAGTTATTGGGGATTTCAATTGTGTTCGAGCCTCAGATGAAAAGTATGGGGGTAAGGGTATCAATCAAAGGGTTACCGATGAGTTTAATCAATGCATTGATGCTTGTGGTTTAGTCGAGCTTAAAGCTAAAGGGTTTTCTCATACATGGTGCAACCGTAGTGAAGGTCACAACAGAATCTCTTGTAGGTTGGATAGAGCTCTTGTTAATTTGCCTTGGCTCAATAGCCTAAGCCCTTCGGAAGTGGAGGTACTTAATCCTGGGATTTCGGATCACTCCCCTCTATTGGTTTCAATCTTCCACCAACATCAGCAAGGTAAGAAGCCCTTTAGGTTTTTTAATTTTTGGAATAGCCACCCGGATTTCCTTCGCCTTGTTGCAGATGCGTGGGTAGTGGAAGTGGTTGGTTCCCCAATGTTCAGAGTAACAAAGAAACTCCAGGTTGTCAAGGCAAAGCTTAAGGAGTGGAGTAAGCAACTGAAATTTGCAGATATTTCTATGCGGGTCCGTGAACTCAGGACACAACTTGCTGATGTACAGGTGAGGCTACATGATGATCCCCAAAGCCACATACTTTTTTTTTTTTTTTTTTGGAAAGTAAGCCAAAAATTAATATTAACAAAAAAGATGTACAATGAGTCACAAACGAGGGCAAGACACCCCACCAACCAGCCTAGCTGGACGCCCTCATCATAATGTCAAAAAAACAAACTCACTAGGGACACATAAGAACACACCACAACAAATGTTAAAGAACAAAACACAAAACATACGACCATAACCTGGGCAACAATCACCCAAATCTAGAACCGAAATCCCCAATTCAGATCCCAGTCGCCCACTACTTTCCTGTTCCTGGGCGAGTCTTTAACCATAAGGTCCTTGTTATTTAACCTGGTTTGAACATCCCCACGCACGTAACTCCACACAACTTTAGGAGGAAGATAGCTGTTCTTAAAGATCCGTCTATTCCTTTCACTCCAGATTTGGTACACTGCTGCTCCAAGAGAAACTTTAGCAATAGATCTAACTGGGTCAGACTTTACAAACCTTTTGCGTGCCCAAACAATAACTTGAGACCAAGAGCGGTTCTGGTACGCAAACCCATTCAAAGCCAGCACCTGCTTCCATATGAAGTTACTAAAACTACACTCAAAGAATAAGTGGTCATGGTTCTCATTATACCTTCGGCACAGGATACAAACTTGCTGCTGTATAATGCCCCACCTAGCTAGTCTCTCTCTTGTAAGCAATCTGTGATGGATTGCCATCCATAGAATGAAGGCATGCCTGGGGATAGAAAGAGGAAACCACACTAAATGATACCAGGGAACATTACCTCTCTGCGTGTCCAAAGTACTATACGCGGACTTGACATCAAACACCGTTGTATTTGTTGGTAACCACAATGTGTTGTCTTCTTGGCTGCTATCAAGGCTAGGTAGCTCAGGTAACCTACCCCAGATATCAATCAAATCAAGTGAAACAGCCACAGGGGGGCTCCATGCATCATTATGGATAATGGAGTCAACACAAGCATGCATAGATAGCCCAGTGTCATAAATGATTCTTGATCCATACCGTGCAACAAGGGGACCATTAGGATGCCAATTATCGTACCAAAGAGAGGTTGTCCTACCATTGAAAATCCTTTTCTTGATAAGCGATGCAGCGCCTACCCGTGCTTTCAAAACCTTCCTCCACACCCAGGAGCCACCACTAGGAATATTCAAATACCAAAAATTCTGATGTCGTATCAAGTGCTTCTGGACCCATTTGACCCATAGGTTGGGAGCACCACTAGCTATGAGCCACACATACCTGACAATAGCAGCCTTATTCCACAATTGAATATTGAATAAGCCAAGGCCTCCTTCCCTCTTTGGTGTACATGCAACATCCCAGCTAACTGGGATAATCTTCTTAAAATTGAGATCTGGTCCAGACCACAGAAATCTTCTACAAATTAACTCCAGCTCCCTGATAACCCTCTTTGGTAGGATAAACACAGACAACCAAAGAACCTTAATGGAAAACAAAACCGATTTCACAAGCAATAATCTCCCAGCATAAGACAAGCACCTCCCTTTCCACCCTTGAGCCTTGGTTTTAATACGATTAATGAGGGGCTCACAATCAACTTTGGACAATTTGGTAGAAACAAGAGGCAGACCAAGGTACTTCACTGGCAGGGACGCCAAGGAAAAGCCGGTTAAAGTCTTTAATTGATTCACCAATGCCTCATCACAACCACTCACAAACATGCAACTTTTAGCATTATTTACCTTCAACCCAGATATTCCTCCGAATTCTTCCAATGCTGAGACCATACACGATACTGACTGTATATCCCCATGAGAAAAGATAAACAAGTCATCTGCAAAGCAAAGTAGTTTGGTATTCGTACCTTGACACCTGAAGTGATGTTTAAAACCCTGCACTGTATTCTTCTCCAAGATCACATAGAATAACTCCATAATGAGCACAAACAAGTATGGGGATATCGGATCACCTTGCCGAATACCCTTAGTACTCTTGAAGAAACCCACCATGCCACCATTAATCATAAGTGAGAAAGAAGGGGTAGATATACATTCCATTATCCACCTAATAAATCTTGGTGGAAACCCCATACCTTGCAATGTGTATCTGACAACACTCCATGCAACTGTATCATAAGCTTTCCGAATATCAATCTTAAATGCACATCTTTTCTGTGAGCTTTGCAAGTGATACTTGTGGAGAACCTCATGGGCTACAAGCACATTGTCAGCAATGTTCCTCCCCGGGATAAATGCTGTTTGATAGTCACCCACCAAGCCAGATATAACTCTTTTCAACCTGTTTGCCAAAATTTTAGAAATACACTTGTATAAAATATTTACACAAGAGATCGGTCTGAACTCCTCCACTCTAGAAGGATTGATACCCTTAGGTATGAGGGTGATAGCCGTACTGTTCAACTTTTTTAAAATCTTCCCTGAGGCGAAGAAGCTACTAATAGCTTTAATACAATCATCTCCAACAATATGCCAAGCTTTCTTAAAGAAGAGAACTGTGAATCCATCGGGACCAGGGGCTTTATCATCCTTAAGAGAAAAGAAGGTGTCCCTGATTTCTTGAGCATCAACATCACTCTCCAACTCCCTTACCTGATCAGAATCGAGCTGCCTAAAAAACTCATGATGATAAAGATCTGTACCCTCCAGAGGCTGAGAACCCATAATGTGTTCATAATAGTGCAAGAACGCTTGATTAACACGGTTGGTCTCATCAATTCTGGTACCATCATCATCATAAATACTGAGAATAGCGTTTCGTGCCCGCCTTTCCATGAGGGAGTTATGAAAAAACGGTGTATTTTGATCACCTTCCTTCATCCATTGAACTCTTGATTTCTGTCTTGTTTGGGCTTCCTCATCACGTAAGGAAATGGCCAGCTCTTCCCTAATCACCTTCTCCTCCCGAGCAAGATTAACATTAGAGGGGCAATCATGGAGACCCTTTTGGCACGCTACAGAGGTGCTACTTCGGGAAAGAATTGGGTTGACCTCTTCGGTCGTGCTGCAGTAGCTAGGACGAAGCTCACCTTCCATGCTCCAGAGATAATTGATGGTAAGGTCACTGTTTGCCCCCCGCAAGAGGTTGTGGAAGAAGGTCATCGACTGTGGCAGGGATGTATCGTTGGGTACTTTCTGGACAGGAGTCTTCCCGTCAATGTAGTTAAATCCATAGCAGTCAAGTTGTGGGGAAACGTGGATATAACAGCCATTGATAATGGTTTCTTCCTCCTCAGAATTTCAGATTCTCAGCTTAGAGATAAAGTGCTCATGCAAGGCCCATGGTACATGGCCGGAAGACTCTTCATTACAAGAGAGTGGGAACCCAATCTCGTTCTTGAGAGATCCCAACTCTCTACAGTACCCATTTGGATCATGTTATGGCATGTCCCATTAGAGCTATGGACTCCATCAGGCTTAAGTTTCATCGCCAGTGGAGTAGGGATGCCCCTTTTCCTGGACGAAGCTACAGAGAGAAGAACCAAGCTCGGCTTTGCGAGGATATGTGTTGAGATAGATACTTCATGCTCATTCCCAGAAATAATCCACATGCAATATGGAAGTGAAAAAGAGCTGTCTTCTAATATCAAAGTGGATTATGCATGGAAACCTGCAAGGTGCTCTTTATGCAGCGTTTTTGGTCACCTGGAAAACCGATGTAGTCGGGTTAGAGCCAGAATTTGGAAGCCAACAGGAAAGGTGTTTACCTCGCTTGCTGAGATTTCAGATATTCACGAAGAAGAGGCCAATACGGATGGCAATGAATATCGAGAGCAGGTGATCTCACCAGCAGGAGAGGATCCCACGGGTAGAAATTCCCAGGTTAGTGAGAGGAGCAATCGATCTAATGACGAATGGAAGCACATCTACAAAGGGAAGGAGGTCCTTGTTGTTGAAGACGGCTTGGACGTATGCACTACACCTCCAGCGGAGACCAGTAGGTCCCATTCAGCTCCTTCTGTGGAACCGCAGGTGGCTGAAGAGATGGAGACGCATGGGGCGCCTAAGAACACAATGGATGATACGCATGGGTTGCATGGGGTGCTCGAGAAGGCTGATTCCAACAACCAATTCTCCAAGCTGTCGGATCTAGGCAGCATGGTCAGCCAAGAGACCTCGCCGGGTAGTGAGGGTCAGAAATCAAGAAAGAAAAAGAAGAAGCGGAACATCTTGGTGGATGAAATAGCTATTAGAGATGCTAAGAGTAAGATGGGGAGAGGTAATTCTCAGATGGCTTCCACCCGCAGTGGTGGCTCTCCCAATCTCTAATCGGAGTTATGGTTAATTGGGCCACCTGGAACATCAGGGGTCTCAATGACTTGGCCAAGCAGGCTGAGGTCAAGATGCTTATCAGCAAATGGAAGCTAAGTCTCATATGTATTGTGGAAACTAAAGTGCGGGAGGTCAACAAAGCACCAATTATTGCCTCCATATGTCCTTCGTGGCATTCCTTTGATAACTACTCCAGTGCCTTAAAAGGCCGAATTTGGGTGTGTTGGGATCCTCTCGACCTTTCTCTTCAACCATTACTAGCCACGGATCAGCTCATTCACTGTGGTGTGACAATTTTGAAAACTAAAGACAATTTTGTTGCCTCGTTCATATACGGAGCCAATGATTGGAATCAACGGAAAGCACTTTGGCATGACTTGAAGAGCATCATTCCAGGTTGCCCATGGGTGGTAGTAGGGGACTTTAATTGTGTTCGAAACTCGGAAGAGAAGCTGGGCGGTAAACCAATCAACTACAAGGCAGCTAAGGACTTCAATACCTTCATTGACGATTGCTTGTTGGTTCAACTAAAGCAAAAAGGCCTCTTTCACACCTGGAGCAACAAAAGTTCTGGTAACAATTTAATTACATGCAAACTTGACAGGGCTTTGGTTAACCATGAATGGATGCAGGCTTTTCCTTCCTCCGAAGCGGATGCCCTTGCCCCCGGCATATCCGATCATTGTCCGATCTTGGTATCTATGGCTCAAGAAGCTTATCAAGGCACAAAACCATTCAAGTTCTTTAACAACTGGTGCACGCACGCTGATTTCCTCCCTTTGGTTGAGCAAGCTTGGTCGATCCACATCTCTGGTACTCCCATGTTTAAGCTTGTTAAAAAGCTGAAGAACGTGAAAATGAAATTAAAAGAATGGAGCCGCCTGAAGTTCCATAAGCTGCATGACCAAATCAGTATGGTTAGGACGGACTTGGAAGCTTGCCAAAGAACATTACTATCCTATCAGGGCGACCCCACCTTAGCGATTGAAGAGAAAAGCCTGACTGCTAAGCTTGCACGTCTCTCAGCTGATCTTGAATCCCAAACAAGACAGAAGTCCCGAGTCTTATGGCTCAAGGAAGGTGATTCGAACACAACTTTCTTTCATCAATCCCTGACCGGAAGGAGAGCCAATAACAAAATCTCTAGCGTCTACCAGAATGGCACCAAGTTAACCAATTGGGAAGATATAAAGAATTGCTTCGAATCTTATTATCATAATCTCTTGGGGAAACAGCCAGATGCATGGACAGGCAACGGGGAACTCATTAATGCTTGCATTTCAACGCAGATATCCGAAGCCCAATCAATGGAGATGGAGAAGGAAGTAACGGAGAATGAGATAAGAGATACCATGTTTAGTATGAATGAAGACAAAGCTCCGGGGCCAGACGGCTTCACTTCCAAGTTCTTCAAGAATGCTTGGAACATTGTGGGGAAAGACACGGTAGATGCAATAAAAAGTTTCTTCTCATCCAAAACCATGTTGCAGCAGATTAACGCCACTCTGGTCACTCTCATCCCAAAATCTGGGAACCCAACAGTGGTAGGTGATTACAGACCAATCTCATGCGTGAATACAGTGTATAAATGCATCTCTAAAATTATTGCAAACAGGCTTAAAGCATGCATTTCAGATGTTGTGGGGCCTCAGCAAAATGCCTTCATCCCTGGGAGGTTGATGTCAGATAATATTATGATTGTTCAAGAGCTTATCCACAATTATCACCAGAATAGAGGAAGACCGAAGTGTATTCTCAAAGCGGATATTATGAAAGCCTTCGATTCGGTAAGATGGGAGATCATTCCACACATCTTAAAGTCCATGCATTTCCCCCAAAAAGCTATTGCTTGGATTATTGCGTGCATCACGTCGACCTCGTTCTCTCTTGTCATGAATGGGTGTTGTGTGGGGTACTTCAAAGGTGCAAAGGGACTTCGCCAAGGTGACCCATTATCACCTTATCTTTTTGTATTGGTTATGGAGGTCTTCAATGGCATCCTCAATCGCAGGTCTTCCCAGGGCTTCATCCACCATCCAAAATGCAGGAGAATCAACCTCAAAAGTATGGCATTTGTAGATGATCTCATGGTCTTCATGAATGGTGACATGGATTCTATAAATACGGTGGTCAAAAGCTTGGAGGAATTTGGAACCCTTTCAGGTCTATATATGAACCCCGCCAAGAGCGTCATGTTCACCAATGCTATCTCCCAACAAGTCAAGGATTTCGTCACCTGTACCTTGAAGGTTCCCATTGGGGGGTTGCCCATTCGCTACCTTGGGCTCCCAATCATCTCTACACGTCTCTCCCTGCGGGACTGCGAGCCTATCATATTGAAGATTCAAAGCAAAATCCAATCCTGGAAAGCTCGGATGCTCTCTTTTGCGGGTAGAGCGCTACTGATTCAAACTGTCCTTTTCTCCACCTTGGTTAATTGGCTATCTGTATTTATCCTCCCAAAGCAGGTTATCAATGAAGTAGAGAAGCTTTGCAGGAACTTCTTATGGTCGGTCAAGGAGCATCAAAGGAAGATAGTACCTGTGAAATGGGAAACTGTGTGCTCCCCCAAGGAGGAAGGCGGGCTCGGTCTAACTGATATCCAAAAGTGGAACAAGGCAGCAATGATGAAGCATGTATGGCGATTATTTACTTCCACCTCATCCATCTGGGTTCATTGGACCAAGGCCTACTTACTACGAGGCAGGAGCATCTGGCAATTAAAGCCTCCTACTTCAGCAACGTGGGTATGGAATAAGATTCTGAAATGTCGTGACAAGGCCATGGACTTCATCAAGCACGAGATTGGGAATGGATTACAGACTAGTCTCTGGTGGGATAACTGGCACCCCAAAGGCATGCTCTTGAGGGTCTATGGCGAGAGAATGAGATACGATGCGGGACTTCCACTCAATGCCCCAGTGGCTGCCATCATCCTCCAGAATTCGTGGCAGCCCCCTATTGCCCAAAGCTATGACCTCCTTGAAGCCTGGGACGACCTCCTTAATCTCCCAATCCCTGACCAAAGCAAGGATGACAAGGTCGTTTGGCGACTGACTGCTTCAGGTATGTTCTCCATCAAGTCTGCTTACCATGCATTGAGAACAATAAATCCAAATGTACCATGGAGTAACATCGTGTGGTTTAAGGGGTGCATCCCAAGACATGCTTTTATCCTATGGTTAGCAATTCATCACCGTCTCCTGACTCAAGACAGACTCCTAAGAATGAATGTCATCAACACCTCGAGGTGTGTCCTTTGCCAAAAAAGCATTGAAGATTTGAACCATCTTTTCTTCCAGTGTGAGTATTCTGCAGCAGTATGGTTCGATATTATGAAGAGAAATTGTGTTTCAGTCAAGCCAAACCAATGGCCACTAATCATCAGTTGGGCTTACTCCTACTGGAAGGGGAAAGAGCTCCAGCAAGCAGTTGGGAAATCTTCCTTAGCAGCGATGATATATCACCTATGGAGAGAAAGAAATGCAAGGCTCTTTCAAAATAAAGCCTCACCTCCTGATCTACTCCTCAAGGTGATCACTACAGACATCAAGATGAAGTTTGGCCTATCTACAGAAGCCGTGAAGGATAACAAGCGAAATAGAATGTTTTTTTCAAATTGGGAAATTACCCCAACATTTGTGTAATAGGCGTATGTCCCTTGTGTTTGGTTGGGTCTGCGTACCCCATGTTCCTTGTTGCTTTCCTAGGTTTCTCATCTCGTAGGGTGCCTACGTTTGTTTGGGCTTCATTGTAACTACCATTCTTTTAATATATTCTTGGACTCACTTTCCAAAAAAAAAAAAAACTCAGCTCTAAGCGCTTGAACTCTCCCATGTAGAGACGAGAACCGCCTCTGCCTGCTCCACTCCTTCAACGTTTGCTTAACTACCTGAAGCTTTTTCACAACCCTAAACATGGGCGTTCCCTTGACATAAGTATTCCAGGCTGCAGCAACCAAGGGCAAAAACTCATCATGATTAGTCCAAAAGTTAAAAAATCTGAACGGCTTGTTAGGAGGTGAAACATCATCAAAGAAGGAAACAACAACAGGACTATGACAACACTCTACCCAACTGCACACACAGGCATCCCACGTGATCACCACCTCCTCTAAATGACAACACTCTACCCAACTGCACACACAGGCATCCCACCAACCCTGGTGATGCTGTTCATGGTGCGATGCTGCTCGTGGTGATTTGTAGCTCGTGCTGAAGGTTCGTGGGATCTTGCTGCTCGTCTGCCGGCGTTCGCCGGTATCCTCGGATCTCCGGCAGGCCTTTGCCGGAGTTATCGGTTTGTGGCTGCTTGTGGGGTTTGTTCGTGGGTCTTTGTTCGTGGGGTTCCAGGTCTTCCGTTGTGGTTGTGGGGAGCTCGTGGAGGCTGTGGAGTTTGTGGGCTGGAGCCTCTCGTTCGTAAGCTCTGTTCGTGAGTTGCTGGTCCTCAGTTCGTGCTTCTGTTCGAGAAGCAAGGCTCTAGTCGTGGCTGTGTGGTGATTTGTCCGTGGTTTCCTGGTTTTGTCCGTGGTTTTTAGTTCTGCTCGTGTGGAGCTCTTCCTAGTTCTGTTCGTGGAGTTCTCCTGTTTGTGAGTTGCTATCTGAGTTCTGGGTTGTTTCTGAGTTCGTATTGTTCGTGGGAGATTCACTTGCTGTTCGTGTTGTTGGAGATACTCTTGCTGCTCGTGAGCTCTAAAGCTCTTCCTGGAGTTCTGTTTCATCCAAGGCAGTTTGTTCAAGGCAGTCTGGTCCAGATCAAATCTTGTAAGGGGTTATCTTGTGCTTCTGAAGGGAGTTCGTTGATTGTTCGTGCGTTGTTTTCTGGGGATGTGGCAGCATTTCTGTTGGGACTGTGAAGATGTTGGGGTCTTGCCGGGGCTGTGTTCGTGAAGGTGCTGGGGTTGTGAAGTCCATGGGGTTGTGATGGTGCTGGGGTCGTCAGTGAGCTAGTTTTTTCTGGTTCTGGGTTCTGGTTTCGTGAGCAAGAGCTGTTCTGTGTGCTATTCTTTGTTTCTGTTCGTGGTGCGGTTCGTGGGTTCTGCTGCATTTGCAGTTTTTGCTCGTTGCTGCTGTGCGCTTCTGTTCGTGGCTATGAGGCTCTCTGAAGATGATTGTTCGTGAAGATTATCGTTCGTGGTGATTATTGTTCGTCAGTTCGAGAAGGTTTTCGTTCATGGTGCTTTGTGCTTTGGTCGTGGATTATTGGTACGAGGTTTATTCATTCCAAGCACCGTCTGTTGTCTCAAGCACTGTTCGTGGTCTTCCTGTTCGTGGGGGTTTCTGTCCGTGGGTTACCATATACTAGTCAAGGAGTAGTGTTCGTGATCCTTGGCTTCGTTCGTGGTTCAGATCTGTTTGTCTGGAGCTCTGCCAAGTTTTGTTCGTGGTGTTATGGGAGTTTTGTTTCTGGTTCTTCAGTTCTGCTCGTGATTATCTGGTTCTGGGTTGTTGGCGATTATCAGTTCAGTTCGTGCCATTCACTTCTGTTGTGTCATTCACTTCTGTTCGGGATTATCAGATCTGTTCGCGTTATTCTGATTCTCCAGTTCTGCTCGCGCTATACTGGTTCTTCAGTTCAGCTCGTGTTCTTTTCTGGTTCTGCTCGTGTTATTCCTTTGGGTTTACTGGTTCGTGACAACCAGTTCTGTTCGTGATTATCTCTTCTATTCGCGACATTCTTGTGTTCGTTGATGTTCATGGCAGTGGATTATTCAAGGCTGTTGGTTAATTTTTGGGGTGTGGCAGCATTTCTGGGCCTGTGATTTCTCTGTTGGGGTCGTGCAAGCACTTCTGGTTTCCCTTCCGTTCAGCTCGTGTTCTCTTCTGGTTCTGCTCGTATTTTCTTTTGGGTTTACTGGTTCGTGACAACCAGTTCTGTTCGTGATTATCTCTTTTGTTCGCGACATTCTTGTTCAAGGCAGTGGATTATTCAAGGCAGTTGGTTAATTTCTGGGGTGTGGCAGCATTTCTGGGCCTGTGTTTCTCTGTTGGGGTCGTGCAAGCATTTCTGGTTTCCGTTCCAGGTTTCCGGTTACTGTGACGTTGTCTCGCCGGAGGTCTGTCGGTAATGGATTCAATCGATGGTTTCCCGCCTCTTGGAGTTGCTGTGCCCGCAGTTTCTGCAGAGCTGGCCTCGTCTGGGCTTCCTCGTAGGGAGGGATCGGATGTCAGCAATAGTCTTCCTTCCCCCTGCACAGTTTCTATTTTGGAGCCTGCTGTCCAGGCTACAGGGCCTGCCCTCGCACCAAATAGGGTATGGTCTGGACTGTTCGCACCAGCTTCCCAGGCTAAGCAAAAACTCTCTTATTATGTACCTGATTGTGTTGATGGCAAGATTAAGGTCAAACCTCCTCCAGAAATTGCTGTTGAGGGTGTAAAAATCTGGGGTGACTCCCTAGTGGGTCATTTCCTAGATAAGAAGCTTCCCATATCTGTTGTGAAGAGCTTAGTGGCTCGTTTATGGGGTAAGCTTGGTACTGTTTCCACAGCAGAAGTTGGTGACGATTTCTTTATTTTCACCTTTGCTAATACGCAAATGCGTGATAAGGTTCTCCATGCGGCTCCTTGGCACTTAGGGGGTAGACTCCTCATCCTCAAGAATTGGGAACCTAATATGCAGATGGTGAAGTCCCAATTGAGAAGAGTTCCGGTTTGGATAAAGCTTTACAATGTGCCCATGGAGTATTGGTCACCTGCTGGTTTGAGCTATATTGCGAGTGGGGTGGGAAGGCCATTGTGGTTGGATGAACCAACAGAGAAGAGGCTGAAACTCCAATACGCACGTGTTTGTGTGGAGGTGGATACTGATTGCATGTTTCCTACTAGTATCTTTTTGGAAACAATTGACAACGAGCTTGAGATTGAAATTGAGTATTCTTGGAAACCTCAGAAATGTAACTCATGTTGCATCTTTGGTCATTCTGAAGCCAATTGTCCATCATTATCAAAGAAGTGGGTGCCTACGGGACGATTGTTTTCTGATACCCAAATTACTCTCGATGCTGGTGTATTGAGGGATAGCACTATCCATGATACTAATGCTGCCGCTCCAGTTGCTGCATTGGATATTGCGCGTCCAGATGTGGAGTGGGAAACCAGAAAACGTAAGGGCAAGGAAGTTGCTGTTGAGGGAGCCCCTATTGAAGGTGAAAGTCAAGTAGCAGAACCCCAACTTCGACCCGTTGCTGAAGATCCAATGATGAGGCAGTCTAATGCACAACCGAATTGTACCTCAGATAGGACTATGATAACCCAGATCGGCAATGATACAATTAATGGGCTGGTTCCTTGTTTGGAACCTGGAAGCGGTGTTCCTTTAGTGGATGATGGACTTTCCGTTACTCCGAACAGGTTTGCAGCGCTTGACCATGAGAACCACACAGTTAAAGGGAGTTCCTCATCAACAAGGAAGAAAACTAAGAAGAAGAAGCGAATCCTTGTTGACGAGGTGGCAATGAAGCATGCCAAGAATCCTTTGGAAGATAAGAATCCAACATCCAAGGAAGGGAATGGGGGGGTCCATAACACTCATGTTTAATATTGCTATGTGGAATATTAGGGGCTTAAATAGCCCCGATAAGCAAATGGAAATTCGTAATCTGATTTCGTCAAAAAAGGTTAGCATTGTGGCCATATTGGAGACTAAGGTGAGACAAGTTAATGCTCAAGTGGTGAAGAGTTTGATTTCCCCTCAATGGACTCTCATTGCAAACTATGAATGTGCTTTAAAGGGCCGAATCTGGATTTTGTTTAATCCTATGGATGTGAAAGTTAGTAAATTGGACAGCAGTGACCAGCTTATTCATTGCTATGTTGAAATTCTTGGTATTCAAAAGGTGTGCTTACTATCCTTCGTCTATGGTTTGAATGAGGCATCTGAGAGAAGGTTACTATGGAGGCATCTCCAGCACTGTTCCTCAAACCAGCCTTGGCTTCTCATTGGAGATTTTAACTGCGTCCGCTCGCCTCTTGAAAAGAATGGAGGTAAGCAAGTCAACAGAGGTGCAATGGAGGATTTTAATGACTGTATTGAGACTTGTGAACTTCTTGATCTCAAGTCTAAAGGGTTATCTCTCACATGGTCTAACCATAGTGAAGGTCATAGAAGGATCTCATGTAAGCTTGATCGGGCTCTGGTTAATTTGGCTTGGCTAAGGGATTTTCCCCAGTCTGAAGTGGAGGTGCTTAGTCCAGGAATTTCAGACCATTGTCCACTTATCCTCTCTATCTTCCCACAATGGCAGCAAGGTAAGAAACCTTTTAAGTTCTTTAATTTTTGGGCTTCCAAGCCTGAGTTCCTATCTCTAGTTGAAGAAGCATGGGCAATTTGAGGTTCATGGTACTCCGATGTTTCGGGTTTCAAAGAAGTTACAGGCAGTTAAGGCTAAGTTAAGGGAGTGGAGCAAGCAAATGAGATTTGCTGATTTGTCTTCTCAAGTTCGTGAAGCCCGGTTAAAGCTTGCTGATTTGCAGCAGAAACTTCATGATGATCCCATGAATACAGACCTTTTTCAGGAGGAGAATAGTTCAAGAAGACAATTATCCTCCCTGCTAAGGTGTGAAGAGTCTCAAATAAAGCAAAAATCAAGGGTGCAATGGCTAGCAGAGGGGGACAGAAATTCTGCATTCTTTCATAACACTATGATTTCCAGACGCGCAATCAATAATATTTCATGTATTATGACTGAGGATGGCTCCAAGCTAATTGAACAGAAGGATATTTCGGAACACATTGTGAGCCACTTCCACTCCACTTTGGGCATGGCTGCTGCTGCTCCAACTTATTATGCCATGCCATCATTTCTTCGTGTTTTGAATGAAGAGCAAAAATCCAGCTTGAAGGATGAGGTTCAATTTGAAGAGGTCAAATCCACTCTTTTCTCCTTAAAGGAGGACAAGGCACCGGGTCCGGATGGCTTCTCCCCTTCATTCTTTAAGAAGTGTTGGGGTATAGTTGGGGATGATGTAATGGAGGCCATCCTAAGCTTTTTCAAGGATGGCAAATTGCTCAAGCAATGGAATACTACAGCAATATCCCTAGTGCCAAAGTGTTCGAACCCCACTAAAGTTGTTGATTATAGACCCATTTCGTGTGTCAACACTCTATACAAATGCATAGCAAAGATAATTGCTAACAGGCTCAAGAGAGTTGTGGGGGATATTGTTGGAGGTTATCAATCCGCTTTCATTCCTGGGAGAGGTGCAGCTGAGAATGTGCTCTTAACTCATGAGTTACTTCATAATTACCACTTGGAGGGTGCTCACAAGAAATGTGCGCTTAAGGTGGATATCCGTAAGGCCTTTGATTCGGTTTCTTGGAACAGCATCAGGCATATGTTACATGCATTTCAATTCCCTCCCACTGTTGTGTCTTGGATCATGGAATGTGTTACAACCCCGGCCTTCTCAATCATGATCAATGGCAGCCTCTGTGGTTTCTTCAAGGGTGCTGTTGGTCTTCGCCAAGGTGACCCTATGTCACCCTACTTGTTTGTGCTGGTCATGGAGGTATTCAACATGGTGTTAAAGGAGAATACTAGGCAAGGTTTCACCTACCATCATAAATGTGAAGCCATTGATCTCAAGCTATTGTGCTTTGCCGATGACCTGTTCATTTTCTCCAAAGCCGACAACTCCTCCATCTTATGTATCTCCGCTGCTCTCCAGGAATTCCAGCTTCTAACTGGCCTATGTGTTAACAAAAGTAAGAGTTCCATGTTTTTAAGTGGGGTGGATCAAGCCACGAGAGCCGAATTGAGCCTGTTGTCTGGGTTTCCATTGGGTCAGCTGCCTGTTAAGTACCTTGGCATTCCGCTTATTACGTCTAAACTCACATGGAGGGACTGCATACCACTTATTGAACAAGTCAAATCTAGGACTCAAGCTTGGAAAGGAAGGAGTCTTTTGTATGCGGGGAGACTTCTACTCATTAAATCTGTGCTCTTCTCCATCAAGGTACACTGGCTAACCACTTTTATTACCCTAAAGGTGTTCTTATGGAATTGGAAAGGATCTCAAGGAGGTTCTTATGGTCGGGTCCAGATCTCAAGCGGAAAATGACTCCAATTAGTTGGGACATTGTCTGTAGACCACGTGAGGAAGGTGGGCTGGACCTGTTTAAGTTGAGCCTTTGGAACAAAGCCGCAGTTATGAAGCACGTATGGAAAATTTTAAGCTTTAGTGATTCCTTGTGGGTACAATGGGTGCATAAGTACCTTGTGAAGGATCGAAACTTCTGGACCATAAATATACCAGCGGGTTGTTCCTGGGCATGGCGTAAGATACTCAAGACAAGGCCAGATGTGCACCAACGCTTGAAGAAGAGGATAATGAATGGTGACACCACTTCACTATGGTATGACAACTGGCATCCGGATGGTCCATTGTTCATTACCTATGGTGCTCGTTTGATTTATGATTCCGGTCTTTCTACTAGTGCCAAGGTGAGTGATATCATATCAGGTAGCAATTGGGACCCTCCAGTGGCAGCTTCATTTGACCTTAGAGAGGTATGGGGCAAACTTCACCAACTTGGTAACCCAAATCCGGACAGTGAGGACGCGATGATATGGACTCCTTCCAAGTCAGGTGCGTTTGATATCCGCAGCACATATAAGAGTATGGATACATTGCATGTGCAGGTCCACTGGTGTAGATTGGTTTGGTTCCCTCTACACATACCAAGGCATGCTTTCCTGTTATGGTTAGCTATCAATCGAAGGTTACTCACCAAGGACCGGCTTCACAAGTTGGGTGTTGTAGACCAAGGAACATGTGTGCTATGTAGACTCATGGCCGAGTCACACTCACACCTTTTCTTTGATTGCCAGTATAGTATCCAGATCTGGTTCCACATTCTCTCCTTGAATTCTACAAGTCGAGTTCATCGGGACTGGGAAGCGACTGTTCATTGGGGGTCATCATTGCAGTTGGGTAGTGCACACTCTCGAATGATATTTAAGGTATCACTTGCAGCCACAGTTTACCACATTTGGAGAGAAAGGAACCGTCGTGTATTTAGTAATGCATACTTACCATGGCAGAACCTGATTCAAGCAATTACATCGGACGTCCGTGATAAAGCCAACCTTGAGAGGGTGAAGCTTCAAGACACTCCTCTCCATCGTCAGCTAGTCTATAATTGGGACTTGAATTGGGAGTTCATATCCTACTAAAGGTCACTCTTGCTGTTTCCAGTGGGCTGGGATAGTTTTGTATGTTCATGTACCCTATTACTAGGGTTCCTGTTTATGTTCTGAACCATATTGTACATATTTTTCTTTATTAATGCACTTTGGACTTACCTTCCAAAAAAAAAAACAACAGGACTATGATCTGAAATGTTCGGTGCCAAGAATTCAGCTTCAGATTTAGTAAACTCCCGGATCCAAACCATGTTGACTAACACTCTATCCAGTTTACATGCAATTCTTCTGATTGGACCATGAGTGCACCAGCCCTTTGAACTTCAAGTCTGAGCAATTGCAAGAGTCAATAAAATCATTAAACTCACCAGTTACCGTTGAACTTATCGGCTTACCCCCAATCTTCTCATCGGCACATCGAACACAATTAGAGTCCCCAATAAGCATCCATGGAACATCAGTTGAGCATGCCTTCAAGTCATTCCACAAACTTCTTCTCATAATACTATCATTACTGCCATAAACAAAAGAAACATAACAACACTTCTTATGGTGCACCATCTCCACATAGCAATGAATGAATTGGTCTGAACACATTAACTTCGTCATCTTGACCTCAACGGGGTTAAATAGGATCCAAATTCTACCCTTCAAAGCCGCACTATAGTTGGATATCAAGTTCCAATTGGGGCAAACAAGATTCTTAATGAAATTGGCATTCACTTCTCTCACTTTAGTCTCAACCAAACATAAGACACTTAAATCATAAGCCCCAATCAAATTTCTGACTTGGAGCTGCTTGGAGGGGTCATTAAGACCCCTAATATTCCATGAAGCGACCTTAAACATGGTCAGCAGAAGAGGCCGCAACCCCCCAGACCACGTCTGACCAAGCACATCTTGCATTTCCTTTAGCATGCTTCATAGCCACCTCATCAACTAAGATAGACTTCTTCGATCTTCTTTTTTGTTTCTTTAGTTTTTTCCTGGTGGACAATACTTCCTCATTACCACACGACTCATCAACAAGATAGTCAAACCTGTTGGGACTGTCAACAGAATGGTTTGCAAGATCAGAGACCGAAGTGGACGACGAGGCGGCTATTCCAGAATCCTCTCTTACACCCCCAGGCTGGATGATATTAGGATCGTGACCTTCTTCATCGGGCATCATATCATGTTCACTAGATGATGCCATCTGGCCCATCTTGTGCTTCCCTTTTCCTGCCACAGGAACCCATTCTTGGCCTTGAGGCTCAATATCCGCATTTGGTGGCTGCTCTTCCTCCATAGCGTCAGTGAGTGTGAGCTGTTCACTCTGCCCAACCTCATTCTGCCTCTCCTCAATTGGAATTATCCTCCCCGTGGGCACCCACACTTTATTGTGGTGCTCCAGTGAGCACCGAGCATCAGTATGGCCAAAAACACAGCAACGGCTGCACTTGGGTGGCTTCCATGCATACTCCACCTCGACTTGAATTTCTTCATTATCACAGTTAAGAAACAGCACCTGTGGATAGGAACAATCCATCCCAACCTCAACACATACTCTAGCATATGAAAGCTTCGATCTACTCTCGGTTGCTTGGTCAAGAAACAATGGTTTCCCCACTCCACTAGCCAACAAACCCAAACCAGATGGGGTCCAAAACTCCATGGGCACATTCATAAGTTTTATCCATATAATGGTCCCCAAGAGTAAGAATGCCGATTGCAATGGTCCCCAAGAGTAAGAATGCCTCCTCTGTTGCGGATTACAGACCGATTGCATGTGTGAACACAGTGTATAAGTGCATTGCAAAAATTATAGCGAATAGACTCAAGAGTGTTGTGGATGATCTAGTTGGGGAGCTCCAAACTGCCTTTATCCCCGGGAGGAAGATGGTTGATAACATTCTTATTGCCCAGGAGGTACTTCTCAACTACCATAGACAAAAGGGTCCTGCTAGATGTGCATTGAAGTTGGATAAAGAAAGCTTTTGACTCAGTGAATTGGGATCTCCTACCCCCTCTATTGAAGGCAATGAATGTGCCTGACAAATTCATTGGGTGGATCATGGAGTGTGTAACAACTCCGGCATTCTCTCTGGTTCTTAATGGAGGATTGGTTGGGTTTTTTAAAGGGAAGAGGGGCCTTAGACAGGGGGATCCCTTATCCCCCTATCTCTTTGTTATGATCATGGAGCTCTTTATGGGAATTCTGGCGGCTTCTTCTCATTCTGGTGCTTCCTTCCACCCGAAGTGCAGTAAGACAGGAGTAAGAGCTTTATGCTTTGCAGATGATGTGCTTATATTCTCTAGACCGGACTCCAGGTCACTTGATGCTATCTTTAAAGCACTTGAGTTGTTTGGTGACTTATCGGGGCTTAGAATTAACCCTGCTAAGAGCCAGCTTTTTATGTGCGCCACTTCATTGGAGGTACAGTCCCAAATTGTTGACAGATATGGGGTGGCATTGGGCTCGCTTCCAGTTACTTACTTGGGGGTACCAATCATATCCACAAGATTAAAACCTGTGGACTGTGAGCCTCTCTTCTTGAAGCTTAAAAGCCGAATTCAAGCGTGGAAGGCAAGATTCTTGTCCTATGCAGGGAGAGTTGAATTGATCAAATCTGTTCTTTTTGCCACAGCAGTCCACTGGTTGTCTGTCTTTCTCTTGCCAAAGATGGTGTTGGAGGAGATTGATAAGCTATGTAGGATCTTCTTGTGGTGTGGTACAGAGTCTCGACGAAGGATCACTCCTATGGCTTGGGCAACCATTTGCACGCCAAAGATTGAAGGTGGGCTTGGAATTATTAACATTCATCATTGGAACAAAGCTGCGCTTAGTAGATACATATGGAGAATTGTTTCGGATGATAAGTCCCCTTGGGTGCGATGGATGAAAACAAATAACATGAGGAATAAGTCTCTTTGGCAAGTCAAGACACCAGCTTCAGCCACTTGGGCATGGCGCAAGATCCTGAAATTAAGAAATGAAGTCTCATGCTTTATCACGTTTAGGATTGGAGATGGCAACCGTACATCTCTATGGTTTGACAACTGGGTTTTTGATCAATCTCTTCATGCCAGGTATGGGGACCGAATTATTTATGACTCTGGCCTTCCTAGTGATGCAAAGGTTGCTGCAATTATTAATGGTGATCATTGGGACATCCCACTCGCCTCTTATGATCTGATTGAGGTGAGACATAAGGTTCACTCAGCAATACAGTTGGATCTTACGAAGGAGGACCAAGCCCTATGGACGCCTTCCTCCTCTGGTAAGTTCTCTATCAAAGACACTTACAATGTTCTCCGTCCGCATGGAAGCAAGGTGGCTTGGTGGGATCTAGTTTGGTTTGAGGGCAATATCCCTAGGCAGGCGTTCTGCTTATGGTTAGCCATCCACAAAAGGTTGCTCACTCAGGATCTTCTCCTTGGCCTCAATATTGTAAGCTCCTCCCAATGTCCGTTGTGTAGGTTGCACAGTGAGGACCTTGACCACCTGTTTTTCGGGTGCACCTATTCCCATCACATATGGGAAGAGACGATGAAACGGAATGGCACCGCATGGTTTCCTGCTGCATGGAGTAACACTATTGAATGGGTAGCAACAAGGTACCGAGGGAAAAGGATGGTTGATAAATTAAGGAAAGTTTCTATGGCAGCTATGGTCTACCATCTTTGGAGGGAACGGAACAGAAGGCTCTTCCAAAATAAGGCATTGCCTCCCCATGAGCTGGATCAAGGTGTGATTATGGACATTAGGCGCAGATTTCCATGGGAGGAGAGGGTAGTCAATGGAAGCCTAGACACCACACGTGTCTACAATAACTAGGGTATAACGCCAACACCACTATAGACAGTGTCTCCTTTCTAAGTGACTGTTTGTGGGGCATCTAGTGTCTTTCCTTTAGCTTGTTACCTTGCTTTGTTTGTTTGCTGTTAGTGGCATAGTGGGGTCTTTCCCTTTGTTTGGGGCTCATTTTGTACATTATCATGTTTCTAATATATTCTTTGGACTTACCTTCCAAAAAAAAAAAAAAAAGTTTTATCCATATAGCTATTTTGCTCAACTCACTCTTAATAAGCTGCATACCCGGCTGCCATTCCTTGAGAATGAGGAGCTTTCCAGCAAAGTGCCATGGCGCCTCCTGGAGGACACGATCCCTGATGCACGAGCTGGAGAACTTGAATATGAAAAAGCCATTGCCAGCCTCAGGCACTTGAATCCCCCCATCTCTGCCCCACAAGCGCTCAGCCAGGCTCCTCACTACTGAAGGTGGAAGTTTTCTGCCCAAGAAGTGGCCCACAAGACTCCCATCCCACAGCTTAACCCCTTCTTCAAAGACCCCAGCAGGTGGAGAAATAGTGACCTTATCATCAACCACAGAAGGGGGCACGAAATTGAGTTTTGTCTTGGACGACGGTTGATGTCCAAACAGACGAGCCCAACTGGGTTGAGAACCAACTCCTCCAGCTGGTAAATCAGCATTTGTATGCCTCCTAGGATTGTCCGAACAAGCCTGCTTGTCCCCATCAACACCCTGTTCAACCAAATCTGGCAACGCACGAGATGGATCATCAATCGCCCCTGCCAACCCGCTGTCACGATGCATACTATTTCCATGCAAGGTCACTAAAGGCGGAAATGCATCATTCAAAAGAGCTCCTGGGCACTCCTCCATCTGGCAAGTCAAACGCGAGCAATCGCCGAATGAACCCACCAGAGCCACATTCACGCCTTCCAAGCACCCCACAGACCTGAACGCCCTGGAGCAACTCCCCACAGAACCGCCTGCTCAGACCAGACTTGATGACGGAAGGATCCCCTTGACGAACGACACCGAACTCCCAGGGAACCCAGAGGCCGCCAGCAGCCACGCTCAAACAACCACGAGCAAACAACCACAACTCGTCACGAACCGGCTAACCAAAACGAACACAGGCCACGGACACACACCAACTAGAGCTCACGAGAACACGACCAACCACCGAAGTTCACAACCAAGAATCAGCTGCACACGACCATACCGACAGCTTCATCACGAGACAAGGGTATGCAAACAAGCACCACACCTCCCCAACACCAATCCAGGCAGAACGTCAAGACACCTTGCCACACGACCAACCACCAAAGCTCACAACCAAAAAACAGCTCCCCAACACCAATCCTGCCAGAACGTCCAGACACCTTGCCACACCAACACCAAGCCTGCCAGAACGCCAAGACACCTTGCCACACCACCACGAGCCTGCAGAGACGGGAACTAGCTAACCCCGAACAGAACTCCACAACCACAGCACACGGGCCCCTGCACCACCACGCCACAAACGCCACAACCACCGACCCGAACCCACAATCGCGACCACGACCAGAACAACCAGGCCGCGACGAAGAGGAGAGATCCCACAGCCACGACGAACCTTCCACAGACTCAACAACACCAACCCCACGAGCACACTTGGCCTCCACGAACAGAACTCCCCGGCGAACCCAACAGCCACAACAACACGCCCACGGAGCAACAACCAGGAGCTGCCACAAAGAGTCCCCTAGCGAAACGACAGGGACCCAGGAGCCGCCACCACAGAAAAAGCACAGCACGAAGAAACACCAACCAATAGCCACCCAACTAAGGAGAACCTGAGCACAGAGCTCCAGACAACACCAGAAGCTCCCAAGCGAGAGGCCAAGCAGAACCCAATCAAACCTCTCGCTGAGCAACAGATCTGAGCTGCAAATAGCACCGGAGCAACCCACCGCACGAACACTAGAAAGCCACCAAACACCCAGGAGATGACTCCCACTCTCAGACCTCCGACGATGAAAACGTCTAGATCCACAGGGCCGGCCTCAAGAAACGACTCCCACTCTCAGACCACCAAGGAAGCAGAAGCTCAGACCTCCATGAGCACAGCCCAACACGAACTCAAAGCTTAGATCTCAAACAAAAACACACAGCCCAGGCCTTGGACCGCCACGAAACTCCACAAAACCAGACCACAACCCACAATGAGCACACACCACAGGCCACCTCAAGCACAAGCACACACGACCACGAATCTTAGATCTTCAGCTCCTTAGATGCACGATACAGAGGACAGGTCCCTCCATATGCACACGAAACTCCTGCTGCAATACCAGAGCCTCCGCAACATCGAACCACAGACCACCACGAAGCACAAACGGAAGCCAACCCCAAGAACTGCAACTCCTTGGGTGCACAAAACACGGACCACCGGAAGCACCACCTTGGATGCACAACCACCAGGAAGCACGAGCAAACAAACACGGTCAAAAGACACGAGCCTCCGAAACCAAACCCAAGATCTGCAACTCCTCATATGCACGAACCACCAGGAAACGACGAACGGCAGTTCCTTGGATGCACGAAACAAAGGTCCCTGATCTCCGAGAGCAAGGAACTCACAAACCCAGAAACACCAAGAACTCAGACCTCCATGACGAGCCAAAACACCTGCTGCGCACACTGAACGAACGCAAAGCAGGCTTCCACCCAACAAGCACACGACCAGGGACACCACGACCGCCGAATGCCGGCCAGCAGAACGGCGACCGGCAGAGAACCGGCAAGAGACTCCCAAGTCGCCCTAGCACTCCCAAGTCGCCCTAGCACTCCCAAAGCCACATACTGTTTCAACAAGAAAGTAACCTGAGACACCAGTTATCCGTTAGTCTTCAGTATGAGGAATCCCAGCTCAGACAGAAATCAAGAGTCCAATGGCTGGCGGAGGGAGATAGAAATTCAACGTTTTTCCATAACTCCTTGGTCTTGAGAAGGGCAACGAATACAATCTCCTGCATCATGGATGATGAAGGTACAAAACTGGTTGATCCGATTGAAGTATCTACCCATATTGTGCAATATTTCCAGGGCATGTTAGGTACGGGTTCCATGGACAGCTCATTGACTATGCCTTCATTCCATTCTCGGGTATCTGATGACCAAGGTAGAGACTTGATGGCGGAGGTAACCGGTGAAGAGGTCAAAACCACTCTCTTCTCCTTGAAGAATGAAAAAGGTCCAGGGCCGGACGGGTTTACTCCAGCGTTTTTCAAGGCAGGTTGGGACATCGTGGGGTGTGAGGTAGTGGAAGCAATTCTGAGTTTTTTTAAAGATGGGAAACTGCTGAAACAATGGAACACTTCGGCCATCACACTTGTGCCTAAATGCCACAATCCAAGTAAGGTATCTGAGTTTAGACCAATCTCGTGTGTCAATACACTGTACAAATGTATCTCCAAAATTATAGCCAATCGGCTTAAACGGGTTGTTGGTGAACTTGTGGGTGATTATCAATCTGCCTTCATTCCTGGAAGAGGTAGTGTAGAGAATGTGCTCCTTACACACGAATTGCTTCATAACTACCACTTGGATGGGTCTCACAGCAAGTGTGCTCTTAAGGTTGACCTTCGCAAGGCCTATGATTCGGTCTCATGGGGTAGCATTAAAGCAATGCTCAATGGAATGGGATTTCCAGATGCTTTTTCTACTTGGATTATGGAGTGTATCTCCACTCCAGCATATTCGATTATGCTTAATGGCAGCCTTGTGGGGTTCTTTAAAGGAGCAAAGGGGTTGCGGCAAGGGGACCCCATATCGCCCTACTTGTTTGTGATGATGATGGAGGTTTTCAACAGGGTGCTGCTGCAGAATACATGCCAAGGATTTAAGCATCATTTTAAATGTGAAGCAATTGGGCTTAAGCTCTTGTGTTTTGCTGATGATCTCTTTATGTTCTCCGCAGCTGATAAGGCCTCCTTGGATTGTATAGTGAGAGCACTTGATGATTTTCATAACTTGACAGGTTTGGAAGTAAACAAACAAAAAAGCTTGATGTTTCTAAGTGGTGTCAGTGATGACTAGCAGAGAGAGTTGAGTATGCACATGGGGTTTTCTCTTGCGAAGCTGCCGGTGAAGTACCTTGGCTTGCCTCTTCTTACCTCCAAGCTTTCATGGAGGGATTGTGAGCCATTGATCAACCGAGTTAAGGCAAGAACTCAATCGTGGAAAGGAAGGTGTCTCTCCTATGCAGGTAGACTCCTTCTTATTAAAGCAGTTCTCTTCTCTATTAAGGTTCATTGGTTGTCCACATTTATCATCCCCAAAGGTGTGATTAATGAGTTGGAAAAGATATGTAGAAGGTTTCTTTGGACAGGGCCACAGCTTAAGCATAAAATGAACCCAATAAGCTGGGATATTGTTCGCATGCCACGGAAGGAGGGGGGTCTTGGGCTGTTCAATTTATGCACATGGAACAAAGCTGCTATAATGAAGCATACATGGAGACTTCTGGTTTCACATGAGTCTTTGTGGGTTCGGTGGGTGCACAAATTCCTCATAAAGGATCGTAACTTCTGGACTCTTAACATCCCAACAAACTGTTCTTGGGCTTGGAGGAAGATTCTTAGAACAAGACAAGTAATGATCCAACTGGTTAAGAAGAAGATCCGTAATGGAAAGCTTACATCCTTGTGGTATGATAATTGGCACCCGGATGGACCGTTGTACACTGTATATGGGCAGCGACTGATCTATGATTCAGGCCTTTCAAGTCAAGCAAAGGTGAGTAATATAATCACAGATGATGATTGGGACCCTCCCATTGCTGCGTCTCCGGACTTACTTGAGGTTTGGGCCAAACTTGATCACCTACCGAAGCCAGTTGCTGATGGGGAGGATGTTATGACTTGGGTGCCTTCAAAATCAGGTATGTTTGAAATAAAAAGTGCCTACCAAAGCCTTCACAATCAACGATCTCCAGTGTTTTGGCATGATCTGGTATGGTTTCCAAATCACATTCCCAAACATGCCTTCAGCATGTGGTTAGCTATTAATCAAAGACTTCTTACTCGTGATCGATTGCGTAAGTTGGGAATTGTTCAACAAGCTACTTGTGTGCTTTGTCAGCAAAGTGATGAGTCGCACACACACTTATTCTTTGAGTGTGAGTATGCTAAGCACATATGGAATGCTATTCTTCATCTTAATTGTTTGAATAGGTCAAGCCGAACATGGATGGACGTAATTCAGTGGGCAGCATCAATTCAAGTGGGGCATGCCAAAGCCCGAGCGTTATTCAAGTTGTCCCTAGCAGCTATGGTGTACCATATATGGAGGGAAAGGAATAGACGGATATTCAAGAATAGCTATATGCCATGGCAAGTTGTGAAGGCAAGGGCAATTTCGGATGTATGTGTAAAAAGCAAATATGGAGAGGGTAAGTATACCGGATTCACCTATCCATAGGCAACTCGTCAGCAATTGGAATTTACAATGGGAGCTTCTACGTTAGGCAGCTATCCCCACATTCTTGGTGGTAGAGTGCTTTAGTTATTGTACTTTGGCTACTAGTGTAGGCTTTGTTAGCCCTTGTATGGGTTCTTTTGTTGTTCTCATCTTGTATCTTTCATCATTGTAAATATCTTTTTATTAATATCACTTGGACTTACCTTCCAAAAAAAAAAAAAAAAACTTACTGTGCAGGGAAAGGGGTGATGAGAATGTTCAAATCCCACATTTTAGGAGGCAGTTATCCATGGAACAGTGGGAGAGTTTAAATAAGGAAGTAATGACTAAAGAAATCAGAGAGACCATGTTTTTTTTTTTTTTTTGGAAAATAAGAAAGTTTCCATTAAGAAGAAAAAGCAACAGAAAAGCATGTACAAGCAAGGAGTGGGCATACCCACCAGACAAACCAAGGATCAATCAGCACCTTACTAGAGAAGCATGATACAATCAAGCCAACAAAAGAAGACAAAACCCAACATTAAATGAAGTTACAATTAAGATCCCAATTCAAGGCGATCTACCTATGGAAAGCATTGTCCCTGAGAACAAACTGGCGACCAGCAAGTCTGTATGAATGTCCTGTATGATAAACTTACACACCTCTTCATTAGGCAAGGCCGAGTTCTTGAAGACTCTACGATTCCTCTCACACCATATGTGGTACACATCAGCAGACAAAAAGAGCCTTCTGAGGAGGTGAATAGTGGATTTGGTGCACCATGAGGTACCGGCCTCAACAATGAGATTCCACGAGGGGATGGGATAAGAGGTGTTAAGTCCATTCTTGTTCAAGAGATATCTCCAAATGTGAGAACTGTAGTCACATTGGAAAAAAAGGTGGGAAATTGATTCATTACCTTTACGGCATAGCACACACACCGCATTTTGAATGGTACCTCATGTTAGCACCTGATTTTTGCACCCCCAAAATAAAGAAAAATGAAAAGTCAAACTAAAAGTCAAAACCCGAGGGGGTCAAAATTTGACTTTTTGATTCAAGTAAATTTGGCTATCAAACTTCATCTCATTGAAAAGAGCATTTCGATACGATTCCAACGCAACTGGATTTGCTGGAATCGGAGTCCAGATGAAAAAGATATGAGCTGGTCAAACTTTTGGGAAGCGAAAAGTTGACCTTTTGCTCAACCCCAATTCAACTGCCAAACTTAATCCCAATGGATAGGTGGTTCCGAGCCGGTTCCAACGACACTAAATTTGATGAAATCGGACACCGGACGAAGAAGTTATGAGCAGTTGAAGTTTCAAAAAAACTGCCCATATGGCAAAAAGGCAGCAAAAATGGAATAACCCAGTAAAATAAATAATATAAATGTGTTTAATAATATTTTAATAAAAGGAATCTCGCTTTTCAATAAAATAATCAAAGAAATCGGACGAAATCTTGCAAGGTGATGTGATGTGAGCAATCAAGGTGATGCTGTTCGGTTGCTCGTGGAGGTGCTGTTTGTTTGGTTGGTCTTGGTCTTCTTTTGGTCGTCTTCAGATCTGTTCGTGCAAGTGCTGTTTGGTGAGAAAGTTGTGCTCGTGGAGGTGTTGTTTGGTTGGTCTTGGATTTCGTTTGGTCGTGAGTGGTGCTCTTCAGATCTGTTCGTGCAAGTGCTGTTTGGTGTGAAAGGTTTGTCGAAGATAGGCTGGTGTTGCTGTTGAGCTTTCAGGTCTGTTCGTCAGCAAGGTTCATAAGCTTTTGTGACTGAGAGTCCTTGACTGTGGAGTTCGAGACTGTGGAGTGTCCGTGAGACTTCGTCGGACTGTGGAGAGTTCATGACTGTGGAGTGTTCGTGACTGCGAAGAGTTCTGTTGCTGTGTTTCTTTTGCAAGGCTTCGTGAGCAAGGTTCCTGTGTTGAAGGTTTTTGGTCGTCGGTGTTCGTCGATATCCGTGACTGTTTGTGAGCAGCATCTGTGGTGTTTGTGAGCTGCATCCGTTGCAAGTTGTGGTTGTTCTTCTGGTTTTCTGTTCGTGACTATCTGTGCGTGGACTGTGGATTCCGGCTCTTCCGTTCGTGGATTATCGTTATTCTTTTCATGGTTTTTGGTGGATTACTGTTCGTGGGTCATTGAGGATTTCAGTTCGTGGATCCATTTTTGCCTCCGGGAGTGCGTTCGCGTTCCTGTCTCCGTCGGCGTTCCGGAATTTTATTCGGAACCTTTGCTCGTGTTCCGGAAGTTCTTGTTGGAGTGACCGTGGAAGTTCTCTTGTTTGATTGTTTCTCGCTTATTGCCTTCCCGGAAGTGGGTCGTCGGTCGTGGAATCTTTACTCATCGTCGGTCGTGGGTTCCGGAAGTTCCTGTATCCGTCGGCGTTCCGGAAATCTATTCGGAAATTGTTTGCCTCCCGGAAGTTCACATTGGTCCTGCCTGTGCTCGTCGGCTCTTGACTGCAGGTCGTTGTCGTTGCTTGGGTTCGTCGGCTTGCAGGTTCTTGCTCCGTGGTGCTGCTCGGAAGTCTTCGTTCCTGCTCCTTGGATTGCAGGCTTTTGGGTCTGTGTTATCTGACTTCCGAGACTTTGTTTGCCGCTGCTCATGGTACCTCCGGTGATCCCTGCCATCGGTTCTCCGGTAGCCTCTGCATCCATGTCATCGGCGTCTGACCTGCTCCTTGCAGGTACAGGCGCTGACCTTCCTGACCGTTTAAGCCCGGCCGTTTCAGTGACTGCCGTTTCAGTGCCTGCTGCTTCAGCGCCTGCTACATCGCTTCCTGGGACTGCCGTTTCAGTGCCTGCCGTTTCAGGGACTGCAAACTTTCCCGTTTTGGCTCCGACGGCTTCTGTTAATCACGTACCTGCTCTGCATGTTGCTGAGAATAGCTCCCATTCAAGCCCCTTGGGTCGGGTTAGAGAGAACCACCTACCGGTCCCTGCTGCCCCTGCATCTTCTGTTGGTGTCTCCCAACCGTCTGTCTCCCATGTTCCCCATGTGGTTCCACCTGTTGCTCCAACCCGGGTGCCTTCTCCGGGTAATGACGAGGCTTACTCGGGCTTGGGCCCGCATGTGCCTAAGACCTGGTCCGGTCTATTTGGATCTAATAATAGAGCAAGACACAAGCTTTCCTATGCTGAACCTCAGATTGTCGATGGTAAAATTATTGTTTCTCCTCCTCATGTAGTCCAAGATGGCATCAAGCATTGGGAGGGTAGTCTTGTAGGCTACTTCCTTGAAAAAAATTTGCCTTTTCCCGTTGTAAGAAGCTTGGCAGAGCGTCTATGGGGTAAGCTGGGTTCAATCCAAGTTTCCGGGTACCGATAATGGCTTCTACATTTTCAAGTTTGGGGATGCTGTAACTCGTGAGAAGGTTCTCCATGGAGCACCGTGGCACTTTGCGGGTCGCCTGCTTGTCTTACGTGAGTGGGAACCCAACATGCAATTTGTAAAGGAGCGTCTTAGTAAGGTCCCGGTGTGGATAAAGTTGCTCAATGTTCCAATGGAATACTGGACCCCGGAGGGTCTTAGCTTCATTGCCAGTGGAATTGGTAAACCGATGTTTCTTGATAGGCAAACGGAGAATCAATCTAGACTTAGCTTTGCAAAGATTTGTGTGGAAATGGATGTTGGCAGCCCGTTTCCAACTTGTATCTTCCTTAACACTAATGGTGATCCCTCTAATCCAGTTGACCACCTTCAAATTGATGTTGAATACACATGGAGACCTTCTTGCTGTAGCTTTTGTCAAACTTTTGGACATTCTGATAAGCAATGTAAAAGTGGCAATGCCATGAAGATGAAGGAGGCTAATGCTTCTACCTTGGATAGCAACATGTCTAATGAAGGTGGCCAGGTCATTGTCAATGACCCAAGTGCCATGGTTCACCATGAAAGCATTCCTTCTCCCCAAAGAAGTGCTACACCGATGGTTGGAGAGGAACAATGGCGAGTTGTTCAGGCCAAAGGGAAAGGAAAAATGCCAAGCTCCCCATCTAGAGGTGATGACCATGGTGCCTCTAGTGACGGTGTTGGTGTTGTCTCCACGTCCCCCAACCCATCTGCAGGTTGCATGGACTATGATGCTCTTGGACGTCCCAATCAAAGCAATGGTAGCATGGCTCATGGCGAGATCAATGATGACACTCTAACGCCTGAGCCCCAAGAGGTTAGTAAGGGCTCTCTTGATGCAATTCCCGGCATGCACCATAACAAATTCACTATTCTCAACCTTGTTGAGGACACTGACAATCCATCCCCAACTCCTCCTGGCAGCAGTAGCCAAAGTAAGGCTAAAAAGAAAAAGAAGAGAGGCATACTTGTGGACGAGATTGCCATGAGAGATGCAAAGATGAAGGCTTCTTCTAAGCCCTTGCAGCTCAATGCAAGTGACAGTGCTCCTCATAACCTTGCTCTCCATGATTAGTTGGGCCATGTGGAACGTGAGAGGGTTGAATGACCCTGCCAAGCAACTTGAGGTTAGGAACCTCATTGTCAAAGATAAGCTATCTTTGTTTTGTATGATCGAGACCAGAGTAAGACAGATAAATATGTCCTCTGTCCTTGCAAACATTTGTCCCCAATGGGGCTCATTGAACAACTACTCAAGTGCTCTTAAAGGAAGGATATGGGTATGTTGGGAGCCAACCAAGCTTCAAGTGCATCCAATATTCATCTCTGATCAGGTTATCCATTGCCAGATTGTTTTTGCTGAGTCACTCAAGCAATGCCAAGCTTCCTTTGTATATGCTTCGAACAACTACCTAACTAGAAGATCCTTATGGCATGATCTCCGCCTGTATTCCTCCCCTCAGCCATGGGTGGTGATGGGGGACTTTAATTGTGTTCGCTTCTCCAGTGAGAAGATTGGAGGTAATCGTATCCACACACAAGCTTCTAAGGACCTGAATTCTTTTATTGATGATGCCTCTTTATTTGACCTCAAGCAAAAAGGTTTTCTTCATACTTGGAGCAATAGCAGCTTAGGAAGCAGTTTGATTTTGTGTAAGTTGGACAAAGTCTTGGTTAATCTTCCATGGATGCAGGAATTTCCAGCTGCAGAAGTTGATTTCCTCCCTCCAAATATCTCGGACCACTGCCCTGCCCTTATCAACATATTTCCTGATGTCTTTTATGGCCCTAGACCGTTCAAGTTCTTTAATTTTTGGTGCAAGCATGTTGAGTTCCTTCCTATAGTTGCTGATGCATGGTCTGCCCATTTTGCTGGTTCCCCCATGTTCTCACTGGTGCAGAAACTTAAGGCGGTTAAGGCCGCTCTTAAGGTATGGAGCAAGGACAAGTTCAGGGATCTGGACCATAGACTCAAGGTGTACAGGGATGAGTTGCATTCCTGCCAGGTGGACTTATTTGCCAACCCAAGCAATGCCAGCTTGGCGACCAAAGGGAAACTTCTATCTCAGAAACTGGCTAGGGCAGCAGCAGACGTTGAGGCTCAAGTAAGGCAGAAATCTCGTATCCAGTGGCTTGCTGAAGGGGACGCAAATACAGCTTTCTTCCATAAAGCAATTTTTTTTTTTTTGGAAAGTAAGTCCAAATATGTATTAGGAAAAAAATATGTACAATGATCGCTCAAACAGCGTTGGAGTGACGCACAAAAGGGGAAACAAACATGGCCTCAACGAACTAAGACCAAAGCAAAATAACAAAGCACTCAAAATGCCTTACACAAAAGGCTCTCAAAATGACTTAAACAAAATTAAGGGTAATCTCCCAATTTGCAAAGAACCTTCTATTGGCGCTGTTGTCCTCCACAGCTTCTTGTGGTTGGCCGAACCTCATTCTAATATCTAGAAGGGCGCATAATAAGATCCTTTCAATCTATGATGATAGCGCAAGGAAGGTCACTGATTGGGGCGAAGTTAAGAGCATGTTCGTGGCTCACTACAGTGCACTTTTGGGTGGTAATCATATGGCTGGCAGTACTTCTACATTTGACCACCTCATATCTAGGAAGCTTGATGATCTTCAGGTCAGTGAGCTTAGTAAGGAGATTACTGATCAAGAGATCAAGGATGTGATGTTTAAGCTCAAGGATAACAAGGCGCCGGGACCGGATGGTTTTACTCCTTTGTTCTTCAAGGAAGCTTGGCATATTGTGGGCAAGGACACTACTGTGGCAATCAGAAGTTTCTTCGACTCAGGGATGCTTCTAAGGCAGCTAAACAACACCATCATCACCCTTGTTCCCAAGTGTGCCAGCCCTTCTATCATTGGTGACTATCGTCCCATTTCTTGTGTCAATACTGTCTACAAGTGCATCTCCAAGTTATTGGCCAATAGACTTCGGAAGGTTATTGCAGATCTCGTTGGGGACTATCAAAGTGCCTTCATTCCTGGAAGGAAGATTTCCGACAATATCTTAATCACTCAAGACCTCCTTCATAACTACCATCTTAATCGTGGTAGTCCAAGGTGTGCCATCAAGGTTGATATCATGAAAGCTTTTGACTCCGTCAAGTGGGATATGTTACCGCCCTTGTTGAGAGCTATGCGAGTTCCAGAAATCTTCATTAAGTGGGTAATGGCGTGCATCTCGACTCCTTCTTTTTCTCTAAACATGAATGGTGTTTTGGCAGGTTTTTTTCAAGGAACAAGAGGGTTGAGGCAAGGAGACCCTTTGTCCCCTTATCTCTTTGTTCTTGTTATGGAGTTGTTCCACGCTATTCTTGCTAAGAACTCCCCACAAGGCTTCCACTTCCATCCAAAGTGTGCCAAACTAGGCTTGAGGGCATTGTGTTTTGCGGATGATCTTATGGTTTTCTCTAAAGGGGATGTCCTGTCTATCAATACTATTTTTGCTAGCTTTGAGGAGTTTGGTGGCCTCTCAGGCCTTTGCATGAACAGATCCAAAACTAAGATTTTCTTTTGTGGGGTTCCTACTGACATCCAGCAGCTTGTCACTACTACTTATGATGTGGAGATGGGTAACTTGCCAGTCAAGTACTTGGGCGTCCCCCTTCTATCTTCAAAGCTGAAGGTGGCTGATTGTGAACCTCTTATCCTCAAAATCAAAGCTAGGATTCAATCCTGGAAGGCCAGATCCTTGTCTTATGCAGGGCGAGTCCAATTGGTAAGAGCTGTCCTATTCTCTACTGCTGTTCACTGGCTCTCTACCTTCTTACTTCCAAAGCAGGTTCTATATGAGATTGAAAGACTTTGTAGGCGGTTCCTCTGGTCTGGCCCTGATCTCACTAAGAAAATTGTTCCCATCAAATGGAGTGCTGTTTGCGCCCCTAAGGATGAGGGGGGCGTGGGAATCCTGGATATTCACTTGTGGAACAAAGCTGCAATCACTAAATATCTTTGGCGTATAGCTACTGTTGACAAATCTTTATGGTTTTCCTGGGTTTCTGAGACTGCCTTGAAGGGTAGGAGCATTTGGCAATTACAGGTTCCCTCTCAACCTTCATGGATCTGGCGCAAGATTCTCAGCTTGAGGGTTAAGGTTTATAACCTCATTAAGGTTACAGTTAGAGATGGTAGAAGCTCATCCTTATGGTTTGACAACTGGCACCCATTTGGTTCCTTGTTTACCAAGTATGGTGAACGGATCATCTACGACTCCGGTCTATCTAAAGATGCTAAGGTCTCCTCCATTGTGCTCGGTGAAGAATGGGATCCTCCTGTTGCTCAATCCCATGATCTCTTGGAAGCATGGGACGGCTTACGTCACCTTCCCAAGCCCAACTCCGCTCTCCTTGATAAGGTAACCTGGATTCCTCTTGCTGCTTCTCAGTTCTCCTTGAAGAGTGCCTATCATGTGCTCAGATCTCAAGGCCCAAAGCTCCCTTGGTTGTGCTTGGTATGGTTCTCGGATCACATTCCCCGACATGCCTTCATCTTGTGGCTTGCCTTGAATAATAAGCTCCTTACCCAAGATGTGCTGCAACAACGTCATGTCTTAAACTCCTCCTCATGTATCTTTTGCCGATCAAGCAATGAGGACCTCAATCACTTACTTTTCTCTTGTGCCTACTCTAGTTCCATTTGGAGGACGGTGATGAGCTACAATAATGTGCATAGAACTCCTACTTCTTGGAACCAAACTGTTCTATGGGCTTCTCATAGCTTGGTGGGTAAAAGTATTATTGCTTGGTTGAAAAGAACTTCTTTGGCTGCCATGGTTTACCACATATGGCGGGAGCGAAATAGACGGATTTTCCAAAACAAGGCAATGGACTATACTGACTTGGTCTCCCTCATCCTTATGGACGTCAGAGGGAAAGCAGCGAGTTTGAAGCAAGTGGTCAAGGACACTCCACGTAATAGATCTATTTGCCATTTATGGGGCCTTAATGTAAACTTCCTTTGATTGCGTTTGTCTCCCCCTCCTTATGGTGATAGGTTTCATGGTGATTGATTAGCATGGGAACTGGCTCACTAAGTTAGCCTAGTTGTTTTCTCACTCTACTCAGGGTTGGGGCTCTTGTATTTGTTTGCCTTGCTTTAAGGCACTGGTTGGTTTAAACCAGGATGCCACTTCATTGTAAATTTCTATTTCAATTATACAATTTGGACTTACCTTCCAAAAAAAAAAACCAAATTGAATAAAGGTTTGAAATCCAAACATTTTAAAAACGTGCTGGACCGTATTTCAATTACGGGCAAGGCATGCCCGTATTTCAAATACGGGCAAGCTTCTGGAAGAAGACACGTGTCGCTGTACGGCGGGACACGCGTCCCGTACGGCCGATTCTGCGAGATTTACAAATATGCGTTTTTCGCCCGTATTTGAATTTCGGGCAAGGCACGCCCGTACTTGAATTACGGGCAAGGCATGCCCGTATTTCAAATACGGGCACGAAAATTTTGCCTATAAATAGAGAGGCCACCCCCCTCATTTCAACAAGCCCTCTCCTCTGGCCATAACCCCTGCCCTCCTGAAGCTACCCATGGCCGAACCCTGCCATCATGCCACCACTCCACCACCCTAAACCTTTTTAATGCCCAAATTGCCCCTATGTCCCAAAACCATGCCCAAACACCCAAAACCTTGCCTAAATTTTGACCTTTCATCTTCTTGGATTGAAGAACCTAACCAAACCCTTTCCATTCCATTTTAAGAATTCCCGGAGGACACGGAAGTGCTGCCGGATTTGTCGGAGAAATCATCACTAGCATTGCAAGTATATTACATTTTCTAATATGATCAAAGTTATCATTTCAAGCTTTCTCCACCTTCCTTTGATTATTTCGTTTTGATATCAATAACCTGGTTGTTGCTGATAGCATTAAGTCAAGTTCTAAAAAGGTGGTCATAAGCCAAAAAGGAAAGAAAAAAAAAAGGAAGTGTTCTAAGAACACTTTTATTGACTTGAGATATATGTTTTTAGCATGGAAGGAGTGGACTTCTTTAAAGAAGATTCCTAAGCCCTGTAAATTCCTCTCTTTTCCCCTGGAAACCGGCTATGAACAATCAAAGGGAAAGGTGATCTCCTCCAAGAACTAAAAAGAAAAGAATAGAATGGTCATTTGAGCCAAATGAGGCAAATGAAGCCCCTGGAAGAACCTGCAATCCTTTCTGAAGCTGCCAGAATACCTGAGAAGGCCACGGAACGGATTCCGAGAAGAATCGGCGCCAAAAATGCAAAACTAGAGGTGCCCGTAAACTCAGAGCGGTCCGAGTTGGACCGTGTTTACTTCACGGGCAAGGCGGAACCGGATTTCATTTACGGGCAGCGGCAGCCCGTATAACAAATACGGGCAGATATAAAAATAATGTAAAAAAAAAACTTAATTTTCGGTCCGGTTGGACTTGATCCGGCCTGAACCGGCCCCTTTAACAATTTGGGCTATCTTAAGCCCATTTTTTGGACCATGGGCCCATATGGGCCCACCAAGACCTCCTTTTGGCCCACATGAGTGGTCCTGCTGCAAAGGCAGGTCTGAAACCTGCATCTGCTGAAGGGTGTCAGCCTGTTTTTGCTAGCAGCCCTATCCTCGTACAGGCTTCTGATCCTACTGCAAAAGTGGGATTGACTCCTCCTGATTTTCGTCTCCAAGGAAGGCATGAGGAATTCCCGCCCCTGCCTTCTTCTGGTGCTTTGGCTCATGAGCCACCTGTTATTGAAAAGGTAGTGCCTTTGACTGTCTCCTCTGATCAGCAGCCTACCATTGCTGGTATTGGACTCTCCCAACCTGCTGCAGCAAAGGACTCCCTAACGTTTGCCCAAGATGGAAGCCCCTTGGCTGTCAAAGCTCCTGATTGGCTGCCTCCCAAGAGTTGGTTGACCCTTTTTGGGCAAAAGTCAGTAGCTGCTTCAAAACTTCAGTACCACCCCCCTTCTCTTGTCAATGGCAAGATCCTAATCTCTCCACCTTCTGAAGTGGTTAACGAAGGAAGGAGAATGTGGGAGGATAGCCTTGTTGGATACTTCCTTGATAGAAAATTGCCATTCCCTGTTGTTAGAAGCATAGCAGATCGGCTATGGGGTAAGGCAGGTGGTGTTCATGTTTCAGAAGCTGCCAATGGCTTCTTCATCTTCCGCTTCCCAAGCCTTGAAACTAGGCATAAAGTGCTTAGGGAAGGCCCTTGGCATTTTGCTGGTAGACTCTTCATCATCAATGAATGGAAGCCTAACATGCAGCTTGAAAAATCAGTTCTTGACAAGGTCCCAATCTGGATTAAACTTTCAAACGTGCCTATGGAGTTCTGGACTCCCTCGGGGCTTAGCTTTCTGGCGAGTGGGGTTGGCAAACCCTTGTACCTCGATGAGGCTACTGAGAAAAAGTCACGGTTAAACTTTGCTCGTGTCTATGTAGAAGTGGACCTAAGTTGTTCCTTTCCCCAATCTTTGTTCTTATGTTGCAAGAATGAAAACAATGAGGAGGAAGAGCTTCAAATCGATATTGAGTATGCCTGGAAGCCTTCCAAATGCCTTCTCTGTAAAGTGTTTGGTCACGCTGAAAGCAAGTGTAGGAATCATGCCAATGGCAAGACTTGGGTACCGACGGGAAAGACATTGGAAATGCAAAGTAATGAACCCAGCAATTCAGAGCAAATCAATGGCAACCAAGAACACATGAATTCTGATGTGGATCATGTGGATGACCTACATGTTATAAACCAACAGCAGCAAAAGCAGCAAGAGGCACCTCACGCCCAACCTCATTAGGTTCCGAACTCTGAAGATACTAATCAAGACCAAGATTGGGAAATTGTTAAGGCCAAAGGTAAGCAAAAGATTGTTGATGCCCCAACCTGTGGAGTCTTGCCACCTTGTGTGGATATGACTCCCCCCCAACCCTCGCATCTTGATGTGGCTGATAATGATAGAATCAAGGAATCATCTTCCTCCTCTCTCCCAAAGGAGGACTCAAGCCCGAACAGATTTCTTTGCTTGGGGGACAACTCCATTACCAGTGTGGAAGACTCATCATCAAAAAGGAAGCAAAAGAAACAATGAAGGAAAGCCAAGAACCTGTTGGTGGATGAAGTTGCCATGAAGCATGCAAAATTGGGGGGGAAGAACCAATATTCAGACCTGGTCTGTGGGGAGGGGGAGGCTACCCCAGATCATGTTTAAAATCGCCTCTTGGAATATAAGGGGTCTAAATGATCCCGCCAAGCAGCTCGAGGTCAGGAACCTGATTCGAGCTCATCACCTGAAAGCTATCTGTCTTGTTGAGACTAAGGTTTGTGAAGTGAATGCGGCATATATTAAGAATTTATTAGCCCCACAGTGGCAACTCATAGCGAACTACAATGCTGCGTTAAAAGGCCGTGTATGGGTTTTGTATGATCCAACTGAAGTTCTGATTTCTATCCTTGATTCAACGGACCAATTCCTTCATTGTACCATGAAAATTATCCCAACAAATAAAGTGTGCTTCGCATCCTTTGTTTATGGCAGTAATGACTACATTATGAGACGAGAACTGTGGAGGGGCTTGCAATCATGCTTCACCAACCAGCCCTGGCTCATCATTGGGGACTTCAACTGTGCTAGGATAAACTCTGAAAAAGTGGGTGGCAAACAGCTTAACCAAACGGCAGCAAGGGAATTCAATGATTTCATTGAGCATTGTGAGTGCACTGATCTTAAATTTAAGGGTTTTCTTCATACATGGTCTAACCGAAGTGAGGGAGCAAGCAGAATTGCATCCAGACTTGATCGTGCCCTTGTTAACATGGGATGGATTAATGAATTCAACGCATCGGAAGCTGAGATTATAGCCCCTGGTGTATCGGACCACGGCCCCATTATTGTTTCAATTTTTCCCAATCAAGCAAAAGGGAACAGGCCATTCAGGTTCTTTAACTTTTGGTTTAACCACGAGGAGTTTATGCCTATGGTTGCTGATGTTTGGGCTATGGAGATTCAAGGGACACCCATGTTTAAGGTTGCCAAGAAACTCAAGCATCTTAAAATGAAGCTCAAGGACTGGAGCAAGGCGAAACAATTTTCCCACTTGCCTAGGAGAATCCAAGTGCTCAAAGCAGAACTTGATGATTGCCAAAGGAAGCTTCACGACTGCCCAACTAATGTTGATCTTTCTAGAGCAGAGAAAGTCCTAAAGAATGAACTCATGCATTGCCTTAATGATGAGGAGGCCCAGATAAGGCAGAAATCTCGAATTCAGTGGATGAAGGAAGGTGATTCTAACACCCCTTTCTTTCATACCTCTCTTATGCAAAGGCGAGCAAGGAACCGTATTTTAAGTGTCTACACGGATGATAATGTCAAGGTGTATGACCCCCATCAAGTTAACAAAGTCTTTACTGACTACTATCAGCAGTTGTTGAACGTGGACAGCCCCATGGTTATGAGTGATAGGCCCACTGAGTTTACCAGGAAAGTCAATCCAGATCAATATGAGACTCTTCAAAGGGAAGTTACAAATGAAGAGATTAAGGATACTTTTTTCTCTCTCAAGGATGACAAAGCCCCAGGACCTGATGGTTTTACAGCTTTGTTTTTCAAAAGGACATGGGACATTGTGGGCAGTGATTGCATCAATGCCATTAGAAGCTTCTTCCTCTCAAGTAAGTTATTGAAGCAAGTAAACGCTGCAGCAATTACCTTAGTACCGAAGGGTGTAAACCCGTCTAAGGTGGGGGACTTCAGACCAATCTCATGTGTTAACACTCTCTACAAGTGCATATCTAAAATCTTGGCCAACAGAATGAAGAGCGTCATAGCTGATCTTGTCGGTGACTACCAGTCCGCTTTCATCCCAGGAAGGAGCATAGCGGACAACATCCTCCTCTCTCATGAGCTATTGCATAGCTACCACTTAAAGAGGCCACATCAAAACTGTGCCTTGAAGGTTGACTTGAGGAAAGCCTTTGACACTGTGTCTTGGAGCAGCATTGAAGCAACTCTTAGAGGTATGAACTTTCCTCATAAGTTCATTTCATGGATTATGGAATGCGTGTCAACACCCTCCTTCTCACTCATGATAAATGGCAATATGGTGGGCTTCTTCCGAAGCAAAAGGGGTATACGGCAAGGTGACCCTATCTCTCCTTATCTTTTCGTTTTAACCATGGAGCTGTTCTATATGATTTTGGAGAGAAGCACAGCCCAAGGTTTTAAATATCACCACAAATGCCAAGGCACTAACACCAAAATCCTTTGCTTTGCGGATGATTTATTCCTGTTTGCCATGGTGACCCCCATTCTGTGGGATGCCTCACTTCAGCATTGCATCAATTTGAGCTTATTACGGGTCTTCAGGTTAACAAGGAAAAAAGCTGTATTTTTTTGAATGGAGTTGATGACAGTGTGGGAACCTCTCTTGCTCATTTAACCGGGTTTAAGGTTGCCTCATTGCCTGTGAAGTACCTCGGTTTGCCTCTTATTCCATCCAGGCTTTCAAAGAGGGATTGTGAGCCACTCATCAACCATGTAAAGGCTAAGGCTCAAGCATGGAAAGGGAGATGCTTAACCTATGCGGGCAGATTACTACTTGTGAAATCGGTTCTCTTCTCCATCAAGGTTCACTGGCTAACAGCTTTTATACTTCCCAAGAGGGTGATCAAGGACTTGGAATTAATTTGCAACAGATTCCTTTGGGCAGGCCCTGCCCTTAGTAAAAGGAAAATTATTCCAATTAGTTGGAATACAGTATGTGCTCCAAAACAGGAAGGGGGACTTGGCCTGATTAACCTTTGCCTTTGGAATAAGAGTGCAGTTCTCAGATATGTTTGGCTCATTGCTAATTAGACCCCTAACCTGTGGGTTCGATGGGCTACAAAACACTTAATCAGGAACTAGTGTTTATGGTCTATGAATATCCCATCTGGTGGATCTTGGGCATGGAAAAAAATCTTGAAAGCAAGGGCCGACGCAGCAAGGCTAATCAAGTACAGAGTCTACAATGGAAAGAAAACTCTCTTGTGGCATGACAATTGGCATCCTGAAGGACCTCTAGTTCCCAGGTATGGTACCAGGATCATTTATGATGCAGGTCTTCTTAAGTATGATCATGTTGAAGTGATCATTCACAACAGTCAATGGAGTGTCCCTGTTGCTTTAACTATGGACCTCATGGAAATTTAGGGGAGGCTCCCTGAACTCCCACAATTGGATAGTGGCCGAGAAGACGTCATTACATGGGTGCCCTCTAAATCAGGTATTTTTGATGTTAAATCGACCTACAAAGCCTTGGATATCAATAGACCCACAGTTCCTTGGTATCACCTGGTATGGCATTCCTTCTCTATCCCTAGATTTTCCTTTATTCTATGGATGCTGATGCACCAAAGAATACTAACCAAGGATAGACTTGCCAAATGGGGCGTCATTCAGCAATGTGCTTGTGTCTTATGTAGAGAGCATGATGAAGACTCCAATCACCTTTACTTTGAGTGTACCTACAGTAACAAAGTTTGGCAGCAGGTATTGGTATGGAATGGCTTTAGTAACCAAGCTAAACCGTGGGTGGAAATAGTGGAATGGGCTGTCAATCGATTTGTCGGCACTAACCCATTATCACCCATATTTAAGGTCTCTCTTGCAGCGGTAGTGTACCTCATTTGGAGTGAAAGAAATAGAAGAGTTTTTAAAAATAGTTACCTACCTCCAGAAGATGTCCTTCATCATATTCGATGGGCTATTCAAGCTAGACTCTCAGACAAGGACCATATGATAAAAGACACCCCAAGGACTAGACAGGTGGTTAGCAATTGGGGGCTCAACTGGAAGTTCGGCTAGGAGTTGGATAGTCAGATTCCATTTTTTTTCTTCTCTCTATCTTCTCTTTTCCTTTGTCTTGTGGACAATGTAGCCCTGTGTCCTTATTGATGTATTTTGTTTCTACTTTCTGTATGGTTGGGTTGTTACCCTTGTGCGTCTCCATGACGTTTGTTGAGCTCACATTGTAAATACCTCTTTATTAATGCATTTTGGACTTACTTTCCAAAAAAAAAATGAGTGGTCCACCTTAGACCGGCCCAAACCAAGCCTGTTTTCAATAAACAGGCCCAGGCCCTTTGACCCTTGGCTAATGGGCCAAATCCAAGCCCACTAAGCCCATTGCATGTATAAATAGTTTAAATAAATAACCAAATGGGTTACCAAATAACCCAACTGGACCCAAGGCCCAACCATGGCAACCCACGGGTCTTCCAACGGGACCCGGATTCGACCCACTTCACTTAAATAAATAAAAAGATAAAATCAAATAAAAAAGGGACCCACACCTCCAGAGGGCCCCGCCAGACCTAACAAGGTAGCATGCTGGTCTAGGGAAAGGGTGAAATTGACTCAAAAACCAGGGAGACCCGAGGGACCTGTCAAACCGACGGGGCGGGCCGGGGTGTCTTAGGGCTTCCCCGGACGTAACCGAGGACTTAGCTAGAACTCTGAAAAGCCGTAGACCAGACTTAGACCCGATTAGGGCAAAATCGTGTCTGCCTGCACTCTCAGGCAGTGGCGACTCCGAAAGTCCCGAGGCACGCACTGAAGGTGCGCCCGGTGTGCGATCTAGGATCCAGGTTTTAGGAGCGCACAGCTTGGTGACTCTGCTGGGGATCCCTCAACCCAGCTGGACCCTGGTTATCAAATGAGTCAACTTAGGTGGATATAAGCAGATTTAGGAAGTACTTCTTGTCCAACCTTAGTGGTTTATGGAACTTATGCAATTACATGGTATTGGGGGATCCTGTCACAAGGACGAGATAATTGCCTAAGGAAAGTGGAATTTAAGCGGTTCCCTGTGACCCTCGACTTACCTGGGGATCCACCCAAACATTGTATTGCATACTGTTCTGTATTCTCACTATAAGAGTGACATTAAGGAACCCTTAATCAGCCCATTATCCGAGAATCACCCGATCAGACACAGCACTTGGCTCCACTGCACATACAAGCACCTCACTACATTGTGAATGAATTTTTTAACTGCGTGGGGTGACATGCATGAGGGAGTCTGCATGGATGATTCGAACTGAATGCTGTCTGCACCATGTGAATGCTTTTCTTAACCAAAACCTAGATCTCTCTAGCAGCCACCCTTCTTCAATCGAGAAACTTACTTTTGGGCTGGTATTAGCCCTACGCTCCCGTGGCTTGCCGGGGAAAGCAGGGTAAACCCATCTCCCCAGGTTTCTAGATTCTTCAAGCGCCATTGGTTTCTTGCCATGGTACGCGAAGGGTCTAGTACTTGGCTCAGACCCTTGAAGGCAGGTGCCTTGGGCTGGGTATCCTTCCCCACCTATTACTTCTAATAAACCCTGATGTGAGCATGAACATGAATGAACAAATAGTGGTAAAACCAATCTGGGGCATTAACCCCCGCCTTTGTTGGTCTTAACCCTAATTTAAGGAAATTAACTCGATTTAATCCGCGCATCCAAGTTGGTCTTGGTTCAGTCGAAAGCCGGCCAGATCAGATAGAAATGGGTCAGAACAGAGGCAGAAAAACCCTAGAGATAGGATTCCGGCCCACCTGCCGAATGGCAAATTTGTACCCTCCTTTTGGGTTCTCAACAACCCTAAAGGTGATTCTCTTTCCAGATTTATTTTTGTAAATTTTGCCCTCGAAGGCAAGTTGTAAATATTGTTTTCAGTCCGACACTAGGGGCAGATGAAAGAGCAGATGAAAGAACAGATGAAAGAACAGATGAAAGAAAAGGCCGGCTAAGACCTGAATGTGTTTTCCAAATATTTAAAGGACATAACCCTTAAAACCCCATAACTTGAGTGCTTGGATTTGATTTCTGCATAAACTACTTAGGCATTGATTTAATTTTTGCATATCTTGTTGCATGCCTTAGACTAATTTAGAGTTTTTGGTGGAAAACCCTAAATTGACTTGGAATTTCAATCGGATAGTCGGCATGGCATCTTTTTTTTTTTTTGGAAAGTGGCATGGCATCTTCATCCTCAACTGAGAGAGCTCGCTTCCCTAGGATAGAGAAGTGTGCCTTTGATACCCCTTGGATCCGTTCTTGGACAAGGCAATTGCAAGGAGATGAACAAATTAAATGGGAACAGAAATACCACATGGGACAAACTCTGTCCCTATTAAATGTGCCCATTAATTGGGACATGATTCAGGCGGCCCTACCTTTCTGGGATCCCCAACTTTCACTCTTTAGGTTTAGGACTAATGAGCTGACTCCCGCAATTGAGGAATTCGAACTATTCCTTCGATTCCGTGACCATGGAGAACCAGCCAGGCCAAACCTCAAAGATAGCTACAAGAATGAAGCTTGTACTTTCTTTGGCCTACCCAGAGGAGAATTCCAGACTTTAGGAGGTGACCAAGCATTCACGTGGGTCTCTAAAACCTTCCTTGCTGAAAAGATAAGGGACAAAAAGCAGGAAAGACCCCGTGTTTGGTGGGACACGTTTACCCTCGTGGTTCTGTCACAGCTCTTCTTTCCTACTGGGGGAGACACCATTAATTTGGCCCTCATGGAAATTGTAGACCAACTCCAGGTGAAATTCTGAATTGCACCACTAATCCTCGCTCAGCTATATCATGCCTTGACCATGACTAAGAGCGGAACTAGGAGGTTTCAGGGATGCGCTCCTCTCCTACACATTTGGCTCCAAGATCACCTGATGGTTGCTGAACCTATCAGCCCACGTTATGGGTACGTCCGTGACAATATCACATTGATGGCCCGAAGAGAGATTAGACCAGACTTACCCTCCAGAGAAGACTGGTTTGACCACTTTCTCCAACTGAAAGGAGAAACGGATATAAGATGGGGAGGCACATTTGACCAAACATATACTCCCGTCATAGCTTTCAGAAAAAGACATTGCCTAGCCTTGATAGGCTTGACTCATGCCATGCCATACTATCCGGTTCGAATTCTGAGACAGTTTGGGAAGTCTCAGGGAATACCGATCAAGGATGAGGCGGAAGGTTTAACTGGCCCACTTACATGGGAATTGAAGAAAAAATTGGTGAAGGAATGGCAACACATGCACATACTCCAAGAGGAAATTTTCACTGCATCCGACGTTCGTAATTACGAACAATGGATTGCTCGAGAAATTGGCCTAGACAGCCCGCCTCCTCTCCATATCGTCACCTCTGACGATATCCCAGTTCCGCCCCTTGACACATACAGGGATAGGGTGGCTGAACTGCGGTAATCTCATTCTCGAATCCACCGTACATTCGTGGATTCCGAGCGTAAAAACAAGCAGGCCAATGAGGCCCTTCAACAGCAGCTTGACACCATGCGCAGGCGCGCAAAAGAGGACCGACGTCTGCGGAATAAACTTCTGCGTGCCTTGAAAAGGCGAGACGTGTCCTCTCATTATGATGATGACCGACCTAGCTAGACTCTGGGTTTGTTTGTTTCTTTTTAATCATGTAATTGCTTGTTCTGAATTTTGGCATTGTACTTCTTTTTTCCATGAAGAATTTTGTGCTAGATTTAATAAAGCCAATTAAGACATCCTCAAATTCCTTTTTCAAACAATCTGGCCCCAATCCATCAACTTCAAAACTTTCAGGCGATCTGAATAAAGAACTCGCCAAATTTTTTTAATCTCTGAACCCATGGGTTCTGAATAAAGAACACCCAATTCCTACCCAATTTTCAAATCTTCAATTTCAAATTTAAGTCTTAAAAGGTTCTGAATAAAGAACACCCAATTCAAAATGTTCAGGCGATCTGAGTAAAAAACTCGCCAGATTGTTTGAATCTTTAAACTAAAGGGTTCTAAATAAAGAACACCCCATTTTTTTTTACCAACTTTAAAACTTTCAGGATAAAGAACTTGCCAAAAGAATTCTTAAACCCAAGGGGTTCTGAGTAAAGAACACCCCATCCTTATCAACTCTAAAACTTTCAGGCAATCTGAATAAAGAACTTGCCCAAGGGGTTCTGAGTAAAGAACACCCCATCCTTATCAACTCTCAAACTTTCAAGTTTAAGTCTTAAAACCCCAGAGTTCTCAATAAAGAACACCCAATCCCTTGAGCTCAGATCACACGGTCAGCCTTGGGGCACTGATGCCACTGGTGTTTAAACCAGAAAATTGGCAGAGGATCGTCCTGGCATAGCATACCCCGTTGTGCGGCACCAAGGTCAAGCAACTAAGCTAACAACTAAGGTACGCTCGGGTATCCCTAGCCGAACTCTTAGGGCACTAAAGCCACTGGTAATTAAACCAGAACAAATCAGTCTAAATAGGGTTCCCTTTCCAAGCCGCTTGGCTAAAACAGATCAATCTAAATAGGGTTCCCTTTCCCAGCCGCTTGGCTAAAACAGATCAGTCTAAACCGGGTTCTCTTTCCCAGTCGTTCGGCTAAAATAGATCAAGCTTAGGAGTCCCTACCGTTTTCAAAATAATTCAAACAAATTAATCCTTGATCCTTCTTTACAGTCAGAATACATCAATAATCATGCATATAAGTTGCACTAATATCCGCTGGTTGCCCTTCCCAGGTACCAAAATTGCTTCTCGAAGCCCTTACCTGTTAAGATCCAGAAGAAGACTTGAGATGGAGCAGCCAATGGAACAGACCTCGTCAGGACAGGAACAGGCAGAGTTCAGCCAGACACAAACAGTGACTGATCTACAACAGAGGATTGACAGTATGGGGACTATTATTCAAGAGTTAATGGCAGAATTAAGAGAACTCAGGATGGCTCCCCCAGCTGCACCAGTGACCCTGCAGCAACCAATTGCTCCACCGCAGATGGATGCTCCACCACCATACCCTGCGTACCCAGCTCCGTTGGTACCACCTCCACCTCCTCAAGCTGTGCCTCTTCCACAAATTATTGCACCTGCCCAACTGGGGCAAGAAGAGGAAGATTGGTATAGAACACAGCAGGCCCAGTTTGATGAAAAGATGGCAGCCACCAAGGCAGAGGTAGATGCTTTGCGTGAAGAACTGAAAAGCCTACGACCCAGTGCGGTCCCCATGGAGGCTACTTTAGACAGCCTCTGCTTCTTCTCCGATGTTCAACTTCCACCAAAATTCAAGTGCCCTGACTTGCATCAGTTTGATGGCACCGGATGCCCGTTAAACCACCTCAGGTCATACTCTGGAGATATTTGTCAATATGCCAAAGAAGAAAAAATTATGATACAGTTCTTTCAGAGGTCATTGACAGGAGCAGCATACAACTGGTTTTTGGGTTTGGATAAGACTAAGATCAAGAGTTGGAATGATTTAGCTGCCAAGTTCATCCAGCAATACCGATTGAACAGTCAGATAGTTCAGACCAGGGCAGAGTTACAAAGGCTCTCCAAGAAGAATCAAGAGTCAGTACGAGAATATGCCAAGAGATGGAAAGAATTGGCAACCCTAGTCCAACCCCCACTACTTGAACAAGAGATGACCTCCTTGTTCATTGCATCACTTGGACAGCCATTCTTTTCCCTGCTACTAGGGCAAAGTACTTCCAATTTCAATGACCTAATTCTGACGGCAGACAGAATTGAAGACGCGGTCAGGGCTGGAAAGATAGATGGCAGTGGCCAGGGCCCTACACAGAGAAGGGCAGCAGTCGGACAGAATAGTAGAAGCCAGGGGCAAGAGTCCAGAAGGCAGGAAGCCCAGGCTGTTAATTATGTACAGCCAACACAGCCCTATCACATTGCCCAGAGGAACGAAAGTCAGGGGCAGCCTTTGAGAAGGACGAGAGAAGAGGCAGAGGCAAGGATGAAGAGGGTATTTACCCCGCTGCCTTATGCACCTGCAGAACTATTGGCTACACTGCTGAAGAAGGGGTATCTTCAAATCAAGCCTCCCAACCCCAGAATGATCAACTCACGAAGTTATAATACAGCAGAGAGGTATGAGTACCATTCTGGAGCTCCCGGGCATTTCACTAATCGATGCTGGGATTTGAGGCATGATATACAGGATCTGATAGACAGTAAAAAGATCTCTGTAGATCCCCCAGCACCAACAGCACCTACTCCTCCTACTGGTACAACCACTAACCCCCTCCCAGACCATAATAAGGCTTCTGGTAGTGGAACAGTACATCAAATCACCAGTGATGAAGGCAATAAACTACAGGTTGACCCGTCCTCACTAATTGGACGACCGGGGCAAGTTGTCAGGATTCATCTCCAAGAAGGGGCAATTTATCAACAGATACATGTTATTAATGAAGAGGAGAATGAAGAAACCTTCATGGGGTTCCCTCTGGTGCATTTCAACTTTCCCGAACCAGAGCCTTTCTATCCTCCACCTGTCCCAAACTCACCCCCATTGAACATCTTCGACATGATGAACCCATTCAATGAGCCTGTGGACTTCCTACTGGAACCACCCACCTTCAACTTACCAACTTCACCTTGACCCAACCTACTTTGTTGTGCCTCCACCTTACCAATTCCTACCTATGTACCATGATTCTACCATCACTTCCACTGAAAGAGAAGTCGATCGGATCACCCGTTCTGGTCGATACACAAACCCTAACCCTCCACCTACACCAGAGGGAGAAATTAGTGAAGAAAGAACAAGGAAAGAGAAAGGGAAGGATGTGGCCGCTGAAGTGCCACAGACCCATAAGAGGAAAGGGAAGGCACCAGAGGAAGAGATTGAAAAGCTCCACTATAGTGCCTTCACTCCGGAGTATGATCTAGTGCAGCAGTTGAATAAGACACCAGCTCAGATATCCATTATGAGTCTCTTATTAGATTCAGACAAACATAAAGACGTACTTATGAGAATACTAGGTGATACTCATGTGCCTGATGACATCAGCCCTGAGCAGCTGGAGATAGTAATGTCTATAATTGCTACGCCAGAAGCAATCTCTTTTTCCTTAGCAGACTTGCCCCCTGAAGGTCGTAATCACACGGAGCCTCTGTTTATCACTGTAAGGTGCTCCGACTTAATAGTGAGACGGGTCATGATAGATAACGGGTCAGCTCTGAATATCTGCCCAGTCAAGACCTTCCACAGTCTGCAGCTGAACACTGACTTGATCAAGCCTAGCTCCAATAATGTCCACGGGTTTGACAATGCCAAGAAGGATTCCCTTGGGGAAGTTACTCTGGAAGTTACAATTGCTGAGAGGGCCTTCTTCATCACCTTTGAGTTGATGGACATCAATGCCTCCTTTAATTTGTTGATTGGAAGACCTTGGTTACATCAAGCAGGGGCAGTCCCGTCCACCTTACATCGAATGATCCGATTTATCTCAGGAAATCAATTGATCACGGTGCATGCAGAAAATCACAGAGAATTTGAACAAGGAGGGGTACCTGTGGTTGATTATGAACTGCCCACTTCCCTGAACTTTCAAGCCATAGAAATGGTGCAAGTAAACCGCATCCCTACTCCTCTACAATCGGACTTGTCCCGCAGAAGGAAAAGGAAAAGCATGTTCGGTGCTGCTGAATGCGCTGACTGGGGCCTCCGAGTAGGAGATGGTTTAGGCAAATACAAGCAAGGCATCAAGTCTGCAATCCAGCCGTGTGACAAGTCTGTGGGCTTTGGATTGGGGTTTGTTCCTGAACCTGAAGACTATGCCAGGCTATTTGGCAGGAAAGCTGAACGGAAAAGGGCACGAGCAGAAGGAAGGGACCCACATTGGCCCATCTGTGTACATGGCCAATTATACCATCACTTTACCAATATGGAGAGGGAAGCCGCACAGGCCATACAGAACATAGTCCCCCAGGGATGGGGCGATGAATTCAATGATCCAGCTGAGCAAGCGGAAGCTAATTATCTACAAAGGTTATGGGATGAACCTCCCTTACCCTAGGAGACAATTACAGAAGAGAACTCAGAGGCTCTCAGTGGGATGATGGAAGAACTGTCTGCTCTATTCTCTTGGCAGTCAGTTGACACCGAAAAACCAGCTATCCCAGAAGAGGCGTTTGCCTATCCATCAGATGATGTCGGGGCACCGCCAACTAAGGCTGAAGAAGAAGAGCCGGCTCAGTACATCTACATGATGGAAAGCCAAGACAGTTCAGGAGAACCCACTCCAAGGCAAAGGTCTCCCCCACCTCCCATCTGCATTATACACCCAAGTACCAAGGATGGTCTGGGTCAGATGTTCCAGAATATGCCCCAAGTACTGGGACTGCCTACTGAGCTGGCTTATCATGAAACTTATGGTAACTGGGCTCCTGACGAACATTCTTCCAACAGGAGGGATAAATCATCAGAAAAATCTGTAACCAAGGCATTGCCTAAGGTGGAACCACCCAACGAAGTCACTGTTCGGGTACCAGGGACTATCATCCACCGTAGGGTATGGATCAGTGTATCATCAGAAGATTCAAGTCAGAATCAACTAAAGAAGGGCACAGCTGATGACCCCATCTGCATCTCTTCTGACAGCAGCATCAGCATGATACAAACCGGGAAGGTGAATGCGGTGACCGCTGTAACCAAGGACAAGCACGCATTGCAGAACTGGAGTTCGACGCCACTTGCCACTCGCAAAGCCGAACTACCACAGGGAGTCTCTTCCACTTCTGAAATTCCCTCTGTAGATATTGCTGCACTTTTTAATAAATGCGTGAAGTCTTTTGATTATGTTTCTGCTTCTGTGAATAATTCTGCAAATAAGTAAACCCAAAATCGCAACCTTAATATCAATCTCGACGCACACCCGAAAAATTCGGAGCACGAGATAGATAATCAGGCTGCCAAAATCAAACAAAAACAAAAAGGTCAAAAAGAACAAACAGAAATCCAAAGTGTCGAGCATGAATTGGATAGCAACACTTACTCATCACAACCCGATGATTCAGAAATTATCCCCAGTGTTCCTTATGAACTTGAGGATAATGATGAATCATGGGAGACCCCACCTGAAATCCAATTTGCCTTAGACAGACATGAAAAGGGTCTCCAGGCTAATATTGAGGAAACTGAACCTATCAACATAGGTGACACAGCACAACCAAGGATTCTTCAAGTTCGTAAAAAGCTGACATTATTACAAAAAGCATAGATAACTGATTTTCTAAAATCCTACACTGATGTGTTTGCATGGTCATATGAGGATATGCCTGGGTTAGACATGGATTTAGTTGTGCATCGGTTACCAATAAGGTCTGAGGCCACACCAGTGAAGCAAAAACTCAGACGCATGAAACCGCAATGGGCCCTGAAGATCAAAGAAGAGGTCACCAAGCAGTTAAAAGCCGGGTTCTTGAAAGTTACAGATTACCCAGAATGGTTAGCAAACATTGTGCCAGTCCCCAAGAAAGATGGAAGGGTCAGGATGTGTGTTGACTACAGAGATCTGAACAAGGCAAGCCCGAAAGATGACTTTCCATTGCCACACATTGATATATTGGTTGATAATACTGCAACTCATTCCATGTTCTCCTTTATGGATGGATTCTTTGGGTATAATCAGATACGAATGGCGCCTGAAGACATGGAAAATACATCCTTCATCACGCACTGGGGCACATACTACTACAAAGTAATGCCATTTGGGTTGAAGAATGCAGGCGCCACATACCAACGGGCAATGACTTTGTTATTCCACAACCTGATGCATAAGGAGATGGAAGTATACGTGGATGACATGATTGCAAAGTCAAAAGAAGAGGAAAGTCATTTAGTGAACCTTGGAAAGGTGTTTGACAGACTCAGGGAATGCAAGCTCAGGCTGAACCCAAATAAGTGTGTATTCGGCGTTACCTCAGGGAAGCTGCTCGGATTCATCGTTGGGAAACGAGGAATTGAGGTTGACCCAGTCAAAGTGAAGGCAATTCTGGAGATGCCTCCCCCATCCACAGAGAAAGAAGTGAGAGGTTTCCTTGGCAGATTACAGTATATCAGTCGGTTCATAGCACAGATGACTCCCGTGTGCGAACCAATATTCAAACTGCTAAAGAAGGATAACCCAGTGGTCTAGAATGAGGATTGCCAAGAAGCGTTTGACAAAATCAAGGCCTATTTAATGAGCCCACCAACTTTGGTTCCCCTGTACCAGGACGACCTCTAATCATGTATTTGTCAGTCACAGAAACGGCTGCTGGATGTGTCCTAGGACAGCATGATGATACAGGAAGAAAGGAACAAGCAATTTATTATCTGAGCAAGAAATTTACCAATTATGAAATAAGATACACATTGCTTGAAAAGACCTGTGGCGCATTGGTATGGGCAGCTCAGAAGCTTCAGCATTATCTTCTCAGTCATACTGTCCTTTTGATCTCAAATACGGATCCCCTAAAGTACATTTTGAAAAGCCAATCTCCACTAGAAGGATAGCCAAGTGGCAAGTTATCTTATCTCAGTATGACATTGTCTACACCACAAGAAAGGCAATAAAGGGACATGCAGTGGCAGATCACCTGGCAGAACACCCTGTGCCTGATTATCAACCACTTCTCACCGGACTGCCGGATGATGAAATTATGTGTGCCGAGTCAGTAGAAAAGGAAACCGGATGGCAAATGTTCTTTGATGGGGCTGTCAACATCAATGGGAAAGGGATTGGAGCAGTAATCATTTCCCCAGAAGGAGTCCATCATCCAATAGCAGCAAAACTCTTGTTCGATTGCACTAACAACATGGCAGAATACGAAGCATGTGTGTTAGGCTTGCGAGCCGCAATCGAAATGAATATCCAAGAGTTGAAAGTTTATGGCGATTCTTGTCTAATCATCTACCAAGTAATGGGGGATTGGAGGACTAAGGACCCAAAATTGGTGCCATATCAGGAACTGATTAAGGAACTGGAAGGACAATTCAAAAACATGACATTTGAGTATATGCCACAAGACAGGAATCAGTTTGCAGATGCCCTGGCAACATTGGCATCTATGGCAACCATCACTGGTGATACTTGGGTACAACCGTTGGAGATAGAAGTGCGGCGTTCTCCTGTTTACTGCTTTCGTGTCGAGAAGAGCACACCAAAAGGGGAACCCTGGTATGCAGACATAATGAGGTACCTGAGAGACAGGATTTTGCAAGAGAATGCCACTGCATTTGAGAGGCGCACGATTCAGAAACTGGCAGGACAGTTCTTCCTCAGTGGAGGTAAGCTATACAAGAAGTCCTACAATGATTCATTGCTGCTATGTGTAACAGAAGAAGAGGCACAACAGCTGGTTGATGAAGTCCATGGGGGACAATGTGGCGCACATATGAACGGGCATATGCTAGCAAGAAAAATCTTGAGAATGGGTTATTACTGGTTGACTATGGAACACGATTGCCACATCCACGTAAGGAAGTGCCGGTTATGCCAAGTTTATGCTGATAACATTCATGCACCGTCCAACACTTTGTACTCAATGACTTCTCATTGGCCCTTCGCCATCTGGGGAATTGATATGATTGGAGAGATCCACCCGAAGGCATCAAATGGGCATCGATTCATCTTGGTTGCAATAGATTATTTTACCAAGTAGGTAGAGGCCGTGTCCTTTGCAGATGTCAAAGGGTCCCATGTACTGAAATTCATCAGAAATAATATTGTCTGTCGCTATGGTGTGCCTGAAGCACTCATCACAGACAATGCCAAGAATTTGAATAATAAGGACATGAACAAGATGTGTGGTGACTTGAAAATTAGACATCTAAATTCTACAGCATATCGGCCCAAGATGAATGGAGCAGTAGAGGCTGCCAACAAAAATCTGAAAAAGATATTGGAAAAGATGGTGGTTACCTACAGAGACTGGCATGAGAAGCTGCCATATGCTTTGCATGCATACCGAACCTCAATCAGGGTCTCAACCGGAGCAACTCCTTACTCTCTTGTATATGGAATGGAGGCAGTCCTTCCCGTGGAAGTGCAAATCCCTTCACTCAGAATCCTGAAGGAAGCAGAGGTTGATGACATTGAATGGGAAGAATCAAGGTTTGACCAGTTGCAGTTGCTTGATGAGAAAAGAATTAAGGCTTTGTGCCACGGGCAACTCTATCAGCAAAGGGCAGCTCGGACTTATAACAAGAAAGTAATACCACGACACTTCAAGGTGGGCAACATTGTTATGAAAAAGATATTCCCCCACCAAGAAGACAATAAAGGGAAATTCAAGCCAAACTATAAAGGACCATTCATAGTACACAAAGTTCTGTCCAGAGGAGCACTAATCCTACAAGAGATGGACGGAACTATCTTTATTGAACCAATAAATGCAGATGCAGTCAAACTGTATTATCCTTGATATCATTCCAATTGGGAAATGAAGAGAGGCCATCCTTCACTCTCCCCCAAGCCTGTAAATTCTCCCAAATACCCAAAAAGGTTTCCCCTAGTTAGATACTTTTGGGCCTGACAATTTCTTTTCTAACCTAGTACAAATGTTCCTTCACATCCAAAAGGGCATTCCTGAACCCAAAAAAATAAAAAATAAAAAAGAGAGAGAAGCAATTGCAAAGAAAATCAAGAAAAAGAAGGAAAGAAAAGAGTTGTGAGTTCCATACCAAAGAAATAAGCCAGGATGTAAGCCCCAACAATAAAAGGAGGACTGTACAAACCCATAAAGTTACAGCCTCTTTGAGCCACTTGTCTTTCTTTCAAAACCCCAGCCTAGCCTACATTTTGTCCTATCTCGAAGACCTCTCAGATCTTAAAGTGAATGATCTTAAGCAAAACAGTCAAATCCGCATTTTCTGGTAATGACGGAATTGGATTCTTTTTTTTTTTTGGAAAATAAGAAAGATTCCATTAAAAAGAAGAAAAAGGGGAAAAGCATGTACAAGCAAGAAGGGCGCTATGTGCAAAAGGGGTCAGTCGTGGTCAAAAAAAAAAAAGAGCTGGTCATGCCTTGATTAGAAAGGAAAATGCAGCAAAAACAGAAACAGGTTGGACAGTGCACTGAGTGGGGACAGCCAAGTGACCTGAAGGGCCCAAATTGGCAGATTGTGTTTGGGTCAACACTTCACAAAGGCCTATGATGACAAGGCTAAAAATACCAAGCACTCTAACCTATGTCTAACTTAAGGATTGACTTTTATGATAATTGCAGGCACAAGCACACACTAACACGTCTGTGTTTTTCTGTAATTATTCTGCTTAACTACTCTTGGAATTTCCCCAGCTGTGCTGCTAACCCGTGAAGAAGGATTCATTGCCTTAATCAATAGCCATTTTTGATTGTGATGAATCAAAGGCTTAGAATAAACCAACCCTACATATCCCCAATGGAGCAGAACAAGCACTGACATTTTGTTCCTTGTACAGGTTCAAAGAAGGAAGAAAGATGCAAGATGAACCTGAGAAGGGTACTTTGATCCTTCATTCCCCAGCAAAGGTTTCTTCCCTTTCATCCCCAGCAGAGCTCAGAAGAAAGAAGATCGTCGAGATCCTCAGACCTTCCAACAAAACTTCAAGAGCAAAAAGAGACATCACAATAATCCCCAAAGAGTCATCTAGACAAATCATACTCCCACCAGATCCCCAGTGGATACTCATAAGTGGGAAGAGAAGCTTTAAATTCCTCGACAAGAGAAAGAACCTGACAAGGAAAAGCAACAAGGAAGAGCAATAATGGGCCAATTCGCCCCTTCTTGTAAATTTTGATTCTCACTTTTGTAAAATTTTGATTCTCACTTTTGTAAATAATATAGGCTAAAGTAGGTGTGCGGTCTCTGAGATGATGGACAGCAGCGTGAAAGCTTCCTCCCGTCCTCCCACTTGCACTCCCAAACCCATACCTTGGCCTAAAAAAAAAAAATTTGAAATCACTAAAAGCTTTAATGGAACAAACAAAAAGAAAAGAACATTGTTAAGTGCCTTGCATCAACGCCGAAACAGGCTGATGAGCTCAGATCTAATCTTATCTTTCTTTTCAAAAAACAAAGAACTATGGAACAGCCCTATTCAAACCCGAGAGAGGGTATAGGGATTCCAAAGTCAGGAAGTGATACCAGACATCTGACACTTCCCTTTCACTAAAGACAATTCAATGATTGAGCTCGTCGACCATGTCGACAAGAATGCAAGGTGCAAAAATAAGGTTCTTTTTCTTCTTTGCCGTTCATCCCCTAAGGTGACTCAAGCAAAGAGGGGTAGCTGTTAGCACCTGATTTTTGCACCCCCAAAATAAAGAAAAATGAAAAGTCAAACTAAAAGTCAAAACCCGAGGGGGTCAAAATTTGACTTTTTGATTCAAGTAAATTTGGCCATCAAACTTCATCTCATTGAAAAGAGCATTTCGACACGATTCCAACGCAACTGGATTTGCTGGAATCGGAGTCCAGATGAAAAAGATATGAGCTGGTCAAACTTTTGGTGAGCGAAAAGTTGACCTTTTGCTCGACCCCAATTCAACTGCCAAACTTAATCCCAATGGATAGGTGGTTCCGAGCCGGTTCCAACGACACTAAATTTGATGAAATCGGACACCGGACGAAGAAGTTATGAGCAGTTGAAGTTTCAGAAAAACTACCCATATGGCAAAAAGGCAGCAAAAATGGAATAAACCAGTAAAATAAATAATATAAATGTGTTTAATAATAGTTTAATAAAAGGAATCTCGCTTTTCAATAAAATAATCAAAGAAATCGGACGAAATCTTGCAAAAAACCAAATTGAATAAAGGTTTGAAATCCAAACATTTTAAAAACGTGCTGGACCGTATTTCAATTACGGGCAAGGCATGCCCGTATTTGAAATACGGGCAAGCTTCTGGAAGAAGACACGCATCGCTGTACGGCGGGACACGCGTCCCGTACGGCCGATTCTGCGAGATTTACAAATGTGCATTTTTCGCCCGTATTTGAATTTCGGGCAAGGCACGCCCGTACTTGAAGTACGGGCAAGGCATGCCCGTATTTCAAATACGGGAACGAAAATTTTGCCTATAAATAGAGAGGCCACCCCCTCATTTCAACAAGCCCTCTCCTCTGGCCATAACCCCTGCCCTCCTGAAGCTACCCATGGCCGAACCCTGCCATCATGCCCAAACACCCAAAACCTTGCCTAAATTTTGACCTTTCATCTTCTTGGATTGAAGAACCTAACCAAACCCTTTCCATTCCATTTTAAGAATTCCCGGAGGACGCGGAAGTGCTGCCGGATTTGTCGGAGAAATCATCACTAGCATTGTAAGTATATTACATTTTCTAATATGATCAAAGTTATCATTTCAAGCTTTCTCCACCTTCCTTTGATTATTTCGTTTTGATATCACTAACCTGGTTGTTGCTGATAGCATTAAGTCAAGTTCTAAAAAGGTGGTCATAAGCCAAAAAGGAAAGAAAAAAAAAATGAAGTGTTCTAAGAACACTTTTATTGACTTGAGATATATGTTTTTAGCATGGAAGGAGTGGACTTCTTTAAAGAAGATTCCTAAGCCCTGTAAATTCCTCTCTTTTCCTCTGGAAACCGGCTATGAACAATCAAAGGGAAAGGTGATCTCCTCCAAGAACTAAAAAGAAAAGAATAGAATGGTCATTTGAGCCAAATGAGGCAAATGAAGCCCCTGGAAGAACCTGCAATCCTTTCTGAAACTGCCAGAATACCTGAGAAGGCCACGGAACGGATTCCGAGAAGAATCGGCGCCAAAAATGCAAAACTAGAGGTGCCCGTAAACTCAGAGCGGTCCGAGCTGGACCGTGTTTACTTCACGGGCAAGGCGGAACCGGATTTCATTTACGGGCAGCGGCAGCCCGTATAACAAATACGGGCAGATATAAAAATAATGTAAAAAAAAACTTAATTTTCGGTCCGGTTGGACTTGATCCGGCCTGAACCGGCCCCTTTAACAATTTGGGCTATCTTAAGCCCATTTTTTGGACCATGGGCCCACCAAGACCTCCTTTTGGGCCACATGAGTGGTCCACCTTAGACCGGCCCAAACCAAGCCTGTTTTCAATAAACAGGCCCAGGCCCTTTGACCCTTGGCTAATGGGCCAAATCCAAGCCCACTAAGCCCATTGCATGTATAAATAGTTTAAATAAATAACCAAATGGGTTACCCAATAACCCAACTGGACCCAAGGCCCAACCATGGCAACCCACGGGTCTTCCAACGGGACCCGGATTCGACCCACTTCACTTAAATAAATAAAAAGATAAAATCAAATAAAAAAGGGACCCACACCTCCAGAGGGCCCCGCCAGACCTAACAAGGTAGCATGCTGGTCTAGGGAAAGGGTGAAATTGACTCAAAAACCAGGGAGACCCGAGGGACCTGTCGAACCGATGGGGCGGGTCGGGGTGTCGTAGGGCTTCCCCGGACGTAACTGAGGACTTAGCTAGAACTCTGAAAAGCCGCAGACCAGACTTAGACCCGACTAGGGCAAAATCGTGTTTGCCTGCACTCTCAGGCAATGGCGACTCCGAAAGTCCCGAGGCACGCACTGAAGGTGCGCCCGGTGTGCGATCTAGGATCCAGGTTTTAGGAGCGCACACCCCATCTGAGAAGTCTGTCCTTAGTGAGAAGCGCACTCCTTATGGCAAGCCATGCCACAAACGCATGCCTGGGAATGTTGCAAGAAAACCAGAGTAACCTCGCCCAAGGAAGTGATGGTCGGCTAGCTTCCAAAGCTTTATAGGTGGCACTAATACTGAAAAGACCAGTGCGAGAGAGAGTCCAAATAATCCTGTCATCCAAGTTTGGGTTAGGCCTTGGCAAATCCTGAAGCCTTTCCCAAACGCCAATCAGATCAAGGGAAGTAGCAATTGGGGAGTCCCATTCATCACTGATGATAAGATCATGAACCAAAGCATTGTCTGGATACCCTAAATCGTAAATCAATCTCCTGCCAAATCTTGTAGCTAAAGGACCAAGAGGATGCCAATGGTCATACCAGATTGAAGTGTTCCTCCCATTGTTGATTATGTGCTTTGTATATCTGGATACAATATCTCTTTGCTTAAGAGTTTTCCTCCAAACCCAAGAAGCCATGGAAGGGATTGGTACATTCCAAAAGTTTCTTCCACGAAGAAGGTTGCTATTAACCCAGGAGACCCAAAGATTGGCAGCCTTGCTTCCCACTAGCCATGCTTGTCTTAGCACGACACACTTATTCCATAGGTGGAGGTTCAAGACCCCTAAACCTCCTTGGTCAATAGGCGAACAAACATGGTCCCATCTAACCTTAGTTTAGCATCTTGGGCGTTTCCAGACCATAAGAAGTGCCTGCAAATTTTCTCCATCTTTTTTTTTTTGGAAAGTAAGAAAGTATGGATTGATAGAGAATAATTACAATGAAGGTACAAAAACAAGGTGGAAGAACCCACCAAAGCCTAGTGGCTCACAAAGCAAGAAGAAAAGGAGAACAAGCCCTAATAAATGGTTAGGAGCTACAAAACAAAGTTTACATTAAATCCCCACCTCTCCATGAACGCCCTATTAGATGGGCTGTCCTTCATGACTAAGTTCTCACCAGCGAATTTGTGAAACACGTCATCCTTTATGCGCTTGGCAATCAGCTCCCTTGGCAAAAACGTGTTTTGGAATCTTCGCCTATTTCTTTCAAGCCATAGATTGTAAACGGTGGCAGCAAGCGCCACCCATTTAATTTTTGCCTTCACCCTTTTACCTTTGAACTTGTGGGACGCCCAAGTTACCTCCTCTCTCCATGGCTTAATAATGTGGTTAAAGCCAAGTAACCGCAGCACCTGCTCCCAAATATACTTACTGTAATGACATTCAAAAAACAGATGTGATATGGATTCTTGGTTACCTTGACAGAAGATGCACTTTGAACGGGTAAGGATGCCAAGTTGGCACAATCTATCTTGGGTTAGAAGTCGCTCCTTGATCGCAAGCCAAGTGATAAACGCATGTCTAGGAATGTTACTTGCAAACCATATGAGCTTGTCCCACGAAACCACTGGAGATGGTGCTGGTGACATTTGACAGATGCTACGGTAAGTATCCTTGATAGTGAATATGTTGCCATTTGTGGGCAGCCAAAAGAAAGTATCCGAGCGAGTGGCATCCGGCTTGGGAATATGCTGTAATTGCTGCCATGCTTCCATTAATTGGTGAGAGGTCGAAGGTGGAATACACCAGTCATTGCCAGAAATAATCTCTTCAACTCTTGCATCATGGCCAAGGCCCGAGTCATAAATAATACGATTCCCATATCTCGTGATCAAAGGGCCACAAGGGAGCCAATTGTCATGCCACAACCAAGTAGACTTGCCATCATGGACCACTTGCTTGGAAAGCAGAAGAGCAAGCGGTCTAGCTTTGAGGATCTTCCTCCAGCCCCAAGAACAGGAGTTGGGGGGCTTTAAAGACCAGAAATTTCTATTTTTGATTAGGAATTTTTGCACCCACTGAACCCATAGTGAAGGAGCAGAAGACATGAGAAGCCATACCTTCTTTAGCGTTGCTGCCGTGTTCCAAACATCAATGTTCTTGAGGCCTAGACCCCCCACCTCTTTTGGTGTGCAGATTTGCTTCCAGCTTATGAGCTCGATTTTGTGCCTTAAGTCATTACCACCCCAAAGAAAAGCTGAGCATAACTTGTTAATCTGCCTTATCACACTCTTGGGAAGCAAGAAAGATGATAACCAATGTATTTGTGTGGCAAACAAAACTGATTGGACGAGCTGTAGGCGCCCAGCATAAGATAAAATATTTCTCTTCCAAGACTGAATTCTAGATCGTATCTTGAGCACCAACTCCTCACAATCATGCTTGGACAATCTTTTAGTGACAAGAGGCAAACCCAAGTACCTCACCGGGAGTTGCCCTTGACTGAAGCGTGAAGCGCTTAGGATAGATGTTATGACATCTTGAGGGACCCCACTGAAGAACACCTGGCTTTTGTTTTCATTGCAAGCCAAACCTGTAATATCGTACACCTGCTTTAGAGCTTGCAACAATGTGGAGACAGACTGCAACTCTCCTTTTGAAAATAAGAACATATCATCTGCAAAGCACACCACATTCAATCTCATTTCGGCACATCTAGGATGGAAGTGGAATCCAGTTTGCGTATGCTTCTGGATGATGCCAACAATCAGCTCCATGACCAAGACAAACAAATAAGGTGACAAAGGGTCACCTTGCCTCAGCCCCTTTGCACCTTTGAAAAAGCCCTCAGGACTGCCATTCATTACAACAGAGAAGGATGTAGTGGTGATGCATTCTTGGATCCAAGATATGAACACTGGGGGGAAATGCATACATTGAAGAATAGCAGGGATGATGCTCCAATTGACGGAATCAAACGCCTTTCTCAAGTCAACTTTGAGAGCACACTTTGGCTGCCTACTATCCAAGTGATAATTGTGGACGAGCTCATGGACAAGCAAAATGTTATCAGATATGCTTCTGCCCGGTATAAACGCCGATTGGTACTCGCCCACCAAGTCATCAATAACCAGCTTCAGTCTATTTGCCAAGATTTTTGCAATGCACTTATAAATGGTATTAACACAAGAGATGGGACGAAAGTCCCCCATACGAGTAGGGTTATGTACCTTAGGAATGAGGGTGATGAAGGAGTGGTTCATTTGCTTGAGAAGCCTGGCGGACTGAAAGAAACTCTTGATGGCCCTTACAACATCACTGCCAACAACAAGCCATGCCGCTTTGAAGAATTTAGATGTGTATCCGTCAGGTCCTGGAGATTTATCCTCATTGATATTAAAAAGGACATTCTTTATCTCTTCTTCCTCCACAGGCTTTTCAAGAGCAACCCATTGGGAGTCAGCAAGTCGTTTGTGGATGAAATCCTGGATATCCGCACTCCTAATACCAGTGGTGCCACGGCAAGTACCAAGGATATTGCTAAAATGGTCGGAGAACAGCCTTCTAACCTGGGCTTGATCGTCAACCCTGGTGCCCTGTTCAGTGTAGATGCTATTTATTCTATTGAAAGCCCTTCTGCTAATGACAGACCGATGAAAGAAAGCAGTATTGCTGTCCCCCGCCTTGAGCCATTGTAATCTAGACTTCTGCCTCAGCTGTTCTTCATGAGCTCTAGCTAAACTCCCAAACCGCCACTTCAAATCCCTTTCTTTGGCCGCAAGAGTCAAGTCAAGTGGATGAGAATCAAGGGCTTTCTGGCAAGTGGAAAGCTCGGATTGCAGATCTAAGAGTTTCCCATTCATGTTCTTGAACTTAGAATTACTCCATTCACGAAGCTTTAGTTTCAAATGCTTTAACTTATAGACAAGCTGAAACATCGAAGTACCTGAAACTGGAATAGTCCAAGCTTCGCTCACTAGATTTAGGAAATCTGGTTCCGAAGCCCAGTTGTTGAAGAACTTAAAGGGTTTTGCTCCCCTTTGCTGCCTTGTGCCAATATTGACAATGCATGGGCTATGATCAGAAATTCCGGGTTGTAGGAAGTCAGCTTCAGAATCTAAGAACTCCTTAATCCATTCATAGTTGACCAAAGCATGGTCCAATTTACAGGCAATTCTTTCACTCCCCAAGCTACAGTTACTCCAGGATAGGTTGCTTCCTTTGTATTTCAACTCAAATAAGGAGTTGCTTTCAATGCAAGCATTAAAGTCCTGCATAGGACCTGTTTTCGGCCTCCTTCCACCTACTTTCTCCCCTGCTATCTTAACACAGTTCATGTCCCCAATGACAAGCCACGGCTCTGAAGTTCTAAGTGAATTCAAGTCCGCCCAAAGTTGCCTCCTCAAGATATAATCATTGTGACCGTAAACAAAGGAGATGAAACACTTGCTTTGATCCCATTGAAGAGCACAGTGAATAAGTTGGTCAGATTTGAACACAGGCGTGACATGTACGATGTTTGGATTCCAGCATAGAATAATTCTTCCCTTGATCGCTGAACAATAATTGGCTACATAGTTCCAGAGAGGGCAAATTCTTGCTATAATAGAAGTAGTGTTGACCGATCGGATCTTTGTTTCAAGTAAACCTACCACACCAATACCTTTAGTTTCCAAAAAGTCCCGTACTATCTTTTGCTTCCCTGGGTCGTTTAGACCCCTAAGATTCCAAGATGCAACTTTAATCATGGAGAACATTGGTGGGGTCGACCTCGCTACTCAAACCTGGTTTTGCAGCCTTGGCCTGTTTCATGGCAATTTCATCAACCAATATGATCTTCTTGGACTTGCGTTTGGATTTTTTCCTTGATGAGGCGACCGACTTCTTCACACTAAAATCTTCTGCCAGTGGTTCAAATTGGTTGCCACTCACCCAAGCACTCCCGTCATTACAAGAATTGTCCCTCAACTCAGGACTAGTGGCATTCGAATCATCATATGTGTTATTATCGTCATGGCATGAGGAAATCTGGTGAGGACCATCGCTGCCAGTGCGTCCGCTGCTTTCACCAATCATTGGGTCCACCCTCGCGAGTGGGGGAGTGCAGGGAGAAGTCGAACCTGCAGGGGAAGGCTCCACACATACCTGCTTCCCTTTTGTTGTAACGGTAGTCCAGTCCATGGTGGAGGCGCCAGTGGATTGTGGAACATCATCCACACGTTCTTGAGCATGAGCGGCAGTAGTATTAGGAACATCGTCTTGCTGTTGCATAATCAGATTGTTGTGTTGATCAACCATGAAGGATCTACCCGTAGGCACCCATTCCTTGGGCGGCATCTTGTTACATTTGCTGTCCACGTGCCCAAAAGACTTGCAATGACTACATATGGCTGGTTTCCACTCGTACTCAACTTCCACCTCAATGACAGTCTCAATTCCATTCCCATCACCTTGGAGATTCATAAACAAGCTTGCTGGGAACTGACAATCAACATCAATTTCCACACATATTCTTGCATAGGATAATCGGGATCGCTTCTCCGTGGCCTCATCCAGGTAAAGCGGATTGCCTACCCCACTTGCCAAGAAGCTTAACCCCACCGGAGTCCAATACTCCATGGGTACATTGAACAATTTAATCCATACCGGGAGCTTAGATAATGTTGATTTCTGCAACTGCATATTAGGCTTCCATTCTTGCAAAACCATGAGCCTTCCAGCGAAATGCCATGGAGCTTGTTGAAGCACTTTCTCCCTTGCCAATTCATTACTAAATCTGAAGATGTAGAAGTCTTTACCTGCTGCTGAGACCTGAACATCGCCGAGTTTGCCCCACAATTTTGCAGCCAAGCTTCTAACAACGGGAAAGGGGAGCTGCCTATCAATGAAGTGGCCAACCAGGCTACCACTCCACAGTCGGATGCCCTCTTGAGCCACACTCGGAGGTGGGGCAATCATAACTCGTCCTTCTTCAAGAGATGGTGGGAAATACTGTAGCTTCAATCTGGATGAGGATCGCTGGCTAAAGAGGGTAGACCATGCATTAGTGCCATTGGGAGGACCATTAGGAGAACCATGAGGACTGTGGGTGGAGAACACGTTATGGTTAGGAGCCAGCTCAGCTGTAGCAGCAACATGAGAAACCGGCCTGAGCAAATCAGCACCAGCAGCAGCAGCAAGGGGAGAGGAGGTCCTGAGCAACTCAGGAGCAGCAGCTACCTCGGAATGGCTAGGGGCAGCACTGGCGGATAAAGGAGCAGCAGCAACTACCTCGTTTTGGCAAGGAGCAGCAACAGCAGAGACAGGCCTGTGCATCCCAGACAGATAAGAAGGCCTGGGTAGCTCAGGTTGCAGGCGGGCAGAGGGCAGCATCGCATTGCCAGGGTCAACGGCAGGCTCACCCAGAGGCGGGAATTCAGAAAAGGGATGGGGCGGGTCGATCGGGTTCATCGGGTACAACAGGTGCTGGGCGCGCCAGCTTCACCCGAACAGAACCTGCTCGCCCGGACAGAACCTGCTCGCCAGGAGCAAGCGCGAAAGCACGAACAGAAACCTTGAAACAAATATCCACAAACAGAAACCTCAATCGAAATATCCTGGTGGATGCACTAGCAGCACGAGCAGGTTATCGACGGCAGTATCCACGGCAGATTATCCACAAACCGACTGGTTGCGCACGGCAGTCCACGAACCGGATGGTTGCGCACGGCAGTCCACGAACCGACTGGTTGCGCACGGCAGAATATCGGGTACAACAGGCGCTACGGACGAAGCAGAAGCTTGCTTGCACACGAAAAACTTGCACACGATCACCTCTGCAGGAGTTTGCTAGCACGAACAGAAGCTCACGAACCCAGCACGAGCAGATTCCAAGCTCACGAACACCTTCGGCAGGATTGGTTGCTCACGAACTCACGAACATGAACCGATTGGTTGCTCACGAACTCACGAACCCGAACAGATGCTTCCAAAGCATCTTGTTTCTCGACAGGGAACTCACGAACACGAACAGTTGCTTGCTCACGAACAGATGCTTGAAGCTCACGAACACCCTGGGCAGTTGGTCACAGCAAGCTCTTGAAACCAGGAATAGAGCTCAGAACGCACGAACAGACGAACCCACAATGGAGAACAGGACTGACTTCTCCATCTTGTAGATTACTTCCTTGGGAAGAATGTAAACAGACATCCGATAAACCGCAATGGAGAACAGGACTGACTTAACCAGCAATAGGCGACCTGCATATGACAAATGCCTACCTTGCCAAGACTGGGCACGAGTTGTAAGCTTTTGGAGAAGAGGCTCACAATCTCTAGCAGACAAGCGAGAAGAAATGAGAGGCAGCCCCAAATACTTTACAGGAATATGCCCTTCCATGAAACCCAGCGTCCGCAAAATTTCACATTTCACACTATCTGAAATGCCGGCCATGAATACAGCACTTTTCTCCTTATTAACGAGCAGACCTGATAACCTGCCAAATAGGGTTAAAGCAGAGGAAACACAATTAATGGAATTAGTGTCCCATGGGAAAATACAAACAGGTCGTTAGCAAAGCACAGTTGCTTGATAGACGGCTCAAAGCATTTGGGATGAGGCCAGAAATTCACAGCTGTCTTATCCTTCAAAACCTTGTCAAACAGCTCCATAACCAGGACAAATAAGTATGGAGAAATGGGATCACCTTGCCTGAGGCCCTTACCCCCTTGAAGAAACCCTCCATGCTACCGTTAATCATAACTGAAAACGATGTGGTGGAGATGCATTCCACGATCCAAGAGATAAACCGAGGTGGAAACTTGAAACCTTTGAGGACCTCTTCAACACAATTCCAATCAATAGAATCAAAGGCTTTCTTTATATCAATCTTGAGGGCACACCTGGGTGTACCTTTATTGAGATGGTAGCTTCTAAAAAGCTCATGACTTAAAAGGATATTATCCACCATGCTTCTATCTGGAATGAAGGCCGACTGATGCATGCCAACCAAAGGTGCAATTACAGCTTTAATCCTGTTGGCTAAGATCTTTGAAATGCATTTGTATATGGTGTTAACACACGAAATGGGGCGATAATCCGAGATCATAGAGGGCTTACCCTTTTTAGGAACAAGGCTGATAATGGAGTGATTCACCTGCTTCAGGAGTCTTCCTGAGTAGAAGAAGGATCTAATTGCATCCGTGACATCTTTCCCAACAAGGTCCCAAGCTTTCTTAAAGAATTCTGGGGTGAAGCCATCTGGGCCTGGAGCCTTCTCGTCCTTGAGAGAAAACATTATTGTCTTGATCTCATCATCTGTGACATCTGCTTGCAACAATTGGATCTGGTCATGACTAAGGAAACGGCCAAAATTAGCCTCGAAGGGCTCAAGGGACATATCCTTCTCACCCAACAAACTAGAAAAGTGTAATCCAGCAAAGTGCTTGTGTCCTATGTAGAGAGCATGATGAAGACTCCAATCATCTTTATTTTGAATGTACCTACAGCAACAAAGTTTGGCAGCAGGTGTTTTTTTTTTTTTTTTTTGGAAGGTAAGTCCAAAGTATAATATTAAAGAGAGATAATTACAATAAGTTCAGACAGGAACAAGGATACCCTAAATACAATAGGGTAAACAAAAAGAAACCCCTCCCCAAATGAGTGGGGAAACAAAAACCCTCTCCTAGGGTATAAATTCCCAACTTAGGTCCCAATTAGCAACCAATTGGCGATGAAGGGGGGTGTCATGGATCTTCGCTCTTTCCAGATTTGCTTTGTCCTGAACATCCACAATAATTGCTGCAATCACATTCTGCCATGGTAAGTATGAGTTGCTGAAAACACGGCGGTTTCTTTCCCTCCAAATGTGGTACACTGTGGCTGCCAATGAGATCTTAAGAATCATGTGAGAATGAGAGCTGCCCAAGCGCATGGAAGAAGCCCACTGCACTATTTCTTCCCAAGTACGGGAGGTTCTATTTGCACAGTTCATAGAAAGGATATTATGCCAAATTTGAGCACTATAATTGCACTCAAAAAATAAGTGAGAGTGGGACTCCATCGTGAGTCTACATAGCACACAAGAAGCTTGATGAACAACCCCAAGATTGAGAAGACGGTCTCTAGTAAGAAGCCTTTGGTTGATAGCCATCCATAACACAAAGGCATGCTTCGGGATGTGTTGGGGAAACCAAACCAATTTATACCAGTGAACCCGCGGGCGAGGTGTGTCTAAGCTCTTATAAGAACTACTAATATCAAACATACCTGACTTAGAAGTAGTCCACACCATCATGTCCTCACTATCTGGAGTTGGATTGCTTAAATGCTGGAGTTTGCTCCACACTTCAATAAGGTCAAGCGATGCTGCCACTGGAGGATCCCAATTATGCCCCGATATTATTTCACTGACCATAGCTTGGGTAGGAAGACCCAAATCATAGATCAAACGCTGACCATAGGTAAAGAACAAAGGGCCATCTGGATGCCAATTATCATACCATAAGGAAGTAGTGCAGCCATTCTTTATCTTCTTCTTGATCCTTGAATGTACATCAGATCTTGCTTTGAGGATCTTCCTCCATGCCCAAGAACAACTTGCTGGTATGGTTAAGGTCCAGAAGTTCCGGTCCTTCACAAGATAAGTACAAACCCATTGTACCCACAAAGATTCCCCACGGCTCAATATTTTCCATATGTGCTTCATCACTGCAGCTTTGTTCCAAATGCTTAACTTGAACAAGCCAAGCCCCCCTTCTTCCCGTGGCGTACACACAACGTCCCAACAAATTGGTGTCATTTTCTTTTTGAGATCTGGACCAGCCCAAAGGAACCTCCTTGTAATCCTCTCCAACTCATCAAGAACACCTTTAGGAAGAATAAAAGTGCTTAGCCAATGTACCTTGATAGAGAACAACACTGATTTGATGAGTAATAGCCTGCCGGCATATGAAAGGCTCCTTCCTTTCCAAGATTGCGTCCTAGCTTTGACTTGTTCAATAAGTGGAAGACAATCCCTCCTTGTGAGTTTGGAAGTAATAAGGGGAATACCAAGATACTTAACTGGTAACTCACCCAAGGGGCACCCAGCCAATGAACTCAACTCAGAGCGCTTAGAGTGATCAACACCGCTCAAGAACATGGAGCACTTATTTTTGTTGATACATAAGCCGGTAATTTGCTGGAATTCCTGAAGAGCCGAAATGATACATAGAATGGAGGAGTTCTCAGCTTTGGAGAAGATGAGGAGATCATCAGCAAAGCATAATAGCTTTAGATCAATAGCTTCACATCTATGATGATGGAGGAAGCCTTGTTTAGTGTGCTCCTTTAGCACCATGTTAAACACCTCCATCACTAACACAAACAAGTAAGGTGACATAGGGTCCCCTTGCCGAAGACCAACAGCACCTCTAAAAAAACCACACATGGTGCCATTAATCATGATTGAGAACGCTGGAGTTGTGACACATGCCATGATCCAAGTAACAATAGGGGACGGGAATTGCATTGCATGTAACATGTTTCTAATGCTATCCCAGGAAACCGAGTCAAAAGCCTTGCGAATATCCACCTTGAGAGCACATTTTTTGTGGCTACTTTCCAAGTGATAATTGCGCAATAACTCATGTGTCAAAAGAACATTCTCAGCAGCACCTCTACCCGGTATGAATGCCGATTGGTAGCGCCCAACTAACTCCCCAACCACTCCCTTAAGCCGATTAGCAAGTATCTTGGCTATACATTTGTAGAGAGTGTTGACACAGGAGATAGGTCTAAAGTCGGCGACCTTGCTAGGATTCCGACACTTTGGCACTAAGGAAATAGCTGTGGTATTCCATTGTTTGAGCAGCTCACCATCCTTGAAAAAACTAAGGATTGCGTCCAATACATCGTGGCCTACAATAGCCCAACACTTCTTGAAGAAGGTAGGAGTAAAGCCATCTGGACCCGGCGCCTTCTCATCTTTTAAGGAAAAAAGTGTGGACTTGATTTCATCAGGCCTAATCTCCTCCATTAAGATGGCTTTTTGTTCATCTGTCAAGACCCTAGAGAAAGTTGGCATGGCTTGATGATTCTGAACAGCAGACGTCCCCAAAGTAGTGTGGAAATGACTAACAATGTGCTCCGCTATCTCCCTTTGATCAGTAAGTCTAGAACCCTCCTCGGTCATAATGCATGAGACGGTATTAGTGGCTCTCCTGGATACCATAGCATTATGGAAAAAAGTTGAATTCCTGTCCCCCTCTGCTAACCATTGCACCCTTGATTTCTGCTTGACTTGGGACTCTTCACATCTTAGTAAGGAAGAGAGGTGCCTCCTTAAATTCTTCTCTTGCTGGGAAAGGTCATGGTTCAAAGGATCATCATGGGAAAGTTTCTGAAGTTCAGCTAGCTTAATTCGAGCCTCATGGACCTGCGAAGATAGTTCGGCAAAATTCATCTGCTTGCTCCATTCATTAAGCTTGGCCTTCACATTCTGAAGCTTTTTAGACACCCGAAACATAGGAGTGCCATGAACCTCAATGGCCCATGCCTCATCAACTATAGGTAAAAAATCAGGCCTTAATGCCCAAAAGTTAAAGAACTTGAATGGTTTCTTACCTTGCTGCCATTGGGGAAAAATTGTGATAAGTAGAGGACAATGATCAGATATGCTTGGGTTAAGGACCTCCCCTTCAGATTGTGATAAGTAGAGGACAATGATCATATCAACACCTGCTTGGCAGCAGGTGTTGATATGGAATGGCTTTAGTAACCAAGCCAAGCCGTGGCTGGAAACATTGGAATGGGCGGGAACCCGGTTTGTCGACACTAACCCGCTTTCCCCCATTTTCAAGGTCTCTCTTGCAGCAGTAGTGTACCTCATTTGGAGTGAAAGAAATAGAAGAGTTTTCAAAAACAGTTACCTCCCTCCAGAAGATGTCCTTCACCATATTCGATGGGCTATGCAAGCTAGACTTTCAGACAAGGACCATATGATAAAGGACACTCCAAGGACTAGACAGGTGGTTAGCAATTGGGGGCTCAATTGGAAGTTCTACTAGGAGTATTGCCTCTTTCTTTTGTCTTGTTGACATTAGTTGTCTTGTGTCTGTATTCATGTACTTTGTTATTTTTTCTGTATTGTTGGGTTGCTACTCATGTGCGTCTTTGTGACGTAGTTGAGCTGCCTCTGTAAATATCTCTTTCTTTAATGAATTTTGGACTTACTTTCCAAGAAAAAAAAAAAAGTGTCAGACAATGTGCTGCCGTATCTGGGCTTGGTCGGTAAGCTCCCTTCCATTATTGTCAAGCAATTTGGATATGGAGTTGAAGGAACGTCTGAAAATTACAGAATTAAAGAAGAACTTAGTACTCTGATCTCCTTCTTTCATCCATTGTATTCTGGATTTCTGCCTGTATTGAGCTTCCTCAACACGCAAGAGATCTGCCAGGTCCTTTTTGAGCTTCCCTTCCATAGAGGAGAGATGGGTATCTAAAAGGTTTGTGTGCAAAGCCTTTTGACAAAGTTCAAGTTTGTCCTGTATATCAACAACTTTGGTTGAAGCTTGGGCAAATTGCTTCTGTCTACTCCACTCCTTTAATCTGAGTTTTAACTTTTTAAGCTTGGAGCTAAGTTGGAACATGGGCTTACCAGCAACCGGCGCTTTCCAAACATCAGCAACCAAGGGTAGGAAGTCATCTGTGGAGATCCAGAAGTTAAAGAACTTGAAAGGTCTGTTACTTTTCAACATAACTGGGTCGACTAAGACAAGAACAGGACTGTGATCAGAAATACCAGGAGGCAAAAAATCAATCTCAGAATGGTTGAAATGGCTGATCCAAGCAATATTAACGAGAACACGATCCAATTTACAAGAAATACGCCTTTGACTGGAACTCATATTGCTCCAAGTGTGCATAAATCCTTTATAGTTCATTTCAATCAGAAAGCAATCACTGATGCATGAGTTGAAGTCCTTAGTAGTAGCCATATTTATTTTCTTACCTCCAACTTTTTCAGATTCCTTTCTAACACAATTAAAATCCCCAATCAAGAAAGTGGGGATTCGAAAATCCTTTATAGTTCATTTCAACTAGTGATTTTTTTTTTTTTTTTTTTACCATCCAAAAAAAAAAAATCCCCAATCAGTAACCAAGGGCTATCAACAGAACAAAGGCACAAGCTTCTCCAAAGATCTCTCCGAACCATAGCGTCATTATCCCCGTAGACTAAGGATATGTGAGATGTTTTGCCAAAGGCCACAAACTCAACTCAGCAATGGATAAGTTGGTGGGTTTCAAACAGTTTAGAAACAGAAATAGCTGATGGATCATAGCAAACCCAAATACGCCCTTTCAATGCATGGTCATAATTCGTAATACAGGTCCACGTTGGGCAGATTAAGTTTTGGACAAAATCAGCATTAACTCTTCGAACTTTCGTCTCCACAAGACATAACATATTAAGCCATTGAGACGCTACTAGATTCATAACTTCTCGTTGCTTAGAGGGATCGTTCAGACCCCTAATGTTCCAAGTTGCCAACTTGATCATGGGATGAGAGGAAATCTTTAGGGCCACTGCAGGATACACCTGATTTGGTAGAGAGAGCCAAGTTTGCGTTTTTAGCCTCCTTCATTGCAATCTCATCCACCAGTAGTCGTTTCTTAGCTTTCTTACGCTGCTTCTTTGATAGAGAATTAGGGCTCATGCACATGAGAGGCATCTCGTTCAGGAGCTCAAACTGGTTGGGGCTCATCCCAATTCCAGTTTGTCGGGCCTGGGTCAATTGAGCCAAAGGAGTACGTGACGAAATAAGAGTGGAACCATGCTCATAGTTATCCAACGAAGCAACCTGCTTTCCTTTGGATAGCCTTGACCATACAGGATTGGAAGCCTCAACGTGCAAAGAAGCTTCGACGTGATCAACAAGGCAGTCCGAATTAACAACCCCTACAGGATTATCCACGACATGCACAACAAGATTGTCCATATGATCGAGTACAACTTGCTCTTCTGAATCAACAACCCCGACTTGCTCCGCTAATTCAACGGCACTAACTTGTTCAACTGAATCCACATGTTCAACAGGCTTATCCCCACCATGTTCAACAGGTTTGTCCACATGCTCAACTTGCTCAACTGAATCAACTGAAGCAACAGCCCCGACCTGCTCTACTGATTCGACAGCCCCAACTTGTACGACTGAGTCAACATGCTCAACTGAAATAACAGCCCCAACATGCTCGGCCACAACCTGTTCGTGCTCGACCTGCTCCTGCGTGATCACTCCATCTGAAGCCGCTGATATATCAAGCATAGACGAGAACCTCCTCCCTGTGGGTCTCCACTCCCTAGCTCGCACCCTAGAGCAACTAGATTCGGAGTGTCCAAAGAGGTCACACACCTTGCATTTGATAGGTTTCCAACCGAATTCCGTATAAATGATTGAGTTTACATTCTCGGCTCCATGTTGCACATATATTTTATCAGGGAAGGAGCACTTGGTATCAACTTCGACACAAACACGAGCGTAGCTCAGTTTGGAGCGTTTTTCTGTCATTTCATCAAGAAACAGCGGCTTGCCAATGCCGCTAGCAATGAAACTTAACCCTATAGGGGGTCCAGAATTCAAGAGGAACATTGAATAATTTCACCCAGATTGGAACCTTAGATAGTTGGGATTTTTCGAGAGAGAGATTGGGTTCCCATTCTTTGAAAACCATCAGTCGACCAGCCATGTACCATGGGCCTTGGTGGAGAACCCTGTCTCTAACTGAGGAGGACGAAAATCTCAGGATAAAGAAGCCATTGTCAATGCTGTAAACGTCCACTTTCCCCCACAACTTAAGATCCAGGCTTTTGATGACATTAAGGGGAAGACTTCTATCCAAGAAGTACCCAATAAAACAGCCCTTGCATAAGTGGATACCCTGATTAATGACCTCTGGAGGAGGAGAAACCGTGACTTTGCCATTGATAATCTTAGGGGTATAGAACGACAATTTAATTTTATCAGAAAAGTCATTTTGGAAGAGGTTGGACCAAGACTTTCCTTTCTGAGAAAGGCTCGGACTCAGCACGTCCTGATGCGCAGAAGAGCCACCCAAACAAGGAACACTGCAGTGCTCCTGCGAAGCAGAGCCGGCCTTATCAGCAGGAAATCCGCTGCTACGCTGTCCAAAGTCAGCGCATGCATGAGAAGACAAAGGCGGGAACATAACTTCGAAAGAAGATCGGCGATCAGCGTCATGGTTAATAATCGGCTCATCAATAATGCGCCGATTAAGTGGATCAACTGCCGGAGCGAGTACCGGCACAATAGCCGGCACAGAAGAAGACACCGGAGAAACACCAGGATGGTGTTGATGCAAATCAGACTCCACCGGTGCCATCTCAGAAAGGAGTCAGAAATGCCATCAAATGAACTGCACAGTAGCACGGAGCACAGCAACGAGCGCAACAACGAACACCGACGCTCCACACCACACCTCGCAGCACCACACCACTACCAAGCGCTGAGCTCAGAGCCAGGAGACAACAAATGGGCATCGTCTACAGCGTAAGCTGTAGACAGCCCCTCACATTGAATGGTGGGGCCCATCAAATGAATGGTGGGACCCCCCATTGAATGTGAGTGGGTGTTTACAGCTTACGCTGTAGACGATTAATGCTCGGAGACAACTACCACAGCCTACAACCACAAGCAGCAACTCAAAGCCAGGAGACACCGCACAGCAACAACGAGCCGCACCTCCATCACAGAACCACAACAACAACGCACAGCTCCAAACGACACACTGCAGCAACAACAAGCCGCACCTCCACCGCAAAGCCAGGAAGAAGGACCACAATGCTCTCAGGCCAACTCCACAGAGCGACAGAGCCACAGGAGCAACTAAAGCTGAATCAGACTGCCAAGGGTGACACGGCCAGAACCCCAAGACCAGGCAACCAGAACCGCACGCCAGGCAATCACCAGACGGTCGGAACCTCCCGACCAGCAACCAAACAATAGCACCTCCCGACAAGAACCTCACGGACGGTGCCTCAGGCCCACATGACCTCAGGCCCGCACGACCAGCACCACAACACCTCACGACCACAACACCAACGCAGCACCACCTCACGTCCTCAGTACCTCACGACTTCAGCACCTCAGCACCTCACGACCATAACTCAGGACTTCAGCACCTCAGCACCGCACGACCAGCACCACAACACCTCACGACCACAGCACCACCTCACGTCCTCAGTACCTCACGACTTCAGCACCTCAGCACCTCACGACCAGACCTCAGGACTTCAGCACCTCAGCACCTCAGAGAGACCATGTTTGGACTCAAGGATGATAAGGCGCCGGGTCCTGACGGCTTTACAGCTTATTTCTTTAAGAAAGTGTGGCATATAATCGGGGAGGAATGTGTTGAGGCAGTAAAGAGCTTCTTTGTCTCAGGAAAGATTCTTAAGCAACTCAATTGTTCATCTATAACACTTGTCCCGAAATGCGCTAACCCAGTTGGTGTGGGTGACTACAGACCAATATCTTGTGTGAACACATTGTATAAGTGTATTTCCAAGATCCTGGCAAATAGGCTGAAAAGTGTGGTAGGGGACTTAGTGGGGGATTATCAATCAGCTTTCATCTCGGGGAGAAGAATGGTCGATAACATCTTATTATCTCATGAGATCCTTCACAAGTATCACCTTAGGAGTGCTCAACTGAAGTGTGCAATGAAGGTTGATATTAAGAAGGCATATGACACGGTGGCTTGGCAGGGAATCAGGAGGGTACTCCAAGGTATGAATTTCCCCCCAACTTCATTAGTTGGATTATGGAATGTGTGTCAACTCCATACTTGTCGCTTATGATTAATGGCAGCATGGTAGGATTCATAAAAAGTGCAAGGGGTGTAAGACAGGGGGATCCCATCTCTTCATATCTATTTGTGCTTATTATGGAGGTGTTCCATAATATGCTTGAAGAAAGAACTGAAGTCAAGTTTAAGAACCATCACAAGTGTGAGAATCCAAGGGTGAGAATGTTATGTTTTGCGGATGACTTATTCATATTTTCACATGGGAACCGTGCGATGGTTAGGTGTGTGATGGAGACATTGAATAGGTTTCAAGAAGCAACTAGCCTCCAGGTGAACAAGGAGAAAAGCGCCATTTTCATGAGTGTGGCATTGAGGCTGATGATATGGAGGAGATTGGTCGAATTGCTGAATTTCCGGTTGCCGATCTTCCTGTAAGATATTTGGGACTGCCGCTAGTATCCACAAAGCTTTCCTCTACTGATTGTCAACCACTTCTTGAGAAAATCAAAGCAAAAGCTCGTTCTTGGAAGGCCAGATTTCTTTCTTATGCAGGTCGAATGGTCTTGATTAAAGTCTATCCTGTTTTCCATCAAAGTGCAATGGTTATCAACTTTTATTCTTCCATCAAAGGTGATTAAGGATCTTGAAAGTATATGTAGAAAGTTTTTATGGTCAGGGCTTGATATGAAGACTAACAAGATATCGCCAATCAGTTGGCATACGGTGTGTGCACCGAAACAGGAAGGAGGACTTGGGTTCTTTAATTTGCAAATGTGGAACAAGTGTGCTGTAATAAAACATATCAAGAGTATTGTTAATAACACCCCTAGTCTTTGGGTGAAGTGGGTGCAAAAGTACCTTGTGAGGGATAGGAACTTCTGGGAGTTTTTTTTTTTTTGGAAGGTAAGTCCAAGTGATAAATTGATGTATAAAATAATTACAATGAGTAGCTCAAACAAAAGAAAACAGTGCAAACACGCCCCTTATAGCATTGAGGCATACAACAACCATAGACCATACACCAAGACCTGCGAAGCCAAAGAGGCAAACACAAGAATTTATTGAGCGAAGACTCGGATCGTAATAGGAAAATTGTTGACAATTGAAGGCTTCATCATGTAATCAAATTGTCGCATTCCTCTATGTAGTTGCTTGAACGTGGCCATCGCCCACAATCTCATGTATTGTTTTCCCTTTTCTCCTTAATATTAATCCTTACCTTTTTTCCAAAAAAAAAAAAAACAAGACCAAGCTGAAGGGTAACTAATGCTAACCCACAACAAACATCAAAAAATAAAGTTAACATCAATACCCCAATTCTGACATATACTCTGGTTCTGAGGGTTGTCCTTAACAGCTTTCTTCAAGCACGTGCACTTCATTGTGACATCCAAGGTAATGGAACGAACCAAGTCCTCATAGGGCAATGCCTTATTCTGGAATATACGCCTATTTCCTTCACACCAGATATGGTAAACCATGGCACCAAACGAGGCCTTCTTCAACCATGCCACCACACAGTTACCAGTCAAGTTAATGAGAGCCCAGTCAATCATCTGATCCCAATGGTTCGAGGGAACCATGATGTCATTAAGCCTCATGACATTCCGCCACACGTTGCTGGAGTAGCTACAGCTGAAGAACAAGTGCCCAACATCCTCATTGCTTGAACGACACAGTACACTGAGGCACTTAAGATGCTTCTTCGCATAAGAGCATCTTGTGTAAGCAACTTCTTGTTAACTGCAAGCCATAGGATAAAAGCATGTCTAGGGATATGATTGGAAACCATACCAGGTTTGACCATGGGACAAGTGGAAGTGTACTTCTCAGAGCATTGTATGCGCTCTTAAGCTGAAACTGAGGTGAATTGAGCGGCTCCAAAATCACAACAACTGCCCGGTGCACCTCCGGTTTGGGGAGAAGTTCTAAAGCTTCCCATGCCTCCAAGAGAGCATGTGACACAGCAACAGGAGGCTCCCACTCATTATTGTCAATAATCATAGCTACCTTTGCATCCCTTGCAAGACCAGAATCATAAATAATTCTATCACCATATTTCATGTGCAGCGACCCATATGGATGCCAGTTATCGAACCACAAGAAGGTGTTTTCCCCATTCCCAACCTTAATTTTTATCAACCTGAATATTTTATCTCTCAAGTGAAGAATCTTCCTCCATATCCATGAGGGTTGGGATGGTACTTTAATTTGCCAAATGCACTTACCTCTCAAAGCCATACTATTGATCCACCTAGACCATAATGAAGCATCGGCAGCAGCAAGACACCATAGGTACCTGGAGATGGCAGCCCTATTCCAAGCTTGAACGTCAATAAGCCCAAGTCCCCCTTCCTCCTTAGGTGCACAAGTTGTAATCCATTTTATAGGAACCACCTTATTGTGCATATCAGGTCCTGACCATAGAAATCTTCTACACAACCACTCAAGTTCATTCAAAACACTCTTCGAAAGGGTGAATATAGATAACCAATGTACCGCAATAGAGAACAACACTGATCTTATCAATTGCACTCTCCCGGTATATGATAGGACTCTAGCTTTCCACGACTGAATCCTGGTCTTTATCTTGAGAAACAGAGGCTCACAATCTGCCATCCTGAGCTTAGAAGACAAAAGAGGAACACCCAGGTACTTAAACGGTAACACACCACTTTCCACCTCATACTTGTTCATAATCTGCTCTTGTACATCCCGGGACACAGCACACATGAATAACTTAGACTTGAGTCTATTTGTGTAGAGACCAGATAACACACCAAACTCCTCCAAGCTTCTGAACACCATATCAACTGATTGAAGATCTCCTTTAGAAAAGACCATAAGGTCATCAGTGAAGCATAATGCCTTCAAGTCCATATCCTTACACTTCGGGTGGTGACTAAAACCTTGTACTGTGTTCTTAGATAAAACAGCATGAAACAATTCCATAACTAAAACAAACAGGTACGGTGACATGGGGTCACCTTGGCGAAGCCCCCATGTACCTTTGAAGAAGCCAACCATACAACCATTCAAGTTCAGGGAGAAGGAAGTGGAAGTCACACATGCCATAACCCACGAAATAAACTTCTCAGGAAGCTGCATAGCCCTTAGGACGTGAGGCAATAGATCCCACCTCACGGAGTCATAGGCCTTCTTTATGTCCACTTTGAGAGCGCACCTCGGGCTACCTCTATTCAGATGGTAATTATGAAGAAGATCTTGAGTAATGAGAATATTATCAGCTATCTTCCTCCCTGGGATAAAAGCACTTTGAGAATCACCAACCAGATCAACAACCACCTTCTGCAGTCTATTTGCCAAAATCTTAGCAATACACTTGTAGATAGTGTTCACGCAGGATATGGGCCTGTAGTCTCCAATTACTGAAGGATTACTACACTTTAGAACTTCTGGGAGTTGAAATGTCCAAGTAGTTGTTCATGGGTGTGGAGGAAAATATTGAAGACGAGAGGTGTAGCGGCAATGTTGATAAAGAAGAGAGTCTTCAACGGCAAGAGCACATCCTCATGGTATGACAATTGGCATCCTCAAGGCCCTCTTGTTCCAAGGTATGGAACAAGAGGGCCTTGATTACTAATTACGATCAATCCATCAAAGGGCGTATTTGGGCCTTGACAAGTGAACTCGTATTTTGTGAAGAACTTGCTGTGTCCGAACTGGAGCTTTATTACTAATTACGATCAATCCATCAAAGGGCGTATTTGGGTACTGTATGATAACCAAATTTTGAGAATAAATACGATAAGTATAACGGATCAGATGGTTCATTATTATATTGAGATGTTTTTTTTTTTGGAAGGTAAGTCCAAAGTGATATATTAAAATAAAGATATGTACAATGACAAATCAAACAAGATAACCCAATGTGCTCCTTAATGTATCAGGGCACATGACAAGAACACAAGAGGATACAAGATTACCCAATCATCACCTTACAAGTTCCCACTCTAAATCCCACCTATGAACAAGATGGCGGTGGAGGGGGGAGTCAGGTAGAGCCACACGCTTCAAGTTAGCTTTCCCTCTAACATCCAAAGCAATTAGCAACCCCAAATCTTCCCATGGCATATAACAATTTCTGAATACCCTTCCGTTTCTTTCCCTCCAGATGTGGTAGACACTTGCTGCAAAAAGAAAGCTTGAAAATGAGGTTGGCATGTGGGCTACGAAGCTTCAAAGATGCAGCCCATTGCACAACATCCACCCAAGAATGATGTAGTCTTGCGACTCCATTATTCTCCAAAACATGGTTCCACACATGGGCACTATAAGTACACTCAAAGAATAGGTGTGAGTGAGACTCGTCATGTGCTCTACAGAACACGCACGAAGGGTTGTCCACAATACCCTTATTACGCAACCGATCCTTGGTTAGCAACCTTTGGTTCACAGCCAGCCATAGTATAAAAGCATGCTTAGGGATGTGTTTGGAGAACCATATGAGTCCATACCATACCACTTGGCTCCTATGCGTATCAATATGCTTATATGCACTGGAAATGTCAAAAGTACCTGATTTTGAAGGAGTCCACACTACTACATCTTCTCGATCAGGTGATGGATGCGGCAGCTCATCAAGCCTACCCCAGACTTCAATTAGATCTGGAGATGCAGCTACAGGAGGGTCCCATGTATAACCAAAGACTATGTTGCTAACCATGGCATGTCGTGTGAGACCAGAGTCATAGATCAACCGATTACCATACTTACTGAAAAGGGGCCCCTCCGGATGCCAGTTATCATACCACAATGAGGTGCTCAAACCATTATAGATCTTCCTTTTGATTAGATGAGCCATTCCATTCCGCAACTTAAGAATCTTCCTCCAAGCCCATGAAGAGTTAGTAGGCACATTTATAGTCCAGAAATTCCGGTCTTTCATAAGATACCTGTGTACCCATCTAACCCAAAGAGAACTGCCAACAACCAGAATTTTCCATATATGCTTCATTATTGCTGCTTTGTTCCATGTATTTAAGTGGAGTATCCCAAGGCCACCCTCCTTTTTTGGAGCACAAATGATTTTCCAGCTAATAGGGTTCATTTTCCGTTTAAGGTCAGGTCCCGACCATAGAAACCTCCTGGAAATCTTTTCCAATTCTAGAATAACACCTTTAGGTATGATGAAAGAAGAGAGCCAATGAACCTTAATAGAGAACAAGACAGCTTTAATGAGAGTAAGCTTACCCGCATAGGAAAGGCAACGTCCTTTCCAAGATTGAGCCTTGGATTTAACTTGGTTAATGAGGGGCTCACAATCTCTCCTTGATAGCTTGGCAGTAAAGAGAAGGAGTCCAAGATACCTAATTGGCAGATCTCCATGAGGAATTCCAGAGAAGGTACTAAGCTCAATTTTCATGGCATGGTCCACACCACTGAAATATATGGAACTCTTCTGCTTATTTAAATGTAACCCCGTGAGCTGTTGGAACTCATGGAGGGAGTTGAGAATGCACTGCAAGGAGGAAGTGTCAGCCTTAGAGAAGATAAAAAGATCATCTGCGAAGCATAGCAACTTGAGGCCTATGGCCTCACATCTGTAGTGATACATAAAACCATGGGTAGTGTTCCGCTGCAATATCATATGAAAGATCTCCATCACCAGCACAAAAAGGTATGGAGACAAGGATCACCCTGCCGTAGCCCTTTAGCTCCCTTAAAGAAACCACAGAGAGAACCGTTTATCATCACTGAAAAGGTTGGAGTAGTTACACACTCCATTATCCAGCTAACAAACTTACTTGGGAATTGTAAGGCATGCAACATCTCTCTAATGCACTCCCATGAGATCGAATCAAAATCTTTACGAATGTCCACTTTGAGAGCACATTTTCTATGAGGACCATGCAGGTGATAGTTATGTAGTAATTCATGGGCAAGAAGCACATTTTCAGAGATACCTCTCCCTGGTATGAAAGCTGATTGATAATTTCCAACAATATCGCCAACAATTCTTTTGAGCCTATTTGCAATGATTTTTGAAATGCACTTGTAAAGGGTATTGACACATGAGATAGGCCTATAGTCGGAAACCTTACTTGGGCTGGAGCATTTTGGCACAAGGGAAATAGCTGTGGTGTTCCACTGTTTCAGCAAGGATCCATCTTTGAAAAAGCTGAGAACCGCTTCCAGTGTGTCCTCCCCCACAATATCCCAGCACCTCTTGAAAAAGTGTGGTGTAAAGCCATCAGGGCCAGGAGCCTTATCATCTTTTAATGAGAATAGTGTGGCTTTAACTTCTTCTCGAGTAACCTCCTCCTCAAGCTGGCTTTTCTGGTCTTGGGTAAGACATGTGGAGAAGGAAGGCATGCCATTTAGATGGCAATTCTCAGCTGAACCCAAGCTGTCTTGGAAGTGCTTGACAATGTGATCTGAAACATCCTTTTGCTTGATCAACTTGTGGCCGTCTTCAGTAAAAATGCTAGAGAAATTGTTAAGGGCTCTTCTTGATTTCAAGGCATTATGAAAGAAAGTGGAGTTGTTATCACCTTCAGCCAACCATTGGACCCTTGACTTTTGTCTGAGTTGAGATTCTTCACATCTTAACAAGTGGTAAAGCCGTTGCCTTAAAGAGGTCTGGAAGTGAGCAAGGGTGGCATTGTGGGGTTCATCGTGCAATTGCTTCTGGACCTGTTCGAGACGTAGCCTAGCATGATGGACATGAGATGAGATGTGAGCAAAATTCAATCTAGTACTCCATTCCTTGAGTTTAAGCTTGACTGCTTGAAGTTTCTTGGAAATTCGAAACATTGGGGTACCAAACACTTCTATTCTCCAAGCTTCCTCAACCATAGGAAGGAAGTCCGGCCTTTGAGCCCAAAAGTTAAAGAATCTAAATGGCTTCTTACCTTGCTTCCAATCAGAGAAAATTGATACCAGCAGTGGGGAGTGATCGGATATGCCCGGGTTCATGATTTGCACTTCAGATGGATACATGGTATGGTGCCAAGGTAGATTAACAAGAACACGATCCAACCTGCATGTGATACGCCTTTGCCCTTCACTTTGATTTGCCCATGTGTAAAATAAGCCTTTTGATTTAAGCTCAACAACTTCACAGTCATCAATGCACTCATTAAACTCGTCTGTGGCACCTTGGTTAATCTGCTTACCCCCTAACTTTTCTGAAGCAGATCGCACGCAATTAAAGTCACCCATGAGTATCCATGGTTGTGTAGGAGCAAGTGGAGGTAGCTGTCTCCACAATAGTCTCCGCTCAGCGGCATCATTTGCACCATAAACAACCGTAAGGTAACAATTCACGTGCTTGTTGAGCATCTCCACAAAGCAATGTACAAACTGGTCACTACCATCCACCTTCCTTAATCGGATTTCATAAGGATTGAATACTATCCAAATACGCCCCTTTAGAGCACTATCATAGTTTGTAACAAGTTCCCAAGTTGGAGCAATCATGTCCTTTATAAACGCAGCATTCATTTGTCTGACTTTCGTTTCTACAATAGCAAGTAGACTTAGTTTCTTCGAACTTATCAGATTACGTACCTCCATTTGTTTTTCAGGGCCATTAAGACCCCTAATGTTCCACATGGCAAAATTGATCATGGATGGGGGTGGGCATCATCACCGCTACACGGAACCTTTGTAACAGGTTGTCTATTAGCATGCTTCATAGCAATCTCATCCACAAGTAGCTTCTTCTTCTTTTTATTCTTCTTTCGAGACGAGGACGAAGATGAGTTCACATGGGGGACTTCATTATCCATATCAGCTAGTTCAAACCGATTGGGGGTAATGGATATGGGTTCATGCTGCGGGGGTATAGAGTCATGTTGCAAAGGAGGTGAGGGATGCGTGCCACTCTTCTCTACCATTTCTGTAGATATGCTTACTTGACAATAGTCATGATGCTCAACACTTGACACACTGTCATCAACCACTATGACATGCTGGCCTTGATCCCTGCAGCCGGCTCCAACAACGTTTGAGTCCCTACCATTGGCACCCACAACAAACTGGTCTTGGTTATTTGGCAGCACCATAAGGTCACCACCTTCGCTGCAAGCAACCTCCTTTCCTTTGCCATTAATGCGGTGCCATTGGTTGGAGTGAGCTTGGATTCCACAAATGTCTCCTGAAGGAGCAGCATCATGGACATGGTGGCTATCATCTTCTCTAGCAAATACATCTTTGAGCACTCTCCCAGTTGGAACCCATTGCTTGGTCGTCTTTGGGCAATTACTCTCTGAATGGCCGAAAGTAGTACAAGTATTACATTTGTGAGGTTTCCATGTGTACTCAACCTTAATGTCCAGGGTTTCTTCGCCAGTATCTAGAGAGATGGAGTTAGGGAATTGGCATTCAGTATCAATTTCCACACATACACGGGCAAAGTGAAGCTTCAATCTCTTCTCAGTTGGCTCATCCAGTGACTGAGGACGTCCCACGCCACTAGCAATGTAACTTAGACCAGATGGGGTCCAATACTCAATAGACACATCAAAGAGTTTAACCCAAATGGGCACCTTTTGCATCTGAGTTTTAACCATTTGCATGTTGGTCTCCCAATTTCTGAGAATAAGTAATCTCCCTCCAAAGTGCCAAGGAGCAGCCTGAAGCACCCTATCACGCACAAGGGAATTGGAAAAAGTGAAGATGAAAAAACCATCACCAAGCTCAACCGTCTGAACCTGGTCAAGCTTACCCCACAAACGGTTGGCCAAGCTTCTAACCACAGCAAGAGGAAGTTTTTTATCCAAGAAATGCCCCACAAGACAATCATTCCAAAGCCTAGCTCCCTCTGCAGCAATTTCAGGAGGAGGCTTGACAGTAACCTTACCATCAACAATATCCGGCCTATGGAAAACCAAAAGAGTTGTTTCTTCACTTGCGTTTATGGATCTAACGATTACAAGGAAAGGAGAGAGTTGTGGAAGCAGTTAAGGCATAACTCAGTGGATTATCCTTGGATGGTCATAGGGGATTTCAACTGTGTGCGTAGCCAGGAGGAGAAGGTAGGTGGCAAAAGTGTCAAGCGGCAACCAACTGCGGATTTTAACAATTGTCTAAACGCTTGTGCCTTGTCCGATTTGAAGTCCAAAGGGTATTTGCTTTCCTGGAGCAATAGAAGTTCATCTTCAAGAAGAATTGCATGCAAGCTCGATAGATCTCTTGTGAACAAGGGTTGGATGACTGAATTCTCATCTTCGGAAGTGGAGTTTTTAAATCCTGGAATTTCTGATCATTGTCCGATGGTAGTAACTTTTTATCCGGATATCCAAGGGGGGGCAAGACCGTTTAGATTTTTCAATCATTGGTCTACTCATGAGAAGTTTATTCCTTTGGTAGCTAAAGCATGGAAACACCAATTTGAAGGTCACCCAATGTTCCGTGTTGTAAAAAAGCTTCAGATGGTGAAAGCATCTCTCAAGGCTTGGAGTAGAAAAGAGGATTTCGTTAATATCTCGGGTAAAGTCGCTCAGCTTAGAGACGATTTAGCAGATATTCAGAGGAGATGTTATGTGTCTACACCGGCTGAGGATGATGTAGTCAAAGAGAGATCACTAAGAGCTGAATTGATGAAGGCTACCAGAATTGAAGAATCACAACTGAAGCAAAAGTCCAGGATATCTTGGCTACAGGAGGGGGATAAAAACACGTGGTTCTTTCATAACCATGTGATCTCTAGAAGGGCTACAAATAAAATTCTCAGTATCACTCAAGAGGATGATAGTATCATTTCAGATCAAAAGGGTATTAGTAGAGCCTTTGTGGACCATTTCTTGAATATTATGGGTAGAGATGACCCAATTGACTTGCAGAATTTCCCGTGTCTTCCTAGAAAGTTATCAGAGGAGCATGTTAGAAGTGTTATGGAGGAGGTTACAGCTGAGGAAATAAAGGTCACCTTATTCTCTTTAAAGGAGGATAAAGCTCCTGGACCAGATGGATTCACGGCTGCTTTCTTTAAGAAAGCTTGGGTGATTGTAGGGTCGGATGTGATAGAAGCTATTCTTAGCTTCTTCAAGGATGGTAAATTACTGAAGCAAGTTAATTCCACTACCATTACTATTGTCCCCAAGTGCCTTAATCCAGCTAAGGTATCTGACTTCAGACCCATTTCTTGTGTGAATACTCTTTATAAGTGTATTTCGAAAATCATTGCTAACAGATTCAAGATAATCATTGGTGATATTGTTGGAGAATACCAAGCTGCTTTTATTCCGGGAAGGTCGATTGCTGATAATATTCTGTTAACCCATGAGCTACTTCATAGCAATCATCTAAACAAAGGCATGCCGAGATGTGCTATTAAGGTTGATATTAGCAAAGCTTATGATTCAGTATCGTGGAAATGTGTAAGGAAAACGCTCTCTGTGCTTGGTTTTCCGCATAAGTTCATTGCGTGGGTGATGGAATGCATATCGACTACATCGTACTCGATAATGATTAATGGCGGTATGAATGGTTTCTTCAAAGGTGCTAAGGGCTTGAGACAAGGTGACCCTATGTCCCCATATATCTTTCTTCTCATCATGGAAATGTTTAATGCTATTCTTCAAGAGAGCACTATCAAACCAGCTTTCAAGTTCTTCCCCAAGTGCTTCAAGAGAGCACTATCAAACCGCGTCTTCTGGCCGACATAGGGGTCCTCGGGGTTTTTTTCCTGTCTGGGATTATCCTCGTCTTGCTTCCCTGGGTACCGGAGGTCTGTGGGGTGCTCGGGCTCCTCCTGCATGTGACGCCGGTATTCCATTTGGCGGGTGCTGCCAAGAGACTCGTTTGTCTTACCAAATGGAGGATTCAGGATTGCTTTCGGATGTGGCATTCCCGGCCTTAGTGCCTTTGCATGGAAATGGTATTCACCAAGTCAGCGAATTGGCAGGGGTGGCAGTGGGCACAGATGCCCCGGGTTGTGATATGGCAGGGGTAGCTGATGGTCCGTCCTCTGATTGGGCAGGGGCGGCAAATGGCCCGACTTGTGTTATGGCAGGAGCGGCAGTTGGCATGTTTGAGCAGCCTGTTGCTGGGGACAAGCAAGCTCATTTGGGGACGCATAGGAGGGCTGCAAACTCTGCGTTGTCAGCTGGAACATCTGGTTTTAACTCCAATTGGGCTCGGCTGTTTGGACATCAGGCTTCGTCCAAGTCAAAGCTCAGCTTCGTGCCTCCTTCAGTGGTTGATGGTAAGGTGACAATCTCCCCACCTGCTGGGGTCGTCGAGGAAGGTGTCAAGCTGTGGGAAGGGTGCCTTGTGGGTCATTTCTTGGACAGGAAACTCCCTTTCTCAGTTGTGAAGAGCCTGGCCGAGAGAATGTGGGGCAAAGATGGGGGGATCCGAGTGTCTGAAGCTGGCAATGGTTTTTTCATCTTCAAGTTCTCCAATTCGTCCATCAGGGATCGCGTCCTTCAGGAGGCGCCATGGCATTTTGCTGGGAAGCTCCTCATTCTCAAGGAATGGCAGCCGGGTATGCAGCTTATCAAGACTGAGTTGAGCAAAATTCCTATATGGATAAAACTCATGAATGTTCCCATGGAGTTTTGGACTCCATCTGGACTGGGTTTGCTAGCTAGTGGAGTGGGGAAGCCTTTGTTTCTTGACCAAGCAACTGAGAGTAGATCGAAATTATCATATGCTAGAGTGTGTGTTGAGGTTGGGATGGATTGCTCTTATCCGCAGGTGCTGTTCCTTAACTGTGAAAACGAAGAACTTCAAATTGAGGTGGAGTATGCATGGAAGCCACCCAAGTGCAGCCACTGTTGCGTCTTTGGCCACTCTGATGCTAGGTGCTCACTTGCGAAGCACAATAAAGTATGGGTCCCCACGGGAAGATTACTTCAACCTGAAGAGAGACAGGATGAGAATAGACAGAGTGAGCAACCCCCTCCTTCAGTCGCAATGGGGAACGAGCAGCAACAGAATGAGATAGGTGACTCTCAAGCTCAAGTATGGGAAACTGTGGCAGCTAAAGGGAAGCACAAGCTGGTTCAGACTGCATTATCTAGTGGGCACGATATGATGCCTGATGAAGTAGCTACCTCTCCCATCACCATCCAACCCGGTTGTGTGTGAGAGGATTCTGGTTTTGCCACTTCTTCGTCCAATCCGGTCTCTGAGCATGCAAACCAGTCTGTTGACTCACCCAACAGGTTTAATTGTCTTGTTGATGAGTCGTATGGTAACGAGGAAGCAACATCCACCAGGAAAAAACATAAGAAGCAAAAGAAAAGATCGAAGAAGACCATTCTTGTGGACGAGGTGGCTATGAAGCATGCTAAAGGAGATGCAAGATGTTTTTTTTTTTTGGAAAAAGTAAGATTCCATTAGAAAAAGAGGGAGAATGTACAAAGAAGAAGTGGTAGTCCACTAGCACATTACATAGCACCAGGCATCCAAGTGCACATTGAACCAAGACAGAACAGATGAAACCGTGCTAAAGCTTCCATGTGCGTGCAACACCAATACAAAAACGAACCAGACCATGCTAAAAGATTAACAAAAAAGGAAGTTGATATTCCATTGGAGTGCAACTTTCCTGTGGATGCCGTTGTCCTTCAGTGGCATCAATAGACCGTCAACTCTATAGGAGATGTCCAGCTCAATAAGTTTGCAGATTTCATCCTTTGGTAAGGCTGAGTTCTTGAAAATCCTGCGGTTCCGTTCACACCAAATGTGATAGACAGCAGCACCTAAAGAAAGACGTCTTAACAGATGTATAGGCGTCTTGGCATTCCAAGCGCAAGAAACAAGTTGGATGATGGAACTCCATGAAGCTGATGCATAAGGCGAGTTCAAGCAATTCTTCTTTATAAAGTGTTTCCATATGAAGTTGCTGTAGTCACAACGGAAAAAAAGGTGCTCAATGGATTCATTGGTCTTACGGCATAGAACACATACCGAGCTTTGGAGAATACCCCATCTGACGAGCCTGTCTTTGGTGAGAAGGGCTTTCCTGATAGGAGATGCAAGATGTGCTGGGTCAGACGTGGTCTGGGGGGTTTCGGGCTCCTCTTTTGACCATGTTTAAGGTTGCTTCATGGAATATTAGGGGTCTTAATGACCCCTCCAAACAGCTCCAGGTTAGAAATCTGATTGGGGCTTATGATTTAAGTGTTTTATGTCTGGTTGAGACCAAAGTGAGAGAAGTTAATGCCAATTTCATCAAGAATCTTGTCTGCCCTAACTGGAACTTGATATCTAACTATAATGCGGCCTTGAAGGGCAGAATTTGGATTCTTTTTAACCCAGTTGAGGTCAAGATGACAAAACTTGCGTGCTCAGATCAATTCATTCATTGCTATGTGGAGATGGTGCTCCATAAAAAGTGTTGTTATGTCTCCTTTGTCTATGGCAGTAATGATAGCGTCATGAGAAGAAGTTTGTGGAATGATTTGAAGGCATTCTCAGCTGATGTTCCATGGATGCTCATGGGGGATTTTAATTGTGTTCGATGTGCCGATGAGAAGATTGGGGGTAAGCCGATAAGTTCAACGGTATCTGGAGAGTTTAATGACTTTATTGACTCCTGTAATTGCTCGGACATGAAATTCAAAGGGCTGGTCCATACATGGTCCAACCAAAGTGAAGGTAACAGAAGGATTGCTTGTAAACTGGATAGAGTGTTAGTCAACTTGGCTTGGATCCGGGAGTTTACTAAATCTGAAGCCGAGTTCTTGGCGTCGAACATATCCGATCATAGTCCTATTGTGGTATCTTTCTTTGATGATGTTACGCCACTTAACAAGCCATTCAGGTTTTTCAATTATTGGGCTAATCATGATGAGTTCTTGCCTTTGGTAGCTGCAGCTTGGAACACTTATGTCAAGGGTACCCCCATGTTTAGGGTTGTGAAAAAGCTCCAGGTTGTCAAGCATAAGCTGAAAGAGTGGAGCAAGCAGAGGCGCTTTTCGTCTCTTACAGAAAGAGTTCAAGTGCTTAGAGCTGAGTTGGATGTCTGCCAAAAGAAACTCCAAGACTCCCCTACTAATGTTCACCTTGCTCGGGAGGAGAAGGTGATTAGGGATGAGTTGGCTATCTCCTTGCGGGATGAGGAAGCCCAAACTAGGCAAAAATCAAGAGTTCAATGGATGAAGGAAGGTGATCAAAATACCTCGTTTTTTCATAATACCCTCATGGCAAGGCGGGCAAGGAATTCTATTCTCAGTATTTATGCTGACGATGGTACCAGAATTGATGAGGCTACCCGTATTAATCAAGCATTCTTGGAGTATTATAAGCACATTCTGGGTTCTCACTCTCTTGAAGCGACTAATCATCATCATCATGTCTTCTCTAGGCAGCTCAGTTCAGACCAGGTAAGGGAGATGGAGTGTGATGTAGATGCTGAAGACATTCGTGACACCTTCTTCTCCCTTAAGGACGATAAAGCCCCTGGACCAGATGGATTCACGGCTCTTTTCTTTAAGAAAGCTTGGCCTATTGTTGGAGATGATTGCATTAAAGCTATTAGTAGCTTCTTTTCTTCAGGAAAGTTATTAAAGCAATTGAACAGTACGGCTATTACCCTCATTCCCAAGGGAATCAACCCCTCCAAAGTGGAAGAGTTCCGACCAATCTCATGTGTCAACATCTTATACAAATGTATATCTAAAATATTGGCGAACAGGTTAAAACGAGTAATATCTGGTTTGGTGGGTGATTATCAAGCAGCTTTTATCCCGGGGAGGAGCATTGCTGACAATGTGCTTGTAGCCCATGAGGTTCTCCACAAGTATCACTTGCAGAGCTCACAGAAAAGATGTGCATTTAAGATTGATCTTCGGAAAGCTTTTGACACAGTTGCATGGAGTGTTGTCAGGTACACCATGCAAGGTATGGGGTTTCCATCAAGGTTTATTGGGTGGATAATGGAGTGTGTCACTACCCCATCTTTCTCACTTATGATCAATGGAGGCATGGTGGGTTTTTTCAAAAGTACCAAGGGTATTCGGCAGGGTGACCCGATATCTCCTTACCTGTTTGTACTCATTCTGGAGTTATTCAATGTGATCTTTGAGAAAAATACAGTGCAGGGCTTTAAGCATCATTTCAGGTGTCAAGGTACGAATACTAAATTACTTTGCTTTGCCGATGACTTGTTTATATTTTCCCATGGGGATATACAGTCAGTTTCTTGCATGGTATCAGCATTGGGAGAATTTGGAGGTTTATCTGGGTTACAGGTTAATAATGCTAAAAGTTGCATGTTTGTGAGTGGTTGTGATGAGGCATTGGTGAATCAATTAAAGACTTTAACTGGTTTTACATTGGCGTCCATGCCCGTGAAGTACCTTGGTTTGCCTTTAATCTCTACCAAGTTGTCCAAAGTTGATTGTGAGCCTCTTATTCATCGTATTAAAGCCACAGCCCAAGGGTGGAAGGGGAGGTGCCTTTCTTATGCTGGGAGACTCTTACTTGTGAAATCGGTTTTGTTTTCTATTAAGGTTCTTTGGTTATCTGTGTTTATCTTACCAAAGAGGGTTATTAGGGAGCTGGAGCTAATATGTAGGAGGTTTCTTTGGTCTGGCCCGGATCTCAACTTTAAGAAAATTATCCCAGTTAGCTGGGATATTGCATGTTCACCAAAGAGGGAAGGAGGCCTTGGCTTATACAATATCCAATTGTGGAACAAGGCTGCTGTACTCAGGTATGTGTGGCTCATAGCTAGTGGTGCTCCTAACCTGTGGGTCAAATGGGTCCAAAAGCACTTGATACGGCACCAAATTTTTTGGTCTATGAATATTCCTACTGGAGGTTCATGGGTGTGGAAGAAGGTGCTAAAAGCCAGGGAAAGTGCTGCTTCGCTTATCAAGAAAAGGATCTTCAATGGTAGGACAACATCTCTCTGGTACGATAACTGGCATCCTCATGGTCCTCTTGTAGCACGATATGGAACAAGAATCATCTATGACAGTGGACTTTCTATGCATGCTTGTGTAGACACGATTATCCATCATGGTGAATGGAGCCCCCCCGTAGCTGTCTCTCTCGATTTGATTGATATTTGGAGTAGATTACCTGAGTTACCTAACCTTGATAGCAGTCAAGAAGACTGCACATTGTGGCTACCAACAAATGCAGCGGTGTTTGATGTCAAGTCCGCATATATCTCTATGGACACGCAGCGAGGTAATGTTCCTTGGTACCATCTGGTTTGGTTTCCATCATCTATACCCAGGCACGCCTTCATCCTATGGATGGCAATACATCATAGATTGCTTACAAGAGAAAGATTAGCCAAGTGGGGCATTATACAGCAACAAGTTTGTATCCTTTGTCGCAGGTTTAATGAGAATCATGATCACTTATTTTTTGAGTGTAGCTTTAGTAACTTCATATGGAAGCAGGTGTTGGCGTTGAATGGGTTTGTTTACCAAAACCGCTCCTGGTCACAAGTTATTGTATGGGCGCGCAAAAGGTTTGTAAAGACTGATCCTGTTAGAACTATTGCTAAGGTATCCCTTGGAGCAGCAGTTTACCAAATTTGGAGCGAAAGGAACAGACGAATATTCAAGAACAGCTATCTTCCTCCTGAAGTGGTGTGGAACTACGTGCATGGGGATGTCCAAACCAGGTTAAATAACAAGGACCTCATGGTTAAAGACACGCCACGGAACAGGAAAGTAGTGGGCGACTGGGATTTGAATTGGGGATTTGGTTTATAGCTTTGGGCGACTCTTGCCCAGGTTATGGTCTTATGTTTTGTGTTTTGATCTTTACCATTTGTTGTGGTGTGTTCTTTGTCTCCCTAGTGGTGTGTTCCTTTGTTCCCCTTAGTGAGTTTGTTCCTTTGATCCTATGTTGAGGGCGTCCAGCTAGGCTGGTGGGTGGGGTGTCTTGCCCTTGTTATGTGACTCAATGTACATCTTTCTTGTTAATATTATATTTTGGCTTACATTCCAAAAAAAAAAATTGGTAATTTTTGCGGATGATTTGATAATCTTTTCTGCTGGTGATGAAGGTTCTATTGAATGTTGTATGGAAGCATTGCAGAAACTCCATATCACTTCAGGTCTCAAAGTAAACAATGACAAAACTACCATGCTCCTGGCCGGTATGGATGATAGTATGAAGAATTTTCTAAGTGCTAGATTTGGGTTGAAGCTTGGAACTCTTCCTATTAAGTACTTGGGGCTGCCGCTACTGTCTTCTAAGCTAACCCCAAGGGACTGTGAGCCATTGGTGTCTCGCATAAAAATGAGAATCCAATCTTGGAAGAACAGGAACCTATCTTATGCGGGAAGGCTCACACTCATAAACTCGGTTCTATTCTCCATTGCAGTATACTGGCTTTCAATATTCGTCATTCCCAAATGTGTTTCCAATGAGATTCAAAAGGAGTGCCGTCACTTTTTGTGGGCTGGGCAGAACTCATCAAAAAAGGTATGCTCTATAGCTTGGAATGTTATTTGTGCACCAAAAGACCAAGGTGGCCTTGGGGTAAAAAGTTTGCATATCTGGAACAAGGCGGCCATTCTAAAGTATATATGGGCAATTGTCAACAAGTCACAATCACTTTGGGTGAAATGGACTCGAAGCTACCTCATAAGAGACAGGAATTTTTGGGCAATACAATGCCCATCAAGGTGTACATGGATCTGGAGGAAGATTTTAAAAGCTAGATGCCATGCTGCAGACATTCTGAAGGCTAGAGTTTACAATGGTGTCGACACCTCGCTTTGGTATGATAATTGGCATCCTGATGGTCCTATTGTCCCAAGGTATGGGCATCGAATTGTTTATGATTCAGGCCTACATATTTCAGCACCGGTGAGTAGTATTATTGAGCATAATGAGTGGTCGGTTCCCCCAGCTGTCACCATAGAGCTCATGGAGGTATGGAGCAAATTATGTTTACTACCAAAACCTGATGACTCAAGGGAGGATAGGGTGGTATGGACAGCGTCTAAATCAGGTGTGTTTGACATTGTGAGTACTTACAACTACATGCTTCCATCACTTCACCGGGTTCCATGGAAGAAGGTAGTGTGGTTTCCGTTGAACATTCCGCGGCATGCTATGATTTTATGGATGGCAATTAATAACGGCCTACTCACACTTGAAAAACTTCAGAAGTGGGGCGTGGTCTCCCAATCATCATGTGTGTTGTGTAGACGTGCTAATGAATCTCTTCACCATCTTTTCTTCATATGTAGTTACAGTTGGCAGGTGTGGAAAAGTATGCTCCAAACAAATTGCAAGCGTAGAACCAATCGAAGATGGACCAGGTTGATCGAGTGGATGGGAAGAAGAAGTTCTAAAGCAAATCCAATCAATACCATCTTGAAGTTATCATTGGCAGCATCGGTATATCACATTTGGAGGGAAAGGAACAGGAGGTGCTTCAAGAATAGTTACTTGCCAGCTCAAGAGGTGAGTAATCATATTCGATTTGATGTCCAAGCAAGGTTGCCCAACTCCAGGTTCACAATCAAGGATACGGACCACAATAGGAAGGTCGTTGAAAATTGGGGTCTCACATCATCGTTTCAATTCTCTGGGCTATAGCATCTTGTATATCTCTTTAATGTATTGTAGGTTTATGAGAAGGTGGGGTTTTTAGCCTAGAATAGGGGTCCTGCTGTATCCCGTGGGTAAGAGGTGGTTTCTATGGTTACCTTAGTATGTATAGGGTATCCGTGGTGTTGTCTAAGCCTATTGTAATTATTTTTCTCTATTAATATACTTTGGACTTAACTTCAAAAAAAAAAAAATGTAAGCTTGACAGGGCCTTGGTGAATATGGGATGGTTGAACGAGTTCCTCCAATTAGAAGCAGCTTTTATGAATGCTGGAATCTCGGACCACTCTCCTATAGTTGTTTCTCTCTACCCTTTGGATGCTCACTTCAAGAAACCATTCAGGTTCTTTAATTTCTAGACTCGCCATGATGATTTCCTCCACATTGTCTCTGAAGCCTGGAAAAAAGAAGTAGTTGGTTCACCCATGTACAAGGTGGTTAAGAAGCTCCAAGAGGTCAAGGTTAGACTAAGAACTTGGAGTGAATGTTTATACGAGCTTGTTGTGCATGCGTCAGAAACGCCGCACGAGAAAATTCGGAGTCGCTACCGCTTGATGGGGTGCAGGCGAACACCTGGGTGCCTAAGTTATTCTATTAAGGCTTGGTCTGTGGCTTGAGATTCTAAGTAGGGTCTCGGTTGTGGTCTGGGGAAGTCCGTAGACACCCCGGTCCACCCCGTCAGGTGACGGGTCCCCTAGGTTTATCTTGGTTTGAGTCAGCTCACTTATTTTCTCATCCGATTCCTAAGTCGGCATGCAAATTGGTTAAGTTTGGTGGGACCACTTGAGTGGTGTGGGTCCCTTTAATTTGCTTTTATCTTGATTAATTAGGTAATCTGAGTCTGGTTTGGTGGGCCTCTTTGGAAGGCCCACGGTGCCCTTGGTGGGCTTAGCCAGGCCCATGTACCCTTGTGGGCCTCTATCTAAGCCTGAGAGGCCCTTGGGGTTTGGTTCAAGTGAATTGCTTTTATTTTAATGGTTCAAATTGAAAGCTTAAGTGATTTCCATGCAAAAGGTGTGCCTGCATTGGTTTGCGGGCCCCTAGATGGGCCCCCATGATGGTTGCCAAAAAGTGCTTTAGATTTATCTTGTTAAGTTTGCCAGAAAAATGGGTTGGACATTAGGCTTGGGGCCCGTAGTCCTAATTCGGGCTTGAAAGCCCGAGTTGCGTGCAGTTAGGATTTGCACCCTTCCTTGGTTCGATTGTTGGGCTTTGGCGGGCCCGATAGGCCCTTGCCCTTGGTCTCGGCCAAACCACACATTTCATACATCAATTCATCAACAAGTTCGGGTGGGCCGCATTGGGTTTGGCCCACCTCGATTGATGAGTTAATTTATTTATTTTGATTAAATCACATGCATACATTCCATTGTGTTCATTGGGCTTGGTGGAACCCGTTGGAAGGCCCACTGGAAATCAAATTGGACCGGGGGTCCAAGTCCCATTTTATTTGGTTTGGTTTGAAAATGACACCCACATCCAGCAACAATCACAGAAAATATACAAAACTGACATTTATTAGGGGAGACCGGCTCACTATTCTGGGTCCAAGGGGAGGGACCTGGGGCCCCTCCCCACGCCAAGGAATGAGTTGGACGCGTGGTGAACAAAGGGGTTGGGGGGTGCTGGGGGCGAAGCCCCCCGCAGCATGGTAAAGGGTATTTTCGGGTTTCAAAAAAAATATTGGGTTTAGGGTTGATCGGCTGCAAGCAACTGGGCATTTGAGCGGGGTGCACTGACCTCAGGCATTAGGCGCGAGGTTAGCGCGAGCTCGGCCAAACCAAAAATTAACAAAAAAGGGCACCCGGCGCGCGCAAGGCGCAAGCTGGGTGGGAGATGGGCGTGAGCGAGGCGGGCGCAAAAAGCGCTAAGTGTGAGCTAGGCGCGAGCTTGGCGAGCGCGAAAAGCGCTGAGCACGAGCTCAGAGCCAGCTCGGCGAACACCGCTCTACGAAGACAACTCTCTGTTTTTTTTTTTGGAAAACTCCATGACTGGCTGAGTTTTCGAGCTCTGTAACACTTTCCCGTGCTTCTACCACTCCCCAGAAGACCTTTAAACATACATTGAAATTATTCTAACCTACCTCGAATCACGACCCAGGATCTCCTTCTAAAAAAAACCAAGCTCGACTGTATATAAAAAAAAAACAGCTACAAACTACAGGGGGGGAAGGGATCATGCTGAACATGGTACACAAATAAAAGGACAGCAACTGGTAAAGGGATTAGGGAGCATACACCCACACAAATAAGAGAGCCAAAACATGTAGACAGGGTTTGAGCAAGCAAGTCCGAGTCTCCTGGGATCAGAAAGAGAACACCAACTATGCATGCAAACAGGGGAACAGCAAATCATGTACATGTAAGAAGACCTCAAGTGGAACTCTAATTAGCATGCATAACCCACAGTCCTATCAAAATCTGAACTTGAGATACGTGCTTAAACTTCACAAAAAATTTAGAGAAAGGGAAGAGGAGGGGGCTTACATGGGGATACAAAAGACTTACACAGGGAACACACTCCCTTGAAAATGAACACAGAATAACCCCAAAAACAGTCAGGTGAAGGACCCTAAGCGATAGTGAACGCGACTCTCGTTGTCCCATGAAGTTACACACGTGGTCCACCGGACCTTGAGAGACTTTCATGCTCATGGGAATGGGATTTTAGTGCATGCAATCTACTGAGAAAATTTTATAAACATGGTAACATGTATCTGTTTTTATATATGTGAAAAAGAAAGTGTCAAGGGGTGATACCTGGTGGTTTTGAGATTCTCTCGAGGTACGTAGACTTCCCCTGGAGCTCCTACGGCAGTTGGAAGGTCCCCTTTGTTCCACCAACAGCAACCGGGCTTCTTCTTGCTTGAGTGCGGATGGAGAAGGAGAAGGAAAATGGGAGGAGGAGTAGTCTTGGAATGGTGTGAGGGGTTTGTGGAGGCAAAAGCAACTGAGACGAATCTTGTTCAAGCAAAGCTCCAGGACAACCCCATCCATCGTCAACTTATGTCCAATTGGGAATTGAACTGGGAATTCGGTCCTAGGTCTCACTAGCTATTAGTATTTTCTTTTGGTTGTTTGCCTCACTTATGAGGGGCAGACTTCGCTTTTGTTTGATATTATTGTAATTATTTTTCTCTATTAATATACTTTGGACTTAACTTCCAAAAAAAAAAAAAAGCAACTGAGACGAATGGGGTTCGGATGGGGAAGAAGGCTTGAGCACTGCACCTGGAGCCAACGAAAGCCAAAAGCTAGCAACAGAGCCAACCAAAGAAAACCTCCAAAAAAATCCCAACCCTTTGCACGAGGGTGTTGTGTCGCTTTTATAGATAAAGGGAATTGGGTGCGCCGAGTTGGCGCCTAGCTGGCGCCGAGTGCGTTTCGCACTCGCCTTGCTTGCGCGAGCGGCAAAATGATTGAAAAACAATTAATGCGGCCGCTGAATGGTCGGAAAATCCGGTTTTTTCAGATTTAGTCCCTGTATATTTTTTATTTAATCCGATATTCTGGGATATTCACAGATTTGGTCCCTGGGATATTTCGTACGTTTGGATATTCACAGATTTGATCCCTGAGATATTTTCCTGTGCAACTTGCCACGTGTGCAGTTTGCCGGTTTTGTCGCTCGGAAACTTCGATAGCTCATATCTTCTCCATCCGGACTCCGATCTGGGCAAACTCAGTTGCGTTAGAATCGTATCGGAGCCCTTTATCCAATGACATAGAGGTAAGCATCTGGATCGGGTTTAGCAGAAAGTCAACTTTCAGCTCCCCTCAAGTTTGACCGGCCCACAGAACCTTCATCCGGACTCCGATTCCTGCAAACTTAGTTGCGTTGGAACCGTGTCAGGATTCTCTATCCATTGAGATAAATCAAGGTGGCCAATTTCCACTTGATCAAAAAGTCAACTTTTCACCCCTCAGGGTTTGACTTTTTATCTGGGGTTGCATTTCTAGCTCTTCCGGGAGTGCAAAAATGAGGTGCTTACACCTGTTTATTCGAGACTACTTATACGTGCATGAAAATTTATTTTATTGATTATGAACTGTTTATAGCATGCATGTGTTGTCTACTGAGATATTCGTATCTCATCCTACTTCTTTATGTTATTTTTCAGCTGATACGCAAGAGGGGGATCATAGTGGTGATTACCAGGTTGATCTTGTCAACCATTCACCGGAGGGTTATTATTATCCCGACTTAATCTGAGGTCGTGGAGAGAGGATTCATATTAGTACTTTAGACAGTTTGATTATATTGATTATTTGGTTTTGATGTATTAGAAAGATTGAGAGTTTAGTAACAACCCTTTTGATTATTGCCAGACTTAAATGACCATTTGATTTTGGATGCTTTTATTGGATTCATTTTATGAAGATATTAGACTACACTTTCGCACATTGATGTTCCGCACTCTGATAGGTATTGAATAAAGGATTATTTAACTTAACTTTTCAATCTGGTTATTCATTGATTGTTATTTGATATGGGCCAGTAGCATTTCGAATTTGTTTGTTGGCCTGAATTCGGGTTGTTACAGTGACGAATCGGATTCAGGTCAAGGTCGGTTTTATTGACCCAGGTTTGGGCGTTACAGGGATGGTATCAGAGAAAATGGTCCTAACCTTAGATAGCCAGCTTTAGGGGGATGGGATTGTGTGTGCGCTAGCTAGAACCCCTAGAAGTATTGGATTCTAACAAATGGAATTTGTATTTTGCAGATGGCTGGTAGAGGGAGACGCGCACGAGCGGATAATACTGATAAGACAGTTGAGGCTAGGGAGCAGCAGCAGGACGCTCCATTGCCACCATGTCCACCTAGAGGAGATGTGTGGGCTGCCGTTGGTACTTTGGCAGAACTTCTTGCCAAGGAACGGGAGGAAAGGATGAGTCCGAATTTGAATGGGAATGGTGATCATGGACATAGGAATATTCCTCGACAGGAAGGAGAGATTCAGACCGCTCGAGACTTAGAGCAGTTCAGGAAGTTGGATCCGCCTATTTTTAGTGGATGACCATATCTGATGGAGGCAGAGCGATGGCTGATGCAAGTGGAGTGGATATTCGAGGCCATGGGATGCCCATTAGATAGGAGAGTGAGACTGGCAGCATTCTTGTTCGAGGTCGAGGCAGTGCACTGGTGGACAGCTAGGAAGAGGCAGGACCCTCAAGCTACTTTTATGACATGGGATGGATTCTGCGAGATCTTCTATGAGCAGTATTTCTCTGAGGAGGTTAGACTTAAGAAAGAATAGGAATTCATGGATATCACTCAGGGGAGCCAGACAGTAGCACAGTATGAGGTGAGGTTTGCAGCTTTGTCTCGTTTTGCACCCCATATGACTCAGGATGAGAGGAGACTGATATCGCATTTTGAGTGAGGTCTGAGATACGGAGTATGTTGACGGTATTCATGTGCACCGAGCTCAATGATATCATACATAGAGCTACTAGGGCTAAGAGTGATCTTGAGACTAGAGTCAGCCAGAGCAGGGTAGATAGCAGATGAGACCAGCTGAGCAGCGAGGTTTCTTTAGTGGGGGCAAGAGGCCTAGAGATTGGACTAGAGGAGAGTCTTCTGGAGGTCAGCACAGGCCAGCTCAGAGGGGATGTGTCAAATGTGGTAGGTATCATGTACCGGGTCCATGTGTTACAGCTCTGGGTACTTGCTACAGGTGTGGCCAGGCAAGCCATATGATAAAAGATTGCAGGTTTCCTTCGAGCTATTAGTCATTGGCAGTGACACGGCCGGATGGACTATTACTAGCACCTACACCCGCCGCACCACAGAGGCTGTAGTTTCAGCAATCGGCTTAGAGAGCACATGTGGGACAGAGACCCTAGGGCCGAGGAGCAGCTCAGAGAGGAGGACAGAGGCAGACAGTACAAGTTCCGCAGCCGCAGCAGGCTAGAGCTTTTGCTATAGAGGCATATGAGGAGGAGCGTGAGCCTGAGCACGTAGAGGAGATCGAGGCTGATCATGAGGCACCTGAGCTGATCGGAGGTATTCTTTTCATCTGTGGCAGATCAGCATGTGTTTTATTTGATTCTGGTGCTTCGTATTCCTTTATAGCACCTGTTTGTGCACGCCAGATTGGATTATTATCTGTTGATTTGGATGCTGTATTGACTGTGCACACACCATTGAGAGAGTCCACTAGAGTTGAGTCAGTTTATAGAGACTGTATGATTAGATTGGAAAGATTGGAATTGCCTGGTGATTTGATTGCCTTGGAGATTAGAAGTTTTGATGTGATATTGGGGATGGATTGGCTATTTAGACATCACGTCACATTAGATTGTCATGCTGGAACTATTACAGTCAGAGGGCCAGATCACACCACCCATTGTTTCAGATGTGAGGGGTTGAAATCACGTATTGGTCTGGTAGCATCTGTAGTGGTAGAGGAGTTTGGGAGTGACACTCCTGTCATCTCCGATGTACCGTTCAGGATTTTGCTGATGTATTTCCAAAGGAGTTGCCTGGATTACCACCTACTCAAGATATTGAGTTCAAGATTTAGTTGATGCCTGGTACGGCTCCAGTTTTGAAGCCACCCCGTGGTGAAGCCATTGTATATCCTTTGTAACTTTTATTCCGGAATCGATCACTTACTTATCTTCCAAAAAAAAAGTCCTAGTTAAAATAAAAAGTGAAGATTTAGAGGATAATTAATTCGAATAAGTCATAAGTTGTAAATAAAGAAAGAATTTTAATGAAATTAGCCTAAGAGAGTAAAAAGGGTATTTTGGTAATTTTCAGAAAAGAGTAATTAATAAATAGATCATTAAATAATAACTAGAATTTGAAAATAAAAGAAAATAATTTATTTAGACAAGTTAGAAATTAAAAGAACGTAATAAAAGCCTAAATGAGGAAAAAGGGTAATTAGGAGATTTCACGTCTTAATTTAGAGAAAATAAGGTTTTAGGTGATAATAATGTTTTGCACGAAAATAGGTTATAAATAGGTATTTAGATAATAAGAAACTTAATTAGGATTGTTTAAGTAGAAAAATAGAAGGTGGAGAAAAAGTAGGAATTAAATTAGAAGGATTAGACTTTAACTAGACTATGTCTCCATACCTTTTTGTGCTGGTGATGGAGATCTTTCATATGATATTGCAGCGGAACACTACACATGGTTTTATGTATCATCACAGATGTGAGGCCATAGGCCTCAAGTTGCTATGCTTCGCAGATGATCTTTTTATCTTCTCTAAGGCTGACACTTCCTCCTTGCAGTGCATTCTCAATTCCCTTCATGAGTTCCAGCAGCTCACGGGGTTACATTTAAACAAGCAGAAGAGTTCCATATATTTCAGTGGTGTGGACCATGCCATGAAAATTGAGCTTAGTACCTTCTCGGGAATTCCCCATGGTGATCTGCCAGTTAGATATCTTGGACTTCCTCTCTTCACTGCCAAGCTATCAAAGAGAGATTGTGAGCCCCTCATTAACCAAGTTAAATCCAAGGCTCAATCTTGGAAAGGACGTTGTCTTTCCTATGCGGGTAAGCTTACTCTCATTAAAGCTGTCTTGTTCTCTATTAAGGTTCATTGGCTATCTTCGTTCATCATACCTAAAGGTGTTATTCTAGAGTTGGAAAAGATTTCCAGGAGATTTCTATGGTCGGGACCTGATCTTAAACGGAAAATGAACCCTATTAGCTGGAAAATCATTTGTGCACCAAAAAAAGAGGGTGGCCTTGGGATACTCCACTTGAATACATGGAACAAAGCAGCAATAATGAAGCACATATGGAAAATTCTGGTGGTTGGCAGCTCTCTTTGGGTTAGATGGGTGCACAGGTATCTCATGAAAGACCGAAATTTTTGGACTATAAATGTGCCTACTAACTCTTCATGGGCTTGGAGGAAGATTCTCAAGTTGCGGAATGGAATGGCTCATCTCATCAAAAGGAAGATCTATAATGGTTTGAGCACCTCATTGTGGTATGATAACTGGCATCCGGAGGGACCCCTTTTCAGTAAGTATGGTAATCGGTTGATCTATGATTCTGGTCTCACACGACATGCCATGGTTAGCAACATAGTCTCTGGTTATACATGGGACCCTCCTGTAGCTGCATCTCCAGATCTAATTGAAGTCTGGGGTAGGCTTCATGAGCTGCCGCATCCATCACCTGATCGAGAAGATGTAGTTGTGTGGACTCCTTCAAAATCAGGTATTTTTGACATTTCCAGTGCATATAAGCATATTGATACGCATAGGAGCCAAGTGGTATGGCATGGACTCATATGGTTCTCCAATCACATCCCTAAGCATGCTTTTATACTATGGCTGGCTGTGAATCAAAGGTTGCTAACCAAGGATCGGTTGCGTAATAAGGGTATTGTGGACAACCCTACGTGCGTGTTTTGTAGAGCGCATGACGAGTCTCACTCACACCTATTCTTTGAGTGTACTTATAGTGCCCATGTGTGGAACCATGTTTTGGAGAATAATGGAGTCGCAAGACTACATCATTCCTGGGTGGATGTTGTGCAATGGGCTGCATCTTTGAAGCTTCGTAGCCCACATGCCAACCTCATTTTCAAGCTTTCTTTTGCAGCAAGTATCTACCACATCTGGAGGGAAAGAAACAGAAGGGTATTCAGAAATTGTTATATGCCATGGGAAGATTTGGGGTCGCTAATTGCTTTGGATGTTAGAGGGAAAGCTAGCTTGAAGCGTGTGGCTCTACCTGATTCCCCCCTACATCGCCATCTTGTTCATAGGTGGGATTTAGAGTGGGATCTTGTAAGGTGATGATTGGGTAATCTTGTATCCTCTTGTGTTCTTGTCATGTGCCCTGATATAAGGAGCACATTGGGTTTTTTTGTTTGACTTATCATTGTACATATCTTTATTTTAATATATCACTTTGGACTTACCTTCCAAAAAAAAAAAAAAAAACTAGACCATGGTTGGGTTAGCCCAATTAAATTAGCCAATTAGGGTTGGTTTAGGATTTTTAAAGCCTAGTATAAATATGAAACTAAGGTCAGACAAGAGGGAATTTTCGTGGGTTTCTTATGGAGAGAAAGGAGGGAGAGAAAGGAAGGAGGTTTCTAATGGAGGTGTTTGACCAGCCATCATCAAAACGCGATCGGGGAAAATCCGTATGGTGGATCGCCTTCGAATTTGGAGGTTTTGTTCTTCACTAATGGAACTACATTGTGTACGGTGGAGATTTGAATTGGAAGAGTCTAGCTTGGTGCATTTGGGAGCAAAAGTCAGGTCCAGAATTAGAAGTTTCAATGGAAGAAGGATTTAGCGTATAAGGCAAGTAGTAACCCTTGGAAAACGTGAGGAACTGCATGATTTTGATTTCTGTGATTTCATATGGTTAGAATGGATTAGATGGAATTGTATTTACATGGAATCAAGTTGCTTATATTTTCATGATTTATATTCTTGATGGATTTACCAAATTAAAGAAGAAAGCTTGGTTGGGTTATGTAAATAAAGGTAGGAGGGTATTTAATTTATAAAAATTACTCTAGAAGGCTTTAGGAATGTTTTAGAATGTTATTAGATTAATTTAGACCAAAGAAACATATGTCAAAGGCATAAAAATCCGAACTTTAGAAATCTGGAAATTTCTGTTTAATTTTGCACTAGCGCCTAGGATCGCCCAGCCCTGTAGAGGTAGGCGCTCTGTTAAGATTTTGCAGATTTTGGGAATTTTGTAATAGGAATAATTATCCAATAAATTTTCTGATTAGTTAAGCATGTTAGCATATTTATAAGGACCTAATTAGGCTATAAAAATTATAAAATTAATTTGGAAATATTAAGCAATAAATTAAAGGTTATAATAAAAGGTTTGTTTATAAAAGAGTCAAAGGGTATGGATATTGCTAGAAATAATACTACTGAAATTTATAGCTTATAAACATCTTTTAAACTTCATTCTAGGTCTGTAGAACATGCTGGAAATATAAAATACTGAAAATTCAAATAGAAACTAGCTTAGGTGCTAAGGTAGGAAATTGGATTCTAATAAAAGGGATTAATAAAGAAAACTCTAAGTAAGATTGGATTTACTTTATTTTGAGCTTTACTATTGGCTACTGGAATTGCATAAACTCATATTTTATCGGATTTATGATACATGAGCTTTATTTGAATATAATTAAGAAATTGCATATGTTATTTTGAAAAAGGCTTTAATGGAATTCGTAAGGATTGAATCATGGATTTCACATGGAATGGAATACTTTGGTATGGATTGGTATGTGGTATGATGTTGTTCTCTTTAATTTTATGGTTGGGTGATACGGCTTCTGTGGTGGAGTTTGATACTATCTTTTACGGCAGAGATGGGTAATCCTCTGTGTAGAGATGTGTAATCCTTTACGGGTAAAAGTGTGTATGCCTCCTACATTAGCGTGTCTTCCCGTATGTGGTTTTATCGTGGTTTGTGTCAGTGGGCTTAGCTGTATATGGATCCATAGTTTTGGCTGGTTAGCTAAGTGGTATTTAGTTTGGGTTGAGTTACTCCTGTATGCGAGCGCGCTTCCTTTTGCAAGTTTTTTTTTTGGAAAAAGTAAGGTATAATATTAAGAATAAAAGGGAAAACAATACAGGGGGACGTGGGAGATGGCCACGTTCAAACAAACTACAATCACCCAAACTACATAGTGGAATGTGACAATTTGATTACATGGTGGAGCCTCCAATTGTCAACAATTTTCCTATTACGATCGGAGTCTTTGGTCAATAGATTCTGGTGGAGAAGCCGTGCTTGGACATCAAACCGAATGTAGGAAAATATCTCGGAGGCTGGTAGGTAACTGTTCTTGAATATCCTTCTATTCCGCTCCTTCCAGATGTGATAGACTGCTGCCCCCAATGATAACTTAAAGATGATAGTGGTAGGGTCAGAGGGATTACCTTTCCTTGCTGCCCAAGCTATTAGATTGTCCCATCTACGCTTCACTCTCTTAAGACAGTTAGCTTGGAGGATTGAGTGCCATACCTGCCAACTGTAGCTGCATTCAAAAAACAAGTGGTGAAGATTCTCAGTTCCCCTTCTACATAAAATACATGTTTGCTGATTTGTTGTTCCCCACTTGTTAAGCTTGTCAAGAGTAAGTAGACCCTTATTGAGAGACATCCAAAGAATGAATGCATGTCTTGGAATGTTAAGGGGGGTACCAAACCAGCCTATTCCAAGGGACAAGGTGACGATCAAGATGGATGAATCTGTAGGTGCTTGCAATGTCGAAACCACCTGATTTTGATGTTATCCACACAATCTTGTCTTCACGAGATGCATCAGGCTTTGGTAAAGTAGAGAGTTTGCTCCATAAATCCATCAAATCTGCCGTAACTGAAAGAGGAGGTGACCAATCATTACCTTCAATGATAGAAGCAACATCTGCAGAAATTGGTAAACCCGAGTCATACACGACTCGATTGCCAAGCCTTGAAACAATTGGTCCATCCGGATGCCAGTTATCGTACCAAAGTGATGTGCCTACGCCATTGAAAACCTTCACCTTGAGAAGTGTTGCAGCAATCGGCCTAGCATGTAAAATGTTCCTCCAAATCCAAGTGCACTTCGATGGGCACTTTAATGCCCAAAAGTTTCTGTCCTTGACCAGGTAGCTACGAGTCCATCTAACCCACAAAGATGGGGACTTGTTGACAATCATCCAGATGTATTTGAAAACAGCAGCTGAATTCCATGTTTGTAGGTTCTTGACCCCAAGGCCTCCTTGAGTCTTAGGCGCACAAACAAACCTCCAACTAATTGGACAAACTTTCTTATTTGATTTCTGCCCAGCCCAAAGGAAAGTTCTACATTCCTTTTGAATGGCTTTTGAGACTGATTTGGGAAGAGTGAAAACTGATTGCCAATGTACCGTGATAGAGAACAATACTGAGTTGATGAGGATGAGCCTTCCCGCATAAGAGAGATTGCGATTGCTCCAAGATTGGAGTCGGGCTTTGATCCTTGTGAGAAGAGGATCACAGTCCTTTAGGGAGAGCCTGGATGAGAGGAGCGGCAGACCTAAATACTTGATGGGAAGCTGACCAACTTGGAGACCAAATCTGGTGCATAGCAATTGTTTTGAGCTCTCGTCCATTCCCGCAAGGAAGAGGGTGGTCTTGTCCTTGTTGACTTTAAGGCCTGCAATAGCCTGAAGTTTCTCAAGAGCCTCCATACAGCAATCAATAGATTCCAGTTTCCCACTTGAGAAAAGCATTAAGTCATCTGCAAAACTGAGGACCTTGATTTTATGCTTGGAGCATTTGGGGTAGAACTCAAAGGCGGCCTTGCTCGTGGTGACCTGAAGAATAGCATTGAAAAGCTCTATGATTAGCACGAAGATGTAGGGAGAAAGTGGGTCACCTTGCCTTAAACCTTTTGCACCATGAAAGAAGCCATTCATTCGGCCATTGATTAGAATCGAGTAGGAGGGCGTAGAGATACACTCCATTACCCAGAAGATCATTCGAGGTGGGAACCCCATATCATTTAACACCTTCCTTATACAGTCCCAAGATACCGAATCAAAAGCCTTGCTCAGATCCACCTTTATAGCACACCTAGAAGATCCTTTGTTTAAGTGGGAATTGTGAAGCAATTCGTGGGTTAACATGATGTTTTCTGCTATTGATCTGCCAGGAATGAATGCTGCTTGGTAGTCACCAACAAGGTCAGCAATAATCTTCTTAAATCTGTTTGCAATGATCTTTGAAATGCACTTGTAGAGAGTGTTGACACAAGCAATTGGTCTGAAATCTGTAACCTTACCAGGATTTGGGCATTTAGGAACCAACGTTAAGGAGGTGGCATTCACTTGCTTTAGAAGCTTCCCATGCTGGAAAAAGGATAGAATTGCCTCTACCACATCGGGGCCAACAATCTCCCAGGCTCTCTTGAAGAAAACCGGGGTGAAACCATCAGGGCCAGGCGCCTTGTCATCCTTTAGAGCAAAGAGAGTGGAGGTCACCTCTTCCCTGGTGACATCCTCATCCAAAGATTGGTAGTGGGCTTCAGACAGCTTGAGAGGCATCTTAGGGAAGAGGTTTAAGTCAACCATGGTCGGCATCCCAAGGAGCTTAGAGAAGTGGGCAGAGAACATGCTGCAAATGGAAGAAGGATCAGTGATCTTGGAACCATCTTCATCATAGATGCTTAAAATTTTATTTGCTGCCCTCCTAGATATCAGATGGTTGTGGAAGAAAGCGGAGTTCTGATCTCCATCCTTTAACCAAGCAATGCGAGCTTTTTGACGAAGCTGACTTTCCTCAATCCTAAGAGCCTTGATTAGATTTGATCTAGTGATTCTCTCTTGACCAGCAGCAATAACATCATTGGGGTTGTCGTGGCATTTCTTTTGGAGGGCTGCAACATCAGCCCGGAGGAGAAGAACTTTGTCGGAGATATCGGCAAAATTTTCGCTCTTACTCCAAGCTTTGAGACATTTCTTAACATTTTGAAGCTTCTTCACAACACGGAACATAGGATACCCAGGAACATGAACCTTCCATGCATCAACTACCAATGGTAAAAACTGGTCTTGGAGCGTCCAATGATTAAAGAATCTAAATGGCTTTGCTCCCCTCTGGTGATCTGGATAAATGGTTACAATAATGGGACAGTGATCAGAGATACCCGGGTTGAGAAAATCTGCTTCAGATGCCATGAATTGAAGTAACCAGCCTTTGTTAACTAGGGCTCTGTCCAGTTTACATGTGATATTCCTTGTTCCAATACTTCTATTGCTCCAAGAATGGTGAAAACCCTTATACTTCAAATCCGATAAAGCACAAGTTTGGAGACACTTGTTGAACTCTTCGGTAGGTTGACGCTTGATGCTCTTACCCCCACATTTCTCCATCGGATTACGGACACAGTTGAAGTCACCTATAACCATCCAAGGGTGATCAATGGCATTGGCAATCATGTCTTGCCAAAGTGAGGATCGCTCCTTATGGTCATTTGACCCATATACGCAGGACAAGAAGCAAACCTTCTCCAAGGAAGGGAATTCAACAAGACAGTGGATAATCTGATCTGAAAGAAATATAGGAGTCACCTTTAGAACATTATTGTCATACAGTAACCATATCCTCCCCTTGATTGAACTGCCATAGTTTGCAATGAGACTCCAATGGGGGCTGACCAAAGTCTTCACTAAGTGAGAGTTCACCTCCCGAACCTTCGTTTCAATCAAACAAATACAACATAATCTCTGTGCTACTATTAATTCCTGAACCTCCCTTTGCTTTGCAGGGTCATTGAGACCCCGAATGTTCCATGCTGCTACTTTAAGCATGGAAAATATTACTGCTCCCCCTTCTATGAGATCCCATTGGATCTCCATTGCTACGCTTGGTTTTTGCTTGCTTCATGGCCATTTCATCTACTAGTAATTTTGACTTCTTTTTGAGTTTCTTTTTGGAGGATCGCCTTGGCACCTGCTCTTCATTATTTCCACCAAGAACTTCAAGGGCTTCGAACTGATTAGCACCTTCAAGTGCACTCGGGATGGAATCAGGAACAAAGGAGCTAGACGAAACATTGGATGGACTGGAACTAGAACTGCCCTCAGACGGAATTGAGCTCTTTTCATTAGAATAGGCAGCATCACTGCCTATAGAGGGCAAGACCTGGGAGAATGAGCACCATGCTCTTTGCCTTTTGCCTTTACCACATGCCACAGATCATGACTGGCCGGATCTGGTTCCATCGCATGAGTGTTGACAGCACTACCATGCTGGCATGCGACCCCGGCAGCAATGTCCCTAAGAACAACATCAGCAACTGGTCTATGAACAACTTCGACAGCAGCAGGCGGTCCAAGAACAATTTCAGAGACGACCCCTTGGGCATCATTAGTAGATGGACCATGAGCAATTTCAGTAGTGACCCGAGGAGCAGCATTAGCATCAAGTCCAGGTAATGAGGTGGAAGCTGGTCCTGGAATTGGGGCAGGCTGAACATTCTTTGCGAAGCTGCAATTCTTGTCCGAATGACCGAAAATGCGACAAGAGGAACACTTCATTGGGCGCCAGGTATATTCAACATCAATTTGGAGGTCATCCTTAACAATGGAAGGATCCCCACTAGAATTAAGGAATACCTTGTCAGGGAATATATCGCCCACCTGCATTTCCACACAAACCTTGGCAAATCCCAATCTGGATTTTGTCTCAGTTTGTCTATCAAGAAGCAAAGGCCGGCCAACTCCACTGGCGATTACCCCTAGACCCTCCGGAGACCAATATTCCATAGGAATGTTGAACAACTTAACCCATACTGGGACCTTACTGAGTTGAGCCTTGATGAATTGCATGTTAGGTTCCCACTCTCTTAGAATGAGCAGTCTACCAGCAAAATGCCATGGAGCACCATAGAGAATCTTGTCTTTCATTTCAACCGAACCACATTTTTTTTTTTTGGAAGGTAAGTCCAAAGTGATATATTAAAATAAAGATATGTACAATGACAAATCAAACAAGATAACCCAATGTGCTCCTTAATGTATCAGGGCACATGACAAGAACACAAGAGGATACAAGATTACCCAATCATCACCTTACAAGTTCCCACTCTAAATCCCACCTATGAACAAGATGGCGGTGGAGGGGGGAGTCAGGTAGAGCCACACGCTTCAAGTTAGTTTTCCCTCTAACATCCAAAGCAATTAGCAACCCCAAATCTTCCCATGGCATATAACAATTTCTGAATACCCTTATGTTTCTTTCCCTCCAGATGTGGTAGACACTTGCTGCAAAAGAAAGCTTGAAAATGAGGTTGGCATGTGGGCTACGAAGCTTCAAAGATGCAGCCCATTGCACAACATCCACCCAAGAATGATGTAGTCTTGCGACTCCATTATTCTCCAAAACATGGTTCCACACATGGGCACTATAAGTACACTCAAAGAATAGGTGTGAGTGAGACTCGTCATGTGCTCTACAGAACACGCACGAAGGGTTGTCCACAATACCCTTATTACGCAACCGATCCTTGGTTAGCAACCTTTGGTTCACAGCCAGCCATAGTATAAAAGCATGCTTAGGGATGTGTTTGGAGAACCATATGAGTCCATACCATACCACTTGGCTCCTATGCGTATCAATATGCTTATATGCACTGGAAATGTCAAAAGTACCTGATTTTGAAGGAGTCCACACTACTACATCTTCTCGATCAGGTGATGGGTGCGGCAGCTCATCAAGCCTACCCCAGACTTCAATTAGATCTGGAGATGCAGCTACAGGAGGGTCCCATGTATAACCAGAGACTATGTTGCTAACCATGGCATGTCGTGTGAGACCAGAGTCATAGATCAACCGATTACCATACTTACTGAAAAGGGGCCCCTCCAGATGCCAGTTATCATACCACAATGAGGTGCTCAAACCATTATAGATCTTCCTTTTGATTAGATGAGCCATTCCATTCCGCAACTTAAGAATCTTCCTCCAAGCCCATGAAGAGTTAGTAGGCACATTTATAGTCCAGAAATTCCGGTCTTTCATAAGATACCTGTGTACCCATCTAACCCAAAGAGAACTGCCAACAACCAGAATTTTCCATATATGCTTCATTATTGCTGCTTTGTTCCATGTATTTAAGTGGAGTATCCCAAGGCCACCCTCCTTTTTTGGAGCACAAATGATTTTCCAGCTAATAGGGTTCATTTTCCATTTAAGGTCAGGTCCCGACCATAGAAACCTCCTGGAAATCTTTTCCAATTCTAGAATAACACCTTTAGGTATGATGAAAGAAGAGAGCCAATGAACCTTAATAGAGAACAAGACAGCTTTAATGAGAGTAAGCTTACCCGCATAGGAAAGGCAACGTCCTTTCCAAGATTGAGCCTTGGATTTAACTTGGTTAATGAGGGGCTCACAATCTCTCCTTGATAGCTTGGCAGTAAAGAGAGGGAGTCCAAGATACCTAACTGGCAGATCTCCATGAGGAATTCCCGAGAAGGTACTAAGCTCAATTTTCATGGCATTGTCCACACCACTGAAATATATGGAACTCTTCTGCTTGTTTAAATGTAACCCCGTGAGCTGTTGGAACTCATGGAGGGAGTTGAGAATGCACTGCAAGGAGGAAGTGTCAGCCTTAGAGAAGATAAAAAGATCATCTGCGAAGCATAGCAACTTGAGTACCAGAAACTTGAAAATGAAGAAACCATTCTCAGTACCAGAAACTTGAATCGAACCCAACTTGCCCCATAGCTTGACAGCAAGGCTTCTAACAACAGCAAAAGGCAGGTTTTTCTCCAGAAAGTGTCCAACGAGACTGCCTTCCCAAAGCTTCTTGCCTTCTTCGGCTATCTGGGATGGAGGAGTTACAAAAACTTGACCATTTACAACTTGGGGCTCTAAATATGGAAGCTTGATTCGTGACTGATCACGATTAGGAAAGAGAGCCGACCACGTTTTACGTTGGTCAGGTTCCAATCCAAAAACAGAAACTGCTTGCACAGGTTCAGGGGTAACAGCAGGACAGACCTGGTTGAAATCAGAAGAATGCTCAGGCACTGCAGGCACAGCACCTTCGACCACAGGCACTGCCGAATGACAGGATTGATTCCCCAAGGGCGGGAAATGAGAGTTCGGAACCATGTTCGAAGCCTTGCGGGAGAAAAACAGCGCCAGGCCAAAGAAACTACTGAGTCATGACAGGAGAAACCCCGAAACAACAGAAGCACGGCCAGAAAGAACAACAACTTCACCACGACCAAAAATAATCTTCACCACGAACAAGAAAAATCTTCCGAAAGAAACCTTAACAATAATTTGTCCACAGTAAAATCAACCCACAGCAACAAGAATCGACAGCTCCGAACAATAATACTCTTCACCACAAACAGTAATCTTCGAACAATAATCCTCCCACAGACAATAAAACTTCGAACAAAACTTCCCAAAGCAATAATCTTGCTTGCATCGCACGAACAATAAACTTGCTTTGCTCGAATGAAAAAGTTGCTTCGCACTAGCAGAAAAGATCACAACCAATAATGGTGCTAGCTTCGCACAGATAAATCCCTACAATGATCTTGCTTCGCACGAGCAAGAGAAGACGAACCAGAAGGACCACGTACAATAATCCGCAAATTCGAAAACCAAAAAAACCAGAAGAGATTCCACGTATAATAATCCGCAAATCCGCAAATCCTTTTGCAAGTTAGTTTGCTCTGAGAAGGTCTTATGTCTGGAGGGACACCCCGGTGAGCCGCTGGTGATTCCCTGTACATGTGGATAAGCGACCACACTCCATGTATTGATTCTGGTGCTGCATGCTGGTGGTACGTCCAACTCTGCGGGGTTCGTGTGCAATAAGTCAGTGACTACGGCTCTTGCCTAAGCTGCGCTGCATGGGGTTTGAGTATCATTAAGTAGCACTGCCCCTAAGCCGCATGGTGGAATAGCATTTAGTCGAGTGTCATCTAAAATACTTATCATCTTTGTGAGTCCTGCAATGACACGTGTTTTATCGCTTTTATCGGTTTTACCCCGTTAACATCAAGTTACTGGTATTTATACATGATCGTCTGTTTTATCGCTTTATTTGGAATTGCCATGGATAACTTGGATTTCTCATCTTATCGTTGATTAATCGAATACCTCATGACTATTTGCTTATATTGGACAGTTTCAATTGCATGCACCTGCTACTTGCTGAGATGTAAATCTCACTCCGTTTTCCCCTATTATTTTTCAGGTTGCTTGGAGAGATCGCGAAGATGGGGTTTTTTAATTTGATGGGTAGAATTGTAATTGGTATTAATGTCACATGTTGATTAAATAAACCTTATTGTAAACTGAATTGATATTATTGAATAAAGAATTGTTTTGATTGGCCACCATAACTCTGATGAAATTAATTAGTAGTTTTTAAAATTATTGTGAATCTTGGTTTGTATCTGACCCCAGCTTCGTGGTAACACCTCGAGTTTGGTTGTTGAACTGGACTTGGGTTGTTACAGTAGCGAACCGGGTTCGGGTTGGGTGCCGGTTTGCACTGACCCGGGTTCGGGGCGCTACATAACCCCCCTCCTTACCCCTTCTTTTATTGAATTTCTATGCATGTCGTGTCCTATAGGATGTCCCATATGTGACGTATGCATGCTCTATGATAAGCTATGTCTCTTGCTATATATCTTGCTGTGTACCATAGGTGAGATGCTAGGTTATTTCTGTATTTCTTTTTCTTGCATGTACATGGTTTTTTTTTTTTTTGGATAGTAAGTAAGTGATTCATTCAATGGAAAAAAGTATGTACATAACACGTCAAGGTGATGTGGATTTGTCACTACAAGGGTGCATGTCATCACCTAATTTTAGGATCATGTGTGCGCGCATGGGAAATCGCACGGCGGGGCGCACGGATTCATGCGTGCCTCCGGATGGGTAAAATGGGAAGTTGGAGTCGCCACTGCCTGATGGGGTGCAGGCAGACACCTGCGTGCCTATTTTGTCTATTAAGGCTTGGTCTGCGGCTTGAGATTCTAAGCAAGTTCTCGGTTGCGGTCTGGGGAAGTCCGTAGACACCCCAGTCCACCCTGTCGGATGACAGGTCCCATAGGTTTTCCTGGTTTTGGATCAACTTGCTTTGGTTCTCATCCGATTTCTAATCCAGCATGCTATTTGGGTCCCTTTAATTGGTTTTATCTTGCTTATTTAAGTGATCCGAGTCTGATCGGGTGGGCCCCGTTGGAAGGCCCACAGTCTCCTTGGCTGGCTTGGTCAAGCCCGTACACCCCCTGGTGGGCCTCTATCTAATCCTGGAAGGCCCTTTGGGCTTTTGGTTTAAGTGCATAGATTTTATTTAATGGTTCAGATTGGCAGATTTAGAGGTTTCCATGCAAAAGGTGGGCTTGCATTGGTTTGTGGGCCTCTGGGTGGGCCCCCATGATGTTTGCCAAAGTTTTTTAGATTTATCTTTGTTAAGTTTGCAAAAATGGGCTGGTCATTGGGCTTGGGGCCCGTGGTCCCAAATTTGGGTTTTGAAAGCCCAAGTTCTTGTGAAGTTAGGGTTTTGAACCCTTACTTTCTGGGTTAGTGGGTTTGGCGGGCCCGATAGGCCCTTGCCCTTTGGTCTCGGCCAAACTATGCTACTTTAACCATCATGTCACATCAGGTTCGGGTGGGCCGCATTGGGTTTGGCCTGCCCGACTTGGTTGGTTAATTAGCTTATCTTGTTTATTTACATGCAAAAGAAGTTTATTGGGCCTAGTGGGCCCCGTTGGAAGGCCCAAGATGTATCTATTTGGACCGCCGGTCCATGTCCCATGTTAGGTTTCTAGATGACCCAGAAACCCTGCTGGTTCAACCGGTTTGATCAAACAAAGTACGAAAATTGCACAAGACCATGAAATATGGAAGCTAGCATTTCAACAGTGTAGCCGGCCTTAGTTGTTGGCTACAAACAAAGCTGCTTGTATCCGACCATGATGGTCAGATACAAAGAAAACCATGTTGATCCAACCTAAGTTGCCGGATCAACTCAACAAATGATCTTTTCGGATTTTTGCCAATGGGCTTGGGTTCCTGGGTCTTCTAGGATGTTCCAGCAATGGTTTGGGCCCCTGTGTGGGCCCACAGTGGTTCAAGGAAGTGGAAGACCGCACTAATGGTCTCATATGGGGTTTTTACCACAAAGGAAGGTGGTGGGGGGGGGAGAGAGAAAGCATGGGGCTGCTTCCTCCCACTTGGGCTTCCTACAGCATCTAGACAGGGACCATGAGGTCCCTGTGGTGGTCTTTTAATACACTCAGAACAACAGCCAAACAAAACCAAAGGAAGTTGCCATATGACAAGACCTAATGCATGCTTTAATTCAAGACAATTACCATTTGAATTTCCACACACCATGCACATGCACAGAAGTATTTAAGCTTAAATTCACCCCATGGGAGGGGGGGGGGGGGGGGGGACACTAGCACACAAGTAAGAAGCCACTTAATTTATTCCTAAGACAGGAAAACACATGCATGTACTCAAAACAGCTAAACAACAAAGCGTGTCATTGAAACACCGATAAAAAGTAAACAAGCAAGCATGTGTGGGACAGCAACTAATAAGTTGAATTTGTGTAAGGTTTAGGCATGCTAAGGGGATGGGTAGCCCATGGGTACGGATGGCATTCATGCATGGCTTTGGGGGACTGGATTGAGGGTGTAAACAGGGGGACGCCTACTGGGACAACAGCAAGTAGCAAGGATTAGCTGCTGTCTCCAGCAGCAACTCATGAGAAGCGTGCCAAAGGGGGCTGCGGGTAAGGGGAGCATGTCAACACCGAGAAAGCAGCAAGTAATAATCAGCTACAGACCTAACCAGTACTTATCAACCATGGCAGTCCACGAAGGAGGCTTATAGGTGCTTCTCTGGTGTTGAAAGATACAGGCATGCACGTAAAGCATGATCACAGGAATTGATTTTTGGTGATGGAGAACAGCAACTTGCATGCAAGGGAACTTGACCAAACATGTAAGAGCAGCAAGAAAGAGATGCTCCAACAAGGCTTTAAGGAGAACATGCAACTCCCAAAACACCTCCAACAAGGCCTAAACCTAGACATTTCAGACAATCATAAGTAAGGAAATAAAACTAATTGAAGAAGGGAAGAGAAGGGGGATTACGTAGGGATACAAAGGATAATCAAGTGGATGAGGAACAAGCTCCTCTTATCATAGAGAATCAGAAATCATTCAGTAAGAGCAGCAAGCAAGAGAACACAAACCAAAAAAAAACAGCAGCCACATTTTAGCTCGAAAAGTGTGTGAGAGGAGCTCTCATCCTCCCCAAAACCAAACATACAGCTCCCCTCTTACCATAGGGACTTCCATGTAGGGCAAATGAAGAGAAAAGACATCAAAACTGATCATGAGGTCCTTCCAAAAAAAAAAAAACTGATCATGAGGACAATTTCATCTAGGGAGAAAACCACATTCTCTACATGCTTTAAAAGACCTTCATTTTCATATATGTATAATGGAACATGGCAAGAAGCTATACCTTGAAGTCTTAGGCCCTTCTTATGGTGTAGAGACACCTCCTTGAAGCACGGCAGCGGCTAGACACCCCTCTGCAATCAGCAACAGCAGCTTCTCTCCTTGGTTTCAATGAGGGAATGAAGAAGAAGAAGAGAGCAAGGGGTGATGGGCTTGGGATGGAATGGGGAGGTTGTGGAGGCAAAGGCAGCTGAGAAGAAAGGGATTCAAAGGGGTGAAGGAGGAGGAAAAGGGTCGAGGGTTGCTGGCCCCTTTTATAAAAATTTAGACACTAAGTGTATCTGGCATCCATGGCCAGATACACTATCCGTGGTGCTGCCGCGCGTGAAGGTGCTGGCTGTGCGTGAAGGTGCTGCCGTGCGTGAAGGTGAGGGCCGTGCGTGGAAAGTTTTGGTCGTGAGTGAAGGTTGTGGTCGTGCTGACGAGCACGAAGGTGCTCCTGGCCTGATCGCTTGAAGAAGTTTTCGAACAGATTTCGGAGCTGGTTTTTTGAACAGTTGCTCATCGCTCTGTGTGGTGGCTATTGTTTTTATTCGACCTTCATTGCATTTATTGGTGCTGCCATCGGGGGTTGAAAGTAGTGCTTGGTGTTCGGTGTAGTGCTATGAGCTTGTCGTCGATACTGAGCTTTATTATTTTGGAGCTTTTCAATAGTGGAGGCTGGAGTAATGGTTAGGGGCTCCGGTGACCAGCTGAGGTGTGAGTGGTTTACCGGTGATCAAGTGGTATGGATCAATCCGGTTTTGCTAAACCAGGATCAGCCAAAAATGGTTTTGACTTGTCTGATTCTGATTTCCCACCCATTGGCAGTCCAGCAACATTGCAGCAACCTTTTTTTTTTTTGGAAAGTAAGTCCAAAGTATATTAAGAGAAAGATATGTACAATGAAAGCTCAAACAACATCACAATGATGCACGAGAAAAGGGAAAAATAAGAAGAAAATAACAAACCCACTAGGGCACAAACACAACAATCTGTCTAGTAAGACACAATGCCACAAGTGGCAAGGAGAAACAAGTGCAAACTCCTAAGCAAACTTCCAGTTAAGGCCCCAGTTGCCAACCACCTGTCTAGTCCTTGGGGTGTCCTGAATGCAATGGTCCTTATTAGAGAGCCTAGCTTGTACGGCCCATCGAATATGGTGAAGAACATCTTGTGGGGGTAGATAGCTGTTTTTAAAGACTCTTCTATTCCTTTCACTCCAAATCATGTACACAACCGCTGCAAGAGACAATTTGAAAATGGAGGATAATGGGTTTGTGCGAGTAAATCGGCTTGTAGCCCATTCAACCGTTTCAGTCCATGGTTTAACTTGATTGGTGAAGCCATTCCACAACAATACTTGCTGCCATAATTTGCTGCTGTAGTGGCACTCAAAGTAGAGGTGATTAGAGTCCTCATCATGTCCTCTACATAGGACACATGTACATTGTTGAACAAGACCCCATTTGGCAAGCCTGACCTTGGTTAGTAATCTTTGGTGCAGCAACATCCATAGAATGAAGGAGAATCTAGGGATATAAGAAGAATGCCATACTAGATGGTACCAAGAGACCGTGGGTCTGATGGTGTCCAAAGCTTTGTAGGCTGATTTAACATCAAAAGCCCCTGATTTTGATGGAACCCAAGTGAGGATGTCATCCCGACTACTATCCAATTGTGGTAGCTCCGGTAGCCTCCTCCATATTTCCATGAGGTCGATTGTTAACGCCACAGGAACATTCCATTGACCATCTTGGATGATCACTTCAACACGGTCATGCTTAAGGAGTCCTGAATCATAAATGATCCGGTTTCCATACTTTGTAGCAAGAGGACCGTCAGGGTGCCAATTGTCATACCACAAGAGAGCTTTCTTACCATTGTAGATCCTGCACTTAATCAGCCTGGCAGCCACTGTCCTTGCTTTCAAAATCTTCTTCCATGCCCAGGATCCTCCTGGAGGGGTATTCATAGCCCAAAAAATTTGATTCCTGACAAGGTGCTTCGAAACCCACTTAACCCAAAGGTTAGGAGTTTGGTTTGCAATGAGCCACACATATCTGATAATAGCACTTTTATTCCAAAGGTTGATGTTAAACAAGCCCAATCCCCCTTCGTCTTTTGGAGTGCATGCAGAATCCCAACTGATTGGGATAATTTTCTTTTTATTAAGATCAGGTCCTGCCCATAGGAATCTATTGCAAATTGTATCAAGTTCCTTGATCACCCTCTTAGGGAGAATAAATGCAGAAAGCCAGTAAACTTTGATAGAGAAGAGGACCGATTTAATAAGAAGCAACCTGCCTGCATATGTTAGGCATCTCCCTTTCCAAGATTGAGCTTTAGCCATAACATGACTTATGAGAGGTTCACAGTCCCTCTTTGAAAGCTTAGTAGAGACAAGGGGTAACCCTAGATATCTCACAGGTAACGTGGCCTCCCGGAACCCAGTTATTTGAACAAGGGATCTTCTCAAAGTATTATCAACTCCACTCAAAAAAATACAGCTTTTTTCCTTGTTAACCTGGAGACCTGAAACAAGTTCAAAATGCTGCAAGGCTGATGTGAGGCACCCCACAGAGACAGGATCACCATGGGCAAAGAGGAATAAGTCATCCGCAAAGCAAAGGATTTTGGTGTTGGTGTCTCGACATCTGTAGTGGTGTCGAAATCCTTGAGTAGTGTTTCTCTCCAAGATCAAGTAGAACAGTTCCATGATTAGAACAAAAATATAGGGAGATATAGGGTCACCCTGCTGAATACCCCTCTTGCTTTGGAAAAAACCCACCATGTTTCCATTTATCATGAGAGAAAAGGAAGGAGTTGAGACACATTCCATAATCCAAGCAATAAACCTGGGAGGAAAATTCATACCTTTGAGAGTTGTTGCAATACTGCTCCAAGCCATAGTATCAAATGCTTTCCTTAAATCAACTTTCAAGGCACAATTCTGGTGTGGCCGCTTCAAGTGGTAGGAATGAAGAAGCTCATGAGAGAGAAGTATGTTGTCAGCTATACTCCTTCCTGGAATAAAAGCAGATTGATAGTCTCCAACAAGATCTGCGATCACATTCTTCATTCTGTTGGCCATGATTTTAGAGATGCATTTGTAAAGTGTGTTAACACACGAGATTGGCCTGAAGTCCCCCACCTTAGATGGATTCACACCTTTCGGGACCAAGGTAATTGCTGTTGCATTAACCTGCTTCAGTAATTTACATGATTGAAAGAAGCTCTGGATGGCATTAATGCAGTCATTTCCCACAATGTCCCAAGCCTTTTTGAAGAAAAGAGCTGTAAACCCATCAGGACCAGGGGCTTTGTCATCCTTAAGGGAGAATAAGGTTTGCTTGATTTCATCACTTGTGACCTCCTTTTGTAAGTCCTCATATTGTCCAGAATTGAGCTTTCTAGGGAACTCAGGAAAATGAGCACTCGTATCAATGGGGCTATCCACATTCAAGAGCTGCTGGTAATAGCTAGAAAATACATCGTTAACCTGATGAGGGTCTTCCACCTTTGAGTTGTCATCGGTGTAAACACTTAGGATACGGTTCCGTGATCTTCTTTGCATAAGAGAATTATGGAAGAAAGGGGTGTTAGAGTCCCCTTCCTTCATCCACTGAATACGTGATTTCTGCCTCATTTGAGCTTCCTCATCATGAAGACATTGCATAAGGTCAGCCTTAAGAGCCTTCTCAGTTCTAGCTAACTCAACGTTTGCCTGGCAGTCATGTAGCTTCCTCTGGCACTCAGCAAGATCAGATTTAAGCATTTGGATTTTCCTGGGTAGCTGTGCAAATTGTTTCTCCTTGCTCCATCCCTTAAGCTTCATTTTAAGATATTTAAGCTTCTTGACAACCGTAAACATGGGAGACCCCTGCACTTCCAATGACCATGCATCAGCAACCATAGGCAAAAAATCCATGTGATTTGCCCAGAAGTTGAAGAATCTGAAAGGCTTGTTGCCCTGTGCACAATTGGGGAAAACTGAGACAATAATGGGACTATGATCCGAGACAATAATGGGACTATGAAAGGCTTGTTGCAGCAACCTGCTAGTGCTGCGAACAACACTTTGGCTCTCCATGCCTGAACCTTGCCGTCTTAGCCTGATCTTTGCATGAACCTCCACCTCCATTTCCGCCTCATCCATCTCCTCTTCATCCACACCCACCTCCTCCATACCCACATCCTCCATCTCTTCCTCCATCTTCATCTGGTCATCTGCCTCCATCTTTTCATCTGTTTGTTCTCATCTGTTTCAAGGATTGTGAAGGTGCATGGGTGTTGTCAGATCTGTTTGTGAAGGTGAGCAAGGGCGTTGTCTGATCTGTTTGTGAAGGTCGTGACTTCTGTTCGGTTGCTGCTTGTGGTTTTCTTCTGTTCGTGGTCGTGAGTAAGGGTGCATTATTTGTGGTTTGTTCGTCTGTCCATGAGCTTGTTCTGCTGGTGAGCATTATTTGTCAGATCTATTTTGTTCGCCGGTGGTTTCTGTTCGTCAGTGTTATCTGTTCGCCGGCTCCATGTTCTGCTCGTGCTGTCTTTGTTCGTGGGTTATCTGTTCGTGGCTGTGGTGATCTTGCAGTGGCTGTGGTGACTGTCGTGGGTTATCTATTTGTGTCTATCGTGGTGGCTGGCTGTAGTGGTGACTGCCGTGGTGGATTTCTGTTCGTGTCTGTCATGGTGGAGGTCGTGGTGAAGTGCCTGCAAGGCTTCGTGGTGACTGTGGTCCCTTGAAGGCTTCGGGAAGCTTTGGTTTAAGTTGGGTTCCGGTGCTATTGTTTGGAATTGAGCGAGCTGGTTTCGTGAAGGAGTTTCTGTTCGGGTTTGAGCAAGTTAGAAGTCTTGGTGTTTCTGATCGTGTGTTTGTTCTTGAAAGAGTTGTTGTCCATTTTCGGAGCCTCTGTTCTGAGCTTCCTTTCCCTTCGGAGCATCTGTTATCGTATTGCGAAGATTACTGTGGAGATTATTGTTCTGATCGTGAAGTTTATCTGTCTGCGAAGATTATCGAGATGATTCTTATTTTGTGAAGATTTCTCGTGTTGTCCTTGAGAACAAATCCGTGAGGGCCCGTGGGCCCAGAGCGGACAATATCTTGCTGGGTATGGGTCTGGGGCGTTAAAATTCCCAACCTTCTTTGTCACTTGGATTATGGAATGTGTATCTACACCAGCTTTCTCAGTTATGATTAATGGAAGAAGTCTAATGGGCTTTTTTAAGGGAGCAAGAGGACTTCGCCAAGGTGATCCCATGTCGCCTTATCTGTTTGTGATGATGATGGAGGTGTTCAATATGGTTCTACAACAGAATACACTTCGAGGCTTTTCATACCACTTTAGATGTGAAGCATTAGGCCTAAAGCTCTTATGCTTTGCAGATGACCTCTTCTTATTTTGTGCTGCTGATAAGGCCTCATTGGATTTTTTTTTTTTTTTGGAAGTTAAGAAAGATTCCATTAATAAGAGAAAGAAAAAGAAGAACATGTACAAGCAGAGAGTGGGCATACCCACCAAACAAAGTAAGGAGCATTCAGCACCTTACTAGAGACGCATGATACTATCAAGCTCACAAAAGAAGAAAAAGCCCAACATTAAGTGAGGTTACAATTAAGACCCCAATTGACGGCAATCTGCCTATGAAAAGCATTGTCTCTGAGGGCAAAGTGATGACCAGCAAGCCTGTATGAAATGTCCTGCATAATAAACTTACACACCTCTTCTTCAGGCAAGGCCGAGCTTTTAAAGACTCTACGATTCCTCTCACACCATATGTGGTAAACAGCAGCAGACAAAGAAAGCCTTCTTAGGAGATGAAGAGTGGATTTGGTGCACCATGAGGTAGCCGCCTCAACAATAAGATTCCATGGGGGGATAGGAGAGGAGGCATCAAGACCATTCTTGTGCAAGAGAAATCGCCAAATATGAGAACTGTAGGCACATTGGAAAAAAAGGTGGCAGATGGATTCGTTACCTTGACGGCAAAACACACACACGGCACTTTGAATGGTACCCCATTTGACGAGTCTATCCTTTGTGAGAAGCGCAGTCCTTATGGCAAGCCAGGTCACAAACGCATGTCTGGGAATATTGCAAGTAAACCATACTAACCGCGCCCAAGGTGCTGAAGGTCGACTAGCATCCAAGGCTTTATATGTGGCCCTGATACTAAAAAAACCAGAATGAGAAAGAGACCAAATAATCCTGTCATCCATGTTTGAGTTAGGCCTAGGCAGACTCTGAAGTCTATCCCAGACACCAATCAGATCTAAAGAAGTAGCAATTGGGGAGTCCCAATCATCATTGATGATAAGTTCTTGGACCAAAGCATCATCTGGAAACCCTGAATCATAAATCATTCTCCTGCCAAATCTTGCAGCTAAAGAACCAAAAGGGTGCCAATTGTCATACCAGATTGAAGTGTTCCTTCCATTGTTGATTATGTGCTTTGTATATCTGGATGCAATAACTCTTTGCTTAAGAGTTTTCCTCCAAATCCAAGAAGCCGTGGAAGGTATAGGGACACTCCAGAAGTTTCTTCCACGAAGCAGGTTGCTATTAACCCAAGAAACCCAAAGATTGACAGCATTGCTTCCCACAAGCCATGCTTGTCTTAGCACGGCACACTTATTCCAAAGATGGAGGTTCAAGACCCCCAAAACGCCTTGGTCAATAGGCGAACAGACATGGTCCCATTTAACCTTAGAGATTTTAGCATCTTGGGCGCTTCCAGACCATAAGAAGTGCCTGCATATTCTCTCCATCTTGTAGATTACCTCCTTGGGGAGAATGAAAACAGACATCCAATAAACCGCAATGGAAAACAAGACTGACTTAAGAAGCAATAGACGGCCTGCATATGACAAATGCCTACCTTGCCAGGACTGAGTACGGGATGTAAGCTTTTGGAGAAGAGGCTCACAATCTCTAGCCGACAAACGAGAGGAGATGAGAGGCAGCCCCAAGTACTTTACAGGAATATGCCCTTCCATGAAATCCAGTGTCTGCAGAATTTCACTTTTAACACTATCAGGAATGCCAGCCATGAATACAGCACTTTTCTCCTTGTTAACATGCAGACCAGATAACCTGCCAAATAGTGATAAAGCAGTGGAAACACAATTAATGGAACTAGAGTCCCCATGGGAGAAAACAAACAGGTCATCGGCAAAGCACAGTTGCTTGATAGGCGGCTCAAAGCATTTGGGGTGAGGCCTGAAATGCACAGCTGTCTTATCCTTCAAGATCTTGTCAAAAAGTTCCATAACAAGGACAAATAAATATGGAGAAATTGGATCACCTTGCCTGAGGCCCTTGCCCCCTTTGAAGAAACCTTCCATGCTACCATTAATCATAACTGAAAACGATGTGGTAGAGACACATTCCAAGATCCAAGAGATAAATCGAGGGGGAAACTTGAAACCTTTGAGAACCTCTTCAACACAATGCCAATCGATGGAGTCGAATGCTTTCCTTATATCAATCTTGAGGGCGCACCTGGGAGGACCTTTATTGAGATGGTAACTTCTAAAAAGTTCATGAGTAAGAAGTATATTATCCACCATACTTCTATCCGGAATGAAAGCCGACTGATGCATGCCAACCAAAAGCCCAATTACTGCTTTGATCCTATTGGCCAAGATCTTTGAAATACATTCGTATATAGTGTTAACACACGAGATAGGCCGATAATCCGATATCAAGGAGGGCTTACCTTTCTTGGGGACAAGGCTGATGATGGAGTGATTCACCTGCTTCAGGAGCTTTCCTGAGAAAAAGAAGGATCTAATCGCATCAGTGACATCTTTTCCCACAAGGTTCCACGCTTTCTTAAAAAATGCTGGGGTGAAGCCATCTGGGCCTGGAGCCTTTTCATCCTTAAGGGAGAATATTGTGGTCTTGATCTCCTCATCAGTGACATCTGCTTGCAGCCCTTGGATCTGGTCGTGTCCAAGAAAGCGGTCAAAATTAGCCTCAAACGGCTCAAGGGACAAATCCTTCTCACCCAACAACCTAGAAAAGTGCGAAACAATGTGCTGCCTTATCTGAGACTGATCAGTAAGCTCACTTCCAGTAGTGTCAGTCAATCTGGATATGGAGTTGTGGGACCGTCTGAAAGCTATAGAGTTAAAGAAGAACTTAGTACTCTGGTCACCTTCTTTCATCCACTGAATTCTGGATTTCTGTCTATATTGCGCTTCCTCGACACGCAAGAGGTCCGCCATGTCCTTCCTGAGCCTCCGTTCCAAAGAGGAAAGATGGGTATCTAAAGGGCTAGAATGCAAAGCCTTCTGACAAAGCTCAAGCTTCTCCCTAATATCAACCACTTGGATAGACACTTGGGCAAATAGGTTTGCATTCAGAAAGAGTGCAAACCTTTCTGAATGCAAATATCAACCTCATTGGATTGCATTCAGAAAGCTCTCCAAGACTTTCAAAGCCTAATAGGTTTGCAAGTAAATAAGCAAAAAAGTGCCATGTTCCTAAGTGGGGTTGATGAAGAACATCAGAAAGAGTTGAGCTTGCACATAGGTTTCCCCCTTGGTAAGCTACCAGTGAAGTATCTTGGACTTCCCCTCCTCTCTTCAAAGCTCACATGGAAGGACTATGAACCTCTCATAAATCGAATCAAGATGAAGGCCCAATCGTGGAATGGAAGATGCCTCTCATATGTAGGTAAGCTCTTGCTCATTAAAGCAATTCTCTTCTCTATTAAAGTTCATTGGATGTCATCTTTTATCTTACCTAAAGGAGTGATTGATGAGCTTGAAAAGACTTGTAGAAGATTCCTTTGGACGGGACCACAGCTCAAGCATAAAATGAATCCTAGTTGGGATGTGGTTTGCACACCACGCAAGGAGGGTGGCCTTGGATTGTTTAAGCTATGCTCATGGAACAAAGCTGCCACCATGAAGCATGCATGGACAATTCTATCTTCACATGATTCTTTGTGGGTTAGGTTGGTACATAAATACCTTATAAAGGATCGCAACTTCTGGACTCTTAGCATACCAACAAATTGCTCTTGGGCATAGAGGAAAGTACTTCGAACAAGGTCTTCTATGGCTTTGTTGGTTAAGAAGAAGATTCATAACGGTGAGCAAACATCACTATGGTATGACAATTGGCATCCAGACGGTCCTTTGTAGTCAAAGTACGGCCAGCGACTTATATATGATTCTGGGCTTCAAAGCCACGCCAAGGTGAGTTCTATAATTGCAGGAGGTGATTGGGACCCACCGGATGCTGTGTCACCTGACTTGCTTGAAGTATGGGACAAACTTGAGCTATTACCCAAGCCAATTGTTGATATAGAAGATGTTTTGATCTAGATACCTTCAAAGACAGGATTCTTTAGCATCAATAGCGCATACCAGAGCTTACGAAACCAAAGGTCTTCAGTAGTGTGGCATGACTTGGTATGGTTCCACAACCACATTCCAAAGCATGCATTCATTTTGTGGCTGCCCATTAACCAAAGACTCCTCACATGTGACCGGTTACATAGAATGGGAATAGTACAGTAGCCCAAGTGTGTCTTCTGTAGACGAAGAGATGAATCCCATGACCATCTATTTTTTGATTGTGACTACTCCAGGGAAATCTGGAACCGTATCTTGTTGCTTAATTGTGTTCACAGGACAAACCGGCCTTGGAGGGACCTTGTACAGTGGATAGCAGCACTTAAAGCGGGTAATGCTAAGGCACGATCACTTCTCCAGCTATCATTTTCAGCCACGGTGTACCATGTGTGGAGAAAAAGGAACCGGGGGATTTTTCAAAATTCTTATTTACCATGGCAAGTTCTTGAGGCTACTATCATCTCCGATATTTATGTAAAAGCTAATATGGAACAAGTACGTATCTCGGACACGCCTCTTCATAGGCAACTCATGAGCACTTGGAAGCTGACATGGGAGCTGCTCCACCAATTATTGTTATTGCCAGGCCTAGCTGTTCTTGTTGAAGATCCACAGTTTTGGGGCTCTTTTCTTTCTTGTAAGCCTTGTTTATAAGGCACTTGTTGGTATCAACCTGATGGTCACTTCATTGTAAATTTTTTTTTTTTTATCATTAATTCAATTTGGACTTATCTTCCAAAAAAAAAAAAAAAAAAACAGCAGTAGAAAATAGGACATCTCTTACCAATTGAACTCGCCCAGCATAAGACAAAGTTTTGGCCTTCCATGACTGGATCCTTGCTTTAAGCTTGAGAAGGAGAGGCTCACAATCAAACGCCTTCAGCTTTGAAGACAATAAGTGAACACCTAAATACCTGACTGGCAGATGACCAACCTCAACTTCAAATGTAGAAGTGACTTGTTTTTTTTTTTTTTTGGAAGGTAAGTCCAAAGTGTATTAATAATAAAGAAAAATAAGTACAATATGGTTCAAAACAGAAACAAGAGCCCTATTGACAATAGGGTACATGAACATACTAAAACCCACACCATCACCACGGGTGAACAGCAAGGGTGACCTTTGCTAGGGTACGAACTCCCAATTCAAATCCCAATTAGACACTAAATGACGATGGAGAGGAGTGTCTTGGAGCTTCACCCTCTCAAGGTTGGCTTTATCACGAACGTCCGATGTAATTGCTTCAACCAGGTTCTGCCATGGTAAGTATGAGTTACTAAACACACAACGGTTCCTTTCTCTCCAAATGTGGTAAACTGTGGCTGCTAATGATACCTTGAATATCATTCGAGAGTGTGCGCTACCCAACTGCAAGGATGACGCCCATTGAACAGTCTCCTCCCAGTCCCGACGTACTCGACTTGCACAATTCAAAGAGAGGATGTGGTACCAAATCTAGGCACTGTACTGACAATCAAAGAATAGGTGTGAGTGGGACTCGACCGTGAGTCTACACAACACACATGCTGCTTGGTCAACAACACCCAGCTTGTGAAGCCGATCCTTGGTGAGTAACCTTCGATTGATAGGTGACTTGTTGTTGGGTAGCAGGAGGGAAGTGACTTGTTGCTGGGTAGCAGGAGGGACTCCACAGAAGAAGATTTTTTATTTGAGTCTATTTGTGTGAAGGCCTGATAAATTACCACACTCTTCAAGGCTGGAGAAGATGGTATTGATAGATTGGGTGTCCCCTTTAGTGAATACCATCAAGTCATCAGCGAAACACAATGCCCTTGTGAGGAATTCTTAACTAATTTAGCGTGAAACAGCTCCATAATAAGCACAAAGAGGTACGGGGACATAGGATCTCCTTGCCTCAACTCTCTTGATCCTTTAAAGAAGCGTACCAAAACCCCATTCATATTTAGAGAAAAGGAGGGGGACGAGATGCAAGCCATTACCCATTGTATAAAAATTCCTGGAACCCGCATAGCTCTCAACAAGGGAGGAATAACTTCCCATTTAACTGTGTCAAAGGCTTTCTTGATGTCAACCTTGATGGCACACCTCGGACTACCTCGGTTCAGATGGAAGTTATGTAAGAGGTCTTGGGTGATGAGAATGTTTTCTGAGATCTGCCTCCCAGGGACGAAGGCGCCTTGATAATCCCCAACAAGGTCTGCAATGACATTCCGAAGTCTATTAGCTAGTATCTTGGAAATGCACTTGTAAACGGTGTTTACACAAGAAATAGGCCGATAGTCGCCAATAGTGGTGGGGTTGTTGCACTTAGGCACAAGAGATAATGGTGTTATTTAGTTGCCTTAAGAGCATGCCTGAAGTGAAGAAGCTTCTGATTGCCGCTATTTTTTTTTTTTTTGGAAAATAAGTCCAAAGTGTATTATAAAGTAAAGAAAAATGTACAATAGAGGTTCAAACAGCCTTCATGGCAGCCAACACAAGGTACTGGCTAGAAGAACATGATCAAAAAAAACACCAGATAATCGGTTACAAGCATAAAAAAGATAAGCTTATGTGACCTATACTCACACAAATTTCCAGTTCAACCCCCAGAAGTTCACGACTTGCCTACTTCTTGGTGTGTCCTTAATAATCAGCTCCTGATTGGCAAGCCTAGCTTGAGTATCCCATCGTATTTTTTCAATAATAACTTCAGGTGGCAGGTAGCTGTTCTTGAACACTCGCCTATTTCTTTCCAACCATATGTGATAAACCACAGCCCCCAATGAGACTCTTGCAATAGTTGATAATGGGTCCTTCCCCACAAAGCAAACATGTGCCCACTCCACTGTTTCAGGCCATAATCTGGGTTGATACGAGTAACAATTCCAAGACAGTATTTGCTGCCATATGCCCTTACTGTAGGAGCAATAAAAAAAGAGGTGGTTGATAGTCTCATTCTCCCGCCTGCAAAAAACACAGGATAGCTGGTGGACTACTCCCCATTTGGCTAGCCTATCCCGGGTGAGAAGCTTCTGATGTATTGCCAACCATAGAATGAAGGAATGCTTGGGTATTGCTTGAGAGAACCAGATCAAGTGCGACCAAGGGACCTTAGGCCGATTTCCAATCATGGCTTTATAAGCAGATTTGATATCAAACGCACCTGATTTTGATGGCACCCACGTTGTAACATCCTCACAGTCGGGCTCAAGTTGTGGCAATTCAATCAACCTACTCCAAATGTCCATAAGATCAAATGACACGGCTACTGGTGGACTCCATTCACCCTCATGTATAATTGCTTCCACGCATTCATGCTTGGGAAGACCTGCATCATAGATAATTCTAGTGCCATACCTTAAGACCAAAGGCCCCTCTGGATGCCAATTATCAAACCATAGCAGAGTCGCTTTTCCATTAAACACCCTTTTTCGGATAAGGTGAGATGCTGCCTCCCTTGCTTTAAGAATTTTTTTCCATGCCCAAGAGCCAGCGAGAGGGATTTGCATGGCCCAGAAAATTCAATGGTTAATGAGGTGCTTTTGTGCCCACTTTGCCCAAAGATTAGAAGCATTACTGGCAATGAGCCACACGTACCTTAGGATTGCACTCTTATTCCAAGCGTGCAAGTTAAACAAGCCAAGACCACCTTCGTGCTTGGGTGTGCATGCAACTTCCCAGCTAATGGGGATGATTTTCTTTAGGTTAAGCTCGGGACCTGACCAAAGAAACCTCATGCAAATCTGTTCCAGCTCCTTGATCACCCTTTTTGGCAGAATAAATGATGTGAGCCAATGTACTTTTAAGGAGAAAAGGACTGACTTTATAAGTAGTAACCTGCCAGCATATGAAAGACACTTCGCTTTCCACGATTGGGACTTTGCTTTGACATGATTGATCAGTGGCTCACAGTCCTTCCTAGATAGCTTGGAGGATATCAAGGGAAGGCCAAGGTACTTTATTGGCAACAAAGCATGCTGGAATCCAGATACCTCAACTAACCTGTTAACTGTGTCCTCATCAACCCCGCCACTATGGCTGATTTTAGACCTATATCATGCGTCAATACCCTCTATAAATGCATATCAAAGATCCTAGCTAACAGGATGAAGCAAGTGGTTGCAGACTTAGTAGGTGACTATCAGTCAGCGTTTATCCCTGGTCGGAATGTAGCCGACAATATCCTATTGTCACATGAGCTGTTGCATAATTACCACCTCTCAAGAACACAGCCTAAGTGTGCTTTGAAAGTTGATCTCAAGAAGGCCTTTGACACGGTTGCTTGGAGTGCTATCAGGGCTACTTTGATAGGTATGCGTTTTCCCTTGAGATTTGTTAATTGGATTATGGAGTGTGTTTCTACGCCGTCTTTCTCCCTCATGATCAATGGTGGCATGGTGGGTTTTTTCCAAAGCACAAGGGGTATCAGACAAGGCGACCCTATTTCCCCGTATCTTTTTGTCCTTATCATGGAGGTGTTTAACATGGTGCTAGCAAGATGTACGGTTAATGGGTTCAAACACCACCCTAAGTGTTATGACCATGACATTAAACTGCTATGTTTTGCTGATGATCTGTTCTTGTTCTCCCATGGAGATACATCTTCTATCAATTGTTTGGTTGCAGCTTTGAATGAGTTTGCGGGTGTCTCTGGCCTTAAGGTTAATTGCCTGAAGAGTTGTATGTTCGTTAGTGGGGCAGATGATGCATTGACTAGTGAGCTTGCTGAAATTACTCAGTTCCAGGTTATGCCGCTCCCAGTGAAGTATTTGGGCCTTCCTCTTATCTCCTCCAAGTTGTCCAAAGGGGACTGTGAGCCGTTGTTAGCAAGAGTTAAGGCCAAGGTGCGCTCTTGGAAGGGAAGATGCCTGTCTTATGCGGGAAGATTATTATTGATAAAGACTGTACTTTTCTCCATTAAAGTTCATTGGATGTCAGCCTTTATCCTCCCAAGGAGGGTGATCAAGGAGCTGGAAGGAATGTGTAGAAGATTCTTATGGGCAGGACCTGATATGTCTACAAAGAAGATTGTGCCTATTCCGTGGGGAGTGGTTTGCCGGCCTAAGGAGGAGGGTGGTCTTGGTCTACTTAATCTACAGAGGTGGAATGAGAGCGCCATCATCAGGTATGTTTGGTTAATTGCTAGTAATAGTTCAAACTTGTGGGTCAAATGGGTGCAAACATACCTCATCCGAAATCAAAACTTCTGGGCAAAGAAGGTACCAAGTTCTTCCTCCTGGGCTTGGAGGAAGATCCTCAAGGCTAGGAGCAGTGCCCAGCCACACATTAAAAAGAGGGTGTTTAATGGCTGCAGCACCTCTCTGTGGTTTGATAACTGGCATCCAGATGGACCGCTGGTTGAAAGATATGGTACACGCATAATCTATGACTCAGGGTTACTCATTACTGATTGTGTGAGCGTCATTGTTGCACATGGAGCCTAGGACCCACCTGTGGCTGCATCAATGGATTTAAGAGAAGCCTGGGACAAATTGAATGATCTACCACCTCTAGACAGCTCCAAGGTGGACAAAGCAATCTGGTCCCCTTCCAAGAATGATGTCTTTAGCATTAGGACAGCGTATAATGTACTATCTGGGGCCTGCCCAAGGGTGCCTTGGTTCCACTTGGTATGGAACAAACTCCATGTGCCAAGGCATTCGTTCATTCTATGGGTAGCAATGCATCAAAGGTTGTTGACTAAATCACGTCTTGCAAAGTGGGGTGTACTCCAACAGCAGACTTGTGTCTTATGTAGACGGCATAATGAGGATCACCATCACTTATTCTTCATGTGTACTTATAGTCATGATGTTTGGAGCAAGGTCATGTCATGGAATGGCTATGGATTAACCCGTAGATCTTGGGAGCAAAACTTGCAATGGATGCAAAGGAGGTTTGCTGGACCAAGCCCCCTCAAGACCATTGCCCGAATATCCTTGGCAGCAATAGTGTATCACTTGTGGGCAGAAAGGAATAGGCGTGTCTTCCAGAATAACTATAGCCCATCTGAGGTGGTGTTAAACTATATTAAGTTTGATGTCCAAGCAAAGCTTCACAATCAGCATATCATGGTCAAGGACACAACAAGGAACCGGCGTGTTGTGGGTAATTGGGGTCTTGATTGGAGATTTCAGGGCTAATTCCGAATTATGTAATGTAATGAAATGTAATGATTACTTGGTTGAGGGTTGAGGGTTGATGCATTGGTCACTTGTATTGCCTATTGTGTTGTAGGCGTTTGGTGTCTTCGGCACCAGTTCTGTACATATTGGTAATCTTAATGGAATTTACTTACTTTCCGAAAAAAAAAGCTCCTGCAATAAAAATACAGCTCTTCATTTTGTTTACACGCAGGCCTGATAGCACTTCAAATTCCTCCAATGCCCCAATCAAACAACTGACTGATGAGGTGTCACCATGAGAGAACAAGAAAAGATCATCTGCAAAGCAAAGCATCTTGGTATTGGTGCCCTGACACCTGGGATGAAATTTAAAGCCATGTAGAGTACTTCGTTCAACAATTATATAAAAGAGCTCCATAATGAGAACAAAAAGATACGGAGAGATCGGGTCACCCTGCCTGATACCCCTTTTGCTTTGAAAGAACCCCACCATGCCGCCATTAATCATGAGAGAAAAGGAGGGGGTCACAACACATTCCATAATCCATCCAATGAAGTTGGGGGGGAAGTTCATGCCTTGCATAACTGCCTTTATACTATTCCATGCAACAGTGTCAAATGCTTTTCTCAAATCGACCTTTAAAGCACATTTCTTAGGAGCATTCTTCAAGTGGTAGTTGTGGAGGAGCTCATGAGAGAGGAGGACGTTATCCGAAATATGCCTACCTGGGATAAAAGCCGACTGGTAGTCCCCCACAAGAGTTGCCATGACACCCTTCATCCTGTTAGCCAGAATCTTGGAGATGCACTTATACAGTGTGTTAACACAAGAAATAGGCCGATAGTCCTCCACCTTAGATGGGTTCATACCTTTTGGAATTAGTGTGATGGCCGAGCAATTCAGTTGCTTTAATATCCTCCCTGTGGTAAAGAAGTCCCTAATAGCTTTAATACAGTCTTCACCAACAATTTCCCAAGCCTTTTTGAAGAAAAGAGCCGTAAATCCATCGGGTCCAGGAGCCTTATCGTCCTTAAGGGAGAAGAATGTTTTTGTGATTTCTTCATTGGACACCTCCTTCTCAAGTTCAATTTGCTGGTCCCCATTGAGTTTGCGATAAAAGTCAGGAAATGTAGGCATTGTTACATTGGTAGCACATTGCTCTTCACCAAGTAACCGATGATAATAATGCAAGAACATATCTTTGATAGTCCTTGGGTCTTCAACTTTGAAGCCATCATCATCATAAATACTTAAGATATTATTCCTCGCTCTCCTTTCCAAGAGGGAATTATGAAAAAAGGTTGTGTTTGCATCACCTTCCTTCATCCATTGAATCCTTGCTTTTTGTCTAACTTGAGCCTCCTCATCCTTGAGGGCTTGCATTAACTCTTCCCGTAGAAGCTTCTCAGTCCTTGCAACTGTTACATCATCTGGAAGTAATTGGAGCTTCTTCTGGCATTCAACAAGATCATTCCGTAGCTGATGAACCTTCCTGTTCAAATGGGAGAATTGCTTCTTGCGACTCCAATTTTTGAGCTTCAATTTAACAGCTTGAAGCTTCTTAGCAACCCTATACATAGAAGATCCATTCACATCGAGTGACCATGCTTCCGCAACCAATGGTAAAAAATCTGCATGGTTAGCCCAAAAATTAAAGAATTTAAAGGGGCGGTGAGCAGCAGAAGATTTTGGAAATATTGTCACAACAATGGGGCTGTGATCAGAGATAGTAGGTGCAAGTACTTCAGCTTCAGACGAAGTAAACTTATGCACCCAGGCCATATTCACAAGTGCCCGGTCAAGCCTACAAGCAATTCTTCTTGTACCCTCACTTCTGTTGCTCCAAGAATGCAAGAAACCTTTGAATTTCAGATCAAAACAGTGGCAGTCATCAATGAAGTCATTAAATTCCCTAGTAGCAGTAGGATTGATATCTTTACCTCCAAACTTTTCTGATGCTAGGCGCACACAGTTGAAGTCGCCTAGTATTAACCATGGCTGAACAGAAGAACATAGTTTAAGATCCCTCCATAATGCATTCCTTTGGACACTGTCATTGCTGCCATAAACAAATGAGACCAAACAGCTTTCCTTTGTCTCAGTAACTTCAAGATAACAGTGCATATATTGATCAGAAGACGCCAACTTAAGTAACTTCACTTCGATAGGGTCAAAGAGCACCCAAATTCGGCCTTTCAAGGCCGCATTATAGTTGGTAAATAGCTCCCATTGGGGAGCTATAAGATTCTTAATTACACCAAAATTCACTTCCCTTACTTTTGTCTCAACAAGGCAAATAACTTTAAGATTCTCAGCTCTAATCAATTGCTTGACCTCGAGCTGCTTGGCAGGGTCATTTAGACCCCTTATATTCCATGAGGCGATTTTAAACATGGGTTGGAGCTTCATCTCCAGCCCCACAGACCACGTCTGAAGCATACAACTTTCCCTCACCTCTAGCATGTTTCATTGCCAGTTCATCGATTAGGATACCCTTCTTGGCTTTCCTTTTATGTTTCTTTGACTTTTTCCTCAAGGATAGAGCATTGGGATTATCTTGGTCAGCCTCCAAGCACTCAAATCTATTTGGACTCTCCATGTCCAGGCTAGCGGTGTTGATGGAGGAGAGCCTATCATCGTCCATTCCCTCCACATGGTCATTGGAACACTCATCACATCCCACACATGCTGTACTTGAAGAGTCCCCTTGAGCCGATTGGTTAGGAACCACCATTTTTTGCTTTCCTTTTGATTTCACAGCCTCCTAGTTACTTGCTTGGATTTCCAGGTTGACACATTCCTTAAGGGGGGCGATGATGTTTTCTTCTTGGGGTGGAGGACCATTATTGCCAGTCACCTGAACATTGTTGATATTTTGATTCATAGGTATCTCTACGATGTCTTCAAGGTTAACAATTCTACCGGTGGGCACCCATACTTTAGCATGCTCCAGGTTCTTGCAATTCGTTTCGGCATGGCCGAAAACCTTGCAATGCGAACATTTGGGAGGTTTCCAGGAGTATTCAATGTCAATTTGAAGAACTTCTTCCTCATCATCAATATTTCTGCTGTTTAAATAAAGAATTTGAGGATATGAACAATCAATGTCCACTTCTACATAAACTCTAGCAAAGCTAAGTTTGGATTTGTGCTCAGTCGCCTCATCAAGGAATAGGGGATTGCCAACCCCACTTGCTAGGAAACTCAGGCCTGAGGGTGTCCAAAATTCCATGGGAACATTGAAAAGTTTAATCCAGATAGGGATTTTACTTAACTCAGATCTTTGGAGCTGCATGTTGGAGTGCCATTCTTTGATAATAAACAACCTTCCAGCAAGGTGCCAAGGCCCTTCACGAAGAACTTTCTCTCTAATAGATAGGTCTTGAAAACGGAAGATAAAGAAGCCATTCCCAACTTCAGAGACGTGGATAGCACTCCCTTTACCCCATATACGAGCTGCCAAATTTCGCACAACAAGGAGAGGGAGTTTTTTGTCTAAGAAGTGCCCTACAAGGCTGTCCTCCCATAGCTTTCTCCCCTCAATGACTACCTCGGGTGGAGGGGATATTACAATTCTTCCTTCAACCACTTGTGGTGCATGATATTGCAATTTCGATTTGGTAGAAGGTTTTTGGCCAAATAAGGAAGTCCACCTGTTAAGCCCTGTCTTGGCAGCAACATTACCAGCTGAGGGACGGCCTGAGTTGGTCAAAGAAGGCTGCTGCCCTGCAGCAACATCAGGCTGCAGACCTGAAGCACCAACAGTCTGCAAACCTGAAGCACCTGAAGCAACAACGTCGGACCTGTGCTGTAGTTCGTCAGTGGCAGCAAAAGCAGGCCTTGCAGGAGGCTGCAAATCAGGAACGCCGACGTGGCTAGGGGGGGGGGGGGAGTTCTCATTTGAGATGAGCCTAGGATCTGCCATAGGGTCAAGCAGAGAACATGAAAACCACCTGACTTTTCAGATGCAAATCACTGAGAAGCAACACCGGAGAACCAAAGAAAATCCCTGAGAAGAAGCACCGGAGAGACAATGCAACTAGAGCCCAAACTAAAATAAACCACGAACAGATCCACTAATAGTGAGAACCAGTAACTCTCACAAACAAGTGAGATAATCCAGGAGCCACACGAGCAATAGCAGAATAATACGAACAAGTAGAATAATCTAGTAATAGGTGATAACTCACGAACAGGTGAAAACACGGGCCCAGAAATGCTGCCACACCCCAGAAAAAATAACTAACTGCCTTGAAATCCACTGCCTTGAACAATCAACGAACACAAGCAAAACTGTTGAACTGATTCGAACACGAACAGAACAGATAATCGCGAGCAGAACATAAGAATCAGATTATCGCGAACAGATCTGATAATCCCGAACGGAAGAGATTGGCACGAACAAAACCAGAAGAAAAACACGAGCAGAAATGAAGAACCAGCTTATCGCGAGCAGAGCTGGAGAATCAGAATATCGCGAACAGATCAGATAATCACGAACAGGAGTGATTATCGCCCAGAATCAGATAATCACGAAGAACTGAAGAACCAGAAACAAAACTCCCAGAAACACCACGAACAAAACTTGGCAGAGCTCCACACGGACAGATCTGATAACCGCGAACGAAGCCAAGAAAGCCACAGATAAGTCCCCACGCAGCCACAACCGGAGAACAGCGACACATGACCAGGGAAAACGAATGAGCAAACCGGACAAGCACTATCCCGAACAGACGCCCAGAGGCTTCACTCTCTCAATATCGAACACAGCCGCAAACACAGCAAGGAAAACAGCAACGAACAAAACCCACGAACAGGAAGCAACGAACGCTACTCCTTGACCAGATCTTGGTGTCCCACGGACAGAAACCTCTTGGAACAGTGCTTGGAACAGAAAGACCACGGACAGAAACCTCCACGAACAGAAAGACCACGAGCAGAAAGCCCCCAGGAACCGCGAACAGAAGAATAATAATCCACCAGGAAATAATCCACGAACAGAAATCCACCAGGAAATAATCCACGAACAGAAATCCACATCCACGAACAAAGAAATCATGAACAGATATCCAAATGGACCCTGCTGCCTCGCCTGCTTGCTCCACGAATACTTGAACAGCTACCTTCAATGAACACACCTTTCAATGATTGCCGCTATTGTATCATTCCCAACTATATGCTAAGCTTCCTTGAAGAACAACGGTCTGAACCCATCCGGCCCCGGTGCCTTGTTGTCCTTGAGATTGAACATAAGATCCTTGATTTCTTGGTTAGTCACCTCCTTACATAAGCCTCCAACTTGTAGGTCATCTAGCTTCTTTGTTTTGAGGTGGTCAAAATTAGGGATGCTGCCACTATCAAGATCGACATTACCACCTAACAGATTCTTGTAGTGGGACTCGAACATGCTCTTCACTTCACTCCAATTTGCGACCTTCCTTGAGTTCTCATCGTAAATTGAGAGTATCTTATTATGCGCCATTCTAGATAACATTGTTTTATGAAAGAATGCGGTGTTTGCATCACCTTAAGCAAGCCACTGTAGACGAGATTTCTGCCTTACTTGAGCCTCAACATTTGCTGCCACATGAACCAGCTTGTGTGATAGGATCTTTTCTCTCGTAGCCAAATCAGCATTATTCGGGTTGGCGTATAGGTCTGATTGGCAAGCATGCAACTCATCTCTATACTCCTTCAATTTGAATTCTATGCCCTTAAACTTGTCCTTACTCCTGAGCAAACTTGACTGCCTTAAGTTTTTGCACCAATGAAAACATGGGGGAACTAGCAAAATGGGTGCTCCATGCTTCAGCAACTACATCTAAGAACCTCCTGTGCTTACACCAAAAGTTGAAGAATTTGAACGGCCTTGAGCCAATAAACACATCAGGAAATATAGTAATGAGGGCAGGGCAGTGATCTGAGATGTTTGGTGGAAAGAAATCCACTTCAACAGCTGAAAATTCCTGCATCCAAGAGTGGTTTACCAAGACTCTATCCAACTTACACAAAATCAAATTAGTACTTGAGCTGCTGTTACTCCATGTATGCAGAAAACCCTTATGTTTGAGATCAAATAAGGAGCCAACATCAATGAAGGAGTTCAGATCCCTAGAAGCCTGAGTGTGAATCCAATTAGCTCCAATCTTCTCACTGGAATTACGAACACAATTAAAGTCCCCCATCACCACCCACGGCTACGGAGAGCCATGAGATCGGAGATCATGCCGTAGGGTCCTTCTAGTCAGGTAGTTGTTTGATGCATATACAAAGGAAGCCTGACATTGCTTTAGGGAATCAACAAATGCAATTTGGCAGTGGATGACCTGGTCGAACATGAAGATGGGGTGTACTAGGAACTTTGTTGGGTTCCAACAAACCCAAACCCTTCCTTTGAGAGCTCTTGGGTAATTGCTTATTGAGTTCCACTGGAGGCAAATACTTGCAAGAACTTAGTACATGTTTACCTGTCTCACTCTAGTTTCAACGAGACAAATTAAGGCTAATTTGTGCTTAACAATGAGGTTCCTGACCTCAAGTTGCTTAGTTGGGTCGTTAAGACCCCTAACATTCCACATGGCCCAGCTAATCATGGAGAACCTGGTTGTGGGAGGCCTTGTCACTTCCAGTGAAATTGAGAGGCTTAGAGAAGCCTTCAGCTTTGCATCTCTCATGGCAATCTCATCTACAAGGATACTATGCGCGCGTCGGAAACGCTGCACCGCGGGACGCATGGATTTGCGTGCCTCCGGATGGGTAAAACAGGAAGGTTGGAGTCGCCACCGCCTGATGGGGTGCAGGCGGACACCTGGGTGCCTACGTTTGTCTAGTAGGCTGGTCTGCGGCTTGAGATTCTAAGTAAGGTCTTGGTTACGGCTCGGGGAAGTCTGTAGACACCCCGGTCCGCCCCGTCGGTTGACAGGTCCCATGGGTTTCCCGAGTTTGAGTCAATTCACTTATGGTCTTTCTCACCCGATTTCCTAATTCGATATGGAAGTACTTTTGTTAAGTCTGGTGGGGCCACCAAAGCGGTGTGGGCCCCTTTAATTTGATTTTATCTTGTTTTAATAGATGATCTAAGTCTGGTTGGGCGGGCCCTGTTGGAAGGCCCACGGATGCCTTGGTGGGCTAAGCCCTGCCCACGTGTCCCCTGGCGGGCCTCTGTCTAAGCCTACGAGGCCCTTTGGGCTTTGGTTAAGTGTGTTGATTTTTTTTTTTTTTATGTTCCTACAATCAAACCAAGTGTGTTGATTTTATTAAGGGGTTTAAAAAAATTAAGTTAAGAGTTATTCTTGTTGGCCGGAATGGTTCGTGGGCCCATTGGGTGGGCCACACATGGGCTACCATATGGTTTGTTCATCTTGGTTAAGTTGTCCAAACGGGCTAGGCATGGGCTTGGGGCCCATTACCTAGGCTTGGGATTGAAAGCCCAAGACTTTCTAGGTTAGGGTTTTGGGAACCCTACCCTTTCTTGGCTAATGGGCTTAATTGGCTCGATAGGCCCTGGCCCACGGTCTCGGCCAAACCATCTAATCCTAATCCAACATACTTCATTTCGGGCTTTTGGTGGGCCTCAAAGGGTCTGGCCACTTGATTTGCTTAGTTAGGTTATTTTAAATCCAAGTGACTTTGTTGGGTTTGGTGGGCCCCGTTGGAAGGCCCACATGTGGATCCAATTGGACCCAGAGGTCCAAGTCCTATGTTGGGTTTCCAGGTGACCCGGAAACCCTAGTGTCTTGCTTGGTTTGATTGTAGGAACATAAGATAAGACCCGGAAACCCTAGTGTCTTGGTTTGATTGTAGGAACATAAGATAAGACATGAAATCACAAAGGGCACAAAGAGCACAAAATGGCATTTAGTGCCATGTGGCCGACCATACTGGTCGACTACACATAAACCTCAAAGTAGCCGCCCCATGATGGCCGGCTACATATAAGAGATAGTGTAGCTGACCTTGAAGGTCGGCTACACATAGGTTTTAGCTGATCCGACTTGAGTTGTCCGATCAGCCTCAAACAGCTCCTTTTCGGGGTGTGTGCAGCGTCGCACAGGTGAAATATGGGAATTTGGAGTCGCCACTGCCTGATGGGGTGTAGGCAGACACCTGGGTGCCTATGTTTGTATATTAAGGCTTGGTCTGCGGCTAGAGATTCTAAGCAGGTTCTTAGTTGCTGTTTGGGGAAGTCCGTAGACACCCCAGCCCACCCCGTCGGATGACGGGTCCCATGGTTTCCCTGGTTTGAGTCAATTTGGTTTGTCTATTCACCCGATTCCTAATCCAGCATTCAAATTTGGTTAAGTCTAGCGGAACCGCCAAAGTGGTGTGGGTCTCTTTGCTTGATTTTATCTTCTTAATTTAAAGTGATCTGAGTCTGATTGGGTAGGCCCCGTTGGAAGGCCCGTGGATTCCTTGGTGGGCTGTGTCCAGCCCACATGCCTCTGGTGGGCCTCAATCCAATCCTGGAAGGCCCTTTCGGCTTTGGTTTGATGAATTGATTTTACTTTAAATTTCAAGTTGAAAATTAAGTGATTTGCATGCAAAGGTGGGCCGGGATTTGTTTGTAGGCCCCTGGATGGGCCTCACAAGGGATGCCAAGTGATTTCTGAATTTTCTTAATTAACTTCTCCAATTTGGGCTAGGAATGGGCTTGAAAGCCCTAGACTTTCTGGGTTAGGGTATTGGACCCTACCCTTGCTTGGTTTAATGGGCTTGGTGGGCCCGATAGGCCCATACCCGCAGTCATGGCCAAACCACCTATCCTAAACCTGCATGCTTCCTTTTTGGGCTTTGGTGGGCCTTATAGGGTTCAGCCCATTTAGTTCATTTTAATTATCTTCTTTTATTCACAAAGGTGATCTTGGGCTGGGTGGGCCCCATTGGAAGGCCCATTGGAAATCAAATTGGACCGGGTCGGTCCATGGCCCATCTTGGATCTCCGGTTGACCCGGAAACCCTTCTGGTTAATCCGGTTTGATCAAACAAAGCAAGAAAATAGCAAAATTGGCATTCTGGCAGCGTAGTCGACCTTAATTGTCGGCTACAAACACAACTATTTGTATCCGACCATGACTGTCGGATATAAAGAAGGCCATGTTGATCCGACCTGAGTTGTCGGATCAACTCAAAACATGGTTTTTTCGGATTCAGGCTATGGGCTCGGGTTCTTGGGCTTCTTAGGGTGCTCCAGACCTTGTGGGGGCCCCTGTATGGGCCCACAATGGTTCTAATGAGGCCATTTGGCCTTCTTCTTGGGGCTTTCAAACTCAAACACAAAGGGAATGGGTGGGGGTTCTCTCCCTCCCCCTTCTTCTCCTTATTTTTGTGCTAAAACCAGCACCTAAGCGGGGACCAAGTACCCCGGCTTCGGGTATCTCATGCCCAAAAGAAACAACCATGCCATGGAGAATTCAATAACTAAACCATACTAATCATGCTATTGGTATGAGATCGAATGGAGGAGCATATGAGACGAATGCTAAACCAAACAAGGAAGTACTTCATGATACTGAAATCAACAAATCGCTGGAGTAAAATCATTGTGATAAAACACACAAAATAACTGACACCAATGATGTGTTTGCATGCTAAATCAGCACCTAAGCAAAGTAAGTATCCGCACCCTCAAGGCAACAATCCAACCACCTAAGCAAAGTAAGAGACAAGCCTAGCATGCATCCTATGATGGGGAGGCTTTGCATGCATCCAAAAGGTATTTGAACACTACTAAATACCTGCTGCAGGTGCCCAGGGCAGCAACTAAAGAAGGTGTTCGAACACTACTATCAAGGTTGGGGATGGTGGGAAAGTAAGGTGGGGGAGCATGGTAGCGGGTTCCCTAGCTCATGATACACATCAATGCATGGTATACCAATCAAACTCACTACGACAAGGGAAGGGTGGTGGTGCTGCTGCTGCCAGCAGCAGCTCTTGTGGGCCACAACAGTGGGCTACGGGTAAGGGGACTTTTCCATTAACCTCAAAACAGTAACGCAATAAAGGGGGAAGGGATTAAACATGCTGGAGTTGGTCCAAATCAAAGAAGAAGGTTGGTTCATTTACATGCTTAAAGATAGTGACATGGATCACACATAAACATGCATATTCAAAGAGAAAACCAAAAAAAAATGCAACCTTGGCATGGATCACACATAAAAAGAGGGCGAAATAGACACAAAATGGCGTGTAAACAGTAAAATACGCGAGAAGGGAGGAGGGGGTTGAGTTAAGGATACATTAGATGATCATGCTAGGAGGAACATGCTCCCCCACAAATAATCAACACAAACCCCAAAACAGTGACATGAGTGACTCAAAATGCATAGAAAAGTCTCCCACTCTCTCCCTAAGACTGGACGTACATCTCTCATTACCTTTTGGGAGCCTCTAGGTGACATAAATGGTAAGCAAACATGTGAAGGTTATAGTAGAATGCAAATCTGAACAGTTATAGGCAAAATAATCTTAAACCTCATGAAATAACTCCAATCTCACATATGTGCAATGGAAAATGGCAAGGAATGATACCTGATCATTTTACAGCCTTTTTGTGGTGTGTAGCCACTCCCTTGAGGCAACACAGGTGCTGGAACTCCTCCGAATGTCACCCAACAGCAGCTTATCCTCATCTTGGTTGGGTAAAAAATGAAGAAGAAGAAGAAAGGAAAGTGGGGGTAGAATAGGCAAAAGAGAAGTGTTTAGGGTTTGGGGAGCAAGGTGGGGGAAAAGGAAGGGCTCTCGTGCCTGGATCAATGGAGGGAAAGAGGTGGAAGCAAGCCAAGAAGAGCCAACCCCTGAAATGGGGCTACTGTTGCCTTTTTATAGAAACATTTTTGTATTCGGCATTTAATGTCGGATACACTACATTTCCTTTGTATCCGGCATATTATGTTGGATACACTGCACTTCCTTTGTATCCGACATAATATGCCGGATACAAACACAATTATTTCCAAAATTTAATTTTCTGCGCGTATCTGTCAGCGAATCTCGCGGGAGAATCTCTTGTATCCGGCAATATATGTCAGATATGAAGAAAAGCATGTGTATTCGACATATATGATCGGATACAAGAGAGATATTTACAGATTTGCCCCTCGACTTGACTGATTTGACCGATTTGACACTTTTGGATATCCGCAGATTGCCCCCTGCGAATTTTGGTTTAGTCCCTGAGATATTTAGCAAGTTTTTCATTTTTAAAGATTGCCCCCTGAGATATTTTGCTGCGTTTGCTGCCACGTGTGCAGTTTTCGGCTTTGCTGCTCGGGAACTTCAACTGCTCATATCTTCTTCATCTGGATTCCGATTTGGGCAAACTCAATTACGTTAGAACCGTATCGGAGCCCTCTATCCAATGAAATAGGGCTAAGAACCTGGCCCGGGGTTCGGCAAAAAGTCAACTTTCAGCTCACCCTCAAGTTTGACTAACCCATAGATCCTTCATCCAAACTCCGATTCCTGTGTAAGCACCTTATTTTTGCACCCCTGGAAATGCTGAAAATGAAAACCCTGGCAGAAAAGTCAAACCCTGAGGGGTCGAAATTTTACCTTTTGATCAAGTGATAATTGGCCACCTTGCTTTATCTCAATGGATAGAGAATCTCGACACGGTTCCAACGCAACTGAGTTTGCTGGAATCGGAGTCTGGATGAAGGTTCTGTGGGCCGGTCAAACTTAAAGAGGAGCCGAAAGTGGACTTTTTTCGAACCCCGAACCAGGTGCTTAGCCCTATGTCATTGGATAGAGGACTCCGATACAATCCTAACACAACTGAGTTTGCTCAAATCGGAGTCCGGATGAAAGAGATATGAGCTGTCGAAGTTTCTGAGCGGAAAAACCGGAAACTGCACACGTGGTGCAGGAACTGCACACGTGGCAGCCAACGCAGAAAAATATCTCAGGGACTAAATTTTAAAAAGCCAAAAGTTGCTAAAAATCTCAGGGACTAAACCAAAATTCGCAGGGGGCAATTCATAGATATCCAAAAGTGTCAAATCGGTCAAATCGGTCGAATCGGTCAAGTCGAGGGGCAAATCCGTAATTTTTTTGCTTTGTATCCGGTCAAATATATCGGATACAAAGATTTGCTTGGCGAGATTCGCGCCGGTTCGCCGACAGATTTGTGGCGGCATTTAATTTTTGAAATTATTATGTCTTGTATCCGATATAATATGCCGGATACAAAGGGAGTGCAGTGTATCCAACATAATATGCCGGATACAAAGGAAGTGTAGTGTATCCGGCATTATTTACAAAAATTTATCTATAAAAGGCAACTGCAGCCCCATTTCGGGGGTTGGCTTCCCATTTCTGTTTTTCCCCTTCCTTCCCCCTCTGAGCCAGCTCCGAAACCTCCAACCTTTGCCCCTCCTTGCACCCCAAACCCAACAACCTCCTTGCTTGACCATTTTACCCCTCCCCATTCCCTTCTTTCCCTCACTCAAGAAGTTGAAGAAGGAGAAGAGGCTGCTGTTGGTGTTGAAGAGGAGTGCTCCAGCCACTGTTTGAGTTCGAAAGGAGGCTCCACGTGCCTTATTCCAGGGTTAAACCCTAAGGTAATGTTCTTGGTGGCATTATGTTCAACATAGATTGAAATGAGCATCTTTTGAGCATGTTGTAATATCTTCCATCTTCAGCATGTTTGTTCCCTTTCCAGCATACTACTACTTTCTTTCCCCATTTCTCTTGCTTGTTTTAGCCTAAAAACCCCCTTGGTAAAAGGGGGGAGATGCATGTATGGCTCATGGAAGATGAGGGTCCGTCTAAGCATGTTTTCCATAGCTTGTCGTTGTTATCTTATTTGCATGGGGGAGCATGTTCCTCCAGTCGGTTATCCGTCCATTGTACCCCATATTAACTACCCCCTCTTTCCCTTCTTCTAATGATCTTGCTTGGATGATTGTGCTTTTGTTTTGAGCAAGTAAATGGTGATAGGGTAGGTTGGCTTGTCTTAGATCATAGGAGTACGTATTGTGGATGTGTGCTCCTTAAGTGTCTTCATGTTAAGCCCTTTTTGCTACTTGTAAGAAGTATGCATGCTCTCTTTTATAACATATGTTCACACGTGAAGCATGCTCACTCGCACACACACTTTTGTTCCACGCCCAAAGAAAATCTGTAAAAATGTATGTATTGCCCATGGCTTAGAGATATGCATGTTAGGCTTGGTTCATGGCTCCTCCTTTTGTCCAATTTGTTTGCTGTTTTGTGATGGATGAAGAACCAAGGCAGGGGCACTCACGCCCCCACCTTACTGCTGTAAAAATCCCAAAGGGAGGGAGGGGTAATCCTTAGTCCTTCTCCTTTGTCTCATCTAAACCCAAAAGTCCCCAAAAAAGTGACCAAAAGGAGGTGTTCCTCCTTCCCTGAACCACTGTGGGCCTACACATAGGCCCACCCAACCCCTGGAACACCCTAGAAGACCCAAAAACCCAACCCCAATGCAAAAAATCCGAAAAAAGGCTTCTGTATGTTGATCCGGCAACTCAGGCCGGATCAACAGAAACCCATTCGTAACCAGCTGAAGGTGCCGAATACACAGAGCCCTGTGTGTAACCGGCATCTTAGGCCGGCTACACTGCCAGAATGTCTTTTTTGCCATTTTTGTGATCTTGTGATGATTTTTGATGTGTTTGTTCAATCCGGATGAACCAGCCCGGAAACCCAAGATGGGCCTTGGACACCTAGTCCAATTTGATTCCTCGTGGGCCTTCCAACGGGGCCCACCAAGCCCAACAGAACTATTTTTTTGCTCAAATAAAGAGAATCAAATTAAATTGAGTGGGCCAGACCATGAGAGGCCCCCTCGAGCCCAGTTGCAGAAGCATGTTGCTTAGATTTAGGCATGGTTTGGCCGAGACCATGGGTAGGGCCGGTTGGGCCCGCTAGAGCCCATTGAACCGAACCAACTTAGGGTTTCCAAACCCTAACTCAGGAAGTCTTGGGCTTTCAAGCCCAAGCCCAGGTAAAGGGCCCCAAGCCCAAAGCCTGGCCCATTTTGGCAAAGATTAATCAAAGATAACTCAAGTCACTTGGTAACCAACTGTGTGGCTCACTCAAGGGCCCACAAAGCAATCCCGGTCCACTTTGGCATGAAATCTACTCAAATAATCAAACTTGAATTTCAAAATAAAATTAATTCATTGAACCAAAGCCCAAAGGGCCTCTCAGGCTAGACCGAGGCCCACCAGGGGACACGTGGGCTCAACCAAGGAATCCGCGGGCCTTCCAACGGGGCCCGTCCAATCAGACTCATCTCATCTTTAACTAAAAAGATAAAATCAAGTAAAGGGACCCATACCGCTTTGGCGGTCCCGCCAGACTTAACCAAATTGAATGCTGGATTAGGAATCGGGTGAGTGAGAAACCAACTGAGTTGACTCAAACCAGGGAAACCATGGGACCCGTCTCTCGATGGGGCGGACTGGGGTGTCTACGGACTTCCCCGGACCGTAACCGAGAACTTGCTTAGAATCTCAAGCCGCAGACCAAGCCTTATTAGAAGAACTTAGGCACCCAGGTGTCTACCTACACCCCATCAGGTAGTGGCGACTCCAAACAAATCCCGAGGCATGCATCATTTTGCATGCGCCTCGTCGTGCGACCGAAATCAGGCCCGCACACCATGCTTAAATCTAGGCAACATGCTTCAAAATGGGCCTTGGTTGGCCTCAAGTGGGCTCGGCCCGCTCAGTTGGTTTGTTTATCTCTATTTAGCAAAAGTAATTTGTCGGGCTTGGTGGGCCCCGTTGGAAGGCCCACCGGAATCAAATTGGACCGGGTTGGTCCATGACCCGTCTTGGGTCTCCGGTTGACCCAAAAACCCTTCTGGTTCATCTAGATTGATCAAACAAAACAAGAAACAGCACAAGGTCACAAAAGTAACAAAATGGGCATTCGGTCAGTGTAGCCAGCCTGAGATGTTGGCTACATACAAACTCCCTCGAATCCGACATCTGGGGTCAGCTACACATAAGAAACAGCTGATCCGACCTGAGTTGTCGGATCAGCACAGAAAGTGATTTTTTCGGGTTTCACCAATGGGCTTGGGTTCTTCAACTTCCCAGGATGTTCCCGCATTTGTGTGGGCCCACAATGGTTCAAGGAAGTGGAAGACCACACTTTTGGTCTCCTATGGGGCTTCTACAACAAAGAAAGGAGAGGCATGAGGGCTATGAGCATTGGGGGAACATGGGTCGAAAGGAATCCCTGTTTTGGTCTTCCCCCACTATAAAAACGGTAACCACACAAGCATAGATACGAACCATTAAAGAGTTTAAAGGACCACTTTCTATTAAAGTGCATGTGTGCATGTGCATTTGCCATGCAAAAACAGCAAACAGGGGATGCTCATATGACCATAAAACCATGACGTATAGGCTCTAAATGGTGATGAATAATGGGCGACCTCACACATACACAAAACTGTAGCTAGGCCATGTGCGAATGCAGTGAAAGGTGAACTAGACGTGCTTCATGGCCGGATATAGATGTGTGTGTTTATGGTGCTCAAGAACCTAAAAACAGACTTTCTTTATGCACATGAAGCTAAACCAAAGGATGTAATGCATTTAGCATCTAGATGCATCTCTTATAGAGGAAACTATGCACATGCCTGTAGGGCCTATTCACAACCAAGTGGGCTGGTTTCCTATAGTCAAAACAACAGCAAAGATGGAGCAAAACCATGGTAACCCACATGAAAACAATAGATGGAATCGTATGCACATGATCCCTAAAAGCCATAGCCGGTTCATCCAACAAGGAGCATAGCATGCACGCACACAAGGAAGTAACCTAATCATGCATGATATTACAAGTGCAACTAAAGAAATCTAGCATGCATCACAAGAACTAAAGAAATCTAGCATACATCATAAAGAAATCCAGCATACATCACAAACTAAAGAAATCTAACACATAAGAAAGTAACCTAATATGCATGATCATACAAGTGCAACTAAAAGAAAATCCTTCACAATCCGGAGCTCAGAAACACCTAAAGAAGGGTGGAGAATGGGGATTACAATGGGGATACAAAAGATCTTCAAGCATGAGGGAACATGCTCCCTCCTCAAATCAGCAATGAAATTATAAAACACTAGCTTAAGATGATCTAGTGTGACATGACAAAACCTTTCATCCTCCCGTGAGTTGCACACATACCTCCACTTACCCTTTTAGAGACCTCTATGCCATACAAAGGGGAGCAAAACACATACCAACCACTTAAAAAATTGACTTGAAGGATGGGAGAAACCAATCTTAGTAAACATCATGGAATGCATCCAATCTCATATAATGAATATAAAAGACCATGGGGAACAATACCTTGGGGTCTTGTGACCTTCTTGAGGTGTGTTCGAGCCTCCTTGAGACAAATGAAGTGGCTGGAGCTCCTCCTTTGGCCACCAACAGCAGCTCCTCTCTTCTTGCTTGGGTGAAATTGAAGAAGAAGAAGAAAGGAAGGTTGGGGTAGAATAGGCAAAAGAGAAGTGTTTAGGGTTTGGGCAGCAAGGTGGGGGAAAAGGAAGGGCTTTCGTGCTTGGAACAATGGGGGGAAGAGGTGGAAGCAAGCCAAGAAAAGCCAACCCTCGAAATGGGGCTACTGTTGGTTTTTTATAGCAAACTTTTTGTATCCGGCATTTAATGTCGGATACACTAAACCTCCTTTGTATCCGGCATTTAATGTCGGATACACTAACAATTATTTCAAAAATTCAATTTTCTGAGCGAATCTGTCGGTGAATCCGCGTGAATCTCGTGGGCAAATCTTTTGTATCTGATGAATAGTGTCAGACACACACAAAAATATGTTTATCTGACATATTTGGTCGGATATAAATCTAAAAATTACATATTTGCCCCTCGACTTGACCGATTTGACACTTTTAGATATCTGCAGATTGCCCCTTGCGAATTTTGGTTTAGTCCCTAAGATATTTGGCAAGTTTTGAATATTTAAAGATTGCCCCCTGAGATATTTTGCTGCGTTTGCCGCCACGTGTGTAGCTTCTTTGCCACGTGTGCAGTTTCCGATTTTGCTACCTGGAAACTTCGACAGCTCATATCTCCTTCATCCGGACTCTGATTTGGGCAAACTCAATTGCGTTAGAACTGTATCGAAGTCCTCTATCCATTGGGATAGGATTAAGCAGTTGATTCGGGGTTTAGCGGGAAGTCAACTTTCGGCTCTCCCTCAAGTTTGACGAGCTTATAGATCCTTCATCCGGACTCCGTTTCCAGCAAACTCAGTTGCGTTGGAACCGTGTCTGGATTCTCTATCCATTGAGATGAATCAAGGTGGCCAATTATCACTTGATCAAAAAGTCAACTTTTTGTCCCCTCGGGGTTTGACTTTTCAACTAGGGTTTGCATTTTCAGCTCTTCCGGGGGTGCAAAAATGAGGTGCTTACAACGGGCCCCAAGCCCAATGTCCCGCCCATTTTTGTAAATCTAAGCAAGATAATTCAAAATACTTGACAACCTTCCTGGGGGCCCACCCAGGGGCCCGCAAACCAATGCAGACACACCTTTTGCATGAAAATCATTTAAGTCTCTAATTTGAACAAATTAAATAAAATCAATTCATTTAACCTAAGCCCAAAGGGCCTCCCAGGCTTAGACGGAGGCCCACCAGGGGACATGTGGACTTAACCAAGCCCACCAAGGAATTCGTGGGCCTTCCAACAAGGCCCACCCACTCAGACTCAGACCACTTAATTAAACAAGATAGAATCAAGTAAAGGGACCCACACCACTCAAGCGGTCCCGCCAGACTTAACCAAATTGCATGCTGGATTAGGAATTGGGTGAGTAAAGACCGAGTTGACTCAAACCAGGACAAACCTATGGGACCTGTCAATCGACGGGGCGGACCGGGGTGTCTACGAACTTCCCTGGACCGTAACCAAGACCTTACTTAGAATCTCAAGTCGCAGACCCGCCCAATAAACAAACTTAGGCACCCAGGTGTCCGCCTGCACCCCATCAGGCGGTGGCGACTCCAACCTTCCCATTTTACCCTTCTGGAGGCACGCATGAATCCGTGCGCCCCGCGGTACGGTGTTTCCGACGTGCGCATAGCCTGGCGACTCTGCTGGGGATAAGTGCCCGACCCAATAGAACCCCTGGTTAATTTGAGTCAACATAAGAGGGATTTAGTCAGTACTAGGGTTTTTTCCATCTTACTTAGTAAAATGCAGAATACTTGCAATTACACTTTTTGGGGAGTCTTGACAAACGGACGCGATAATTGCCTAAGGCAAGTGGATTTTAATGGGACCATTGTGACCCGTCCACTTACTTGGGGACTCTCCCGGAACCTCGTATTGCGTGCCAATTCCGTACCTTACTATATGAGACGGTAAAAAGTCCTTTATTGACAAAATCCAGACAAAACTCACCCGTATAGACACAGCACGCAGCCCAACTGCACCCACGGGCACACCACCACACCGTGGATGGTTTAATCGGTTTAATACAAACTGCGTGGGGTGACACGCACGAGGGAGACTGCGTAGATGATCCAACCCTGAATGAATGAATGCGGATATTGCACTTCTTTACCAAAACTTAGACCTCTCTAGCAACCTACCCTTTTGATTCTTATAAACTAACTTTCGGGATGGTATTAGCACTACACTCCTGTGGCTTGCCGGGGAAAGCAGGGTAAACCCATCTCCCCAGTTTTCTGGAGTTCTTAGTGTCACAGGTTTCTTGCGGTGGTACGCGAGGATCTAGTACTGGTCCAGACCTTTGTAGGCGTATGTCTTGGGCTGGGTATCCTTCTCCACCTAACGCTTCTGAATAAACCATGTTTTTTTATTATGATGTGATGTGAATGATGAATACAAGAGGAGTAAAATCAATTTAAAACCCAAGAGTCCATTAGGGGCAACAACCCCCGTTTCTTGCATCAAATTGAGTGAACCCTAGATCACGGGCTGCCTTAGCCCTAATTTAGGAAGCTAACCCAACTTTGATCAAGGGAACCACCCCAGATCCATGCATTGAGTCCTGTGAGCCGTGGGCCTCAACCCATTGAGTCCACTGGGAACACTTCAAGTCCGGATCGGTCTTTCTAAGTAGATGAAAGCCGGCCAGATCAAAAAAGTAGATGAAAGCACGCCAGATCAGAACAAGGGCATGAAACCCTAGATTTAGGGATTTTAGTTTACCTGCCTTGGAAGCAACTTGTACCCTTCTTTTGGGCTCCCAACAGCCCTAAGGATGAATTCTTTGCAGCTTTTATAAATATTATGTAAATTTCTCCCTTGATGGAAAGTTGTAAGTTTTGCTCTAGTCTGACACTAAGAGCAGATGAAAGACAAAAGGCTGATCAGGACTTGGATGTGCTTCCTTACACAAGTATGTCTAGGAGTCGTGCCTTGATAGGCACCAACCTTTTTTAGGGCTGTGCACACACTTTTGGGTGCTTTTGATATTTGTTTGTTAACATAGACTTTCAGGATGGAAATAGTACTTGACTTTTACTTTACTTGTGTATATGCCTGTTTATAAATTAAGTGCATGAACTTTGAGATCATTTGCACAAATGTTTTTGGCCAAACCGCTTTCAAAGATGCACAAAAAGAATTTCCAAAACCAAAATCGCCTCCGGGTGTACGTCAAATCACCTCTGGGCGTACATCAAATCGCCTCCGGGCGTACATCGAATCGCCTCTGAGCATACATCAAATAGCCTTCGAGCGTACATCAAGCCGCCTTCCGTGGAGCACATCAAAGTTGCTTTTTCAAGGCACACAATAAAGTGGCCTCTGGGCCTGTCTTCCACGACATAAACACCGTCTCTTGCGATGCGCAATAAACCGTCATCTGGGGTATATTGAGCTAGCCGTAATAGACGAAAATCAAATCACCCATCTTGTGGCATACATTCCCCATGCCATTCATGGCACGATGCGAGCTGTCTAGAATGCGTTTCCTGATTTTTATAATTCATTTGCCACTGCATGACTTCAAAGGATTTTCCAATCGCTGCCAATCAAGGCATGGATTTTGAGGTTTAGTCCTCGCAACAGGTTTTTCAAGGATTTCCACTCATAAATCACATGTTGCACAATTTTTGAAAACCGTCAGATACAGCATGGTCTCTAGAGTTTCAGATCTCTAAAAGACCATGTTACAAGGTTTTAAACTTCACAAATCTTAGGAGTTTTTCTTGTCAACCGAGGCACTGTCACACTCTCCTTGTAGTGTTGTTTTGTCAGGTCGTGATTTTCGTGCATGAACCACCTTGTATTTGTTTTTGCCAATCATGGCACAAGAGTACCACTCATGGTGTAATGATCTCGTCACACACAACACCTCGTTCATAATTATAGAAGGGACTGATCAAAATTTCTGGTAAACAGGTACAGTTCAGATATTTCACATTTAGAGCATCATTCATAACTTTGCCTTCACAGTGAGAGAGGACTGCAATGAATTCTTCCGAGGCCCCAATTTTATCATCATCACAGCAAAGGGTCGAAGAATAGCCGGTCATAATGGATCTAAGCCCACAAGTGGCCATGATGCATGCCAGGGGATTCGAATTCCAGAAATCCAGCCAGAGCAACCACCTCAGCCAGCACCCATGGCAGCACATCCGCCACCACAGGATGCTCCATTCCCACATCCGGTGGCAGTTTCCATCCATCCTCCACAGCCAGAACCATTTGTGCCTATCCAACTGGGGCAGGAAGCGCGAGACTGGAATAGGGCACGGGAGGCCCAGCTGGAGGAAAAATTGGCAGCAATCAAAAAGGATCACATGGTATAGCTGGCAGCAATGAAGGAAGATAGTAGGAAGGCACAGATGGCCACCATGCGTGAGGACCTTTTGAAACAGCTCCAGCCAAGCACAATTCAAAATGAGGCTACGCTAGAAAGTCTTTGCTTCTTCTCTGATATCCAACTCCCGGCCAAGTTCAGATGCCCTGAGCTGCACCAGTTCGACGGCACAAGCTGCCCATTGAACCATCTGCGATCCTATGTTAGCGACATGTGCCAATATGCGAAGGACGAGAAGATTATGGTTCAATTCTTCTAGAGATCTCTAACTGGGGCAACATATGCTTTGTTCCTAAGTCTGGATAAGCAGAAGGTTAAGACATGGAATGACCTCACCGTCATGTTCATCTAGCAATACCGCTTAAATAGCCAAATGGTTCAGACCAGAACCGAATTGCAAAGGCTGTCAAAGAGAAACTGCGAGTCTGTGAAAGACTACGCTAAAAGGTGGATGGAACTAGCCAACGTGGTGCACCCCTTCTTCTTGAACAAGAGCGGACTTCCTTGTTCATATCTTCACTGGGACAACCATACTTCACAATGCTGTTGGGACAGTGCATTGCAAGCTTCACTGACCTAATCATGGCGGCTGATAGAATTGAGGATGCGGTTAAAATGGAAAAGCTCGGAGGCTCCATGACACGCTTGTTGCATGGAGCAATCTCAAGTGGCAAGAGGCAAGAGAATGACGACGATGCAAGTACAGTTAACCACGTACAGCCATCTGTGCCGTTTCACATCTCTTCCTCAAGAAGCATGAGCCTCCCCTCCGCTAACAATGCCGCGTCTTGCCTCAGGAGGCGTTTCACCAAGGAGGAAAGAAAGAATCGGGAGTTCACTCCACTTCCGTACACGCTGGCTGAATTGTTACCAACGCTCTTGAGAGAAGGACACCTACAACTGGCAACGTCGAATCCTAAGGCATCTAAAATGAAGGGCTATGATTCAAACAAGAGCTGTGAGTACCACATGGGCATACAAGGCCACGATACTGATGGATGTTGGGGCCTTCGTCATGTAGTCCAAGATCTTCTTGAAGCTTGGGAACTCAAAATTGATCCTCCGTCAGATTAAAAAAAAAAAGAGAGAAAAAGAAAAGAAAGGAAAAAATCATCATGCATCTTGGTATTTCATATCGTGTACTCTGCTTTCTAATGTTTGTCTCTCCTGGCAGGAATTCCATCAACGATCAGCATGGACCGTACCTTAGGGACAAATCATGATGTAGCCGATCAAATAACCAGCATAGTGGCCTCTCTACAGAGCCTACTACGGACAATAACAATCAAGGAAGAAACGTTGAACAAATGCTGGGAAGCGTTAGGGGAAGAAAATTTTGAACTGCGATCCCAAGTAAGGGTTCATTTCCTTCATCTATGGGGATAATGATGGTTTGGAGCGAAGATCCCTATGGAGAACCCTGCGCCTAAATTCAGTAGACCGGCCCTGGCTGCTCCTTGGTGATTTTAACTGTGTTCGGAAGGCTTCTGAGAAGATAGGCGGCAACCGAATTAGTCCAACCCTGGTACATGATTTTAACTCATGTGTTGAAGACTGCTATCTGATCGAAATGAACTTCAAAGGCTTTGTGCACACTTGGAGCAACATGAGTGCTGGTCAAAGTCGGATATCTTGTAAACTGGACCGTGTATTAGTTAATCTTGCCTGGATCAGTCAATTTCATCCTTCTGAGACGGAATTCCTTGCCCAAGGCATTTCTGATCACTGCCCATCTGTTGTCACCATATGTTCCGATAGTATCAAAGACAACCGGCCTTTTAAGTTTTTTAACTTCTGGACCACCAAGGACGACTTCTTGCCCATGGTGTTTGATGTCTGGAGGCCTCAAATGCCTGGCACTCCAATGTTTCAACTTGTTTCCAAGCTCAAAAAGTTGAAAGTTCGCCTGAAGGAATGGAGCAAACTGAATCAATTCTCTCAAATATCGGCTAAAGTGGAAGATCTTAAGGGCAAGCTTGAACAATGTCAAGCACAGCTGAAAGCCTCTCCTACTGATAGGCAGCTTGCAGTCATGGAGGGTATTATTCGAAGGGACCTTGCTATTCTCTTAAGAGTTGAAGAATCTCAAATTAGACAAAAGTCTCGGATCCAATGGCTTAAGGAAGGGGATCAAGGTACGAAATTCTTCTATCATTCCATGGTTTTCAGGCGTGCCACTAACTCCATTCTCAAGATCCAGGATGACATGGGTTTGGAACTCAGTTCTCAGCATCACATTCGGAAGCATATTGTTGAGCATTTCGCCAAGTTGTTGGGTGTAAGTGACCCACACTTGATTCCTTTTGAGCCTTCATTTAACAGGTGTCTTACCTATGATCAGATCCAAAAGTTGCAGGCTGATATTACTGATGAAGAGATTAAGTCGACTATGTTCTCTCTTAAGGATGACAAGGCACCTGGCCCTGACGGCTACACGGCCGCTTTCTTTAAGTTTTCTTGGGACTTGGTGGGGAAAGACGTTTCTGCTGCTATCAAATCATTCTTCACTTCTGGGAAACTCCTTAAACAGGTGAACCATGCCATCATCACTCTTGTTCCTAAATGCTCTAAGCCGTCCAGAGTTAATGAGTTTAGACCCATATCCTGTGTCAACATCATTTATAAATGTATTTCCAAGATACTTGCCAACAGGTTCAAGGAAGATATAGAAGGTTTGGTTGGACAGCATCAATCGGCCTTCATTCCGGGTAGAAGGCTTGTGGACAATGTGCTTATCACTCATGAACTATTCCGGAATTATCACCTTGACAAGGGCACTCCAAGGTGTGCTCTCAAGATTGACATTAGAAAGGCCTTTGATTCAGTGGACTGGAAGTGCCTGGAAGAGGTACTCAAGGGTTTCAGGTTCCCCCATCGTTTTATCTCATGGGTCATGGAATGTGTCAGATCTACCTCCTACTCTATTATGATTAATGGCAGCATGGAAGGGTTCTTCAAGGGTGCCAAAGGGCTTAGACAAGGCGATCCTATGTCTCCCTATCTGTTCGTCTTAGTCATGGAATTATTTGATAAGGTATTGAATGACAGCACATCAACCCACTTCAAGCCTCATCCCAAATGTGCCCAGCCCCTTATCAAGCAGCTCTGTTTTGCTGACGACCTCCTTATCTTTGCGCATGGGGATCTCAGGTCAGTCCAATGCATTAGTTCTGCTCTTGATCTCTTTAGCAGGATGTCTGGGCTTCATGTTAACAGGGACAAAAGTGCTTTATTTACTACTGCTATTCCAACTCATGTGAAGAATAACATCATCACGTTGTTGGGCTTTACGGAGGGACATCTTCCGATTAGATATTTGGGAGTTCCACTCATATCCACTAGGCTGTATGCTCGGGATTGTGAGCCATTAATCCAAAAACTGGTAGCCAGAACTGCTTCATGGCAAGGGCGGCACCTGTCCTACGCAGGTCGGTTGGTACTGGTTAAATCTGTTTTATTCTCTATTGCTGTCTATTGGTTGTCTATATTCATCTTGCCCAAGGAAGTTATCTACAAGATTGAGAGAATATGCAGAAATTTCATCTGGTCAGGCACTAGTCAAGACATCAAAATCAGCAAAGTTAGATGGGACCAGATCTGCTCACCTAAGGATCAAGGTGGGCTGGGTGTCTTGAACATACAGCTTTGGAATAGATGTGCCATATTAAGGCAAGTCTGGCTCGTGGGTAGCAAGGCTGGAAACCTTTGGGTCTCTTGGGTTACTACCAACCTTCTCCGAGGCCGAAACTTCTGGAATGTTCCTATCCCCTCCACTGCTTCCTGGGTATGGAGGAAAATTCTCAAGCAAAGGAACTCTGCTACCACCTTCATAAAACACTCCATTCACAACGGAAGGAACTCCTCATTGTGGTATGATAATTGGCATCCCCTAGGCCCCCTTCTCCCAAGGTTTGGTAGAAGATTGATCTATGACTCTGGACTTCCGAATGATGCCTTAGTCCACGACATTATCTGTGATTCTGATTGGGACACTCCAGTTGCGACTTCTTTTGATCTGATGGAAGTTTGGTCTATGCTCCAGGTATTACCAAGGCCTAAGCCTGATGAAAATGACCGCATTATTTGGACTCTCTCTCCTTCTGGCACTTATGAGACTCACAGCACATATAAAGCCCTGGAAGCTGCACATCCCAATGCTCCTTGGTCGAAATTGGTGTGGTTCCCTTCCAATATTCCTAGACATGCCTTCATCCTATGGCTAGCAATCAGGAACGCCCTCCTCACCAAAGATAGGCTCGTCAGATGGGGTATTCTCCAAAGCCCGGTATGTGTTCTATGCCGTAAGACCAATGAATCCATTGAGCACCTTTTTTTCCGTTGTGACTACAGCAACTTCATATGGAAACATTTTATAAAGAAGAATTGCTTGAACTCGGCTTACGCATCAGCTTCATGGAGTTCCATCATCCAACTTGTTTCTTGCGCTTGGAATGCCAAGACGCCTATTCATCTGTTAAGACGTCTTTCTTTAGGTGCTGCTGTCTATCACATTTGGTGCGAACGGAACCGCAGGATTTTCAAGAATTCCGCCTTACCCAAGGATGAAATCTGCAAGCTTATTGAGCTGGACATCTCCTATAGAGTTGACGGTCTATTGATGCCACTGAAGGACAACGACATCCACAGGAAAGTTGCACTCCAATGGAATATCAACTTCCTTTTTTGTTAATCTTTTAGCATGGTCTGGTTCGTTTTGATTTGGTGTTGCATGCACATGGATGCTTTAGCATGGTTTCATTTGTTCTGTTTTGGTTCAATGTGCACTTGGATGCCTGGTGCAATGTAATGTCCTAGTGGACTACTCTTCTTCTTTGTACATTTCCCTCCTTTTCTAATGGAATCTTACCTTTTCCAAAAAAAAAAAGTAAGGGTTCTTGAATAAGAAATTGGAAGCATGAAGGGAAAGAAACCCTTGAGTAAACAAGAAGTGAGCCTTCCGCCCACATTAGCAAATTGTTGGATGCAAAGGGAGAAACGAAAAGCCGTCGCAGCAGATGTTCCCCAACTCACGAAGAAGCTGAATGTCTACCATGGCAAATGGCAGCATAATAGATTGACGAATCATTCGAAGAATCCCCCAAGGAGAACGAAAGAAGAAATGGAGGCCAGAATGAGGAGGGATTTTACCCCTCTACCATATACACCGGCGGAGTTGCTACCGACACTGTTGAAGGAAGGATATGTGCAGATTAAGCCCCCGAACCCCCGGTTGGTTAATGCCAGAAGCTACAACTCGACGGAATAATGTGAGTACCATTCTGGTGCTCCAGGGCACCACACAAGCCGATGTTGGGATCTATGGCATGACATTCAAGATTCAATTGATCAAGGATTCTTGAAGGAACTGCTCGAGAAGCCAAGGTCCATCGAGGGACGAGACATCTCTGACATGTTAGTGCAGATTCGGACATCCGAACCAGCCATATTCTTGCAAGAAGGAGAAGATGATGACGAGGAGAGCACTTAAAGGCTTCCTCCCATGGCATGCAACTAAATTCCAAGAACGCTGATCTGTGTCGGCCATTCCTTGCATAGCTTGCCACTTTATTTTTGTTTATCTTTTCTTTTCTTTTGAATTCAGAACTTGATAACATGTTTCTTTTGCAAACTAATGAAATCTTTTGGGAAATCACTAGAGTGTTGGACCACACCAAGGCATGACCGTGATCTTGGGACAAACCTGAACAATCAAAATTGGCAGATGAAATGTGTCAAACAGCACAAATTGTGCGGGTCTCGACATAGCCAAGGGATCCCCTCCAGCATCACCTTTAAAACCTACCTTGCCAAACACTGGGGCAATCTGTGATATGAGAGAGAAAGAAGAAGGGGCAAGGTGCCTATACCAGACAAAGGTCACTGACATGATCCAGGATCAATGATTCCAATGAAAGGATGAGAAGCCATTTTTTGGCTAACATGCTTAAAAAAAAATTCCTCTAGTCAAATGTGTTGAGCTTGATCATCTCATTTTGAACCCACGTTATGTTTAGTCACCCTGAATTGGGGCAAAGTCAAAAGGCAAAAGAAAAAAACAAAATGAACAAAGAAGAAAATGGTTCTTGAACCAGTCAATTGTGCAAAAATAATTAAGCGTTACATTCTCTGTGAAAGGATGGAAGGCCATCCTTGATCTTCTCCAAAAATCATCTAACACAAGATGCAACCCTAGCAAAACACTTTGAGCCTAACAATTCCTTCATTAACCCTACCATGTCTTGTCTTCAAAACTGGGGCATGAAGCTTCGTGTAATTGGAGACACAAAAAGGATGAAGGTGAAGATAGGGCAAAGCGAAAAGCACCCTAAGAACAAAGGGGGCAAGAAGGAGGAATGGGGAGAACCCCAGAAAGCAAGAATTCTAAGAAAGAATTGGGGCAATCCCTTGAAAGAAAAGAAAAGAAAGAAAAAAGAAAAAAAAAACAACAAAAAGCCTGGGCAAACCCCGAGAGCAAGAATCAATAATTGAGGCAAATAAGGCAACACATAGTTTCACACTATTTTAACTTGCTGGGGGAAAAGGATTCGTCTCTCGAGACCTTCCAAGCTGTTTTTGCTCGTATTCTCACTCAAGATCAGATACAGATGCTTCAATCTGATATTTCTGTGGATGAGATTAAGACCACAATGTTTTCACTCAAAGATGAGAAGGCACCAGGCCCAGATGGCTTTACCCCTGCTTTCTTTAAGAAGGCATGGGATCTTGTTGGGGATGATGTCACGGCTGCCATCAGCTCTTTCTTCTCTTCTGGGAAGCTTCTCAAGCAGGTTAACCACTCTCTTATCACGCTTGTTCCTAAGAAAGGTAAGCCTTCTTCGATTTCAGAGTTCAGACCCATCTCATGTGTTAACACAATCTATAAATGCATCTCCAAGATTTTAGCCAACAGGTTTAAGATTGTAATTGCATCCCTGGTGGGCACTCATCAGTCAGCTTTTATTCCTGATAGACGGATGGCTGACAATATTCTTTTAACGCATGAGTTGTTCAGAGTCTATCATCTTAATAAGGGCACGCCCAGATGTGCTCTCAAGATTGATCTAAAGAAAGCCTTTGATTCCATTGATTGGCTTTGCATTGAAGAGGTCTTGAAAGGTTTCAGGTTTCCTTTACGATTTATCTCATGGGTCATGGAATGTGTCACTACAACATCATACTCTGTTATGATTAATGGAAGCATGGAAGGGTTCTTCAAGGGAAGGAAAGGCCTCAGGCAAGGAGATCCTACCTCTCCTTACTTATTTGTCCTTGTTATGGAGCTATTTGACAAGGTTTTGAATGATAAGACAGCTGTGAATTTCTTATCTCATCCCAAGTGTCGCCAGCCTTCTATCAGACAATTGTGCTTTGCTGACGATCTTTTTATCTTCTCTCATGGGGATCTTAACTCTATTACCTGTGTCTCTTCTGCTCTTGAACTCTTTGGCAGATTATCTGGATTGCTTGTCAATAAGGAGAAAAGTGCTGTGTTCATGGCTGGCATATCTGACCGTATAAAGGATGAAATCATGCAAGTTTTGGGGTTCAAGGAAGGACATATCCCTGTGAAGTATCTGGGCCTGCCTCTCATCTCTACAAGACTGACAGCTACTGATTGTGAACCCCTCATCCAAAAACTTACTGCCCGCACGCAGTCTTGGTAAGGTAGGCATCTGTCTTATGCAGGCCGTTTGTTACTGGTCAAAGCAGTTCTTTTCTCCATAGCTGTCCATTGGATGTCTATTTACATCTTGCCCAAGGAAGTCATCTACAAGATGGAGAGAATATGCAGGCACTTCTTGTGGGCTGGTTCTTCCCAAGAGGCTAAGATATGTAAGGTCAAATGGGATCATGTTTGCTCCCCCACTGATCAAGGTGGTTTGGGAATCTTGAATCTCCACTTATGGAATAAGTGCGCCATCTTAAGACAAACATGGCTTGTGGGAAGCAGGGCTGATAACATGTGGGTCTCTTGGGTTAATGCCAACCTACTTAGAGGTAGAAGCTTCTGGGCACTACAAATTCCTTCCACTGCTTCTTGGGTATGGAGGAAAATACTTAAGCAGAGAGATGTCGCTTCCCGCTACATTAAGCACCGAATCAACAATGGGAGAAGCACCTCATTATGGTATGATAATTGGCATCCATTGGGTCCTCTAGCTCCAACGTTTGGTAGGAGACTGATCTATGACTCAGGTCTTCCTGATAGTGCTTTGGTTCAAGATGTTATACATGGTGATGCTTGGGACCCCCCGATAGCCTCTTCATTTGACTTGACTGAAGTGTGGGCAAGAATCCAAGATCTTCCAACGCCTAATTCAGACTTGGAAGATAGGATCACTTGGACACTCACTCAATCTGGTAAATATAGCACTAGTGCAACTTACAAAGCTATGGAAGCCATTCGGTCCTCTGTTCCTTGGGCTCGGTTAATTTGGTTTTCTCTCAACATTCCAAGGCACGCGTTCGTGACATGGCTTGCGATTCGAAATGTGCTCCTCACCAAGGAGAAACTCCTGAGATGGGGCACCATTCAAAATGCGGTATGTGTCCTATGCCGTAATTACAATGAAACTGTTCACCATCTATTCTTCCAATGTGATTACAGCAAGCACATATGGAGCTTTCTTTTGGGTATGAATGGTCTCAATGGCTCAGTCCCCATTCCTCCCTGGAACCTTATTGTTGAGAGTAGTGCTAGATCATGGTGCTCCACTTCCCCTCTTCACCTCCTACGGCGCCTATCTTTGTCTGCAGCTGTGTACCATATATGGTGTGAGAGAAATCGCAGGGTCTTAAAAAATGCAGCTCTACCTGAAGAGGAGATTTGTAAGGTTATCATTCAAGATGTCACGTACAGAGTCAATGGCTTTCCACTTGTCCTTAAGGACAACAGTTATCATAGGCAGATTATGTTGAAATGGGACCTTCTATGTAGGTTCATCTAATCTTCACCATTGGTCTTGTTATGTTGATTTTCATTTAGCAGGGTGCTTCTAGCTCCTTGTTCTGTTTAGTGGGTATGTCCACTTGCTGGTTGTACATATTTCCTTTTTGCTCATTAATGGAACTTTCTTAACTTCCAAAAAAAAAAAAAAAGAATTGAGGCAAAAGACCCAAGAAAGAAGGGAAAGAAAAAAAAGAACAAAGATGGAAAAAGGAGAAAGAAGCTACAAATCAAAGTTGGACACAAAGTTGAAGGAACAAAGGATGAAGCAAGCCCTAACAAGAGAAGTGGACAGGACATGGCTCTTACCCCATTCATCAATTTTGAGCCTTCATATCATTTCTTCTGGACCCTTGAACCCAGCCTACATTTCGTCCTACTGTGAATCCCTTTCTGATTATAGAGAATATAACACTGAATCTTGGACAAATTGGCAATGACAGAACCAAAAAAAAGACAGAGAAGAACTTTGGCTAGACATAATGGTTACCCATAGAGTGAAGCTATATAGGGTTTGAGCCTGTTTAACCTTCATTTCTAAACACTGGAACCAAAGCCTACATTTCGTCTTACTGATAAGTCCTCTCTGATCATTGGATCATGATCCATGGAAATTGACAGAGCCTTCAGACTAGGGCAAGGTACCGAACCCAAATGAGGGAGCCAATGAGAGAAAAACCATTCCATAACCCCCAACCAAGGGTGGGAAAAAAGAACAAAAACAAGAGAAAAAATCAAAGAAAAACCAGGGTAGGGGAGTGCCAAAGAAACCCCCTAAACCAAAACTATTCACTTCATTTCAACCCGAGGCAAGCCATTGAAGGAAAAAATGTTGAGACCCTCGCAAGGAATGCCGGGAGGCACCACTTCCTAAGTCTAAATGAGAGTGTCAGGTGACTGACCCAAAGATTACTGGTCTTGCCATGGACCCACTTTGAAAGAGGAAACTCCAAACATTTGGTGAACTCCCAAGATATTTTTATCACAAAAAAAAAAAAAAAAAAGAAGAGAAGTGGCTTGAATTTGCACATAATTTTGATGATAAAAAATTCTGATTAACTAAATTTCACCTAAACTTTTGTAGGTACTAACAGAACTTGAGACAGACAGGAAAAGCATCAAGCATATTCACACGCTGATGCAAAGAAAAAATCGCCACCATGTATTCTTACATGGGGCACAAAAGAATTTAATACCAAAGCCGTCGGCGGACGAATCAGAGATTGGCTGAGGAATGTCCGGGTACTACTAGCCAAAGTGTGATGCCAAAACCACCGACGGATGAGTTGGAGATTGGTAGAGGCAACCTCAAGAACAACCCAGACAAAGAAAGAAATCAAGACATAATGAGCAAGATGTCTCCCAAGACAGAAGGAGCAAGGCGTCTCCCAACCCTAATGGAGCAACGTATCTCTCGAAATTGAAGACAGAATGGAGCAAGGTGCCTCCCGAAATTAAAGACAGAATGGAGCAAGGTGCCTCCAAGAATTGAAGACAGCAGGAGCAAGGCGTCTCTCAAGAAATTGAAAACTGAATGGAGCAAGGTGCCTCCAAGAATTGAAGGGAGCAGGAGCAAGGTGTCTCCCAACCCTAATGGAGCAAGGCGTCTCCCAACCCTAATGGAGCAAGGCGTCTCTCAAGAAATTGAAAACAGAATGGAGCAAGATGTCTCCCAAAATTGAAAACAGAATGGAGCAAGGTGCCTCCAAGAATTTAAGACAGAAGCAAGATGTCTTCCAAAGAATAGAAATTAAGGAGCAAGGCGTCTCCCAACCACATAGAGCAAGGCGTCTCTCAAGACTGAAAGGGCAAGGCGTCCCTGGAGCAAGGCGACTCCGAAATTTAGGAGCAAGGCGTCTCCCAACCACAGAGAGCAAGGCGTCTCTTAAGACTGAATGGGCAAGGCGTCCCTGGAGCAAGGCGACTTCGAAATTTAGGAGCAAGGTGTCTCCCAACCACATAGAGCAAGGCATCTCTCAAGACTGAAAAGGGCAAGGTGTCCCTGGAGCAAAGTGTCTCCCAACCACAGAGAGCAAGGCATCTCTCAAAATTGAAAGGGCAAGGTGTCCCTAGAGCAAGGCGACTCCGAAATTTAGGAACAAGGCATCTCCTAACCACAGAGAGCAAGGCGTCTCTCAAGACTAAAAGGGCAAGACGTCCCTAGAGCAAGGCGACTCCGAAACTAATGGAGCAAGGTGTCTCCCAGCCATAGAGAGCAAGGCGTCTCTCAAGACTGAAAGGGCAAGGTGTCCCTGGAGCAAAGAGACTCCAAAACTAAGGGAGCAAGGTGTCTCCCAACCACAGAGAGTAAGGCGTCTCTCAAGATTGAAAGGGCAAGGTGTCCCTGGAGAAAGGCGACTCCAAAATTTATGAGCAAGGCATCTCCTAACCACAGAGAGCAAGGCGTCTCTCAAGACTGAAAGGGCAAGGCGACTCTAAAACTAATGGAACAAGGTGTCTCCCAACCACAGAGAAAAAGGCGTCTCTCAAGATTGAAAGGGCGAGGCATCCTTGGAGCAAAGTGACTCCTAAACCAATGGAGCAAGGTGTCTCCCAAGATTGAAAACCTCAGGAGCAAGGCGTCTCCCAAATCTGAATGACACAAAAGTGTGTCCCCAAAGGAGCAAGGCGACTCCCATATCTAAAATCCCTAAGGAGCAAGGCGTCTCCCACATCTAAATGACACAGGAATGTGTCCTTAAGGAGCAAGGCAACTCCCACATCTGAAATACCTAAGGAGCAAGGCGACTCCCACATCTGAAATCCCTAAAGAGCAAGCTGTCTCCCACATTTGAATGACACAGGAATGTGTCCTTAAGGAGAAAGACGTCTCCCAAGACTAAAGAACAAGGTGTCCCTAAGGAGCAGAGCGTCTCCCAATGCTGAAGGACGAGGCGTCCCTAGTGCAAAGTGTCTCTGCAAGGTCGAAATAGGATGTTTCCATTCCTGGAAATGACAGAGAATCAAAAAGAAGGAAGAATGAAGAACTGTTGGGTGGATGGGCCCCATTGTAATTTTTATTTCCCACTTTTGTAAATAGAGTAGGATAAGTGTGCGAGCCCCCTTGAGGCACCAGACAGCGCTGAGAGCACCTCCTCACCAAGAGCACCTCCTTCTCTCCTACCTCCCTTCCTTACTCTTCCCACCCTCTAACCCACTCCTAAAAAAAAAAAATAAAAGAATAAAAGAAAACTGTCCTAAGGGAAAAGACTAAAAGAAATCTGAAATCACCTAAAAGCTTTAATGGAACGAACAAGAAGAAAAGAATATTGTCAAGTGCCTGGCATCAACGCTGAAACAGGTTGGCGGGCTCAAGTCCAATCTAATCTCTTTCAAACATAAACTAAATGCTGAAGAGTTGCCCTACAAAAACTCGAAAAGCAAAAGGGTAAGGAAACTCCAAAGCTAGGAATTGGCGCCACATCATTTGGACGCTTCCCCCTTTCTAATGAAAACTTCAAAGGACGAAGCTAGTCGACCATGTTGACAGAAATGCTAGGCTCAAAAACGAGATTCTTTTTTCTCTTTGCCGTTCATCCGCAAGGTGACTCCGGCAAAGAGGTGCAGCTGTAAGAACCTCATTTTTGCGCCCCCAGAAGTGCCGAAAATGCAAACCCTAGACAGAAAGTCAAACCCTAAGGGGTGAAAAGTTGACTTTTTGATCAAGTGATAATTGGCCACCTTGCTTTATCTCAATGAATAGAGAATCTCGACATGGTTCCAACGCAACTGAGTTTGCTGGAATCGAAGTCCGGATGAAGGATCTATGAGCTGGTCAAACTTGAGGGGGAGCTGAAAGTTGACTTTCTGTTAAGCCCCAAACCAGGTGCTTAGCCCTATGCCAATGGATATAGGGCTCCGATACAGTTCTAACGCAACTGAGTTTGCCTGAATCAGAGTCTGGATGAAGAAGATATGAGCAGTTGAAGTTCTAGGGCAACAGTGCTGCAAAGCTGCACACGTGGCAAAAGTCTGCACACGTGGCAAGCAGCAAAGCAAAAAGGTCTTAGGGATTAAATCTGTAATTATCCAAATTAATGAAAAATATCTTAAGGGTGAATTTGAAGATATCCAAAAGTATCAGGGACCAAATATGTAAATATCCAAAAGTATTAGGGACCAAATATGTAAATATCCAAAAGTATCAGGGACTAATCTGTAAATATCCAAAAGTATCATGGACCAAATCTGTAAATATCCAAAAGTATCAGGGACTAATCTGTAAATATCCAAAAGTATCATGGATTAATCTGCAGATATTAAGATTTTTTTTTTTTTGGAAAGTAAGAAAGTATGGATTGATAGAGAATAATTACAATGAAGGTACAAAAACAAGGTGGAAGAACCCACCAAAGCCTAGAGGCTCACAAAGCAAGAAGAAACGGAGAACAAGCCCTCATAAATGGTTAGGAGCTAGAAAACAAAGTTTACATTAAATCCCCACCTCTCCATGAACGCCCTATTAGATGGGCTGTCCTTCATGACTAAGTTCTCACCAGCGAATTTGTGAAACACGTCATCCTTTATGCGCTTGGCAATCAGCTCCCTTGGCAAAAAGGTGTTTTGGAATCTTCGCCTATTTCTTTCAAGCCATAGATTGTAAACGGTGGCAGCAAGCGCCACCCGTTTAATTTTTGCCTTCACCCTTTTACCTTTGAACTTGTGGGACGCCCAAGTTACCTCCTCTCTCCATGGCTTAATAATGTGGTTAAAGCCAAGTAACCGCAGCACCTGCTCCCAAATGTACTTACTGTAATGGCATTCAAAAAACAGATGTGATATGGATTCTTGGTTACCTTGACAGAAGATGCACTTTGAACGGGCAAGGATGCCAAGATGGCACAATCTATCTTGGGTTAGAAGTCGCTCCTTGATCGCAAGCCAAGTGATAAACGCATGTCTAGGAATGTTACTTGCAAACCATATGAGCTTGTCCCACGAAACCACTGGAGATGGTGCTGGTGACATTTGACAGATGCTTCGGTAGGTATCCTTGATAGTGAATATGTTGCCATTTGTGGGCAGCCAAAAGAAAGTATCCGAGCGAGTGGCATCCGGCTTGGGAATATGCTGTAATTGCTGCCATGCTTCCATTAATTGGTGAGAGGTCGAGGGTGGAGTACACCAGTCATTGCCAGAAATAATCTCTTCAACTCTTGCATCATGGCCAAGGCCCGAGTCATAAATAATACGATTCCCATATCTCGTGATCAAAGGGCCACAAGGGAGCCAATTGTCATGCCACAACCAAGTAGACTTGCCATCATGGACCACTTGCTTGGAGAGCAGAAGAGCAAGCGGTCTAGCTTTGAGGATCTTCCTCCAGCCCCAAGAACAGGAGTTGGGGGGCTTTAGAGACCAGAAATTTCTATTCTTGATTAGGAATTTTTGCACCCACTGAACCCATAGTGAAGGAGCAGAAGACATGAGAAGCCATACCTTCTTTAGCGTTGCTGCCGTGTTCCAAACAGCAATGTTCTTGAGGCCTAGACCCCCCACCTCTTTTGGTGTGCAGATTTGCTTCCAGCTTATGAGCTCGATTTTGTGCCTTAAGTCATTACCACCCCAAAGAAAAGCTGAGCATATCTTGTTAATCTGCTTTATCACACTCTTGGGAAGCAAGAAAGATGATAACCAATGTATTTGTGTGGCAAACAAAACTGATTGGACAAGCTGTAAGCGTCCAGCATAAGATAAAATATTTCTCTTCCAAGACTGAATTCTGGATCGTATCTTGAGCACCAACTCCTCACAATCATGCTTGGACAATTTTTTAGTGACAAGAGGCAAACCCAAGTACCTCACCGGGAGTTTCCCTTGACTGAAGTGTGAAGCGCTTAGGATAGACGTTATGACATCTTGAGGGACCCCACTGAAGAACACCTGGCTTTTGTTTTCATTGCAAGCCAAACCTGTAATATCGTACACCTGCTTTAGAGCCTGCAGCAATGTGGAGACAGACTGCAATTCTCCTTTTGAAAATAAGAACATATCATCTGCAAAGCACACCACATTCAATCTCATTTCGGCACATCTAGGATGGAAGTGGAACCCAGTTTGCGTATGCTTCTGGATGATGCCAACAATCAGCTCCATGACCAAGACAAACAAATAAGGTGACAAAGGGTCACCTTGCCTCAGCCCCTTTGCACCTTTGAAAAAACCCTCAGGGCTGCCATTCATTACAACAGAGAAGGATGTAGTGGTGATGCATTCTTGGATCCAAGATATGAACACTGGGGGGAAATGCATACATTGAAGAATAGCAGGGATGATGCTCCAATTGACGGAATCAAACGCCTTTCTCAAGTCAACTTTGAGGGCACACTTTGGCTGCCTACTATCCAAGTGATAATTGTGGACGAGCTCATGGACAAGCAAAATGTTATCAGATATGCTTCTGCCCGGTATAAACGCCGATTGGTACTCGCCCACCAAGTCATCAATAACCAGCTTCAGTCTATTTGCCAAGATTTTTGCAATGCACTTATAAATGGTATTAACACAAGAAATGGGACGAAAGTCCCCCATACGAGTAGGGTTATGTACCTTAGGAATGAGGGTGATGAAGGAGTGGTTCATTTGCTTGAGAAGCCTGGCGGACTGAAAGAAACTCTTAATGGCCCTTACAACATCACTGCCAACAACATGCCATGCCGCTTTGAAGAATTTAGATGTGTATCCGTCGGGTCCTGGAGATTTATCCTCATTGATATTAAAAAGAACATTCTTTATCTCCTCTTCCTCCACAGGCTTTTCAAGAGCAACCCATTGGGAGTCAGCAAGTCGTTTGTGGATGAAATCCTGGATATCCGCACTCATAATACCAGTGGTGCCACGGCAAGTACCAAGGATATTGCTGAAATGGTCGGAGAACAGCCTTCTAACATGGGCTTGATCATCAACCCTGGTGCCCTGTTCAGTATAGATGCTATTTATTCTATTGAAAGCCCTTCTGCTAATGACAGACCGATGAAAGAAAGCAGTATTGCTGTCCCCCGCCATGAGCACCTATGAAAGCCCTTCTTCTAACATGGGCATGCATGTGCATCATCCATGCATGCAACACCTCATACATCTCTCTCTCTCTCTCTCCTCCATGAGCACCTATGCATACATCCCCCCATGCCACATCCATACATCTCTCTCTCTCTCTCTCTCACTCATGATTAATGTTCCCTATGCATGCATCCCCTCATGCCTCATGCATGCATGTGTGTGTGTCTCTCTCTCTCTCCCACATGGGCATGCATCATCATCTCACCATGCATGCATCTCTCTCTCTCTCTCTCTCTCTCTCTCTCTCTTTCTCTCTCTCTCTCTCTCTCCCCAACCATGGGCATCCTTTATGTCTCACTACAACTCCCATGCCCCCATGCACCATCCACATGATAGAAGCCCCCAAACCCATACGTATGGGGGACTCTTGCTCACTTTTTATTCTTCCATTCTCTCTCCCATTCTCTCTCCCAAGCTCTCCCATCTCCATGTATTTCCAGCCCCTTTTGCATGAGCAAACCTCTTTTATTTGTTGCTGTCCCCTGCACCTACAACATGATTTTCGTTATCTCTTGCTTGTGTATGCATGCCATGTTTCTTTTGTTTGAATGTTTTGAATGCTATGTGTATATGTAAATCCCCCATTGTCATGCTCTCCCACCCTTTGTTTAGGTGCTGCTTCACCTATTTACATGTTATCAACTTTCATGCCTTAACATGCCTACTTATCCATTCTAATGTTGCTGTTTTTTAACTACCAATGGCTCCCCCTTGCCTCCTTTTAACCTCTGTTTTCTTTTAGCATTAATACCCCCCTTGTCCAGCTACTGTTATGCTCCCAAGCCCCTCAAAGGGTTGCTGTCCCAGCAGGTTTAGAAACCCTAAACCCTCCCTAACATTAGCCTAGTAGAGCCGTGCATGAAGGCCCCCATCTCCTACAGTTTTTGTGTTGTTTCCAGCCAGCCATTCGCATGCTTAATCTCCTTTGAAGGCTACCGTTATTGGCACTTGCAGCAGGTTTTCTTAGTCACTTTTTATCGATATATGCATGACTTGTTTGGTGGCTTGGTTGTTCTGAGTGCATGCATGTGTATGTGCAACCCCCATGAGCATGATCCCCTTTGCCCCCCTTTAATCTTGCTGTTCAAGCCCTCCCAAGACCCATGCAAATTTCTGCTGGGGACAGCAACAAATCCATGTTGCTTGTTGCTGTTCCAAAATCTCCAGCAGGCCTATCCAAGTTCCTAGGCTCTCCCCCAAGCCTAGCCCATTGACCTACGTGTAGACGCTTCCCTTCCCTCCAATCCCCATGCATTTCCAGCCCCTTTAGGTCCCCCAACTCCCCATAGTATTTGCTGTTCCCCTGTGTTTGCAGCATGCTCTTATTTATTTTCTTTTTTTTTTTTTTGGAAATTAAGTAAGTTCCATTAATGAGCGAAAAAGATGAGAAATAATGTACATACAGGCAAGAGCCACCAAGGAGATTAGAGATATCTCCTCCAAACAGAAAGACAAAAGGTCCTACTCAATGATGCTACAGAAACAAGAGAGACCAATGCTAATACAAACAAGAGAAACCAATGCTAATCATAACTACTAAAGCCATGCAACGCCCCATGTATTTGATTCATCCCAAGAGCTCAAGATCTGCCTTGCTTTGCTGGAATCAATGACTGAGAGCTTCTCTCCTTGCAACCTGTCTTTAACATCTTGTGTTATGAACTTTAGTACCTTTAGAGCCGGAAGATAACTGGCTTTGAAGATTCTTCTGTTCCTCTCCTTCCAAATGTGGTAGACAACAGCTCCTAATGATAGCTTGAACAAAGATTTCAAGAGAGAAGATCCCAAAAACTTGGACGAAGCCCATGTGATGAGATTATCCCAAGGCCTATGAATTGAAATAAGGCCGTTCATTTGGAGTACACGTCTCCAAATTTTCCAACTATAGTTGCATCTAAAAAACAAGTGGGTGTGGGATTCCCTTTCAGATCTGCAAAGTATACATGAGTTGGATTGGATGATACCTCTTGCTTGGAGTGTATCCCGTGTTGCGAGTGAATGCTTTATGGCCAACCAAAGGATGAAGGAGTGCCTAGGGATGCACAAGTGGAACCAGGTAAGCTTCGTCCATAATGGTGCGTGCTGCTGGACAATCATAGCTCGATAAGTATCCCCCATTACGAACTTTCCCGTTCTTGATGGTTCCCACGTCACTATATCATCAAGCTCACTATCCGGGGATGGCAGAAGAGGAAGCTTCCCCCAGATTTCTATCAAATCAGCAGAACGAGATGGAGGCACATCCCATCGATGTCCATCAATGATTCGGCTTACCATTTCATCTTCATGGAGGCCAGAGTCATAGATAGCCCTCCTACCATATTTGCTTAGTAGTGGACCTTCCGGATGCCAGTTGTCATGCCAAAGGGCCGTACTCTTCCCATTGCGGATCTTGTGCTTTACGAATGGTAAGGCTGATTCCCTGCCACTCAAAATCTTCCTCCAAACCCAAGAGCAATTCGATGGAGCTTTAACGGACCAGAAGTTCTTTCCTTTGAGTAAGTGCTTGACCACCCATTGTGTCCACAGGCTTTGTTCTTTGTTAATGATTCTCCATGTAAGCTTGCAAATTGCTGCCTTGTTCCAGGCTTTTAAGTTGAAGAGGCCCAGACCTCCTAAGTCCTTAGGAGTGCAAACGACATCCCAGCATACTGGAACCATCTTCATCTTTTGTTTTGTCCCCAACCATAAGAAGTGCCTACAGCTTTTATCAATCTCGTTTATAACACCTTTTGGCAGGATAAAAGATGAGAACCAAAAAACACAAGCAGGTTGGATCACTGATTTGAGGAGCAACAGTCGACCTGCATAAGAAAGGTACCTACACCGCCACGATTGAAGCTTAGCATGGATTTTGTCGATGAGGGGGGCACAATCCTTGAATGAGAGCCTGGAGGTAATGAGAGGCAGGCCAAGGTATTTGATCGGTAGCTGCCCCAATTGAATCCCTGATCTTGTTGCAATTTCCTCCTTGCATCTATCTTCCATTCCACTAAGGAATAGCAAGCTCTTGTCCCGATTTATTTGGAGGCCGGATGCTTCATGTAGCTTGCTAAGCGCTGTAGAAATGCATTCCAAGGACTTGATATCGCCTTGACTAAATATGATAATGTCATCAGCAAAGCTAAGCATCTTAATGTTGGGCTCTTTGCATCTGGTGTGGTGCTGGAAATTCATCTGGGTACTATCCTCTAAGTGCCTGTGGAAGAGCTCCATTATCAAGACAAAGAGGTAGGGTGACAAGGGGTCACCCTGCTGTAAGCCATTCGTCCCTTTGAAGAAGCCATGAAGGCAGCCATTAAGCATAATAGAAAAGGAGGGGGAGCAAATGCATTCTTGGATCCACAAGATAAATTTTGGAGGAAACCCGATTTCCTTGAGTATGGAGATGATGCATGTCCACTTAACAGAATCAAATGCCTTGCTGAGATCAACTTTCAAAGCTCCTTTGGGCGGTCCAGATTTCAGATGATAGTTATGCACAAGCTCATGAGTGAGAAGGATGTTATCCGAAATGCTTCTACCAGGAATGAAGGCAGATTGATAACTTCCCACCAAGCTGGTTATGACTCCTTTGATCCTGTTTGACAAGAGCTTCGATATACATTTATACAGGATATTAACACATGAGATGGGGCGATAATCACCAACCTTGTCTGGATTCAGGCACTTTGGAACAAGAGTAATGGCGGTTGTATTTATTTGCTTGAGCATTTTTCCTGAGATGAAGAAATTCTTGATTGCATTAGTTACATCCCTTCCCACAATTTGCCATGCCGATTTAAAGAACTTGGCTGTGAAACCATCCGGTCCTGGCGCCTTATCATCGTTTAGGGAGAAAAGAGTTGTTTGAATCTCCTGGTCTGTGACTTCAGTGATAAGCATGTCAGCTTGCTCAGGGCTAACCTTTGACTTAAATGGGGGAAGAACCACTTCCTCCTCCAGATCACGGCTTCCCATAAGATTTTTGAAGTGTTGCACCACCATATTCTTGATTTCCACCGGATAAAAACAAAACAAAAGGCCTGCATTCTCATCAAGTCTCTTCGAAATTATACCTTCAAGGTTAAGCTGGCTACCATCCCATTGATTGTTCTGACCTCCCAGCAGGTTCTTGTAGTGAGTCTCAAACAGGTTCTTTAGCTCCTCCCAATCAGTTAGCTTTCTAGAATTTTCGTCATAAATAGATAGGATCTTGTTCTGTGATCTCCTTGAAAGGAGGGCTTTGTGGAAGAAGGCTATGTTAGCATCACCCTCAGCAAACCATTGCACCATAGACTTTTGTCTTGTTTGAGCCTCCAAGTCAGCTGCAGTCCTCGCAAGTTGCTGTGATAGAGCTTTCTCCTTAACAGCCAACTCACAATCTTGGGGATTAAAAAACAAATACCTTTGACATGCACTCTTTGTAGTGATTTTGTGTAAGTTGGATAGAGTCTTGGTAAATTATTCTTGGATGCAGGAATTTCCAGCTGCCGAAGTTGATTTCCTTCTACCAAATATCTCAAATCACTGCCCAGCCCTTATTACTATATTTTCGAATGTGTTTAGTGGCTCAGGGCCGTTCAAAATTTTCAACTTCTAGTGTAAGCATAGGGGGTCCTACTTGTAGTTACTGAAGCATGGAGCACCCATATTGTTAGTTCCCCCATGTTCTCATTGGTGCAAAAACTTAAGGTAGTTAAGTTTGCTCTCAAGGCATGGAGTAAAGACAAGTTTAGGGACCTGGAATTTAGATTGAAGGTGTACAGAGATGAGTTGCATGCTTGCCAATCAGACCTATATGCCAACCCAAGTAATGCTGACTTGGCTGCGAAAGAAAAAAAATCCTATCTCACATGCTGGTTCGTGCGGCAACAGATGTTGAGGCTCAAGTAAGGTAGAAATCTCGTTTACAGTGGCTTGCTGAAGAGGATTCAAACACTACATTCTTTCATAAAGCAATGTTATGATGAAGTGAAGAGCATGTTCGAGACTCACTACAAAAATATGTTAGGTGGTAATGTCAAACTTGATAGTGGCAGCATTCCTAATTTTGATCACCTCATAACAAGGAAGCTGGATGACCTGAAAGTTTGAGACTTAAGTAAGGAGGTGACTGACGAAGAAATCAAGGATGTTCTGTTCAATCTCAAGGATAACAAGGCGCTGGGCCCGGATGGGTTAACACCGTTGTTTTTCAAGGTAGCTTGGCAATCAGAAGTTTTTTTTTTTGCTTCAGGCATGCTCTTAAGGTAGCTAAATAACACCATTAAAGTACTCCGGAAAGTCCAGCACCTCTCTTATATTTCAATTATCTCTTGGAGTCGTCATTTACCACCTTTGGCAAGAAAGAAATAGGCGTATCTTCAGAAATAGTTACTTACCACCACACTCTATTTTGTCTTTCATCTCTGTTGATGTTGTCTATAGATTTTGCTCTTTAAAGAGTTCATTGCTGGAACCACATAGGATTAGGCAATTAGCTGCAAACTGGAGCATTTCGATTCCAAACTGTAGCTAATTCCTTGTTTTTATAGCTCTTGTTTGTTTTTTGCGTGTTAGCTTATGTTAACCCCCTTGTACATTGTATTCTCTTGTGCTCTTCCGTGTTCTTGTCATGTGCCCTAATACATTAAGGAGCACATTGGGCTGTCTTGTTTGATTTGTCATTGTACATATCTTTATTTTAATATATCACTTTGGACTTACCTTCCAAAAAAAAAAAAAAAACCCCCCTTGTACATTCTTCCATACTTTTAAATATTACTTACTTTTCAAAAAAAAAAAGTCACTTCCACATTTGAAGTTGAGACGGGTCGTCTGCTAGTTAGGTATTTAGGTGTCCCCTTATTGTCTTCAAAGCTGAAGGCGTCTGATTGTGAGCCTCTCCTTCTCAAGCTTAAAGCGAGAATCCAATCATGGAAGGCCAAAACCTTGTCTTATGCTGGGCGAGTTCAGTTGGTAAGAGTTGTCCTATTTTCTACTGATGTTCACTGGCTTACAATCTTCTTACTCCCAAAGCAGGTCCTTCATGAGATCGAAAGACTTTGTAGGCGGTTCTTATGGTCTGGCCCTGACTAACAAAGAAAGTGGTTCCCATCAAATGGAGCTCAGTGTGTGCACCAAAGGATGAGGGAGGCATTGGCATAATAGATATTCAAACCTGGAACAAAGCCGCAATCTCTAAATATCTATGGCATGTTGCTGCTGCCGACCACTCCTTGTGGTTCTCTTGGGTTAATGAAATAGCCAAAAGGTCATATGGAATTGAGGATGGTAAGCGGAAGCTTGACCACTCCTCAAGGTCATATGGAATTGCTCAAGGTCATATGAAATAGCCAAAAGGTCATATGGAATTGCTGCTGCCGACCACTCCTTGTGGTTCTCTTGTTGATGAAGTGGCAATGAAAATGGCCAAAAGGTCATATGGAATTGAGGATGGTAAGCGGAAGCTTGATAGGCATCTACCATCACCACCCAAATGATCAAGATCGCCGCATGGAATATTAGGGGATTAAATTGCCCCGTGAAGCAGATGGAAGTTAGGAGAATGATTGAAGTTAACAGACTAGCTTTTGTTTGTCTTGTTGAAACGAAAGTCAGGGCAATAAATGCCCAAGTAGTGAAGAGCTGTATTGCTCCCCAATGGGAACTCATTTCCAATTACGATAAAGCTCTTAAGGGCCGCATATGGATCATGTACAACCCAAAGGAAATCCTTGTCTCAAGGGTATCGGCTTCTGACCAGTTTATCCATTGTGGCGTGGAGTTTGTAGTAACTAAGAAGATTGGTTATGTTACATGTATTTATGCATCCAATGACTGCAGTGAAAGATCTCATCTTTGGAATGACCTCAGTAAGGAAGTCACTGATCTACCTTGGCTTGTAATGGGGGACTTTAATTGTGTTAGAAGGGATAATGAGAAGATTGGTGGTAGAAGTATAAAAAGGAGACCAACCCAGGAGTTCAACAGCTTTATAAACCAAGCTAGGCTTTTTGACCTAAAGTTCAAAGGTGCATTCTACTCATGGTCTAATCAAAGTGAAGGCAATAGAAGGATCACATGCAAGCTGGACCGTGCCCTCACCAACTTAGGATGGGCATCTGATTTCCAACATTCCGAAGCAGAGTTCCTTAACCCAGGGATTTCAGATCATTCCCCGGTCATCATTTCGCTGTACCCGAAGCCTCCTCAAGGTAACAAATCGTTTAGGTTTTTTAACTTTTGGACTGACCATGAGGAATTCTTGCATATTGTTCAGGAAGCATGGCAGACTCAGGTTTTGGGAACCCCGATGTTCAGAGTGGTGAAGAAATTGCAGCAAGTAAAAATTAAACTTAAGGCATGGAGTAAAAGCATGAAATTCTCACTCTTAGAGGAAAAGGTCAAGTCCACTCGTGGTGATCTTGAGGGCTGCCAGAAGGAGATTCAATCTAGACCCACGTGTCAAGAGCTCCATAGGAGAGAGCGATCTCTAAGATGTCACCTAATGCAATTGATGAAAGATGAGGAATCACAGGTGAGACAGAAATCTCGAATTCTTTGGATGCGAGAAGGGGACCACAACACTCCTTTTTTCCACAACAATCTAATAGCTCGAAGGGCTTTCAATAGCATTCAAAGTGTGTATGATGATGAAGGGCGGAAAGTGACTGATTTTATGGGCGTGAAGGATGTCTTTGTGCAGCATTTCCAAAGGATACTGGGTAATGCTACTGTTACCACTCATGAGGAGAATGCCATGCCTGAATTTGATAGAAAGCTTAATGAGGAGCAGATCCAAGAGTTACAGGCAGATGTCACGATGGAGGAGATTAAAAATACCATGTTTGCACTCAAAGATGACAAGGCTCCTGGTCCGGATGGGTTTACAGCAAAATTCTTTAAGAGGGCATGGGTAATAGTGGGGGAAGATGTCTCTGAGGCAATAAGGGACTTCTTCTCTGCAGGCAAGATGCTCAAGCAACTAAACTCAACGGCGGTGACACTGGTACCGAAATGCAGCAATCCTGAAAAGGCAAGTGACTATCGACCTATCTCTTGTGTTAATGTTATCTATAAGTGCATGGCAAAGATCTTGGCAAACAGACTTAAGAGGGTCATCTCAACAGTAGTTGGTCCTTACCAGTCGGCCTTCATCCCAGGGAGAAGTATATCAGACAATATTCTACTTACTCATGAGCTGATGCACAATTACCATTTACAAAGCCCACATGCAAAGTGTGCCATGAAGATTGACCTTTGCAAGGCATATGACTCCGTGAAGTGGAAGTGTATAAGAAATATCCTAAGTGAGATGAGATTCCCCACCAGGTTCATAGAGTGGGTGATGGAATGCATATCCACCCCTTCCTTCTCATTAATGAGTAATGGAGGCTTGAATGGTTTCTTTAAAGGAACTAATGGGATTAGACAAGGTGACCCTCTCTCCTCGTATCTGTTTGTTCTAGTCATGGAAATGTTCAACATGCAGATCAAGGAAGTAACGAAGGTTGACTTCAAGTTTCACCACAGATGCCAGCCTCAAAATATCAAAATGTTATGCTTTGCTGATGACTTGTTCTTATTTTGCCATGGGGATATGATGTCACTGCAGTGTATGCTCCAAGGCCTTGGGCAACTTGAGATAGCGGCAGGACTGAAAACCAACAAAGAAAAGAGTTCCATCTACTTTTGTGGGGTTGAGGAGGAAACAAAGCACTCAATGCTAGCAAGGTCAGGTCTTCTAGAAGGAGAACTTCCTGTAAGGTACCTGGGGCTCCCACTTGTGTCAACAAGGCTAGCTGCAAAAGACTGTGAACCCCTGATTAACCGAGTCCAAGCTAGGCTACAATCATGGAAATGCAGGAATTTGTCATATGCAGGGAGACTCTTAATTGTAAAATCGGTGCTCCAATCCATATGCCTTTTCTGGATATCTAATTTTATGCTCCCTAAGGGAGTATTGAAAGAAATTGACAAACTTTGTAGATGTTTTTTATGGACAGGGTCAAAGCACAAGAGGAAAATTGTCCCTGTGAGTTGGACTGCAGTTTGTGCCCCGAAAGAGGCTGGAGGATTGAACCTCTTCAGTATGTACGAATGGAACAAAGCTGCCATCTTCAAGCACATATGGAGAGTAGTGGCACATGAAGACGGCCTATGGACTGCATGGGTGCACAAATGGCTACTTAAAGGCCACAATTTCTGGGCAATTAGTATCCCTTCTTCATGTTCATGGGCATGGAGAAAGATCTTGAGAAACCGTGCTCACGCACGCATGTTTGTAAAGCATAGTGTTCACAATGGGAAGAGTACATCAGTGTGGTATGATAATTGGCATGTGGATGGACCCCTTATTGGAAAATATGGGCAAAGAGCAATCTATGATTCTGGGCTTTCAAGAACAGCAATGGTTGAAGAGATTATTCACCAACAAGATTGGGACCCACCTGTGGTAGTGTCAGCTGACTTGATTGAGATATGGAACAAGCTTGATCTTCTTCCAAAGCCAAATAGCAGCCTTGAAGACATCATCACATGGAGTACTTCAAAATCTGGAAAGTTTGCAATGGGAGAAACGTACAGAGCACTACTTGTTCATAGGCCAGATGTTGCATGGTCAAAGCTGGTTTGGTCCAACCCGTGCATTCCGAGGCATTCCTTCATACTTTGGCTAGCAATCATGAATGGCCTTGCTACAGTAAACAAGCTTCATGAATGGGGCATTGTGAGGAGCAACACATGTGTTCTTTGCAGGTTACAGGTGGAGACCATCCCACATCTTTTCTTTGAATGCACATATAGTTGGAAGATATGGAAACAACTACTACAAAAGAATGAAGTCACGGTACTAAACCGGCCTTGGGAGAGTTTCATTCAATGGGCAGCTCATCACTTTACAGGAAAAAGTCTAGCAAATACTATTGCTAGAGTGTCACTTGCAGCAAGTGTTTACCATATTTGGAAGGAGAGAAATAGACGAATATTTAAAGCAAGCTACTTGCCAGCTCAAAAAGTCTACTCCTTGGTCATGGCCGATATCAAGGATATGGGTGCAACACTTACTATCCAACCTATTGAGTACGACAGGGCAAGGAAAGTTTTGGAGAAGTGGGAGATAAGGTGGCATCCTTCCTTGCATCATGCACGTGGTTAGTTTTGTTTAGTTGTTTTTTGTGTACTATGTACTTTGTTTGTGGTATGGATCTTGTGTTGCTTAGGATCCGACCATGAGGCGTCTGCTTGTCCAAGGTGGACTGTTGTCACCTTGACGTGTTATGTACATACTTTTTTCCATTGAATGAATCACTTACTTACTTTCCAAAAAAAAAAAAAAAAATAGCCTTGAAAGGTAGGACCATTTGGCAAATTCCAGTCCCCTCCCAACCTTCATGGATTTGGCGCTAGATTCTTAGTTTGAGGTCAAAAATCTATGATCTCATCAAGGTCAAAGTAAGTGACGGAAGAAGCTCTTCACTATGGTTTGACAATTGGCATCCGAGTGGTTCCTTGTTTGGGAAATATGGTGAGCAGATCATCTAAGATTCCGGCCTAACCAAGGATGCTAAGGTTTCATCTATCATTCTAGGCAGAGACTGGGATCCCCCTGTGGCACAATCTCACAAGCTCATTGAAGCATGGAGTGCTTTGCTTCATCTCCCCAAGCCAAATCCCAGGCTGCTAGACAAGGTAATTTGGCTCCCTCTTGCTTCCCCTCAGTTTTCCTTGAAAAGTGCTTATTATGCGCTAAGACCTCAATCCCCAAAGATCCCTTGGTCATGTTTGGTCTGTTCTCGGACAACATACCTTGGCATGCCTTCATTATGTGGCTGCCTTGAACAACAAGCTCCTTACCCAAGACGTGCTGCAGCAACGTCACATTTTGAATGCATCCTCTTGTGTATTTTGCCGTTCAAGCCGTGAAGACCTCAACCACTTATTCTTCACTTGTACGTTTGCTTGCTCCATTCGGAGGACTGTTATGAGCTTCAACAACTTGAATAGGGCGCCTGCTTCTTGGAACCAAACGGTTGCATGGGCTACTCACAGTTTGGTTGGTAAAAGTGTTATAGCATGGTTGAAAAGGACATCCTTGGCTTCCTAGACAGCGTTGTTTTTCAAAGCCATTGCAGGTGTTTGTCCCTTTGTCTCTTCGCATCACTTAGTAAGGTTTGCAGGTAATATCCCAAGACATGCATTTATCCTTTGGATGGTAATGCATGGGAGGCTATTAAATAAGACTAGGTTGGCAAGATGGGGAACACTCCAACAGCTATCGTGATCTTTTCCAAAAAACAAAAAAAAGCTATCGTGTGTTCTATGTAGAACATGCAATGAGGACCAGCATCACTTTTTCTTTGAGTGTGATTATAGCCAAGGAATATGAGAGGATGTAGTGCAATGGGCGACAGGAAGACTAGTCGGCAAATCACTTGTAAAGCGGTTGGCAAAAGTCTCCTTTGCAGCGGTGGTCTATCACATTTGGGCAGAAAGGAATAGGAGGATCTTCAAGAATCTCTACTCACCACCTGAAGTGGTTAGAAGGTACATTAAAATGGATGTCACAGGTATGTTGTTAGGTGAGAATGTGAAGGTTAAGGAGACCCCGAGGAACTGGCAAATTGTGCAAAATTGGAATCTCAATTGGCAGTTCAACATCAACCTTGCATGAGGAGAGGATTGATACTTGGTGTACCAATTGAAGTTTGATTGATACACACTAGGTGTGGGATGATAATCGTGTTTTTTTGGGTGTACTATAGTAGATGTATTATCTGGTTTGTACTACTGGTGCCTATGTAAAGTAGCAGCCATCTGTACTTATTGCATATTTTTATTTTATTCAAACTTTGAATTAACGTTCAAAAAAAAAGAAGCATCGTCAACCTTTGTGATACTATTAAAAATAGTTTTGCACAAAGGGCAGGATGAAACCTTTCCTCTTGAAACCATACGATCAGCCCAGTTCTGGATGCATGAATAACAGAACCGATGTCCACATGGTAAAATCCCTCTAGTTGAACAAAAATCTATGAAACATATAACACATGATAACTCAATTGAACCAAGATCTTTCTTATATCCATTCATGTTGTCTTCAAAAAAATAAAGCCCATCATGTGATGTTTTCGCCATGAAAGGCAGTGCATCCTCACTCAATAAATTTGAATCATTAGAAGCAAGCGTGTTACTAAAATCTCTGACTACTTCCATATCTACTACACCTTCATTTCTGTTATCTTCAAAATTGCAGAACCCATCTTCAGGCATTATGGTTTCAGATGTCAAAGCATTCTCATTAAATCATTACAATTATCCGATCCAGCAGTGTTATCAACTGGTTCACACACCACTGGATGAGAGCACTCTTGTCCAGAATCCGGTATAGCACTTTCCGAAAAGTTTCTATAAGCATTCTTTTTCACAAGCCGTCGATTCTTACGTGTTGATTCTGCTGTACTAGCACCTCTAATGGCATCACAAACACTCCTTTTTTTTTTTGTTGGAAAAGGTAAGTAGATGTGCATTAAAGTAAAAAATGTTAAGTACTACAAGGCAACCCTACCCCAAAAGGGGAAAGGGAACAAAAGCAATTAAAGGAAGTTTACATTGAGGCCCCATAGGTGGCAAATAAATCTATTACGAGGAGTATCCTTGACCACTTGCTTGAAAACCTCAGCTTTACCTCTGATGTCCAAAAGAATGAGGTGAATCAAGTCATCATAGGTCATTGCCTTGTTTATGAAGATTCGTCTGTTTCGTTCACGCCATATGTGGTATACCATGGCAGCCAAAGAGGTTCTTTTCAACCAAGCAATAACATTTTTACCAACCAAGCTATGAGAAGCCCATAGAACTGTTTGGTTCCAAGGAGCATGAGCCCTATTCAAATTGTTGTAGCTCATCACGATCCTCCAAATGGAGCTAGTGAAGGCACAAGAGAAGAGTAAGTGGTTGAGGTCCTCACTACTTGAACGGCAAAAGACACAGGAGGAAGAGTTCAAGACATGACGTTGTTGTAGCACATCTTGAGTAAGGAGCTTATTATTCAAGCCACATGATGAAGGCATGTCGGGGTATGTGGTTCGAGAACCAGACCAAGCACGACCACGGGATCTTTGGGGATTGAGATCTAAGCGCATGATATGCACTCTTCAAGGAGAACTGTGAGGAAGCAAGAGGGAGCCAGGTTACCTTATCAGGGAGTGCGGAGTTAGGCTTGGGAATATGAAGAAGGCCGCTCCATGCATCCAGAAGCTCATGAGATTGAGCAACAGGAGGATCCCATTCTCTACCAAGGACGATGGAAGATTCCTTAGCATCTTTAGTTAGACCGGAGTCATATATGATCCGTTCACCATACTTTGTAAACAAGTAACCAAACAGGTGCCAGTTGTCAAACCACAAGAACGAGCTTCTACCGTCTCTAACAGTGACCTTGATGAGGTCATAAACTTTTGCCCTCAAGCTGAGAATCTTGTGCCAAATCCATGAAGGTTGAGAGGGAACCGGGATTTGCCAAATGCTCCTACCCTTTAAGGTTGTCTTAGTATCCCAGGAAACCCACAAGGAGTGGTCAACAGCAGCTACACGCCAAAGATATTTAGTGATTGTAGCTTTGTTCCAAGTGTGAATATCAAGGATGCCAATGCCCCCCTCATCCTTAAGAGCGCAAACAGCACTCCATTTGATGGGGACAATTTTCTTCGTGAGATCGGGGCCTGACCATAGGAACCGCCTACAAAGTCTTTCAATCTCATAGAGAACCTGTTTTGGGAGCAAGAAGGTAGTGAGCCAATGAACAGCAGTAGAGAAGAGGACAGCTCTTACCAATTGAACTTGCCCAACGTAAGACAAGGATCTGGCCTTCCAGGATTGAATCCTAGCTTTGATTTTGAGAATAAGAGGTTCACAGTCAGCCACCTTCAGCTTTGAAGATAGTAGGGGAACACCCAAGTACTTGACCGGCAAGTGACCTATCTCCACCTCATATGTAGTAGTGACTAGATGCTGGATGTCATTAGGAACTCCACAAAAGAAAATATTTGTTTTGAATCTTTTTTTTTTTTTGGAAATTAAGTAAATTCCATTAATAGAAGAGAAAGATAGGAGATATGTACAATCAAGGCAATGCCCACAAGGAGACTAAACAAGTCTCCAACAAGCTAAAGACAAAAAAGAACCTACTCAAAGTTGTAACATGATTACAATAAAGACCAATGAAGGTCCCAATTGCTAACAATTTGCCTGTTCAAACTTGAGTCTTGGAGAACGACTTTGTCAAGTCCACACTTGAACTGTATCTCAAATTTTATTTGGTGAAGGATCCAATCATGTGGGTGATAACTGTTTTTGAAGATACGCTTGTTCCTTTCAGCCCATATGTTATAGATTGCAGCTCCCAGGGAGAGCTTGAACAAGTAGTTAGTTTTTGTAGATGCCACGAAAGCATTCGAAGCCCAATCAACCAAATCCCTCCATGGCCTATTGATTCTGGAGATACAAGAAAGCCTTAGAAGACCTTCCCATATGTGGCGGCTGAACTCACATTCAAAGAATAGGTGCTGGGGAGATTCTCCATGAAGACGGCACAACACACATATAGTATCTTGAGTGACTCTAAGCCTTGATAGCTTGTCTCTTGTCAATAGCCTTTCATGAAAGGCCATCCATGACATGAAGGAATGCTTTGGTATATTACCTGAAAACCATATCAATCTCATCCATCTAACCTTAGGCCGAGGAGTGTCAAGTGAGTTGTATGCACTCTTGATGTCACATGAGTCATGGAACCCAAATAGTCTTGTCTTCACAGCCACAATAGTCTTGTATCCTCTTGTGTTCTTGTCATGTGCCCTGATACATTAAGGAGCACATTGGGTTATCTTGTTTGATTTGTCATTGTACATATCTTTATTTTAATATATCACTTTGGACTTACCTTCCAAAAAAAAAAATTACTATCTGGTTTTGGTAACTCATGGAGTCTACCCCACACTTCAAGCAAATCAGCGGAAATGGATAGAGGAACGTCCCAATCATCATCTTCAATAATAGCCGAGACCTTTGCATGAAGAGGGAGTCCAGAATCATATGCCAATCTTTGGCCATACCGATGGAGGAGGGGGCCTTGTGGATGCCAGTTGTCATACCAAAGAGAGGTTGAGTCTCCATTGTAGATACGTTTGTAGATCAAGTTGACTGCCCAAGTCCTCGACTTTAGTATCTTCCTCCATATCCAGGAGCAAGAACATGGAGTTTTGAAAGCCCAGAAGTTGTGATTCTTGATATGATTGGCGTGAATCCATGTGCTCCATAAGGAATGAGAGTTGCTTGCAATAGCCCAGACATGCTTCAAGATGGCTGCCTTATTCCATAGGTCTAGTTTGGTTATTCCCAGACCTCCACTTTCTTTTGGTTCACAAACCCAATCCCAACTTATGGGAATCATTTTCTTTGACACTGAGTTACCAGACCATAGGAAATTTCTACATATTCGGTTCAGCTCCCTGATTACTGCTTTAGGAACTATGAATATAGACAACCAGTGCACAGATAACTATTCATGCGAAGACCTGAAAGACCACCAAACTCCTCAAAGCTGGTGAAAATGGTGTTGATAGATAGGACATCCCCTTTAGAGAAGACCATAAGGTCATCCACAAAACATAGGGCCCTCAAGCCTAGTTTGGCACACTTAGGGTGGAACTGGAAGCCTTGTGGGGAGTTCTTAGCAAGTATGGCGTGAAATAGCTCCATAACAAGCACAAAGAGGTAGGGAGACATAGGGTCTCCTTGCTGCAACCCTCTTGATCCTTTAAAGAAACCTGCCAAAACACCATTCATGCTTAAAGAGAAGGAAGGGGTTGAAATGCACGCCATTACCCACTTAATGAAATTTTCTGGAACCCGCATAGCTCTCAACAAGGGAGGTATCATATCCCACTTGACGGAATCAAAAGCTTTCATGATGTCAACCTTGATGGCACACCTTGGACTACCTCGATTTAGGTGATAATTATGGAGGAGGTCTTGGGTGATTAGGATGTTGTCAAAAATCTGCCTTCCGGGGATGAAGGCACTTTGATAGTCCCCAACAAGGTCGGCAATGACCTTCCGAAGTCTATTGGCCAGCAACTTGGAGATACACTTGTAGACGGTGTTGACACAAGAGATAGGACAATAGTTGCCAATGGTAGTAGGGCTAACGCATTTGGGCACAAGAGTGATGATGGTATTGTTTAGCTGCCTTAATAACATGCCAGATGCGAAAAAAAAACTTCTGATTGCGTCAGTTGTATCCTTTCCCACAAAATGCCAAGCTTCCTTGAAGAACAACGGTGTAAACCCATCCGGACCCGGTGCCTTATTGTCCTTGAGTTTGAACATCACATCCCTGATCTCTTGGTCAGTTACCTCCTTACTTAGCTCACTGGCTTGAAGGTCATCAAGCTTCCTAGAAATGAGGTGATCAAAGTTAGAAGTGCTGCCAGTAATAAGGTTTTTCAATAAGGTTCAAAGACACGCCATTGAACAGGGAAATCTACAAAAATTGGGGTATCAACCCAACCTTCATCATTTAGGCCTCATATGGTATTTTGTGAAGTGTTCCCCTACACCTTTTTTTTTTGGAAAGTAAGCCAAAAAATAATATTAACAAGAAAGATGTACAGTGAATCACATAACGAGGGCAAGACACCCCACCTACCAGCCTAGCTGGACGCCCTCATCATAGGATCAAAAAACAAACTCACTAGGGAAACATAAGAACACACCACAACAAATGGTAAAGACTTTGAACACAAAACATAAGACCATAACCTGGGCAAAAAATCTCCCAAAGCTAGAAACCAAATCCCCAATTCAGATCCCAGTTGCCCACTACTTTCCTGTTCCTTGGCGAGTCTTTAACCATGAGGTCCTTGTTATTTAACTTGGTTTGAACATCCCCACGCACGTAGCTCCACACAACTTCAGGAGGAAGATAGCTGTTCTTGAAGATTCGTCTATTCCTTTCACTCCAAATTTGGTAAACTGCTACTCCAAGAGATACTTTAGCAATAGTTCTAACTGGGTCAGACTTTACAAACCTTTTGCGTGCCCATACAATAACTTGAGACCAAGAACGGTTCTGGTACACAAACCCATTCAAAGCCAACACCTGCTTCCATATGAAGTTACTAAAACTACACTCAAAAAATAAGTGGTCATGGTTCTCATTATACCTTCGGCAAAGGATACAAACTTGCTGCTGTATAATGCCCCACCTGGCTAGTCTTTCTCTTGTAAGCACTCTGTGATGGATTGCCATCCATAGAATGAAGGCATGCCTGGGGATAGATAGTGGAAACCAAACTAAATGATACCAGGGGACATTACCTCGCTGCATGTCCAAAGTGATATATGCGGACTTGACATCAAACACCGTTGTATTTGTTGGTAACCACAATGTGCTTTCTTCTTGGCTGCTATCAAGGTTAGGTAACTCAGGTAATCTACTCCAGATATCAATCAAATCAAGTGAAACAGCCACAGGGGGGCTCCATTCATCATTATGGATAATGGAGTCAACACACGCATGCATAGATAGCCCAGTGTCATAGATGATTCTTGTTCCATACCGTGCAACAAGGGGACCATGAGGATGCCAGTTGTTGTACCAGAGAGATAAGCGACGCAGCGCCTACCCTTGCCTTCAAGACCTTCCTCCACACCCAGGAGCCTCCACTAGGAATATTCATAGACCAAAAATTCTGATGCCTATCAAGTGCTTTTGGACCCATTTGACCCATAAGTTAGGAGCACCACTAGCTATGAGCCACACGTACCTGACAACAGCAGCCTTGTTCCACAATTGGATATTGAATAAGCCAAGGCCTCCTTCCCTCTTAGGTGTACATGCAACGTCCCAGCTAACTGGGATAATGTTCTTGAAATTGAGATCCGGTCCAGACCAAAGAAACCTTCTACAAATTAACTCTAGCTCCCTAATAACCCTCTTTGGTAGTATAAACACAGACAACCAAAGAACCTTAATGGAAAACAAAACCGATTTCACAAGCAAGAGTCTCCCAGAATAAGACAGGCACCTCCCCTTCCACCCTTGGGCCTTGGCTTTAATACGATTGATGAGGGGCTCACAATCAACTCTGGACAATTTGGTAGAAACTAGAGGCAAACCAAGGTATTTCATGGGCATGGACGCCAAAGAAAAGCCGGTTAGAGTCTTTAATCGATTCACCAATGCCTCATCACAACCACTGACAAACATGAAACTTTTAGCATTATTTACCTGCAACCCAGATATTCCTCAAAATTCTTCCAATGCTGATACCATGCAAGAGACTGACTGTATATCCCCATGAGAAAAAATAAACAAGTCATCGGCAAAGCAAAGTAATTTGGTATTCATACCTTGACACCTGAAGTGATGTTTAAACCGCTGCACAGTACTCTTCTCTAGGATCACATAGAATAATTCCATAACGAGCACAAACAAGTATGGGGATATCAGGTCGCCTTGCCGAATACCCTTAGTACTCTTGAAGAAACCCACCATGCCACCGTTGATCATAAGTGAGAAAGGAGTAGATATACATTCCAATATCCACCCAATAAACCTTGGTGGAAACCCCATACCTTGCAATGTGTTCCCCTACACTTATGTAATCAATAGTTGATTTCTTCGGTCTCTTTGACTGTTGGAGTCGCTCCTTGTTTGTTTAAGGGGGGTTTATTCCCTATATGCTTGTACATTTGTAACTCTTTTGAAATTCATCACTTACTTACTTTCCAAAAAAAAAAGTTAGAAGTGCTGCCAGTAATAAGGTTAGGGTTACCACCCAACAGATTATGGTAGTGAGCCACGAACATGCTCTTCACATCGCCCCAATCAGTAACCTTCCTTGAGTTCTCATCATAGATTGAAAAAATCTTATTATGCGCCCTTCTTGATAGCATTGCTTTATGGAAGAAAGCTATATTTGCGTCCCCTTCAGCAAGCCACTGTAAACGAGATTTCTGCCTAACTTGAGCCTCAACGTCTGCAGCTGCCCGAGCCAGCTTTTGAGATAGAATTTTCCCTTTGGCAGCCAAGTCGGCATTATTTGGGTTGGCGAAGAGGTTCGACTGGCAGGTATGCAACTCATCTCTGTACACCTTGAGTATGTGGTCTAGGTCCCTAAACTTGTCCTTGCTCCATACCTTAAGAGCAGACTTAACTACCTTGAGTTTCTGCACCAGCAAAGTGGGTGCTCCAAGCTTCAACAACAATGGGAGGAACTCTACGTGCTTGCACCAGAAGTTGAAAAACTTGAACGGTATTGGGCCACTGAACTATCAGGAAATATATTAACAAGGGCAGGGCAATGATCCGATAAATTTGGGGGAAGGAAATCAACTTCTGCAGCTGGGAATTCCTGCATCCATGAGAGATTTACCAAGACTCTATCCAACTTACACAAAATCAAATTACTACCTGAGCTGCTATTACTCCAAGTATGGAGAAAACCTTTTTTGCTTGAGATCAAATAAGGAACCATCATCAATAAAGGAATTCAGGTCCTTAGAAGCCTGGGAGTGGATCTGATTACCTCCAATCTTCTCACTGGAGAAATGAACACAATTAAAGTCCCCCCATCACCACCCACGGATGAGAAGAATAATAAGGTCAAAGATCATGCCATAAGGATCTTCTAGTCAAATAGTTGTTCGAAGCGTATACAAAGGAAGCTTGACATTGCTTAAAGGAGTCGGCAAATGCAATCTGGCAGTGAATAACATTGTCGGAGGTGAAGACGGGGTGCACTAGAAGCTTGGTTGGCTCCCAACAAACCCAAATCCTACCTTTAAGAGCTCTTGAGTGGTTGTTTAATGAGTTCCATCAGGGACAAATACTCGCAAGGATGGAGGACATATTTATCTGTCTCACTCTGGTTTCAACCAGACAAAATAAGGATAACTTATCTTTGACAATGAGGTTCCTAACCTCAAGTTGCTTGGCCGGGTCGTTCAGCCCCCTAACATTCCACATGGCCCAACTAATCATGGAGAACAAGATTGTGGGAGGCCTTGTCACTTGCTATGAGCTGTAAGGGCCTAGAAGAAGCCTTCATCTTTACATCCCTCATGGCAATCTCGTCCACTAGTATGCCTCTCTTCTTTTTCTTTTTAGCCTCACTTTTACTGCTGCTGCCAAAAGGAGTTGGGGAAGGGCTGTCTATATCCTCAACAAGGTTGAGAATAGTGAATTTGTTTTGATTCATGCTGGGATTGGGGATTGCAGCTTGAACACAATTTCCAGCCTCGGGAGGTTCGGACATAGGTGTGGCATCCTTGATCACATCATGAGGCATGCAATCATTGCTCAAAGCCGCACACCCAAGAACATCATAATCCATGCAAACAACAGAAGGGTTGGAGAACTTGGATGACTCAGTTTTGCCAACACCACTTACATAGCCACCCATGGTACTGTGGGTAACATCGTCTCTGGGTGGAGAACACGGCAATTTCCCTTTCCCTTTGGCCTGAACAACACGCCATTGCTCCTCCCCTGCTATCGAGATTTGGTGAGCCGTGGCACTCGGGTCATTAACAATGACCTGATTGCCTTCAATAGGCATGCGGCTCTCCTGGGAAGGTGCGTTAGTCTCCTTCGACTTCATTGCTTTGCTATTTTTACACTGCTTATCGGAATGCCCAAACGTTTGACAAAAGCTACAGCAAGATGGCCTCCATGTGTATTCAACATCAATTTGAAGGTGGTCAACCAGGTTAGAGGGGTCTCCATTAGTGTTTAGGAAGATACAAGCTGGGAATTGGTTGCTATCGTCCATTTCCACGCAAATCTTTGTAAAGCTTAGTCTAGTCTGGTTCTCCGTTTGCCTATCAAGAAACATCGGTTTACCAATTCCACTGGCAATGAAGCTAAGACCCTCAGGGGTCTAATACTCCATTGGAACATTGAACAACTTTATCCACACCGGGACCTTGCTGAGGCGCTCCTTTACAAATTGCATATTTGGCTCCCACTCATGTAGGATAAGAAGACGACCAGCAAAATGCCAAGGCGCTCCATGAAGGACCTTGTCACGAGTTACAGCAAAATGCCAAGGCACTCCTTGCTGTTTTGTTCTTTATGGCATGCCTTGAATTTGGGGTATGGGGTGACATGATTTGAGCATGAAAGCAATGAGCAAAAAAAATCTAGAAATTCAGTAGCCATTTTGGGGGTTTTCAAGCATGTTTTCACCAACAAAACCCTTCTTGTACCATGTCAAGTAGTTGCTCGGTTTTAGGCCTTGATTTGGGGTATAAATAATACACTTTGAGCATAAAAATGAGAACCCTAAAACCCATAATTCAGTAGAGGTTTTGAGGGGTTTTTCAAGCATGTTTCCCCGGTTAAATACTTCTTGTACAACATATTTAGTGGCTGTATTTTTTGGCTTCAATTTGGGTGTGAATAAGCACTTTGAGCATGAAAAAAGAGCATTAAATCTGGAAATTTAAGTGATGTTTTTGAGGTTCAAGCATGCTTTCATGATTTAATTGTTGTTTGTACAATATGATAACATGTTTGTACACTACTTTTTAGGTATGTAATAACTGTGTGCATATCTAGATTGCTTGGGTTATCTTGCTTGCTTGTGTTCTGCTTTCATTATAATGTCATATATGCCTTGGCTTGAAATTGTATGCATGGCTACGAAAAAGAGTGGCAAGGGGCTGGGACGTTGTGAATGTACCTCAAAATTCAAAATGCACTTGAACACTATAAACACTTTGCACAGCCTACCCATTACCTATAGGAAGTTGAACCCGAATGTGTGTAGCTTGGCGCACTGAGGTCGATACTTCAGAAAGCGAAAGCGAAAACATTTACCTTGGAATTTGAGTCAATGATGTGATAACAATGGGATCTGTGATTCGATTCCGGGCATCACTAGACTTGAGTTCTAAGTTGCCAATTAAACCAAAACCCAAAAACCATACGCTTGAAGGTGGAGAAACACCGTTTTCAGCTAAAGTACACAATTGCGTTTGGGGAATTGGATGTAAATGTGGGAAGGCCGTTTGCATGTTTCACAGACCAAGGTATAATATGAATACCATATTAGGATGAATTTTTTTTCCAAAAGTGTCTATAGCCTAAGGTTGGTGTAACCTATAGGATGAGTTTCCAACTCAATTTAAAAGTCACCCTACCCAAAGTCCATGTAGGAGGCAACCAAGAGTACCAAAATCCATGAATGGGTGTATAACTTTGGAAGGTACAAGTACCCTCATGAGTTTGTGAAATTTTGCAAGTATGATGTCAAAGCCCATTTTGGGGCTGGATTTAGAGGCCAAGTCAAGGTGAACATCAAGTGGAATGAAAATAACATGATCTAATGAAAAAATGAGTCAAAAAGGGCCATTTCGGCATTAACTGACAACTCAGGTCGGTTAAACAGAGTCTTCTTCTTATCCGACATTTTCCATCGGTTACAAAAGCTTATGCATGTATTCGATCATTTGTATCGGATACAATAAGACATAGCCTTAGCCGACAGGTCATGTCGGATACATTCAGAAAATGTAAAAATTGGTTTTTCATCCCAAATTTTTAAAATAAAATGCCTAAAACACTGTGGACAATCCTTAGGGACCCCAAAGATAATATAAAAATGTTTTTTTTTTTGGAAAAGGTAAGAAGATGTATAAATTAAATAAAGAAAGAAAATGATAAGTACAAGGCAGCCCAACCCCCAAAAGGAGGAGAGGGGGCAAAAGCAATCAAAGGAAGTTTACATTAAGGCCCCATAAATGGCAAATAGATCTATTACGTGGGGTATCCTTGAGCACTTGCTTCAAACCTGCTGCTTTCCCTCTAACGTCCATAAGGATGAGGGAAATCAAGTCAGTATAGGCCATTGCCTTGTTTTGGAAGATCCGTCTGTTTCGCTCCCGCCATATGTGGTAAACCATGGCAGCCAAAGAAGTTCTTTTCAACCAAGCAATAACACTTTTACCCACCAAGCTATGAGAAGCCCATAGAACAGTTTGGTTCCATGAAGTAGGAGTCCTATGCACATTATTGTAGCTCATCACCATCCTCCAAATGGATCTAGAGTAGGCACACGAGAAAAGTAAATGATTGAGGTCCTCATTGCTTGAACGGCAAAAGACACAGGAGGAGGAGTTTAAGACATGACGTTGCTGCAGTACATCTTGGGTAAGAAGCTTATTGTTCAAGGCAAGCCACAAGATGAAGGCATGTCTGGGAATGTGATCCGAGAACCATACCAAGCACAACCAAGGGACCTTTGGGGCTTGAGATCTGAGCGCGGCGATAAGCACTCTTCAAGGAGAACTGAGAAGAAGCTAGGGGGATCCAGGTTACCTTATCAGGGAGAGCAGAGTTAGGCTTGGGAAGGTGACGAAGGCCGCCCCATGCTTCCAAGAGGTCATGGGATTGAGCAACAGGAGGATCCCATTCTCCACCGAGTACAATGGAGGAGACCTTAGCATCTTTAGATAGACCAGAGTCGTATATGATCCGTTCACCATACTTGCTAAACAAGGAACCAAATGGGTGCCAGTTGTCGAACCATAAGGATGAGCTTCTACCATCTCTAACTGTAACCTTAATGAGGTTATAAACCTTTCCTCTCAAGCTGAGAATCTTGCGCCAAATCCATGAAGGTTGAGTGGGAACTTGTATTTGCCAAATGCTCCTACCCTTCAAGGCAGTCTCAGAGATCCAGGAGAACCATAATGATTGGTCAGCAGTAGCTATACGCCAGAGATATTTAGTGATTGCAGCTTTGTTCCACAGGTGAATATCAAGGATTCCCACGCCCCCCTCTTCCTTAGGAGCGCAAACAGCACTCCATTTGATGGGAACAATTTTCTTAGTGAGATTAGGGCTTGACCAGAGGAACCTCCTACAAAGTCTTTCAATCTCATAAAGAACCTGCTTTGGGAGCAAGAAGGTAGTGAGCCAGTGAACAGCAGTAGAGAAAAGGACAGCTCTTACCAATTGGACTCGCCCTGCATAAGACAAGGATCTGGCCTTCCAGGATTGAATCCTAGCTTTGATTTTGAGGATAAGAGGTTCACAATCAGCAACCTTCAGCTTTGAAGATAGAAGGGGGACGCCCAAGTACTTGACCGGCAAGTGACCCATTTCCACTTCATAAGTAGTAGTGACAAGCTGCTGGATGTTAGTAGGAACCCCACAAAAGAAAATCTTAGTTTTAGATCTGTTCATGCAAACGCCTGAAATGCAACCAAATTCCTCAAAGCTAGCAAAAATAGTGTTGATAGATAGGACATCCCCTTTAGAGAAAACCATAAGATCATCCACAAAACACAACGCTCTCAAGCCTAGCTTGGCACACTTTGGATGGAAATGGAAGCCTTGTGGGGAGTTCTTAGCAAGAATAGCGTGGAACAACTCCATAACAAGCACAAAGAGATAGGGGGACAAAGGGTCTCCTTGCCTCAACCCTCTTGTTCCCTTAAAAAAACCTGCCAAAACACCATTCATGTTTAGAGAAAAAGAAGGAGTCGAGATGCACGCCATTACCCACTTAATGAAGATTTCTGGAACCCGCATAGCTCTCAACAAGGGCGGTAACATATCCCACTTGACGGAGTCAAAAGCTTTCATGATATCAACCTTGATGGCACACCTTGGGCTACCACGATTAAGATGGTAATTATGAAGGAGGTCTTGAGTGATTAGGATATTGTCGGAGATCTTTCTTCCAGGGATGAAGGCACTTTGATAGTCCCCAACGAGATCTGCAATAACCTTCCGAAGTCTATTGGCCAATAACTTGGAGATGCACTTGTAGACTGTATTGACACAAGAGATGGGACGATAGTCACCAATGGTAGAAGGGCTGACACACTTGGGCACAAGGGTGATGATGGTGTTGTTTAGCTGCCTTAGGAGCATCCCTGAATCGAAGAAACTTCTGATAGCCTCAGTAGTGTCCTTGCCCACAATATGCTAAGCTTCCTTGAAGAACAAAGGAGTAAAACCATCCGGTCCCGGCGCCTTGTTATCCTTGAGTTTAAACATCACATCCTTGATCTCTTGATCAGTAATCTCCTTACTAAGCTCACTGACCTGAAGATCATCAAGCTTCCTAGATATGAGGTGGTCAAATGTAGGAGTGCTGCCAGCCATATGATTACCACCCAAAAGTGTACTGTAGTGGGCCACGAACATGCTCTTCACTTCGCCCCAATCAGTAACCTTCCTTGAGCTATCATCATAGATTGAAAGAATCTTATTATGCGCCCTTCTAGATAACAATGCTTTATGGAAAAAAGCTGTATTTGCGTTCCCTTCGGCAAGCCACTGAATACGAGATTTCTGCCTTACTTGAGCCTCCACGTTTGCAGCTGCCCTAGCCAGTTTTTGAGATAGAAGTTTCCCTTTGGCCTCCAAGCTAGCATTGCTTGGGTTGGCAAATAAGTCCGCCTGGCAGGAATGCAACTCATCCCTGTACACCTTGAGTCTATAGTCTAGGTCCCTGAACTTGTCCTTGCTCCATACCTTAAGAGCAGCCTTAACTGCCTTAAGTTTCTGCACTAGTGAGAACATGGGGGAACCAGCAAAATGGGCAGACCATGCATCAGCAACAATAGGAAGGAACTCAACATGCTTGCACCAAAAATTAAAGAACTTGAACGGTCTAGGGCCATAAAAGACATCAGGAAGTATGTTGATAATGGCAGGGCAGTGATCCGAGATATTTGGAGGGAGGAAATCAACTTCTGCAGCTGGAAATTCCTGCAACCATGGAAGGTTAACCAAGACTCTGTCCAACTTACATAAAATCAAATTGCTTCCTGAGCTGCTATTGCTCCAAGTATGAAGGAAACCTTTTTGCTTAAGGTCAAATAAAGAGGCATCTTCAATAAAAGAATTCAGGTCCTTAGAAGCCTGTGTGTGGATACGATTACCTCCAATCTTCTCACTGGAGAAGCGAACACAATTAAAGTCCCCCATCACCACCCATGGCTGAGGGGAGGAATACAGGCGGAGATCATGCCATAAGGATCTTCTAGTTAAATAGTTGTTCGAAGCATAAACAAAGGAAGCTTGGCATTGCTTGAGTAGTTGTTTAATGAGCCCCATTGGGGACAAATGTTCGCAAGGACAGAGGACATATTTATCTGGCGCACTCTGGTCTCAACCATACAAAACAAGGATATCTTATCTTTGACAATGAGGTTCCTAACCTCAAGTTGCTTGGCAGGGTCATTCAACCCTCTCACGTTCCACATGGCCCAACTAATCATGGAGAGAAAGGTTGTGAGGAGCATTGTCACTTGCATTGAGCTGCAAGGGCTTGGAAGAGGCCTTCAACTTTGCATCTCTCATGGCAATCTCGTCCACAAGTATGCCTCTCTTCTTTTTCTTTTTAGCCTTACTTTGACTATTGCTGCCAAAAGGGGATGGGGATGGGCTATCCGTGTCCTCAATAAGGTTGAGAATGGTGAATTTGTTATGGTTCATGCCGGGAATTGCATCAAGAGAGGCCTTACTAACCTCTTGGGGCTCGGGCATTGAAGAGGTATCATTGTTCTCACCATGAGCTGTGCTACCATTGCTTTGATTGAGACGTCCAAGATCATCATAATCCATGCAACCTGCAGGTGGGTTGGGGAGTGTGGAGACAACCCCAACACCACCACTAGAGACACCATGGTTACCATCACCTCTAGATGGGGAGCTTGGCAATTTTCCTTTCCCTTTGGCCTGAACAACACGCCATTGTTCCTCTCCGACCATCAGTGAAGCCCTTCTTTGAGGAGATGGAACAGTTTCACGTTGAACCGTGGCACATGGGTCATTGACAATGACCTCGTCACCTTCATTAGACATATTGCCATCCAGGGTAGTAGCATTAGCCTCCTTCATCTTCATGGCTTTGCCACTTTTACATTGCTTATCAGATTGTCCAAAAGTTTGACAAAAGCTATAGCAAGAAGGTCTCCATGTGTATTCAACATCAATTTGAAGGTGGTCAACTAGGTTAGAGGAATCACCATTAGTGTTAAGGAAGATACAAGTTGGGAACGGGCTGCCAACATCCATTTCCACACAAATCTTTGCAAAGCTAAGTCTAGATTGATTCTCCGTTTGCCTATCAAGGAACATCGGTTTACCAATTCCACTGGCAGTGAAGCTAAGACCCTCCGGGGTCCAGTATTCCATTGGAACATTGAACAACTTTATCCACACCGGGACCTTACTAAGACGCTCCTTTACAAATTGCATGTTCGGTTCCCACTCACGTAGGACAAGCAGGCGACCAGCAAAGTGCCACGGCGCTCCATGGAGGACCTTCTCACGAGTTACAGCATCCCCAAACTTGAAAATATAGAAGCCATTATCAGTTCCGGAAACTTGGACTGAACCCAGCTTACCCCAAAGTCGCTCTGCCAAGCTTCTTACAACTGGAAAAGGCAAATTTTTGTCAAGGAAATAGCCTACAAGACTACCCTCCCAATGCTTGATGCCATCTTGGACTACATGAGGAGGCGGAGAAACAATAATTTTGCCATTGACAATCTGAGGTTCAGCGTAGGAGAGCTTACATCTTGCTCTATTATTAGAGCTAAAGAGACCGGACCAGGTCTTAGGCCCATGCGGGTCCAAGCCCAAATGAGACTCGTCATTATCCGGAGAAGGCACCTGGGTTGGAGCACGAACAGTAGGTACCTGGGTTGGAGCACAAACAGAAGGCAGCTGAGTTGGAGCACATACAGGCGGATCCACATGGGCAGCAAAATGCGCATGGGAGACATGCGATTGGGGAACACCAACTGAACATGCAGTAGGAACCTCAGGGGCAGCAGGAGACGTCAGGGGGGGATAGTCGCCGACCCGACCCAAGGTGCTTGCATGGGCACTATTCTCAGCAACTAGCAATGCTGGTACAAGATTATCAGGAGCCGTCGGAACCAAAACGGGAAAATTTGCAGTCCCAGGAAGCGGAACAGCAGGCACTGAAATAGGCAGGGTGACATGGTCAGCGCCTGCACTTGCAAGAAGCAGGTCAGACACCGACGGCAAGGGCGCAGCCGATAGGCCTGGAGAAAAGTTATCAGAGGCCACCGAAGGACCGATAGCAGGGGCCACCGAAGAGACCATGAGCACCGGCAATCAGAGACTCGGAAGGTCACGAATAAACGGAAGCAGCGAACAGTACCAACAAGCAAGAACCTACAAGCCCAAGAGCTACGGCAACAACGAGCACAAGCCCAATCAACGAAGTCCAGGAGCTACGACAACAGCCTGCAATCCAGAACCAACGAGCAACAGGCAGGACCAACGAGCACACCAACGGTATCAAGAACAACCTGCTGTCCAGAACCAACGAGCACACCGATGGTATCGAGCACACCGACGAACAAACTGCTGACCAGGACCAACGAGCACACCGACAGTATCAAGGAATTCCGGAACACCAATGACAACGAGCAAGCAACGGGCAAACCAACGACCGATGAGGACAAGCAAGCAACGAAGAGACCACGAACGATAACAATGGGCAACAGAGACACAGACGACCAAACACGAACTAATCCACGAGCACAAAGCACGACCAACATCCAAAACCACGAACACGAATGAGGACACCCACCAGCACGAGCAAGGACACCCACCAGCACGAGCAAGAGGACACCACGAACACGAACCCAGCTTCGAACAGAAATCTTCGAACAGAAACACCACGAAACTGAACTTGGATTCCGGAGATAATTTATCCGATGCTGCTTCTTCACCTCAGGCACTCCGCATTCACAAACAGGAGCACAGTCACCATGGACAGAACTCACGAACTGGAAACCCACGGCTAGAAACCACGAACTTGGATCCCACGACCAGAAAGCACCAATTGAGCTTGATAACCACGAACAGAAGGTGCAAACTTCGAACAGGATAACCACGACTGAAAAACCTCCAGGAGAAGCTGCTCACGAACACCTCCAGCTGCTGCTCAGGAACAGAAGCTCCAGGTGCTGCTCACGAACAGGCACCAACCTTGCAGCCTCAAGCAAACCTTGCTGCTCCACGACCACCAACGAAACCAGCCAAAAACCACTCTGCCGGAAGACAAGGTCGCCGGCAAGAGCCGGCGAACAGGAGGTAACCGGATCCGACAACCTTCACAACCCTCTCACCAGCAGACCTTCACGACCCTCTCACCTCAAACAAATGTTTCAAATAAATAAATAAATAAACAAAAATTTTTTTAGGATTTAACCTAATTTTGAAACTCAAATCTACCCTTTCCACAAGCTTAAGGAATATACATAAAAAGGGAACCAAGATGCCATATTTCTTGATACCAACTCACCTCAAACATGTTTCAATCAAACTTTTGAACTTGAAAACTGAGAAAATTCAGCAAATAAAAAAGGAAAACCTTTGGTTGGTTATTTTTACCAATCAAACCCAAAAATTTGTCAGACATTTGGAAGCCCCAGAATATTCCAAAAAACCTTTTTTTTTTTTTTTTGGAAGGTAAGTCCAAAGTGTATTAATGAAATAGAAATTTACAATGAGGTGCCATCCTGGTTTAAACCAACCAGTGCCTTAAAGCAAGACAAACAAATACAAGAGCCCCAACCGTGTGTAGAAAACAAATGTGGTAGACAACAACACCTAATGAAAGCAAGTACAACTAGACTAGCTTAGTGAACCAGTTCCCATGCCAATCTCCAGTTGCTCACGAGCTGCCTATGGAAAGGTGTGTCTGGTAGTCGCACACGATCCATATTGGCTTTTGTATGAATGTCAGAGATGATAGCATTCTCAAGTACTTGCCATGGAAGATAGCATTCTCAAGCACACGATCCATATTGGCCATGAATCTTGCTTGAGTTAAAGATTCCAAAAAACCTTTGTTTGGTCACAAGTACCAATCAAACCCAAAAATTTGTGGGACATTTGGAAGCCCCAGAATATTCCAAAAAACCTTCATTTGGTCACGAGAACCAATCAAATAAAAAATTTGTGGGACATTTGGAAGCCCCAGAATATTCCAAAAAAAACCTTTGTTTGGTCACGAGAACCAATCAAATAAAAAATTTGTGGGACATTTGGAAGCCCCAGAATATTCCAAAAAAACCTTCGTTTGGTCACGAGAACCAATCAAATAAAAAATTTGTGGGACATTTGGAAGCCCCAGAATATTCCAAAAAAACCTTTGTTTGGTCACGAGAACCAATCAAATAAAAAATTTGTGGGACATTTGGAAGCCCCAGAATATTCGAAAAAAACCTTCATTTGGTCACGAGAACCAATCAAATAAAAATTTTGTGGGACATTTGGAAGCCCCAGAATATTCCAAAAAAAACCTTCGTTTGGTCACGAGAACCAATCAAATAAAAAATTTGTGGGACATTTGGAAGCCCCAGAATATTCCAAAAAAACCTTCGTTTGGTCACGAGAACCAATCAAATAAAAAATTTGTGGGACATTTGGAAGCCCCAGAATATTCCAAAAAAACCTTCGTTTGGTCACGAGAACCAATCAAATAAAAAATTTGTGGGACATTTGGAAGCCCCAGAATATTCCAAAAAAAACCTTCGTTTGGTCATGAGAACCAATCAAATAAAAAATTTGTGGGACATTTGGAAGCCCCAGAATATTCCAAAAAACCTTTGTTTGGTCATGAGAACCAATCAAATCAAAAATTTGTGGGACCTTTGGAAGCCCCAGAATATTCCAAAAAACCTTTGTTTGGTCACGAGAACCAATCAAATCAAAAATTTGTGGGACACTTGGAAGCCCTAGAATATTCCAAAAAACCTTTGTTTGGTCACGAGAACTAATCAAATCAAAAATTTTTGGGACACTTGGAAGCCCTAGAATATTCCAAACAAAAAAAAACAAAAAAAACATGGAAAATTATAGAAAAAAAAAATAAACCAGGACTTGTGTTCACCTGACTCAATTATCTACATTTATAGGAGTGTGAATCGGATTAAATGGGAGCTGACTTGTTTCTTTGCTTTTCCTTCCCCAGGTACACTTACTTATAATCATTGCTCCTGTGACCAGATCCAAAGCTCGAGCAATGAATACTGAAGAGAACCAAGCCCAAGCTACTGTCCCTGCTCAAGACTTTGCTCAGCTGCAAAAGTAGGTGGCCGGACTAGCCAAGATGCTAGGAGACTTACTGGCGGCTCAGGCCCAAAACTAAGCCTCTACTTCCATCAAACACCGCCACCTCAAGCCTACATTCCACCTCCGGCTCAACCCATACCTGAGCCCATTTCTAAACCTGTCCCTAAACCTATTCTGATCAAGGAAAACACTATGGAGTATGAGAAAGAGATGGAAAAAGAAAAAGCTAGGGAGGAGATGGAAAGGAAATTATTGCACAAGATAGAGAGGATCTAGGAAGAACTCAAGGAGGTGAAGGGGGGAAACAGCTACGGAGGTACCACTTCGATGATCTGTGCATATACCCGGATGCATGCCTACCGGCAAAGTTCAAGTGCCTGGACTTCGATAAATATGATGGCACGGGCTGCCCAATTAGCCACTTGAAACTATACTGTGGGACTTTGTGCCAGTTTGGCCGGGATGATGGCATACTAATCCAACTCTTCCAGAGGAGTTTGACAGGATCGGCTCTGAGGTGGTTTGCCACGGTGGACCACGGAAGGATCAGAAGGTGGAAGAACTTGGCCGACGCTTTTCTAGACCAGTACAAATTTAACTCGAAGATCGTGCCAGACCAGTAAGACATGATGAGAATGAGCAAAGGAAAAGAGGAGTCTGTAAGGCAGTATGCCAAGAGGTGCAGAGAGGCCGCCTCCCAGGTCAGGGCGCCGATGTTGGAGCCTGAGATGATCTCAACCTTTGTAAGCACACTGGGCCAGCCCTTCTATAATCATCTGGTGGGACAGATCACCACCAATTTTGCAGCCCTGGTACAGGTGGCCGACAGGATCGAGGAAGGGGTCAAGCTGGGAAAACTTATTGACTACTCTACTTTGGCCGGGCAATCCGATTCCTCCGCTTCCCTGGCACAGAAGAAGGGGACTGGGTTTAAGAAGAACGGGGCCAGAAAAGAAGGAGAAGTAAACCTGGTACAGGCTCCTCCCTCCAAGAAACCGCTCCATGTCAATATTTCTACACCCCAACAGGCCCAGCAGTCATACCAGACCCCGCTCAATGTCAATTTTCCCCCTCCGTGCCTGCAAACCCAAGGAGGACTTTTACTAAGGGAGAGAGGGAGGCCTGGATAGCAGCAAGGAGGAGCAGAGTTTTTACTCCTCTTCCCGTGTCTCTCTCCCAACTGTTACCGACCCTGCTGAAAGGGGAGTATGTGACCTTGAAGGAGCCCAACCCAAATGCCTTGAAGGGGAGGAATTTTGATCCAGCAGTCACTTGTGACTATCACATGGGTACACCGGGGCACTCTACAGACACTTGTTGGATGCTGAAGCATGCGGTCCAGGATCTGTTGGACCAAAAAGCCCTGATCTTTAATACTGCTGCACCTGCCCCGTCAGGAAATGATATTGGGCAATACCCTCTGCCTTATCACAATGGGGCAGGCCAGTCCAACTCCACATTGCCATATCTGCCACGAGAAGGGCCTTTGACCCATCTCAATTGATAGGACCCGTGGGGACCTTGGTCAAGGTCCATTTCTTCCAAGAGAAAGAAGAAGATGAGGTCAATGTAATCTCCCCAAAAAATGATCATATTGCTGAGGACATTAGCTCCTCCCTAAACCGGGTCTCCTCTCTTATGGCCCAGATAAACATTGCAAGGCCTCCTTTGGTCTTCAATTGCAGTCCACCCACTTGTTCTCCATCCCAGACGTCAAAAGCTCCATTGGTCATCAACCTTGACCCCACCACTGCATCCATATCCTCTTCTATTCCATCAGCCACATCTGGAGCCAAGCTCCAAACCTTGGTTGTAAATGTTCCTTCATCCTACAATATCCCTAAGCCAGCTCATACATCCCGGTCCAAACTCCAGCCGTTAGTGGTTAATGTCCCTAAACTGGCCTATTCTTAGGCAGCTGTACCATGGAATTACAGTAAGGGGGTCACGGCTACGATTCCAATGGTCAGGAACCAAAACCAGGAGGAGGTGAACCTTATGACAAGGTCAGGGAAATGTGTGGAAGGAGTAGAAAAAGAAAAAGAAACAAAGGTGGAGAGAGAGAGAGAGAGAAAAGAAATAGAAGAAAAAGAAAAATGAAAGGAAAAACAAAAGTATGAGAAGACACCCCTCAAGGTGCAGAAAATGAGGCATCCGACCTCATAAAAATTATAAAAAAGAGTGAATTTAATCTTGTGGATCAGCTGAATAAAGTCCCGGCCTAGATTTCAATACTGGGCCTTTTGCTGAATTCTGAAAAGCACAAGGACGCATTAGTATCCCAGACTATCGATCCGGACCAACTAGGCAAAATGGTTGGTCAAATCTTGTCACACAATGTGATAAGTTTCTCTGAAGGTGAGATAAGCCCAGGTGGGTGCTACCATGTTGACCCTTTGCACATCACAGTGCTTTGTAATGGCAGCATAGTGGCACGGGTTTTAATTGACAATGAGTCGGCATTAAATGTCTGCCCATTAATCACTTTTGCCAAGCTTGGTCTGGATCAGTCGAAGATCAAGCAAAATGGGAGGATTGTGAGGGCTTTAGATACTCTAAGACACACTCTCTAGGGGAGATTGAACTGTCGGTCACCATTGGACCGAATATTTTCAACATCACATTTGAAGTGATGGATATTCCAGCAGCCTTCAATCTGCTCCTAGGGAGGCCGTGGATACATTCGGCTAGGGCAATACCATCTACGCTCCACCAAAGGGTGAAATACATAAGAGGGCAAAGGGTGATAACTGTCCTAGCTGAGAACTTGGTACCTCCCATTGTGTCACCTAACGTACCTTTTATAAATGTGGATTTATCTATCGACAAGATTGCGTTCCACTCGTTTCAGTTTGAGACAGTCAATTACATACCTGGGGGGTGGGAGAAAAAAGAAAAGATAGGGACTACTGCTGAGAAAATGGTGAAGAAAGTGATGGAAAAATACCACATTAACCCGGGAAAAGGCCTGGGAATCAATTTACAAGGAATGTTGGAGCCAATCAAGGCGAAGAAGCTGGTTCCTAAAGTAGGACTGGGGTTCAAACCAAGAGGATGGAGAAGGATGAAGCATGAAGAAGGAGAGAAAAAAAGCAGAGGAAATTTCCCTCATTTAAGGGAAAGTTTCCCTAAACCCTCATATATAATCCAACTATCTCCTCCCATGGATCAGTCCAAGCCTCCATATCGTAATATCAACCCATTCCAAAGGCCTTCTGTTCCAACCCTGCAACCCTATAACCCATCCTACACTTGAAACAGTGGGTGGGCCTGGGCCACAGCCCGAGCAGCAGGTGGACTTCTCCGAAGATGTCGAGGCTTTCGTCGCCATGACTAAAGGCGAAAGAACAGAAGCAGCTAAAGACCTGCCTTTCATTGACTGGGCAACGGTGAAGATTTCAGATGATGTCATATCTGGACTGGGCCCCACAGCAGAAAAGGGCAGTACAACTCATCCGGTGATGATGGCATCGGATTCAGAGTTTGAGGAGCAGGCTTGCACAATTTCCCTCGCTCCTGAAAAACTTTTTTTAAAAATTGGGAGGAAACTCCCCTTACCTTTGAAGCAGCGTTTGTTTGGCAAACTAACGCGGCTTCCAAAAAAAAACTCCATTAGTGGAATGCCATTTCCCTGAAGGTTTTAATGAGCCTTCGTCTTCAGGGAGAGTTTTTGCAGATGGTTCACAAAAAACCCAAAAAGATTTTTCTATTTTTTCTTGAAAATTTAATTTTTTCAAAAAGGTCCAAACTACTTATGAATCATATAAGTAAACCGAATTAGACCAGGTTGAATATGACTTTGACCTTGAGCTTGACTTTGACCTCATGGGGATCGAAGAAGAGACCGAGGTCGAAGAAGAAAACGTTCCAAAAGAAATTGAATATCAATTGGAACGTCATGAAAAAGGGGTCCAACCTAATATTGAGGAGACTATTTCAATAAATCTTGGGACCGAAGATGACCCAAAGATAGTGAAAATCGGGGCATGCCTGTCTGATGTACAACAAAATGAAATGTCACAATTTTTGGCAGATTATAAGGATGTGTTCGCTTGGTCGTATCGGGATATGCCAGGGTTGGACACTGACATGGTGGTGCACAAGTTGCCAATTTTGCCAAGGGTTAAGTCAATTAAGCAGAAGCTAAGAAGATTGAAACCTGAATGGACCTTGAAGGTCAAGGACGAAGTGGTCAAATAATTTCAGGCAGGATTTTTGGCAGTCTCCACATACCCCGAGTGGCTCGCAAACATAGTGCCAGTACCAAAGAAGGACGGGAAAGTCAGAATGTGTGTGGACTACAGAGATCTGAACAAGGCAAGCCCAAAGGATGATTTTCCACACATCAACATCTTGGTGGACAACACTGTTGTACATAGCCTGTTCTCATTTATGGACGACTTCTCTGGGTACAATCAGATCAAGATGGCTAAGGAAGAACAAGAGAAAACAGCGTTCATCACACCTTGGGGCACATTCCACTATACAGTCATGCCGTTTGGGCTTAAGAATGCCGGGGCAACATACTAGTGGGCCATGACAGCACTATTCCATGACATGATCCATAAGGAGATGGAGGTCTATGTGGACGACATGATTGCCAAATCATGCAAAGAGGAGAACCACTTGATCAATTTGAAGAAAGTGTTTGATCATCTCAGGAAATACAGTCTACGGCTTAATCCGGCTAAATGCGTCTTTGGGGCTACATCAGGGAAGTTGCTAGGATTTATAGTGAGCAGAAGGGGAATTGAGATCGATCCAGCTAAAGCCAAGGCCATAATTGAAATGCCATCACCCAGAACAAAGAAGGAGGTTCGTGGTTTTCTTGGAAGGATTCAGTACATAAGCCGGTTCGTAGCACAACTCACTGCTATCTGTGAACCAATTTTCAAGCTTCTAAGAAAGGATAACCTGACAATCTGGAATGAGGATTGCCAACAGGCTTTTGATATCATAGAGAAATATTTGTTGAATCCACCTGTGCTGGTGCCACCAACTCCAGGAAGACCACTGATCCTGTACTTGTCAGTGTTGGAAACGTCGATGGGATGTGTATTGGGGCAGCATGATGAAATCGGTAGAAAAGAAAGGGCAATTGGTGAGGCAACAAGGTTCTTCAGGCAACAAGGCTCGCTCGCTGACGACCTCGTCTCTCCGGCGGCTCTTGTGGGTGTTCGTGAGCAAGCTTGGGAGGCTGTTCCTAGTGTTCATGAGGAAGTAGGTTCGTGGTGTTCGTTTGCAAGTTCCTGGTTCGTGAGACACCGAGGTTTGTGAGGCAGCAAGGTTTGCTTGAGGCTGCAAGGTTCGTGAGGCAGCAAGGCTCGCTCGCCGGTGACCTCGCCTCTCCGGCGACTCTTGTGGGTGTTCCTAAGCAAGCCTCGGAGGTAGTTCCTGGTGTTCGTGAGGAAGCAGGTTCGTGGTCTTCGAGTGCATGTTCCTAGTTCGTGGGGCAGAGAGGTTTGTGAGGCAACAAGGTCTGTGTGGGAACAACGTTTGCGAGGCTGCAAGATTCGTCAGGTAGTAAGGTCAGTGAGTGAGCTAGGCTCGCTCGCCGGTTAGTGCCGGCAACCTTGGTTCTCCGGCGACTCTTGTGGGTGTTCGTGTTGGGCTGTGATCCTAGTTTGAGCTCCATATCTGGTCGTGACGGAGCCTGGGTCTTTCTGGAGCAGCAGGGGTGTGTGAGGGCATATCGGTTCTGCGTTCGTGTTCGTGCTCGTGTTCCGGGGTCTTTGTCTCCTTCTTGTGGCCTGGGTTTATCGTCTTAAGGTGTTTCTTCCAAGTTATTCGAGTTGGCTGTAAGTTTTGGTGTGGGGTTTCATCTACCGCTTGGTAGTGGTGGTGTGCTTGCTGGTCGGGATTACAACCAGGTCTGGTCATCGCATGTGAAGGTATTTTCGGAAAGGGTGTTTCGGTTTCCTTTCGTCTTTTCGGGGAGCCCCGCGTGGTTGGTGGCGGAAGTCCGGTGTGAGGGATCCCGGTGCTCTTGTTTTCCGGTGAGCCACACTGTTCTTCTTCGTCGTCCTCATTCGGCGACATCTGGTTCGGTCTGATGGTTGTGGGCCACCGTAAACCATTTCGATTCTTAGTTCATGATTCTCATCTCGGCTCGGTTTTGCTGAGGTTCTTCGTTCGTGGAAGACTGTGATTCGTTGAGACTTACTTCGTTCCGTTGAAATATCGATGGAGACCAATCCGAGAATGTTTTCAAGTGACGAGTTCTCGCCCTTGGAAAACTTGCATGAAAATGGAAATGGCAACAGTAGGGATACTGAACCTCGTCAGACCTGTGTTTCTGATGGTCTGAATCCTGCTATCTCAGACTTACCTGGGCAGGCTATTGCTACGGATAATCGGCCTGGCAAAGGGACTTCTTTGGAGTTGACAAGGAGGCATGGTCGGGCTGCTAAGCCTGCTGGAGCTGTTGCGCCTAACAGGGAGTGGAATAGGCTGTTCGGATAGCAAGCCTCTTCAAAGTCAAATCTGTCTTTTGTCCCCCCTACAGTCGTTGATGGTAGGATCACTATTTCTCCTCCTACTGAGATTGTTGAAGAGGGTGTGAGGCTGTGGGAAGGGAGTCTTGTGGGACATTTTCTGGATAGGAAATTGCCGTTCCCTGTTGTTAAGAATCTTACGGAGAGAATGTGGGGAAGAGATGGGGGGGGGGGATCCAAGTCTCTGAGGCAGGCAATGGGTTCTACATATTTAAGTTCTCAAATTCGGGTGCCCGTGACCGGGTGCTCCAGGAGGCGCTATGGCATTTTGCTGGGAAACTTCTCGTCCTTAGGGAGTGGCAACCGGGTATGCAAATTGTGAAGAATTACATGAGCAAGATCCCGATATGGATAAAGCTAATGAACGTCCCTATGGAGTTTTGGACCTCGTCTGGCCTGAGTATGATCGCTAGTGGAGTGGGGAAGCCACTGTTTCTTGACCAAGCAACTGAGAGTAGATCAAAACTATCTTTTGCTCGTGTATGTGTCGAGGTTGATGTGGATTGCCTCTATCCACCGGTGCTATTTCTTAATTGTGAAAATGAAGAATTACACATTGAAGTGGAGTATGCATGGAAGCCGCCCAGGTGCAACCACTGTAGAGTGTTTGGGCATATTGAGGCCAAGTGTTTGTTTTCTAACCGGAACAAAGCATGGGTTCCCACAGGGAGGATAGTCCAACTTGATGTGATACAAGCTAAAAATGAGCAACCCGTTCCCCTTGGCCATTCTAAAGCATGCCAGCAACCGGAAGAGGATCAGTGGCAATCGGTGTTGTCCAAGGGCAAGTAGAAAATGAGTGAAGTTTTAGAAGCTGGTGGTCAGACAGCTGCTGCCAAGGGGGGTAATCAAGAGTCGTGCTCCCACATGAGTGAGGAAAATAGGAGTCCAAATGTATCCCGGAGGAATCAAGTACCACCCAAACTTCAAATGGCTCGAGTAGTGCCGCCATTGAGAGTCCAAACAAGTTTTTTTTTTTTTTTTTTGGAAGGTAAGTCCAAAGTGATATATTAAAATAAAGATATGTACAATGACAAATCAAACAAGATAACCCAATGTGCTCCTTAATGTATCAGGGCACATGACAAGAACACAAGAGGATACAAGATTACCCAATCATCACCTTACAAGTTCCCACTCTAAATCCCACCTATGAACAAGATGGCGGTGGAGGGGGGAGTCAGGTAGAGCCACACGCTTCAAGTTAGCTTTCCCTCTAACATCCAAAGCAATTAGCAACCCCAAATCTTCCCATGGCATATAACAATTTCTGAATACCCTTCCGTTTCTTTCCCTCCAGATGTGGTAGACACTTGCTGCAAAAGAAAGCTTGAAAATGAGGTTGGCATGTGGGCTACGAAGCTTCAAAGATGCAGCCCATTGCACAACATCCACCCAAGAATGATGTAGTCTTGCGACTCCATTATTCTCCAAAACATGGTTCCACACATGGGCACTATAAGTACACTCAAGGAATAGGTGTGAGTGAGACTCGTCATGTGCTCTACAGAACACGCACGAAGGGTTGTCCACAATACCCTTATTACGCAACCGATCCTTGGTTAGCAACCTTTGGTTCACAGCCAGCCATAGTATAAAAGCATGCTTAGGGATGTGTTTGGAGAACCATATGAGTCCATACCATACCACTTGGCTCCTATGCGTATCAATATGCTTATATGCACTGGAAATGTCAAAAGTACCTGATTTTGAAGGAGTCCACACTACTACATCTTCTCAATCAGGTGATGGGTGCGGCAGCTCATCAAGCCTACCCCAGACTTCAATTAGATCTGGAGATGCAGCTACAGGAGGGTCCCATGTATAACCAGAGACTATGTTGCTAACCATGGCATGTCGTGTGAGACCAGAGTCATAGATCAACTGATTACCATACTTACTGAAAAGGGGCCCCTCCGGATGCCAGTTATCATACCACAATGAGGTGCTCAAACCATTATAGATCTTTCTTTTGATTAGATGAGCCATTCCATTCCGCAACTTAAGAATCTTCCTCCAAGCCCATGAAGAGTTAGTAGGCACATTTATAGTCCAGAAATTCCGGTCTTTCATAAGATACCTGTATACCCATCTAACCCAAAGAGAACTGCCAACAACCAGAATTTTCCATATATGCTTCATTATTGCTGCTTTGTTCCATGTATTTAAGTGGAGTATCCCAAGGCCACCCTCCTTTTTTGGAGCACAAATGATTTTCCAGCTAATAAGGGTTCATTTTCCGTTTAAGGTCAGGTCCCGACCATAGAAACCTCCTGGAAATCTTTTCCAATTCTAGAATAACACCTTTAGGTATAATGAAAGAAGAGAGCCAATGAACCTTAATAGAGAACAAGACAGCTTTAATGAGAGTAAGCTTACCCGCATAGGAAAGGCAACGTCCTTTCCAAGATTGAGCCTTGGATTTAACTTGGTTAATGAGGGGCTCACAATCTCTCCTTGATAGCTTGGCAGTAAAGAGAGGGAGTCCAAGATACCTAACTGGCAAATCTCCATGAGGAATTCCCGAGAAGGTACTAAGCTCAATTTTCATGGCATGGTCCACACCACTGAAATATATGGAACTCTTCTGCTTGTTTAAATGTAACCCCGTGAGCTGTTGGAACTCATGGAGGGAGTTGAGAATGCACTGCAAGGAGGAAGTGTCAGCCTTAGAGAAGATAAAAAGATCATCTGCGAAGCATAGCAACTTGAGGCCTATGGCCTCACATCTGTAGTGATACATAAAACCATGGGTAGTGTTCCGCTGCAATATCATATGAAAGATCTCCATCACCAGCACAAAAAGGTATGGAGACATAGGATCACCCTGCCGTAGCCCTTTAGCTCCCTTAAAGAAACCACAGAGAGAACCGTTTATCATCACTGAAAAGGTTGGAGTAGTTACACACTCCATTATCCAGCTAACAAACTTACTTGGGAATTGTAAGGCATGCAACATCTCTCTAATGCACTCCCATGAGATCGAATCAAAAGCTTTACGAATGTCCACTTTGAGAGCACATTTTCTATGAGGACCATGCAGGTGATAGTTATGTAGTAATTCATGGGCAAGAAGCACATTTTCAGAGATACCTCTCCCTGGTATGAAAGCTGATTGATAATTTCCAACAATATCGCCAACAATTCTTTTGAGCCTATTTGCAATGATTTTTGAGATGCACTTGTAAAGGGTATTGACACATGAGATAGGCCTATAGTCGGAAACCTTACTTGGGCTGGAGCATTTTGGCACAAGGGAAATAGCTGTGGTGTTCCACTGTTTCAGCAAGGATCCATCTTTGAAAAAGCTGAGAACCGCTTCCAGTGTGTCCTCCCCCACAATATCCCAGCACCTCTTGAAAAAGTGTGGTGTAAAGCCATCAGGGCCAGGAGCCTTATCATCTTTTAATGAGAATAGTGTGGCTTTAACTTCTTCTCGAGTAACCTCCTCCTCAAGCTGGCTTTTCTGGTCTTGGGTAAGACATGTGGAGAAGGAAGGCATGCCATTTAGATGGCAATTCTCAGCTGAACCCAAGCTGTCTTGGAAGTGCTTGACAATGTGATCCGAAACATCCTTTTGCTTGATCAACTTGTGGCCGTCTTCAGTAAAAATGCTAGAGAAATTGTTAAGGGCTATTCTTGATTTCAAGGCATTATGAAAGAAAGTGGAGTTGTTATCACCTTCAGCCAACCATTGGACCCTTGACTTTTGTCTGAGCTGAGATTCTTCACATCTTAACAAGTGGTAAAGCTGTTGCCTTAAAGAGGTCTGGAAGTGAGCAAGGGTGGCATTGTGGGGTTCATCGTGCAATTGCTTCTGGACCTGTTCGAGACGTAGCCTAGCATGATGGACATGAGATGAGATGTGAGCAAAATTCAATCTAGTACTCCATTCCTTGAGTTTAAGCTTGACTGCTTGAAGTTTCTTGGAAATTCGAAACGTTGGGGTACCAAACACTTCTATTCTCCAAGCTTCCTCAACCATAGGAAGGAAGTCCGGCCTTTGAGCCCAAAAGTTAAAGAATCTAAATGGCTTCTTACCTTGCTTCCAATCAGAGAAAATTGATACCAGCAGTGGGGAGTGATCGGATATGCCCGGGTTCATGATTTGCACTTCAGATGGATACATGGTATGGTGCCAAGGTAGATTAACAAGAACACGATCCAACCTGCATGTGATACGCCTTTGCCCTTCACTTTGATTTGCCCATGTGTAAAATAAGCCTTTTGATTTAAGCTCAACAACTTCACAGTCATCAATGCACTCATTAAACTCGTCTGTGGCACCTTGGTTAATCTGCTTACCCCCTAACTTTTCTGAAGCAGATCGCACGCAATTAAAGTCACCCATGAGTATCCATGGTTGTGTAGGAGCAAGTGGAGGTAGCTATCTCCACAATAGTCTCCGCTCAGCGGCATCATTTGCACCATAAACAACCGTAAGGTAACAATTCACGTGCTTGTTGAGCATCTCCACAAAGCAATGTACAAACTGGTCACTACCATCCACCTTCCTTAATCGGATTTCATAAGGATTGAATACTATCCAAATACGCCCCTTTAGAGCACTATCATAGTTTGTAACAAGTTCCCAAGTTGGAGCAATCATGTCCTTTATAAACGCAGCATTCATTTGTCTGACTTTCGTTTCTACAATAGCAAGTAGACTTAGTTTCTTCGAACTTATCAGATTACGTACCTCCATTTGTTTTTCAGGGCCATTAAGACCCCTAATGTTCCACATGGCAAAATTGATCATGGATGGGGGTGGGCATCATCACCGCTACACGGAACCTTTGTAACAGGTTGTCTATTAGCATGCTTCATAGCAATCTCATCCACAAGTAGCTTCTTCTTCTTTTTATTCTTCTTTCGAGACGAGGACGAAGATGAGTTCACATGGGGGACTTTTTTTTTTTTTTGGAAAGTAAGTAAGTGATTCATTCAATGGAAAAAAGTATGTACATAACACGTCAAGGTGACAACAGTCCACCTTGGACAAGCAGACGCCTCATGGTCGGATCCTAAGCAACACAAGATCCATACCACAAACAAAGTACATAGTACACAAAAAACAACTAAACAAAACTAACCACGTGCATGATGCAAGGAAGGATGCCACCTTATCTCCCACTTCTCCAAAACTTTCCTTGCCCTGTCGTACTCAATAGGTTGGATAGTAAGTGTTGCACCCATATCCTTGATATCGGCCATGACCAAGGAGTAGACTTTTTGAGCTGGCAAGTAGCTTGCTTTAAATATTCGTCTATTTCTCTCCTTCCAAATATGGTAAACACTTGCTGCAAGTAACACTCTAGCAATAGTATTTGCTAGACTTTTTCCTGTAAAGTGATGAGCTGCCCATTGAATGAAACTCTCCCAAGGCCGGTTCAGTACCGTGACTTCATTCTTTTGTAGTAGTTGTTTCCATATCTTCCAACTATATGTGCATTCAAAGAAAAGATGTGGGATGGTCTCCACCTGTAACCTGCAAAGAACACGTGTTGCTCCTCACAATGCCCCATTCATGAAGCTTGTTTACTGTAGCAAGGCCATTCATGATTGCTAGCCAAAGTATGAAGGAATGCCTCGGAATGCACGGGTTGGACCAAACCAGCTTTGACCATGCAACATCTGGCCTATGAACAAGTAGTGCTCTGTACGTTTCTCCCATTGCAAACTTTCCAGATTTTGAAGTACTCCATGTGATGATGTCTTCAAGGCTGCTATTTGGCTTTGGAAGAAGATCAAGCTTGTTCCATATCTCAATCAAGTCAGCTGACACTGCCACAGGTGGGTCCCAATCTTGTTGGTGAATAATCTCTTCAACCATTGCTGTTCTTGAAAGCCCAGAATCATAGATTGCTCTTTGCCCATATTTTCCAATAAGGGGCCCATCCACATGCCAATTATCATACCACACTGATGTACTCTTCCCATTGTGAACACTATGCTTTACAAACATGCGTGCGTGAGCACGGTTTCTCAAGATCTTTCTCCATGCCCATGAACATGAAGAAGGGATACTAATTGCTCAGAAATTGTGGCCTTTAAGTAGCCCATTTGTGCACACATGGGGGACTTCATTATCCATATCAGCTAGTTCAAACCGATTGGGGGTAATGGATATGGGTTCATGCTGCGGGGGTATAGAGTCATGTTGCAAAGGAGGTGAGGGATGCGTGCCACTCTTCTCTACCATTTCTGTAGATATGCTTACTTGACAATAGTCATGATGCTCAACACTTGACACACTGTCATCAACCACTATGACATGCTGGCCTTGATCCCTGCAGCCGGCTCCAACAACGTTTGAGTCCCTACCATTGGCACCCACAACAAACTGGTCTTGGTTATTTGGCAGCACCATAAGGTCACCACCTTCGCTGCAAGCAACCTCCTTTCCTTTGCCATTAATGCGGTGCCATTGGTTGGAGTGAGCTTGGATTCCACAAATGTCTCCTGAAGGAGCAGCATCATGGACATGGTGGCTATCATCTTCTCTAGCAAATACATCTTTGAGCACTCTCCCAGTTGGAACCCATTGCTTGGTCGTCTTTGGGCAATTACTCTCTGAATGGCCGAAAGTAGTACAAGTATTACATTTGTGAGGTTTCCATGTGTACTCAACCTTAATGTCCAGGGTTTCTTCGCCAGTATCTAGAGAGATGGAGTTAGGGAATTGGCATTCAGTATCAATTTCCACACATACACGGGCAAAGTGAAGCTTCAATCTCTTCTCAGTTGGCTCATCCAGTGACAGAGGACGTCCCACCCCACTAGCAATGTAACTTAGACCAGATGGGGTCCAATACTCAATAGGCACATCAAAGAGTTTAACCCAAATGGGCACCTTTTGCATCTGAGTTTTAACCATTTGCATGTTGGTCTCCCAATTTCTGAGAATAAGTAATCTCCCTCCAAAGTGCCAAGGAGCAGCCTGAAGCACCCTATCACGCACAAGGGAATTGGAAAAAGTGAAGATGAAAAAACCATCACCAAGCTCAACCGTCTGAACCTGGTCAAGCTTAGCCCACAAACGGTTGGCCAAGCTTCTAACCACAGCAAGAGGAAGTTTTTTATCCAAGAAATGCCCCACAAGACAATCACTCCAAAGCCTAGCTCCCTCTGCAGCAATTTCAGGAGGAGGCTTGACAGTAACCTTACCATCAACAATATCCGGCCTATGGAAAACCAATTTGGATTTTGGCTGATTACCTGCATAGAACAGGTTGGACCATGCCATATTTGGCTGAGACAAGGGCTGAGAAGTCTGAACAATACCCGAAATAGGCTGAGAAGAGGTGGCCCTATCGGATACACAAGCATTGGGGTCAACAGTTTCTGCAACTCCTGCCACTCCTGCAACACCTGCAAGGAGAGACGCAGAACTCGCTGGAAGAGCAGAAGAACCAGGCGTCCCCAGAGGCGGGAAAGCCTGATTCGAGTCAAAAGCCAAAGCAGCTGAGTGAAGATTTCCAGACATCCCTACCAAACAATCTCTTCTTCAGACGACCTCTCAAACCAGAACAAAAACTCGCTTGGACGGCAATAAGGAACATCCACGGACAATGAGAAACCCAGCAACCGGGAAGGCCCACGAGCAATAAAAAATAGCAACAGTAATAGAACAAGAGAACTCCACAGACCAGAAATAACCAGAGAAAATCAGAAGAGCACGAACCAGAGAACCCAGAAACCAGATTGCCACGAATGATATCCACGAACAATAAAGAACAAAGAACAATAACCACGGACAGTAATACCAGATGTTCCCGAACAATAACCACAGACAGTATCTCCGAACAAATCTCCGAACAATAACCACAGACAGTATCTCCGAACAATAACCACAGACAGTATCTCCGAACAAATCTCCGAACAATACCAGATGTTCCCGAACAATAACCACAAACAGTATCTCCAAACAAATCTCCGAACAATATACCACGGTGAGCTCCCAAACTGATATCCAGAAGCAAACGAACCGATATCCAAAAACAACGAACAGAAAGCAACGAACCGGAACGAACAGTAACGAGCAGCAACGAACCGGAACGAACAGTAACGAGCAGGAACGAACGTGAGTCACAACGATAATCCACGGACAAGTTCCCCAGAAAACGATAATCCGCGGACAATAATCCACCAGAAGAACCACCAGGAGCAATAATCCAGGAACAATAATCAACCACGAACAACCTCGAACAATCAGGAAAATAACCAGGAACAACCAGAAATAATAATCCACCAGGAGCTACGAGGAACAATAATCAACGAACAGAGATAATAATCCACCACCACGACGAGCAGAACGAAAACCAGAAATAATAATCCACCACCACGAGCAGAACGAAAACCAGGAGCCACGAACACGAGCTACCAGGGACCACGAACACGAACAGAGTCCACTAACACGAGCAGAATCCACTAACACGAACGGAAACCACGAACCAGAAGCTTGCCAGAATCTTGCTCACGAACCAGACGCAAACTCGCGAACCAGAAGCTCACCTAAGCTTGCTCACGAACCAGACGCAACTCCCGAACCAGAAGCTCACATAAACACCCGACAGACGCAAACACAAACCAGAAGCTCACAAAAGCTTGCTCACGAACCAGACGCAACTCCCGAACCAGAAGCAACTCCCGACTACAAGCTCACGAACAGCAACAGAAGGGGGGGGGATGCACACGAACAGATGGAGGAGATGGAGAAGATGAAGGTGGAGAAGGAGGTGAAGGTGGAGATGGAGGAGGTAGAGATGGAGGAGGTGGAGATGGAGGTTCAGGCAAGGGTGGCAAGATTCAGGCGAGGTTCAGGCATGGAGGTTCAGGCGAGGTTCAGGCATGGAGGTTCACGCATGGAGAGTCCAAACAAGTTTGACTGCCTTGCTGAAGAATGTCCCCATATGGAGGTGATATCAACAAAGAAGAAGCAAAAGAAAAGATCTAAAAGGCACATATTTGCGGATGAGGTCGCTTTAAAGCAAGCTAAGCGGAGTGGCAAGGGTCCCGGTTCAGACGTGGTCTGTGGAAGCAGCACCCACGCCACTCTCCATGATTAAGTTCGCAACATGGAACATACGGGGTTTGAATGACCCCGCAAAACAGCTCGAAGTCAAGACTTTGATTCGAGTTCAGAAGTTGAGCATGCTTTGTCTTGTTGAAACTAAGGTGCGACAAATCAATGTGCATTCCATAAGGAGCCGCATGTGTCCCCATTGGGAGTTACTTGCAAACTACAGTGTGGCACTGAAGGGGCGAATTTGGGTGTTGTATGATCCATTGGCTATTAAGCTTTCTAGGCTGGATGTGTCAGATCAGTTTATCCATTGTTTTGCAGAATTGGGTGAAATAAAAAAGTGCTGCTATATGACCTTTGTGTATGGAAGTAATGATTGGAATGCTAGGCGTGAGCTTTGGAGGGATCTAAAGACCTTCACATTTGGGCAACCTTGGTTGATCATGGGTGACTTCAACTGTGTCCGGACATCTACGGAAAAGGTGGGGGCAAGCAAATTAACACGAGCTACGAAAGAATTCAATGAGTTTATTGAAGCATGTGGGTGTTCGGACCTTAAGTTCAAGGGGTTCCTCCACTCGTGGTCTAACCGGAGTGAAGGGAATAAGAGAATATGTTATAAGCTTGACCGTGTTCTTGTTAATTTGGGATGGCTATCTCATTTTAACATGTCGGAGGCCGACGTATTGGCTGCTGGCATCTCTGACCATTGCCCTATTGTGGTGTCTATCTACTCAAATGTTGTGCAAGGCAACAAACCATTCCAGTTCTACAACTATTGGGCAGACCACAGTGAGTTCTTACCTCTAGTGGCTAATGCATGGTCCATAGCTGTTGATGGTACACCAATGTTTAAGGTCGTAAAGAAACTCCAAGCGGTTAAAAGAAGTTTGAAGGACTGGAACCGAATGAAGCACCTTCACTCCCTAACGTCTCACATCCATAGACTGAGAACTAATCTGCATCAGTGCCAGTTGATGGTGCATGCTATGCCGTACGATGTTGATTTGGCAAGGAAGGAGAATGCTCTAGCTAAGGAATTAGCTCAAGCACTGCGGGATCAGGAAGCCCAGATTCGTCAAAAGTCTAGGGTGCAATGGATGAGGGAGGGTGATTAGAATACGGTTTTCTTCCACAATATCTTAATGGAGAGGCAGGCAAGGAACACAATTCTTAATCTTCACGATGATGATGGTACAAGGGTTGATGAACCGGACCAGATTAAGGATATGTTCCTTAGTTTTCAATAAGTGCACCTTGAGTGAAGGCCCTCCTCTGGATAATGTGACTACCCCACAGTTTCTAAAGAAGCTCAGTACCGAGCAAGTCTTGGAAATGGACAATGATGTATCTACAGATGAAATTAAGGATACGTTGTTCTCCCTCAAGGATGACAAGGCCCCCCGGACCGGATGGTTTCACCCCTTGCTTCTTTAAGAAGGCATGGTCGATTGTGGGTGATGATTGTGTGGCAGCCATTAGTAGCTTCTTTGCATATGGTAAGCTTCTCAAGCAGATGAATCACTCTACAATTATTTTGGTGCCCAAAGGCCTCAACCCCACTACAGTTGCTATTTTAGACCTATATCTTGCGTCAAAACCCTCTACAAGTGTATTTCCAAGATCCTAGCAAACAGGATGAAGCAAGTGATAGCAGGCTTAGTGGGTGACTATCAATCAGCGTTTATTCCTGGTAGGAATATAGCAGACAATATTTTGTTATCACATGAGCTGTTGCATAATTATCACCTCACTAGATCACAGCCTAAGTGTGCTTTGAAAGTTGACCTCAAGAAGGCCTATGACACGGTGGCGTGGAGTGCTATCAGGGCCACTTTGATAGGTATGAACTTTCTTATGAGATTTTGTTAATTGGATTATGGAGTGTGTGTCAACACCGGCCTTCTCCCTCATGATCAATGGTGGCATGGTGGGTTTTTTCCGAAGCGTAAGGGGTATCAAACATGGTGACCCTATCTCCCCATATATTTTTGTCCTTATCATGGAGGTGTTCAACTTGGTGCTCGCGAGGTGTACGGTTAATGGGTTCAAGCATCATCCTAAGTGTTATGAACATGATATTAAACTGCTATGCTTTGTTGATGACTTGTTCCTGTTCTCCCATGGGGATAGGTCCTCTATCAATTGTTTGGTTGCAGCTTTGAATGAGTTTGCAGAAATATCTGGCCTTAAAGTTAATCGCCTCAAAAGCTGTATGTTCAATAGTGGAGCTTTTTTTTTGAAAAGTAAGTAAATAAATAAAGGAAGAAAGAATATACAAAAGGGATCCTCACCACACTGTGGTGTAAGGAGCAAGAGCCTAAGCTCGCATCATGGACAAACACAGATACAAATACACCCTAAACCTTCCCCCTCTGGTTAACCTCCTCCTTACCACACACCCCGTCACATCACACCTCCCCTATGCCCCACTGAGGCACCTAAGCAACTCAAATCCCAATTACTTACCAACTGGTGGTCACGAGGGCTAATATGGACCCTGACTTTGCTGTACTTCAGTTTCCCTCTAATGTCATTCACTATGTGCCTCAACACCTCTTGGTGAGGGAGATAGCTATTGTTGAAGGTCCTCCTGTTTCTTTCTATCCAAATGTTATAGATGGCAGCTGCAAAAGATAACCTCATAAGTACCTGTCCCAAGGAAGATCCAGCACATGTGTTCTCCAGCCATGCAACATTATTAGGCCACTGGCGCGTCACCTGCGGATGTCCATTCATTACAAGAATACTATGCCAAATTGCCTCACTATACTCGCACTCGAAAAACAGATGGTGCTGCGTCTCAATAACCTGTCTACACAGAATACACGTGGCTGACTGTATAACCCCCCACTCCAGGAGTTGATTCTTGGTTAGTAGTCTGCCTCTTATCGCCATCCATGCAATAAAAGAGTGCCTTGGAATAGCCAAGCTGTGCCAAATTAGCTTCTTCCATTGAACCTGCTGTCCAGTTCCTGCAATTGCCTTATATGCACTTTTAGTATTAAACATTCCTGACTTATCTGGCACCCATATCGTTTGATCCTCCTTATGTGGGTCTGGTATTGGTAACTCATGTAGTCTTCCCCAAATCTCCATAAGGTCCATAGTCATTGATGGAGGCACATCCCACTCCGCCTCTCCTACAATACTACTCACTTCTGCATGTAGTGGTAAGCCCGAGTCATAACTCACCCTCCTTCCAAACCTACTGTACAGTGGCCCCATAGGGTGCCAGTTATCAAACCATAACGACGTGTTCCTCCCGTTATTAATCCTCTTTCTAACAAGAAGAGCAGTAGCATTTCTTAGTTTTAACACTTTCCTCCATACCCAAGACCCTCTAGTGGGAACTTTTAATGCCCAAAAATTCCTGTCCTTGACAAGGTAACTCCTCACCCACCTCAGCCAAAGACTAGATGCCCCACTCACAATCAACCATACTAGCCGCATTATTGCACATTTGTTCCACACATGCAGTTTGACAAACCCCAACCCACCCTCCTCCTTTGGAGTGCACACAACATCCCAACATACCGGAATGACCTTCCTTTTCATTTCAAGACCTGCCCATAAGAAATTTCTACAAATTCTCTCCAACTCATTAATCACCTTCTTAGGAATGCTGAACACCGAAAGCCAGTAGACCTGAATTCCAAACAGCACGGTCTTCACCAATGTCATCCTCCCTGCATATGATAGTGCCCTTCCTTTCCACGATTGGGTCTTGGATCTGACATTATTAAGCAGTGGTTCACAGTCAGCTACTGATAATCTGGTAGAAATAAGGGGAAGGCCCAAGTATCGTACTGGCAACTGGGCTAATTGGAACCCCAACTGATTTGCAAACTCTTGCTTCTTCTCCTCCTCCACTCCACTTACAAAAATAGTACTCTTCTCACTGTTAACCTGGAATCCCGCCAAGCTATTCAACCTCTGTAAAGCTGTCTTGAAACACTGAATAGATGATGAATCGGCATGTGCAAACATAAGCAGATCATCTGCAAAACAAAGTTGTTTTATATCCTGTGCCTCACATTTTGCATGATGCGTGAACCCCTGTCGGGTCTCCTCCTTGAGGATCATATTGAACATCTCCATTGTCAACACAAATAAGTACGGAGATATCGGATCTCCTTGGCGAACCCCCCTGGCACTTGAGAAGAATCCAACCATACTCCCATTTATTATGATAGAGAACCTTGGTGTTGAAATACACTGCTCAATCCACTTGATAAACATCAGCGGGAAACTCATCTTGTGGAGTATATCTAGAATACATCTCCAAGAGACCGTGTCATAAGCTTTCCTTAGGTCAACTTTGATAGCTACCTTCTCTTGATTGCTTACCCCATGGTACCTGTTCAATAGCTCATGAGATAGCAAAATATTATCCACAATACTCCTTCCTGGTACGAAAGCTGATTGGTAGTCGCCCACCAAATCTCCGATCACCCTCTTCATCCGGTTTGCCAAGATTTTAGATATGCATTTATATATAGTATTGACACATGATATGGGTCTAAAATCACTCACCTTAGAAGGATTTTTGCATTTAGGGATCAGCGACACTGATGTGCAATTAATCTACTTCAACATTTTACCGGATATAAAGAAACTTTGTATAGCTTTCACCACCTCGGTCCCTACAATGCTCCATGCTTTCTTAAAGAATACAGGAGTAAATCCATCCGGTCCTGGCGCTTTGTCTTCCTTCAAATCAAATAAAGTGGTCTTTATTTCTTCTTCATTCACCTCCTCCACTAAAGCGCTTGCCTGTTCAGGACTTAACTTCCGGTCAAACTTAGGATACTGACCCCCCACCAGATCCGCTACACCCATTGTGCCTTTGAAATACTTCAAAATTGTGCTTTGAACCAATGCAGGCTCGACCACCCTCCTTCCGTGCTCATCATCAATGCTATAAATATTATTCGTAGACCTTCTCGTAGCTATTGTATTATGAAAAAACCCAGAGTTCTGGTCTCCATCTTTGAGCCATTGTATTCTGGACTTCTGTCTAAGCTGCGCCTCCTCAATTCTAAGAGCAAATGACAAATTACTTTGGAGATTCCTCTCTTGTTGTCCAAGCCCTTCATCATCCCATCTTTGCTGCAAAAGTTTCTGACATTCCACCAGCTCATAGCGAATATTCTTAATTTTCGATGAAATATCCGAAAACCGCTCATTCTTACTCCACGTCTTAAGTGCATCCTTCACCCTCTTCAATTTTTGAACCACAATGAACATGGCAGTGCCGGAAATCTGGTCATTCCATGCTTGGGCTACAATTTGCATAAAGTCATCATGTTCCGCCCAAACATTGAAGAATCTAAACGGTTTACCTTGTCCCGTGGAGGGTACATTGACACAATGATTGGGCTATGGTCCGATATAGACTGTGGCATGAACTCAGCCTCCGACGCATTAAATTCATGAAGCCATCCCATATTTACCAGTACTCTATCCAACTTACATGCAATCCGGTTGTTCCCACAGCTCCTATTATTCCATGACAGAATTTGGCCCTTAAACTTCAATTCGGTGCACTCACATCTATCAATAAATGTATTGAACTCATCTGCTGCCTGTACATTGATGTGTCTTCCACCTTGCTTTTCTGAGGAATTCCTAACACAATTAAAGTCCCCCAACAACATCCATGGTGACTGAGTTTTGATGCCCGCAGCTCACTCCATAGAAATCTTCGTTCAACTTGATCGTTCGACGCATAGACAAACGATATCATTGCCCACTGTTGTGACCCCATGATTTCCACTAAACAGTGGATAAACTGATCCGACATTGATATCGGAGTAACCTTCATGACATCATTGTTAAAAAGAATCCAAATCCTTCCTTTTAATGCCCTTCCATAGTTGGATATGAGATCCCACCTAGCACAAATCCTGTTCTTTATAGCATGTGCGTTTACTTCCCTCACTTTTGTCTCCACCAAACACAGTAGATTCAGTCCTTGGTCTTCGATTAAGTGCTTTACTTCCTGCTGTTTTGAGGGATCATTGAGACCCCTTATGTTCCACGAACCCACTTTAATCATTGGGATAAATTAGAATGATTTGATACCATGGGATCCGCATCCACCCCTGCCCATCAGAATTCTTTCCTTGCATCTTATGCTGCTTCATTGCTATCTCGTCTACAAAAATTCTCTTCTTGCTCTTCTTTTTCTGCTTCCTACTAGATGTTAACTCAGTCGGCCTCACTTCCTCCATCTCAGCAAGCATATTGAACGAATTTGACTCATTCGCCACAGCACTCCCTGCTCCACCCCCTTGGGCAAGAGGAGTACGAGAACATTCCTCTTTACTTACTTCAATTACATCACCTTGGGTATCATCTTTCACATTGCTTGTTGCACCATCCTCCCCTCCATTCTCCACGTGAACATACACCTCACCAACCCCACTGATACTTGATCTGGATTTATGTGTTACAATCTGCCATTGTTCCCCAGAATCAACCTCCATATTTCCTTCAGTCGCTGTGGCCTCAACCGCAATATCCTGCCCACTCACGATGTCCTCTATTCCATTGGGCGCACCATCACCTCCATAATTCTCCTGTTGGTGCTCCTCCCTTTCACCTACTGTAGGGATTCTTTCAAAATACTTACCTGTTGGCCTCCATTGCTTAGCCACTTTCCTTGGGCACCTATTTGTTGAGTGGCCAAACACCTTGCACGTAGCACACACCGCCGGCCTCCATGTGTATTCCACCCGGACCTCCTCCATTCTTACTCCTAAATTCAACAATAAGGATTCTGGAAACTCACAGCTTGTATCCACCTCCACACACACACGAGCATAAGATAACTTCGTATGCTTTTCAGTTGCTTCATCCATGAAAAGAGGCCGACCCACTCCACTTGCCACATAACTCATGCCTTTTACCGTCCAGAACTCAGTTGGAACATTGAATAGTTTAATCCAAATAGGGACTTTTTCTAAATCTTGCTGCTTCAAGCTCATGTTCGGTTCCCATTCTCTGAGCACCAACAGACGCCCAGCTATATGCCAAGGTCCAGCATCACGAACTTTCTCCAAAGCTTGTATGGAAGCAAACCGAAAGAAGTAAAAGCCATTATCGTTTGCAGATACTTGAACCTGACCATGACTGCTCCACCGCTTGTCAACAAATGACTTTATCACCAAAAAGGGCAGCCTCTTGCTCAGCACATGACCAACCAGGCAGTTTTGCCAGGCTGCGATCCCCTCCACAGCAACTTCAGGAGGTGGGCAAATCACCGTTCTACCATCACAAAGCTCAGGCCTATAATAGGAAAGCTTTGACCTCTGGCAAGTATTCGCATTAAATAGATCCTTCCAGCAATGAGCGGGATTGTTCAAATTCGAATTCGATTTAAAATTCGGGCCTATCGGGCCTGGGTCCCTGCCCTGGTTCCTTGTTGACCCACCTTCCTCACCCGACAAGAGAGGTGGAAACTCCGACTCCATCAAATACCACCCAGACAAGCTACAGACTTACTGCATGAGACCCCACCACACAATCTTCAACTAGTCGAGCCGTGGCCAATAAAAGACCACGGCGTCTCACACCGGCTTATGCTGCTCACGAACTACACCCTCTCACCAGAACACAGCCAAATCTTGCAGATACCAGAAAACCAGGACCTTGTATCTCGCGACCCCCTACACCTTGCTCCCAGCCACTCCCGAACCACCACCAGCACCACACGAATCCAGGATCAACACCTCACTAACCCAGGGCCTCATTCCAGCAACATGAACTGAAGGTTGAACTCACTGACCCTTCGAGTCACCCAAAAGAACCCCCGAGCACATGAACTGAACCACCTCGAACTCACGAAACACCCCACGCACTCACGTACAGCTCCGCTTCAACAGGTGCTAATGGTTCATGCCATGTGCTGTTCACGAACGAAAAAGATGCTTCTCACGAACGGCAGGTGCTGTTCACGAACAAATTCCCAGACTGCCTCACGCCAAGTGTTGCTTCACGCCAGCTGCTTCACGAACGATGCCAGGTGCTACGCTCACGATCAGGTGCTATTCATGACCACCAGGTGCTGCTCACGAACGAAGCCAGATGCTTCGGTGCTGCTTCTGAAGCCAGGTGCGGCTTCACACCAGGTGCTGCTCCACGAACGAAGCCAGGTGCTTCACTCCAGGTGCTGCTTCACTTCGGTGCTGCTCACGAACCAGGTGCTGTTCATGACCTCCAGGTGCTGCTCGGGAAAACAGTTGCTGTCCACCAGGTTCAGCTTGGTGGACAGCAACTGTTTCAGCTTATGTCAAGAGAGCTTATGTCACTTCCAGTGAAGTGACATAAGCATTGGCAAGAGAGCTTGCTGAAATCATCCAGTTTCAGCTTATGTCACTTCCAGTGAAGTACTTGGGACTTCCTCTTATCTCCACCAAGTTGTCGAAAGGAGACTGTGAACCGTTGATAGCAAGAGTAAAGGCCAAGGTATGCTCATGGAAGGGAAGATGCCTATCTTATGCGGGGAGGTTACTATTGGTAAAGGCAGTCCTCTTCTCCATTAAAGTTCATTGGATGTCAACATTTATCCTTCCAAGGAAGGTGATAAAGGAGCTGGAAGAAATGTGTAGAAGATTCTTATGGGCAGGACCTGATATGTCTACCAAGAAGATTGTGCCTATTGTGTGGGAAGTGGTGTGCCAGCCTAAGCAGGAGGGTGGTCTTGGCCTCCTTAATCTGCAGAGGTGGAATGAGACTGATATAATTAGGTATGTTTGGTTAATTGCTAGTAATGCACCAAAGTTGTGGGTCAAATGGGTGCAAACATATCTCATCAGAAATCAAAACTTTTGGGCAAAGAAAGTTCCAAGTGCAGCTTCATGGGCTTTGAGGAAGATTCTCAAGGCTAGGACATGTGCGCAGCCACTCATAAAGAAGAGGGTTTTCAATGGAAAGAACACGTCATTATGGTTTGATAACTGGCATCCTGATGGCCCTCTAGTTCAAAGATATGGTTCAAGAATAGTTTATGATTCTGGTTTACTTATTACCGATTGTGTAAGTGTGATTGTAGCACATGGAGTGTGGGACCTGCCAGTGGCTGCATCAATGGACCTAAGAGAAGCTTGGGACAAGTTGAATGAGCTTCCACCTTTGGACAGCACCAAGGAGGACAAAGCAATCTGGTCCATTTCCAAAAATGATGTCTTTAGCATTAGGATAGCGTACAATGAGCTAGCTGGGGCCACCCCAAGTGTGCCTTGGTATCACTTGGTATGGGGCAAACAACATGTGCCAAGGCATGCGTTCATTCTATGGGTAGCAATGCACCAAAGGTTGTTGACTAAATCGCGGCTAGCAAAGTGGGGTGTACTCCACATGCTGATGGGGAGGATGTTATGACTTGGGTGCCTTCAAAATCAGGTATGTTCAAAATAAAAAGTGCCTACCAAAGCCTTGACAATCAACGATCTCTAGTGTTTTGGCATGATCTGGTATGGTTTCCAAATCACATTCCCAAACATGCCTTCAGCATGTGGTTAGCTATTAATCAAAGACTTCTTACTCGTGATCGATTGCATAAGTTGGGAATTGCTCAACAAGCTACTTGTGTGTTTTGTCGGCAAAGTGATGAGTCGCACACACACTTATTCTTTGAGTGTGAGTATGCTAAGCACATATGGAATGCTATTCTTCATCTTAATTGTTTGAATAGGTCAAGCCGAACATGGATGGACGTAATTCAGTGGGTAGCATCAATTCAAGTGGGGCATGCCAAAGCCCAAGCGTTATTCAAGTTGTCCCTAGCAGCTATGGTGTACCATATATGGAGGGAAAGGAATAGATGGATTTTCAAGAATAGCTATATGCCATGGCAAGTTGTGAAGGCAAGGGCAATTTAGGATGTATGTGTAAAAGCAAATATGGAGCGGGTAAGTATACCTGATTCACCTATCCATAGGCAACTCGTTAGCAATTGGAATTTACGATGGGAGCTTCTACGCTAGGCAGCTGTCCCCACATTCTTGGTGGTAGTGTGTTTTAGTTATTGTACTTTGGCTACTAATTTAGGCTTTGTTAGCCTTGTATGGGTTCTTTTGTTGTTCTCATCTTGTATTTTTCATCATTGTAAATATTTTTTTATTAATATCACTTGGACTTACCTTCCAAAAAAAAAAAGGTTTGTGTGCTATGTAGAAGAGAAAATGAGGATCACCAGCACTTATTCTTCATGTGTACCTATAGTCATGATGTTTGGAGCAAGGTACAGTCATGGAATAACTATGCGGTTTGCCGTAGAACATGCGAGCGCAACAAGCAATGGATGCAACGGAGGTTTGCTGGGGCAAGTCCTCTCAAGATCATTGCTCGAGTATCCTTGGTAGCAACAGTGTATCACTTGTGGGCGGAAAGGAATAGGCGTGTATTCCAAAATAACTATAGCCCGTTTGAGTTGGTGTTAAACTACATTAAGTTTGATGTCCAAGCAAAGCTTCACAATCAGCAGCATATCATGGTCAAGGACACATCAAGGAACCGGCGAGTTGTGGGTAATTGGGGTTTAGATTGGAGTTTTTGTGGTTAATCCAATCTATTTTGTGTTCTTGTAATGTTGTAATAGTGTTGTAACTGCGTGATCTGTACCTCGTGTGCTTGTACTTTGTCGACCCAGGTTCTCGCCATGGGTCTTTGTTATTGTACATTCATCTTTCTAATTAATGGAACTTACTTTCCAAAAAAAAAAAAAAAAGTACTCACCGTTGGAAAAGACTTGTTGTGCTCTAGTGTGGGCTACTCAGAGACTAAGACATTACTTCCTTAGTCACTCCACATTATTGATATCCCGGATGGACCCTCTGAAGTATCTATTTGAGAAACCGGCACTAACTGGCAGAACGGCAAAGTGGCAGCTGCTACTATCCGAGTTTGACCTCACGTATATCACTCAGAAGGCGATTAAGGGTCAAGCCATTGCTGATCACCTGGCTGCACATCCTTTGCCAGAATACCAACCTTTGAAAACTAACTTTCCTGATGAGGCAATTCTGTTTACTGAAGAAGAGGAAAGTGAAAGTTCTTGGCAAATGGTCTTTGATGGGGTCGCCAACATGAATGGAAATGGAATAGGGGCAGTCTTGGTCAAACCAGATGGTTCACACATCCCAATCGCAGTGAAGTTGAGATTCCAGTGCACCATTAATATCGCAGAGTATGAAGCATGCATAATTGGGTTGCAAGCCGCCATAGATCATGAAGTGGAGGAACTTGACGTATACGGAGATTCGAGTCTTATCATCTTCTAAACAACTAGTTAATGGAAAACCAAGGATCACAAATTGATCCCCTATCACCAGTATTTGGAAGAAATAAGCATAAATTTTACTCGAATTTCCTTCAACTATATGCCAAGAATCAATTCGCAGATGCTTTAGCTACATTGGCTTCAATGGTTAGCATGCCAGAAGGGGTAGACATCAAACCACTAGAGATTGAGGTCAGAGATGAACCGACTTATTGTCTTATTCTAGAAGGAGCACCGGAAGAGGAAGCACCATGGTTTCAAGGCATCAAAAATTTCTTGAACAATCGGAGTTTGCTAGAAAATGCCACTTCTACTGAGAAGAGGACGATACAGAGATTAGCCGGTCAATTCCTACTAAGTGGTGGACATTTGTACAAGAGATCACATAATGACATTCTGCTCAGGTGTGTTGCTAAGGCTGAATTGGAAAAGTTGATTGAAACTGTACATGGAGGAGTTTGTGGACCCCATATGAGCGGACACATGCTTGCAAAGAAGATTCTGAGGTTGGGATACTATTGGACAACGATGGAGCACGATTGCTGTATACATGTCAAGAGGTGTCATCAATGTTAGATATATGCGGATAATAAGCATGCACCCCCCCAAGTGAGCTGCATAACATGACCTCACCATGGCCCTTCTCTATGTGGGGCATAGATGTCATTGGCATGATTTCTCCTAAGGCATCGAACGGGCACAAATTTATCCTAGTGGCAATCGATTATTTCACTAAGTGGGTAGAGGCGGCCTCATATGCAAATATCACAAGCAATCATGTTATTAAAATTTTGAAGCACAATATTATTTGTCGCTATGGATTGCCAAGTGCCATAGTATCAGACAATGCTTTAAATATTAAGAACAAGCACCCATCTCGCCTGACCCCCATCTCTCCTGAACCCCATCTCTCCTGAACCCCATCTCGCCTGAACCTCATCCCCATCTCACATGAACCCCATCTCGCCTAAACCTCATCTCACCTGAACCCCATCTCACCTGAACCCCATCTCGCCTGAACCCCATCTCTCCTGAACCCCATCTCACCTGAACCCCATCTCGCCTGAACCTCATCCCCATCTCACCTGAACCCCATCTCGCCTGAACCTCCTTTTTCTGCCATTTCCATCTCGCATGTAGGCTCTGCTCGTGGCCTGGGGACCCTGTTCGTGGAGGGTTCATTTGGGCTGTGGTTTCAGTTCGTGGTCGTGGTCGTGAGTTTTCCGCAGTAGTGAGCTTCAGTTCGTGGTTGTGAGCTTTCCGCAGTAGTGAGCTCCTGTTGCTGTGGGGCTCTGTCCGTGGCTGTGGGTTTCTGTTCGTGGCCGCTAGCTTCTGTTCAGCTGTAGTGGGCTTCTGTTCGCGGTTGCATGGTTCCGCCCCTGGTTGCATGCCACTCTGATTATCGGGAAGCGTCGGCTCTAGCTGGTCTGCGTTTTGGCTTTAGTTTGGCAAGTGGTTTGTTCGGATTGTGCAAGCTTTGGGCTCTGTTCGCGGTTGCCGGTATCGTGGTTGCTTGCTTCGTTTAGGAGTTCTGCCAGCGTGCGGAGTCTCCGTTCTGAGTGGTCTGTGTTCGAGTTGGCGTACGTTTCGTGAAGCTTGGCCAGATTCGTTGGGCAGTTATCGTTGGGCTAATTATCGTTTGGGCAGATTATCGTTGGACAGTTTTCGTTTGGGCATATTATCGTTTCGTGAAACTTCGCAGATTATTGTTCTTCAGTTTGGCAGATTATCGTTCTGGGAAGGTTATCCATTTGTGGAGGCTATTTTGAAAAGCTTCTTGCTCGTGGTTGGGTTGTGGGTGCTTCTGTGATCGGATTGGTCGTGGTTGGGTCGATGGCGTTTCTGAACCTTACCTGAGATGGTTTCTCCGCTGCCTCCTTATGGTCGGCCTGCCGAGCCGACTAGTGTGCCGGCGTCTGCTCCGGCAGGCGTGTCAATTAATCGGCACGTTGTTGACGAGCTGATCTTTAGCCATGTTTTTGATCGCCGATCCTCTTTTGATATGTTCCCGCCACTGTGTTCTTCTCCTGCCAGCGCTGACTTGGGACAGAGTTCCAGCGGAACCTCAGCTGTTCAGCCCGGCTCTGTCTTGCAGGAGCATTGCAGTGTCCCAGATCCTTGTTTGGGCGACACATCTGTTCATCTGGTAGCACCGTATTCGAGCCATACTAAGAAAGGAAAGTCCTGGTTTGAACTTTTCCATTCTGAGATTTTTCTGATAAAGCCAAATTATCGTTTTTTGCCCCAAGGATTGTTGACGGCAAAGTATTGGTTTCTCCTCCACTCGAGGTTATTAATCAAGGTATTGACGTTTGGAAGGGCTGTCTTATTGGGTATTTCTTGGACAGAAACCTTCCTCTGAATGTTATCAAAAGCTTGGCTTTTAAGATGTGGGGGAAAGTGGACATTTTTAGCATCGATAATGGCTTCTACGTCCTGAGATTTTCGTCATCCTCAGTCAGAGACAAGGTTCTCCACCAGGGTCCCTGGTACATGGCTGGCCGTCTGATGGTATTCAAAGAATGGGAGCCAAATCTCTTGCTCGAAAAATCCCAACTCTCTAAGGTTCCAATATGGGTGAAGTTGTTTAACGTTCCTCTTGAATTTTGGACACCTATGGGATTAAGCTTCATTGCTAGCGGAATTGGTAAACCACTGTATCTTGATGAGATGACAGAAAAACGCTCCAAGCTGAGCTTCACTCGCGTCTGTGTCGAAGTGGATACCTAGTGCACCTTCCCAGATAAAATATACGTGCAACATGGATTTCAGAATTCTACCTTAGTCATTCGTACTGAGTTTGGTTGGAAACCTATCAAGTGCAAGGTTTGTGATGTCTTTGGACACTCTGAATCTAGATGCTCTCAGGTAAGGGCTAGGGAGTGGAGGCCAACAGGAAGACGTTTCTCATCTATTCTTGATATCTCAGAACTTCCGGATGGAATTATTGTTGAAGGGAACACTCAGGAGCAGGCCGAGCCTCTTACTCTTCCTTCTGATCATGGTATTGATAGCAACCTACCGCAATTGGAGAAACCCGTTGAGAATGAGCATGTTGGGGCGGTTGAGCTCGTGAATGTTGACAAGGCTGTAGAGCAAGTTGGGGCTGTTCAGCTCGTGAATGTTGAATCAGGTGCAGGTGTTGAATCAGTTGAGCAAGTTGGGGCTGTTGAGCTCGTGAATGTTGAACCAGGTGTGGGTGTTGAGCTCGTGCATGTGGACAAGGCTGTTGAGCTCGTGCATGTGGACAAGGCTGTTGAGAACGACCATGTTAGGGCAGTTGAGAGTGAGCCTGTTGGGGCAGCTGAGAACGAACCTGGTGTGATCGAGCAAGTAGGAGCTGTTGAAACGGGCCACATTGAATCGGGCTATCGAGTTGGGGCAGTTGGATTTATGGAACCTGTGAGCCACGTTGAAGCTAATATGCATGTTGAGGCCTCCAATCTTGAATGGACAATTGTTTCCAAAGGTCATGTAGCATCGATGAATATCAATGACCATCCCTCTCCTATTCTGATGCATGCAACTTTGGATCATGCGACCCAGGCCCGACAAGCTGGTATTGGGATGAGTCCCAACCAGTTTGCACTCTTGAACGAGATGCCAAATCTGTACATGAGCCCTAATTCTCTATCAAAGAAGCAGCGTAAGAAAGCTAAGAAGCTACTGCTGGTGGACGAGATTGCAATGAAGGAGGCCAAGAACGCAAACCCATCCTTGTCCCTCTCCTCCAAATCAGGTGTTTCCTGTAGTAGCCCCAACACTCTTCTGCCCCCCCCCCCCCCCCCCCCCCCCCCCCCCCCCCCCCCCCCCCCCCATGATCAAGTTCGCAACATGGAACATTAGGGGTCTTAGCTTCTCTAAGCAACGAGAAGTTATTAATCTCTTAGCTTCTCAAAGGCTTAACATGCTATGTCTTGTGGAGACGAAAGTTCGAAGAGTCAATGCTGACTATGTTCAAAGGTTAATATGCCCAACTTGGACCTGTATCACAAACTATGATCATGCACTGAAAGGTCGTATTTGGCTTTGCTATGACCCCTTGGCTGTCTCTGTTCGGAAAGTTTTTGACTCACACCAACTTATTCATTGCTGGGTTGAGTTCGTGGCCACTGGCAAAACTTCTTACTTATCCTTCGTCTATGGGGATAATGATGCCATGGTTCGGAGGGATCTTTGGCGAAGCTTGCGCCTCTGTTCTGTGGATAGTCCTTGGTTACTGATTGGGGATTTTAATTGTGTTAGAAAGACTTCTGAAAAAGTTGGAGGTAACAAAATAAACATGCTTGCTACTCAGGACTTTAACTCTTGCATCAGTGACTGCTTTCTGATTGAAATGAATTTCAAAGGCTTCGTGCACACTTGGAGCAACATGAGTGCCGGTCAAAGGCGTATTTCTTGCAAATTGGATCGTGTGCTCGTTAATATTGCTTGGATCAATCAATTTAACGCCCTTAATGAGTTCCAACAGCTTACGGGTCTTCACCTCAACAAACAGAAGAGTTTCATGTATCTCAGTGGTGTGGGCCATGATCTGGAAACTGAGCTTAGTTCCTTTTCTGGAATTCCTCTTGGAGAACTGCCGGTTAGATACCTGGGACTTCCTCTCTTTACTTCCAAGCTTTCAAGGAGAGACTGCGACCCTCTCATTAACCATGTTCGGTCCAAAGCCCAATCTTGGAAGGGACGTTGCCTCTCTTATGCGGGTAAACTAACTCTCATCAAAGCTGTGTTATTTTCTATTAAGGTTCATTGGCTATCCACGATTGGGTATTCTTGCGATTTCTTGTGTTCATGTCATGTGCCCTGATTCTTTAAGGAGCACATTGGGTTGCCTTGTTTGACCTATCATTGTACAAATCATTATTTAATATACTACTTTGGACTTACCTTCCAAAAAAAAAAAAAAAATTACCCACAACACGCCGATTCCTTGTTGTGTCCTTGACCATGATATGCTTTTTTTTTTTGGAAAATAAGAAAGACTCCATTAAGAAGAAAAAGCAAGAGAAAAGCATGTACAAGCAAGGAGTGGGCATACCCACCAAACAAAACAAGGAGCAATCAGCACCTTACTAGAGAAACATGATACAATCAGCTCTTCACTACTTGGGCATTGACTGCCCTAACTTTCGTTTCAACACCTGACCTCCTTCTCCACCACCTGACCTCCTCCTCCACCACCTGTTCCACCACCTGACCTCCTCCTCCACCTCCTCCTCCACCACCTGACCTCCTCCTCCACCTCCTTCTCCACCTCCACCTGAACCTCCTAAGCCTCCACCTTCCTCTGGTTCGTGCGCAATTTTGACCTCCTGGTTCGTGATTTCTGGTTCCATGCAACTGCTGTTCGTGAGCAAGCTTTTGTGAGCAAGATTCTGGGTTGTGGCTTCTGGTTCGTGGTGTTCGGGTATTGCTCATTGGTTCTTCGTGGCGGTTACGAGTGCTACTGTGTAGTGGCCGTGAGCAAGGGTGACTGTGGTGACTTCTGTTCGGGGTTGCTCATTGGTTCTTCGTGGTCGTGACTTCTGTTCGGGGTTGTTTGTCTGTCCGTGAGCTTGTTTTGCTGTGGTGACTGCCGTGGCGGATATCTATCTGTATCTGTCGTGGTGGTGATCGTGGTATCCTTGGTGAAGTGGGTTCAAGGCTTCGTGGTGACTGTGCCATTGTTTGGTGACTGTGGCAACTGTGGTATTGTTTGGTGACTGTGGCGACAGTCGTGACTGTGGTCATTCGCGGTGACTGTGCTTCGTGGTGTCTGTGCTATTGTGGTGATTGTGCTTCTTTGAAGGCTTCAAGAAGCTTTGGTTTTTGCTGGGTTCGTGAAGGAGTCGGTCTGTGCTATTTTTTTTTTTTTGGAAAAAGTAAGGTATAATATTAAGAATAAAAGGGAAAACAATACAGGGGGACGTGGGAGATGGCCATGTTCAAACAAACTACATAGTGGAATGTGACAATTTGATTACATGGTGGAGCCTCCAATTGTCAACAATTTTCCTATTACGATCGGAGTCTTTGGTCAATAGATTCTGGTGGAGAAGCCGTGCTTGGACATCAAACCGAATGTAGGAAAATATCTCGGAGGCTGGTAGGTAACTGTTCTTGAATATCCTTCTATTCCGCTCCTTCCAGATGTGATAGACTGCTGCCCCCAATGATAACTTAAAGATGATAGTGGTAGGGTCAGAGGGATTACCTTTCCTTGCTGCCCAAGCTATTAGATTGTCCCATCTACGCTTCACTCTCTTAAGACAGTTAGCTTGGAGGATTGAGTGCCATACCTGCCAACTGTAGCTGCATTTAAAAAACAAGTGGTGAAGATTCTCAGTTCCCCTTCTACATAAAATACATGTTTGCTGATTTGTTGTTCCTCACTTGTTAAGCTTGTCAAGAGTAAGTAGACCCTTATTGAGAGACATCCAAAGAATGAATGCATGTCTTGGAATGTTAAGGGGGTACCAAACCAGCCTATTCCAAGGGACAAGGTGACGATCAAGATGGATGAATCTGTAGGTGCTTGCAATGTCGAAACCACCTGATTTTGATGTTATCCACACAATCTTGTCTTCACGAGATGCATCAGGCTTTGGTAAAGTAGAGAGTTTGCTCCATAAATCCATCAAATCTGCCGTAACTGAAAGAGGAGGTGACCAATCATTACCTTCAATGATAGAAGCAACATCTGCAGAAATTGGTAAACCCGAGTCATACACGACTCGATTGCCAAGCCTTGAAACAATTGGTCCATCCGGATGCCAGTTATCGTACCAAAGTGATGTGCCTACGCCATTGAAAACCTTCACCTTGAGAAGTGTTGCAGCAATCGGCCTAGCATGTAAAATGTTCCTCCAAATCCAAGTGCACTTCGATGGGCACTTTAATGCCCAAAAGTTTCTGTCCTTGACCAGGTAGCTACGAGTCCATCTAACCCACAAAGATGGGGACTTGTTGACAATCATCCAGATGTATTTGAAAACAGCAGCTGAATTCCATGTTTGTAGGTTCTTGACCCCAAGGCCTCCTTGAGTCTTAGGCGCACAAACAACCCTCCAACTAATTGGACAAACTTTCTTATTTGATTTCTGCCCGGCCCAAAGGAAAGTTCTACATTCCTTTTGAATGGCTTTTGAGACTGATTTGGGAAGAGTGAAAACTGATTGCCAATGTACCGTGATAGAGAACAATACTGAGTTGATGAGGATGAGCCTTCCCGCATAAGAGAGATTGCGATTGCTCCAAGATTGGAGTCGGGCTTTGATCCTTGTGAGAAGAGGATCACAGTCCTTTAGGGAGAGCCTGGATGAGAGGAGCGGCAGACCTAAATACTTGATGGGAAGCTGACCAACTTGGAGACCAAATCTGGTGCATAGCAATTGTTTTGAGCTCTCGTCCATTCCCGCAAGGAAGAGGGTGGTCTTGTCCTTGTTGACTTTAAGGCCTGCAATAGCCTGAAGTTTCTCAAGAGCCTCCATACAGCAATCAATAGATTCCAGTTTCCCACTTGAGAAAAGCATTAAGTCATCTGCAAAACTGAGGACCTTGATTTTATGCTTGGAGCATTTGGGGTAGAACTCAAAGGCAGCCTTGCTCGTGGTGACCTGAAGAATAGCATTGAAAAGCTCTATGATTAGCACGAAGATGTAGGGAGAAAGTGGGTCACCTTGCCTTAAACCTTTTGCACCATGAAAGAAGCCATTCATTCGGCCATTGATCAGAATCGGTACTACTGTTTGGATCTGCTCGAGTTGGTTCGGTCTGTGCTATCCGGTACTACTGTTTGGTGACTGTGGCGACAGGCGTGACTGTGGACATTCGCGGTGACTGTGCTTCGTGGTGACTGTGCTATTATGGTGACTGTGATCCTTTGAAGGCTTCATTAAGCTCTGGTTTTTGCTGGGTTCGTGAAAGAGTTGGGTTTCTTGAAGGAGTTCGTATTATCCGGATCTGCTTGAGCTGGTTTCGTGAAGGCGTTTCTGTTCGTGAAGGACTTAATGTCCGCTTTCGGAGCTTCTGTTCTGAGCTTCCTTTCCCTTCGGAGCGTCTGTTATTGTATTGTGAAGATTCTGTCTGCGAAGATTATCGTGATGATTCTTATTTTGTGAAGATTATCTGTCTGTGAAGATTATCAGCTAAGGCAGTTATCTGGTCGTGTTATCTGTCTGGGAAGATTATTTGTCTGTGGAAATTTTCATCTAAGGAAGATTTTCTGTTCGTGTTATCTATCGTTCGTGGAGCTTAGTTTGTGAGGTCGCAAAGCCTTTTGTCCTTTGTTTCCTCCTTGGGAAATCACTGTTCGTGAGATTATTGTTCTTAGACTTCCTCCTTGGGGTCCTGTTCGTGAGATTATTGTTCTTAAGCTTCCTCCTTGGGGTCTTGTTCGTGGCTTTGAGTGAAGATTACTGTGGGTGGAGATCATTATTCTTCTCGTGGCAACAGGATTTGTTCCTCGCCGTGGCTCCGGTTCCTGGCCGTGGCTCTGTGGCTCGCTGGATGCTCATGGTTTGTTCCCGGTTGAAAGCATAGGTTTCAACCAATGGCAGATTGCCCTCTCATCAGCTCACATGCGAGTTTTCCCCCCTTGGGGTTCTCTGACTCTCTTCTGGTCGAGTCTACTGTCGTTGGTTCCACCAGGCCTGCTGCTGCATCATCTGTTATCGGACCAATAGGGGCAGATATGGATGGAGCAAAAGCTGCATCGTCTGTGCTTGGTTCAGTTGGGGCTGCAGAAGGGACAGTAGGGACAATTTTTTTTTTTTGGAAAGTAAGTCCAAATATGTATTAGAAAAAGAAATATGTACAATGATCGCTCAAACAGCGTTGGAGTAACGCATAACAGGGGTTAACAAAACATGGCCTCAACGAACAGCGTAGGGACAATTGACGGACAATGCGAAGGTGTTAAGGATTCTGAGCATGCCTTCTCCAGGGAGCCGTTTGTTTCCTCTTCTGGAAATCCCTTGGGACATGAGACTCCTCCAATACGGAACCCTCCTCTGCATCCTACGGTGCAGGCTGGCAGCTCAGCCAGAAGTCAACCATCTTCTGAAACTCGGTTTGCTTCTCCCAAAGTTGGTGATAGAAGCGAGTCGTCCCTGTTTGGGCAGAGGGACAGCACCAAGACAAAGCTTCATTTCTACCCCCCTTCCTTAGTTGATGGAAAAATCATGGTGACACCTCCAACTGAAGTTGTTTCTGAAGGAGCAAAGGTCTGGGAGGGTAGTTTAGTTGGCCATTTCTTAGATAAATCTCTGCCTATCTCCGTCGTAAGCAGGATGGCTGAGCGGATGTGGGGCAGAGAGGGCAATGTTCAGGTCTCAACAGTTGGTAAAGAATTCTTCATCTTTCAATTTGCTATTGATAGTGCTAGAGACAAGGTGCTTCATCAAGCACCATGGCACTTTGCTGGACGTTTGATGGTTTTACAACAATGGAGGCCCAATATGCAGATGAAGAAGACCACTCTAACAAAAATTCCAGTTTGGATTAAGATGTTTAACATCCCTATGGAATACTGGACTCCTGCTGGTCTGAGCTTCTTGGCAAGCGGGGTTGGAACACCTTTGTACCTTGACAACGCCACTGAGAAGAGAACTCGATTGAATTATGCAAGGGTGTGTGTTGAGATTGATCTTGAATGTGAATTCCCTAACCATGTATATCTCAATGTTCAAGGAATTGAAGGTGATATCGATGAGGTGATAACGATTGACATCGAATATGATTGGAAGCCACAAAAATGCCTTGCATGTAATTCCTTTGGTCACTTAGAGAGCCGATGCTCGTACGCCCCACGCAAGACTTGGGTGCCTACTGGGAGACTTGTCCAAGATCAACATGAAACGACTGATAATGCTGTTATAGATGTTGGAGAGGGGACGCCTTTGGTGATGTCCACGGCGGCTAGTGAAGAGCAATGGAGGACGTTTAATTCAAAGGGCAAGGAGGTCGTAGTGGAAAACTTGGCCCTTGCCACTGCATCTACCCTGGAAGCAAGTGCATGTAGTAATGATGGAGCCCGGATGGATTCTAACCTTGAACCAGCTGCATGTACAAGCAACAATGCTCAAAGGTTGCCTTGTGAATCAGAAGCCCCTTCTATGTTGGAAACCTCTCATATAAGCCCCACCCGACACTCATCACTTTTGGGAGGAAATATTACCGGAGTTGAGAATCAGAACAGCTTTGAACTCCTTGCTAGCTGTGTCAACAAGGAGGGTGATACGGTACCTAATCAAGAAGATATTGGTATCGACAGGAGCAAGGCACGAAATGAGCAAGGCACGAAATGGGCTTCAGAACCCCATGACCCCATCCTAGTAACCCCAAACAGATTTGATTTGCTTGATTTGCAGCAGTCGTGTAAAGGCAGTGTACCCTCCAAATCATCATCTAAGAAGAAGCATAAGAGAAAGAAACAGCTTTTGGTTGATGAGATTGCAATGAAGCATGCAAAGGGCTACAAACATGTTGACTCAGTTCTGAGCAAGGACGGGAGCCAAGCACTTTCTCATGATTAATATAGCAATGTGGACAACATTAGGGGTTTGAACAGCCCCGACAAACAGTGTGAAATAAGAAGTCTTATAGCAATGAAAAAGCTTAGTGCGTTAGCTATTGTTGAAACCAAGGTGAGACAGGTGAATGCCCAGCTTGTCAAGAACTTAATTTCTCCTCATTGGGAACTTATTACCAACTATGATTGTGCTCTCAAAGGACGCATTTGGATACTTTTTAATCCTCATGAAATAAGGATTTCCAAAGTTCAAAGTAGCAACCAGCACATCCACTGCTTGGCAGAGATCATTAGTGCAAACAAGAGCTGTTTTTTTACTGTTGTGTATGGATCGAATGAGGCGCTGGAAAGGCGCCAACTGTGGAAGAACCTAACCATATCCTCTGCAACACAACCATGGATAATTCAGGGCGATTTTAATTGTGTTAGAACTTCAGACGAGAAGCATGGGGGCAACCATATTAACACAAGAGCTACAGAGGACTTCAATGATTGTGTGGATGCATGTGGCCTGGTTGAGCTAAGGGCCAAAGGGTTCTCCCATACATGGTGTAACCGGAGTGAAGGCCAGCAAAGAATAGCATGTAGGCTTGATCGAGTGCTGGTCAACCTCCCCTGGCATGCTAGCTTCAGCCCTTCTGAGGTTGAAGTTCTTAATCCTGGCATCTCGGATCACTCTCCCTTATTGGTCACAATCTTCCCTCAAAGGCAGCAAGGCAAGAAACCTTTTAGATTCTTTAACTTTTGGGCCTCTAACCCAGACTTTCTCCAGCTTGTTGAGGAGGCATGGACAGTGGACGTTTCTGGTACCCCAATGTACAAAGTGACAAAGAAGTTACAATCAGTCAAAGCTAAGCTAAGGGAATGGAGCAAGAGATTGAAATTTGCAGATATAACTTCGCAGGTCCATGAGTTGAGGAGACATCTAGCTGAAGTTCAGAAGTGCTTGCAAGATGACCCGCATAGTAGTGCCTTGTTCCATCAAGAGAAATCCCTCAGGCACCAATTATCAATAAGCCTTCGCCAGGAAGAGTCCCAACTAAGGCAGAAATCAAGGGTGCAATGGCTTGCGGAAGGTGATAGGAATTCGGCTTTCTTCCACAACTCCTTGATCTCTAGAAGGGCAGCCAATACGGTATCTAGTATAATGAATGACGAGGGGCAGAAATTTTGTGACCCAGCTGAGGTGTCCAACCACATTGTACAATATTTTCAGACCACCTTAGGGGTAAGGCACGATACTAACACAATGGAATTGCCTGAGTTTGATGCACGAGTAACTGTTGAGCAAGGGGAGAGCTTGAAGGAAGAGGTAACTTCTGAAGAGGTAAAAGCTACTCTCTTTTCCTTGAAAGATGACAAGGCCCCAGGACCAGATGGGTTCACCCTGGCATTCTTTAAGAAAGCGTGGGATATTGTGGGAAATGATGTCGTCCAAGCAATTCTAAGCTTCTTCAATTCTGGCAAGTTGTTAAAGCAATGGAACACTTCGGCTATTACTCTGGTGCCCAAATGCCACAATCCAAGTAAGGTTTCTGATTTCAGACCGATTTCTTGTGTCAATACTCTCTACAAATGTATCTCTAAGATTTTAGCTAACCGGCTGAGGAGAGTTGTTGGGGACCTGGTGGGTGATTATCAGTCGGCCTTCATACCACGAAGATGCAGTGCAGAAAATGTTCTCCTCACTCATGAATTACTCCACAATTACCACTTGGGTAGCATCCACAAAAAATGTGCATTGAAAGTGGACCTTCGCAAAGCCTTTGATTCCATCTCTTGGAGTAGTATCAAGAAAATGCTCATTGGAATGGGATTTCCAACCCGCTTTGTCACTTGGATTATGGAGTGTGTATCTACACCAGCTTTCTCAGTTATGATCAATGGCTGCCTAATGGGTTTCTTTAAGGGAGCAAGAGGACTTCGCCAGGGTGATCCTCTATCGCCTTATTTATTTGTGATGATGATGGAGGTCTTCAATATGGTCCTACAGCAACATACACTCCGGGGCTTCTCCTACCACTTTAGATGTGAAGCAGTAGGCCTGAAACTTTTATGCTTTGCAGATGATCTCTTCCTTTTCTGTGCTGCTAATAAGGAATCATTAGCCTGCTTGCAGAAAGCTCTCCATGACTTCCAAAGTCTTACAGGTTTGCATGTGAATTCTCAAAAAAAGTGCCATGTTCTTAAGTGGGGTTGATGAAACCCACCAGAAAGAATTGAGTTCATTCACAGGTTTTCCCCTTGGCAAGCTACCGGTGAAATATCTTGGACTTCCCCTACTCTCTACAAAGCTCACTTGGAGAGATTGTGAACCTCTCATAAACCAAATCAAGATGAAGGCACAATCATGGAAGGGAAGATGCCTCTCGTATGCGGGTAAACTCTTGCTCATTAAAGTTGTTCTCTTTTCTATCAAAGTCCATTGGATGTCATCTTTTATCTTACCTAAAGGAGTGATTGATGAGCTTGGAAAGATATGTAGAAGATTCCTTTGGACAGGGCCGCAGCTCAAGCATAAAATGAATCCCATAAGTTGGGATGTGGTTTGCACGCCACGCAAGGAGGGAGGCCTTGGTTTGTTTAACCTGTGCACATGGAACAAAGCTGCCACCATGAAGCACGCCTGGAAGATTCTCTCCTCCCATGACTCCCTATGGGTTAGATGGGTACACAAGTACCTTGTAAAGGATCGCAATTTCTGGACCCTTAACATACCATCAACTTGCTCTTGGGCATGGAGAAAAGTGCTTCGAACACGGTCTTATATGGCTTTGCAGGTCAAGAGGAAGATTCATAGTGGCCAACAAACATCGTTGTGGTATGACAACTGGCATCCTGATGGTCCTTTGTACTCAACCTATGGCCAACGACTTATTTATGATTCTGGGCTTCCAAGCAACGCCAAGGTGAGTGCTATTACTGCAGGAGATGATTGGGACCCACCAGTTGCTGTGTCCCTTGATTTGCTTGAGGTATGGGACAAACTTGACTAGCTTCCCAAGCCAATAGCTGATATTGATGATGTTTTGCTTTGGGTACCTTCAAAGACAGGGTTCTTTAGCATCAATAGTGCCTACCAAAGCTTACAAGCTCGAAGGGCCTTAGTTGTGTGGCATGACTTGGTATGGTTCCACAATCACATCCCGAAACATGCTTTCCTTTTGTGGCTGGCCATAAACCAAAGACTTCTCACATGTGATCGGCTCCATAGAATGGGAATTGTGCAACAGCCCAAGTGTGTCTTCTGTAGACAAAGAGATGAATCTCACGACCATCTATTTTTTGCTTGTGACTACTCTAGGGAAATCTGGAGTCGTATCATGTCACTTAATTGTGTTCATAGTCCAAACCAGCCTTGGAGGGACCTTGTGCAATGGATTGCAACACTTCGGGTGGGAAATACCAAAGCACATTCGCTTCTCCAACTTTCATTGGCAGCCGCGGTGTTCCATATCTGGAGAGAAAGAAATAGGCGGATCTTCCAAAATTCTTATCTTCCATGGCAAGTACTTGAGAATGCTATCATCTCTGAAATTCATACAAAGGCCAATATATATATATATTTTTTGGAAGGTAAGTCCAAAGTAGTATATTAAATAATGATTTGTACAATGATAGGTCAAACAAGGCAACCCAATGTGCTCCTTAAAGAATCAGGGCACATGACATGAACACAAGAAATCGCAAGAATACCCAATCGTCACCTTACAAGATCCCAGTCTAAATCCCAACTATCAACAAGATGGCGGTGGAGAGGGGAATTTGGGACAGCCACACGCTTCAAGTTAGCCTTGCCTCTAACATCAAGAGCGATAAGTGATACCAAATGTTCCCACGGCAGATATGAATTCCGAAACACCCTTCTGTTTCTTTCCCTCCATATGTGGTAAACACTTGCTGCAAGAGAGAGCTTGAATATGAGGATGGCATGTGGGCTACCAAGGTTCAAAGATGCAGCCCATTGCACAATGTCCACCCATGAACGATATGTCCTTGTCACTCCATTACGAGCCAAAACATTGCTCCACACATGGGCACTATAAGAGCACTCAAAAAACAAATGCGAGTGGGATTCGTCATGAGCTCTACATAGCACACAAGAAGTATTGTTAACAATGCCCCTTTTGTGCAACCGGTCTTTGGTTAGTAACCTTTGGTTTACTGCAACCCACAGTATAAAAGCATGCTTAGGGATGTGCTTGGAGAACCAAACGAGACCATACCAATTGACTTGGCTCCCATGGGTATGAAGGTGCTTGTAAGCACTAGAAATGTCAAAGATACCTGATTTTGAGGGGGTCCACACCACTACATCATCTTGATCAGGTGACGGATTTGGCAGCTCTTGGAGTCTACTCCAGACTTCAATTAAATCTGGAGATGCCGCTATAGGAGGATCCCATGAGTAACCGGATATTATGCTGTTAACCATGGCATGAGATGTGAGACCAGAATCATAGATCAAGTGATTACCATACTTACTGAATAGGGGTCCCTCAGGATGCCAATTATCGTACCACAAGGAGGTGCTGTAACCATTATAAATCTTCCTTTTTATTAGGTGAGCCATTCCATACCGCAACTTAAGAATCTTTCTCCATGACCATGATGAATTTGTTGGCACACTTAAAGTCCAGAAGTTCCGGTCTTTAATGAGATAATTGTGAACCCATCTAACCCAAAGGGAGCTGTCCATGACCAGAATTTTCCATATATGCTTCATTGTTGCCGCTTTATTCCATGTGCACAAGTTAAGTAACCCAAGGCCACCCTCCTTTTTTGGAGCACATATGATTTTCCAGCTTATGGGATTCATTTTCTGTTTAAGATCAGGTCCCGACCAAAGAAATCTCCTGAAACTCACGCACGCATGTTTGTAAAGCATAGTGTTCACAATGGGAAGAGTACATCAGTGTGGTATGATAATTGGCATGTGGATGGGCCCCTTATTGGAAAATATGGGCAAAGAGCAATCTATGATTCTGGGCTTTCAAGAACAGCAATGGTTGAAGAGATTATTCACCAACAAGATTGGGACCCACCTGTGGCAGTGTCAGCTGACTTGATTGAGATATGGAACAAGCTTGATCTTCTTCCAAAGCCAAATAGCAGCCTTGAAGACATCATCACATGGAGTACTTCAAAATCTGGAAAGTTTGCAATGGGAGAAACGTACAGAGCACTACTTGTTCATAGGCCAGATGTTGCATGGTCAAAGCTGGTTTGGTCCAACCCGTGCATTCCGAGGCATTCCTTCATACTTTGGCTAGCAATCATGAATGGCCTTGCTACAGTAAACAAGCTTCATGAATGGGGCATTGTGAGGAGCAACACATGTGTTCTTTGCAGGTTACAGGTGGAGACCATCCCACATCTTTTCTTTGAATGCACATATAGTTGGAAGATATGGAAACAACTACTACAAAAGAATGAAGTCACGGTACTGAACCGGCCTTGGGAGAGTTTCATTCAATGGGCAGCTCATCACTTTACAGGAAAAAGTCTAGCAAATACTATTGCTAGAGTGTCACTTGCAGCAAGTGTTTACCATATTTGGAAGGAGAGAAATAGACGAATATTTAAAGCAAGCTACTTGCCAGCTCAAAAAGTCTACTCCTTGGTCATGGCCGATATCAAGGATATGGGTGCAACACTTACTATCCAACCTATTGAGTACGACAGGGCAAGGAAAGTTTTGGAGAAGTGGGAGATAAGGTGGCATCCTTCCTTGCATCATGCACGTGGTTAGTTTTGTTTAGTTGTTTTTTGTGTACTATGTACTTTGTTTGTGGTATGGATCTTGTTTTGTTTAGGATCCGACCATGAGGCGTCTGCTTGTCCAAGGTGGACTGTTGTCACCTTGACGTGTTATGTACATACTTTTTTCCATTGAATGAATCACTTACTTACTTTCCAAAAAAAAAAAAACTCTTCTGTTTGTTGAGGTGAAGACCTGTAAGCTGTTGGAACTCATTAAGGGCGTTAAGAATGCACTGCAAGGAGGCAATGTCAGCTTTAGAGAAAATAAACAAATCATGTGCGAAGCATAGCAACTTAAGGCCTATGGCCTCACATCTGTGGTGATATGCAAACCCCTGAATAGTGTTCCGCTGTAATATCATGTGAAAAGTCTCCATCACCAGCACAAAGAGGTAAGGAGACATAGGATCACCCTGCCGTAACCCTTTGGCTCCCTTAAAAAAACCACAAAGAGTGCCATTAATCATCACTGAGAAAGTTGGAGTAGTCACACACGCTAATATCCAACTAACAAACTTGCTTGGGAATTGTAGTGCATGCAACATCTCCCTAATGCAATCCCACGATATAGAGTCAAAGGCTTTACGGATGTCAACCTTGAGAGCACACTTTTTATGGGGTCCATGCAAGTGATAGTTATGCAATAATTCGTGGGCAAGAAGCACATTTTCAGAAATACCTCTCCCTGAGATGAAAGCTGATTGATAACTTCCAACAACATCTCCGATAACTCTTTTGAGCCTATTTGCAATGATTTTTGATATGCACTTGTAGAGGGTATTAACACAAGAAATAGGCCTATAGTCAGAAACCTTACTTGGGTTGGAGCATTTCGGCACAAGGGAAATAGCTGTGGTGTTCCACTGCTTCAGCAAGGATCCATCTTTGAAAAAGCTTACAATTGCCTCTAATGTGTCTTGGCCCACAATATCCCAGCACCTCTTGAAAAAGAGAGGAGTGAAGCCATCAGGACCAGGAGCCTTATCGTCCTTTAATGAGAAGAGCGTGGCTTTGACCTCTTCATAGGTAACCTCCTCCACTAGCTGACTTTTCTGATCTTGGGAAAGTAATGTAGTGAATGAAGGCATGCCGTCCATGTTGCAATTCTCAGCCGAGCCCAAGATGTCCTGATAATGCTTGACTATGTGGTCCGATACATCCCTTTGCTTGGTTAACTTGAGGCCTTCCTCAGTAAAAATACTGGAGAAATTTGAGAGCTCTTCTTGATTTCAAAACATTGTGAAAGAAAGTGGAATTGCTGTCACCTTCTGCCAGCCATTGAACCCTTGACTTTTGCCTGAGTTGGGACTCTTCACACCTAAGTAAGTGATAAAGTTGCTGCCTTAGGAAACTTTGGTGATGAGCAAGGGTGTTATTCTGGGGATCATCATGCAATTGCTTCTGTACCTGTTCCAAACTTAGCCTTACACGGTGGACTTGAGAAGAAACTTGGGCAAATTTCAATCGGGCACTCCATTCCTTAAGCTTAAGCTTGACTGCATAAAGCTTCTTAGAAATCCGGAACATTGGAGAGCCTATCACTTCAGTTTTCCAAGCCTCATCAACAAGGGGTAGAAAGTCCGGTCGTTGAGCCCAAAAGTTAAAAAATCTAAACGGTTTCTTACCTTGCTTCCAATCAGAGAAAATTGATACCAGAAGTGGTGAGTGGTCAGATATGCCCGGATTTAGGACTTGCACTTCGGATGGGCACATGGCATGATGCCATGGTAGATTGACAAGAACACGGTCCAGCCTACATGAGATTCGCCTTTGCCCCTCACTTTGATTCGCCCATGTATAAAACAAGCCTTTAGATTTGAGTTCTACAACTCCACATGCATCAATGCATTCATTAAACTCATCTGTTTACCACCTAACTTTTCTGAAGAGTCACGAACACAGTTAAAGTCACCCATGATTATCCATGGTTGCACAGGAACAAGCAAGGGAAGCTGTCTCCACAATAGCCTCCGCTCAACAGCAGCATTCGCACCATACACAACTGTTAGATAGCAAGTCATGGAAATGCTGCCTGGTGGGTCAGTTCTTAGATAGAAAGCTACCTTTTCCGGTTGTTAAAAACCTGGCACAAAAATTATGGAACACTGTGGGGCTTGAACAGGTTTCGGCTAATGACAAAGGGGTGTTTTTCTTCACCTTTTGCAATGAACAAGCTATGGAGAAAGTGAGGGATGCAGGTCCTTGGCATCTAGGAGGGAAATTACTAATCCTAAGAGAATGGGAACCTGAGATGAATTTTGATAAACAAGTACTTGACAAGGTTCCGATCTGGGTGAAACTTCATGGTGTACCTACTGAATTATGGACAAATAAGGGCATGAGCTATGTTGCAAGTGGCATTGGGAAGCCTTTATTTATGGATGAAAGTACAGAAAACAGGAGCCGATTAGCTTTTGCAAGGATATGTATTGAGATTGATGGTAATTGCTCCTTCCCGGAAATTCTGCATGTTAACCTTGGTAGCCGGTTAGTGGAAATTTCAGTGGAGTACACTTGGAAACCTCCAAAGTGTTTGCAATGCAAGGTTTACGGACATTCAGACAATACATGTCCAGCTAAACCACCTGCTATTTGGAGGCCAACAGGTAGAATTATTGACCTCACAACATCTGAAAATATACAAGCCCTAGATGAAGAGGAGCAATGGACCATGGTGAAGAAGAAGAACAAAAATAAATCTGATCCAAATGAGCAAGACGTGAGCAAGAATGAATGGATGATGATTAATGCCAAAGGTAAGGAGGTGGCTGTTGCTGCCACATCAGTCCATCCAGGAGGAAACTGGGTAGCTCTCTCTTCTCTCGCACCTAAAGAAACTCCAACACCCAGCTCAGCATTTGATGTACCTGCAGCAGTTGAAGATCACCTTGATATTGATCTGCCTGCCCCACCAAATGGGCACCTTCACGGATGTGATCATGTTGATCTACCTGATAATCATCTTGTCACTGAAGGAGGAGGTAATCCCATGAATCGAAGCAATGATGAGTCTCCAAACAGATTCGATATTCTTGGATCTTTATCCACTGAAGCAAGTGAGGCAAGTGAAGAGTCCCACACCTCTTCTTCTAAGAAGAAGGAAAAAAGGAAAAACAAAAAGAAAATTTTGGTTGATGAAGTTGCTATGAGGGCTGCAAAAAAATGCACCGCAAATATTGGCTTGGCAGGGGGCCTGGGGGAGAAGTCATCCAACCCCACTCATGATTAATTTTGCCACATGGAATATCAGGGGCCTAAACGACCCCGCAAAACAATTTGAGATCAAGAATTTGATCTCAGACCACAATCTGAGTTTACTTTGTTTGACAGAGACTAAAGTAAGAGAGGTCAATTCCATGTTCATTAAGAGCCTGATCTGCCCACAATGGAATCTCATAACAAACTATTCTCATGCTTTGAAGGGACGTATATGGCTGCTATATCATCCCAGTTTGGTTAAGGTAACTAAGCTTTTCTCTTCCGACCAGCTCATTCATTGTCATGTGGAATTTCTCCAAATAAAGAAAAGTGCCTTCATCTCATTCATATATGGTTCAAATGACCCAAATGAACGAGGCAACTTATGGGCTGACCTCCAAAGTTGGAACACAAGATTGCCATGGGTTTTAATGGGTGACTTTAATTGTGTTCGAAGTGCTACTGAAAAAAAGGGAGGTAGGCAAATTAACTCAAGAGCTGTAGCTGAGTTCAACAATCTTATTGATGCCTGTGAAATTTCAGATCTTAAGGCCAAGGGTTTTTCCTATACTTGGAGCAATAGAAGTGAAGGAAGCAAAAGAATTTCTTGCAAGTTAGATCGAGTTCTCTCTAATGCAGGTTGGCTTCAGGAATTTGATCTATCAGAAGCTGATTTCAGACCACCAGGTATATCTGATCACTGTCCCATTGTGATAACTCTCTTTCCCCCTTGGAGAGAAGGAAGAAAACCGTTCAGATTCTTCAATAATTGGGTTCTTCATGATGACTTCAATTCCATAGTGGCGGAGGCTTGGCAAACTCAGGTTTCAGGTAGTCCGATGTTTAGAGTTGTTAAGAAACTCCAGGCTGTTAAAGCCAAGTTCAGAGAATGGAGTAGGCAAAAGAACTTCAAGAACATTTCCTTTAAAGTCAAGGACCTACAGAATCAGCTTGCTACTTGTCAAAGGCAGCTCCATGATTCCCCAGGTAATGTAGACTATGCAATGAAGGAGAACCAAATAAGATCTGAACTTGCTCCAGCTATGAGAATTGAAGAAGCTCAACTACGAGCCAAATCGAGAGTGCAATGGCTCAAGGAAGGAGATCAAAATTCTAAGTACTTTCACAACACCCTTATTGCTAGGAGATCAGCAAATTCTATCCTATGTTTGTACAATGATGAAGGTCATAAAATCTCGAACCAGGCACTTTTAAAGGAGATGTTCCTTGATCACTACAAACTTCTCCTTGGTCAGCCGAATCCCATCTCCAGTTGCCCCATTCCAAACCTATCTACATCAGTGGATGATCCCCAATCCCAAGACCTACAAAGGGATGTGTCCTATGAAGAAATAAAGGATACTATGTTCTCATTAAAGGATGACAAGGCTCCAGGCCCCGACGGGTTCACCCCCCTTTTCTTTAAGAAAGCTTGGGATGTGGTTGGTTCAGATGTGTTAGAAGCTATCAGTAGCTTCTTTGCTGGTGGAAAACTTCTCAAGCAACTAAATACCACCTCCATTACCTTGGTACCGAAATGTGACAACCCTTCAAAGGTAACGGACTTCAGACCCATATCTTGTGTAAATACTTTGTATAAATGTATCTCCAAGATTCTTGCAAACAGATTAAAGATGGTGGTGGACAGCCTTGTTGGTGCTTACCAGTCCGCATTTATTCCTGGCAGAAGCATGGCAGACAATGTACTATTAGCTCATGAACTTCTTCATAAGTACCACTCAAAGCAAAGTAAGATCAATTGCACTCTAAAGGTTGATTTGAGCAAGGCATTTGACTCAATTTCTTGGACGTGCATCCAAGACACTTTGCTGAAGCTTAAGTTCCCCCACAAATTTATCACATGGATCATGGAATGCATCTCAACCCCAGCGTTCTCTCTCATGATAAACGGCAGCCTTGTTGGGTTCTTCAAAGGTGCTAAAGGGCTACGTCAGGGAGACCCTTTATCTCCTTACCTCTTCGTGTTGATCATGGAGGTTTTCTACAATGTGCTTCAGGAATCAACAAAAACCGGGTTCAGATTTCACTCAAAATGCGAGAGCTTGAATCTCAAACTGTTGAGCTTTGCTGATGACCTTCTTCTCTTCTCTCATGGGGACTTGGAATCCTTAAATTGTTTCTCATCAGCACTAGACACATTTGGTATCATCTCTGGCCTTCACGTCAATAAATCCAAGAGCCATCTCTTCATTTCTGGGCTCCTTGAATCATCAAAAGAGAGCCTTGCTGCAGCAGCCGGCTACCCCCTTGGATCCCTCCCAATAAGGTACCTTGGTGTCCCTCTTATCTCCTCCAAGCTATCAATCAAGGATTGTGACCCTTTACTAAGAAGAGTGCGAGCAAGAACACAATCTTGGTGCTCCAAGGCCCTCTCTTATGCAGGTAAGCTTCTCCTTGTCAAGACTGTTTTGTTCTCCTTATCTGTGCATTGGTTGTCTATATTCATTGTTCCCAAAGCAGTAACCAGGGAGCTGAATCGAATATGTAGAAATTTCCTATGGTCTGGTAACTCAGTGTCAAAGAAAATGTTCCCCATAAGTTGGGATTGGGTTTGTGAACCAAAAGAAAGTGGGGGTCTGGGGATAACCAAACTTGACATATGGAATAAAGCAGCCATCCTGAAGCATGTTTGGGCTATTACAAACAACTCTCATTCCTTATGGAGCCGTTGGATTCACTCCAATCACATCAAGAATCATAACTTCTGGGCTCTCAAGACTCCAAGTTCATGTTCCTGGATATGGAGGAAGATATTGAAGTCAAGGACCTGGGCAGTCAACTTGATCCTCAAACGTATCTACAATGGAGACTCAACCTCCCTATGGTACGACAACTGGCACCCAGCAGGCCCCCTCCTCCATCGTTATGGCCAAAGATTGGCATATGATTCAGGTCTCCCACTTGATGCAAAGGTATCGGCAATCATTGAAGATGATGAATGGGACGTTCCACTTTCCATTTCTGCTGATCTACTTGAAGTGTGGGGTAGACTCCATGAGTTACCAAAACCAGACACTAGCCGTGAAGACAAGACTATTTGGGCTCCATCAAACACTGATTCATGTGATATCAAGAGTGCATACAACTCACTTGACACTCCTCGGCCTAAGGTGAGATGGATGAGATTGATATGGTTTCCAGGTAATATACCAAAACATTCCTTCATTTCATGGATGGCTTTTCATGAAAGGCTATTGACAAGAGACAAGCTAACAAGATATAGAGTCACCCAAGATACAGTATGTGTGCTATGTCGAATTCATGGAGAATCACACCAGCACCTATTCTTTGAATGTGAGTTCAGCCGCAACATATGGGAAGGTCTTTTAAGACTTTCTTGTATCAACAGAATCAATAGGCCATGGAGAGAGTTGATTGATTGGGCTTCGAATGCTTTCGTAGCACCTACAAAAACAAACTACTTGTTCAAGCTTTCCCTGGGAGCTGCAATTTACAACATATGGGCTGAAAGGAACAGACGCATCTTCAAAAACAGCTATCACCCTCATGCATGGATCCTTCACCAAATAAAATCTGAGATACAACTTAAGTGTGGGCTAGATCAAGTGGTTCTCCAAGATTCAAGTCTGAACAGGCAAATTGTTAACAATTGGGATTTACATTGGTCTTTCTTGTAATCATGATGCAACATTGAGTAGGATCTTTTGATTTTTTTAGCTTGTTGGAGACTTAGTATAATCTCCTTGTGGGCTTCTGCCTCGTTTGTACTTTATTTCCTATTTTTTTATTAATGGAACTTACTTAATTTCAAAAAAAAAAAGACTCTTGCTTGGTCAGCATTTCAACAAAGCAATGCACAAACTGGTCGTTACTGTCAACCTTCCTTAATCTGATTTCGGCAGGATTAAACACTAACCAAATACGCCCCTTCAGTGCACTATCGTAGTTTGTTACAAGTTCCCAAGTTGGAGCAATCATATCCTTCACAAAACGAGCATTGATTTGTCTGACTTTTGTTTCCACAATAGCTAGCAAACATAGTTTATCAGATTACGCACTTCCATTTGCTTTTCGGGTCCATTAAGGCCCCCGAATGTTCCACATCGCAAAATTGATCATGGATTGGAGTGAGCATTACTGCCATTACCCCGAACCTTTGTAACAGGTTGTCTATTGGCAAACTTCATGGCGATCTCATCGACGAGTATCTTCTTCTTCCTCTTATTCTTCTTTCGAGATGAGGACGAAGATGATGACACATGCTGGACTTGATTGTCAATATCAGGAAGTTCAAACCTATTAGGAGTAATGGAGATTGAACCTTGCTGCACAGGTGAAGATGAAGAGTTATGACGCTCCACAGATTCTGGGGTTATGCTTGCTTGACATGTATCGCATTGTTCAACATTTGATACCCAGTTGTTAGCCACAACAGCGTGCTGGTCTTGCTCAACATTTGAGTCCATATAGTCAGCCCCTACAACCTGCTGGTCTTGCTCCATTGGCAGCGACAATGGTTCAATGTCCAAGGTGTTACTTGCTTCTCCACCTTCATTACAAATGACCTCCTTACCTTTGCTATTGATGCAATGCCACTGCTGGGCTTGAGCTTGGTTATCACAAGTGTCACCTGCATGAGTAGCATTAACAACTTCATGGATTTGGTGGCAAGCATCATCGTTTGCGAAAACATCTTGTAACACTCTCCCCGTTGGTACCCACTTCTTAGTGGTCTTTGGACAGTTAGCATCAGAGTGGCCGAAAGTTTTTTTTTTTTTTTTTGGAAGGTAAGTCCAAAGTATGTATTACTAAACAAATATTTACAATGATATCAAACAAAACGAAGTCTGCCCCTCATAGGTGAGGCAAACAACCAAAAAGAGACACTAGAAGCTAGTGAGATCTAGGGGCGAATTCCCAATTCAATTCCCAGTTGGACATAAGTTGACGATGGATGGGGTTGTCCTGGATTTTTTCTTGAACAAGATTTGCTTTGTCACGTACATCAGATGTAATTGTTGCAAGCAAGACCTGCCATGGCATATAAATGTTGCTGAAAACCCGACGATTTCTTTCCCTCCAAAGGTGGTATACTGTGGCTGCTAAAGAAAGTTTGAACAACATCCGGGCTTGCGGGCTGGCCACATGTAAGGAGGAAGCCCATTGCACAATCTGAACCCAAGATCGTTGTGTTCTATTTACACAATTGATGGATAGCATATGATTCCAGATGTGAGAGCTATAGTGACATTCAAAGAACAAGTGGGTGTGAGACTCATCTGTAAGTCTACACAACACACATGAGGCCTGATCAATGACATGTAGCTTCAGGAGGCGGTCTCGAGTGAGCAGTCTTTGGTTTATGGCTAGCCATAGTATAAATGCATGCTTCGGTATGTGTTGTGAGAACCATACCAGCCTATGCCAAGGAACTTGCACACGAATATTATCAAGGTTTTGTAGGCACTCTTGATATCAAATATACCTGAATTGGAGGGCATCCATAACAACTCATCATCTCTATCCGGTGTTGGATTCTTCAACAATTGGAGCTTGCTCCACACCTCAATTAGATCAGGAGAGGCAGCCACAGGGGGGTCCCAGTTGCGATTTGAAATGATGTTGTCAACCATGGCATGAGATAGAAGGCCAGAATCATATATCAAGCGATAACCGTACCTGTTGAATAAGGGACCATCGGGATGCCAATTGTCATACCATAATGAAGTGGACTTACCATTGTTAATCTTCTTTTTCACCAGGTGGGCCATATCATGTCTTGTTCTTAGAAGCTTCCTCCACGCCCAAGAGCTACTTGCTGGTGTATTAATGTTCCAAAAGTTGCGTCCCTTGACTAAGTATCTGTGAGCCCACTGTACCCACAAGGAGTTACTCTTGCTGAGGATACGCCAAATGTGCTTCATGATTGCAGCCTTATTCCATTTGCAAAGCTTGAACAACCCAAGTCCACCTTCATTTCGTGGTGTACAAACAATATCCCAGCTTATAGGAGTCATTTTGTGCTTGAGATCAGGACCTGCCCAAAGAAATCTTCTAATAATAGTTTCCAATTCAGAAAGCACACCTTTGGGAATGATGAAAGAGGACAGCCAATGAACCTTGATAGAAAATAGCACCGATTTGATAAGGAGCAGCCTACCAGCGTAGGAAAGACTTCTACCTTTCCAAGATTGGGTTTTTGCCTTGAGTTGCTTAATGAGAGGCTCACAATCCACCCTTGTGAGTTTAGAAGTGAATAAGGGGAGCCCAAGGTATTTGACCGGCAACTCCCCCATAGGAAATCCAGCCATCGAACTTAAAGCAATTTTCTGATCGTGGTCCACACCACTCAAATACATGGCACTCTTGGATTTGTTGACATAAAGCCCTGTAAGTTCATGGAAGTTGTCCAAGGCTTTGAGAATACATTGGATGGAGGATGAATCAGCTTTAGAGAAGATGAACAAGTCGTCTGCAAAGCACAAGAGCTTAAGATCAATAGCCTCACATCTATGATGATGAGTGAAGCCTTGATTGGTGTTCTTCTCCAACAACCTGTTGAAAACTTCCATAACCAAGACAAATAGATACGGGGACATGAGGTCACCTTGCCGTAGCCCTCTAGCACCCTTGAAGAACCCACACAAGGTACCATTTATCATGATGGAGAAAGCTGGAGTAGTAACACACTCCATGATCCATGTAACCATATTAGCGGGAAATTGAAGAGCCTGTAACATTTGCCTAATGCTGCCCCAAGATACCGAGTCAAAGGCTTTACGGATATCCACTTTGAGTGCACACTTCATATGACGCCCATTCAAGTGGTAGTTGTGGAGCAATTCATGAGTAAGAAGAATGTTCTCCGCTGCTCCTCGACCAGGTACAAAAGCTGATTGATAACTCCCGACAATCTCAGCAACAACTCCCTTAAGGCGGTTAGCAAGTATCTTGGCAATGCATTTATACAAGGTATTGACACAAGAAATAGGTCTATAGTCGGAAACCTTACTTGCATTGCAGCACTTCGGCACCAAGGTAATGGCAGTAGTGTTCCACTGCTTAAGCAGTTGACCATCCTTGAAGAAACTTGCGATTGCCTCCAAAACATCATCACCAACAATTTCCCAACAATATTTGAAGAAGGTAGGGGTAAACCCATCTGGTCCTGGGGCCTTATCATCCTTGAGGGAGAATAATGTGGACTTGATTTCATCCCTTCTAACATCCTCCATCAAATAACATTTCTGTTCCTCAGACAAAACTTTAGAAAACAAGGGCATATCATGGTGATTGGTCTCAACAGCTGACCCCAATGATTCTTGAAATTGCATCACAATGTGCTGGGAAATTTCTCTATGATCTGTAATTTTAGTACCCTCCTCTGTCATAATACATGAAAGATTGTTCATTGCTCTTCTTGATGTCAAGGCATTGTGGAAGAAAGATGAGTTGGAATCACCCTCCGCCAACCATTGAATCCTCGATTTTTGCTTAAGTTGAGATTCCTCATACCTCAAAAGTGAGTGGAAGTGTCTCCTTGAAGAGCTTTCTTGCTGCATTAGGACAGGACTTTGAGGATCATCATGGAGTTTTTTTTGAATTTCCGCAAGCTTAGATCTGGCTTCATGCACCTGGGATGACAATTCAGAGAACTTCATCTGTTTACTCCATTCCTTGAGTTTTAGCTTGACCGCTTGGAGCTTCTTTGAGACTCGGAACATTGGTGAACCATTTACGTCCACCTGCCACGCTGCCTTGACAAGAGGGAAGAGTTCGGGTCTAGAGGTCCAGAATTTGAAGAATCTAAACGGCTTCTTACCTTGTTGCCATTGAGGGAAAAGGGAGATCAGCAACGGGCAATGATCAGATACACTCGGGTTAAGCACCTCTACTTCAGAGGAGATAAGATCCCTAAGCCATGGCAAGTTCACGAGGGCCCGGTCCAATCGACATGATATTCTTCTTTGGCCTTCACTTTGATTGGACCATGAGAAGAAGAAACCTTTGGATTTAAGCTCCACCAATTCACACGTGTCAATACATTCATTGAATTCCTCAAGGGCACATCTGATGGGCAGCTTACCACCGATCTTTTCATCCGCCGTTCTAACACAGTTGAAGTCCCCTAGAAGCATCCATGGGAGGGGGGTAGAATACCTTTGAACCTGCCTCCACAAATGCTTTCTCTCCAAGGCCTCATTTGAACCATATACAAAGGTTAGGAAGCATGCTTTTTGCAATGGAAGAAATTCTGCATAACAATGGATAAGTTGGTCACTGGAGTCCAACTTGCTAATTTTCACTTCCATAGGATTAAATAAAACCCAAATACGACCCTTTAAAGCTTGGTCATAGTTGGTGATGAGATCCCACTGAGGGGAGATGAGGCTTTTCACAATATGAGCATTAACTTGCCTTACTTTAGTCTCCACAATCGCCAAAAGACTTAACTTCTTAGATAACATAAGAGTGCGAACCTCAACATGTTTTTCCGGGTTGTTGAGTCCCCTTACATTCCACATGGCGAAATTAAACATGGGACAGATGATCACCCCCACCCCCAGCTGGCATTTCCAGGTTCTTGCTCACTGGAAGATTCCTAGCATGCTTCATAGCCACCTCATCAACAAGGAGTTTCTTTTTCTTCTTGTTTTTTTTCATGGATGATGAGCTCCTCTTAGGCTCTTGAGTTTCCTGGGTAAGGGCATCAAATCTGTTGGGAGTGATAGATATCACAACATCATCATCATCAGTGGAGCAAGGATTACCAGGTTGAATTGACGGAGCATAAGATGGTAAGGAAGCCTCTTGATGTGGAATAGGCATGAGCAGAGTAGTAGATACACTCGGCTCTTGACTTGGAGTTGCTGACATATCTTCTTGATTCGGTTCATCTCCATGGTCAGAAATGATCTCTTTGCCCTTCCTATTCCTGGACTTCCATGCACTCTCCAATGGAGGACTTGGGAGGTGGTTGGGCTCACCATGATCGGTAAGTACATGCTGGTTGGGCTCACCATGATCAGCACTTACATGCAGGTTGGGGACAGCTTGTGCACAATCACGTGGAGATTCCTTCTCCAAGTGCGATATGGCTCCTTCATGAAAGGTTCTACCAGTAGGGACCCATTTTCTTGAGGAGGAGGGGCATTGGGCATTTGAGTGTCCAAAGGTACAGCATGAGTTACACTTTTGTGGCTTCCATGCATATTCAATTTCAATTTGAAGAACCTCCCCCGAGGTATCCAAGAGAACACATGTCGGGAAATTGCAATCAATATCAACCTCTACACAAACTCTCGCATATTGCAACTTGGATCTGTTTTCAGTTGGTTCATCCAACCATAAGGGCCTTCCCACCCCACTAGCAATATAGCTCAAACCATGTGGTGTCCAGAACTCCATTGGTATGTTAAAAAGTTTTATCCAAATAGGCACTTTCGTCAACTGAGATTTAGTCAATTGCATGCGAGGTTCCCAATCTCTAGTTGGCCATTTCCTTGATAAGAAACTACCAGTTGCTGTGGTACGAAGCCTGGTGGGCCGTATTTGGGGAAAACTTGGGAAGGTCCAAACAGCAGAAGTGGGGGATGGTTTCTTCATCTTCACCTTTGAGAACTCACAGGTACGTGAAAGGATTCTCCATGCTGCCCCATGGCACTTAGGGGGTGACACATGAACTACACTTGTGGGGCTTCCATGCACTTAGGGGGTGACACATGAACTACACTTGTGGGGCTTCCATGCATATTCAACATTAATTTCCAGGATTTCCACACCAGTGTCCAAAGAGATAGAGCTAGGGAATTGGCAAGCCGCATCAATTTCCACACAAACCCGAGCAAAGTGAAGCTTCGTTCTCTTTTCAGTTGGCTCATCCAATGAAAGGGGACGTCCCACACCACTGGCGATGTAGCTTAGCCCTGATGGGGTCCAATACTCAATAGGCACATCAAAGAGCTTAACCCAAATGGGTACCTTCTGCAATTGAGCTTTGACCATTTGTAGGTTGGGCTCCCAATTTCTGAGAATAAGCAATTTCCCTCCAAAGTGCCATGGAGCAGCCTGAAGCACCCTTTCACGAACTTGAGAATTGGAGAAAGTAAAGATGAAGAAGCCATCACCAAGTTCAATCGTCTGGACCTGGCCTAACTTACCCCACAATCGGCTAGCTAAACTTCTAACCACTGCAACAGGAAGTTTTTTGTCCAAAAAATGCCCCACAAGGCATTCGGACCATAGCTTGGCACCCTCAGCAGCAATTTCAGGTGGGGGCTTAACAGTGATTTTTCCTTCACTTATTACTGGCTTGTGGAAAGCCAATCTTGTTTGTACACGGTTATCTGATGAGAACAAAGAGGACCATGCCATATTAGGCTGGACCGAAGACTGAGCAAGCTGACCATTGCCCGAAATAGGTTGAGAAGAGCTGCCCATCTCAGCGTCGCAAGCATTGGGGTCAACGGGATCAGAAACGTCTGCATGGGCAGGCGCAGTGCTAGCAGGAAGCGTAGGCGTGCCCAGCGGCGGGAAAGCCTGATTTGAAGCAGATTCCATTGGCACTAAGCCGGACGAGCAAAATCACTCGAGGCAGAAGAGGTTCTACTGTCAACCAGAAAGGAGAACTCCCCAGAACATCACAGAACGCCCCAAAACTTCAAAACCACACCACCAATGTCAGGCTTCCACGAATAGTAGCTGAAAGATCACGAACTGAAGACGAACTGCAAACAGTGCCTTAGATCCCCACGAACAATGACGACGAATCAAAACCACGAATTAACATGTGAAATCCCACGAACAGTAACAGAAACTCCAGACGAAATCCCACGAACAGTAACAGAACCAAATAAACTCCAGAAACCAGAAAAACTCCCCAGAACTAGATAAGCACCAGGCGAAATAAACTCCCCAGATAGCACCGGATAAACACCAGGCGAAATAAACTCCCCAGAACCAGATAAGCTCCCCAGAACCAAATAAAACTCCAGGCGAAATAACTCCAGGCGAAATAAACTCCAAGCGAACAAACGAACTCCAGGAAGCTCCCCAGAACCAAATAAACTCCAGGAACCAGTTAACTCCAGACGAAATCCCACGAACAGACAATAAAGAACACGGACAGAAAGCTCCCCAGAACCAAAAATCCAGGCGAACCAGAAAGCTCCCCAGAACCAAATAAACTCCAGGAACCAGTTAATTCCAGACGAAATCCCACGAACAGACAGAAAGCCAATAAAGAACACGGACAGAACTCCAGGAACAGAACAAACTCCAGGAACGGACAGAACTCCAGGAACGGAAAAAACTCCGCAGAAAATTACCACAGATAAACTTCACTTGTTGCCTTTACAAGCGTCTCAATACTGCCGTCACACCCTGCACAACCTGCACAGCCCAAGCACTTCACTTCACGAAGACGACCAGAAAGATGGATGCCACACGACCAAGATCCCACATGTGATAACACCCGAGGCGGAAACACCCAGGAGTTTTCAAGAACCGAGTCCGAGCAACTCGCGAACTTGCTCACGAACCCAGCTTGCTAAGGCACCACGAACTGATGATGGTATCCCAACGAACAGAAATCCAGATAACCCACGAACTGATGGTGGTAACACAACGAACAAAAACCCACGAACAGAATACCAGAAATCCCACGAACACAACGAACAAAACCCGAACACCGAAATCACGAACCAGGAGGTCAAACTTGCGCACGGACCATAGGAACAGAAGGAGGAAGGTGGATGCTTAGGGGTTCAGGTGGAGGTTGGGAAGGAGGTTCATGGTGAGAGGTTCCAGGCGATAGGTTTCAGGCGAGAGGTTTCAGGCGAGAGAGGTTTCAGGCGAGTCCGACTACCAGACACACCTTTACATAGGCAGCTCGTGAGCAACTGGAGATTGGCTTGGGAACTGGTACACTAAGTTATTCTAGTTGTTTTTGCTCTCTACCCACGGTTGGGGCACTTGTATTTGTTTGCCTTGCTTTAAGGCACTGGTTGGTTTAAACCAGGATGACACCTCATTGTAAATTTCTGTTTTATTAATACACTTTGGACTTACCTTCCAAAAGCAAAATGATACAATCAAGCCAACAATAGAAGGCAAAGCCCAACATTAGATGAAGTTACAATTAAGATCCCAATTCAGGAAGATCTGCCTATGGAAAGCATTGTCCCTGAGGACAAACTGACGACCAGCAAGTCTGTATGTGATGTCCTGTATAATAAACTTACAAACCTCTTCTTCAGGCAAGGCCGAGTTCTTGAAAACTCTACGATTCCTCTCACACCATATGTGGTACACAGTAGCGGACAAAGAAAGCCTTCTTAGGAGGTGAAGAGTGGATTTGGTGCACCATGAGGTACCGGCCTCAACAATGAGATTCCACGAGGGAATGGGGGAAGAGGCGTTAAGTCCATTCTTGTTCAAGTGAAATCTCCAAATGTGAGTACTGTAGTCACATTGGAAGAAAAGGTGGGAGATTGATTCATTACCTTTACGGCATAGCACACACATCGCATTTTGAATGGTACCCCATCTGAGAAGTCTGTCCTTAGTGAGAAGCGTGCTCCTTATGGCAAGCCATGTCACAAACGCATGCCTGGGAATATTGCATGAAAACCAGACTAACCTCGCCCAAGGAAGTGATGGTCAGCTAGCTTCCAAAGCTTTGTAAGTGGCACTGATACTGAAAAGACCAGTGTGAGAGAGAGTCCAAATAATCCTATCTTCCATGTTTGGGTTAGGCCTTGGCAGATCCTGAAGCCTTGCCCAAACGCCAATCAGATCAAAGGAAGTAGCAATTGGGAAGTCACATTCATCGCTGATGATAAGATCTTGAACCAAAGCATCGTCTGGATACCCTGAATCATAAATCAATCTCCTGCCAAATCTTGCAGCTAAAGGACCAAGAGGGTGCCAATGATCATACCAGATTGAAATACTTCTCCCATTGTTGATTATGTGTTTTGAATATCTGGACACAATATCTCTTTGCTTAAGAGTTTTCCTCCAAACCCAAGAAGCCGTGGAAGGGATTGGTATATTCCAAAAGTTTCTCCCACGAAGAAGGTTGCTATTAACCCAGGAGACCCAAAGATTGGCAGCCTTGCTTCCCACAAGCCATGCTTGCCTTAGCACTGCACATTTATTCCATAGGTGGAGGTTCAAGACCCCCAAACCTCCTTGGTCAATAGGCCAACAGACATGGTCCCATCTAACCTTAGAAAGTTAGCATCTTGGGCAGTTCCAGACCATAAGAAGTGCCTGCAAATTTTCTCCATCTTGTAGATTACTTCCTTGGGAAGAATGTAAACAGACATCCAATAAACCGCAATGGAAAACAGGACTGACTTAACCAGCAATAGGCGACCTACATATCACAAATGCCTACCTTTTTTTTTTTGGAAGTTAAGTCCAAAGTATATTAATAGAGAGAAATAATTACAATAGGTTCAGATAGCACCAAGGATACCCTATACACACTAAGGTAACCAAAGAGACAAACCACCTCTTAACCATGGGATACAAAAGATACCTTGTCCTAGGCTATAACACCCGACCATCTCAGAATCATAGAATACATTAAAGAGATACACAAGATGCTATAGCCCATAAAACTGAAACGCAGATGTGAGACACCAATTCTCAACCACCTTCCTATTGTGGTCAGTATCCTTGACTGTGAATCTGGAGTTGAACAACCTTGCTTGGACATCAAATCAAATATGATTACTCACCTCTTGGGCTGGCAAGTAACTATTCTTGAAACACCTCCTGTTCCTTTCCTTCCAAATGTGATAAGCCGATGCTGCCAATGATAACTTCAAGATGACATTGATCGGATTTGCTCCAGAACATCTTCTTACCATCCACTCGATCAACCTGGTCCATCTTCGATTGGTTCTACGCTTGCAATTTATTTGAAGCATACTTTTCCAAACCTGCCAACTGTAACTACATATGAAGAAGAGATGGTGAAGAGATTCATTAGCACGCCTACATAGCACACACGATGTTTGAGAAACCACTCCCCATTTCTTAAGTTTTTCAAGTGTGAGTAGGCCATTGTTAATTGCCATCCATAAAATCATAGCATGTCGAGGAATGTTCAACGGAAACCACACTACCTTCTTCCATGGAACCCGGTGAATTGTTGGAAGCATGTAGTTATAAGTACTAGCAATGTCAAACAAACCTGAATTAGAAGCTGTCCATACCAACCTATCCTCCCTTAAGTCATCAGGTTTTGGTAGTAAACATAATTTGCTCCATACCTCCATGAGCTCAATGGTGACAGCTGGGGGAACCGACCATTCATTATGCTCAATAATACTACTCACCGGGGATGAAATATGTAGGCCTGAATCATAAACAATCCGATGCCCATACCTTGGGACAATTGGGCCATCTGGATGCCAATTATCATACCATAGAGAGGTGCCGAGACCATTGTACACTCTAGCCTTCAAAATATCTGCAGCATGGCATCTAGCTTTTAAAATCTTCCTCCATATCCATGTATACCTTGATGGGCATTGTATATCCCAAAAATTTCTGTCTCTTATGAGGTAGCTTCGAGTCCATTTCACCCAAAGTGATTGTGACTTGTTGACAATTGCCCATATATACTTTAGAATGGCCGCCTTGTTCCAGATATGCAATCTTTTACACCAAGTCCTCGAGCAAGGTATGGCATTAGGGTGGTGCTGAGGTGCTGGTCGTGGTGCTGAGGTGCTGGTCGTGGTGGTGCTGAGGTGCTGGTCGTGGTGCTGAGGTGCTCGTGGGCTGAGGTTCTGGTAGTTGTGGTGAGGTGCAGCACCTTGTGGTGGTGAGGTGCTGCTCGTGGTGGTGAGGATCTGTTCGTGGTGCTCAGGTTCTGCTACTGGTGGTGAGGTACTGTTCTGCTCGTGGTGGTGCTGAGGTTCTGCTAGTGGTGGGGCTGAGATTCTGTTCGCAGTGGTGAGGTGCTCTTGGTGCTTAGGTTCTACTCGAGGTGCCGCACCTTGTGCAGGACTTGCTTCTGGTTCGTGACTTGCTTCTGGTTCGTGCGCTTGCTTTTGGTTCGTGGTGTCCATGACTGGTCGTGACCAAGTTTTGTGAGCAAGACTTGCTTCTGGCTTCTGGTTTCGTTCGTGACTGTTTGTGAGCATGTTTTGTTCGTGACTACTTCTGTTCGATTGTTCGTGGGAAGTTAGTCACAGCAAGGTGGTTCTGTTCGAAAGGTGTGTTCATTGAAGGTAGCTGTTCAAGTATTCGTGGAGCAGCCTGCGTGGGTTATCTTTTGTTCCGGATTCTGGTTCTCCGTGGAGCATCACGATAACTTTTGGTTCATCATTTTTTCCTACTCGCCATTATTCTGTTCCTCGTTCCGGCTTGTGGTTATTCTGCTCGTCGGTATTCTGTTTGGGACCTGGTCCGGGATAATTTCTTATTGTTCGTGGATTCTTCTGAGTATTGTTCGTGGATTTCTTCTGGTTCGTCAATTGCCAAGGAGCAGCCTGCTTCTGTTCGTGCTTCCGTGCTTCTGTTTCGTGAAGGACCAGCAGGTTTTGGGCTTCTGTTTCATACTTCTGTTTGGGACCGATTGGTGACTGTACGTGAGCATTGTCGTTGCTGGGAGTTTCTAGTCGTCTCTTATTGTTCGTGTGCATTGGGAGTTTCTGGGCGTGGCTTTTGGTCTGGGCTTCTGGACTGTTCGTGACTTATGGGTTCCTGTTCGTTTTGCTCGTCTCTTCTGGGTTTCTGCTCATGACTATCGTTCGGTTTGGTCGTGACCTTTGTTCTTGACTCCTGGGTTTCTGTTCGTGATCTACTATTGTTCGTTTCTGTCCGTGACTTACTATTGTTCGTTTCTGATCGTGACTTATTGTTCGGGAGCATTGTTCTGGGTTTCTGTTCGTGACTTACTATTGCGACTGTTGTCATCTGTTCGTGGCTTATCATCTTGCCAACATTATCATTCGTGGATTATTGTTCTTGTTCGTCGATTATTGTGGATCTCTACAGCCTGTGTTTGTTCGTGGAGCGCCTTTTGGAGCATCTGGAGCATTTTGCTCGTGGATCATTGTTGGAACTGCTGTTCCTGGGTACTGCTCGGTGGCTTATTATTATTGTTCGCAGATTATCGTTCGTGGATTATTGTTCTCGTTTGTGGATTATCGTTCTTCAGCCTGTGTGTGGGATTTCTGTGGGATTATTGTTCTCTCTTCACTCGGCCTTTGAGCGACTTTTTCATCTATCCGCATTGCTTCCAATGGCTGGGGAATTCCTTCAAATTGACTTCCCGCCTTTGAGCAATTCGGATTCCCTTCTGTGCAAGTCAACATCTGCGGCTTCTGCATCTGCTCTTGTAGGGACAGCAGCTATTGCTGACCCTGTAGGACCTGCTCTTCCTGCTCTTGCAGGAGTGGATCTGCTGCATTTGGCCTCTCCTACTCCTGGCAGCGAACTTACCCCAGCATTTCCTTCCGGTTTAGGGAATTTGCAGCCTTCGTTGTCTGGTGAAGGTCGAGGTGGCAGCAACCCTGATGGTGAAGCTTTATCTGGAGCTGGAATTTCTGTTTTCGCTGCTGTGCAGGTGCCTACTGCTAGCACGCATCAGCAGCCTACAATTCCAAATACTGATATTGCGCCAGATGGCCTTGGGGCTCCTTCTTCCATTTTGGGCAATTCCCAACAGTCTGATGTGTCTCCAGCTCTTGCCACGGCAGCTAAGGCTGTTGTATCTGGGGTCCCAGCCCCTGCTGTTCCAAATTCCAGTAACACTCTGCAGGCTTCTGCTTCTCTGGTAGCTTCTATGCAGCACCCTGCCATACCCGAAAATGCTTGGTCTTCTCTGTTTGCTCCAGGTTCTCATGCTCGGCCCAAGCTTGACTACTTTGCACCTGAAGTTATTAATGGCCGGATCACAGTTAAGCCTCCTCCTGAGGTTGTTGCAGTGGGCTCTAGGCTTTGGAGCAACTGCCTTGTTGGCCACTTCCTTGACAAAATGCTTCCCTTTGCCGTGGTGAAGAGTTTGGTTGACCGAATCTGGGGTAAGCTGGGTAAAGTTCAAACATCTGTTGTGGGGGATGGCTTCTTCATTTTCTCCTTTGAGAACTCTCAGGTTCGTGAGAAGGTTCTTCATGCTGCCCCATGGCATCTAGGGGGTCGGCTTCTAATCCTTAAAAACTGGGAACCTAAAATGCAGCTAACCAAATCCCAACTGAGGAAGGTGCCAGTTTGGATCAAAATGTTTAATGTTCCTATGGAATACTGGACGTCTCCTGGCTTGAGCTACATTGCGAGTGGGGTGGGAAGGCCACTATGGTTAGATGAACCGACTGAAAAGCGATCCAAGTTGCAATTTGCTCGTGTTTGTGTGGAGGTGGACTTCAATTGCCTTTTCCCAACATGTATTTTCCTGGACACACCTGGAGAGGTTCTTGAAATCGAAATTGAATACTCATGGAAGCCACAGAAGTGTAATTCATGCTGTTCCTTTGGATATTCAGATGCTCACTGCCCAACTGTTAAAAAGAAATGGGTCCCTACTGGTAAAATTCTGAAGGAAGGTGTTGCCTCATCATTGGAGGGGGTGCCTCCAACAAGTTCTTCTCGTGAAGCCAGCCCCAATCCGCATGCCAATGTTGTGGCTTCAGATGTTGAAATCTTACCTCCATTAGATGGGGTGTGGAAGTCCAGAAATAAGAAGGGCAAGGAGATTATTGCACTTGACCAAGTTGATTCCGGTAAGAGTGATGGAGATCCCATTGATCCAGATGTGCCAACTTCCCAGCCTCAATCTGATATTGTGTTGACCATACCTCTTTCACAGCAAGGGAGCACTTTAGAGATTGTTTCGGAGCCTGCTTGTGCTCCAAACTTGGTTGATGAAGTAATTACAGTTACCCCTAACAGATTTGAACCTCTTGTCCAAAGCAGTCTAGAGCCTAAAAGGAGCTCATCGTCCTCCAAGAAAAATAAGAAAAAAAAGAGAATCCTTGTTGATGAAGTGGCCATGAAGCATGCTAAAAGCAATTCAGTGGGTAAAAGCCTGGAATTAAGAGATGGGGGTGGGGGTGATCATGTGAATCATGCTTAATATTGCCATGTGGAATATTAGGGGTCTTAATAACCCCAAAAAGCAAATGGAAGTTCGAAATCTTATGCTATCCAAGAAGTTATGTCTTTTGGCAGTTGTAGAGACTAAGGTGAGGCAAGTCAATGCCCAAATTGTGAAAAGCCTCTTATCCGTTCATTGGGAGCTCATTACCAACTATGATCAAGCTTTGAAGGGTCGCATTTGGGTCTTGTTTAACCCTTCAGAAGTTAAAATTAATAAGTTGGACACTAGTGACCAACTTATCCATTGTTATGCAGATTTTATGGGAATGAATAAAGCATGCTTCATCACCTTTGTTTATGGTTCGAATGACGCCTTGGAAAGAAGGCATTTGTGGCGACAATTGCAAAGATACTCTACACCCCATCCATGGATGCTTGTAGGGGATTTTAACTGCGTTAGATCAGCCAATGAAAAGACAAGAGGGCAACACATAAACAGATGTGCTACTGAGGAATTCAATGATTGTATTGATGCTTGTCAATTGGTGGAGCTCAAATCCAAAGGCTTCTTCTTCACATGGTCCAACCAAGGGGAAGGCCAAAGACGTATATCTTGCAGATTGGACCGTGCTCTTGTTAACTTGCCATGGCTTAGAGATCTTACCTCCTCAGAAGTTGAGGTACTTAATCCAGGCGTCTCTGACCATTGCCCACTATTGATTTCGATTTTCCCTCAATGGCAGCAAGGTAAAAAACCTTTCAGATTCTTCAACTTCTGGACTGCTAGATCAGATTTTTATCCACTTGTCAAGGACGCATGGGAAGTTGAGGTGAATGGCTCACCAATGTTTAGAGTCGCTAAGAAGCTCCAAGCTATCAAAATGAAGCTTAAGGGATGGAGTAAGCAAATGAAATTTGCTGAATTATCTTCTCAGGTACAGGAAGCTAGATCCAAGCTTGCTATTCTGCAAAAATCCATTCATGATGATCCCCAAAATGTAGCCCTAATGCAACAAGAGAGCACTTTGAAGAGGCACTTCCACTCTTTACTAAGGCTTGAGGAGTCTCAACTCAAACAAAAATCAAGGGTTCAATGGTTGGCCGAGGGTGACAAGAATTCCACTTTCTTTCACAATGCATTGATATCTAGAAGAGCAGAGAACAGTTTCTCATGTATCATGACAGAGGACGGTACCAAAATCACTGATCACAAAGAGATTTCCCAGCATATTGTCAAGCACTTCCAAGAATCCTTAGGGTCTGTTGTTGAGCACAACCACCATGACATGCCCACGTTCTCCAAAGTTTTATCTGAGGAACAGAAATGTTGTTTGATGGAGGAGGTTAAAGCGGATGAAATCAGGTCCACACTATTTTCTTTAAAGGAGGATAAAGCGCCAGGTCCAGATGGCTTTACTCCTGCCTTCTTTAAAAGTTGTTGGGAGATAGTTGGAGATGATGTTTTGGAGGCAATCACGAGTTTCTTCAAGGAAGGCAAACTTCTTAAGCAGTGGAATACTTCAGCCATATCATTGGTGCCTAAGTGCCGTAACCCAAGCAAGGTTGCTGATTATCGACCTATCTCGTGTGTCAATACCTTGTACAAATGCATTGCCAAGATAATTGCGAATCGGCTTAAGGGAGTTGTTGGGGCAATTGTTGGAAGCTACCAATCAGCCTTCATTCCAGGTAGAGGTGCAACTGAAAATGTTCTTCTTACCCATGAGTTACTTCACAACTACCACTTGAATGGGTCTCATATGAAATGTGCACTTAAGGTTGATATTCGTAAAGCCTTCGACTCGGTATCATGGAGCAGCATTAGACAAATGTTGCATGCACTTCATTTTCCGGCCAATATGATTGCATGGATCATGGAGTGTGTTACCACCCCAGCCTTCTCCATCATGATCAATGGTAGCTTGTGTGGTTTCTTCAAAGGTGCAAAAGGTCTACGGCAAGGTGATCCTATGTCTCCCTACTTATTTGTCTTGGTAATGGAAGTTTTCAATATGGTGTTAAAGGAGCATACCAATCAAGGCTTCACCCACCATAGATGTGAGGCCATTGACCTCAAGCTCCTTTGCTTTGCAGATGACTTGTTCATCTTTTCTAAGGCTGACAGCTCCTCCTTACAATGTATTCTCAAAGCACTTGATGGCTTTCATGAGATAACAGGACTATATGTCAATAAAGCCAAGAGTGCCATGTATCTAAGTGGTGTGGATGAGGACCAGAAACTTGACCTAAGTTCCATGGCTGGATTTCCTATTGGGCAGCTGCCGGTTAGGTACCTTGGGCTACCTCTTTTCACTTCTAAGCTCACAAGGCGGGATTGTGAACCGCTTATTAATCAAGTCAAAGCAAGAACTCAATCTTGGAAAGGTAGAGCTCTTTCGTATGCTGGTAGGTTACTCCTCATAAAGTCGGTGCTCTTTTCTATCAAAGTTCATTGGCTTACTACCTTCATCATTCCCAAGGGTGTTCTTTCTGAATTGGAAACTATTATTAGGAGATTTTTATGGGCAGGGCCTGATCTCAAAAAGAAAATGACTCCTATCAGTTGGGATATTGTTTGCATGCCACGAAAGGAAGGTGGACTTGGTCTTTTCAAGCTTTGCAAATGGAACAAGGCTGCAACCATGAAGCATATATGGCGAATCCTGAGTAATGAGGACTCCTTGTGGGTGCAGTGGGTTCACAAGTACTTGGTCAAGGACCGCAATTTCTGGAATCTTAATATACCAGCAACTTGTGCTTGGGCATGGAGGAAGATCCTTAGAACAAGACAAGATGTGGCTCACTTGGTGAAGAAGAAGATACACAATGGTATGTCTACTTCCCTATGGTATGATAATTGGCACCCTGAAGGTCCCCTATTTAACAGGTATGGTTACCGTCTAATCTATGATTCGGGCCTCTCCACCCGAGCCACGGTTAGTAGCATTATCTCAGGCCATAGTTGGGACCCTCCCTTGGCAGCATCTCCTGACCTAATCGAGGTGTGGAGTAAGCTCCATATGCTAAAGAATCCAATGCCAGATAGTGAAGATGTGTTGACTTGGATCCCCACCAACTCAGGTACGTTTGATATCAGCAGTGCTTATAAAAGTCTTGACACTATCCGTGTGCAAGTTCATTGGTACAGTTTGGTGTGGTTTCCAAATCACATACCGAAGCATGCATTTGTCCTATGGCTCGCTGTCAACCAAAGACTCCTCACCAGGGACCGTCTACACAAGCTCCATATTATCGACCAAGCCTCATGCGTGCTATGTAGATGCACAGATGAGTCTCACTCTCATCTATTATTTGCTTGCCACTATAGCTCTCAGATTTGGAACCGCATCCTTTCCAACAATTGTGTGAGTAGAGCACAGCGGTCTTGGTTACAAATAATACAATGGGCTTCATCTTTGCAAGTGGCTAGCCCACAAGCTCGGTTGTTATTCAACTTCTCTCTAGCAGCCACAGTTTATCACCTTTGGAGGGAAAGAAACCGCCAGGTGTTCAAAAATATCTACATGCCGTGGCAGGTCTTGGTTGAAACAATCATATCAGATGTTCGTGACAAAGCAAATCTGGAACGAGTCAAGCTTCCGAATAACTCACTTCATCGCCAACTCATCTCTAATTGGGATTTGAATTGGGAGTTCACCCCTTAGCCTCATTTCGCATTAGTGTTTCTTTGTATGGCTGTTTGCCTCATTAGCATGAGGCTTTGTTTGCTTTACCTTGTATGGACGTCATTGTAGATATTTGTTTATTAATACAATCTTTGGACTTACCTTCCAAAAAAAAAAAAAAGTCCTCGATCTTTTGGTGCACAAATAACTTTCCAAGCTATAGGACAAACCTTTTTTGACGAATTCTGCCCAGCCCATAAAAAGTGACGACACTCCTTTTGAATTTCATTGGAGACACATTTGGGAATGACGAATATTGAAAGCCAATGATGCTGAGAGTTCTAAGATGGAGTTCTGAGATGGAGTTCTGAGATGCTGAGAGTTCTGAGATGGAGTTCTGAGATGCTGAGAGTTCTGAGATGGAGTACTGAGATTCTGGGTTCTGAGATGCTGGAGTTCGGAGGTCTGGAGTTCTGAGGTTCTGGAGTTTTGGGGTTCTGAGGTGCTGGAGTTCTGGGGCTCGTGAGTTCTGGAGTTCTGGGGTTCGTGATTTCTGGAGTTCGTGAGCTTCTGGTGTTCTGGTATTGGGTGTTCGTGTGTCTCAAGAGTGTTCGTGAGCTCCTGGAGCAGGGGGTTTCTGTTCGTGGGATTGCTGGTTCGTGAGATCAGTTCGTGGTGTTATCTTCGTGGAGCTTATCCGTCGCCAAGCTTCAAGGTTCGTGACTGTGGAATGTGTCTGTGGAGTTCGAGACTGTGGAGCGTTTATGACTGTGGAGTTCGCGACTGAGAGTTCATGCCTGTGGAGCTCGCGACTGTGGAGTGTTCGTGAGACTTCGTGGATTGTGGAGAGTTCATGACTGTGGAGAGTTCTGTAGCTGTGAAACTTTTGCAAGGCTTCGTGAGCAAGGTTCCTGTGTTGAAGGCTTTCTGGTCGTCGGTGTTCGTGGATGTCCGTGACTGTTCGTGTGCAGCATTCGTGATTTTTCTGGTCGTCGACTGCGGATTATTGGATTATCGGATTATTGGATTATTCGTGAGCAGCATTCGTGATTTTCCGGTTCTCCCGTTCGTGGATTATTGGATTTGTTATTCTTTCTTGTGGGTTATTGAGGATCTCAGTTCGTGGATTGATTCATTCTGCCCGGAAGTGTGTTCGTGTTCCAGAATTTTGTTCGGAATATTTGCTCGTGTTCCGGAAGTTCTTGGTGACCGTGGTTCCGGTAGTTCTTGCTGTTTCTCGTTCATTGCCATTCCGGAAGTCCCTTCGTGGGTTCCGGAAGTTCCTGTCACTATCGGTGTTCCGGAAGTTCCTGTCTCTATCGGCGTTCCGGAAGTCCCTTCGTGTTCCTGTCCGTCGGCGTTCCGAAATTCTGTTCGGAATTTTGTTTGTCTTCCGGAAGTTCTCGTTCGTCCTGCCTGTGCTCCTCGGCTCTTGACTGCAGGTCGCTGGTCCTGTGTGTGCTCGTCCTGCCTGTGCTCCTTCGATTGCAGGCTCTTGGGCCTGTGTTATCTGACTTTCCGTGACTTTGATTGCCGCTGCTCATGGTTTCTCCGGTGTTACCTGCCATTGGTTCTCCGGTAGCCTCTGCGTCCATGTCGTCGGCGTCTGACCTGCTCCTTGCAGGTGCAGGCGCTGACCTTCCTGACCATATCAACCCAGCCGTTTCAGTGACTGCCGTGCCTGCTGCATTGCTTCCTGGGACTGCAATCTTTCCCGTTTTGGCTCCGACGGCTTCTGATAAACAGTACCTGCTCTGCATGTAGCTGAGAATAGCTCCCATTCAAGCCTCTTGGGTCGGGTCAGCGACTACCTTCTACCGACCCCTGCTGCCCCTGCTGACACTGCTGTATCCCATGCGCATCTTGTTTCCCATGTGGTTCCGCCTGCGCCTGCTCCAACCAGGGTGCCTTCTCCGGGTAATGACGAGGCTTTTTTTTTTTTTTTGGAAAGTAAGTAAATTCCATTAAGATAATCAATATGTACAAAACTGGCGCCCAGGCACCAAACGCCTACAACACAATAGGCAATACAAGTGCCCAAGGCATCAACCCTCAACCAAGAATCATTTCATTTCATTTCATTTCAGAAATCGGAGTTAGGCATGGAACCGCCAATCAAGGCCCCAATTACCCACAACACGCCGGTTCCTTGTTGTGTCCTTAACCATGATGTGCAGATTGTGAAGCTTTGCTTCAACACAATAGGTAATGACGAGGCTTACTCGGGCTTGGACCCGCAAGTGCCTAACCGAGAACAAGTTCGTGGAGTAAGAGTATCGTGTGCATGGCCGGGTTGTATCGTTCTGAGGTACTGTATCGTGTGCATGGCCGGGTTGTATTGAGGTGCCAAACCGAGAACAAGTTCGTGGAGTAAGAGTGCTGTGGAGCTCGGGGTGGTTCGTTGGCTCCGGTACAGTTGGTGTGACTGTGGACTTGGATCTGGAATTCGTCGTGGAATCCACCCAGATTTGAGTTGGTCGTGGCTGTTCTTGGCTCCGGTACAGTTGGTGTGACCTGTGACTGTGGAGAGTTCATTGTCGGTGCTTCGTTTGGTTACCGGCAGGCCTCTCGGAGGTGCTGTGCGGTGTGGTCTGAGCATCATCTGGTTATCGGGTTCTGCTCGTGGAGGATTGTTTGGTTGATTGGTTGGTTGATTGTTCTCATCTGTTTAGTGGAGCATTATTCATTTCTGTTCGAAGCTGTTATTCCTGTTCGTGGAGCATTGTTCAGTGGATCTCGCTTCTGTTCGTGGGTTCACTGCTTCGAGTTCGGGTGTTATCGCATGTGGGAGTTGGTCTCTGTTCCTGCTCTCATCGTTCCTGGCTTTCTGTTCGTGGCTTGTTCGCCTGGTGCTGGTGGAAGATTATAGAACTATTGATCGTGATTCTTCTGTGCGTGGAGTGGGGATTGTGGACTTCGGATTTCGGATTTCTTGTTCATCAGTGATCTGGTTCCGGTACTGGTCTGAGGTCGTTTGGGGTGTTGTTGCCTGAGTGGTTTTCTGGTGTTATCAGTGGTATTACGGCATGGATTCTACAGTGGTATTGGCTCATGCGAATTCAGATTTGGAATTCCCGCCACTGTCTAACATGCCTGTCGCACCTGGTACTGCTGCGACTGCCACCATCAGGCATGTATCTGGTGCTGCAGGCGGTCTTACTCTAAATGAGCATGAGTTGCAAGCGCATGGAGTCAATGTTGCCACTTTGAGCTCCTGCTGTGCTCAGAGGTCTGAACCACCTGTTGGCATGAATTCGCAGGGGGAGGCAGGATCTGAAAAATCATGGAATAGGTTGTTTGACCTACCGAAGTGCTCCAGGACAAAACTGAAGTACCATAGGCCTGAGATTATCGATGGCAAGGTGGTGGTGTGCCCTCCCCCTGCAGTGACAGAGGAGGGTATCAAGCATTGGGAGGGGTGTCTAGTTGGGCACTTTCTTGACAAAAGACTGCCTTTTGGTGTCGTTAAGAACCTTGTGGAAAGGCTGTGGAGGAGGTTTGGCAGAGTACAGGTCTCGGCAGTGGACAATGCCTTCTTTATTTTCAAATTTGAAGATGCAAGTGTGAGCTCAAGAGTCTTGCAAGAAGCCCCATGGCACCTAGCTGGACGTCTCTTAATCCTGAAGGAGTGGGAACCAAACATGCAGTTTGTTAAATCCCAGCTAAGCAAATTACCCCTTTGGATAAAGCTCTACAATGTCCCAATGGAATACTGGACGGAGGAGGGGTTAAGCTTCTTGGCTAGTGGGGTGGGTAAACCTCTATTTCTGGATGAGCATACGGAGAAGAGAACACGTCTCTCATATGCCAGAATTTGTGTTGAAGTTGATTTGGAAAGTACATGGCCAAAGACTATTATCCTCAACACATGTGGAAATGGATTAGAAGAGGGACTTCAAGTGGATGTCGAGTATGACTGGAAACCCATGAGCTGCCAACATTGTAAGGTGTTTGGGCATGATGATACCAAGTGTAGAGTTAACATAGGAAGGAAACAATGGAAGCCCACGGGTAGGGTGGTTAATCAAGCACAAGGGGGTGTTGATAACCAAATGCTGCATGATGAAATTGTGGAAATCCAAGGGGAAGTGGGACCATTGCCGACTGATGAACCAATGCCTAATAGTGCAAACGATGAATCAGAACCTTGGCAAATAGTCGGAGTTAAAGGAAAAGAAGTGCCTCGGACTACGGTAATGACAGAAAGAAGTGAGCAAGGAGAGTGTAGCAACAACGTCGAGGTAGTGCCTGAAATGCAGCCTCAGGCCACCATGGAAGCCATTGCACAAGGACAATCCGAGAACCAGGTCATGAATGAAAGCCCGAACAGATTCGAGATTTTGTCCTCGGTAGCCCAAAATGGCATGGATCACCTTGAAGGAGGAAGTGCTGGAGATAGTTCATCCAAAAGAAAGAATAGAAAGAAGAAAAAGATTCTTGTTGATGAAGTGGCAATGAAAATGGCCAAAAGGTCATATGGAATTGAGGATGGTAAGCGGAAGCTTGATAGGCATCTACCATCACCACCCAAATGATCAAGATCGCCGCATGGAATATTAGGGGATTAAATTGCCCCGTGAAGCAGATGGAAGTTAGGAGAATGATTGAAGTTAACATACTAGCTTTTGTTTGTCTTGTTGAAACGAAAGTCAGGGCAATAAATGCCCAAGTAGTGAAGAGCTGTATTGCTCCCCAATGGGAACTCATTTCCAATTACGATAAAGCTCTTAAGGGCCGCATATGGATCATGTACAACCCAAAGGAAATCCTTGTCTCAAGGGTATCGGCTTCTGACCAGTTTATCCATTGTGGCGTGGAGTTTGTAGTAACTAAGAAGATTGGTTATGTTACATGTATTTATGCATCCAATGACTGCAGTGAAAGATCTCATCTTTGGAATGACCTCAGTAAGGAAGTCACTGATCTACCTTGGCTTGTAATGGGGGACTTTAATTGTGTTAGAAGGGATAATGAGAAGATTGGTGGTAAAAGTATAAAAAGGAGACCAACCCAGGAGTTCAACAGCTTTATAAACCAAGCTAGGCTTTTTGACCTAAAGTTCAAAGGTGCATTCTACTCATGGTCTAATCAAAGTGAAGGCAATAGAAGGATCACATGCAAGCTGGACCGTGCCCTCACCAACTTAGGATGGGCATCTGATTTCCAACATTCCGAAGCAGAGTTCCTTAACCCAGGGATTTCAGATCATTCCCCGGTCATCATTTCGTTGTACCCGAAGCCTCCTCAAGGTAACAAACCGTTTAGGTTTTTTAACTTTTGGACTGACCATGAGGAATTCTTGCATATTGTTCAGGAAGCATGGCAGACTCAGGTTTTGGGAACCCCGATGTTCAGAGTGGTGAAGAAATTGCAGCAAGTAAAAATTAAACTTAAGGCATGGAGTAAAAGCATGAAATTCTCACTCTTAGAGGAAAAGGTCAAGTCCACTCGTGGTGATCTTGAGGGCTGCCAGAAGGAGATTCAATCTAGACCCACGTGTCAAGAGCTCCATAGGAGAGAGCGATCTCTAAGATGTCACCTAATGCAATTGATGAAAGATGAGGAATCACAGGTGAGACAGAAATCTCGAATTCTTTGGATGCGAGAAGGGGACCACAACACTCCTTTTTTCCACAACAATCTAATAGCTCGAAGGGCTTTCAATAGCATTCAAAGTGTGTATGATGATGAAGGGCGGAAAGTGACTGATTTTATGGGCGTGAAGGATGTCTTTGTGCAGCATTTCCAAAGGATACTGGGTAATGCTACTGTTACCACTCATGAGGAGAATGCCATGCCTGAATTTGATAGAAAGCTTAATGAGGAGTAGATCCAAGAGTTACAGGCAGATGTCACGATGGAGGAGATTAAAAATACCATGTTTGCACTCAAAGATGACAAGGCTCCTGGTCCGGATGGGTTTACAGCAAAATTCTTTAAGAGGGCATGGGTAATAGTGGGGGAAGATGTCTCTGAGGCAATAAGGGACTTCTTCTCTGCAGGCAAGATGCTCAAGCAACTAAACTCAACGGCGGTGACACTGGTACCGAAATGCAGCAATCCTTAAAAGGCAAGTGACTATCGACCTATCTCTTGTGTTAATGTTATCTATAAGTGCATGGCAAAGATCTTGGCAAACAGACTTAAGAGGGTCATCTCAACAGTAGTTGGTCCTTACCAGTCGGCCTTCATCCCAGGGAGAAGTATATCAGACAATATTCTACTTACTCATGAGCTGATGCACAATTACCATTTACAAAGCCCACATGCAAAGTGTGCCATGAAGATTGACCTTTGCAAGGCATATGACTCCGTGAAGTGGAAGTGTATAAGAAATATCCTAAGTGAGATGAGATTCCCCACCAGGTTCATAGAGTGGGTGATGGAATGCATATCCACCCCTTCCTTCTCATTAATGAGTAATGGAGGCTTGAATGGTTTCTTTAAAGGAACTAATGGGATTAGACAAGGTGACCCTCTCTCCTCGTATCTGTTTGTTCTAGTCATGGAAATGTTCAACATGCAGATCAAGGAAGTAACGAAGGTTGACTTCAAGTTTCACCACAGATGCCAGCCTCAAAATATCAAAATGTTATGCTTTGCTGATGACTTGTTCTTATTTTGCCATGGGGATATGATGTCACTGCAGTGTATGCTCCAAGGCCTTGGGCAACTTGAGATAGCGGCAGGACTGAAAACCAACAAAGAAAAGAGTTCCATCTACTTTTGTGGGGTTGAGGAGGAAACAAAGCACTCAATGCTAGCAAGGTCAGGTCTTCTAGAAGGAGAACTTCCTGTAAGGTACCTGGGGCTCCCACTTGTGTCAACAAGGCTAGCTGCAAAAGACTGTGAACCCCTGATTAACCGAGTCCAAGCTAGGCTACAATCATGGAAATGCAGGAATTTGTCATATGCAGGGAGACTCTTACTTGTAAAATCGGTGCTCCAATCCATATGCCTTTTCTGGATATCTAATTTTATGCTCCCTAAGGGAGTATTGAAAGAAATTGACAAACTTTGTAGATGTTTTTTATGGACAGGGTCAAAGCACAAGAGGAAAATTGTCCCTGTGAGTTGGACTGCAGTTTGTGCCCCGAAAGAGGCTGGAGGATTGAACCTCTTTAGTATGTACGAATGGAACAAAGCTGCCATCTTCAAGCACATATGGAGAGTAGTGGCACATGAAGACGGCCTATGGACTGCATGGGTGCACAAATGGCTACTTAAAGGCCACAATTTCTGGGCAATTAGTATCCCTTCTTCATGTTCATGGGCATGGAGAAAGATCTTGAGAAACCGTGCTCACGCACGCATGTTTGTAAAGCATAGTGTTCACAATGGGAAGAGTACATCAATGTGGTATGATAATTGGCATGTGGATGGGCCCCTTATTGGAAAATATGGGCAAAGAGCAATCTATGATTCTAGGCTTTCAAGAACAGCAATGGTTGAAGAGATTATTCACCAACAAGATTGGGACCCACCTGTGGCAGTGTCAGCTGACTTGATTGAGATATGGAACAAGCTTGATCTTCTTCCAAAGCCAAATAGCAGCCTTGAAGACATCATCACATGGAGTACTTCAAAATCTGGAAAGTTTGCAATGGGAGAAACGTACAGAGCACTACTTGTTCATAGGCCAGATGTTGCATGGTCAAAGCTGGTTTGGTCCAACCCGTGCATTCCGAGGCATTCCTTCATACTTTGGCTAGCAATCATGAATGGCCTTGCTACAGTAAACAAGCTTCATGAATGGGGCATTGTGAGGAGCAACACATGTGTTCTTTGCAGGTTACAGGTGGAGACCATCCCACATCTTTTCTTTGAATGCACATATAGTTGGAAGATATGGAAACAACTACTACAAAAGAATGAAGTCACGGTACTGAACCGGCCTTGGGAGAGTTTCATTCAATGGGCAGCTCATCACTTTACAGGAAAAAGTCTAGCAAATACTATTGCTAGAGTGTCACTTGCAGCAAGTGTTTACCATATTTGGAAGGAGAGAAATAGACGAATATTTAAAGCAAGCTACTTGCCAGCTCAAAAAGTCTACTCCTTGGTCATGGCCGATATCAAGGATATGGGTGCAACACTTACTATCCAACCTATTGAGTACGACAGGGCAAGGAAAGTTTTGGAGAAGTGGGAGATAAGGTGGCATCCTTCCTTGCATCATGCACGTGGTTAGTTTTGTTTAGTTGTTTTTTGTGTACTATGTACTTTGTTTGTGGTATGGATCTTGTGTTGCTTAGGATCCGACCATGAGGCGTCTGCTTGTCCAAGGTGGACTGTTGTCACCTTGACGTGTTATGTACATACTTTTTTCCATTGAATGAATCACTTACTTACTTTCCAAAAAAAAAAAAAGTGCCTAAGACCTGGTCCGGTCTATTTGGATCTAATAATAGAGCAAGAAACAAGCTCTCCTATGCTGAACCTCAGATTGTCGATGGTAAAATAATTGTTTCTCCTCCTCCTCATGTAGTCCAAGACGGCATCAAGCATTGGGAGGGTAGTCTTGTAGGCTACTTCCTTGACAAAAATTTGCCTTTTCCCGTTGTAAGAAGCTTGGCAGAGCGTCTATGGGGTAAGCTGGGTTCAGTCCAAGTTTCCGGCACCGATAATGGCTTCTATATTTTCAAGTTTGGGGACGCTGTAACTCGTGAGAAGGTCCTCCATGGAGCACCGTGGCACTTTGCTGGTCGCCTGCTTGTCTTACGTGAGTGGGAACTGAACATGCAATTTGTAAAAGCGCGTCTTAGTAAGGTCCCGGTGTGGATCAAGTTGCTCAATGTTCCAATGGAATACTGGACCCCGGAGGGTCTTAGCTTCATTGCCAGTGGAATTGGTAAACCGATGTTTCTTGATAGGCAAACGGAGAATCAATCTAGACTTAGCTTTGCAAAGATTTGTGTGGAAATGGATGTTGGCAGTCAGTTTCCAAATTGTATCTTCCTTAACACTAATGGTGATCCCTCTAATCCAGTTGACCACCTTCAAATTGATGTTGAATACACATGGAGACCTTCTTGCTGTAGCTTTTGTCAAACTTTTGGACATTCTGATAAGCAATGTAAAAGTGGCAATGCCATGAAGACGAAGGAGGCTAATGCTTCTACCCTGGATAGCAACATGTCTAATGAAGGTGGCCAGGTCATTGAACCAAGTGCCATGGTTCACCATGCAAGCGCTCCTTCTCCCCAAAGAAGTGCTACACCGATGGTTGGAGAGGAACAATGGCGAGTTGTTCAGGCCAAAGGGAAAGGGAAAATGCCAAGCTCCCCATCTAGAGGTGACGGTAACCATGGAGCCTCTAGTGACAGTGTTGGCGTTGTCTCCACGTCCCCCACCCCATCTGTTGGTTGCATGGACTATGATGCTTTTGGACGTCCCAATCATAGCAATGGTACCATGGCTCATGGCGAGATCAATGATGCCACTCCATTGCCTGAGCCCCAAGAGGTTAGTAAGGGCTCTCTTGATGCAATTCCCGGCTTGCACCATAACAAATTCACTATTCTCAACCTTGTTGAGGACACTGACAGCCTGTCCCCAACTCCTCCTGACAGCAGTAGCCAAAGTAAGGCTAAAAAGAAAAAGAAGAGAGGCATACTTGTGGACGAGATTGCCATGAAAGATGCAAAGATGAAGGCTTCTTCTAAGCCCCTGCAGCTCAATGCAAGTGACAGTGCTCCTCATAACCTTGCTCTCCATGATTAGTTGGGCCATGTGGAACGTGAGAGGGTTGAATGACCCTGCCAAGCAACTTGAGGTTAGAAACCTCATTGTCAAAGATAAGCTATCTTTGTTTTGTATGATTGAGACCAGAGTAAGACAGATAAATATGACCTCTGTCCTTGCAAACATTTGTCCCCAATGGGGCTCATTACACAACTACTCAAGTGCTCTTAAAGGAAGGATATGGGTATGTTGGGAGCCAACCAAGCTTCAAGTGCATCCAATATTCATCTCTGATCAGGTTATCCATTGCCAGATTGTTTTTGCTGAGTCACTCAAGCAATGCCAAGCTTCCTTTGTATATGCTTCGAACAACTACCTAACTAGAAGATCCTTATGGTATGATCTCCGCCTGTATTCCTCCCCTCAGCCATGGGTGGTGATGGGGGACTTTAATTGTGTTCGCTTCTCCAGTGAGAAGATTGGAGGTAATCGTATCCACACACAGGCTTCTAAGGACCTGAATTCTTTTATTGATGATGGCTCTTTACTTGACCTCAAGCAAAAAGGTTTCCTTCATACTTGGAGCAATAGCAGCTCAGGAAGCAGTTTGATTTTGTCTAAGTTGGACAGAGTCTTGGTTAATCTTCCGTGGATGCAGGAATTTCCAGCTGCAGAAGTTGATTTCCTCCCTCCAAATATCTCGGACCACTGCCCTGCCCTTATCAACATATTTCCTGATGTCTTTTATGGCCCTAGACCGTTCAAGTTCTTTAACTTTTGGTGCAAGCATGTTGAGTTCCTTCCTATAGTTGCTGATGCATGGTCTGCTCATTTTGCTGGTTCCCCCATGTTCTCACTGGTGCAAAAACTTAAGGCAGTTAAGGCCGCTCTTAAGGTATGGAGCAAGGACAAGTTCAGGGATTTGGATCATAGACTCAAGGTGTACAGGGATGAGTTGCATTCCTGCCAGGTGGACTTATTTGCCAACCCAAGCAATGCCAACTTGGCGACCAAAGGGAAACTTCTATCTCAGAAACTGGCTAGGGCAGCAGCAGACGTTGAGGCTCAAGTAAGGCAGAAATCTCGTATCCAGTGGCTTGCTGAAGGGGACGCAAATACAGCTTTCTTCCATAAAGCAATGTTATCTAGAAGGGCGCATAATAAGATCCTTTCAATCTATGATGATAGCGCAAGGAAGGTTACTGATTGGGGTGAAGTTAAGAGCATGTTCGTGGCTCACTACAGTGCACTTTTGGGTGGTAATCATATGGCTGGCAGTACTCCTACATTTGACCACCTCATATCTAGGAAGCTCGATGATCTTCAGGTCAGTGAGCTTAGTAAGGAGATTACTGATCAAGAGATCAAGGATGTGATGTTTAAACTCAAGGATAACAAGGCGCCGGGACCGGATGGTTTTACTCCTTTGTTCGTCAAGGAAGCTTGGCATATTGTGGGCAAGGACACTACTGTGGCAATCAGAAGTTTCTTCGACTCAGGGATGCTTCTAAGGCAGCTAAACAACACCATCATCACCCTTGTTCCCAAGTGTGCCAACCCTTCTATTATTGGTGACTATCGTCCCATTTCTTGTGTCAATACAGTCTACAAGTGCATCTCCAAGTTATTGGCCAATAGACTTCGGAAGGTTGTTGCAGACCTCGTTGGGGACTATCAAAGTGCCTTCATTCCTGGAAGGAAGATTTCTGACAATATCCTAATCACTCAAGACCTCCTTCATAACTACCATCTTAATCGTGGTAGTCCAAGGTGTGCCATCAAGGTTGATATCATGAAAGCTTTCGACTCCGTCAAGTGGGATATGTTACCGCCCTTGTTGAGAGCTATGCGGGTTCCAGAACTCTTCATTAAGTAGGTAATGGCGTGCATCTCGACTCCTTCTTTTTCTCTAAACATGAATGGTGTTTTGGCAGGTTTTTTTCAAGGAACAAGAGGGTTGAGGCAAGGAGACCCTTTGTCTCCTTATCTCTTTGTTCTTGTTATGGAGTTGTTCCACGCTATTCTTGCTAAGAACTCCCCACAAGGCTTCCATTTCCATCCAAAGTGTGCCAACCTAGGCTTGAGGGCGTTGTGTTTTGCGGATGATCTTATGGTTTTCTCTAAAGGGGATGTCCTGTCTATCAATACTATTTTTGCTAGCTTTGAGGAGTTTGGTGGCCTCTCAGGCCTCTGCATGAACAGATCCAAAACTAAGATTTTCTTTTGTGGGGTTCCTACTGACATCCAGCAGCTTGTCACTACTACTTATGAAGTGGAGATGGGTAACTTGCCGGTCAAGTACTTGGGCGTCCCCCTTCTATCTTCAAAGCTGAAGGTGGCTGATTGTGAACCTCTTATCCTCAAAATCAAAGCTAGGATTCAATCCTGGAAGGCCAGATCCTTGTCTTATGCAGGGCAAGTCCAATTGGTAAGAGCTGTCCTATTCTCTACTGCTGTTCACTGGCTCACTACCTTCTTGCTTCCAAAACAGGTTCTATATGAGATTGAAAGACTTTGTAGGCGGTTCCTTTGGTCTGGCCCTGATCTCACTAAGAAAATTGTTCCCATCAAATGGAGTGCTGTTTGTGCCCCTAAAGATGAGGGGGGCGTGGGAATCCTGGATATTCACTTGTGGAACAAAGCTGCAATCACTAAATATCTTTGGCGTATAGCTACTGCTGACAAATCATTATGGTTTTCCTGGGTTTCTGAGACTGCCTTGAAGGGTAGGAGCATTTGGCAATTACAGGTTCCCTCTCAACCTTCATGGATCTGGCGCAAGATTCTCAGCTTGAGGGTAAAGGTTTATAACCTCATTAAGGTTACAGTTAGAAATGGTAGAAGCTCATCCTTATGGTTCGACAACTGGCACCCATTTGGTTCCTTGTTTAGCAAATATGGTGAACGGATCATCTACGACTCCGGTCTATCTAAAGATGCTAAGGTCTCCTCCATTGTGCTCGGTGAAGAATGGGATCCTCCTGTTGCTCAATCCCATGATCTCTTGGAAGTATGGGACGGCCTATGTCACCTTCCCAAGCCCAACTCCGCTCTCCCTGATAAGGTAACCTGGATTCCTCTTGCTGCTTCTCAGTTCTCCTTGAAGAGTGCCTATCATGTGCTCAGGTCTCAAGGCCCAAAGATCCCTTGGTCGTGCTTGGTATGGTTCACAGATCACATTCCCCGACATGCCTTCATCTTGTGGCTTGCCTTGAATAATAAGCTCCTTACCCAAGATGTGCTGCAGCAACATCATGTCTTAAACTCCTCCTCATGTGTCTTTTGTCGGGCAAGCAATGAGGACCTCAATCACTTGCTTTTCTCTTGTGTCTACTCTAGTTCCATTTGGAGGACGGTGATGAGCTACAATAATGTGCATAGAACTCCTACTTCTTGGAACCAAACTGTCCTATGGACTTCTCATAGCTTGGTGGGTAAAAGTATTATTGCTTGGTTGAAAAGAACTTCTTTGGCGGCCATGGTTTACCACATATGGCGGGAGCGAAATAGACGGATTTTCCAAAACAAGGCAATGGCCTATATTGACTTGGTCTCCCTCATCCTTATGGACGTCAGAGGGAAAGCAGCGGGCTGGAAGCAAGTGGTCAAGGACACTCCACGTAATAGATCTATTTGCCACTTATGGGGCCTTAATGTAAACTTCCTTTGATTGCTTTGTCTCCTTAGGTTTCATGGTGATAGATTAGCATGGGAACTGGTTCACTAAGTTAGCCTAGTTGTTTTCTCACTCTACTCAGGGTTGGGGTCCTTGTATTTGTTTGCCTTGCTTTAAGGCACTGGTTGGTTTAAACCAGGATGCCACTTCATTGTAAATTTCTATTTCATTAATACACATTGGACTTACCTTCCAAAAAAAAAAAATATTGAAAGCCAATATACTGCAATGGAGAATAGAACCGAGTTTATGAGTGTGATCCTTCCTGCATAAGATAGGTTGTTGTTCTTCCAAGATTGGATTCTCATTTTTATGCGAGACACCAATGGCTCACAGTCCCTTGGGGTGAGCTTAGAAGACAACAACGGCAGCCCCAAGTACTTAATGGGGAGGGTTCCAAGCTTCAGCCCAACTCTAACACTTAGATAATTCTTCATACTATCATCCATACCAGCCAGGAACATGGTAGTTTTATCATTATTTACTTTGAGACCTGAGGTGATATGGAGTTTCTGCAATGCTTCCATGCAACATTCAATAGAATCTTCATCTCCAGCAGAAAAAATTATCAAATCATCCGCAAAACTTACCGATTTGATGTTCAACTTGGAGCACTTGGGGAAGAACTTGAAAGCTGGTTTGTTAGTACTCTCTTGAAGAATAGCATTAAACATTTCCATGATGAGAACAAAAATGTAAGGGGACATAGGATCACCCTGTCTCAAGCCCTTTACTCCTTTGAAGAAACCATTCATACCGCCATTAATCATTATCGAGTAAGATGTGGTCGATATGCATTCCATCACCCACCCAATGAACTTATGTGGAAAACCTAGCACAGAGAAAGTTTTCCTAACACATTTCCACGATACTGAGTCGTAAGCTTTGCTGATATCAACCTTAATAGCACACCTATGCATTCCTTTGTTCAGATGAGTGCTATGAAGTAGCTCATGAGTTAACAAAATATTATCAGCAATCGATCTTCCCAGAATAAAAGCAGCTTGGTAGTCTCCAACAATAACCCCAATGATTTTCTTGAATCTGTTAGCAATAATTTTCGAAATACACCTATAGAGAGTATTCACACAAGAAATGGGTCTGTAGTCAGATACCTTAGCTGGATTGGGGCACTTGGGGACAAGAGTAATGGAAATTGAATTTACTTGCTTCAGTAATTTACCATCCTTGAAGAAGCTAAGAATAGCTTCTATCACATCCGACCCTACAATCGCCCAAGCTTTCTTAAAGAAAGCAGCCGTGAAACCATCTGTTCCAGGAGCTTTATCCTCCTTTAAAGAGAATAGAGTGACCTTTACTTCCTCAGCTGTAACCTCCTCCATAACACTTCTAACATGATCCTCAGTTAACTTTCTAGGAAGAGACGGAAAATTCTGCATGTCAATTGGGTCATCTCTACCCATAATATTCGAGAAATGGTCCACAAATGCTTTACTAATACCCTTTTGATCTGAAATGATATTACCCTCATCTTGAGTGATGCTGAGAATTTACCATCTTTAATGATCTCTCTTTGACTAAATCATCCTCAGCCGGAGTAGCCACATAACATCTCTTTTGAATATCTGCTAATTCGTCTCTAATCTGAGCGACTTTACAAGAAATATTGACGAAATCCTCATTTCTACTCCAAGCCTTGAGAGATGCTTTCACCACCTGAAGCTTTTTTACAACACGGAACATTGGGTGACCATCAAAATGGTGATTCCAGGTACTACCTGATCCAATGGTGACTGGAACTTTTGCATTCCTAGCTTCCTTCATTGCAATCTCATCCACCAATAGTCTTTTCCTGATTTTCTTACGTTGCTTCTTTGAAAGAGAAGTGGAGCTTGTGCACACATTCGATTCCTCATTCAAAGCCTCAAATTGATTTGCATTTGTTTCAATGATGGCATGGTTTTCACAAGCTGTACACTTCATCATGAGATGAATCCCAGGAGTCACCCCTTGGCCTTGCTCCATATTGATAAGAGGGCTGCTGTCCTCCACCAGAATTTCCTTGCTTTTGGACAATTTACTCCACCATTCAATATGCTCGTCATGTTGAGCTTGTTGCATGGCATCACTAGATTCGGTCAACACCACCATATTATCTGGATTAGGTGGGGCGAATTCAGGTGCAACAGAGTCAGACCCGACCTCACACTGGGACTGAGTGAAACCAACACGCTCTTGCTCAGTAGTAGCAATCCTTGCCTCATGATCTGCCCCCACCTCGATACTTCCTTCCGGCAACTCAGAGGCAGTGTTCTCCGAATGACCAAAAATTTTACAATGAGCACACTTCAACGGCTTCCATATATACTCAACATCTATTTGCACATCATCAACAACATTTGACTCATCACCAAAAGTATTAATAAAAATTTTATCAGGGCATTGGCAATCCACGTCCATCTCCACACAAACTTTAGCAAAACCCAACCTGGTCTTGTTCTCAGTTTGACGGTCCATGAAGAGAGGTTTCCCAACTCCACTTGCTATGATGCTTAAACCTTCAGGCGACCAATACTCCATAGGAATGTTATAAAGTTTAATCCAAACTGGAACCTTTGTAAGCTTAGCCTTGACGAATTGCATGTTAGGTTCCCACTCCCGTAATAACGTAAGTCTCCCCCCAAGATGCCACGGAGCCCCCTGCAGCACTTTCTCACGCATCTCATGGTTATTGAATTTGAAAACAAAAAAGCCTCTCTCAACAGCAGAAACCTGGACAGACCCCATTCTGCCCCATAGCTTCTCGGCCAGGCTTCTTACAACCAGAAATGGCAAGTCTTTATCTAGGAAATGCCCAACAATGCTCCCTTCCCACTGTTTAATACCATCTTCAATAACTTGCTGTGGAGGAGTTACAATTACCTTGCCTTCGACAACCTGAGGCTCTACATAAAGCATCTTTTTCCTGGCATTTACATGGTTACCAAATAAGGACGACCAGCTTTTTTGACCTTTTTTTTTTTTGGAAGTTAAGTAAGTTCCATTAATGAGCAAAAAGGAAATATGTACAACCAGCAAGTGGGCATACCCACTAAACAGAACAAGGAGCTAGTAGCACCCTGCTAAAGGAAAATCAACATAACAAGACCAATGGTGAAGTTTAGATGAACCGACATAGAAGGTCCCATTTCAACATAATCTGCCTATGATAACTGTTGTCCTTAAGGACAAGTGGAAAGCCATTGACTCTGTACGTGATATCTTGAATGATAACCTTACAAATCTCCTCTTCAGGTAGAGCTGCATTTTTGAAGACCCTGCGATTTCTCTCACACCATATATGGTATACAACTGCAGACAGAGATAGGCGCCGTAAGAGGTGAAGAGGGGAAGTGGAGCACCATGATCTAGCACTACCCTCAACAATAAGGTTCCAGGGAGGAATGGGGGCTGAGATATTGAGACCATTCATACCCAAAAGAAAGCTCCATATGTGCTTGCTGTAATCACATTGGAAAAATAGATGGTGGACAGATTCATTGTATTTACGGCATAGAACACATACCGCATTTTGAATGGTGCCCCATCTCAGGAGTCTCTCCTTGGTGAGGAGCGCGTTTCGAATCGCAAGCCATGTCACGAACGCGTGCCTTGGAATGTTGAGAGAGAACCAAATTAACCAAGCCCAAGGAACTGAGGACCGAATAGCTTCCATAGCTTTGTAAGTTGCACTAGTGCTATATTTACCAGATTGGGTGAGGGTCCAAGTGATCCTATCTTCCAAGTCTGAATTAGGCGTTGGAAGATCTTGAATTCTTGCCCACACATCAGTCAAGTCAAAGGAAGAGGCAATCGGAGTGTCTCAAGCATCACCATTTATAACAACTTGAACCAAAGCACTATCAGGAAGACCCGAGTCATAGATCAGTCTCCTACCAAACGTTGGAGCTAGAGGACCAAATGGATGCCAATTATCATACCATAATGAAGTGCTTCTCCCATTGTTAATTCGGTGCTTAATGTAGCTGGAAGCGACATCTCTCTGCTTAAGTATTTTCCTCCATACCCAAGAAGCAGTGGAAGGGATTTGTACTGCCCAGAAGCTTCTACCTCTAAGTAGGTTGGCATTAACCCAAGAGACCCACAGGTTATTAGCCCTGCTTCCCACAAGCCATGCTTGTCTTAAGATGGCGCACTTATTCCATAAGTGGAGATTCAAGATTCCCAAACCACCTTGATCAGTGGGGGAGCAAACATGATCCCATTTGACCTTACATATCTTAGCCTCTTGGGAAGAACCAGCCCACAAGAAGTGCCTGCATATTCTCTCCATCTTGTAGATGACTTCCTTGGGCAAGATGTATATTGACATCCAATGGACTGCAATGGAGAAAAGAACTGCTTTGACCAGTAACAAACGGCCTGCATAAGACAAATGCTTACCTTGCCAAGACTGCGTGCGGGCAGTAAGTTTTTGCATGAGGGGCTCACAATCAGTAGCTGTCAGTCTTGTAGAGATGAGAGGCAGACCCAGATACTTCACAGGGATATGTCCTTCCTTGAACCCCAAAACTTGTATGATTTCATCCTTTATACGGTCAGATATGCCAGCCATGAACACAGCACTTTTCTCCTTATTGACAAGCAAACCTGATAATCTACCAAAGAGATCAAGAGCAGAAGAGACACAGGTAATAGAGTTGAGATCCCCATGAGAGAAGACAAAAAGATCATCAGCAAAGCACAATTGCTTGATAGAAGGCTGGCGGCACTTGGGATGAGATAAGAAATTCACGGCTGTCTTATCATTCAAGACCTTGTCAAATAGCTCCATAACAAGGACAAATAAGTAAGGAGAGATAGGATCTCCTTGCCTGAGGCCTTTCCCTCCCTTGAAGAACCCTTCCATGCTTCCATTAATCATAACAGAGAATGATGTAGTAGTGACACATTCCATGACCCATGAGATAAATCGTGAAGGAAACCTGAAACCTTTCAAGACCTCTTCAATGCAAAGCCAATCAATGGAATCAAAGGCTTTCTTAAGATCGATCTTGAGAGCACATCTGGGCGTGCCCTTATTAAGATGATAGCCTCTGAACAACTCGTGCGTTAAAAGAATATTGTCGGCCATCCTTCTATCAGGGATAAAAGCTGACTGATGAGTGCCAACCAGGGACGCAATTACAATCTTAAACCTGTTAGCTAAAATCTTGGAGATGCATTTATAAATTGTGTTAACACATGAGATGGGTCTGAACTCTGAAATCAAAGAAGGCTTACCTTTCTTAGGAACAAGAGTGATAAGAGAGTGGTTAACCTGCTTGAGAAGCTTCCCAGAAGAGAAGAAAGAGCTGATGGCAGCCGTGACATCATCCCCAACAAGATCCCATGCCTTCTTAAAGAAAGCAGGGGTAAAGCCATCTGGGCCTGGTGCCTTCTCATCTTTGAGTGAAAACATTGTGGTCTTAATCTCATCCACAGAAATATCAGATTGTAGCATCTGTATCTGATCTTGAGTGAGAATACGAGCAAAAACAGCTTGAAAGGACTCGAGAGACGTATCCTTTTCCCCCAACAAGTTAAAATAGTGTGAAACAATGTGCTGCCTTATTTGGGCTTGGTCAGTGATCTCCCTGCCATTATCACACAATTTAGAGATGGAATTGTAAGAACGCCTGAAAATGATGGAGTTGAAGAAGAATTTAGAGTTCTGGTCACCCTCTTTCATCCACTGAATTCTGGATTTCTGCCAGTATTGAGCTTCTTCAACACGCAAAAGGTCTGCTAGCTCCTTCCTGATCTTCACTTCAGTAGTAGACAGATGAGTGTCAAAAGGGTTGCTTTGCAAAGCTTTCTGGCATAACTCAAGTTTATTTCTAACTTCAATAGCTTTAATGGAAACTTGAGAGAATTGCTTCTTCGAGCTCCACTCTTTCAGACGGACCTTCAGCTTCTTAAGCTTAGAAACTAGTTGAAACATAGGCTTACCGGCAACCGGATGTCTCCATACGTCAGCAACCAAAGATAGGAAGTCATCAGAAGCAGTCCAAAAGTTGAAAAACTTTTTTTTTTTGGAAGGTAAGTCCAAAGTGATATATTAAAATAAAGATATGTACAATGACAAATCAAACAAGATAACCCAATGTGCTCCTTAATGTATCAGGGCACATGACAAGAACACAAGAGGATACAAGATTACCCAATCATCACCTTACAAGTTCCCACTCTAAATCCCACCTATGAACAAGATGGCGGTGGAGGGGGGAGTCAGGTAGAGCCACACGCTTCAAGTTAGCTTTCCCTCTAACATCCAAAGCAATTAGCAACCCCAAATCTTCCCATGGCATATAACAATTTCTGAATACCCTTCTGTTTCTTTCCCTCCAGATGTGGTAGACACTTGCTGCAAAAGAAAGCTTGAAAATGAGGTTGGCATGTGGGCTACGAAGCTTCAAAGATGCAGCCCATTGCACAACATCCACCCAAGAATGATGTAGTCTTGCGACTCCATTATTCTCCAAAACATGGTTCCACACATGGGCACTATAAGTACACTCAAAGAATAGGTGTGAGTGAGACTCGTCATGTGCTCTACAAAACACGCACGAAGGGTTGTCCACAATACCCTTATTACGCAACCGATCCTTGGTAGTTGAAAAACTTGAAAGGTCTATTACTCTTCAGCATATCAGGGTCAACTGTGACTAGAGCAGGACTGTGATCAGATACTCCAGAAGGCAGGAATTCGATCTCAGAGTGGTTAAACTGATTAATCCATGCTATGTTAACCAGGGCATGGTCCAACTTACAAGAGATACGCCTGTGACCGGCACTCATGTTGCTCCAAGTGTGCATGAAACCCTTGTAGTTCATTTCAATCAGAAAGCAATCATTAATGCATGAGTTAAAGTCCTGAACAGCTGCCATGTTAATTTGCTTTCCACCAACCTTCTCAGAAGCTTTCCTGACACAGTTAAAGTCTCCAATCAGCATCCATGGTCTGTCCACAAAACATAGGCGCAAGCTGCGCCAAAGGCCTTTACGCACCAAAGCATCGTTGTCCCCATAAACAAAAGACAAGAAAGACGTTTTTCCAGAAGCCTTGAACTCTACCCAACAATGGATAAGTTGATGAGATTCAAACACTTTAGTAACGCAGATGGCAGATGGATCATAACAAACCCAAATGCGTCCTTTCAATGCATGATCATAGTTAGTGATAAAGTTCCAAAAAGGGCATATGACACTCTTAACATAGTCAGCATTCACTCTTCTAACTTTCGTTTCCACCAGGCATAGCATGTCAAGCTTATGAGCAGCTAAGAGATTTTTAACCTCTCGCTGCTTGGTGGGGTCATTGAGACCCCTAATGTTCCAGGTTGCAATTTTGATCATTGGTAGGAAGGAGGATGGCAGGGGTACTACAGGAGCTACCTAAACCGGATGAGAGGGATAAGCGTGCATTCCTGGCCTCCTTCATTGCAAATTCATCCACCAACAATCTCTTCTTAATTCTCTTACGTTGCTTTTTTGAGAGAGAATTAGAGCTCAAGCTTGGGTTCGGGACATCACTCAAAAGGTCAAACCTGTTGGGGGATTCAATTCCATCATGACAAGCTTCAGACAAAGACCTTGAGCTAATAGCAGCATTGTTAGTGTACTGAATGGAGTCGACGACCATAGCTTGCTTGCCTTTGGATGTATGGTCGGTGGCCTCATCCACCTCACCATGCCCAACTAAGCCAAGTACCGCGAGTTCCGCTTGTCCACCACCCATCTCAACGACTTCTCCTGGATCTGATGGAATGAAATCAGAATCAACAACCGCCTCCCCATGTTCCACTTGAACACATGTCTTTGACACCATAGGTTCTACTTCCTTAGTCATTGATTTTTTGACCTTGCTGTACCAAACCAGCCTTCTTTTGGTTTTCCATTGGTTCTGCAAAAACAGGCAGCACAATCTCACCTACAGCTCCTGTTTCGGTGTAAGACCCTCTGCCTTGATGGAGAGACTTTTCCAAAGGCGGAAACTGAGGGTCAGAAACTCCTTCGAATTGATTACCAACATTGGTATCTTCCCGACACATATGATCATGATGCTGACCTACCAGATCATGTTCAGGTAACAAGTCTTCCTTAGCAATTAAATCAGACGAAAACTCCCCCAGCACGGCAGCAGCCATTTCTAACTTTCTCCGAGCCAAAATTCAAATTCCAACAGCGGGAACCCGCCACTGCCCAATCGAGGTTGAGCTAGAGAAACCGGTTTAAACCCCGGTTCAATCTCCACCGAATTGAACCAGATAGTTGCCGGAGAAGACCCACCGGAGCAAGAGGATACACCGAAAACTCACCTCCACAGAGCAGTCCAGACAATGCCACAAAGCATTCCCCACAACAGCACCTCTTCCCACGAACACCGGTTTTGAACAACCGGTACACCACAACCACATCCTTACCTCGAGCAGCTACTCCACACATATGAAACCCACGAACAAATGCTTCACAACAGTAATATATGATAACCACGGATAATAGCCACCAATAGTAACAGCTGCTCCACAAACAGTAACAGTAACAGATACTCCACGAACAGTAACAAATACTCCACGAAAATGAACCCACGAACAGTAGCAAAAGAGAGCCACGAACAGATGCTCCACGAAAACGATAATCCACGAAAATGATAATCTACGAACCACCGCTCCACAACAGTAACAGTTGATAGCCACGGCCAAATGATTCTCTCAACAAGGCTCCACAAAAATTATAGCCACGGACAGATGAAACCCACAAACAGTAGCAAATGAGAGCCACGAACAGATGCTCCACGAAAACGATAATCCACGGAAATGATAATACAAACAGCTGGAAGCCGAATAATCCCACGAACAGATGGAACAGAAAATAATCGACCACCACGAACAGCAAAGAGACAACCACAGCGACCAAAGGATGTTCACAAAGCAACACTCCCGAGAACCAGCAACAGAGCCCACGAACAAGCGAGAGTCACGAGATCTGGGCTCAAAAACCTTGCAGAAAGAAGAATAGAGGTGAGGATGGAGGTGGAGATGGAAGAGAAAATGGAGATGGGGTGGAGATGGAGATGGAGATGGGGTGGATATGGAGATGGATAAGGAGGTGGGGCGGAGAAGGCTGAGATGGAGGCTCAGGCAAAGTTCAGGCAAGGACGGCAAGGTTCAGGCATGGCAAGAATGGCAAGGTTCAAGCATGGCAATGTTCAGACAAATGCCTACCTTGCCAGGACTGAGTACGAGTTGTAAGCTTTTGGAGAAGTGGCTCACAATCACTAGCAGTCAGACGAGAGGAAATGAGAGGCAGCCCCAAATACTTAACAGGAATATGTCCTTCCATGAAACCCAGCGTCCGCAAAATTTCACATTTCACACTATCATTAATGCTGGCCATGAACACAGCACTTTTTTTTTTTTTTTTTTGGAAGTTAAGAAAGTTCCATTAATGAGCAAAAAGGAAATATGTACAACCAGCAAGTGGGCATACCCACTAAACAGAACAAGGAGCTAGAAGCACCCTGCTAAAGGAAAATCAACATAACAAGACCAATGGTGAAGATTAGATGAACCTACATAGAAGGTCCCATTTCAACATAATCTGCCTATGATAACTGTTGTCCTTAAGGACAAGTGGAAAGCCATTGACTCTGTACGTGACATCTTGAATGATAACCTTACAAATCTCCTCTTCAGGTAGAGCTGCATTTTTGAAGACCCTGCGATTTCTCTCACACCATATATGGTACACAGCACTTTTCTTCTCCTTATTAACGAGCAAACCTGATAACCTACCAAATAGAGTTAGAGCTGAGGATACACAATTAATGGGGTTAATATCCCCATGAGAGAATACAAACAGGTCATTAGCAAAGCACAGTTGCTTGATAGACGGCTCAAAGCACTTGGGATGAGGCCGGAAATTCACAGCTGTCTTATCCTTCAAAATTTTGTCAAACAGCTCCATAACTAGGACAAATAAGTATGGAGAAATGGGATCACCTTGCCTGAGGCCCTTACCCCCCTTGAAGAAACCCTCCATACTACCATTAATCATAACTGAAAACGATGTGATAGAGATGCATTCCATGATCCAAGAGATAAACCGAGGAGGAAACTTGAAACCTTTGAGGACCTCTTCAACGCAATGCCAATCAATAGAATCAAAGGCTTTCTTTATATCGATCTTGAGGGCACACCTGGGCGTACCTTTATTGAGATGGTAGCTTCTGAAAAGCTCATGAGTTAATAGGATATTGTCCACCATGCTTCTATCTGGAATGAAGGCCAACTGGTGCATGCCAACCAAAGGCGCGATTACAGCTTTAATCCTGTTGGCTAAGATCTTTGAAATGCACTTGTATATGGTGTTAACACACGAAATGGGGCGATAATCCGAGATCATAGAGGGCTTACCCTTTTTAGGGACAAGGCTAACGATGGAGTGATTCACCTGCTTCAGAAGTCTTCCTGAGTAGAAGAAGGATTTAATTGCATCCGTGACATCTTTCCCAACAAGGTCCTAGACTTTCTTAAAGAATGCTGGGGTGAAGCCATCTGGGCCTAGAGCCTTCTCATCCTTGAGAGAAAACATTGTGGTCTTGATCTCATCATCAGTGACATCTGCTTGCAGCAATTGAATCTGGTCATGACTAAGGAAACGGTCAAAATTAGCCTCAAAGGACTCAAGGGACATATCCTTCTCCCCCAACAAACTAGAAAGTGTGAGACAATGTGTTGCCTTATCTGGGCTTGGTCAGTAAGCTCCCTTCCATTATTGTCAAGCAATTTGGATATGGAGTTGTAGGAATGTCTGAAAATTACAGAATTAAAGAAGAACTTAGTACTCTGATCTCCTTCTTTCATCCACTGAATTCTTGATTTCTGCTGGTATTGAGCTTCCTCAATACGCAAGAGATCTGCCAGGTCCTTTCTGAGCTTCCCTTCCATGGAGGAGAGATGGGTATCTAAAGGGTTTGTATGCAAAGCCTTCTGAAAAAGCTCAAGTTTGTCCCGTATATCAACAACTTTGATTGAAGCTTGGGCAAATTGCTTCTACCTACTCCATTCCTTTAATCTGAGTTTTAACTTCTTAAGCTTGGAGCTAAGTTGGAACATGGGTTTACCAGCAACCGGCGCTCTCCAGACATCAGCAACCAAGGGTAGGAAGCCATCTGAGGAGGTCCAGAAGTTAAAGAACTTGAAAGGTCTGTTCCTCTTTAGCATAACTGGGTCAACTGAGACAAGAACAGGACTGTGATCAGAAATTCCAAGAGGCAAAAAATCAATCTCAGAATGATTGAATTGGTTGATCCAAGCAATATTAATGAGAACACGATCCAGTTTACAAGAGATACGCCTTTGACCGGCACTCATATTGCTCCAAGTGTGCATGAATCCTTTATAGTTCATTTCAATCAGAAAGCAGTCATTGATGCTTGTGTGGAAATGGATGTTGGCAGCCCGTTCCCAGCTTGTATCTACCTTAACACTAATGGTGATCCATCTAACCCAGTTGACCATCTTCAAATTGATGTTGAATACACATGGAGACCTTCTTGCTGCAGCTTTTGTCAAACTTTTGGACATTCCGATAAGCAATGTAAAAGTGGCAAGGCCATGAAGATGAAGGAGGCTAATGCTTCTTCCCTGGACAGCAACATGTCTCATGAAGGTGACCAAGTCATTGTCAGTAACCCAAGTGCCATGGTTCACCGTGAAAGTGTTCCTCCTCCTCAAATAGTCGGAGAGGAACAATGGCGTGTTGTTCAGGCCAAAGGGAAAGGAAAATTGCCAAGCTCTCCACCTAGAGGCGATGGTGTTGGGGTTGTCTCTAATGGCGATGCTGGGGCTGCCTCCATGTCCTCTATCCCATCTACAGGTTGCAAGGATTATGATGCCATTGGACGTCCCAATCAAAGCAATGGTAGCACGCCTCATGGTGAGAACAATGATGTCACTCCAATGCCCGAGCCCCAAGAGGTTAGTAAGGGTTCTCTTGATGCAACCCCTGGCTTGAACCATAACAAATTCACTATTCTCAACCTTGTTGAGGATTCTGACAGTCCATCCCCAACCCCTTCTGGCAGTAGTAGTCAAAGTAAGGCTAAAAAGAAAAAGAAGAAAGGCATACTTGTGGATGAGATTGCCATGAGAGATGCAAAGATGAAGGCTTCTTCCAAGCTTTTGCAGCTCAATGCAAGCGACATTGCTCCTTCTAACCTTGTTCTCCATGATTAGTTGGGCCATGTGGAATGTGAGAGGGTTGAATGACCCTGCCAAGCAACTTGAGGTTCGGAACCTCATTGTCAAAGATAAGTTATCCTTGTTTTGTATGGTTGAGACCAGAGTACGACAGATAAATATGTCTTCTGTCCTTGCGAACATCTGCCCCCAATGGGGTTCTTTAAACAACTACTCAAATGCTCTCAAAGGAAGGATTTGGGTATGTTGGGAGCCAACCAAGCTTCAAGTGCACCCAATCTTCACCTCTGATCAGGTTATTCATTGCCAGATTGTTTTTGCCGACTCACTCAAGCAATGTCAAGCTTCCTTTGTATATGCTTCGAACAACTATTTAACTAGAAGATCCTTATGGCATGATCTCCGCCTGTATTCCTCCCCCCAGCCATGGGTGGTGATGGGGGACTTTAATTGTGTTCGCTTCCCCAGTGAGAAGATTGGAGGTAATCGTATCCACACACAGGCTTCTAAGGACCTGAATTCTTTTATTGAAGACGGCTCTTTATTTGATCTCAAGCAAAAAGGTTTCCTTCATACTTGGAGCAATAGCAGCTCAGGTAACAATTTGATCTTGTGTAAGTTGGACAGAGTCTTGGTTAATCTCCCATGGATGCAGGAATTCCCAGCTGCTGAAGTTGATTTCCTCCCTCCAAATATCTCGGATCACTGCCCTGCACTTATCAACATATTTCCTGATGTCTTTTATGGCCCTAGACCGTTCAAGTTCTTTAATTTTTGGTGCAAGCATGTTGAGTTCCTTCCTTTAGTTGCTGATGCATGGTCCACCCATTTTGCTGGTTCTCCCATGTTCTCACTGGTGCAGAAACTTAAGGCGGTTAAGGTTGCTCTTAAGGTATGGAGCAAGGATAAGTTCAAGGATCTGGACCATAGACTCAAGGTGTACAGGGATGAGTTGCATTCCTGCCAGGCGGACTTATTTGCCAACCCAAGCAATGCCAGCTTGGCGGCCAATGGGAAACTTCTATCTCAGAGACTGGCTAGGGCAGCAGCAGATGTTGAGGCTCAAGTAAGGCAGAAATCTCGTATTCAGTGGCTTGCCGAAGGGGATGCAAATACAGCTTTCTTCCATAAAGCAATGTTATCTAGAAGGGCGCATAATAAGATTCTTTCAATCTATGATGATAGCTCAAGGAAGGTTACTGATTGGGGCGAAGTGAAGAGCATGTTCGTGGCTCACTATAGTGCACTTTTGGGTGGTAATCATAGGGTCGGCAGTACTCCTACATTTGATCACCTCATATCTAGAAAGCTTGATGATCTTCAGGTCAGCGAGCTTAGCAAGGAGATCACTGATCAAGAGATCAAGGATGTGATGTTTAAACTCAAGGATAACAAGGCGCCGGGACCGGATGGTTTTACTCTGTTCTTCAAGGAAGCTTGGCATATTGTGGGCAAGGACACTACTGAGGCAATCAGAAGTTTCTTCGCTTCAGGGATGCTCCTACGGCAGCTAAACAACACCATCATCACCCTTGTGCCCAAGTGTGTCAGCCCTTCTACCATTGGCGACTATCGTCCCATCTCTTGTGTCAATACAGTCTACAAGTGTATCTCCAAGTTATTGGCCAATAGACTTCGGAAGGTTATTGCAGACCTTGTTGGGGACTATCAAAGTGCCTTCATCCCTGGAAGAAAGATTTCCGACAATATCCTAATCACTCAAGACCTCCTCCATAATTACCACCTTAATCGTGGTAGTCCAAGGTGTGCCATCAAGGTTGATATCAAGAAAGCTTTTGACTCCGTCAAATGGGATATGTTACCACCATTGTTGAGAGCTATGCGGGTTCCAGATATCTTCATTAAGTGGGTAATGGCGTGCATCTCGACTCCTTCCTTTTCTCTAAACATGAATGGTGTTTTGACAGGTTTTTTTAAAGGAGCAAGAGGGTTGAGGCAAGGAGACCCCTTGTCCCCATATCTCTTTGTGCTTGTTATGGAGTTGTTCTACGCTATTCTTGCTAAAAACTCCCCACAAGGCTTCCATTTCCATCCTAAGTGCGCCAAGCTAGGGTTGAGGGAGTTGTGTTTTGCGGATGACCTTATGGTTTTCTCTAAAGGGGATGTCCTGTCTATCAACACTATCTTTGCTAGCTTGGAGGAGTTTGGTGGCCTTTCAGGCCTTTGTATGAACAGATCCAAAACTAAGATCTTCTTTTGTGGGGTTCCTTCCGACATCCAGCAGCTTGTCACTACTACTTATGAAGTGGAGATGGGTCACTTGCCAGTCAAGTACTTGGGCGTCCCCCTTCTATCTTCAAAGCTGAAGGTGGCTGATTGTGAACCTCTTATCCTCAAAATCAAAGCTAGGATTCAATCCTGGAAGGCCAGATCCTTGTCTTATGCGGGGCGAATCCAATTGGTAAGAGCTATCCTGTTCTCTACTGCTGTTCATTGGCTCACTACCTTCTTGCTTCCAAAGCAGGTTCTTTATGAGATTGAAAGACTTTGTAGGCGGTTCCTATGGTCTGGCCCTGATCTCACTAAGAAAATTGTTCCCATCAAATGGAGTGCTGTTTGCACTCCCAAGGATGAGGGGGGTGTGGGAATTCTTGATATTCATTTATGGAACAAAGCTGCAATTACTAAATATCTTTGGCGTATTGCTACTGCTGACCAATCATTATGGTTTTCCTGGGTTTCTGAGACTGCCTTGAAGGGTAGGAGCATTTGGCAAATACAGGTTCCCTCTCAACCTTCATGGATTTGGCGAAAGATTCTCAGCTTGAGGGTAAAGGTTTATAACCTCATTAAGGTTACAGTTAGAGATGGTAGAAGCTCTTTCTTATGGTTTGACAACTGGCACCCATTTGGTTCCTTGTTTAGCAAGTATGGCGAACGGATCATCTACGACTCCGGGCTATCTAAAGATGCTATGGTATCCTCCATTGTTCTCGGTGGAGAATGGGACCCTCCTGTCGCTCAATCCCATGAGCTCTTGGAAGCTTGGGGCGGCCTTCGTCACCTTCCCAAGCCTAACTCCGCTCTCCCTGATAAGGTAACCTGGATCCCTCTTGCCTCTTCTCAGTTCTCCTTGAAGAGTGCCTATCATGCGCTCAGACCTCAAGCCCCAAAGATTCCTTGGTCGTGCTTGGTATGGTTCTCGGATCACATTCCCCGACATGCCTTCATCTTGTGGCTTGCCTTGAATAATAAGCTTCTTACCCAGGATGTGCTGCAGCAACGTCATGTCTTAAACTCCTCCTCTTGTGTCTTTTGCCGCTCAAGCAATGAGGACCTCAATCACTTACTTTTTTCTTGTGCCTACTCTAGTTCCATTTGGAGGTTGGTGATGAGTTACAATAATGTGCATAGGGCTCCTACTTCTTGGAACCAAACTGTTCTATGGGCCTCTCATAGCTTGGTGGGTAAAAGTGTTATTGCTTGGTTGAAAAGAGCTTCTCTGGCAGCCATGGTTTACCACATATGGCGGGAGCGCAACAGACGGATTTTCCAAAACAAGGCAATTGCCTATACTGACTTGGTTTCCCTCATCCTTATGGACGTCAGAGGGAAAGCAGCGGGTTTGAAGCAGGTGGTCAAGGATACTCCACGTAATAGATCTATTTGCCACTTATGGGGCCTTAATGTAAACTTCCTTTGATTGCTTTTGTCCCTTCCCCTCCTTTTGGGGGTTGGGCTGTTTTGTACTTATTATTTTCTTTCTTTCTTTAATATACATCTTCTTACCTTTTCCAAAAAAAAAAAAAAAACTTTTTCAGATTCCTTTCTAACACAATTAAAGTCCCCAATCAGTAACCAAGGGCTGTCCACAGAACAAAGGCGCAAGCTTCTCCAAAGATCTCTCCGAACCGTAGCGTCATTATCCCCATATACGAAGGATATGTAAGATGTTTTTCCAGAGGCCACAAACTCAACCCAGAAATGGATAAGTTGATGAGATTCAAACAATTTAGAAACAGAAATAGCCGAGGGATCATAGCATACCCAAATACGCCCTTTCAATGCATGGTCATAGTTTGTAATACAGGTCCAAGTTGGGCAGATTAATCTGTGAACATAGTCGGCATTCACTCTTCGAACTTTCGTCTCCACAAGACATAACATATTAAGCCTTTGAGACGCTAAGAGATTCATAACTTCATGTTGCTTAGAGGGATCATTCAGACCCCTAATGTTCCAAGTTGCCAGCTTGATCATGGGAGGAGAGGAAATCTTTAGGACCACTACAGGAGACACCTGATATGGAAGAGAGATACAAGTTTGCATTTTTGGCCTCCTTCATTGCAATCTCGTCCACCAGCAGTCGTTTCTTAGCTTTCTTACGCTGCTTCTTTGATAGAGAATTAGAACTCATGCACATGAAAGGCATCTCGTTCAGGGGCTCAAACTGGTTGGGGCTCATCCCAATACCAGCTTGTCGGGCCTGGGACAATTGATCCAAAGATGTATGCATCGAATTAAGAGTGGAGCCATGCTCATTGATATCCATCGATGCAACCTGCTTACCTTTGGATACACTTGTCCATACAAGATTGGTGGCCTCAACATGAGAAGAAGCTTCGGCGTGTTCCACAGAAGGGCTATAGTGAAGCTTTGCTTGGACATCAAACTTAATGTAGTTCAACACCACCTCAGAAGGGCTATAGTTATTCTGGAATACACGCCTATTCCTTTCCGCCCACAAGTGATACACTGTTGCTGCCAAGGATACTCGAGCAATGGTCTTGAGGGGGCTTGGCCCAGCAAACCTCCTTTGCATCCATTGCATGTTTTGCTCCCATGTTTTACGGGGAGATCCATAGCTATTCCATGACAGGACCTTGCTCCAAACATTATGACTATAAGTACACATGAAGAATAAGTGCTGGTGGTCCTCATTTTCTCGTCTACATAGCACACAAACCTGTTGTTGGAGTACACCCCACTTTGCTAGACGCGATTTAGTCAACATCCTTTGGTACATTGCTACCCATAGAATGAACGCATGCTTTGGCACATGATGTTTGCTCCATACCAAGTGGAACCAAGGCACACTTGGGCTGGCCCCAGATAGTTCATTGTACGCTGTCCTAATGCTGAAAACTTCATTTTTGGAAGGGGACCAGATTGCTTTGTCCGCCTTGGTGCTGTCCAAAGGTGGTAGATCATTCAACTTGTCCCCAGCTTCTCTTAAGTCCATTGATGTAGCCACTGGCGGGTCCCAAGCTCCATGTGCTACAATCACACTTACACAATCAGTAATGAGTAAACCTGAGTCATAAATTATTCTTGTACCATATCTTTCAACCAGCGGTCCATCTGGATGCCAGTTATCAAACCACAAAGACATGCTACTTCCATTGAACACCCTCTTTTTTATGTGTGGCCGTGCACTGTTCCTAGCCTTGAGAATCTTCCTCCAAGCCCATGAAGAAGAACTTGGGTCCTTCTTTGCCCAGAAGTTTTGATTTCTGATGAGGTACGTTTGCACCCATTTGACCCACAACTTTGGGGCATTACTAGCAATTAACCAAACATACCTGATTATGGCGCTCTCATTCCACCTCTGAAGATTAAGGAGGCCAAGACCACCCTCCTGCTTAGGCCGACAAACCACTCCCCACGTAATAGGCACAATCTTCTTTGTAGACATATCAGGTTCTGCCCATAAGAATCTTCTACACATTTCTTCCAGCTCCTTAATCACCTTCCTTGGGAGGATAAATGTTGCCATCCAATGAACTTTAATGGAGAAAAGGACAGCCTTTACCAATAATAATCTCCCCGCATAAGACAAGCACCTTCCCTTCCATGAGCGTACCTTGGCCTTTACTCTTGCTAACAACGGCTCACAGTCTCCTTTCGACAACTTGGTGGATATAAGAGACCTAGATACTTCACTGGAAGTGGCATAAGCTGAAACTGGGTAATTTCAGCAAGCTCCCTTGCCAATGTTTCATCCGCTCCACTAAGGAACATACAGCTTTTCAGGCGATTAACTTTAAGGCCAAAAACTTCCGCAAACTCATTCAAAGCTGCAACCAAACAATTGATAGAAGACCTATATCCATGGGAGAACAAGAACAGATCATCAGCAAAACATAGCAGTTTAATGTCATGTTCATAACACTTAGGGTGGTGTTTGAACCCATTGACCGTACATCTCACTAGCACCAAGTTAAACACCTCCATGATAAGGACAAATATATATGGGGAGATAGGGTCACCTTGTCTGATACCCCTTGAGCTTTGGAAAAAACCCACAATGCCACCATTGATCATGAGGGAGAAGGACGGCGTAGAAACACACTCCATAATCCAATTAACAAATCTCAAGGGAAAGCTTATACCTATCAAAGTAGCCCTAATAGCACTCCAAGCAACCGTGTCAAAGGCCTTCTTGAGATCAACTTTCAAAGCACACTTAGGCTGTGATCTTGTGAGGAGATAATTATGCAACAGCTCATGTGACAACAAAATATTGTCTGCTACATTCCTACCAGGAATAAATGCTGATTGATAGTCACCTACTAAGTCTGCAACCACTTGCTTCATCCTGTTAGCTAGGATCTTTGATACACATTTATAGAGGGTATTGACGCATGATATAGGTCTAAAATCAGCAACTGTAGCGGGGTTGAGACCCTTGGGCACCAATGTGATTGTAGAGTGGTTCATCTGCTTAAGAAGCTTACTAGAGGCAAAGGGGGTAAGCAGATTAACCAAGGTGCCACAGACGAGTTTAATGAGTGCATTGATGACTGTGAAGTTGTTGAGCTTAAATCAAAAGGCTTATTTTACACATGGGCAAATCAGAGTGAAGGGCAAAGGCGTATCACATGCAAGTTGGACCGTGTTCTTGTTAATCTACCTTGGCACCACACCATGTATCCATCTGAAGTGCAAATCATGAACCCGAGCATATCCGATCACTCCCCACTGCTGGTATCAATTTTCTCTGATTGGAAGCAAGGTAAGAAGCCATTTAGATTCTTTAACTTTTGGTCTCAAAGGCCGGACTTCCTTCCTATGGTTGAGGAAGCTTGGAGAATAGAAGTGTTTGGTACCCCAATGTTTCGAATTTCCAAGAAACTTCAAGCAGTCAAGCTTAAACTCAAGGAATGGAGTACTCGATTGAATTTTGCTCACATCTCATCTCATGTCCATCATGCTAGGCTACGTCTTGAACAGGTTCAGAAGCAATTGCACGATGAACCCCACAATACCACCCTTGCTCACTTCCAGACCTCTTTAAGGCAACAGCTTTACCACTTGTTAAGATGTGAAGAATCTCAGCTCAGACAAAAGTCAAGGGTCCAATGGTTGGCTGAAGGTGATAACAACTCCACTTTCTTTCATAATGCCTTGAAATCAAGAAGAGCCCTTAACAATTTCTCTAGCATTTTTACTGAAGACGGCCACAAGTTGATCAAGCAAAAGGATGTTTCGGATCACATTGTCAAGCACTTCCAAGACAGCTTGGGTTCAGCTGAGAATTGCCATCTAAATGGCATGCCTTCCTTCTCCACATGTCTTACCCAAGACCAGATAAGCCAGCTTGAGGAGGAGGTTACTCGAGAAGAAGTTAAAGCCACACTATTCTCATTAAAAGATGATAAGGCTCCTGGCCCTGACGGCTTTACACCTCACTTTTTCAAGAGGTGCTGGGATATTGTGGGGGAGGACACACTAGAAGCGGTTCTCAGCTTTTTCAAAGATGGATCTTTGCTGAAACAGTGGAACACCACAGCTATTTCCCTTGTGCCAAAATGCTCCAGCCCAAGTAAGGTTTCCGACTATAGGCCTATCTCATGTGTCAATACCCTTTACAAGTGCATCTCAAAAATCATTGCAAATAGGCTCAAAAGAATTGTTGGCGATATTGTTGGAAATTATCAATCAGCTTTCATACCAGGGAGAGGTATCTCTGAAAATGTGCTTCTTGCCCATGAATTACTACATAACTATCACCTGCATGGTCCTCATAGAAAATGTGCTCTCAAAGTGGACATTCGTAAAGCTTTTGATTCGATCTCATGGGAGTGCATTAGAGAGATGTTGCATGCCTTACAATTCCCAAGTAAGTTTGTTAGCTGGATAATGGAGTGTGTAACTACTCCAACCTTTTCAGTGATGATAAACGGTTCTCTCTGTGGTTTCTTTAAGGGAGCTAAAGGGCTACGGCAGGGTGATCCTATGTCTCCATACCTTTTTGTATTGGTTATGGAGATCTTTCATATGATATTGCAGCGGAACACTACCCATGGTTTTATGTATCACTACAGATGTGAGGCCATAGGCCTCAAGTTGCTATGCTTCGCAGATGATCTTTTTATCTTCTCTAAGGCTGACACTTCCTCCTTGCAGTGCATTCTCAACTCCCTCCATGAGTTCCAACAACTCACGGGACTACATTTAAACAAGCAGAAGAGTTCCATATATTTCAGTGGTGTGGACCATGCCATGAAAATTGAGCTTAGTACCTTCTTGGGAATTCCTCATGGAGATCTGCCAGTTAGGTATCTTGGACTCCCTCTCTTTACTGCCAAGCTATCAAGGAGAGACTGTGAGCCCCTCATTAACCAAGTTAAATACAAGGCTCAATCTTGGAAAGGACGTTGCCTTTCCTATGCGGGTAAGCTTACTCTCATTAAAGCTGTCTTGTTCTCTATTAAGGTTCATTGGCTCTCTTCTTTCATCATACCTAAAGGCGTTATTCTAGAATTGGAAAAGATTTCCAGGAGGTTTCTATGGTCGGGACCTGACCTTAAACGGAAAATGAACCCTATTAGCTGGAAAATCATTTGTGCTCCAAAAAAGGAGGGTGGCCTTGGGATACTCCACTTAAATACATGGAACAAAGCAGCAATAATGAAGCATATATGGAAAATTCTGGTTGTTGGTAGCTCTCTTTGGGTTAGATGGGTACACAGGTATCTTATGAAAGACCGGAATTTCTGGACTATAAATGTGCCTACTAACTCTTCATGGGCATGGAGGAAGATTCTTAAGTTGCGGAATGGAATGGCTCATCTAATCAAAAGGAAGATCTATAATGGTTTGAGCACCTCCTTGTGGTATGATAACTGGCATCCGGAGGGGCCCCTTTTCAGTAAGTATGGTAATCGGTTCATCTATGACTCTGGTCTCACACGACATGCCATGGTTAGCAACATAATCTCTGGTTATACATGGGACCCTCCTGTAGCTGCATCTCTAGATTTAATTGAAGTCTGGGGTAGGCTTGATGAGCTACCGCACCCATCACCTGATCGAGAAGATGTAGTAGTGTGGACTCCTTCAAAATCAGGTACTTTTGACATTTCCAGTGCATATAAGCATATTGATACGCATAGGAGCCAAGTGGTATGGTATGGACTCATATGGTTCTCCAAACACATCCCTAAGCATGCTTTTATACTATGGCTGGCTGTGAACCAAAGGTTGCTAACCAAGGATCGGTTGCGTAATAAGGGTATTGTGGACAACCCTTCGTGCGTGTTCTGTAGAGCACATGACGAGTCTCACTCACACTTATTCTTTGAGTGTACTTATAGTGCCCATGTGTGGAACCATGTTTTGGAGAATAATGGAGTCGCAAGACTACATCATTCTTGGGTGGATGTTGTGCAATGGGTTGCATCTTTGAAGCTTCGTAGCCCACATGCCAACCTCATTTTCAAGCTTTCTTTTGCAGCAAGTGTCTACCACATCTGGAGGGAAAGAAACAGAAGGGTATTCAGAAATTGTTATATGCCATGGGAAGATTTGGTGTTGCTAATTGCTTTGGATGTTAGAGGGAAAGCTAACTTGAAGCGTGTGGCTCTACCTGACTCCCCCCTCCACCGCCATCTTGTTCATAGGTGGGATTTAGAGTGGGAACTTGTAAGGTGATGATTGGGTAATCTTGTATTCTCTTGAGTTCTTGTCATGTGCCCTGATACATTAAGGAGCACATTGGGTTGTCTTGTTTGATTTGTCATTGTACATATCTTTATTTTAATATATCACTTTGGACTTACCTTCCAAAAAAAAAGAGGCAAAGAAGCTACTAATAGCTGCCACACAATCATCTCAAACAATCGCCCATGCCTTCTTAAAGAAGTAAGGAGTGAAACCATCCGGACTGGGGGCCTTGCCATCTTTGAGGGAGAACAACGTATCCTTAATTTCATTTGTAGACACATCCTTGTTCATTGCCAAAACCTGCTCGGCACTGAGTTGCTTTAAAAACTGTGGAGTAGTCACATTTTCCAGCGAAGGGCCTTCACTCAAGGTGTGCTTATGAAATCGTAGGAACATATCCTTAATCTGATCCAGTTCATCAACCCTTGTACCATCATCATCATGGATACTAAGAATGGTGTTCCTTGCTCGCCTCTCCATCAAGGTATTGTGGAAGAATACCGTGTTCTGATCACCCTCCCTCATCCATTGCACCCTGGACTTTTGACGAATCTGGGCTTTCTCATCCCGCAATGCTTGAGCTAATTCGTTCGCTAGGACATTCTCCTTCCTTGCTAAATCAACATCGTAAGGGGAAGCATGCACCATCAACTGGCATTGGTGCAGATCAATTCTCAGTCTATGGATGTGGGACGTTAGAGAGTGGAAGTGCTTCATTCGGCTCCATTCCTTCAACCTTCTTTTAACCGCTTGAAGCTTCTTTACCACCTTAAACATTGGTGTACCAACAACGGTTATGGACCAAGCATTAGCCACCAGATTTAAGAACTCACTATGGTCTGCTCAATAATTGTAGAACCGGAATGGTTTGTTGCCTTGTACAACATTTGAGTACACAGACACCACAATAGGGCAATGGTCAAAAATTCCAGCAGCCAAGACTTCAGCCTCAGACATGTTAAAGTGAAATAGCCATCCCAAATTAACAAGAACACGGTCAAGCTTGAAACATATTCTCTTATTTCCTTCACTTCGGTTAGACCACAAATGGACGAACCCCTTGAACTTAAGGTCCGAACACCCACATGCTTCTATGAAATCATTAAACTCATCTGTGGCCCTTGTGTTAATTTGCTTGCCCCCTACCTTTTCCGTAGGTGTCCGAACACAGTTAAAATCACCCATGATCAACCAAGGTTGCCCAGTTGCATAGGTCTTTAGATCCCTCCACAACTCACTCCTAGAGTTCCAATCATTACTTCCATACACAAAAGTCATATAGCAACACTTCCTTATTTCCCCAAACTCTGCAAAACAATGAATATGCTGATCTGATACATCCAGCCTAGAGAGCTTCACAACCAGTGGATCATACAACACCCAAATCCGTCCCTTCAGTGCCACACTATAATTTGCAAGTAGCTCCCAATGAGGGCACGTGCGGTTTCTAATGGTATGCACATTGATTTGCCGCACCTTAGTTTCAACAAGACAAAGCATGCTCAACTTCTGAACTCGAATCAAATTCTTGACTTCGAGCTGTTTTGCGGGGTCATTCAAACCCCGTATGTTCCATGTTGCGAACTTAATCATGGAGGGTGACGTGGATGTTACTTCCACAGACCACGTCTGAACCGGATCCCTTGCCACTTCGCTTAGCCTGCTTAAAAGCGACCTCATCCACCAAGATGTGCCTTTTAGATTTCTTCTTTTGCTTCTTCCTTGTTGAGATCACCTCCGTGTGAGAACCTTCTTCAGCAAGGCAGTCAAACTTGTTTGGGCCTTCAATGGCAGTACTGCTCAACTCAAAAGGAGTTTGGGTGCTACTTGATTCCTCCGGGTTACAATTGGTGACATATGGAATCATATCTTCCTCACCTGTGTGGGAACACGCCTCTTGGATACCCCCCTTCGAAGCAACGACTTGCCCAACACCTTGTAACTCTTCACTCACTTTTTGCTTACCCTTGGACTTCACCAATTGCCACTGATCCTTATCCGGTGGCTGTCTATCCACAGAAGGCCCTAGGGGAACGGGCTGCTCCATATCAGCTTGTACCTCATCAACTTGGACTGTCCTCCCTGTTGGAACCCACACTTTGTTCTAAATTGCAAATGAACACTTGGCCTCATTATGACCAAACACTCTACAATGGTTGCCCCTAGGCAGCTTCCATGCATACTCCACTTCAATTTGTAATTCTTCATTTTCACAATTGAGAAATAGCACCGGTGAATAGAGGCAATCCACACCAACCTCAACACATACACGGGCATAAGAGAGTTTTGATCTACTTTCAGTTGCTTGGTCAAGGAATAGTGGCTTCCCAATTCCACTTGCAATCATACTCAGGCCGGATGGGGTCCAAAACTCCATAGGGACATTCAAGAGCTTTATCCATATCGGAATCTTGCTCAAGTCATTCTTCACAAGTTTCATACCCGGCTGCCACTCCTTAAGAATGAGAAGTTTCCCAGCAAAATGCCATGGTGCCTCTTGAAGCACCCATTCACGGGCGTCCGAATTTGAGAACATAAATATGTAGAACCCATTGCCAACCTCAGACACTAGGATCCCCCCATCTCTTCCCCACAATCTCTCCGCAAGGTTTTTAACAACAGGAAATGGCAACTTCCTATCCAGAAAATGGCCCACAAGACTCCCTTCCCACAACCTTACACCTTCATCAACAATCTCAGAAGTAGGAGAAATGGTGATCTTCCCATCAACGACTGTAGGGGGCATAAAACTCAGCTTTGACTTTGAGGAAGCTTGCTGTCCAAACAACCTAGTCCAACTTGAGTCAGGTGCTGCTGCTCCAGCAGATTTTGCAGACCGACCAGGTCTCCTTGCCACCTCCGAAACTATGTTTTGACCTTGCCGGTTATCCCTAGGCATTGCTTGGCCAGGCAAATCAGGTATAGCAGGGTTCAGATCATCAGAAACACAGTCCTGCCAAGGCTCAGAACGACTGCTAAAACCATTGCTATTTCCGCGCAAGTGTGCCAAAGGCGGGAACTCGTCACTTGCATGCGATCCAGAAATGTTCTCCATCGATAATACAACAAAACCCACTGAATCTTAACGAATCACGGTCATCCACGACCCAAGAACCGCAAAAGAGACTCAGCCTCACCGAACCCGAAGAGAACTCTTGAGCCAAGAACTAGAATTGTCTACAGTGAACCACAACCAGCAGAACTAGACCAGGCCACGACAAGAGAGGAAACTCGACGAGCAAGAGCCCAGGTAGACTCTCCGGAGAAGAAGGCAGAGCACCAAAGCTCTAGGGAGGCTCCAAGGGCACCGGACTCCCCTCACTCCACGAACACACCTGCCTGGAAGTCGGGACTGGCAGTCACTCGCACAGGCGAAGCAGAGCCCCAAAGGTTCCCGAGCGATAACCAACAGAAGTAGCCTTGCTCAAAACACCAATGGCTTGGATGCAGAAGGCACCGAGGACCACCAATGCCTTACTCAAAACACCAATGCCTTGCTAAAAAAAAAGATCAGTTCGCAGCACCACCGACCGAGCACATAACTGACACCTTGAACCGTCGATGAACTAGGAGGCAACACCTTGAACCGATAATCCCAGGCCACGACCACAACCACGAAACAACGCGCCACGAGCATTCACCACGGCCACACCAATACCCACAGTGTCTCACCACGAGCATTCACCACGACCACAGCTCACCATGCACACTACCACAGCAGCACCTTACGACGGCCACAACCGCACCTTACCACAAAAGCACCTTACCATGCGCACTACCACAGCAGCACCTTACCACCGCCACAACCACACCTTATACCACACGGACGAGTAGAACCCAGCACGAACAAAAAACGAACAATCGCGAACACTTGCTCAGAACAATCACGACCGAACAAACACGAACGAACAATCACGAACACTTGCTCAGAACGAACACAAACGAACCCAAACGCCAAACGAACACTTGCTCAGAACCAAGCACCAGGAACGACGAACAAGCGCCGAACTAGGAACCACGAACAATCACCGAACGCAAACGCTGCTCAGAACCACGAACAGCAGCACCTCACCGAACCTGGAACTTGCTCACCACGAACCACGAGGACCACAGCCGCCTGAGATGCTAGCGGTATGCCGGCGAGAGTCGCCCTAGCTCCAAGTTGCCCTGAAGATGAATGGGGTAGTAGAAGCAGCAAACAAAAATATAAAGAAAATCATTCAGAAGATGGTAGTGAGTTACAAGGATTGGCATGAAATGCTACCACTTGCTCTACATGCCTACAAAACTTCAATCCGGACTTCAACAGGGGCAACCCCATATTCCCTAGTCTATGGAATGGAAGCAGTTTTACATGTGGAAGTTGAAATCCCATCGTTGAGAGTGCTAATGGAAGCAGAATTAGAATAAGCTGAATGGATACAGTCAAGACATGATCAACTCAATTTGATAGAAGAAAAGCGTTTGAAGGCGCTGTGTCATGGCCAGTTGTACCAGAAGAAAATGGCCTGGGCTTACAATAAGAAGGTGAAGCCCAGAACTTTCCAAGAAGGAAACTTGGTGCTAAAGAAAATCTTACCATTTTTTAAAGATCCTCGTGGCAAGTTCAAGCCAAATTGGGAAGGGCCTTATGTTGTCAAGAAGGTCTTGTCAGGGAATGCACTCATCTTGACAGAAATGGATGGGATAGATTTTCCTGAGCCAATTAACTCCGATGCGGTAAAAAAGTATTTTCCTTGATTGAATATTACTAGGAAATGATCCGAGGCCATTTTTCTTTATTCCCTCAAATTTTAATCCCTAGTCTAGCCAAATCGAGCCGGTTCGTTTCTTTGATAAACCTAAACCGGACTTACAGTCTCATACTAGGGCAAAACAAATTGGGGCAAGGCCAATTGGGGCAAAAATAAAGAAAAAAGCGAGAAAAAGCAAATGAAGGCCAAGTGTGAAAAGAGATGAAGAGGATACATTTTGGGGAAATGGGGCAAAATTCATCATGACTGTAAGTCCGGTCGACCTATTTCCACTTTTGAAAAATTTTGAGCCTTTAATACCTTTTCTTTTATAAACCGAGCCTAGCATTTGTTTCGTCCTATTTCTAAGCCCTTGGTGATCTTAGAATGTTCATTCAAATTTTAGAGTAAGATTGGTGATGACGGAATGCAAAAGCCGCCCCTAGTGAAAACCGTAACTGGCGCTAGGGGCAACATTGGCAAAAAAGAAAAAGTGAAAATGAAAAAAAAAATAGAAATCAAAGGTTGAGTTGATCATGTGATCCAAGCTTAAAGAGAAATCAGCACGAGTACTGAGACCAAGCAGATTGAGAACAATGGGGTTAGTTAAAAGCATTTGGGGATGACTCTAAAGGTCCTAAGATAAATAGATTTGATCCCTCCTTATTGTTTGGACTACCCTTTTCATTATTTAACCTGGTTTCAATTCTTTTATTGTGTGTGATCAAGTGTTTTGGACCAAAATTCAAAAAAAATAATAAAATAAAATAAAATAACTATATTTTGGCCAGTGATGAGAAATCAAATACTTTTCATAAAACCTTTGTTTTTTTACAAGCATCTGAGAATTCTGAGGCCAATAGTATAAAAACTTATTTTGGAATAAAATCCTATGTCTTTCCACTATTGGAGTTTGCTTTGATACAAAGGTATGGAAAAAAAAGTGAGCTAATCTCTATCCCCTAGCCGATCCTCAAGCTCCCGAATCCAAGCTGCTTGAGCTGCAATAACTCCAGAAGCCCCCTCTGCATCCGGATTGCTCAAAAAGGATATGACCTCATCTGAAAGGGCTTGCCTGATCCTCATGTCTCTAAAGTTGGCTAAAGCATTCTGGTGCTTCTGCCGTAGCACTTGGACTTCAAAGCGGCGAGCCTGCCTCTGCTCCTCAAGTTACTTCTCCATAGCAAGACGGCGGGATACCTGCTCTTCAAGTTGCCTCTCCAGATCAAAGCCTCGTATCCTAAGTTCTCGAGCCTCTCGTACCCATATCTGCTGAAGTCGCTTGTGAAAGGCTCTCTCAGAATCCAGGAGGTCCTCATAAGTGGGAGCCAAAACTGCAGAAGGATCCTTTTTTTTTTTTTTTGGAAAGTAAGAAGGTTCAATTAAATAAAAGGAAGTATGTACAAAGCAGATAGTGGGCATACCCACCAAACACAACAAGGAGTTACCACACTCATACTAAAGTAAACACGATACAAACATGCCACATAAGGAGCGATCACTGAAGAAGACACCCATCCTTAGATCAAACGACAATTTAGATCCCACTTCTGCACAACCTGCCTATGATAACTGTTATCACTAAGCACAAATGGAATACCTGCCACTCTGTTGTGAATGTCTTGGTATATGAACTTACAAATCTCATCTTCAGGCAAGGCTGAGTTCTTAAACACCCTTCGGTTCCTCTCACACCATATGTGATACACAGCCGCAGCCAAGGACAAATGCCTTAGGAGGTGCAAGGGGGATTTAGAGCACCATGCTCGAGCACCATTCTTAACCATGAGGTCCTAGGAGGGAAGAGGAGCCGTCATGTTAAGGCCATTCTTGTTCATAAGTGTTCTCCAAATTTGTCTACTATAATCACACTGGAAGAAAAGGTGGTCAATCGTTTCATTACACTTGCGGCAAAGGACACATACCGCATTATGTATGATACCCCACCTGATGAGCCTGTCCTTAGTTAGGAGAGCTTTCTTAATTGCAAGCCATGTCACGAATGAATGCCTGGGAATGTTGGATGAGAACCAAACCAATCTCCCCCAAGCTACGGGAGTCCAACTTGTCTCCAAAGCTTTATAGGTGCTGCTGGTGCTGTAGATTCCAGAATGAGAGGGGGTCCAAGTGATCTTTTTTTTTTTTTTTGGAAAGTAAGCCCAAAAATTATATTAATATGAATAAAGGATATACAAGAGAGATAAAGCTAGCCCAAGAAAAGGCTACCCAAAACCAAGGATGAGACGCATTCCCAAAGGGAAAGACAGGAATGTCACAATCACATTACAAAATGAGCTTGAATTGACCAATTGTCACTGAAACTTCGATTATAAGCGGTGTCTTTCAACTTATAACTTCCACCGGAAAACTTTTGAGTGATGTCCCATTTGATGCCCTTTAGGACTTCTTCTTTTGGCTTGAATTCATTCCTAAATAGACGATTGTTCCTTTCAATCCAAATGTGGTAAACCGAAGCTGCAAAGGACGACCTTCTTACCATAGCCTTGATGTTCTTCCCTTTAAATTTGTTTGCTGCCCAAGCAATTTCATTGTTCCATAAGGAAATCTGTCTACTAATACCATTTAATCTGAGTACCTGGTTATAAACATAACTGCTGTAGCTACAGTCAAAGAAGAGGTGTTGTAGGGTTTCTTCATGAGCTTGGCAAAAAGAACATCTGGGTCTGCTGATGATACCCAGTCTAATCAATCTTGATTGAGTGAGTAATCGTTCCTGAATGGCAAGCCAAAGGATAAAAGCATGCTTGGGTATAGCCTTGGAAGATCCGATAAGCCAAAGGTCCAAGTGATCTTGTCTTCCATATCTGGGTTAAGCCTTGGAAGATCCGGTAACCTTGCCCACACCTCAATCAAGTCTAAAGAAGTAGCAATAGGGCTATCCCAATCGGCATTGGCTAAAAGCTCATGGGCCAAAGCATCATCAGAAAATCCTGAATCATAAATCAATCTCCTGCCATACCTAGGGGCTAAAGGGCCAAGAGGATGCCAATTATCATACCAGATTGAAGTGTTCCTCCCGTTGTTGATTATATGCTTTGTGAACCTGGAAGCAATATCCCTTTGCCTAAGTGTTTTCCTCCACACCCAAGAAGCCGTGGAAGGAACTGGGACGCTCCAAAAATTCCTTCCTCTAAGCAGGTTGGTATTAACCCATGATACCCAAAGATTATCTGCCTTGCTTCCCACGTGCCATGCTTGTCTTAGGACTGCACACTTGTTCCAAGGTGAAGATTCAAGACACCAAGACCACCTTTATCAATAGGAGAGCAAACCTGATCCCATTTAACCTTACATATCTTGGCTTCTTGACTAGGTCCAGCCCATAAGAAATGCCTACAAATTTTCTCCATCTTGTAGATTACTTCCTTGGGCAAAATATAGACAGACATCCAGAAAACTGCAAGAGAAAACAAGACTGACTTAACCAGCAATATGCATCCTGCATAGGACAAATGCCTTCCTTTCCATGGCTGGGTCCGAGCTAGTCTTTGGATAAGGGGGTCACAATCCCTAGCAGTCAGACGAGTAGATATAAGAGGCAATCGTAAGTATTTCACAGGAATATGCCCTTCATTGAACCCCAAAACCTGCAGTATTTCACCTTTCACGTGCTCTGAGATGCCTGACATGAACACCGCACTCTTCTCTTTATTGACAAGCAAACCAGATAACCTGCCAAAGTGGGTGAGTGCAAAAGAAACGCATAGTATAGAATTTATGTCCCCATGAGAGAAGACAAAAAAGTCATCAGACATGCGTTTATCACTTGGCTTGCGATCAAGGAACGGCTTCTAACTCAAGATCGATTGTGCCATCTTGGCATCCTTTCCCACTCAAAGTGCATCTTCTGTCAAGGTAACCAAGAATCCATATCACATTTGTTTTTTGAATGTCAATATTGTAAGTATACGTGGGAACAAGTGTTGTGGTTACTTGGGTTTAATCGCACTATCAAGCCTTGGAGGGATGAGGTATGCTGGGCATCCCACAAGTTCAAAGGAAAGACGGTGAAGGCAAACATTAAAAGGGTTGCGTTTGCTGCCACCATTTATAACCTATGGCTTGAAAGAAATAGGAGACGTAAACAAATGGCTACAAGAGGGTGAACAAATGGCTACAAGAAGGCAAACATTAAATAGGAGACGTAACCGAGTTTCAAAGAAGTTGCAAGCGGTAAAAATGAAACTGAGGCAATGGAGTAAACAAATGAAGTTCTCTCAACTCTCCTCTCAGGTTAATGATATGAGACGAAATCTTCAGAATGTGCAGAAGCTATTGCATGATGACCCTCATAACCTAGCTCTTGCTACCCACCAGACAGACCTCAGACATTCCCTTGCATCCTTGCTGCGATGTGAGGAGTCCCAAATCAGACAGAAATCAAGAATCCAATGGCTACAAGAGGGTGACAGTAACTCTAGTTATTTCCATAATGTGGTAACATCAAGAAGGGCAGTGAACAACATCTCTTCTATTATGACTGAGGATGGCACCAAGTTGACTGACCAAAGGCAAGTAACAGGTCATGTGGTGAATTATTTCCAACACTTACTGGGAGAGGATGGTATTGGACGGGCCCATGATATGCCCCCATTCTCAAGATCTCTATCTCAAGACCAAAGAGTAAATTTGATGGCGGATGTTACCCATGATGAGGTTAAAACCATGCTTTTTTCCTTAAAGGATGATAAAGCGCCAGGTCCTGATGGTTTTTCTCCCCTATTCTTCAAAAAGTGTTGGGATATTGTAGGGGAGGACACAGTGGAAGCAATTTTGAGTTTCTTTAAAGATGGTAGCTTGCTTAAACAATGGAACACTACAGCAATCTCTTTGGTGCCGAAGTGCCGGAATCCAAGTAAGATGTCTGACTTTAGACCTATTTCCTGTGTCAATACCCTTTACAAGTGCATCTCCAAAATACTTGCAAATAGGCTCAAGACTGTTGTGGGGGATATTGTTGGTAGCTATCAGTCGGCTTTCATCCCAGGTAGAGGAGCTGCAGAGAACGTGCTTCTGACTCATGAACTACTGCATAATTACCACTTGAGGGGCACCCAGAAATGTGCTCTTAAAGTGGACATCCGGAAGGCGTATGATTCAGTTACATGGGGGAGCATAAGGGCAATGTTAGTTGCTTTGAATTTTCCAGACACGTTTATATCTTGGACCATGGAATGTGTGACATCTCCCTCTTATTCGGTGATGCTTAATGGCCATCTGGTGGGGTTCTTTAAAGGAGCAAAAGGGTTACGACAAGGTGACCGCATGTCGCCCTACCTTTTCGTCATGGTGATGGAGATCTTTCATATGGTGCTGCAGCAGAATACCAGCCAAAATTTCACTTATCATCACAGGTGTGAGGCTATAGGTCTTAAGCTTATTTGTTTTGCTGATGACTTGTTCATCTTCTCTAAGGCAGACAGGGCTTCAGTGCAATGTATTTTGAGAGCTCTTGAAGCATTCCAACAGCTCACAGGCTTACAAATTAATAAGGACAAGAGTGCTATGTATCTTAGTGGAGTGGATAACAGCATGCAAAACGAGTTAAGCAGATTGTCTAGGTTCCCGATTGGAGACTTGCCAGTTAAGTATCTTGGCCTTCCTCTTTTCACATCTAAGCTATCATGGAAGGATTGTGAACCACTTATCAATCAAGTAATGGCGAGGACGCAATCGTGGAGGGGTAGGAGTTTGTCCTATGCGGGTAAGCTCACTCTCATAAAAGCCGTTTTATTTTCTATTAAGGTGCACTGGCTATCTACATTTGTCCTTCCCAAAAGGGTTATATCAGAATTGGAAAGGATATCCAGGAGCTTCTTGTGGTCAGGGCCGGATCTCAAGCGCAAGATGAATCCTATCAGCTGGAAAATTATATGTACTCCAAGACATGAGGGTGGGCTTGGCATCCTTAACTTGCATGTATGGAACAAGGTAGCAACCATGAAGCTCCTATGGAAAATCTTGCAAAAGGGTGAGTCGATGTGGGTTAAATGGGTGCATAAGTATCTTCTTAAGGATCGAAACTTGTGGACCCTTACCACACCAGCTACCTCTTCATGGGCATGGAGGAAGATTCTTAAGCTTAGGCGGGACATGGGCCACCTGGTAAAGGTAAGAATTTTTAATGGCATGAGCACTTCGTTGTGGTATGACAATTGGCACCCGGATGGACCATTATTTGTTACATATGGATATCGGCTGATTTATGATTCGGGGCTTCCAAGACAGGCTACAGTAAGCACTATAATCTCAGGTCATGAGTGGGACCCTCCGGTTGCAGCATCGCCGGATTTAATCGAAGTTTGGTCTAAACTTGCAACACTTAAGGACCCAGTACCGGACCGTGAAGATGTACTGATATGGATGCCATCAAAGTCAGGTATGTTCGATATTGCTAGTGCATATAAGAGTTTGGATATTGGTAGAGACCGAGTGGAATGGAATGGGCTGGTCTGGTTTCCCAAGCATATACCCAAGCAAGCATTTACACTATGGCTAGCAGTGAATCAAAGGCTTCTTACTCGTGACCGGCTGTGCAAGAGGAACATTACCACTCAGTCAACTTGTGTGTTATGCAGGCTTCACCATGAATCACATGCCCACCTGTTTTTTGAGCGTCAGTTTAGCTCCCAAATTTGGCAACCTATCCTTCAACGTACTAGTGTAACTAGAGTGAACCGCCCGTGGGTAGATTTTGTGCATTGGGCTTCGACTTTGAGCCTGGGTAGTCACCACGCCCAATTCATTTTCAGGTTGTCTCTTGCAGCTGCTGTATACCATATATGGAGAGATAGGAACCGTCGGATCTTCACGAACTCTTATGTGCCTTGGCAACTTGTTGAGGCCAGCATAGTTGCTGATGTTCAAGATAAAGCAAATCTCGATCGAGTGATGCTCCCAGATTCCCCACTACATCGTCACCTAGTCACTAGTTGGAACCTTCAGTGGGACCTTGTGTAATGTTGGTTGTGTTCCATGCATGCATGTTGTGAGCCTCAATGTATAAGGAGCATGTTTTCCTTGGTTTTTTTTGTTTGAGCCATATCTTGTAAATATTTTCTCTATTAATATCACTTGGACTTACCTTCCAAAAAAAAAGAAAAGAAATAGGAGACGTTTCCAAAACGCGTTTTTGCCAAGGGATCTGATCGCCAAGCGCATAAAGGAGGAGGTCTTCCACAAGTTTGCCAGTGAAAACTTGGTCATGCCAGATAGCCCATCTAATAGGGCGTTCATGGAGAGGTGGGGATTTACTGTAAACTTCATTTTGTAGCTTCCTAGCCTCTTTTACATGGGCTAGTCTCCTCTTTGCTTGTTTGTAAGCCTATTGGCTTTGGTGGTTTCCTCCACCTCGTTTTGTACACTCTTTGTATTATCTTTTAATGCATTCTTTCTTACTTTCCAAAAAAAAAAGGTCATCAGCAAAGCACAATTGCTTGATAGAAGGCTGGGAGCATTTGGGATGAGGCCGAAAATTAACAACCGTCTTGTCCTTCAAAACCTTGTCAAACAGCTCCATGACCAAAACAAATAGATACTGTGAAATAGGATCACCTTGTCTAAGGCCCTTGCCCCCTTTGAAGAACCCTTCCATACTGCCATTGATCATGACCGAAAAGGATGGAGTAGTTACGCATTCTATAACCCAAGAGATAAACTGAGGGGGGAATCTAAATCCTTTCAAAACCTTTTCAACACAGCTCCAATCGATGGAATCAAAAGCTCTCTTGATGTCAATCTTGAGGGCACACCTTGGAGCACCTTTGTTTAGGTGATAGTTTCTAAACAGTTCATGTGTTATCAAGATATTGTCCACCATCCTTCGATCAGGTATGAAAGCTAACTGATGCATGCCTAACAGATGTCCCATTACTGCCTTGAATCTGTTGGCTAAGATTTTTGAGATGCATTTATATATGGTATTGACACACGAGATGGGATGATAATCAGTGATCATGGAAGGCTTACCTTTTTTGGGAACAAGACTGATGATAGAGTGGTTCACCTGCTTGAGTAGCCTCCCAGACAAGAAGAAAGATTTTATGGCAGCCGTGACATCTTTCCCCACTATATCCCATGCCTTCTTAAAGAAAACCGGGGTAAAGCCATCAGGACCTGGAGCCTTCTCATCCTTGAGCACGAACATTGTTGACTTAATCTCTTCATCAGTGATATCTGATTGTAACACTTGAATCTGATCAGGGGCAAGGAAGGTATCGAACTCAACTTCAAAGGGATCCAGAGACCCATCCCTCCCACCCAACAAATTACAATAGTGGGACACAATATGCTGCCTTATCTGGGCTTGATCAGAGAGTTCTCTTCCATTGGTGTCATTCAACTTGGTAATAGAATTGTGAGATCTTCTGAAAATCATGGAATTAAAGAAGAATTTAGAGTTTTGATCACCCTCTTTCATCCATTGTATTATGGATTTCTGCTTGTATTGGGCTTCCTCAACTCTTAATATATCCGCAAGATCTCTTCTCAACTTCCCTTCTAGGATAGGCAAGTGGGGATCAGCTGGGTTTGCTTGTAATGCCTTCTGACATTGATCCAGCTTAACTTCAATGACTTTGACAGAAGCAAGAGAAAATTGTTTCTTCATGCTCCACTCTTTCAAGCGTACTTTCAGGAGCTTGAGTTTGGAAATAAGCTGAAACATGGGCTTGCCTACTATTGAGACCCTCCACACATCAGCAACCAAAGGAAGAAAGTCTTCACTCGTGACCCAAAAGTTAAAAAACTTAAATGGTCTATTGAGCTTCAGCACTTCGGGTTCAAGTGTGACCTAAACGGGACTGTGATCAGAGATGCCTGGGGGCAGAAATTCAACCTCTGAATGGTTGAACTGAGTAATCCAAGCAATATTAACCAAAACCCGATCCAATTTGCATGAGATACGCCTATGGCCAGCACTCATATTGCTCCAGGTGTGGGTTAATCCTTTATAGTTCATTTCAAGCAAATAGCAGTCATTTATGCACGAATTGACTTCTTGAGTAGCAACTGAATTTAATTTCCTGCCTCCCACCTTCTCAAAATCCTTCCTGACACAATTAAAATCACCAATTATAAGCCATGGTCTGTCCACAAGACAGATAAAGGAGATGTAAGCTGACTTTCCAAAGCATCATTATCCCCATAGATAAAGGAGATGTAAGCTGATTTTCCTGAGACCTGAAACTCAACCCAGCAATGGATTATTTGATGAGATTCATATATCTTAGAAATAGAGATAATCGTGGGGTCATAACAAACCCAAATGCACCCCTTCAATGCATGATCATAATTTGTGATACAACTCCAGTGAGGACAGATGGTATTTTTTATAAAGTCCGCATTCACCCTTCTAACTTTTGTCTCCACAAGGCACAACATGTTTAACTTTTGAGAGGCTAAGAGGTTCTTGACTTCCCGTTGCTTTGAGGGATCATTTAGACCCCTTATATTCCATGTAGCAAATTTGATCATAAGAAGGACAAGTGATCATTAGGACCCTCACAGGTACTACCTGATCCAATGGTGACTAGTGTTTTTGCATTCCTAGCCTCTTTCATTGCAATCTCATCCACCAATAGTCTTTTCCTGATTTTCTTACGTTGCTTCTTTGATAGAGAATTGGAGCTTATGCATATGTTCGGTTCCTCATTCAAAACCTCAAATTGATTTGCACTTGTTCCAATAGTGGCATGGCATTCGCAAGCTCCAGAACCCAGCATGAGTTGATCCCCAAGTGTCACACCTTGGCCTTGCTCCTTATCGATAAGAGGGCTGCTATCCTCCACTAGAATTTCCTTACCTTTAGATAAATTAATCCACGGTTCAATATGCGCATCACTTTGAGATTGCTTCATGGTATCACTAGATTCACTAGATTCGGCCAACACCACAAGATTATCTGGATGAGTTTGGTTAGGTGGGACGAATTCAGGTGCAGCAGAGTCAAACCCGACCTCACAGTGAGACTGAGTGAAATCAACACGCTCTTGGTCAGCAGTGGCAATCACTGACACATGAGCTTCCCCCTCCACGATACTTCCTTCCGGCAACTCAGAGACTTCGTGAACAGTAGTAAACACTCTTCCGGTTGGTCTCCATTCCCTGGCCCTCACCCTGGAACATCGAGAATCGGCATGACCAAACACATTGCACACCTTGCACTTGACAGGCTTCCAGCCATACTCAGTGGTAATTACTGATTCGGGTACATTGTCATCTTCATGCTGGATATAAATTTTGTTCGGATAAGCACACTTGGTGTCAACTTCCACACAAACTCGAGCAAAGCTCAGTTTGGAACGATTCTCTGTCATCTCATCCAAGAATAGAGGCTTGCCAATCCCACTAGCAATAATGCTGAGCCCTGTTGGAGTCCAAAGCTGAAGTGGAACATTAAAGAATTTAACCCAGATTGGAACTTTCGTTAGTTGGGACTTCTCAAGCAATAGGTTAGGTTCCCATTCTTTGATAACCAATAATCTGCCTGCCATATACCAAGGTCCTTGCTTAAGAACCTTGTCTCTAATCAAGGAGGATGCAAAACGAAGGATATAGAACCCATTCTCAATGCTGATCACCTCAACCTTGCCCCACATCTTAGCAGCAAGATTCTTGATAATATTAAGAGGGAGACTTCTGTCCGAAAAGTAGCCAACAAGGCAACCTTTCCATATGTGCACTCCTTGTTTTATCACCTCCATAGGAGGAGTAACCACAACTCGTCCTTCAATGATCCTTGGTTCGAAATATGTAAGTTTAGTTTTGTCCGCAAGTTCACTTTGAAATAAGTCAGACCAAGACTTACCATTTCGGGATGAGCTCGATATCCCCACTTCACAACTCATAGGAGCTGAACTAAAACGGGTATCTGCCATATTGACCTGGGTAGTGACAAACCCACTGTTGGTCTGACCAATGTTCGCAGAAGCAGCAAGGCGCAGAGGGGGAACATGTTCTCAAATGAGGATCGGCAATCAGGATGCCCTTGCGAAATCATCGGCGAGCTAGCTTGCCGATTAATTGTCTCATTAACAGCAGCCTGAGCTGGAGAACCAGGCCGCCGGGAAGGAGAGAAGGCCACTTCAGCAGGAAGACCAGACACAGCAGGAGAACCCATTACAGGCCTTTCCACAGCACTCATCTAGACCATCGAAAGAAGATAGCCCGCAGTAGCGTGCAAGAGAAGAACCTTGCAAATGTCTCAGACAACTAACTTGCTTGCTCGCAGACGAAGACAGCTTGGCAACGATAAAATCCTTACGACACTTTCCTTACGAGAAACCTATCCGAAGCTGATTCTTCACGAACTCAGGCACTCCACAGTCACAAATAGGTACACAGTCACCACGGACAGAACCACGAACTTGAAACCCAGGCACTCCGCAATCACCACGGATAGAAACCACGAAGTTGAAACCCACGACCAGAAAGCACCAACGAAGCTTGAAACCACGAACAGAAGGTGCAAACCTCGAACAGGAAAACCACGACTACTGCTCACGAAATGAACTAGGAAACCTTGGAACAGAAACACCACGAAACTGAACTTGGAAGCTTTAACACCCACGAACGATGCTAACGAACTTGAACATTTCTGACGGCAGTGAACACTCAGCTTAGAAATGTTGCTCACGAACGGACTTGTTGATCGAGAACTTGCTCTGGTATCCCACGAATGAACATTTCTGACGGCAGGGAACACTCGGCTCAGAAATGTTGCTCACGAATGAACTGCAGGAGGATCCTCCGGTACTGGGGCTTGACTTTGAATCTGCTCCTTGATCCAGAAAAGGTAGTCCTTCACATGGGACTCTGAGAAGACTGGACTCCGCATGAAACGAACATAGGACCACTCCCTCATCAACCAAGCGTTCAGCTTCATGGTGGTTGGTGAAAGTAGCCCAAGATGGTCCTCGTATCCACTTGGGATTATAATCCCCTGGGTTGCTCTGAACTGACGAAGAACCCGCAAAGGGAGGTAAAGCATAGCATGTCCCAAGCCAGCTAGAACCAAAAATTTGCGGTCTCGAAAGTTGATCACGGTCTCAGCGTTGGGCTGATAAGTACCAGGCCACCTCACCTGACCATCCTGGACTGTAGCCAAGAAAGTAAACCAGCCCTGTTTACCTCCTGGAATATCAGGACACCCTCGGTTGCTCATCAAGATGGGAACCTTCAAGCTCGGGAAGAAATGTCGATTGATCTCCTCAATCTGACTCAGGTGGTCAAGTAACCAAAGCTGCAAATGAGGAAGGATATTACAGTATATTGTAAAGAAAAAGAAAAAAGAGCAAATGAAAAAGCAAAAGAAAAAAGCAAAAGGAAAAAAAAAAAAGAGAAGGAATTTTACCTGCAGGATAGGGGCACATGACAGGAAAAGCTTCTTCTTCCTGTGATAACAGTCCGATAAAGCCTGGTACATCTCTGCCAAAATCATAGGGGCCAATCTCTCCTGCTCCCTAACCTGGAATACAACTGAGATAAGGGCCAAGTCGACCTCATCGTCATCCATGGAAAAAGCAGCTAGTTAACCACTATCAGGGTTAGGGCATTGAACCTGGCTTCCTTGTTCTCCCCCTCAAGAGCTTCTTAGTTAGAAAAGACTTGGACAAAGTCAAAAGGGTGTCAAAATCCCCTAAATCCTTCTTCCCTATACCCAAAAAAGTAGAAGCCTTTTTCTTGCAACTAGGCCTAAGGGTTGGGTTCACTACCTTCTCTGCAAACCTCAAGCCCAAGATGGTTTCAACCTCTTCAATGGTTGGGGTCATCTCATGGTCTCCAAAACGGAAAAGGTTTAGGTCAGGTACCCAATGACCAATCATAGCTTCAATAATTTCCCACTTGAAGGGAATCTTTGGGATAAGCAGAACGTGACCTAGATGGGTGGAATCCCATTTCCTCTCTTCATCAAGAGTCATAGAATTAACCCACCTAGTGTAGAATGAATCTACGGGGTTATACCTAGTGAGGTTAGGGGGTTTTGATCTAAAAGGTTGTTTTTTTTTTTTTTTTTTTGGAAAGTAAGTGAGTGATTCATTCAATGGAAAATGTATGTACAAACCACATCAAGGTGACAATAGGTTGTTTTGCAGAGGAGGCTGCGTGGACAGACAACAATGGGGCAGAAGATGATCCGGAATCCATTGGAGATGATGGGAGCATGCTAAGGATCAATGGGAGGAAGAAAGAGGCAAAAAGGGGGTTTTCTAAACTCAAATAAATCGTAAAAAAGACTCAAATCCCAAGGCTAGTCGTATTTATAGCATATTTTAATGTATCCGATATGTTAAATCGGATACAAAAGGCTCCCTTCATATCCGACGAAAAATATCGAATACAAGTAAATTTATATGTATCCGATACAACTTGTCGGATACAAAGAAATATCAGTGTATCTGATCAGATATATTGGATACAAAGAAAAAAGGCAAAAAAAAAGAGAAAATGGAGAAAATTCCGAATTTTTTACCTGTTTCACCTGTATACAAGTCTGAATTGCATAAAAATGAAAAGAAAAGAGAGCAACACAAGAGAGAATGAATAAAAAAGTTATTTTTAATATATGCAAGTCTCATTTGTACAATGATAATGTAAAAAATAGAAATCCTAATCTACTACTCCTGTGCAGGATAACTCCGGCGTCCTCTACCCCATGCGCCTTTGCGGCCTCTCCCTCGAGATGGTCGGCGCCATGTAACGCGGCCTCCGACCCACGAAGGACTGAAGCTGATACTCCAAGCAGTAGTCCAAAAGGTCAGGAGGCGGGTCGGGGGTAGAATCTGATGAGGAAGCCCCAGGCCCAGCAGGAACTGGCGCGGCTGGCAGGGGAGCCACCTCAGGCGCAACTGGATCCTCGGCCACAGCAGTCTCAACTCCCGCAGCTCCAGAAGGCTCAGCAATAGCAGAAGAAGGACCAGGAACAGAAACATCTGGGTCAATGGAAATAAAGTCAGAAATTGAAGCATCAAAATGAACCAAGGAGGGGAAATTAAAGAAAGCGTACCAGGGATGTTTGCAACAGGAACTAGGGGATTTGGAACAATTGGGTCAGCAGCCGAGATGTCCTCCGGCTCAGGAACCATCATTGGAGATGAAGGGCCCACAGGATCTGAAGGAGCCGCGGGCACAGGAGCTACAACTAAGGCGGTAGCTGGGACGTCCTCAGGATCAGTAGCCCGAACCGGAGATGGATCAGGAACAGGAAGATTTGGCCCGAAAATAACACCATGATCTGGGACCGGATCCTGCAAAAGTCAAACAGTTCATATTAGAACAGCAGGGAAACATAGAAATGAAAGAAATGAAAGTGTAAAGAACTAGATACCTATCTAGCCCTAAGCTCAGCCACCAAAGCCTCCAGCTCCCTGATCCGGGCATCCCGCTAGGCCATAGCCGCATCATGCTTGACAATCATATCATTAATTGCGGCCCACTGACTCTGGAACTGGTCCCGAAGAGCATTCAACTCCTCTACTTGGCAATGAGAAAGGGATTAGAGTCACAAGTACAGAATTGAGGGAAATGAGAAAAAAAATGAAGATCATAAAACTTATAGTGTCATCATGGACCCGGATGTAGATCCCATCGATCTCAGTCACCCCAGCACGAGTGGGTCGATCCATCAGGCACCCAATGGACACCTTCCTGATCCACTTGTCGTAATTCCCAGCTACTGTAAGCCCCTCCATATCCTGATACTGATCAAACTGGCCAATGTCAAAACCAGGCAGGAGTGTGTCGGGACCCACAGGAGGAGGGGGAACTGGGATACGAAGTACGCCTGTGTGCTGATAGTACAGGCGCTCTCCTAAGTACATCACCCTACCAAGCCTCCCAAGGAGCACTGGTAGGGTTGGCGTCGGAGGTCTCGGTCAAAAGCATCTTGTACTATAATCTCACGGGCAACCCCAATATCCACATCATCAAAGCGTGCCAAGAGGAGCTACAAAGAAGAAAAAGATGGTCAGATACAAGCAAGGGTTGGCCTAATCGTCTTGATCTTAATCTTTTCAAGACGATTATTCTTTAACCCCAAAGGTTGGCCTAGTGGTCAAGGCTTGGGGCCTGGGGGTATGCTCCCTCCAAGGTCTCAGGTTCAAAACTTCTCAGGTGCTATCAATTCTTTAGGGCTACCCCCAGGGCCTTTGGCCTGGTAATTACCCGGTTTGTGTGGGACGAGGGGACTACACAAGCCCTTGGGGATTAGTCGTGGTGCACGCAAGCTGGCCCGGATACCCCAAGTTTCAAAAAAAAAAAAAAAAAAAGGTACAGGAAAAGAAATAAAAGAGAAAGGGGCGAAGAATTTACATTAGATCGTCGGGCACGATCCAAGTGAACCCGAGCAGCACGAGGCTGACTCCTATTTGTGTCTCGGACCTGGGCCGACCACCGTAAGGCAACAGGGAACTCTGCGGCACCAGGCACGAGGGAAGGACGGAAGTATGTCATGTGTGTATACATGAATATCTGGCAAGAAAAGAAAACAAGTTAGAAGAAGATAAAAGAATTTTCAAAAGAAAGTTAAGCAAAAGTATTCTTTACCTGTAAGATCTGCCAGAAGAATCGGCAGCTGATACCATCTCCTCTCGTGGGGCATTGCTCGTGGGTTCGTCTGGTGATTTTGTTCGTGGGTTCCGAGTTCTATTCGTGATTATTGGGTTCGTGTAAGCAAGCTATCGCAGAAGTTCGTGACTCTCATCAGCAAGCTGTGTTCGTGGGAATTCTGGTACTCGGGCCTCCATCTGTTCCTGGTGATTTCGTTCGTGGTGTCCCACGATCTGTTCGTAGTGTTATCACTCTCTGTTCGTGGGATTTCTGGCCGTGGGGTAGCAATTTCTGGCCGTCTTTTTTCTGGTCGGGCGTTCTCTGTTCGTGAGATTTCTGGCCGTGGGTTTTCTGTCCGTCGGTTCCAAGTTCGTGGTTGTTGGATCCGTGAGTCTGGTTCGTATCTGGTCCGGCTGTAGGATCCGTGAGCCAGTGTTCGTTGCATGCTGGCGAAGGAGCAGTGCCCGTGGGGTTTCTATTGCTTCTGGATTTCTGGTCTTCTGTTGTGGGATTTGTTCGTGGTGCTTCTGGATTTTGGATTTCGGATCTGGTTTTCTCTTGCTTCCGGATTTCTGGTCTTCTGGTTTTCTGTTTGTTTGGGCTTCCATTATCAGTTCGTGGTGCTTCTGGGTTCCATTATTAGTTCGTGGACTTCTCCTGAAGATATCTTCCAAGTTGTTTGTTCAAGCCGCTTCTATTGCTTCTGCATTTCTGGTTTTCTGTTCGTGGGATTTGTTCGTGGTCTTCTGGTTTTCGGAATTCGGATCTGGTTTTCTATAACTTCTGGATTTCTGGTCTTCTGGTTTGGGCTTCCATTATCAGTTCGTGGTGCTTATGGGTTTCATTATTAGTTCGTGGACTTCTGGGTTCCATTATTAGTTCTGGATTTCTTTATCTTTCAAGTGCTCGTGGATTTCCATTTCTGCTCGTGGAGACAAACGAGACAGTTGTGGATTATCACGTCTGCTTTGATTATTGTGTGGGATTATTTATTTGTCCATTATCAGTTCGTGACTTCCTGCACATGGTCTTTCTGTTCTTCGATTTCTGGTCGTGGATTATCTTCTCCATCACTTTTGCTCGGGGATTCCTGGAGTTTCTGTTCGTGGATTTCTGGGTGTTGTGGACTATCCCGTTTGATCGTTGATTATTGTGGATCTGGTCGTGTTCACCTGTTCTCTGCTCGTGATTATTGTGTGTGATTATTTGTCCATGGATGATTATTGTTCGTGATTTCCTGCCCATGGTCTTCCTGTTCCTGGATTTTCTGGTCGTGGTTCTTCTGTTCGTGGATTATCCTTGCTTTGGTGCCTGTTCGTGCATGCTTCTCGACCTCCTTGATTTTGTGGGGTTTTCAGCTTGCCGGTTTCATCGACCTGTGCTCGTTGAAGTCTGGTTCCTCCGGTGCTCTAGTTTCCGGCAGTCCTCATGTATTTGGCTTCATCGGGTTTGTCTGGGTCGACCGGGATGGATGGGTCTTGTGGTCCTGAGACCAATTTGGATTTCCCGCCCCTTCTTTTGCGCAAAGAGTCAAATGTTGCGGCTGAGTTGGGCCTGCAACATATGACCCCTTCTTCTGACCTTGCTGCTGCGCAGCACCTGCAACCTGAGTTTGCAGCGTCGCAGGTCCTGCAACCTGCGGCAAACCCTTCTGAGTTGGCTTTGGAACAGCCTATGCTACATGCGGCAATTTCTCCTGGCGCCCATTGTCTGGGTTCTGATCATTCCCCGCCTTTGCATTTGCCGCAGGTGACTGGAGCACAACGTGACAGGGCCGTTTCTCATGATATGCCTTCTCGTTCTCCCATTGGTCAAGCAAAATCATGGTCGTCTCTTTTTGGGCAGCGAGATGCTTCCATCTCCAAATTGCAGTTCTTCCCACCGTCTATTGTTGATGGAAGAATATTTTTAAGTCCTCCTCCTGACGTGGTGGCTGAAGGGGTAAGGCAGTGGGAGGATTGCCTAGTTGGATACTTTATGGACAAGAAATTACCAGTCTTTGTAGTTGCCAAGATAGCTGATCGTTTGTGGGGTAGACATGGTAATGTTCAAGTCTCAGTTGCTGGGAATGATTTCTTCATTTTTCGGTTTGCCAACTCAGATGTAAGAGACAAGATCTTGCACCACGCACCTTGGTTTTTTGCTGGGAGGCTCATGGTGCTCCAGCAATGGAAACCATGCATGCAGCTGAAGAAAGCAACGGTTACAAAACTTCCTATTTGGATTAAGCTTTATAATGTTCCTATGGAATACTGGACACCGGCAGGGATAAGTTGCTTGGCAAGTGGTGTGGGGAAGCCGTTATATCTTGATGAAGCCACTGCAAAGAAAGCAAGATTGAATTATGCAAGGGTTTGCGTCGAAATTGATATTGATAGTGAGTTCCCACAGCATGTTTATCTCAATATTCAAGGGGCAGAATATGGGGACGAGGATGTCATCACGGTGGATATTGACTATGATTGGAAGCCCACTAAGTGTAGCCAATGTAATGTGTTTGGACACATGGTGTCCCGGTGCCCTAAAGCTCCAGCTAGAAGATGGATCCCTACGGGCAGACGTGTTCAAGAAATCAGTGGTAATCAGCAAGTTGACGGCAACATTGTGGAGACGGGGAACTCGAATGAGATTGAGAAAGATGATATGTTACAAAAGGAAGTGTCCATGGTCAGGGATGAGAATGTTTGTCAAAACAAGGAACCACAAGACGAACAACCCAACACATGGCAGTTAGTGAAGGCTAAAGGTAAGCACGTTTGCTCCCAAGATGTTGAAATGCAAGGTGAGCCGTCCGGCATAAGTCCCTTAAATTATCATGCCAACATGGAAATGCAAGGTGAGCCGTCGGGTGATGCGATAGTGGGAGACCATGCCATTCCTCCTGGGGGCCCAAAGAATAATGGAGATAACACCGTTTCCCACTTAGGGATCGACTCCGAGCCAGTTCGGCAACCCCGTGCTCTAAGCTTGGTTGGTGTTGCCGATGAAATAATCTCTACTACTCCCAACAGATTTGAATCTCTTGTCCATGACAGCCAAGAGCCTGAGAGAAGCTCATCATCTTCCAAGAGAAATAAGAAGAAGAAGAAACTCCTTGTTGACGAAGTGGCTATGAAGCATGCTAAAAAGAATCCAGTGGGTAAAAGCCTGGAATTAAGAGCTGGGGGTGGGGGTGATCAGGTGACTCATGTTTAATATTGCCATGTGGAATATTAGGGGACTTAATAACCCCGAAAAGCAAACCGAAGTTAGAAATCTTATGGTGTCCAATAAGTTAAGTCTTTTGGCAGTTGTGGAGACTAAAGTAAGGCAAGTTAATGCCCAAGTTGTGAAAAGCCTCATTGCCTCCCATTGGGAGCTCATTACCAACTATGACCAAGCTTTGAAGGGCCGGATTTGGATCTTGTTTAATCCCATGGAAGTTAAGATTAATAAGTTGGACACTAGTGACCAACTTATCCATTTCTATGCTGATTTTTTGGTGATGCAAAAAGCATGCTTCATCACCTTTGTTTATGGTTCGAATGAGGTCTTGGAGAGAAGGCATTTGTGGCGGCAATTACAAAGCTACTCAACACCTCATCCATGGATGCTTGTAGGGGACTTTAACTGTGTTAGATCAGCAAATGAAAAGTCAGGAGGCAAGCAGATTAACAGGTGTGCCACAGAGGAATTCAATGATTGTATTGATGCTTGTCATTTGGTGGAGCTTAAATCCAAAGGATTCTTCTTCACATGGTCTAATCAAGGTGAAGGCCAAAGAAGAATACTTTGCAGATTGGACCGTGTTCTTGTTAACTTGCCATGGCTTAGAGATCTTCCCTCCTCTGAAGTTGAGGTACTTAACCCAGGTGTCTCAGATCATTGCCCGTTGCTGATTTCGATCTTTCCCCAATGGGAGCAAGGTAAAAAGCCTTTCAAATTTTTTAATTTTTGGACGGCTAGACCAGATTTCCTTCCTCTTGTCCAGGAGGCATGGGGAGTTGAGGTGAATGGCTCACCAATGTTCCGAGTTACTAAGAAGCTTCAAGCTGTAAAAATGAAGCTCAAGGGTTGGAGTAAACAAATGAGATTTGCTGAGTTGTCATCTCAGGTTCAGGAAATCAGAGCAAAACTTGCAGTCCTACAGAAAAGCCTTCATGATGATCCCCAAAATGTTGCCCTAGTACACCAAGAGAGCACTTTGAGGAGGCATTTCAACTCTACTTTGAGATATGAGGAGTCTCAACTCAAGCAAAAATCAAGGGTTCAATGGTTGGCGGAGGGTGATAAGAACTCCTCTTTCTTTCACAATGCCTTGATATCAAGAAGAGCAATGAACAAATTCTCATGGACTTCAGCCTCATGGAGTAATACCATCGAGTGGGCTTCCAACAGGTTCCGTGGGAAAAGGTTAGTTGACAAACTAAGGAAAGCTTCAATGGCAGCTGCGGTTTACCATCTTTGGAGGGAGAGGAATCGAAGGATCTTCCAAAATAAGGTGATGCCACCCCATGAGCTTGACAAATGGCTGATTATGGACCTTAGACTCAAGTTCTCTAGGGAGGAGAGGGACGATATGTGCCAAGAAGCCTCTCGTGTTTGCCAGAATTGGTGTATAACACCTACAGCACCATAGTGGGATCCATGGTTTCCTTTCATGAGTGTCACTTAGTGACACATGTTTGGTGATTTTGTCATGTCTATGTCGTTATGCCGGTAGAGGCATGTTTGGTTGTTTTTTCACTTGCCTTGGGCTTCAGCTTGTACATTTCTTTTCTTTAATATAATCTTTGGACTTACTTTCCAAAAAAAAAAAAAAAAACAAATTCTCATGTATTATGACAGAGGAGGGTACCAAAATCACTAATCACAAAGAGATTTCCCAGCATATTGTTGAACACTTTCAGATATCATTGGGGTCAACTGTTGAGCAGAACTACCCTGACATGCCCACGTTCTCTAAAGTTCTATCTGAGGAGCAGAAATGTTCTTTGATGGAGGAGGTTACATTTGAAGAAATCAAATCCACACTATTCTCTCTAAAGGATGACAAGGCGCCAGGCCCAGATGGGTTTACTCCTGCCTTTTTTAAAAGTTGTTGGAACATAGTTGGGGATGATGTATTGGCGGCAATCACAAGTTTCTTCAAGGAAGGCAAGCTTCTAAAGCAGTGGAACACTACAGCCATATCGTTGGTGCCCAAGTGTCATAACCCAAGCAAGGTTGCTGATTATAGGCCTATCTCCTGTGTCAATATCTTATACAAATGCATATCCAAGATAATCGCTAATCGGCTTAAGGGAGTTGTTGGGAATCTTGTTGGGAGCTACCAATCAGCCTTCTTACCAAGTAGAGGGGCAGCAGAGAATGTCCTTCTTACTCATGAGCTTCTCCATAACTATCATCTGCATGGGTCCCATAAGAAATGTGCACTCAAGGTTGATATTCGTAAAGCCTTTGACTCGGTATCTTGGAGCAGCATTAGACATATGTTGCATGCATTGCAATTTCCGGCTATTATGGTTTCATGGATCATGTGTCTCCACCCCAGCCTTCTCCATTATGTTAAATGGTAGCATGTCTGGTTTCTTCAAAGGTGCAAAAGGTCTACGACAAGGTGATCCTATGTCTCCCTACTTATTTGTCTTGGTAATGGAAGTTTTCAATATGGTGTTGAAGGAGAATACCAACCATGGCTTCTCCTACCATCACAGATGTGAGGCTATTGGTATCAAGCTTCTTTGCTTTGCAGATGACTTGTTCATCTTCTCTAAAGCTGATGATTCCTCCTTACAATGTATTCTTAAAGCACTTGGAGACTTCCACGAGTTAACAGGACTATATGTCAACAAAGCCAAGAGTGCCATGTATCTAAGTGGTGTGGATGAAGTCCAAAAACGTGAATTAAGCTTCTTGTCTAGGTTCCCTATTGGGGAGTTGCCGGTTAAATACCTTGGTCTTCCTCTTTTTTCCTCCAAGCTCTCAAGGACGGATTGTGAACCTCTTATTAAGCAAGTCAAGGCAAGAACTCAATCTTGGAAAGGTAGAGCTCTCTCGTATGCTGGTAGGTTAACACTCATAAAGTCGGTGCTTTTCTCTATCAAAGTTCATTGGCTGACCACCTTTATCATCCCCAAAGGTGTCCTCTCTGAATTGGAAACTATCATTAGGAGATTTCTATGGGCAGGGCCAGATCTCAAAAAGAAAATGACTCCCATTAGTTGGGATACTGTTTGCATGCCAAGAAAAGAAGGTGGACTCGGCCTCTTCAAGCTTTGTAAATGGAATAAAGCTGCAATCATGAAGCATTTATGGCGAATCCTTAGGAATGAGAACTCCTTGTGGGTGCAGTGGGTTCATAAATACTTGGTCAAGGACCGCAATTTCTGGATTATCAATATACCAGCAACTAGCACTTGGGCATGGAGGAAAATTCTTAGAACCAGACAAGATATGGCACATTTGGTGAAGAAGAGGATATTCAATGGTTCGTCCACGTCCCTATGGTATGATAATTGGCACCCTGATGGTCCCTTATTTAGCAGGTATGGTTATCGTCTAATCTATGATTCGGGCCTAACCGCCCGAGCCACGGTTAGTAGCATAATCTTAGGTCACACTTGGGACCCTCCCGTGGCTTCATCTCCTGATTTAATTGAGGTGTGGAGTAAGCTTCACCAGCTAAAGCACCCAATGTCTGATAGGGAAGATGTGTTGATTTGGATCCCCACCAACTCAGGTATGTTTGATATCAACAGTGCTTATAAAAGTCTTGACGCTATACGTGCACAAGTTCATTGGTATAGTTTGGTGTGGTTTTCACAACACATACCAAAGCATGCATTTGTTCTATGGCTCGCTGTCAACCAACGTCTCCTTACCCGGGATCGTCTTCACAAATTGCATATTATTGACCAAGCAACCTGCGTGCTATGTAGAAGCGCAGATGAGTCTCACTCCCACTTGTTCTTTGAATGCCACTATAGCTCTCAGATTTGGAATCACATCCTTTCCAACAATTGTGTGAATAGAGCGCAGCGGACTTGGGTACAAGTAATTCAATGGGCTTCATCTTTGCAAGTTCCTAGCCCACAAGCTCGGATGTTATTCAAGCTTTCTCTAGCAGCCACAGTCTATCACCTTTGGAGGGAAAGAAATCGCAGGGTCTTCAGAAACATCTATATGCCGTGGCAGGTCTTGGTTGCAGCAATCGTATCGGATGTCTGTGATAGAGCAAATCTGGAACGAGTAAAGCTTCTGGATACTTCCCTTCATCGCCAACTCATCTCTAACTGGGACTTGAATTGGGAGTTTCTCCCTTAGTTCTACCATCCTCCCGTGCTTTTATTTGTATGGTCGGTTGCCTCATTAATTGGAGGCTTGTTTTGCATTTGTATGGTTGGTTGCCTCAACAATAGGAGGCTTGTTTGCTTTATTTTGTTCAGACGCCATTGTAGATATTTCTTTTATTAATTAAAACTTTGGACAAAAAAAAAATCTCCTCTCGGAGCAACCAGACCGCGGATAACTCAGCTCAGGCCGGCTAATATAGTCCCATATATCAATCGGCCCCATGCTAGCCGCCGGGTCTGCTGAAGATCTCTCAGGGCATCTAAGAAAACAGGACTGACCGACGTCGTATCCTCTTGGAAAATGCAGGTACCCAGCATCAACAGGAAGACCCGTCGAAATAGAGGGACAAAACCATCATGAGCCTCAGCGATAGTAGCGTGCCTCTGGTCAGGGTGATCAGTAACGCTTCCGTGTAACCAGCTAATAGAAATCCGACCACTCCTGCCATCCCAAGCAACCTTAGGAAGATCCTCATACCCTAGAAGGGTGCCAATATCCGCAGCAGAAGGACGCTCCATCTCTATGGTCCTACCCGTCAAGGGAATGCCAGTGAGCATGACAAAATCTGACTGACGAATCCTCAGCTCAACATCCGGCAGATGGAAAGACTGTGTCAGGAAAGTACCGCTCCAGCATGGCAAAGATGAGAGGGCGGTCAGCTTGGAACGACGGGATAAGCAGAAAATGATCAAAACAGTATCTACGAAACTCTCGTCTGAGTCCGGGAGATAGGGTCTTATACAGCTCGAAGAACCTCCCCAACTACCTCTCAAATGAGAAGGGGGATACCGAAGGGGAAGATTTGCTCGGACACACATCGAAGGATGATGATCCAATCCACTAAGAAGCTCAGTGTCCTGAACAGATGCCCTCAACTCCTCAGGAAAAACCAAACGGAATCCCCTGGCATCACCTCCAAGGACCGAATCCTGAACTGCATCTCTGGCTCTGCCATGTCCTCGACCTCTACCACGGCCTCCCTCACCCTCAAGGGCTTGATCCTGAACTCTGCCTCTACCTTGGCCTCTGCCCCGACCTCGAGTAGGAGCAACAACGGGCTAAAATTCAAAAGAGAAATATGAAGGTTTGTGTAGAAAGAGAATAGAAGAAGGAGGGAAAAATTGGGAAGCCTACCTCAGCAGAGCCCTCTCCAGAATCATCCAGCGGCTCCGACAGGGTAACACTAGAACTCGCCTCTGTCCGAGCCCGCGAAGAAGAAGGCTGATCAACGGGATCAACCTCCTCTCGAACTCGGGAACGACTCCTAGCCATCTACATGAAACAGGGAAGTATTGGATATTTCTGTCTAATTAACAATTTTTTGCTAAGTTGTTTATCAGAAATTTTGGTTTTAAGGCATTTTCATATGGTCCTAAACATCTCTGCAAAGCTTAATATTTCCTAATTTGTTTTCAGGGTTACTAGAGGTGCTCTGGAAAGCAGAACAAATGGGCAGAATAAAGATCAATATTGGTAAGCATACTCCAAGGACTACCAAGGCACCAAGTTTGGGGTGGTCATGCAAAGAATCTATAGAGCAAGGTCTGTTCAAGAACAAATCACAGGCAAGTTTGGACAGTTAAAGCCCTGACTTGAACAAAAGCATGTGGAGATCAGATTGGGAAAAATATATCATAGCATGGTATTTGGAAATTGGAGAGTAGGCAATTTTTCACCACCAGCAATTCAGAAACATTGGCAGTCATGCAACTCAGCGGGAAAATGTCACTGGCAATCAATCTTAGGGAGTTGGCAAATTTAAAAAAAAGTAAACCACAGCATGTGAGACAAAGCAAGCATGCAACAGCAAGAGCAAGGTGAATAAAGAATTTATAATGATCGAAACAAGAATTGCAAGCATAGAAATTAATAAAGAGGCATCAGAAAATACAAGTAATTGCGAGATTCAAAGAATTCATGTTCACTAAAAACATTCAAACTCAAGTCTTGAATGGAGGTTACTAGAAATTGGGAGCAAACATGCCACTCAATGTTAATTTCGGCAGGAACAATGGGGAAAGGGGCAGCTGGTTACAAAGGCCAATCAACAACAATCAAGGCAAATCATAGCATGATAAAATTGTTTGGAGGTGGCAATTCGGTATGTAAGATATGCAAGAAATTTTTTTTTTCGATTGATGATGCCGAGTTGCACTTAATGTTTGATTGGAAATGGAAAAATGAACACCTGATTGCAAACAAGATCAAATTGCCGAAGACAAGATGAACTTCCCAAAGCTTGTGCGAAGGCGTTGAGCAATGAACCGTCGGCAGGAGAAAATGGCCGAAATAAGGGCTTCGTCCCAACAAGAATCAAATGGGGCACTGGAGCTAGAGAGTCGCCGGAAGTAATGGAAATCACCGGAGTTTGCAGGAAGTTGCCGGAGCTCAAGGAGTCGTCGGAAGTGACCGGAGAAGAAAGGACATAAACCACGAACAGAACCCACTGTCCACGAACTAGCAGAACTCAAATGGACCATGCACAGTGGTTTCGCCGACAGGACACCGGCGAAAGCAAACGAGCTCCTCCTGGTCACGAGCAAACACCTTCACCTTGGTTGCTCACAATGTAAAACCCCGAATTTTCACTAAATAAATAAATAAAAATTTAATACGAATATTTGGAGTGTTAATGAATTTGTCAAAATAAATTGTGGATTTAATATAAAGGAATGATTTGCGGTACTTATAATTCATTCGGGATGTATAACGGACTAATAATGACAAAGAGAATAAACTTGGAGATTTCGGAAGAAATTGAATGGGTAGATGTGAAAATATTGAGAGAAGGGTATTTCGGTCAATTCACATTAATTATCGGTAAATAATTAAATATATTAATTAAAATTTGTTATTAGACTTGAGAAATACTAATAGATTTAAATTGGGGTTTAGATTGTCTATTAACAATGATATTTAAAGTTTAGTAATTGGAATAATGGCATATTGGTAATTATGTTTGATTTGAAGCCTGAAGTCGAGGAGATCATAATTTTATTGAAGGATATTAATTATAATTATAGATGATCACACTGATAGCGGAGATCTGGAGTTTGACGCAGATCTGACCGTTGAATCGCGAGATATCGAGTTAAGTATGGATTAACGGTCCTTATTAAGTCTAATGGGTGGATGAGTATGGAACCTGATCCTAGGGAGATGCGTGGGATCAGGGAAGAATAAAATAGGGTTTAATGTTTTTAGTTGTATTCGTAGGATGTCTTGTGCGTTGAAGTTGGAGGCTGCGGCGGAAGAGAAGAAGAACGAGAGAGAGAAAGGGAGACCGAGAAGAAGGAGGAAGAGGGCATATCTCTGGTTTCTCACCGTTCCTGGAACATCTCTTGCCTACGAAGAGGAGAGGAAGTCTCTGGTTGGAAGAAGAAAGGATCGTGAGCGGACGGAGGTAGGTAGCACCGTTTTCTCGTTCGTTTTGATTTCTTGCAGTTTATTCGATTCCATTGCATGATTTATGGTTATATAAGTATGTAGATAGATTGATTGTATGCTTATATGAATGTTAGAAGCAATTTGAATACAAAAAAATTAGTTTTCGAAACTCCGTTCGTCGTTTTGGTTAGAGCGCCGAGCTCGCCTGCGCTCAGCGCTCCTGGGCGATGTTCGGCGTTAGTTAAAAATTTGGAGCGCCTGAGACCGCCGAGTGACGGACGATCGGCGCTCGTGTTAGAAGAAAATCACAATTAAAATAAAAGAACCGCTCACATAGGTCGCCTAGCTTCGCCTAGGCGACCAAATCGTCCAAATACACAAAAAGGGCTTGTAATCATTACAAGCCTAATTGTTAATAATTTTTATTAAAATTTAGTCAATAACACTCATTTGTAATAACTCCCTTTTTACTTTATTTGACTTAAACTAAAACATAAATACTCCTATTTGTCTTTTATTTGACTTAAACTAAAACCTAAATACTTCTATTTATCCTTTTTGACCATGACTAAACCTTAATAACTTTAAAAACACAAACCAATTTAAATCATGCTATGTACGTAAATTCCTCCCACTATATCCAAACTTGAATAATTTTTATATTATAACCGAATCTTAATTAAATTCTATTACCTTAAAAACCACTCACCTATACTATTAAACAATTGAGTATTAATGTAATTAATACATGATTAGAACTGCACTCTAGCGTGCGTGTTATGCGTCCCATTTCCTCTGAAATTAAATATCTGTCTAACACTAAATCGGGTTATTACATTAAACATATTTTTATATACTAAACAAAATATTATGATTAATAAATTGAGGAACTGTTTAGAACCGAACTTTGAACAAGAACCTAATATGTTATAAATAATAATGGAATTGAGAATTATCTGTGTGATGGCTTGGTGGCCAGCTTTATTAATAACCCGCTTGGTGGCGGAGACCCTAACCTGCTTGGTGGCAGAGATACCCGCTTGGTGGCGGAGACCCTAACCTGCTTGGTGGCAGAGATACCCGCTTGGTGGCAGAGACCCTAACCCGCTTGGTGGCGGAGACCCAACCTGCTTGGTGGCAGAGATAACCCGCTTGGTGGCGGAGATACCCGCTTGGTGGCGGAAACCCTAACCTGCTTGGTGGCAGAGATAACCCGCTTGGTGGCGGAGACCTTACCTCCTACGGGAGAGATTCATTACCTCCTGTGAGGCAGATGTATTTCCGATGGATTGCATCCTACAAGAGAGATACCTCATGTGGGGGAGATGTGATTATGCGTGATTGCATCCCACATGGAGGATGGGTGTGTGAGTTACCACTGGAAGGTGAGGAAGCTATCTCCTATGGTAGAGGTAGATGTTAGGTGTTCACATCCTGCGGTAGAGTTATGCTGTCTCCTGCAGGGGGTACCTGTAGTCTTAGAGATGTGCATTCTCCTGCGGAGCTTGTGTGGATACTACGTGTTTGCGTTCTATGGTAGAGATAGGCTACTACCTGAAGGTTGGCTTTTATTATTGATATGATGATTGATTCTCAGGATGATGGATTGTTTATTTAAAAAGGAAATATTGAAATGTCATAACTGAATAGAATTGCTATGATTTAATGAGAACTGTTAAAATGGAATATTATGGAATCACGAATAAAATGTGGAACTGCTCTTAAGAAGACACTAAAGAAAATAAACCAGAAACCATGGGAATGTGAAATATAATACATTGTCCTTTAAATTGAACGGAAATGCACAGGATTAACTTATTTTATTTCGGGCACTGAGTAAATGTTTGTTTTATATTGAGATTATTCGTTTATCTTATTGACCGTAATTAGTCGTCTATTTTACCGAGCATGAAACCACTGTTATTTTCTGTATGTATAAACTGTTTCCTCATGCATGTGTTACCTATTGAGATAGTTGTATCTCACCCCTACTTCATATTCTACTTTTCAGGTCATCTTGGAGAGGACGCCACGGGTTAGACAGATAGTGGGTTGAAGTCTAGAAATTTCATATGAAAAGAGTAGGATAATTTTATATAGTTGTATTTATTTTATTGGAATCATAATAGATGATTTGGTAGGATATTAAGAGTTAGTTAATTTGTAGTTGCCTTCCATTTGATTAGTGAATGTAATCGGATGATTCAGCTTCTAATAAATGATTTAAGCTTCCTAGTACTCTGATAAATCTTAGTTCTTTATTTCCTTATATTTGAACTGACTGTAATGTACCACAAGTTAATGCCTTGATCCGAGTCAAAATGAAAAAAAAAAGAGACCCGGATTCGGGGCGTTACACACAAGCACCTAGATCTTCCTTGCTTACTCCTGAAACATGCACGCACTGCACGCACAGCATTCCTCGCACACCTTCACCTTGAGCACTCCTCACGAACGTGAACTCAGCACTCTTCACCTTGAGCACAGCACTCCTCGCACACCTTCACCTCCTTGCACTCCTCATGAGGTCATTTTGAGTAGCTATTCAAGAATAGCTACCTACCTCATGAGGTCATTTTGAGTCATATTAATGCAGATGTCCAAACCAGGCTCCACAACAAGGACTATATGGTTAAAGACACGCCAAGAAACAGGAAAATAGTGACCGATTGGGAGCTGGATTGGAAACTTGGAGTATAGCTGGAGTGTTGCCTCTAGTGATAGTTTTTGGCTCTTCTTGTAATTGAGCTTGTCTTTTATGATGTCCACTTATCATTGTTTTGTATAGGACTTGATTTGGCAGGGTGCCATAGGGATGGCAGCTGCTTTGTTTCTTTCCTTGTATGCGAAGAGTCTTCTCCGGTGTCTTATCTCCATTGTACATTTTTCTTTATTAATATACTTTTTGGCTTACCATCCAAAAAAAAAAAAACTGGGTTAATGAACCTGATTTCCTTCAATTGGTCCAAGACGAATGGAAGCAAAAAGTTAAGGGATTAGCCATGTTCAGGGTCGTCTCAAAATTGAGGAGATTGAAATCAAGACTAAAGAGTTGGAGTAGATTGAAATTCTATGACATAAATGGAAAGATGATTATTTTGGAATTTGATTTATCATCATGCCAAAGAGAGCTGGATCGTAAACCTACAGATGAAGAATTGGCAAGGAAAGAAAGGAGGTTGAGAAGTGAGATGGCTTCTCTAGCTCGAATACAAGAAGAACAGTTGAGGCGAGGTGAGGTGCTCGTGAAGGTGAGGTGGTCGTGAAGGTGAGGGTCGTGAATGGTTGGTGATGGGTTTGCTGGTCAACGTTGACATGGCGTGAAGGTCTGCTCATTATAGGGTCGTGAAGGTTGTTGACTCCGGTCTCTCCTGTTCGCCGGCTCTTGCCGGCGACCTCACTTTCCGGCAGAGTGGTGTTTGCCGGTGATTTTTTATTTGGTTTTTTGTCTGCTTTTGCTGCGCTGTTTTCTCTTCCGCTCCTTCTGTTCCGTGGTTCGTGGCTGTGAGCATCGGACAGCTTTTCCGTCGATGTTCTTATGGGCTCGCGACTGTGGCTTAGCTTCTATTTGTTTCTGTGGATTCGAAGTTTCTTTGGATTCGTTGTGTCCGTTCGTTGTTTCTGTTGGTCTGAAGTCTCTGTGGATTAGAAATTTCCGCTCGAAGTTACTGGGGGTTAGAAGTTTCTGTACGTTCAAAGTTCTCTGTTCGGAGTTTCTGTGGTTTCGCGACTGTGGTTCACGACTGTGAGCATCGGTTTGATCTTCCGTTCGAAGCTTTTGTTGGTTAATGTACGTGGTTCGTGACTGTGCTGCTGTTCGAGTGCCTGAGGAGTCTGTGGTGTGTTTGTTTGTGAAGATACAGCATCGGTCAATGCCTGTGGTGACTGTGTTGTGTTCTTTCTGTTCGTGGGTTCTTTTGGTTTGAGCTCTTTTTTCATGGCATGCATTCGCGATTTCTGGGCTTTCTGAGGCTTTTGGTTATTCTGGGTTATTGTGGGTTCCTCTGGTTATTCTGGTTTTGTGGCTTTCTGAGGCTTTCTGAGGCTTCTGCTCGTGGGTTCTTTTGGGTTCTTTGTTCGTTGCTGTCCGGGGAGCTTTGGATTATCTTTTTCCGAGGGCTTCTTTATTCTCGATTATCTTTGGATTATCTGTTCGTGGCCGTCTGTGGATGCTGTTCGTCTCTGCCTGTGGCTTTGTTCATTTTTATTTGCCTCCGGTTATTCTTGGCTATCGTTTGTGGTTTTGCCCGTCTGTGGCTTCTGTTCGTGGTTTTTTGCTCGTGGTCTCTATTCGTGCTCGTGTCGTGGGCAAGATTTCAGGTGCTGGTTCATCTTCGGTCGTTTGCGAGAAGAACCGGTTCTCCAAAACTGTTTGAATGGCTAACTTAGTTGGTTCGAATTTGGACTTCCCGCCGCTAGGTCATGCAATTGCCCCTAAGCAAAAGTCTAAGCCTGCGACCGATATGCCTTTTTTGGCGCCTGTTCTCTCTGCCATGCTTGCTGGTGCGCCAGTTTTGGATGAAAATTGGCAACCTTCGACTGAGGTTCAGACACTCTTGCACGAAATCAGATCTGCTTCGCCTGCTGTTGAGAGCCTGTCCGAGGTTCCCAGAACTGTCTTGCCTGCTGTTGGGCATCTGTCTGAGGACCTTGCAGAAGGGGAGCAGGCTTTAGCTCCGTCTGTGAAAGAGACTTCTTTGCCTGCTAAGGCTGCAGATAACTCAGGTCCTAAAGCATGGTCTTCCTTATTCGGGCAAAAGCCTTCCTCAAGGTCTAAGCTCTCGTTTCATCCTCCTGAAGTGGTCGATGGGAAAATCATGATAAATCCTCCTCCTGAAGTGGTCGATGAAGGCAGAAAACTGTGGGAGAACAGCCTTATTGGGTATTTTCTGGATAAATCTCTGCCATTTCCAGTTGTTAAAAACCTTGCTGAAAGATTATGGGGGAGAGACGATGGTGTGCATGTCTCTGATTCTGGGAATGGCTTCTTCATCTTCCGGTTTTCCAATGCAACATCTAGAGATCGGGTTCTTAAGGAAGCCCCCTGGCACTTTGCTAGGAGATTATTCATCATCAAAGAATGGGAACCCAACATGCAGCTTGAAAAAACCCAGCTAAGTAAACTTCCCATTTGGGTTAAATTTCGTAATGTCCCTATGGAATTCTGGACCTCCTCAGGCCTGAGTTTTTTGGCAAGTGGAATTGGCAAACCCTTGTATCTTGATGAAGCTACGGAGAGCAAATCTCGGCTCAACTTTGCAAGAGTTTGCATTGAAGTTGACATTGACTGTTTTTTTTTTTTTTTTGGAAATTAAGAAAGATTCCATTAAAAAGAGAGAGCAAAAGAAAAACATGTACAAGCAAAGAGTGGGCATACCCACCAAACAAAGTAAGGAACATGCAGCACCTTACTAGAGAAGCATGATATAATCAAGCTCACAAAAGAAGGCAAAGCCCAACATTAAGTGAAGTTACAATTAAGATCCCAATTCAGGGCAATCTGCCTATGGAAAGCATTGTCTCTGAAGATAAGGTGACGACCAGAAAGCCTGTATGAAATGTCCTGCATAATAAACTTACACACCTCTTCTTCAGGCAAGGCCGAGCTCTTGAAGACTCTACGATTTCTTTCACACCATATGTGGTATACAGCAGCAGACAAAGAAAGCCTTCGTAGAAGATGAAGAGTGGATTTGGTGCACCATGAGGTACCGGCCTCAACGATGAGATTCCACGAGGGGATAGGAGAGGAGGCGTCAAGTCCATCTTGTTCAAGAGAAATCTCCAAATGTGAGAACTGTAGGCACATTGGAAAAAAAGGTGGGAGATTGATTCATTATCTTGACGGCAAAACACACACACGGCATTTTGAATGGTACCCCATCTGAAAAGTCTGTCCTTAGTGAGAAGAGCACTCCTTATGGCAAGCCATGTCACAAACGCATGTCTGGGAATATTGCATGAGAACCAGACTAAACTCGCCCAAGGGGTTGAAGGACGACTAGCTTCTAAGGCTTTATATGTGGCCTTGATACTGAAGAGTCCAGAGTTAGAAAGAGACCAAATAATCCTATAATCCATGTTTGAGTTAGGCCTAGGCAGACCCTGAAGCCCATCCCAGACGCCAATTAGATCAAAAGAAGTAGCAATTGGGGAGTCCCAATCATCATTAATGATAAGATCTTGGACCAAAGCATCATCTGGATACCCTGAATCATAAATCAATCTCCTGCCAAATCTTGCAGCTAAAGGACCAAGAGGGTGCCAATGGTCGTACCAGATTGAAGTATTCCTCCCATTATTGATTATGTGCTTTGTATATCTGGATACAATATCTCTTTGCTTAAGAGTTTTCCTCCAAACCCAAGAAGCTGTGGAAGGGATAGGAACACTCCAGAAGTTTCTTCCACGAAGAAGGTTGCTATTAATCCATGAAACCCAAAGGTTGACAGCCTTGCTTCCCACAAGCCATGCTTGTCTTAGCACTGCACACTTATTCCAAAGGTGGAGGTTCAAGACCCCCAAACCTCCTTGGTCAATAGGCGAACAGACATGGTCCCATTTAACAAGGACAAATAAGTATGGAGAGATTGGATCACCTTGCCTAAGGCCCTTGCCCCCTTGAAAAAACCCTCCATGCTACCATTGATCATAACAGAAAACGATGTGGTAGAGACACATTCCAAGATCCAAGAGATAAACCGAGGAGGGAACTTGAAGCCTTTGAGGACCTCTTCAACACAATGCCAGTCAATGGAATCAAATGCTTTCTTTATATCGATCTTGAGGGCACACCTGGGAGAACCTTTATTGAGATGGTAGCTTCTAAAAAGCTCATGAGTTAGAAGGATATTATCCACCATGGATCTATCAGGAATGAAGGCCGACTGGTGCATGCCAACCAAAGGCGCAATTACTGCTTTAATTCTGTTGGCTAAGATCTTTGAGATGCATTTGTAAATAGTGTTAACACACGAAATGGGGTGATAATCCGATATCATGGAGGGCTTACCTTTCTTAGGGACAAGGCTGATAATGGAGTGATTCACCTGCTTCAGGAGTCTTCCTGAGAAGAAGGATCTAATTGCATCGGTGACATCTTTTCCCACAAGGTTCCATGCTTTCTTAAAGAATGCTGGGGTGAAGCCATCTGGGCCTGGAGCCTTGTCGTCCTTTAGAGAGAACATTGTGGACTTGATCTCATCATCAGTGACATCTGCTTGCAACCATTGGATTTGGTCATGACCGAGGAAACGGTCAAAATTTGCCTCAAACGGCTCAAGGGATAAATCCTTCTCACCCGACAAACTGGAAAAGTGCGAGACAATGTGCTGCCTTATGAGAGTCTGGTCAGTAAGTTCCCTTCCATTAATGTCAGACAATCTGGATATGGAGTTGTAAGAACGTCTAAAAGAGACAGAGTTAAAAAAGAACTTAGTGCTCTGATCACCTCCTTTCATCCATTGAATTCTGGATTTCTGCCTGTATTGCGCTTCCTCAACACGCAAGAGAACTGCTAGGTCCTTTCTGAGCTTCCCTTCCATAGAAGAGAGATGGGTATCTAAAGGGTTTGCATGCAAAGCCTTCTAACAAAACTCAAGTTTGTCCCGAAGATCAACAACTTTGATTGAAGCTTGGGCAAATTGCTTCTGCCTACTCCAGTCCTTTAATCTGAGCTTTAACTTTTTAAGTTTGGAGCAAAGTTGGAACATGGGCTTACCAGCAACCGGCGCTTTCCAGACATCAGCAACCAAGGGTAGGAAGTCATCTGTGGTGGTCCAAAAGTTAAAGAACTTGAAAGGTCTGTTACTTTTCAGCATCACTGGGTCAACGGAAACAAGAACAGGACTGTGATCAGAAATACCAGGAGGCAGAAAATCAATCTCAGAATGGTTGAATTGGCTGATCCAGGCAATATTAACAAGAACCCGATCTAGTTTACAAGAGATACGCCTTTGACCAGAGCTCATATTGCTCCAAGTGTGCAAGAATCCTTTATAGGGCATTTCAATCAGAAAGCAGTCACTGATGCAAGAGTTGAAGTCTTGAGCGGCGCTCAAATTTATTTTCTTACCTCCAACTTTTTCAGAGTCCTTTCTAACACAATTAAAATCCCCGATCAGTAACCAAGGGCTGTCAACCGAACAAAGGCGCAAGTTTCTCCAAAGATCTCTCCGAACCATGGCATCATTATCCCCGTAAACAAAGGATAAGTGAGATGATTTGCCAGAGGCCACAAACTCAACCCGGCAATGGATAACCTGGTGAGATACAAATAGTTTAGAAACAGAAATAGCTGAGGGATCATAGCATACCCAGATACGCCCTTTCAATGCCTGATCATAATTTGTAATACAGAACCAAGATGGGCAAATTAAGTTTTGGACGAAGTCAGCATTCACACTTCGAACCTTCATCTCCACAAGGCATAGCATATTGAGCCGATGAGATGCAACTAGATTCATAACTTCTCTTCGCTTAGAGGGGTCGTTCAGACCCCTAATGTTCCAAGATGCCAACTTAATCATGGGAGGAGGGGAGATCTTTAGAGCCACTACAGGATACGCCTGACTTGTAAGAGAGAACCAAGCTAGCGTTCTTAGCCTCCTTCATTGCTATCTCATCCACCAGAAGTCGTTTCCTGGCTTTCTTACGCTGCTTCTTAGAGAGAGAATCAGAACTAACGCACGTGAGAGGTAACTCGTTCAGAAGCTCTAACTGGTTGGGGCTCATCACAATTCCAGCATGACGAGCCTGGGGCAATTGAGTACATGGAGGTTGAGCCGAAGCAATGGAGGCACCATGCTCAACGCTATCCAACAAAGCAATCTTCTTACCTTTGGAAAGATTTGATAATACAGGACTGGAAGCCTCAACGAGAAAAGAAGCATCAGTGTGGTCAAGATTTGCAACTGCCCCATCAGATAACATATGATCATCGGTGCTAGCAAGGCAGTCCGAAATAACAACCCCAACTGAGTCCACAGCCCCAACAGGTTTATGAGAGAGTTCTAGTGGCTTATCAAAACCATACTCAACAAGATTATCCCCGCCATGCACAACATACTCGACAGGTTTATCCCCACCATGGTCATCAGCTTTGGCAACATGCTCGAGCTCAGCTTGCTCGGGCACAAAGTCAACTGAGACAACTGATTCCACAGCCCTGACCTGCTCTACAGGTTCAATATGCACGACTGAGTCATCATGCACAACTGAATTAACAGCCCCAACCTGCTCGACCTGCACGTCTGAGTCATCATGCACAGCTGAATTAACAGCCCCAACAGCCTCACCCTGCTCGACCTGCTCATGCCCAACCTACTCCTGCACAGGCCCTCCATCTGTTATATCAAGCACGGACGAAAACCTCCGCCCTGTGGGTCTCCACTCCCTAGCTCGCACCTTTGAGCATCTAGAGTCGGAATGTCCAAAGACATCACACACCTTACATTTGATAGGTTTCCAACCAAATTCCGTATGAATGACTGTGCTTACACTCTCGGAGCCATGCTGCACAAATATTTTATCAGGGAAGGAACACGAGGTATCAACTTCGACACAAACACGAGCATAGCTTAGCTTGGAGCGTTTTTCTGTCGCCTCATCAAGAAACAACGGCTTACCAATGCCGCTTGCAATAAAACTTAACCCAGCAGGCGTCCATAATTCAAGAGGGACATTGAATAATTTCACCCAAATGGGAACCTTAGATAGTTGGGTTTTTTCAAAGGAGAGATTGGGTTCCCATTCTTTGAAAACCATCAGCCGACCAGCCATGTACCAGGGGCCTTGGAAGAGAACCTTGTCTCTAACTGAGGAGGAAGCAAATCTCAGGATAAAGAAACCATTGTCAATACTAAACACGTCCACTTTCCCCCATAACTTAAGAGCCAGGCTTTTGATGACATTAAGGGGAAGACTTCTATCCAAGAAGTACCCAATAAGGCAGCCCTTCCATAAGTGAATACCCTGATTAAAGACCTCTGGAGGAGGAGAGACCGTGACTTTACCATCAACTATCTTAGGAGCAAAAAACGATAATTTGGTTTTATCCACCAACTCATTTTGGAAAAGGTCAGACCAGGCCTTTCCTTTCTGAGAAGGACACGAACTCAGCACTTCCTGTTGCGCAGAAGAACCACCCAAACAAGGAACACTGCTGTGCTCTTGCTGGCCAGAGCCGGAATTAACAGCATGGATTCCGCTGCTACGCTGCCCAAGGCCAGCGCATGCATGTGAGGACAGAGGCGGGAACATAGATTCAAAAGAAAATCGGCGATCTGAGACATGGTCAAAAGTCGGCTCAAAAAAATCGCGCCGATTAGAAGAGTCAACTGCCGGAGCAATAGCCGGCACCGAGGGGGCCACCGGAGGGACACCTGAAAGGTGTTGAGGGACAGACTCCACCGGTGTCATCTCAGAAAGAAGGCCAAGATGCCATCAAAGAAACAGCATCAATGCTCCGAGAAACGACCAGTGCAGAGACACCGCAGCGACCACAACTTCGAGCAGGCAACCAATACCACTAGCACTGCAGCCGCAGAGCCAGGAAGAGAAGCAACACAGTCGAAGAGCTCCCAAACGGCACAACGTGACAGGTCCCAACACCACCAAGCACGGAGCTTACTCCACAGGGCAAACAGGCGACCAAAACTCTAAAACCAGGCAGCCAAACCACGCCAGACGGCCAACACCCGACGAACAGAACCTCCAAATGACCTAAGAGCAGCACCACCCGAAGAAAGACACCCAAACGGCACCTCAGGCCCACACGACCAGCACCCCAACCTCAGCACCACCGCAGAACCCCTACACTACCTCAGCTCCGCAGCACCACAGAAACAACACACAACCACAGCACCTTTCCAGCTCCTCCCAACAACTCCACAGCCACGACAAGCAAAAACGAGAAACCCCCCAAAACAGATAACTCCGGTACAGTCGACAACTCACGAACCCAGCACCACACGACCACCAACACCTCGCGCCAACCAGAAGCACGAGCAAACCTGGAACCCCGAACAAGAACATCACCACGCCAGGCGGAGGAGGCACGACGGCGCAAGCCGATGGGTGAGCAGCGTCCTTTACCATGAGCACCCTTCACCCCAACCACCACCTTCACCACGAGCACCCCCAGCACCCTTCACCACGAGCACCCCCAGCACCCTTCACCACGAGCACCACGAGCACCCCCAGCACCCTTCACCACCTTCACCACGAGCACCCCCAGCACCCTTCACCACGAGCACCCCCAGCTCCCTTCACTCCGGTATGAAGCTTCACTCCATGAGCACCCCCAGCACCCCCAACACCCCCAGCACCTTCCTCTCACTCCACGAGCACCACGGCGCAAGCCAATGGGCGAGCAGCGTCCTTTACCACGAGCACCCTTCACCCCGACCACCGACATTGACTGTTTATTCCCCCAAGATCTATTCCTTAACATTAAAAATGCTTAGAATGAAGATGTAACTATACAAGTGGATATTGAATACCCCTGGAAGCCGTCCAAGTGCATGCATTGCAAAATTTTTGGCCACGATGAAGCCAAGTGCAGGAAACATGATTGTTCAAAGGTTTGGGTGCCTACTGGTAGACTCGTTCCATTTGATGATCACTGCAAAGAGAATTGCTCTAACGAACCTGGCAGCAGCTCTCATGGAGAACCACTATGTGAGGAGATCCATGCCAAGACTTGGGAGGTTGTCAAGTCCAAGGGCAAACAAATATTAGTTGAACCTGGTATCTTAGGCTTGTGTGAATTGCCAATGCACGCTGCAAGGGTGGACAATGAGGTGCCTCACACTTCGAATGGAATCATTTCGCCGCAGAACGTTCATGAGGAACCCCAAGCTTCAACCGAGTATGGCGAGGCTGGGCAAGCATCCTCCTTTAACTCAAGCAATTTAGAAATTGAGAGCTGACTCACAAGGCACTTCGGAGGTTACCTCAACAAGGAAGAAATCAAAGAGCAAAAGAAAGAAAGTGAAAAAGGATATCTTGGTTGATGAATACGCCATGAAGCATGCTAAAATTCAAGGGAAATCATGTGCTTCAGACGAGGTCTGTGTGGGTGGAGGGCAGGCCTCATCTCATGTTTAAAAGCGCCATGTGGAATATACAGGGCCTTAATGACCCCGCTAAGCAGCTCGAAATCAAGTACTTGATTAGAGCTCACAATCTTAAGCTTATCTGCTTGGTTGAGACTAAGACAAGGGAAGTGAATGCAAGGTTTATAAAAAATCTGATTGCTCCACACTGGGAGCTGATTACTAATTACAATGAGGCGCTGAAAGGGAGAATATGGATTCTGTTTGATCCTGTGGATGTGGCGATCTCTAAGTTGGTGTCTACTGACCGACTTATTCATTGTTCGATTGAGGTTATTAACCTTAATAAACACTTCTTTGTATCATTCGTCTATGGAAGTAATGACTATAGGCAGAGATGTGCGCTATGGAGTGATCTTAAAACTTGTTCAACTACTCATCCATGGCTACTTATTGGTGATTTCAACTGTGTTCGGTTTGCAGCTAAAAAGCAAGGAGGTAAACCCATTCATCCTAGAGCCGCTGGGGATTTTAATGAGTTCATTGATGATGTGGGTTGCACAGACATGAAGTTCAAAGGTTTTATTCATTCTTGGAGTAACCGTAGTGAGGGCACTAGAAGAATTGCATGTAGGCTTGATCGAGCTCTTGTCAACTTGGCTTGGCTTCACGAGTTCACTTCATCTGAAGCTGAGGTGCTACCACCAACTATTTCTGATCATAGCCCTATTGTGGTGGCGTTGTATCCAGCTATTTCTTCATCATCTAGACCCTTCAGATTTTTTAATTTCTGGGTGGATCATGATGATTTTCTGCCTCTTGTTGCTGATGCATGGAAACTTAATGTGAAAGGCTCCCCTATGTTTCGGGTCGTTAATAAGCTTAAGGCCGTGAAGCTGAAACTCAAAGCATGGAGTCGTCAAAAGCATTTTTCCCAGTTATCTATGCAAGTTCAACAGCTTAGACGTAATCTAGAGGATTGCCAAAAAAAGCTACAACTCTGTCCGTCTAGCATTGTCCTTGCAAGAGCGGAGAAAGATACTATGGAGGCATTGAGACAAGCCCTCAAGGATGAAGAAGCACAAACTAGGCAAAAATCCAGGATCCAATGGATAAAGGAGGGTGATGCTAATACAAATTTCTTTCATCATTCGCTCATGGCAAGAAGAGCGAGAAACAACATTTTGAGCTTGTACACGGATGATGGATCCAAGGAAGATGATCCACTGATCATAAAGCAAATGTTCCTGAACCACTACCATCATTTGCTTGGCCATGACCAGCTTACTAGCTGTGATGAAGGGGTACATCTTCCGGAGTTTATGCGTAAACTCAATTCAACTCAACAACAGCAGCTTGAGCAAGATGTTTCTAATGATGAAATTAAAGCAACACTTTTCTCTCTCAAGGACAACAAAGCCCCTGGGCCTGATGGTTTCACACCTCTTTTCTTTAAGAGGGCTTGGGAGATTGTGGGGGAGGACTGTATGAAAGCTATAAGTGATTTCTTCTCCTCAGGCAAACTTTTGTAGCAAATGAACTGTACTGCCATTACATTAATCCCTAAAGGTATGAATCCTAGCAAGGTGGAGGACTTAGGCCCATTTCTTGTGTCAACACTTTATACAAATGCATCCCCAAAATTTTGGCAAACAGGTTGAAGGGAGTTATCTCTGATCTAGTTGGTGAATACCAGTCTGCGTTTATCCCTGGCAGAGCTATAGCAGACAATGTCTTGCTTTCTCATGAACTCCTCCATAACTATCATTTAACGAAGCCTCAGAAGAAGTGTGCCCTTAAAGTGGATTTGAGAAAGGCTTTTGACACTATTGCTTGGAGTACTATCAAGGCAGTTATGCAAGGCATGAATTTTCCATTGAAATTCACCAGTTGGATTATGGAATGTGTGACCACTCCCTCCTTCTCTCTCTTGATCAATGGCAGCATGGAGGGCTTCTTCCAAAGCAAGAAAGGGATCAGACAGGGAGACCCAGTGTCACCGTATCTTTTTGTCCTCGTGATGGAACTCTTGTACATGGTTGTGGAAAGAAGCACATCAGAAAGCTTTAAGTACCACCCCAGATGCCAAGGAACAAATACTAAGATGCTTCGCAGATGATTTGTTCTTGTTTTCTCATGGTGATACATCATCGGTTACCCGGCTAATGGTTGCACTTAAAGAGTTTGAGCTCCTCTCGGGCCTTTGTGTCAATAGGCTCAAAAGTTGCTTGTTTGTTTCCGGAGTCGATGATGAAACAGTGAATAGTCTTACTGCGGCAACAGGATTCCAATTGGCTACACTTCCAGTGAAGTACTTGGGTCTACCATTGATTTCGTCAAGACTATCAAAAAGAGACTGTGACCCACTCATCAACCATGTCAAAGCAAAAGCGCAATCTTGGAAGGGTAGGTGCCTCTCCTATGCCGGCAGGTTAGCCCTTGTTAAATCCGTTCTCTTTTCCATTAATGTTCACTGGCTCACATCCTTCATTCGTCCTAAAAGAGTTCTTAAGGAACTTGAAACTATTTGCATGAGATTCCTTTGGTCCGGCCCCCAGTTATGCTCAAAAAAAATTGTTCAAATTAGTTGGGATCTTGCATGCTCTCCAAAGCATGAGGGTGGCCTTGGTTTGTTCAATTTGCAGATCTGGAACAATAGTGCTATTCTAAGATATGTGTGGCTTATTGCTACCCAAGCTCCCCATTTATGGGCTAAGTGGGCTCATCATCACCTAATCAGGCATCACATCTTTTGGGACATGCCAATCCCACCTGGAGGCTCTTGGGCATGGAAAAAAATCTTGAAAGCAAGGCCTACAGCTGCCCGTCTTATCAAAAAGAGGGTGTACAATGGAAGATCAACACTCCTATGGTATGACAACTGGCACCCACAGGGGCCTTTAGTTACAAAGTTTGGCACCAGAATTATCTATGACTCGGGACTTCCCAAAAATGCCTTGGTTGACATGATTGTTCAAGATGGTCAATGGAATGTACCTGCTGCTGTGACGATTGACTTAATGGACATTTGGGGCGGTTTATCTGCTCTACCTCCTCTTGATATCAATCGGGATGATGTAGCATTATGGGCTCCAACCAACTCAGGTATTTTTGACATAAAGAGTGCTTACAAGACTATGGATGCATCTCGGCCTATTGTACCTTGGGTTCACTTGGTTTGGTCATCTCCTTCAATCCCCAAGCATTCCTTTGTGCTATGGTTAGCTATCCATCAGAAGCTTTTAACTAAGGAAAGGCTAGCAAAATGGGGGATCATTCGTCACCAAGTATGTATTCTTTGTAGATGCGAAGTTGAGAACATTAACCATCTCTTTTTCTCTTGCACATACAGCAAAGCCATATGGCAACAGGTACTCTCATGAAATGGCTTCTCCTACCATCCTAGATCATGGCCTCAAACTATTGAATGGGCGCAAACCAGATTTGTGGGGGTTGACCCAACCTTGCCAATAGCAAGAGTCTCACTGGGAGCTACTGTTTATCACATCTGGATGGAACGCAATCGACGTGTGTTCAAGACTAGCTACTTGCCTCCACATGTTGTCATGCAGCATATAAAGTGGGACGTGCAATCCAGATTGGATAATAGGAACCTTATGATCCAAGATTCTCCAAGAAGCAGGCAAGTTGTTGATTGCTGGGGTTTAAACTAGCGCTTAGGATGTTGAGCTTACTGCCTCTCTTGTAATCTGTCTCTCTTGTTTAGTTTGACAGCTTGGTTCCCATTAGGGTCATTTTCTGCTTTGTTTCATGGTTTAGGTGGGTATGCCCACTGTTTGGTCTTGTAATGCCTCCCCTCTCTAAGGGGCTTTGGTTGGCCTCAACCTGTTTGGGCATATCATTGTATATATCTTTTTATCATTAACACATTTGGACTTATCTTCCAAAAAAAAAACAGTTGAGTCAAAAATCTAGAATCCAGTGGCTACGTGCTGGAGATAGCAACACTCGATTTTTCCATCAATCGATTAGCAACAGAAGATCATTCAACAAAATCAACAGCATATACAATGAGAATGGTTACAAGGTTATGGACAAAGTAGAGATTACGAACATGTGTTCCCATTTCGAGAATCTCTTGGGATCAAGCCCTCCTACAGCAAATATTGATGATGATACCCTAAGCTATTGCCTACCAAGGGCCCTTCTTGATTGTCAAGTTACTAAATTGACAAAATTTGTGGACAAAGAGGAAATAAAGGCCACCATGTTCAATATGAATGAAAACAAAGCACCAGTCCAGATGGCTACACTTCCGGATTCTTCAAAGCAGCATGGGACATCATTGAAAAGGATGTTTTTTTTTGGAAGTTAAGTAAGTTCCATTAGAAAAAGATAAGCAATATGTACAAAAGAGGGTGCACACATCACCCAACCAAACCGTACACACAGACAAGCCACAAACAATGGCTACTCAAGATACAAACATGGCATGCACAATGACCACAAAGCCCAAATCAAACTAACGACCAATTAAGACCCCAATTAGCAAGGACCTGTCTATGGACGTCATTGTCCTTAACTGTAACAGTAGTACCATATAAACGAGAAAGAACATCCTGATAGATGAACTTACAAACGTCCCCATGAGGTAGAGCTGCATTCTTGAAGATCCTCCTGTTTCTCTCATTCCAAACGTGATACACAACTACTGCCACCGAAAGACGTCTCACTAAATTAATTGGGTTGTTAGATACCAAATTCGTTGAGCCCCACTAGATAAGAGCTTCCCACTGTAAACTTAAGTAACGCAAGCAATTTCTCCTCATCAACTTCCTCCATATGGCTTTAGAGTAGCTACAATCAAAGAACAAGTGTTGAATGGTCTCATCCTCCCTCCTACACAGAACACACATGGCCCCTTGGATAAGTCCCCACTTCAGAAGTTTAGCCTTAGTCAATAAGGCCAATCGGATAGCCATCCATAGTATGAAAGCGTGCCTGGGAATATTTTTTGGGTACCACACCAACCCGCTCCAACTTACTGCTGTATGGCCAATATCAAGCTTCTTATATGTTCTGCTTATATCAAACAATCCTGAATCCGAAGCCATCTACATGATTCTATCCTCATCACCTGCACAAGGGGTAGGTAGTTCATGGAATCTCAGCCATACCTCAAGAAGATCTGCTGATACCGCCACTAGTAGGTTCCACTCTTTCCCATCCTGAATATCGCTCACTTTAGCCGCCATGGGAAGCCCTGAATCATAAATCAACAGTGTGCGATACCTTTGAGCAAGCGCCCTCACAGGATGCCAATTATCATACCACAATGACGTACCCCTTCCGTTGTTAATCCTGTGCTTGATGAAGGTACTAGCGACACTCCTTGTCTTTAAAATCTTCCTCCATACCCAGGATGAAGACGAAGGGATCTGGACCGTCCAAAATTTTCTTCGTCTAAGCAAGTTTATGGTAACCCATTTAACCCATAGGTTGTTGGCTCTACTGGCCACCAGCCACGCCTGTCTCATGACTGCACACTTTTTCCACAAGGGCAAGCTCAGCAACCCCAGACCACCTTGGTCTAATGGGGCACACACATGCCCCACTTGACCTGGCTCACCTTCCTCTCATTACCTGTACCTGCCCAAAGGAACAGCCGACACATTCTCTCCACCTTATAGGTGACCTCCTTAGGAAGAATATACACCGATAACCAGTAAATAGTCAAAGAGAACAAAACTTACCTGATTAACATTAGCCTACCAGCATATAATAAAGCTTTACCCTCCATGAAGCCACATGTGCTTGCACCTTCTGTATCAATGGTTCACAATCCCTAGCCGACAGCCTAGACGATATTAGTGGTACTCCCAAGTACCTCACCGATAAGGAGCTTTCCTTGAAACCTAAAAGTTGGAGAATTTCATGTCTTGTTTGATCCGAAACTGTAGCCATGAATACCTCGCTCTTGTCCTTATTGACTGATAAGCCAGAAATTTCCTCAAACTGTCTTAACACCTGTGCTATACACTGAACTGACCTGACATCCCCATAAGAGAACATAAAAAGGTCATCCGCAAAACACAATTGCTTAATAAGTGGCTGTGAGCACCTAGGATGAAGTCGAAATCCTTCCACTGTACGTTTTTTTTTTTTTGGAAAGTAAGTAGTTTCCATTAATGAGAAAAAGAAAATTTACAGTGAAGTAGAGAGACCTCTACCACCAACCAGTAGCATGCCTATAAAGGTGGCTATACAAGAGTACAAAAATACTAGGGAAAGAATACATAAACAAGAACTTCCTGAATGAAGGTGATAGAGATATTCCAGTTTTCACAGATTTTCCTATTTGTGGAATTATCTTTTACTGTAAGTCTACTATGGGCAAGATAGCATCAAACACTTCCATAAGTAACACAAACAGGTAAGGCAACAGAGGGTCACCTTGCCTAAGTCCCCTTTGTCCCTTAAAGAAACCCTCCATACTCCCATTCACCATAACCGAGTATGATGCCGTGGTAACGCACTCCATTATCCAAGAAATGAATCTCACAGGAAATCCATACCCATTCAACACCCCCTCTACACATCCCCAGTGCACTGAATCATACGCCTTTCTAATGTCAACCTTAAACGCACATCGTGGCATACCCCTATTCAAGTGGTAGTCTTTGAGCAACTCATGAGTAATTAGAATACTATCAACCATTCTTCTTCCCAGGATAAATGCCGTTTGGTATTGGCATACCAGATCACCCACCACTTCCTTAAGCCTATTCGCCAGCAGCTTAGAGATGCACTTATAAATCGTGTTGACACACGAAATGGGCCTGAATTCACTGATTGTTGAAGGCTTACCTTTCTTCGGCACCAACGTGATCACTGAATAGTTCAACTGTTTAAGTAACCTCCCAAAAGAAAAGAACGATCTGACAGCAGCAATGACATCCTTACCCACCACTTTCCATGATTTCTTAAAGAAACAAGCTGTAAATCCGTCCGGACCTTGGGCTTTGTCATCCTTGAGCAAGAACATTGTCCGTTCAATCTCGTCATCTGTCACAGGTTGCTCTAACCTTCCCACTTGTTCGGTGGATAAAGTTCTTTCAAAAGCAATGTGGACAGGATCCCTTGTAGCAGCACGATCTCACAACAATTTCTTAAAATGTTCAACAATATACCTTCAGATATGATCCTGGTTTACCAACAAATCCCCCTCATCATTCACCAAAGAGATAATCTTATTCAAGGACTGTCTCACCTTAAGTGAATTAAGAAAGAAATGGGTGTTTTGGTCTCCCTCTTTCAACCATTGAATAAGTGACTTCTGCCGAACTTGAGCTTCCTCGTCCTTAAGGAGTATGATTATCTCCTTTCTCCACCTCCTTTCTAACGAGCATAGGATAGGATCAGTGGGTGAAACCTGCAACTCCTTCTGGCATTGCACGAGCTTGTTCCTCACCTCTTCCACTTTTGCTGAAATGTGGGCAAACCGCTCATTCCCGCTCCAGTCCTTCAAGTGTGCTTTTTGTCTTCCTCAGTTTGAGCACTAATTTAAACATTGCAGAGCCCGATAATGAATCTCTCCACACTCCCTCAATCATTGGGAGAAATTCATCCTTCCCTATCCAGAAGTTGAAAAACTTAAAGGGCCTATTATGCTTCATATGATCAAGGCACACAGTTACCATCGAAAGACAATGATCCGAAATACCTGGGGCTAGGAATTCAGTCTCTGAGACATTAAATTGGTGTAACCACTGCTCGTTAACCAATGATCTGTCAAGCTTACATGAAATTCTGCTCATACCTTCACTCATGTTACTCCATGTGTAAACAAACCCCTTATACTCCATCTCCAGTAGGAAACACTCTTCAACCGAGAAGCGAACCAAATTGCAATATGCACGTATTTGCATTGAGGTTGACACTGATTGTACTTATCCAACAACTGTTCGCTTGAGTTCCCGTGAGGAGGAGCTTGACATTGATATTGAATATGATTGGAAACCCCAAAAGTGCAATGTATGCAAGGTATTTGGCCACTTAGAGACTAAGTGCCCGAGTACAACCAAGGTTTGGGTCCCCACTGGACGAATGCTAAATGATGTTGAGGAGAATGCTAATCAAGAGCCTGTTGTCGACATCCAACCTCAAGAAGCCAGTATAACCCCTTCTGAACCGGTTGATTTGGTTGAGCCGTGGAAGACAGTTGACCGCAATGGGAAATCCATTGAGCAGCCTATTGCTAAGGAAAACCCATCTGCAGCACTCTTTGAAGGTGAGCCAAGCACTTCTGACCAGCAACGTGGGTTAGGAAGTGCAACCCACCACAAAAAGGATGGTCACTTACCTTGCTCCATGGAGATCGCTGTAGCACCTCCAGATGTCCACGAGCACATATCAATCACCCCTAATCGATTTGATTTGCTTGAGCAGCAGCAGAATTTAGGAAGTGCAACCCATACATCATCCTCCAAGAAGAAACATAAGAAGAAGAAGCAACTGCTGGTTGATGAGATTGCAATGAAACATGCAAAGGGTCCCAAACATGTTGGCTTGGATTTGAGCAAGGAAAAGATGCACCCACTTCCTCATGTTTAATATTGCAATGTGGAACATTAGGGGTTTAAACAACCCCGACAAACAGTGTGAGATTAGAAATCTCATAGCAATGAAAAAACTCAGCATGTTGGCTATTGTGGAAACTAAAGTGAGGCAGGTGAATTCTCAGCTTGTCAAGAGTTTGATAGCTCCCCATTGGGAGCTTATAACTAACTATGACTGTGCCCTTAAAGGCCGAATTTGGATAGTTTTTAATTCACAGGAAATAAGGATTTCCAAAGTCCAAAGTAGCAACCAACATATTCACTGTTCGGCTGAGATCCTTAGCATGGGCAAGAATTGCTTCTTAACTGTTGTCTACGGTTCCAATGAGGCACTTGAGAGGAGACTCTTGTGGAGACACTTACTTGTATCCTCATCATCCCATCCATGGCTGGTTATGGGGGACTTCAACTGTGTTCGTGCTTCAGCAGAGAAGTATGGTGGCAAGCACATTAACCTAAGCTCTACAGAGGAGTTCAATGATTGTATTGATTCATGTGGCCTTGTTGAATTAAAGGCCAAGGGTTTTTCTCACACATGGTCCAACCAGAGTGAAGGACAACGAAGAATATCATGTAGGCTGGATAGGGTGCTGGTGAACATACCTTGGCTCAACCACTTGTCTCCATCTGAAGCTGAGGTCCTTAATCCTGGTATATCTGATCACTCTCCCATAATGATCTCAATCTTCCCACAAAGGCAGCAAGGTAAAAAACCATTTAGATTCTTCAATTTCTGGACTTCTCACCCGGACTTTCTTCAGATCGTTACTGAGGCATGGGCAATAGAGGTACCTGGTTCTCCAATGTTCAGAGTGGCTAAAAAGTTACAATCAGTAAAATCCAAGCTTCGGGAATGGAGCAAACAGCTAAGATTTGCAGATATATCTTCACAGGTTCAAGCATTGAGGACGCAATTAGCTGATATTCAGAAAAGGTTGCATGATAATCCACAAAGCAATATGCTATTCCAACAAGAAAGCAATCTCAGACGTCAGCTCTCAACATGTCTACACCGTGAGGAAGCCCAACTCATGCAAAAATCAAGAGTACAATGGCTTGCTGAAGGGGATCGGAATACAGCCTTCTTTCACAATTCTTTGATTGCAAGAAGAGCAACAAATACAATCACCTGTATTATGAATGATGAGGGGCAAAAACTGATTGATTCAACTGAGGTATCCAACCATATTATCCATTATTTCCAGAACATGTTTGGGGCTAACCATGACACCAGCTCAATGCCCATGCCTGAATTTAGTACTTATCTATCTGCTGAGCAAAGGACGAATTTAGAGAAGGATATAACTGCTAATGAGGTGAAGGTTACTCTATTTTCCTTGAAGGATGGCAAGGCTCCAGGTCCAGATGGGTTTACTCCGGCATTCTTCAAGAAAGCATGGGATATTGTGGGAAGCGATGTAGTTCAAGCAATTCTAAGTTTCTTCAAATCTGGAAGATTACTAAAGCAGTGGAACACTTCGGCTATCACCCTTGTACCAAAATGCACCAACCCGAATAAGGTTACTGACTTCAGGCCCATCTCATGTGTCAATACACTCTACAAATGCATCTCTAAAATTCTTGCCAACCGACTGAAGAGTGTTGTGGGTGAGCTCGTGGGCAGCTACCAATCCGCATTTCTTCCAGCTAGAGGAAGTGCAGAAAACGTGCTCACTCATGAGTTATTGCATAATTACCATCTACCCACCAATCACAAAAAATGCGCCCTAAAGGTTGATCTTCGTAAGGCTTTTGATTCTATTTCATGGACAAGTATTGAGGACATGCTCAATGCCATGGGGTTCCCAAGCACCTTCACTGCCTGGATCATGGAGTGTGTGTCTACTACAGCATTTTCTTTTTTTTTTTTTTTTTTGGAAAGTAAGTAAGATTTCCATTAGTGAGGGTAACAACTGTACAAGACCAAGGTGGGCATACCCACCTAACAATGAGACAGATTACATTAAAACAACCCTATGGGGAACAATGCTACTGCAAATATAAACTCAAAACAAAGAAATTACAGTGCACGGTGGTGGATGATCCCCTCAAGTCCCCAATGATATGCCAGCTCCCTGTTGTTGGGCGTATCAATGATAGGAAAGTTGGCAGCGTATAGCTTGAGATTGATATCACGAATGATAAATGTCATTAAGTTATCCTGCGGAAGGTAGTTGTTGGTGAAGACCCTTCTATTTCTTTCACCCCAAATATGGTAAATGACAGCTGCCATAGAAAGCTTGAGAAGGGTTGAAGAGAAACCTTTACCAGCCGCCTTGTGGTGCACCCAGACGATTGTATCCTTCCAAGACCTATTAGATAGCCTGATGCAATTTTTAGAGAGAACATCCTTCCAAATTCTCTTGGTGTAGACACACGCAAAAAAGAGGTGGTCATGGGTCTCCACATCCCTTCTGCAGAATATACAGGTAGCTTGGTTGATAGCTCCCCATTTGAGTAACCTTTCCTTGGTTAACAACTTTTCATGGATAGCTAACCAGAGGATGAAAGAGTGTTTTGGGATAGGTAGACGGTGCCAAACCAGTGAGTGCCAAGGAACGTCGGGTTTAACCTCAAGGAGAGAGGTGTAGGCAGAGAGCATTGTAAACATACCCGATTTTGATGGTAACCATGTTGTTTGATCTTCTCTTGAACTGTCCAGACCGGGTAGATCTTGAAGTCTTTGCCAAGCTTCAATAAGGTCCATGGATCTAGATAAGGGCACATCCCAATCGTTGCCAGAGATAATTGCTTCCACCTTGGCATTAATTGGAAGCCCAGAATCATAAATGAGTCGTTCACCATAAGCAACCACCAATGGGCCAACCGGATGCCAGTTATCATACCATAGTGAAGTACTACAGCATTTTCGATCATGCTTAATGGAAGTTTGGTGGGTTTCTTCAAGGGTGCAAATGGGTTGCGCCAAGGGGATCCCATGTCACCATATTTATTCGTCCTGGCAATGGAGGTGTTTAACAGGCTCCTAATCCAGAATACTCATCATGGGTTTACTCACCATCATCGATGTGAAGCAATGGGTCTTAAACTCCTATGTTTTGCTGATGACCTCTTTGTGTTCTCTGCTGCTGATAAGTCCTCTTTGGGGTGTATTCAGAAGGCTCTACATGACTTCCAAACACTCACAGGTTTGCAAGTCAACAATATGAAAAGTTCTATGTTCCTAAGTGGAGTTCCTGAGGACCAGCAGAAGGAGCTAAGTATGCAAATGGGGTTCTCTCTTGGCACCCTTCCGGTGAAGTATCTTGGGCTTCCTCTCTTCACCTCCAAACTCTCATGGCGAGATTGTGAGCCACTCATATCTCGAATCAAAGAGAAAGCACAATCATGGAAGGGCAGATGTCTCTCGTATGCAGGTAAGCTTTTGCTCATTAAAGCAGTTCTCTTCTCTATAAAAGTGCACTGGTTGTCAACTTTTATCCTTCCAAAAGGAGTGATTGATGAGCTGGAAAAGATTTGTAGAAGATTCCTTTGGACAGGACCACAATTAAAGCACAAAATGAACCCAATCAGTTGGGATGTGGTGTGCACCCCCCGCAAGGAGGGTGGCCTGGGGCTCTTCAAGCTCTACTCTTGGAACAAAGCAGCAATCATGAAGCATGCATGGAGAGTCTTAACGTCACATGACTCTTTGTGGGTTCGGTGGGTACATCATTACCTCATCAAGGGCCGCAACTTTTGGATACTTAACATACCAGCAAACTGCTCTTGGGCTTGGAGGAAAGTCCTCCGAGCAAGGTCCTCAATGGCCTTGTTGGTCAAGAAGAAAATACACAATGGAGAACAAACTTCACTATGGTATGATAACTGGCACCCTGATGGTCCTTTGTTCCCAAAATATGGCCAGCGTCTCATATACGACTCAGGTCTCCAATGCCATGCCAAGGTAAGTGCAATAATATCAGAAGATGAATGGGATCCACCGGTTGCTGTGACATTGGACTTGATTGAAGTATGGGGGAAACTTGATCGAATGCCCAAGCCATGCTGTGATACTGATGATATCTTCACATGGACGCCATCCAAAACAGGTGCCTTCAGCATCAGTAGTGCATATCAAAGCTTACAAGTCCCCAAACCATTGGCAACATGGCACGATCTGGTATGGTTTCATAACCACATCCCGAAGCATGCTTTTACTTTGTGGTTAGCCATTAATCAAAGACTGCTCACATGTGACCGGCTGCACAGAATGGGAATTGTCCAACAGGCCAAGTGTGTCCTATGTAGGCGAGGTGATGAATCCCATGAGCACCTTTTCTTTGATTGCATCTACACCAAAGAAATTTGGAACCATATGTTGTTACTAAACTGTGTGACCAGATTAAACAGACCTTGGAGGGATCTAATACAATGGATATCTTCACTTAGACTGGGTGATGTCAAGGCTCGGCAGCTTCTCTACCTATCTCTTGCAGCTACCGTGTACCACGTGTGGCGGGAAAGAAACCGGAGAATTTTCAAGAATGCATACCTCCCCCAGCAAGTTCTTACAGATAGCATTATGTTTGATGTACAAGGAAAAGCCAATATGGCACGGACCCGTATCCTTGACACCCCTACTCACAGGCAACTCATCAACAATTGGCGATTATCTTGGGAGCTTTACTTGTAACCCCATGATCATGCTACATGTTCTATCTTGTTAAAGTGTCTTTGTTGTAATGTACCTACTGGTACTTGCGTGTCTTATGCCTCATTGTAAATATCCTTTTTCTCATTAATACAATTTGGACTTACCTTCCAAAAAAAAAAAAAAAAAACACTCTTCAATACACCTATTGAACTCATTCACAGCAATCCTATTGATCGGTCTTCCCCAAACTTTATCAGACTCCCTCCGAACACAATTAAAATCACCCACCAGCAACCAAGGCTTATCTGTACTGAGATGCTTTAGATCCCTCCACAAGCTCTTCTCACACTTGCGTTATTATCACCATACACAAATGAGATGAAGCAATCCTTAGCCCACAATGAGATCTCCACATAACCCCAGATTCTCTGATTCCGTACCTGACAGAAATTAATTGCTAATCAAGTGCAAAAGTCGGTTATACTACATTTGCTTCATAACCGGAATTAAATTCTGGTTATAAATTTTTGTCTATAAAAGCTGCTCAGCAGCTCATTTTCGGGGGTTGGCTCTTCTTGGAGGTTTTTTTTGGCTCTGCCCTCTCTCCTCCCTCTTTCTGAAATCCTCTTCTTCTCTTTCTTATCCCCCCAAACCCTAATCTAACCACTATAGATCCCCTTTGAGTAACCCCCATTTACCCCTTCTTTAGATCCTCTTTTTTTTTTTGGGTTAAAGGAATGAGTCATGTGGATATGATTGTGATTACATGCTGGATTTTGTTTCCGGATTTGCACATGATTTCACCATGGTTCATGTATGCATGAGATTCCCTCTTTGTGCATCCTCACTTAAAGCATGTAGGATCTTATGTTAGGTTTATGCAAGCATGCTCGTCTTCATTTCATTTGAGTTATCAAATATGCTAGCATAATGTTATGTTTGTTTTGAATGCCCTGAAAAGCATGATCCCCATCCCCCTTGGTGTTTGGTTTTGAAAACCCTTCAAGAGAAGAGCCTATGGCTCCATTCGGACCACTGTGGGCCCACACAGGGGCCCATAAAGATTTCATACATGTCCACAAACCCCATGGATTGGTTTTCTACCGAAAAAGTGCAAAAGTGAATTTCTGTAGGGTGACCGAGAACTCAAGTCGGTTCTGGGTATCTCCTGGCTTAACCGAAATTGAATCTCGGTTAAGCTGGAAACACAGTATAACCGAAATGCTTTTTCGGTTATGCTGTGCTTCATGTTTGACCGAAAATGATTTTTGGTCACTTTAAAATGCAATAAAAATCAGTTTTTTGAATGTTGGTTGCTTTGCTGATTGTTTAAATCGAACTGGGCGAACCAGAAGGGTTTCTGGTTGAACCGGAAACCCAAATTGGGATGTGGGCTTTTAAACCCAATTTGATTCCTTAGTGGGCCTTCCAACAGGGCCCACCCAGTCCAAGATCATCTCTGTAAATAAACAAGATAAATAAAATAAACTAAATGGGCCAACCCTTATGAGGCCCCCCCCCCCCCCCAAAGCCCAATGAAAATGAAGCATGCTGGCTTAGGGTACATGGTTTGGCCGAGACCGCGGGTACGGGCCTATCGAGCCCACCAAGCCCAGTGAACCAAGCAAGGGTAGGGTCCAATACCCTAACCCAGAAAGTCTTGAGCTTTCAAAGCCCAAGCCTAGGCTATGGGCCCCAAGCCCATTCCTAGCCCAAATTGGACTGATTAATCGAGATAAATCAAATAAATCATTTGGCCACTGTTGTGAGGCCCACCCAGGGGCCCACGAACAAATTCCGACCCACCTTTGCATGTAAATCACTGAACCTTCAAACTTGAACTTCAAATAAAATCAATCGATTGAACCAAGCCCAAAGGGCCTCCCAAGCTAGATTGAGGCCCACCAGAGGCATGTGGGCTGGACTCAGCCCACCAAGGAACCCACGGGCCTTCCAACAGGGCCTGCCCAATCAGACTTAGATCACTTTAAGCTAAAAAGATAAAATCAAGGGACCCATACCACTTTGGCGGTCCCTCAAGACTTAATAAAATGTGCATGCTGGAATAGGAATCGGGTGAGATAACCAAAAGTTGACTTAGAACCAGGATGGGAGCCGTCAGTCGACGGGGTGGCCTGGGGTGTCTACGGACTTCCCCGGACCGTAAATGAGACCTTGCTTAGAATCTCTAGCCGCAGACCGCTTAATAAAAAAATATAGGCACCCAGGTGTCTGCTTGCACACCATCAGGCAGTGGCGACTCCAAATTCCCAATTTACCCATTCGGAGAAACGCGCGATTTCGCGTGCGCCCCGCCGTGCGGCTTTTTCACGTGCGCACACCGACCATGTAGGTCGGATACACTATGTATCATTTGTATCCGACATTGTATGTCGGATACAGACATCATTATTTCAAAATTTTATTGTAGCAGGGATCCTGTCGGAGAATCTGATAGGGCAAATCTCTTGTATCCGAAATATTATTTCAGATATGAAGAAGGACATGTATATCCGACCTTATATGTCGGATACAAAAGGCAAGTTTTTGATATTTACAGATTGCCCCTGGATTTGACCGATTTGACACCTAAGATAATCGCAGATTGCCCCTGGCTATTCGTAGATTAATCCCTGAGATATATATATATATTTTTTGGAAGTTAAGTCCAAATGATATTAATAAAAAGATATTTACAATGGTGAAAGATACAAGATGAGAACAACAAAAGAACCCATATAAGGGCAAACAAAGCCTACACTAGTAGCCGAAACACAATATCAAACTGACTCAATCACCAAGAATGTGGATACAGCTGCCTAGCGAAGAAGTTCCCATCGTAAGTGCCAATTACTGACAAGTTGCCTATGGATAGGTTAATCCGGTATACTTACCCTCTCCATATTTGCTTTAGCACAAACATCCGAAATTGCCATTGCCTTCACAACTTGCCATGGCATATAGCTATTCTTGAAAATCCGTCTATTCCTCTCCCTCCATATATGGTACACCATAGCTGCAAGGGACAGCTTGAATAACACTCGGGCTTTGGCATGCCCCACTTGAATTGATGCTGCCCACTGAATAACTTCAATCCATGTTCGGCTTGCCCTGTTCAAACAATTAAGATGAAGAATAGCATTCTATATGTGCTTAGCATACTCACACTCGAAAAATAAGTGTGTGTGCGACTCATCACTTTGCCGGCAGAGCACACAAGTAGCTTGTTGAACAATTCCCAACTTACGTAGTCGATCTCGAGTAAGGAGCCTTTGATTAATAGCTAACCATATGCTGAAGGCATGTTTGGGAACGTGATTTGGAAACCATACCAGATCATGCCAACTCACTGTAGGCCGTTGACTGTGAAGGCTTTGGTAGGCACTTTTGATATCAAACACACCTGAATTTGAAGGCACCCAAGTCATAACATCCTCCCCATCGGCAACTGGCTTCGGAAGGTGATCAAGTTTGGCCCAAACCTCAAGTAAGTCCGGAGATGCAGCAATGGGAGGGTCCCAATCATCGTCTGTGATTATACTACTCACCTTTGCTTGTCTTGAAAGGCCTGAATCATATATCAGTCGCTGTCCATACACAGTGTACAACGGTCCATCCGGGTGCCAATTATCATACCACAAGGAAGTAAACTTTCCATTACGAATCTTCTTCTTAACCAGTTGGATCATTACTTGTCTTGTTCTAAGAATCTTCCTCCAAGCCCAAGAACAGTTTGCTAGGATGCTAAGAGTCCAAAAGTTACGATCCTTTATTAGAAATTTTTGCACCCACCGAACCCACAAAGACTCATGAGAGACAAGGAGCCTCCATGTATGCTTCATTATAGCAGCTTTGTTCCATGTGCATAGATTGAACAGCCCAAGACCCCCCTCCTTCCGTGGTATGCAAACAATATTCCAGCTTATTGGATTCATCTTATGCTTGAGCTGCGGTCCTGTCCAAAGAAACTTTCTACATATCCTTTCCAACTCATTAATCACACCTTTGGGGATGATAAATGTGACAACCAATGAACCTTAATGGAGAAGAGAACTGCTTTAATAAGAAGGAGTCTACCTGCATAAGAAAGACACCTGCCTTTCCACGATTGAGTTCTTGCCTTAACTCGGTTGATCAGTGGCTCACAATCCCTCCTTGAAAGCTTGGAGGAAAGAAGAGGCAAGCCAAGGTACTTCACCGGCAGCTTCGCAAGAGGAAACCCCAGGTGCATACTCAACTCTCTCTGCTGGTCGTCACTGACACCACTTAGAAACATCAAGCTTTTTTGCTTGTTAACTTCCAAACCTGTCAAGTTATGAAAATCATCAAGTGCCCTCACTATACAATCCAAGGATGCCTTATCAGCTGCGGAGAACATAAAGAGATCATCAGCAAAACACAAAAGCTTAAGGCCAATTGCTTCACATTTGAAATGATGCTTAAATCCTTGGCATGTATTTTGCAACAATACCCTGTTGAAAACCTCCATCATCATCACAAACAAGTAGGGTGATATGGGGTCCCCTTGCCGCAACCCCTTTGCTCCTTTGAAGAACCCCACAAGGCTGCCATTAAGCATAATCGAGTATGCTGGAGTGGAGATACACTCCATGATCCAAGTGACAAAAACATCTGGAAATCCCATTCCATGAAGCATTGCTTTAACGCTACCCCATGAGACCGAATCAAAGGCTTTACGGAGGTCAACCTTAAGAGCACACTTGCTGTGCGGCCCATCCAAGTGGTAGTTATGAAGCAATTCGTGTGTAAGGAGCACATTCTCTGCACTACCTCTACCAGGGATGAAGGTAGATTGATAATCACCCACAAGATCACCAACAACCCGTTTAAGCCGATTGGCTATAATTTTGGAAATACATTTATACAGTGTATTGACACACGATATTGGTCTAAAGTCAGATACCTTACTTGGATTGTGGGATTTAGGCACAAGTGTTATGGCCGAAGTGTTCCATTGTTTCAGCAGTTTCCCATCTTTAAAAAAACTCAGAATTGCTTCCACAACCTCACTCCCCACGATGTCCCAACCTGCCTTGAAGAATGCTGGTGTAAATCCATCCGGCCCTGGAGCTTTGTCATTCTTCAAGGAGAAGAGGGTGGCTTTTACCTCTTCAACGGTTACCTCCGCCATCAAGCCTCTACCTTGGTCATTAGATACCCGAGCATGGAAAGGAGGCATATTCAATGAGCTGACCATGGAACCCGTACCTAGCATGCCCTGGAAATATTGCACAATATGGGTAGATACTTCAATTGGATCAACCAGTTTTGTACCTTCATCATCCACGATGCAGGAGATTGTATTTGTTGCCCTTCTCGAGACCAAGGAGTTATGGAAAAACGTTGAATTGGTATCTCCCTCTGCCAACCATTGGATTCTTGATTTCTGTCTGAGCTGGGATTCCTCATACTGAAGACTAACAGATAACTGGTGACGCAGGTTACTTTCTTGTTGGAACAATATGTGGCTTTGAGGATCATCATGAAGCCGCACCTGTACAGCAGCAAGTTGTGTCCTGAGTTCACGAACCCGCATGGAGATATCTGCAAATTTTAGTTGCTTACTCCACTCCTTGAGCTTTGCCTTGACAACCTGAAGTTTCTTTGCTACTCTGAACATTGGAGAACCAGCCACTTCCACTGCCCACGCATCTGCAACAAGGCGAAGGAAATCCGGGTGGCTAGACCAAAAATTAAAAAACCTGAAAGGTTTCTTACCATGTTGATGCTGATGGAAGATTGAAACCAATAGAGGGGAGTGGTCTGAAATCCCAGGATTAAGTACCTCCACTTCGGAGGGGCTTAGGCTATTGAGCCAAGGCAAATTAACAAGAGCTCTATCCAACCTGCAAGAGATTCTGTTGTGACCTTCACTACGGTTGCACCATGTATGAGAGAGCCCCTGAGATATTCTTACATCAATTGAATATTTACGGATTAATCCCCGAGATATTTATCTTCTCCCTTGCCACGTGTGCAGTTCTTTTGCCAAGTGTGTAGTTTCCGGCATTGCTGCCCTAGAACTTTAACTGCTCATATCTTCTTCATTCGAATTCCGATTCTGGTAAACTCAATTGCGTTAGAACCGTATCATAGTCCTCTATTCATTGGGGCTGGGTTAAGTAGCTGATCTGGGGTTTAGCAGAAAGTCAATTTCTGCTCCCCCTCAAGTTTGACCGGCCTGTAAATCCTTCATTCGGGCTCCGATTCCAGCAAACTCAGTTGCGTTGGAACCATGTCGGGATCCTCTATCCATTGAGATAAAATAAGGTGGTCAATTATCACTCGATCAAAAAGTCAACTTTTGACCCCTTAGGGTTTGACTTTTCAGCTAGGGCTTGCACTTCCGGGGACGCAAAAATGAGGTGCATACAGCCCCTCTTTGCCGGAGTCACCTTGCGGATGAAGGGCAAAGAGAAAAAAGAACCTTGTTTTTGCACCTGGCATTTCTGTCGACATGGTCGACGAGCTTAGTCCTTCGAAGTTTTTATCAAAAGGAGGAAGTGGCCAGATGATGTGGCGCCACTTCCTAGCTTCGGAGTCTCCTTACCCTTTGCTTCTCGGGTTTTTGTAGGGCAACTCTTCAGCATTTAATTTATGTTTGAAAGAGATTAGATTGGACTTGAGCTCGCCAACCTGTTTCGGCGTTGATGCTAGGCACTTGACAACATTCTTTTCTTCTTGTTTGTTCCATTAAATCTTTTAGGTGATTTCAGATTTCTAATTCCATTTGTCTTTTCCTTTGGACTTAGGACAGTTTTTTTTATGGCCAGGAGTTGGTTAAAGGGAGGGACGAGTGAGGAAAGGAGGAAGGAAGAGAGAAAGAGGAGCTGCTGTCGATGAGGAGGTGCTCTTAGTGCAGTCCTATGCCTCAAGGGAGCTCGCACACCTGCCCTATTTTATTTACAAAAGTGTGAAATCAAAAATTTACAAAAGGGGCCATTTTGCCCGATGAGATCTTGATCTCTACTTGCTCTTCTTCATGTCTCACCGCTTTTTTCTTCTGCAGCACGCCTTCTGGTTGGCTCTCCTTTTCTAGGTGAGGTAAGGACCTCCTAGTTTGGAGTGACTACCACTGGAGATCTGCCGGGGACCTTCACCTCATTGCTTTTTCTTAGTCACGCCCTGTTTTTAGCATGTGCGAGGGTTCCCTTAGGAAGGATGCTCCGTTGGGGATGGGTGGGGTCCCTTACGCCGTCATTTTTTCCTTGCAAGGCCTTTTCCTTCTGCTCAGGTGTGAGTTCCTTACGTTTGTCCGAGCTCCTGTGGAGTGCAAGAAAAACTCCACCAGGGATTGGTGGGAGCTTGCTTCGCTTTCTCGTTGCCCTCCTTTGCAAAGCTAACCTCTTCAGACTGGGTGAGGCTTGGGAAGATTGCATCATCAGGTATCACTCTCTTATTGTTGAAAGGACTCCATTAGGGATTAGAGGTTATCGTCCTCCGTTTGTTGAAGGAACTCCATTGGGGATTTTGGAGATGATGTCCGTTACCTCACCTTTGCAGTACCTATGAAGGTCGGAAAGGAACAGCATGTTAGTCGTGGACTAGCTGGGGAATGCAAAACATTCTTTTTATTCTCTTCTTGCTCTGAGCCTTTTACCCATTGCAACTAGGAGCGGCCTCTGCCAAGGTTAAGAGATTATCAACCCAGGCTAGTCGCACAATGTGGAGCTCAAAAATGGTCAAGCAGAACAATTACAAAGAAAACAGGTGTAGGTGTGTTAGTGTGTGCCTGTGTCTGTAATATCAAAAGTAATTTCCAAGGTCAGATGGGACTTGGAATGCTTAGTATTTTCAGTAGCATTGTCATCATAGGCCACTGTGAAATTTTTGGCTCGAGTACAACCTGTCGGTCTAGACCCCTCAGATCTATTCCTCTTTCTCAGCTTACTGTCTACCACTGTCACTGCTCCCTTTTGTACCTTGTTCTGCTCAATCCAGATGCAACCAATTTTTCTCTTCTCTTCTTTTTTTTTTTTGTGACTGACCACACAATGCCCTTTTTTTTCGGGTTTTCGCTGTGTCCAGCCTTTCTGGGGAATTCTGAATTCCGTCATCGCTGATGGACGCAGACTTAACTGTTTGCCTTGATCATTCCTTTTGGGATTCGAGAGGTCTTAGAGATAGGACGAAACGTATGCTTGGTCTTGGCTACAAAAGAAAGGATAGATGGCTCAAAAAAGCTTAGTTGTCTGGGTTTGCAAAGTGTGATACTTTTATTGCTAGTAGGACTTACATCCTGGCTTATTTGTATCTATATTTTTTTATTGGTTAAACCTTTCCCATTTTTTCAGTTTCTTTCTTTTTTTTATTGCCTTTTCTCTTCTTTTTGAGGTTTTTCTGAGCAAGGATGCCCTATTTCTTTTTTGCTTTGCCAGGAATGCCTTATTTGATGTGTAGAACACTTGCAATGGGTTGAAAGAATTTTAAGGCTCAAAATTGTCTAACTAGGGGAGAATTTAAGGTGTTTGGAAGGATTTATGGTCTAAAGGAGGGTCGAGGATGGCCTCTCTTCATCTCCCAATCAGAATGATCTTAAGCATAGTATAGCTTGACTGCATCTGCATTTACAGGCTCAGGGAAAATTGCCCCATCCATCTCTTGTAGGATAAGTGCTCCTCTGGACAGAAGCTTGTGGACTATGAATGGCCCTTCGTAGTTTGGCTTGAATTTGCCTCTGTTGTCTTCTTGATGGGGAAAGATTCTCTTCAACACCAGATCTCCCACCTTGAAGTGTCGTGGCTTCACTTTCTTGTTGTAGGCTCGAGTCACCCTCTGCTGGTAGAGTTGGCCGTGGCACAGGGCCTTGTTCCTCTTCTCATCCAACAGTTGTAACTGGTCAAATCTGGATTCTTCCCATTCCACGTCACTAATCTCAGCTTCCTTCAGAATTCTGAGTGATGGAATCTGTACTTCCACATGGAGGACTGCTTCCATTCCGTATACCAAGGAGAAAGGGGTTGCCTCGGTCAATGTTTTGATCGACGTCCGGTAGGCGTGTAGTGCATATGGCAATTTCTCGTGCCAGTCTCTGTAGGTGACTACCATTTTCTCGAGTATCCTTTTCAAATTTTTGTTGGCCGCCTCTATTGCTCCATTCATCTTGTGCCGGTACGCCGTAGAGTTCAAATGTCTGATCTTCAGATCTTCGCACATCCTTTCCATGTCCTTATTATTCAGATTCTTTGCATTATCTGTGATGATTGCTTCTGGCACACTGTAACGACAGACTATATTGTTTCTGATGAACTTGAGTACATGAGATTTCTTCACATCTACGAAGGACATGGCCTCTACCCTCTTGGTAAAGTAATCGATTGCCACTAAGATGAATCGATGACCATTTGAAGCCTTGAGATGGACCTGGCCTATCATGTCGATTCCCCAGATGACGAATGGCCAAGGTGATGCCATGGAATACAGTGTATTTGGTGGTGCATGGATGTTTTCAGCATAAATCTGGCATAACTGGAATTTCCTGACATGGGCATAGCAGTCTACTTCCATGGTCATCCAGTAATAGCCCATCCTTAAAATCTTCATTGCTAGCATGTGTCCATTCATGTGGGCGCTGCATAACCCTCCATGGACTTCCTCAATCAGCTTCTTCGCCTCATCTTCTCTAACACATAGCAGTAGAGAGTCATTATATGACTTCTTGTATAGTCTGCCCCCACTGTGGAAGTATTGCCCTGTCAACCTCTGAATAGTTTGCTTCTCTGCAGCCGAGGTGCCTTCTGGCAGGATCTTGTCTTTTAGATATCTCTCAATGTCTGCGTACCAAGGCTCTTCCTAAGGCGCGCTCTTCTCAACGCTGAAGCAGTGGACAAGGTAGCGTCAAATCTCTATCTCCAAAGGTTGCACCCAGGTATCATTGGTGATGGTGGCCATGGATGCCAGCGTGGCCAGGACATTTGCAAACTGATTCCTGTCCTGTGGCATGTAATCGAATGTCACATGTGTGCGGGGTAAATCACACACGGCGGGGCACACGGATTTTCATACATGCCACCGGGAGGGTAAAACGGGAATTTTGGAGTCGCCACCGCCTGATGGGGTGCAGGCGAACACCTGGGTGCCTAAGTTTGTCTATTGGGCTGGTCTACGGCTTGAGATTCTAAGTAAGGTCTCAGTTACGGTTTGGGGAAGTCCGTAGACACCTCGGTCCGCCCCACCGATTGACGGGTCCCATAGGTTTCTCCTGGTTTGAGTCAACTCACTATCTTGTTTTAATTTCTACGGTGATCTTGGGCTGGGTGGGCCCCGTTGGAAGGCCCACCAAAGGATCCAATTGGGCTTGGAAGCCCATGTACCATTTTGTAAATGGAAACCTTGCTGGTTCAACCGGTTCAGCTTAAACAACATAGCAAATCAACCAAAACTCAAAATCAGGTTTTTATTGAGTTTTTAAAGTAACCGAAATTCAATTTCGGTTAAGCCAGGAAATACCCATAACCGACCTGAGATTTTGGGCAACCTGCAGAAATCCACTTTTTCACCTTTTTAACAGAAAATCAAACCTTGAGGCCTGTGAACATGCATGAAGCTTCTGTGGGCCCCTGTGTGGGCCCACAGTGGTCCGAATGGAGCCATAGGCTCCTCTTTTAGGGGTTTTCAAAATCCAACACCAAGGGGATGGGTGGGGTTCCCTTCCTCCCTCCAATCAACATAAAGACCAGCCAGGGATCTAGGTATCCCTGGTTTGGTTCCCTTTATTCTACAAACAAAACATCACGCTTACATATGGACGAGAATCAAGCAAAGAGGTTATGCTAGGCATGCTTCCAATCACAACAAAGATGAACAACATGATGCATGACTAAGCGCTATTAGGATTTGGAAAACATTTTCTCTACTCAAACGACAAAAAAACAGCTTCCTAAACATGCTTTAAGCACATGGAAATACATGCAAGTGCATAGGGATATACATGCAAAGGGGTCAGCTCCACATGATCACAAAACAGTGACTGAAAAAAGTGATAAAAACCTCAATGAGAACACATAAAAACAGTTGTATAATGAGGCGATTATATAACCCTAAAATCATGTCATGTATGCTTTAAATCCTAATGACTAACAAGAAGACTTTATGCATGCATATGATAGCAACTAGCCACATACCTCATGTATTTTATCATGCCAATAATACTTCACTAAACCTAAGAAGAAGATGATATCTAAAGAAGGGAAGAGGAGGGGGTTTATGCCAGGGTTACTTAGGATTTAATTAAGAGGAACATGCTCCTCTTTTTGATGTAAAACCAACAATACTGACAACAACAAAACAATGGCCGTATGGTGGTTGGGTGACCCCTTTTTGATTGACCAAAACCCCTTCCACCTCTCTTTATACCAGCAATACCTCTTCTCTTACCATAAAGGGTAATAATCCACCGAATAACCATGTGAAGATGATGGAGAGATGAGAGAACATCCATGGTGAGTAGAACATGATACCACAACACACTTGAAGACCAACATGCTCCAAAAAACCTCATGTTTATATATGTTTAATAAAAATCAGTGGGGAGACATACCTTAAAGTCGGAATCCTCTTTGGAGGTGTGTGTAAGCACCTTATTTTTGCACCCCTGGAAGTGCTGAAAATGAAAACCATGGAGGAAAAGTCAAACCCTGAGGGGACGAAAATTGACTTTTTGATCAAGTGATAATTATCTACTTTGCTTTATCTCAATGGATAGAGAATCCCGACACGGTTCCAACACAACTGAGTTTGTTGGAATCGGAGTCCGGGTGAAGAGGATATGAGCTGTCGAAGTTTCCGAGTAGCAAAATTGGAAAACTGCATACGTGGCGAGAAACGCAGGAAAATATCTCGAGGATCAAATCCGTGAATATCAAAATATTCAAAATATCTCAAGGACTAAATCTGTAAAAATCTAAGAATATCGGATTAAATCAAAATATCCCAGACTAGATCTGTAAATATGAGATTTTCCAGACAAATCCACGGCCGAATTAATTTTTTTTAATGATTGTGTCTCGCTCGTGCGAGCAAGGCGAGTGCAAAAAGCACTCGGCGCCAACCCGGTGAATACCCCTTTTTTCTCAATAAATACCGCAACCACCCTCTTGTCGAGGGGTTGGGCTTTTTCCTTCTGGGTGGGGGGCTTTTCTTTCGTTGGTTGGCTCTCTTCCCCCAGGGAGTTTAACTCCCCTTTGGTTAGCTATTTGGTCGCCGGCGACAACCTTCCTTCCCCCACTTTGCCTGAGTCGAAACCCTCCCTTCTTCCTCTCCGTTGCCTCACAACTGAGAGGACGACAAGCTTACTATTGGTGAGGAGAGGTGTTGCTCCGGCAGTCGTTCGTGCTCAAGGAGGTTCAACGCATCCTGCCAGGGTTCGTTAACCCAAGGTAATGTTTCCCACAACTCGTCCTTCAGCATGAATAAAAAATAGGCTCAAGCATGGTTATTGTGTTTTCCATCTCTCGCATGTTTCTCATTTCTTTCCAAGCATGGTATTTCAAGCGTGAGTTAATGGCTTCTTAGTTGTTTGCTGTTATTGTTGGTTTGATTCGGAGGGGGAGCATGTTCCCTCAGATTCCCTTCATCTCATGTACCCTGATGTAAACCCCCATTTTCCCTTCTTCTTTAGTCGCATTTCTGTTTGGTTTTCGGATTTGGGTGTTTTCGAAGTGATTTTGGTTTGGGTTATAGAGTAGCTTAGATTAATTTCAAATTGAGTTTAGACGTCTTCTGGGAGTCTAAGGAACACCGGGAAGGTGTTACAGAGGTTAAAAAACCAGACAGTCATGGAGTTTGAGCAAAAACAGAGGTTCGTGTTTCGTCAAGGGTGTGCGCTAAGCTCGCGTCGGGCGATTTTGTGGCCATCGAGCTTGCGCCGAGCGCGTGCGGGTTTTTTTTTTTGCTGTTTTCGGTTCGGCCGAGCTCACGCTGACCTCGCACCGAGTGCCTGGGGTCAGCGCATCCTCTTAAAAGGCCGAATTGCTTGCGGCCGACTAATCCAACTCCATTTTTGCTGTTTTGAGACTTCAACACCTTATTTCAGGACCTGATTAGGGATACCATGCCGGGGGGGGGGGGGGGGGGGGGGGGGGCTTCACCCCCCAACCTCGTTGTTCACCGCGCGTCCAAGCCGTTCCTTAGCGCAAGGAGGGACCTCGCCCCATGGGCTCCGCTACGCTCCGCCCACAAGGGGCTCCAGGTCCCTCCCCTTGGACCCAGGATATGAGCCATCAGTTCCAACCTAATCGGAGATTGTTAAGTGAGCCGATCTCCCCTGAAAAATGTCATTTTTGCATATTCTATGATTTTGCTGGATGTGGGTGACCTCTTCAAACCGAACCAAATGAACCAATAGGGTTTCCGGGTCACCCGAAAACCCAACATGGGACTTGGACCCCAGGTCCAATTTGATTTCCAGTGGGCCTTCCAACAGGGCCCACCCAGCCCGAACCATTCAATTATGCTTAAATAAGATAATTAAAAGAATTGAGTGTGCCAAACCCATTGGAGGCCCACCCAAGCCCAGCCTGGGGCATGCATGTTTAGCTTAAGATTGTGGTTTGGCCGAGACCAAGGGCGGGGCCTGTCAGGCCCACCAAGCCCACTCACCAAATAAGATTAGGGTTTATAAACCCTAACTCAGGAAGTCTTGGGCTTTCAAGCCCAAGCCCAGGTAATGGCCCCAAGCCCAAAACTTGGCCCATTTTGGCGTAATTAAGCAAGATAAATCCAATAAATCGCTCGGCTACCATGTGTGGCCCACTCAGGGGCCCACAAAGCCATCCGACCCACTTTGCATGGAAATCACTTAATAACCCAACTTGAACTTCAAAATAAAATCAAGTCAAATTAAACCAAAGTCCAAAAGGCCTCTCAGGCTTAGACTGAGGCCCACCAAGGAACATGTGGGCCACATTTGGCCCACCAAGGGATCCGTGGGCCCTCCAACGGGGCCCACCCAATCAGATTCACTTCAATTTAAGCTAAGAAGATAAAATCAAGTAAAGGGACCCACACCACTTTGCCGGTCCCACAAAACTTAACCAAATATGCATGCTGGATTAGGAATCGGGTGAGTGAGAGACCAAAGGTGACTCAAACTAGGAAAACCTATGGGACCCGTCACTCGACAGGGCGGACCGGGATGTCTACGGACTTCCCCGAACCGTAATAGAGAACTTTCTTAGAATCTCAAGCCGCAGACCAAGCCTTAATAGAAAATTTTAGGCACTCCGGTGTCCGCCTGCACCCCATCAGGCGGGTGGCGACTCCAATTTCCCATTTTTACCCAGTGCGACACCGAAGTCAGGCGCGCACAGTGTGCTTGAGGCTTCTTGTGGCACCACAGCTCTTGGACAGCACCTCCTCCTCTCCAAACACTCCTCAAGATCTCCTCCAAGTGATAAGAATGAAGCAAAGGGTAGAGAAGGGGCTTGTGTGGGGTTGGGTTAGGGTTTGGGGTATTTTATAAGGGTTGAGAAGGTAGAGAGGAGAGGTACGAGCAGGGTGGGGTGGGGGAAAATTTCGGCAAGCAGCAACCCCAAGCCAAATGGCTGGGGTTTCTCTTTATAGACACAAAAAAGCAACCGACACTGATTTTTTAGTATAACCGAAATTCAATTTCGGTTATACTATTTTTATTTGTAACCGAAATTGAATTTCGGTTACTTTTGCACTTGATTAACAATTATTTCTTGTCAGGTTTGGATTCATAGAATCTGTCGGGCGATTTTTGATTTCACTTTATGAACCAGAATTGAATTTCGGTTATGCACAATTTGTGTATAATCGAAATTTAAGTCTAGTTATTCTTCCAATATTTTTGATATTTACAGATTGCCCCCTAGATTTGACCGATTTGACACTTGAGATAATTGCAGATTGCCCCTGCGCAATTTTAGTTTAATCCCTGAGATATTTTGCAGATTTTGGATATTTACGGATTGACACTCGAGATATTTTTCTGTGTTTCCTGTCACGTGTGTTGTTCCTTTGCCACGTGTGCAGTTTCTGGCATTACTGTCCGAAAACTTCAACTGTTCATATCTTCTTCATCCGGACTCCGATTTGGGCAAATTCAGCTGCGTTAGAACCATATCAGAGTCCTCTATTCATTGAGATAGGGCTAAGCAGTTGATCTGGGGTTTAGAAGAAAGTCAATTTCTGCTTCCCCTCAAGTTTGAGTAGCCTATAAATCCTTCATCCGGGCTCCGATTCCTGCAAACTCAGTTGCGTTGGAACCGTGTCAGGATTCTCTATCCATTGAGATAAAGCAAGGTGCCCAATTATCACTTGATCAAAAAGTTAAAATTTGCCCCCTTGGGTTTGACTTTCCAGTTAGGGTTTGCAATTTCGGCACTTCTGGGGGCGCAAAAATGAGGTCCTTACTTCACATTTTCGAATTGCTCTTCTAATTCTTTGACTAGTTCTTGGTATGGTACCAACTTCACATCTCTGGTCTTCCAGTCTCCCTTTACTTGATAGATGATAAGACTTGAGTCACCGAACACCTTCAACTCTTGTATGTGCACTCGATTGCTGCCCGCAGGCCTAACACACATGCTTCGTATTCAGCCATGTGGCTAGTGCAATCGAACAAGAGTTTTGCGGCTATGGGGTGATGGATGCCATCTGGGGAGATTAGCACTGCTTCGATCCCCTTTCCATTTACATTGACTGCCCCATCAAAGAACATCTGCCACTTGGTTTCCACTATCTCCTCTGCAGACTCTGTACACATCACATCCTTAGTGAGTCAGGAATGGTTACTAATTCGGTAGGGGATGTTCCACCAGGTGGTCTGCCACAGCTTGTCCTTTTATTGCTTTCCTAGTCGTGTAGACAATGTCATATTCAAACAAAAGGACTTGCCATCTGGCAACCCTACCAATGGAGATTGGCTTCTCAAAGATATAATTCAAGGGATAAAGGTTCGAAATCAGCAAGACTGTGTGACTGAGCAAGTAGTGTCAGAGTTTCTGGGTTGCCCAGACCAAGGCACAACACGTCTTTCCAAGCACTGTGTATCTAACTTCAATGTTGGTAAACTTCTTGCTCAAGTAGTAGATCGATTGTTCTTTCCTTCCTTTCTCATTGTGTTGACCTAACACACATTCTACAGCCGTCTCAGAGACTGTCAGGTACATAATCAAGGGTCGTCCCGGGACTGGCGGGACCAACGTCGGTGGACTCATAAGATAGGCCTCGATCTTATCAAATGCCACTTAACAGTCTTCATTCCAAAACGCAGGTGTGCGCGCGTCGGAAACGCCGCACGGGAAAGTTCGGAGTTGCCACCGCCTGATGGGGTGCAGGCGGATGCCTGGGTGCCTAATCTTGTCTATTCAGGGCTTTAGTCTGTGGCTTGAGATTCTAAGATGGGTCTCGGTTGTGGTCTGGGGAAGTCCGTAGACACCCCAGTCCACCACGTCAGATGACGGGTCTCGCGGGTTCCCTGGTTTGAGTCAACTTTGGCTTCTCCCTTGATTCCTAATCCAGCATGCCACTTGGTTAAGTCTGGTGGGACCACCTGAGTGGTGTGGGTCCCTTTAATTGCTTTTATCTTGATTAATTAGGTAATCTGAGTCTGGTTAGGTGGGCCCTGTTGGAAGGCCCATGGTGTCCTGGGTGGGCTTGGTTAAGCCCGCATGCCGCTGGTGAGCCTCAATCTATCTTGAGAGGCCCTTTGGGCTCTGGTGATTTCAATTGATTTTACTTTCAGGGTTTAAGTTGAATTTAAAGTGACTTGCATGCAAAGGTGGGCCGGGTGGATTGGCGGGCCTATTGGGTGGGCCACACACATGGTTGCAAAATGATTTATTTGAATTTATCTTTTTTTTTTTAGTTCTCAAGAGGGCTAGACCATGGGCTTGGGGCCCATTAGTCCAGGCTTGGACCGAATGGTCCATGGTTCAACAAGTTAGGGCATTACACCCTTCTCGGTTAGGTTGAGGGGCCTAGTGGGCCTGATAGGCCCGCCCCCGAGGTCACGGTCAAACCATGCTTACACTAGCCATCATGCTTCATTTTTACTGGGCTTTGGTGGGCCTCAAAGAGTTTGACCCAATTAGTTCATTTTAATTATCTTATTTTAATGCACAGAGGTGATCTTGGACTGGGTGGACCCCATTGGAAGGCCCACAAAGGAATCAAGTTGGGCTTGAAGGCCCGTGTACCATTTTGGGTTTCCGGTTGGCCCGGAAACCCTGCTGGTCCGACCGATTCGATTCACATGGCACGGCAAATCAACAACATGCAAGAAAATCGATTTTGGGAAAACACTTACAGTAACCGAAATTTCATCTTGGTTAAACATGAATACTAGCATAACCGAAATTCAATTTTGGTTAAACCATAGTTATGGTTTAACCGAAATTTGATTTCAGTTAAGCCACCAGAAACCCTTGACCGACCTGAGATCTCGGGTAAGCAGCAGAAATCCCCTTTTTTACTTTTTTCACAGGGGACTGGCCCCTAGGGTCTGTGGGCATGTATGGTATCTCTGTGGGCCCCTGTGTGGGCCCATAGTGGTCCGAATGGAGCCATTTGGCTCACCTTTTGGGGTTCTTTCAAAACCAAAACAGCAGGGAATGAGTGGGAGTTTACTCCCCTCCTTCCAATCAACTTGAAGTCCAACCATGGATCTAAATATCCCTGGTTCGGTTTCTTCCCACTCCGAACCAACATTACATGCTCGTATGAAGATGAATGAACTAAAACAAACAAGGATTAAACTCTCCTAGGCACACCTCCCATGCATTTCGTGGATTCCAAAACAGTGACTAAAAAACATGATAAGAACCTCATAAAATGCATGAAAATAGTTGAACAAGCATGCTATCATACTAGGCAAAAATCATGGCATTGCATGCTTTGAAGGCTAACAACTAAAAAGGAAACCTCATGCATACCTATTGATAGTAACTAGCCACATATCTCATGCATTTGATCATGTCAATGCTATCTTCAAAACTTAACAACATTGCATTTAAAGAAAGGAAGGGGAGGGGGGCTTATGCCGGGGTTACATTCAGATTCAAGTGAGAGGAACATGCTCCTCACTTTGAACTGGAATCGGAGACGACCATGCCCTCAAAACAGTGATCTAATGGAGCAGTATGACCACTTTAAAACAACCGAAGTGCTCTCTAGACCCTCTTGGAACCACCGGTACCACCTTCTCTTACCATAGAAGGGTATTGAACCGTAAAGCCACGAAGAAGATGGTGGGGGTGGGGGGTGGGGGGACATACATAGTGAGCAATAAATCATGTCCTAGCATGCTTGAATATCAACTTGCTCCAAATGAGCTTAAATTTATATATGATGAATAAAACCTAGTAGCCATACCTTACATTTAAAACACTGTTTGGAGGTGTGCTTGAGGTTCCTTGTAGCACCAAGCTTCCGGACAGCACCTCCTTTCCTCCAAATGACCTCCAAGGGCTCCTCCAAGCAATGGGAAAGAAGGGAAAATGGTTTGGAAGTGATTGGACTAGGGTTTGGGGGCTTTGGAAAGGTGGAATGGCTAGAGAAGAGAGGGACGAGCAGGGTAGGGAGTGGGTGAAATTCGAAGAACAGCCAACCCCCAACCAAATGGCTGGAGTCCCTTTTTATAGCCAGAAAAAGGATAACTGGAATTAATTTTCGGTAACACATATTTTCCAGTATAATCGAAAATTAGTTTCGGTTATACAGGTTTTGCTTGTAACCTTACTTTCGCACTCTATTGGCGGTTAATTCCTCTCAGGTACGGATTCAGACAATCTGTTGGGCGATATTCGATTTCACTTTATGAACCGAAAATAAATTTCGGTTATACACAAACTGTGTATAACCGAAATTTATTTTCGGTCATTCTGCCAATATTTTTGATATTTACATATTGCTCCCTGGATTTGACTTGATTTGACATTGAGATATTCGCAGATAGCCCCTTGCGCGATTTTGGTTTAATCCCCGAGATATTTGGCGGATTTTAGATATTTACAGGTTGCTCCTTGAGATATTCTTCTGTGTTTCTTGCCATGTGTGTAGTTTCCGACATTACTGCCTGGAAACTTCAACGGTTTGTATCTCTTTCATCCGTACTCTAATTTTAGCAAACTTAGTTGCGTTAGAATTGTATCGGAGCCCTCTATCCAGTGACATAGGGGTAAGCATCTGGATTGGGGTTTAGAAGAAAGTCAACTTCGGCTCCCCCTCAAGTTTGACCGGCCTGTAAATCCTTCATTCGGGCTCCGATTCCAGCAAACTCAGTTGCGCTGGACTCGTGTTGGGATTCCATATCCATTGAGATAAAGCAAGGTGGGCAATTATCACTTGATCAAAAAGTCAACTTTGACCCCTCAAGGTTTGACTTTTTGCGGGGGGTTTGCATTTTTGGCTTTTCTGGGAACGCAAAAATGAGGTGCTTACAGTTGCCCCTCTTGCTGGAGTCACCTTGAGGATGAACGGAAAAGAGAAAAAAGAATCTTATTTTTGCGCCTGGCATTTCTGTCGACATGGTCGACGAGCTTAGTCCTTTGAAGTTTTCATTTTGAGACGAAAGCGGCCAAATGATGTGGCGTCACTTCCTAGCTTAGGAGTTTCCTTACCCTCTGCTTTTTTGGTTTTTGTAGGGCAACTCTTCAGCATTTAGCTTATGTTTTTGAAAGAGATTAGATTGGACTTGAGCTCGCCAACCTGTTTCGGCGTTGATGCCAGACACTAGACAGTATTCTTTTTTTCTTGTTTATTCTATTAAAGCTTTTTGGTGACTTCAGACTTCTGATCCATTTTGTGTCTTTTACTTGAAGCTTGCTTGCATTTTTTTTTTTAGAGATTTGATGGCCATGGGTTGGTTTAGGATGTGGGACGGATGAAGAAGGGAGGAGGGAAGAGCAGAGGAGGAGCTGCTGTTGGTGAGGAGGTGCTTCCAGCGCTATCCAGTGCCTCAAGGGAGCTCACACACCCGTTCTATTCTATTTACAAAAGTGTGAAATCAAAAATTACAAAAGGTCCATCTCGCCCGATGAGGTCTTCATCTTTGCTTGTTCTCCTTCATGTCTTGCCGCTTCTTTCTTCTGTGGCATGCCTTCTGGTTGGCTTGCTTTCCCTAAGTGAGGTAACGGCCTCCTAGTTTGGAGTGACTACCATTAGGGATTAGTCGGGATCTTTTCCTCATTGCCCTTTCTCTTGGGTCGGGCCTTGTTTGTGACGAGCGTGGGAGTTCCCTTGGGAAGGGTGCTCCGCTGGGAATAAATGGGGTTCCTCACGCTGTCATTTTCCTTCGTAAGGTCTTTTCCTCTGCTTCCGTGTGAGTTCCTTATGCTCGTCTGCGCTCTTGTTGAGTGCGGGAGACTCCACCAGGGATTGACGTGAGCTTGTTTTGTCTTCTTTCCGCTCTTCTTTGCAAAGCCGGCCTCTTCATACTAGGCGAGGTTTGGGAAGTCTACATCATCAGGTATCCCTCTCTTATTGATAAAAGGACTCCATTGGGGATTTGCAAGTATCGTCCTCCGTTTGTTGAAGGAACTCCACTGGGGATTTGGGGGAGGATGTCCGTTATCCCGTTCTTGCTGTACCTGTGAAGGCGGGAAAGGGACAACGTGTTAGTCTTGGACTAGCTGGGGAATGCAAAACATTCTTCTTATTCTCTTCTTGCTCTGAGCCTTTTGCCCATTGCAACTAGAAGCGACCTTTGCCAAGGTTGGGAGATTATCAACTTAGGTTAGTAGCACATTGTGGAGCTTAGAAATGGTTAAGCAAAACAGTTATAGAGGAAACAGGTGTGACAGTGTGTGCCTGTGTCTGCAGTATCCAAGAAATTTCCAATGTCGGAAGGGACATGGAGTGCTTGGTATTTTCAGTAGCATTATCATCACAGGCCACTGTGAAGTCTTTGACTCGGGCGCAACCTGCCGGTCTGGACCCCTCAGATCTGTGCATCTTTCCCAGTTTACTGTCTGCCACTGTAATTGCTCTCTTCTGCATCTTGCTCTACTCAATTCAGATGTGACCAGTTCTTTCTCTCTCTTTTTTTTTTGACTAATCATACAACGCCCTTTTTTCGGGTTTTCGCTGTGTTCAGCCTTTTTGGGAGATTCTGAATTCCGTCATTGCTGATGAACACAAACCTAACTGTTTGCCCTGATCATTCCTTTTGAGATCCGAGAGGTCTTAGAGATAGGACGAAATGTAGGCTCGGTCTCGGTTATGAAGGAGAGGTTGAGTGGCTCAAAAAGCTTAGTTATTTGGGTTTGCACAGTGTGCTACTTTTATTGTTGGTGGGACTTACATCCTAGCTTATTTGCATCTCTATTTTTTGTTGGGTAAACATTTCCCCATTTTTCTCTTTTTCTTTTCTTCTATTTTTTTTCTATTGTACTTTCTCCTCTTTTTGAGGTTTTTCTAGGCAAGAATGCCCCGTTTCTTTTTGCTTTGCCAGGAATGCCCCGTTTCTTCTAGGCGTATAGAACACTTACCAATCAGGGGAGAATTTAGGGTATTTGGAAAGATTTACAGTCTAAAGGAGAGTCAAAGATGGCCTCTCTTCACTTACCAATCAGAATGATCTCAGGTGTAGTATAGCTTGACTGCGTCTGCATTTACCGGCTCAGGAAAAATTGCCCCGTCCATTTCTTGCAGGATAAGTGCTCCTCGAGACAGGACTTTGTGGACTACGAATGGCCCTTCGTAGTTCGGCTTGAATTTCCTCTATTGTCCTCTTGATGAGGAAAGATTCTCTTCAGTACAAGATCTCCCACTTTGAACTGTAGTGGCTTCACTTTCTTGTTGTAGGCTCGCGTCACTCTCTGTTGATAGAGTTGGCCATGGCACAAAGCCTTGATCCTCTTTTCATCTAACAATTGCAACTGGTTAAATCTGGATTCCTTCCACTCAACGTCACTGATCTCAGCTTCCTTTAGAATTCTAAGTGATGGAATCTGTACTTCCACGGGGAGGACTGCTTCCATTCGTATACCAAGGAAAAAGGGGTTGCCCTGGTCGATGTCCTAATCGACGTCCGGTAAGCATGTAGTGCATAGGGCAGCTTCTCATGCCAATCTCTGTATGTGACTACCATTTTCTCGAGTATCCTTTTCAGATTCTTGTTGGCGGCCTCTACCACCCCATTCATCTTGGGCCGGTATGCCGTGGAGTTTAGATGTTTGATTTTCAGATCTTCACACATCCTTTCCATGTCCTTATTATTCAAATTCTTTGCATTATCTGTGATGATCGCTTCTGGTACGCCATAGCGACAGACTATATTAGTTCTGATAAACTTGAGCACATGAGACTTCTTCACATCTACGAAGGACATGGCCTCCACCCACTTGGTAAAGTAATCGATAGCCACTAAGATGAATCTATGCCCATTTGAAGCCTTTGGATGAACCTGGCCTATCATGTCAATCCCCCAGATGGCGAATGGCCACAGTGATGTCATGGAGTACAGCGTATTCGGCGGTGCATGGATGTTGTCGACATAAATTTGGCACAACTGGCATTTCTTGACATGAGCGTAGCAGTCTGCTTCCATGGTCATCCAGTAGTAGCCCATCCTTAGAATCTTCCTTGCTAGCATATGCTCATTCATGTGTGCGCCGCATAACCCTCCATGGACTTCCTTAATCAGCTTCCGCGTCTCGGCTTCTCTGACACATAGCAGTAGAGAGTTGTTGTATGACTTCTTGTACAGCCGACCTCCACTGTAGAAGTATTGCCCTGCCAACCTCTGAATAGTTCGCTTCTCTGCATCTGAGGCACCTTCTTGTAGAATTCTATCCCTTATGTATCTCTCTATGTCCGTGTACCAAGGCTCTTCTTCGGGTGTGCTTTTCTCAATACTGAAGCAGTACACAGGGTAGCGTTGAATTTCTATCTCCAGTGGTTGCGCCCAGGTATCATCCGTGATGGTGGCCATTGATGCCAGCGTAGCTAGTGCATCCGCAAATCGGTTCCCGTCTCGTGGCATGTAGTCAAATGTTATGCTCTCAAATTGTTCTTCTAATTCCTTGACCAGCTCTTGGTATGGCACAAACTTCACATCTCTGGTCTTCCAGTCTCCCATCACTTGGTAGATGATAAGACTTGAATCACCGAACACCTTTAGCTCTTGTATACGCATCTTGATTGCCGCTTACAAGCCTAACACACATGCTTCATATTCGGCCATGTTGCTAGTGCAATCAAACAGGAGTTTCGCTACTATGGGGTGATGGCCACCATCTGGGGAGATTAGCACTGCTCTAATTCCTTTTCCATTCACATTTATTACCCCGTCAAAGAACATCTGCCACTTATTTTCCTTCGTGCCCTCTGTGGCCTTGGTACAAATCACATCTTCATCTAGGAAGTGAGTCAGGAGTGGTTGGTAGTCCGGCAGGGGATGCTCTGCCAAGTGATCTGCTATAGCTTGCCCCTTTATCGCCCTTCTAGTGGTGTAGACAATGTCGTATTCAAATAAAAAGGACTTGCCACCTGGCGACCCGGCCAGTGGAGATCGGCCTCTCAAAGATGTATTTCAAAGGATCCAGATTGGAGATCAGCAAGACCGTGTGACTGAGCAAATAAAGCCGGAACTTCTGAGCTGCCCAGACCAGAGCATAACATGTCTTTTCAAGCACTGTGTATCTGACTTCGAAGTTGGTAAATTTCTTGCCCAAGTAGTAGATTGCTTGCTCTTTCCGTCCTTTCGTGTTGCCCTAACACGCACCCCACAGCTGTCTCTGAGACTGTTAGATACATAATCAAGGGTCATCCTGGGACAGGTGGGACCAATGTCGGTGGACTCATCAAACAGGCCTTGATCTTATCAAACGCTACTTGGCAATCCTCATTCCAAACCACAAGGTTGTCTTTCTTTAGCAGCTTGAATATGGGCTCACACACTAGAGTCATCTACGCAATGAACCTACTGATATACTGCAATCTGCCCAGGAACCCTCTCACTTCCTTTTCTATCGACGGAGGAGGCATCTCTAAAATTTCCTTTGCTTTGACGGGGTCAACCTCAATGCCTCGCTTGCCCACTATGAAGCCGAGCAGCTTTCCTGAAGTAACTCCAAATACACACTTGTTGGGGTTGAGCCGGAGCTTGTGCTCTCTAAGTTTATCGAACATCTTCCCAAGGTTCACCAAGTGATCATCTTCTTCCTTGGACTTCGCTATCATGTCATCCACATATACTTCCATTTCCTTTTGCATCATGTCGTGGAATATTGAGGTCATTGCATGCTGATACGTAGCACCTGCATTTTTCAACCCGAATGGCATCACGCGGTAATAGTAAGTGCCCCAGTGTGTGATAAAGGATGTTTTCTCCATATCTTCGGATGCCATCCTTATCTGATTGTAACCAGAGAAACCTTCCATGAAGGAGAACATCGAATGCGTTGTTATATTGTCCACTAGCACATCAATGTGCGGCAATGGGAAGTCGTCTTTCGGACTTGCTCTATTCAGATCTCTGTAGTCAACACACATCTTGACTTTCCCGTCTTTCTTGGGAACTGGCACGATGTTGGCTAACCACTTCGGATAGTGAGTTACTTGCAAGAATCTGGCGTCCAACTGCTTTTTTTTTTTGGAAGGTAAGTCCAAAGTAGTATATAAAATAATGATTTGTACAATGATAGGTCAAACAAGGCAACCCAATGTGCTCCTTAAAGAATCAGGGCACATGACATGAGCACTAGAGATTGCAAGAATACCCAATCGTCACCTTACAAGATCCCAGTCTAAATCCCAACTATCAACAAGATGGCGATAGAGAGGGGAATCTGGGACAGCCACACGCTTCAAGTTAGCCTTGCCTCTAACATCAAGAGCGATAAGTGATACCAACTGTTCCCACGGCAAATATGAATTCCGAAACACCCTTCTGTTTCTTTCCCGCCATATGTGGTAAACACTTGCTGCAAGAGAGAGCTTGAATATGAGGATGGCATGGGGGCTACCAAGGTTCAGAGATGCAGCCCATTGCACAATGTCCGCCCATGAACGATATGTCCTTGTCACTCCATTACGAGCCAAAACATTGCTCCACACATGGGCACTATAAGAGCACTCAAAAAACAAATGCGAGTGGGATTCGTCATGAGCTCTACATAGCACACAAGAAGTATTGTTAACAATGCCCCTTTTGTGCAACCGGTCTTTGGTTAGTAACCTTTGGTTTACTGCAACCCACAGTATAAAAGCATGCTTAGGGATGTGCTTGGAGAACCAAACGAGACCATACCAAGTGACTTGGCTCCCATGGGTATGAAGGTGCTTGTAAGCACTAGAAATGTCAAAGATACCTGATTTTGAGGGGGTCCACACCACTACATCTTCATGATCAGGTGACGGGTTTGGCAGCTCTTGGAGTCTACTCCAGACTTCAATTAAATCTGGAGATGCCGCTATAGGAGGATCCCATGAGTAACCGAATATTATGCTGTTAACCATGGCATGAGATGTGAGACCAGAATCATAGATCAAGCGATTACCATACTTACTGAATAGGGGTCCCTCAGGATGCCAATTATCGTACCACAAGGAGGTGCTGTAACCATTATAAATCTTCCTTTTTATTAGGTGAGCCATTCCATACCGCAACTTAAGAATCTTTCTCCATGACCATGATGAATTTGTGGGCACACTTAAAGTCCAGAAGTTCCGGACTTTATTAGGTGTCCAACTTCCTTTTTATTAGGCGTCCAACTGCTTGGTGACCTCTTCCTTGATCTTCAGGGCCCATTCCGGCTTCGTGCGCCTGAGCGTCTGTTTCACAAGTACAGCCTCAGACTTTGTTGGTAACTTATGCACAACCAAGTCTATGTCTATCCCGGGCATATCCTCGTATGACCATGCAAACACGTCAGAATAAGATTTAAGAAAATCAGACATATGTTTTCTCAATGATGGTGACAGTTTTTTACCAATTTGGAGGATCCTTGGTTGTGCTGTTTCACCTATGTCAATTAGCTTTGTTTCCTCAATGTTAGCCTGGGGACCCTTTTCATGCCTTTCCAATGCAAGTTGGATTTCAAGCGGGGTCTCCCATGATTCATCGTCGTCCTCATGCTCGAAAGGCTCACAGGGGACGATGTCTAAATTCTCTTGCTGCGATGGGCTAGTTCCCCAATCTGACTTGTTGAGTTCTTGATCGTTTTCAGGATTGGACATTGGCTCATGCATTTCATTTATTGTTGTCATCTGTACTAGGTTTTCAATTTCTTTTTGCTCTATTTGTTCAATTATGACAATCTTATTACCTATCCCGTGCCCCAGATCTTCCAGGTGTGTGTCGGGATTGACACTAAGATTGCGATGCTCAAGTTGCTTATTTTGTTATTTTCATTTTTAAACAGATGCAAGTAGTAGGAATCATTCAGATATTCATTGAAAATTTCAGCAGTAGCTACAATAGAAATTTCAGAGGTGACAGAAACCCCCTTTGGGATAGTAGCTTTGTTGATAGCAAACGGCGTGGCGCTCCAGTTCTTCAGTGGTGCCCTGTCTTCCTTGTTGATAGCAATCGTCTTCTCTAGTTCTTCAGCCAGCACCATGTTGGTGCTATCGTCATATGAGATGTAGATGGGATCATTTGCCGCGCCTGCTGGCTTGTTCTGGCTTCTCTCTGATCTGGGAACGCTGTCTGGTGATACCCTTATCCATGATCCACTGAGGGGAATTGCCATCGGAATCTTGTCCTCGGTGGCATATAGGCAATGGTGACTCCGTTGGCTAGGTCAACTCTAGGTGGTGCAAATGCTACGGGTATTCTGGTCGGTATCCCAGGCACAATAGAAGAGTAAGCTGGTGGTGCCTGTGCGCGCCTGACTTCGATCGCCGCACTGGGTAAAAAATGGGAATTGGAGTCGCCACCCGCCTGATGGGGTGTAGGCGGACACCTGGGTGCCTAGATTTTCTATTAGACTGGTCTGCGGCTTAGAGATTCTAAGTAAGTTCTCGGTTGCGGTCTGGGGAAGTCTGTAGACACCCCAGTCCACCCCGTCAAATGACGGGTCCCATAGGTTTCCCTGGTTAGAGTCAACTTTGGTCTCTCACTCACTCGATTCCTATTCCAGCATGCACACTTGTTTAAGTCTGGCGGGACCGCCAAAGTGGTGTGGGTCCCTTTACTTGGTTTTATCTTCTTTAGTTAGAATGATCTGGGTCTGGTGGGGTGGGCCCCGTTAGAAGGCCCACGGTATCCCTTGGTGGGCCAAGTGTGGCCCACATGTTCCTTGATGGGCCAATTGTGGCCCTTTGGACTTTGGTTCAATTTGAATTGATTTTATTTTGAAGTTCAAGTTGGGTTATTAAGTTATTTCCATGCAAGATGGGCCGGATTGCTTTGCGGGCCCGTGAGTGGGCCACACAATGGTAGCCAAGTGATTCATTGAGTTATATCTTGCTTAGGTTTCCAAAATGGGCCAGGCCTTGGGCTTGGGGGCCCTTTACCTGGGCTTGGGTTTGAAGGCCCAAGACTTCCTTGGTTAGGGTTTTAAAACCCTATCCTGGTCTGGTTCAATGGGCTTGGTGGGCCCGACAGGCCCGGCCCGTGGTCTCGACCAAACCACAACCTAATTTAAGCATGCATGCCCCACATAGGGCTTGGGTGGGCCTCAAGTGGTCTGGCCCGCCCAGTTCTTTTGATTATCTTATTTTAGTGCAATTCAATGGTTTGGGCTGGGGTGGGCCCCGTTGGAAGGCCCACTGGAAATCAAGTCAGACCGGGTGGTTGTGGTCTGGTTTTGTGGAGTTTCGTGGCGGTCCGAGACCTGGGCTGTGAGTTTTTTTGGCTGAGATCTGAGACTTGAGTTCGTGTTTGGTCTGAGATCTGAGACTTGAGTTCGTGTATGCTCGTGGTGGGCTGAGATCTGAGACTTGAGTTCGTGTTTGGGTTGTGCTCATGGAGGTCTGTGCTTCTGCTTCCTGGTCTGTGAGTGGGAGTCGTTTCCTGAGGCCGGCCCTGAGGATCTGGACATTCTCATCGTCGGAGGTCTGAGAGTGGGAGTCGTCTCCTGGGTGTTTGGTGGCTTACTGGTGTTTTGTGCGGTGGGTTGTTCCGGTGCTATTTGTAGCTCAGATCTGTTGCGCAGCGAGAGGTTTGGTTGGGTTCTGCTTGGCTTCTCGCTTGGGAGCTTCTGGTGTTGTCTGGAGCTATGAGCTCAGGTTCTCCTTAGTTAGGTGGCTTTTGTGCTGTGTTTTTTCTGTGGTGGCGGCTCCTGGGTCTCTGTTGGTTCGCTAGGAGACTCTTTGTGGCGGCTCCTGTGGTGGCGGCCCCTGGTTGTTGCTCCGTGGGCGTGTTGTTGTGGCTGTTGGGTTCGCAGGGGAGTTCTGTTCGTGGAGGCCAAGTGTGATCGTGGGGTTAGTGTTGTTGAGTCTGTGGAAGGTTCGTCGTGGCTGTGGGATCTTTCCTATTCGTCGCGGCCTTGGTTGGTCTAGTCGTGGTCACGATTGTGGGTTCCGGTCGGTGGTTGTGGCGTTTGCCGCGTGGTGGTGCAGGGGCCCGTATGTTGTGGTTGTGGAGTTCTGTTCGGGGTTAGCTAGTTCTCGTCTCTGCGGGTTCGTGATGGTGTGTGCCAAGTGTGCTCGTGGGGTTGGTGTTGTTGAGCCTGTGGAAGGTTCGTAGTAGCTGTGGGATCTTTCCTCTTCGTCGCGGCCTTGGTTGTTCTGGTCGTGGTCGCGATTGTGGGTTCCGGTCGGTGGTTGTGGCGTTTGTGGCGTGGTGGTGCGGGGGCCCGTATGCTGTGGTTGTGGAGTTCTGTTCGGGTTTAGCTAGTTCTCGTCTCGGCAGGTTTGTGGTGGTGTGGTAAGGTGTTATCGTGAGCTCTGGTTGGTGTGTTGGTTAGCCGGTTCGTGACGAGTTGTGGTTGGTTTGCTCGTGGTTGTTTGAGCGTGGTTGCTGGCTGCCTCTGGGTTCCCTGGGAGTTCAGTGTCGGTCGGCAAGGGGATCCTTCCGTGATCAAGTCTGGTCTAAGCAGGCGGTTCTGTGGGGTGTTGCTCCAGGGCGTTACAGGTCTGTGGGGTGCCTGGAAGGCGTGAATGTGTCTCTGGTGGGTGCATTCGACGATTGTTCGCGTCTGACTTGCCAGATGGAGGAGTGCCCAGGAGCTCTTTCGAATGATACATTTCCGCCTTTAGTGACCTTGCATGGAAATAGTATGCATCGTGACAGCGGGTTGGCAGGGGCGACTGATGATTCGTCTTGTGCGTTGCCAGATTTGGTTGAACAGGGTGCTGTTGGGGACATGCAGGTTTGTTCGGACAACCCTAGGAGGCAGACAAATGCTGACTTACCAGCTGGAGGAGGTGGTTCTCAACCCAGTTGGGCTCGTCTGTTTGGACATCAACCGTCGTCCAAGACAAAACTCAATTTCGTGCCCCCTTATGTGGTTGATGGTAAGGTCACTATTTCTCCACCTGCTGGGGTCGTTGAAGAAGGGGTTAAGCTGTGGGAAGGGAGTCTTGTGGGCCACTTCTTGGGCAGAAAACTTCCACCCTCAGTAGTGAAGAGCCTGGCTGAGCGCTTGTGGGGCAGAGATGGGGGGATTCAAGTGTCTGAGGCTGGCAATGGCTTTTTCATATTCAAGTTCTCCAACTCGTGCATCAGGGATCGTGTCCTCCAGGAGGCGCCATGGCACTTTGCTGGAAAGCTCCTCATTCTCAAGGAATGGCAGCCGGGTATGCAGCTTATCAAGAGCGAGTTGAGAAAAATACCTATATGGATAAAACTTATGAATGTGCCCATGGAGTTTTGGACCCCAGCTGGTTTGGGTTTGTTGGCTAGTGGAGTGGGGAAACCATTGTTTCTTGACCAAGCAACCGAGAGTAGATCGAAGCTATCATATGCTAGAGTATGTGTTGAGGTTGGGATGGATTGTTCCTATCCACAGGTGCTGTTTCTTAACTGTGATAATGAAGAAATCCAAGTCGAGGTGGAGTATGTATGGAAGCCACCCAAGTGCAGCCGTTGCTGTGTTTTTGGCCATACTGATGCTCGGTGCTCACTGGAGCACCACAATAAAGTGTGGGTGCCCACGGGGAGGATAATTCCAATTGAGGAGAGACAGAATGAGGTTGGGCAGAGTGAGCAGCACACACTCACTGACGCTATGGAGGATGAGCAGCCACCAAATGCGGATATTGAGCCTCAAGGCCAAGAATGGGTTCCTGTGGCAGGAAAAGGGAAGCACAAGATGGGCCAGATGGCATCATCTAGTGAACATGATATGATGCCCGATGAAGTAGGTCACGATCCTAATATCATCCAGCCTGGGGGTGTAAGAGAGGATTCTGGAATAGCCGCCTCGTCGTCCACTTCGGTCTCTGATCTTGCAAACCATTCTGCTGACAGTCCCAACAGGTTTGACTGTCTTGTTGATGAGTCGTGTGGTAATGAGGAAGTATTGTCCACCAGGAAAAAACTAAAGAAACAAAAAAGAAGATCGAAGAAGTCTATCTTAGTTGATGAGGTGGCTATGAAGCATGCTAAAGGAAATGCAAGATGTGCTGGGTCAGACGTGGTCTGGGGGGTTGCGGCCTCTTCTGTTGACCATGTTTAAGGTCGCATCATGGAATATTAGGGGTCTTAATGACCCCTCCAAGCAGCTCCAAGTCAGAAATTTGATTGGGGCTTATGATCTAAGTGTCTTATGTTTGGTTGAGACTAAAGTGAGAGAAGTGAATGCCAATTTCATTAAGAATCTTGTGTGCCCCAATTGGAACTTGATATCCAACTATAGTGCGGCTTTGAAGGGTAGAATTTGGATCCTATTTAACCCCGTTGAGGTCAAGATGACGAAGTTAATGTGTTCAGACCAATTCATTCATTGCTATGTGGAGATGGTGCACCATAAGAAGTGTTGTTATGTTTCTTTTGTTTATGGCAGTAATGATAGTATTATGAGAAGAAGTTTGTGGAATGACTTGAAGGCATGCTCAGCTGATGTTCCATGGATGCTTATTGGGGACTTTAATTGTGTTCGATGTGCCGATGAGAAGATTGGGGGTAGGCCGATAAGTTCAACGGTAACTGGTGAGTTTAATGATTTTATTGACTCTTGCAATTGCTCAGACTTGAAGTTCAAAGGGCTGGTGCACTCATGGTCCAATCAAAGTGAAGGTAGCCAAAGAATTGCATGTAAATTGGATAGAGTGTTAGTCAACATGGTTTGGATTCGGGAGTTTACTAAATCTGAAGCTGAATTCTTGGCACCGAGCATTTCAGATCATAGCCTTGTTGTTGTTTCCTTCTTTGATGATGTTTCACCTCCTAACAAGCCGTTCAGATTTTTTAACTTTTGGACTAATCATGATGAGTTTTTGCCCTTGGTTGCTGCAGCCTGGAATACTTATGTCAAGGGAACGCCCATGTTTAGGGTTGTGAAAAAGCTTCAAGTAGTTAAGCAAACGTTGAAGGAGTGGAGCAGGCGGAGGCGGTTCTCGTCTCTACATGGGAGGGTTCAAGCGCTTAGAGCTGACTTGGATGAGTGTCAAAAGAATCTCCATGATTGCCCCTCTAATGTTAATCTTGCTCGGGAGGAGAAGGTGATTAGGGAAGAGCTGGCCATTTCCTTACGTGATGAGGAAGCCCAAACAAGACAGAAATCAAGAGTTCAATGGATGAAGGAAGGTGATCAAAATACACCGTTTTTTCATAACTCCCTCATGGAAAGGCGGGCACGAAACGCTATTCTCAGTATTTATGATGATGATGGTACCAGAATTGATGAGACCAACCGTGTTAATCAAGCGTTCTTGCTCTATTATGAACACATTATGGGTTCTCAGTCTCTGGAGGCTACAGATCTTTATCATCATGAGTTTTTTAGGCAGCTCGATTCTGATCAGGTAAGGGAGTTGGAGAGTGATGTTGATGCTCAAGAAATCAGGGACACCTTCTTTTCTCTTAAGGATGATAAAGCCCCTGGACCCGATGGATTCACAGCTCTTTTCTTTAAGAAAGCTTGGCATATTGTTGGAGATGATTGTATTAAAGCTATTAGTAGCTTCTTCGCCTCAGGGAAGATTTTAAAGCAGTTGAACAGTACGGCTATCACCCTTATACCTAAGGGTATCAATCCTTCTAGAGTGGAGGAGTTCAGACCGATCTCTTGTGTAAATATTTTATACAAGTGTATTTCTAAAATTTTGGCAAACAGGTTGAAAAGAGTTATATCTGGCTTGGTGGGCGACTATCAAACAGCATTTATCCCAGGGAGGAACATTGCTGACAATGTGCTTGTAGCCCATGAGGTTCTCCACAAGTATCACTTGCAAAGCTCACAGAAAAGATGTGCATTTAAGATTGATATTCGGAAAGCTTATGATACAGTTGCATGGAGTGTGGTCAGATACACATTGCAAGGTATGGGGTTTCCACCAAGGTTTATTGGGTGGATAATGGAATGTATATCTACCCCTTCTTTCTCACTTATGATTAATGGTGGCATGGTGGGTTTCTTCAAGAGTACTAAGGGTATTCGGCAAGGCGATCCGATATCCCCATACTTGTTTGTGCTCATTATGGAGTTATTCTATGTGATCTTGGAGAAGAATACAGTGTAGGGTTTTAAACATCACTTCAGGTGTCAAGGTACGAATACCAAACTACTTTGCTTTGCAGATGACTTGTTTATTTTTTCTCATGGGGATATACAGTCAGTATCGTGTATGGTCTCAGCATTGGAAGAATTCGGAGGAATATCTGGGTTGAAGGTAAATAATGCTAAAAGTTGCATGTTTGTGAGTGGTTGTGATGAGGCATTGGTGAATCAATTAAAGACTTTAACCGGCTTTACCTTGGCGTCCATGCCAGTGAAGTACCTTGGTCTGCCTCTTGTTTCTACCAAATTGTCCAAAGTTGATTGTGAACCCCTCATTAATCGTATTAAAGCCAAGGCTCAAGGGTGGAAAGGGAGGTGCTTGTCTTATGCTGGGAGATTATTGCTTGTGAAATCGGTTTTGTTTTCCATTAAGGTTCTTTGGTTGTCTGTGTTTATCCTACCAAAGAGGGTTATCAGGGAGCTGGAGTTAATTTGTAGATAATTTCTGTGGTCTGGACCGGATCTCAATTTTAAGAAGATTATCCCAGTTAGCTGGGAGGTTGCATGTACACCAAAGAGGGAAGGAGGCCTTGGCTTATTCAATATCCAATTGTGGAATAAGGCTGCTGTTGTCAGGTATGTGTGGCTCATAGCTAGTGGTGCTCCTAACCTATGGGTCAAATGGGTCCAGAAGCACTTGATACGACATCAGAATTTTTGGTATATGAATATTCCTAGTGGTGGCTCCTGGGTGTGGAGGAAGGTTTTGAAAGCACGGGTAGGCGCTGCATCGCTTATCAAGAAAAGGATTTTCAATGGTAGGACAACATCTCTTTGGTACGATAATTGGCATCCTAATGGTCCCCTTGTTGCACGGTATGGAACAAGAATCATTTATGACACTAGGCTATCTATGCATGCTTGTGTTGACTCCATTATCCATAATGATGCATGGAGCCCCCCTGTGGCTGTCTCACTTGATTTGATTGATATCTGGGGTAGGTTACCTGAGTTACCTAGCCTTGATAGCAGCCAAGAAGACAACACATTGTGGTTACCAACAAATACAACGGTGTTTGATGTCAAGTCCGCGTATAGTACTTTGGACACGCAGAGAGGTAATGTTCCCTGGTATCATTTAGTGTGGTTTCCTCTATCTATCCCCAGGCATGCCTTCATTCTATGGATGGCAATCCATCACAGATTGCTTACAAGAGAGAGACTAGCCAGGTGGGGCATTATACAGCAGCAAGTTTGTATCCTGTGCCGAAGGTATAATGAGAACCATGACCACTTATTCTTTGAGTGTAGTTTTAGTAACTTCATATGGAAGCAGGTGCTGGCTTTGAATGGGTTTGCGTACCAGAACCGCTCTTGGTCTCAAGTTATTGTTTGGGCACGCAAAAGGTTTGTAAAGTCTGACCCAGTTAGATCTATTGCTAAAGTTTCTCTTGGAGCAGCAGTGTACCAAATCTGGAGTGAAAGGAATAGACGGATCTTCAAGAACAGCTATCTTCCTCCTGAAGTTGTGTGGAGATACGTGCGTGGGGATGTCCAAACCAGGCTAAATAACAAGGACCTTATGGTTAAAGACTCGCCCAGGAACAGGAAAGTAGTGGGCGACTGGGATCTGAATTGGGGATTTCGGTTCTAGATTTGGGTGATTGTTGCCCAGGTTATGGTCGTATGTGTTGTGTCTTGTTCTTTGCCGTTTGTTGTGGTGTGTTCTTATGTGTCCTTAGTGAGTTTGTTTTTTGTTGACCTTATGCTGAGGGCGTCCAGCTAGGCTGGTTGGTGGGGTGTATTGCCCTCGTTTGTGACTCATTGTACATCTTTTTTGTTAATATTAATTTTTGGCTTACTTTCCAAAAAAAAAAAAAAAAGTCAGACCGGGTGGTCTGGGTCCCATGTTGGGTTTCCAGGTGACCCGAAAACCCTATTGGCATGTTTGGTTCGATTTGAAAATGTCACCCTACTATCAACAAAGATTACAGAATATGCAGAAGTCATGAAATACCCAAAATATACGAAAATCACATACACTGGGTCCAAGGGGTATTTTCGGAAATTTAAAAAAATAGGCAATTCGGCCTTAAAAGGGTATGCGCCGACCTCCGGGCGCTAGACGTGAGGTCAGCGCGAAGTGGGCGGACCGAAAACAGCGAAAAAGCACCCGCGGGCAAGGTGGGCGCGAGGTGAGCGCACCCAAAAGGAAGTGGGCGCGAGGTGAGCGCACCCAAAAAAAAAAGTAGGCGCGAGGTGAGCGCGCCTAAAAATGAAGTGGGCGCGAGCTGAGCGCACCCAAAAATGAAGTGGGCGCGAGCTGAGCGCACCCAAAATGAAGTGGGCGTGAGCTGAGCGCACCCAAAAATAAGTGAACGCGAGCTGAGCGCATCCAAAAAAAGGAAGTGGGCGCGAGCTCAGCGCACCCAAAAAGGAAGTGGGCGCGAGCTCAGCGCATAGCCTGATTTTCCGTTTTTTCTTTCAAACTCCATTTTTAACTCATTTTTAAGCTCTGCAACTACTTTCTAGGGATCCTTAGACCCCCCGAAGACCTCTAAACACAATTTGAAATTAATCTAACCTAACATATCCTCACCACTCATCACTCAAATCTCTCTGCAAACCTACAAATCCGAAACAAAACATTAACAGAACATACAAAGAAGGGAACTGGGGGCTTTATCGGGGTACATGAGATCAGAGGAGGTGATCATGGGAATAGACTCCCACCTTCGAATCAAACAAGCAAGAACAAAAAAATAACATGCTAAAATGGGAAACATGCTCGATTTATACATGTTAAAACAATAACAGAGAGAGAGTTCACCTTGGTTCCAAACCTTTGTAGAGCAGGCGGGAGGGTTCCCTGGAGCTCACGAGCTGCTGCCGGAGCCTCCTTCTTCTCGCACCAACAACACAACCTCCTTCGGGTTCGTCGAGGAAGGAGAGGAATGGGGAGGCCAAGTGTGTCTGGTTTTTTCTTGGGGGAAGATGGTGGTCAAGACCACCTTCGAATGCCCAACGAAGAAGAAGCGGATGAAAAAGAAAGAAAAACCCAAGCAAGAAGAAATCCCTACCAAAAAAATGCCGAACCCAGAAAAACAATGCCGAACCTTCGAATGCCTCTGGCCAAAAAAATGTCCAACCCCGAAAATGAAGGCTGCCACGGCTTTTATAGAAGAAGAAGGGGTATCCGCCGACCTTGGCGCCCAGCTCCCGCCCACTTGCTGTCGCTCGGCCCGGGTGACAAAATCATTGCAAAACATTTAATGCGGCCGCGGTTTTTGCTTAAAAATCCAAAAATTAAGATATAGTCCCTGGGATATTTAGTTTTAATATTATTTTATTCAGATATTTTCAGATTGGTCCCTGGGATATTTTGAATGTTTGGATATTTACGAATTTGATCCCCGAGATATTTTCCCGCGCAACTTGCCACGTGTGCAGCTTTTTGCCACGTGCGCAATTTGCCGGTTTTGCTGCTTGGGAATTTTGTCAGCTCATATTTTCTCCATCCGAACTCCTATCTGGGCAAACTCAGTTGCGTTAGAATTGTATCGGAGCCCTCTATCCCATGATCTAGGTGTAGGCCTCTGGATCGGATTTTAGCAGAAAGTCAACTTTTGGCTCCGCCCAAGTTTGACCGCCCGCAGAACCTTCATCCGGACTCCGATTCCTGCAAACTCAGTTGCGTTGGAACCGTGTCGAGATTCTCTATCCAATGGTATAGGGGTAAGCATCTGGATCGGATTTTAGCAGAAAGTCATCTTTTGGCTCCGCTCAAGTTTGACCGTCCGCCGAACCTTCATCCGGACTCCGATTCCTGCAAACTCAGTTGCGTTGGAACCGTGTCGAGATTCTCTATCCATTGATATAAAGGTAAGCATCTGGATCAGGTTTTAGTAGAAAGTCAACTTTCGGCTCCCCTCAAGTTTGACCTCCTGCAGAACCCTCATCCGGACTCCGATTCCTGTAAACTCAGTTGTGTTGGAACCGTGTCGAGATTCTATATCCAATGGCATAAAGCGGGGTGGTCAATTTTCACTTGATCAAAAAGTCAACTTTTCACCCCTTAGGGTTTGACTTTCTGTCCAGGGTTTGCATTTCTGGTTTTTCTGGGAGCGCAAAAATGAGGTGCTTACAGCTGCCCCTCTTTGCCAGAGTCACCTTGCAGATGAATGGCAAAGAGAAAAAGAATCTCGTTTTTGCGCCTGGCATTTCTTTCGACATGGTCAACGAGCTTAGTCCTTTGAAGTTTTCATTTTGAGAGGGAAGCGGCCAATGATGTGGCGTCACTTCCTGGCCTCAGAGTTTCCTTCCCCTTTGCTTTTGGGTTTTTGTAGGACAACTCTTCAGCATTTAATTTAAGTTTGAAAGAGATTAGATTGGACTTGAGCTCGCCAACCTGTTTCGGCGTTGATGCCAGACACTTGACAATATTCTTTTCTTCTTGTTTGTTCCATTAAAACTTTTAGATGACTTCCGAATTCTGATCCATTTTGTGTCTTTTACCTGAAGCTTGCTTGCATTTTTTTTTTTTGGATTTGATGGCCAAGGGTTGGGTTACGATGTGGACTGAATGGAGAAAAGAGGAGGGATGAGCGGAGGAGGAGCTGCTGTTGGTGAGGAGGTGCTTCCAGCGCTGTCCAATGCCTCAAGGGAGCCCGCACACCTGCTCTATTCTATTTACAAAAGTGTGAAATCAAAAATTACAAAAGGGCCATCTTGCCCGATGGTTCTTCATTTTGCCTTCTTCTTCATGTCTTGATTCTCTATCATTTCCAGCAATGGGAACAACTTGTTCGACTTGGTGGAGACACTTTGCTCTAGGGACTCCGTGTCCTTCAGCATTGGGAGATGCTTTACTCCTTGAGGACACATTCCTGTGTTATTTAGATGTGGGAGGTGCCTTGCTCCTTAGGGATTTCAAAAGTGGGAGTCGCCTTGCTCCTTAGTATTTCAAATGTGGGAGTCGCCTTGCTCCTTAGTATTTCAAGTGGTGGGAGACGCCTTGCTCCTGAGGGACACATTTCCGTGTCATTTAGATGTGGGAGACGCCTTGCTCCTTGAGGATTTCAAAAGTCGGAGTCGCTTTGCTCCTCAGGTACTTCAAATGTGGGAGTCGCCTTGCTCCTTAGGGACACATTTCCGTGTCATTCAAATGGTGGGAGACGCCTTGCTCCTTAGTATTTCAAAGGGTGAGAGACGTCTTGCCCCGGGGACGCCTTGCCCTTTCAATCTTAAGAGACGCCTTGCTCTCTGTGGTTGGGAGACACCTTGCTCCATTAGTTTTGGAGTCGCCTTGCTCCAGGGACGCCTTGCCCTTTCAGTTTTGAGAGACGCCTTGTTCTCTATGGTTGGGAGACACCTTGCTCCGTTAGTTTTGGAGTCGCCTTGCTCCAGGGACACCTTGCCCTTTTAGTCTTGAGAGACGCCTTGCTCTCTGTGGTTGGGAGACACCTTGCTCCATTAGTTTTGGAGTCGCCTTGCTCTACGGACGCTTTGCCCTTTCAGTTTTGAAAGACGCCTTGTTCTCTGTGGTTGGGAGACACCTTGCTCCGTTAGTTTTGGAGTCGCCTTGCTCCAAGGACACCTTGCCATTTCAGTCTTGAGAGACGCCTTGCTCTCTGTGGTTGGGAGACACCTTGCTCCGTTAGTTTTGGAGTCGCCCTGCTCCAGGGACACCTTGCCCTTTCAATCTTGAGAGACGCCTTGCTCTCTGTGGTTGGGAGACACCTTGCTCCTGCTGCCTTTAATTTTTGGAGGCTTCTTGCTCCATTCTGGTTGGGAGGCATCTTGCTCCCTCTGTCTTCAATTTTTGGAGGCTTCTTGCTCCATTAGGGTTAGAAGGCACCTTGCTCCTTCTGTCTTCAAATTTTGGAGGCTTCTTGCTCCATTAGGGTTGGGAGGCACCTTGCTCCTTCTGTCTTCAAATTTTGGAGGCTTCTTGCTCCATTAGGGTTGGGAGGCACCTTGCTCCTTCTGTCTTCAAATTTTGGAGTCTTCTTGCTCCATTAGGGTTGGGAGGCACCTTGCTCCTTCTGTTTTCAAATTTTGGAGGCTTCTTGCTCCATTAGGGTTGGGAGGCACCTTGCTCCTTCTGTCTTCAAATTTTAGAGGCTTCTTGCTCCATTAGGGTTGGGAGGCACCTTGCTCCTTCTGTTTTCAAATTTTGGAGGCTTCTTGCTCCATTAGGGTTGGGAGGCACCTTGCTCCTTCTGTCTTCAAATTTTGGAGGCTTCTTGCTCCATTAGGGTTGGGAGGCACCTTGATCCTTCTGTCTTCAAATTTTGGAGGCTTCTTGCTCCATTCTGTCTTTAAATTTTGGAGTCTTCTTGCTCTGTTAGGGTTGGGAGGCACCTTGCTCCTTAATTCTTCACTCTTGGAGGCTCTTTGCCCCATTCTATCTTCGTCCATTACTTATTTTGACTTGGTTATTTCTTTTTCATTCTTGATTGCATTCAAAGTTGCCTCCACCAATCTCTGACTTATTCGCCAGCAAAGAGGGGCAGCTGTAGACACCTGATTTTTGCACCCCTAAAATAGCAAAAAATGAAAAGTCAAACTTTCAGTCAAACCCTGAGGGGGTCAAAAAATTGACTTTTTGATTCAAGTAAATTTGGCCATCAAACTTCATCTCATTAAAAAGAGCATTTCGACACGATTCCAACGCAACTAAATTTGCTGGAATCAGAGTCCAGATGAGAAAGTTATGAGCCGGTCAAACTTTTGGGGAGCGAAAAGTTGACTTTTTGCTCGACCCCAATTCAACTGCCAAACTTGATCCCAGTGGATAGGTGATTCCGAGCCGGTTCCAACAACACTAAGTTTGCTGAAATCGGACACCGGATGAAGAAGTTATGAGCAGTTGAAGTTTCAGAAAAACTGCCCATGTGGCAAAAAAGGCAACAAAAATGGAATAAACCAACAAAATAAATAAGATAAATGTGTTTAATAATATTTTAATAAAGAGAATCTCGCTTTTTTTTAATAAAATAATCGAAAAATCAAATAAGAATCTTGCAAAAAACTAAATTAAATAAAGGTTTGAAATCCAAACATTTTAAAAACGTGCTGGACCGTATTTGAATTACGGGCAGGGCATGCCCGTATTTGAAATACGGGCAAGATTCTCTAAGCAGACACGCGTCGTTGTACGACGGGACACGCGTCCCGTACGGCCGATTCGCGAGATTCGCACATGTGCGTTTTTCGCCCGTATTTGAATTACGGGCAAGGCACGCCCGTACTTGAAGTACGGGCAAGGCATGCCCGTATTTCAAATACGGGCACGAAAATTTTGCCTATAAATAGAGAGGCCACCCCCCTCATTTAAACAACCCTTCTCCCAGGCCTTCACTCCCTCTCTCCCTTGCTGTTACCACGACCAAACCCTGCCCAATTGCTACCCTTCCAAAACCTAAACCTCTTTTTATACCCAAACTACCCCTATGCTCTAAGATTACCCCAAAACTATGCCCAAATCCACTTCAATTTGGTCTTGAACCCACCCCCCTTAACCAAACTCTTCCCATTTCATCCTAACAAAATTTGGAGGACGCGGAAGCGCTGCCAAATTCACTGGAGAATTCATCACTCACAAAAAACCATATTGTAAGTATGTTAAATTTTATGATATAATGTTGTTGATTTCAATGTTTCTTCAAGTTTCTTTCCTACATTTTGTTCTTATAATCACTAATCCCATTGCTGTTTTTTGAATGACATGAGAGACCAACTTCAAGAAGATGGTCATTATAAAAAAAAGGGAGATAGAGGAAGGAGGAAGAAATGATCTAAATGACACTTTAATCGATCAATTTAACTGCTCATTTTGTTTCTTTGAAAATGTATGTATTCTTGTAATATCCCCTCCTCTCTCTTGAATGAGGGATGTGGTTGGTTGAACAAACAAAAGAAGGAAAGAAGCCTAAGACTCAAGGAACATGAGAAGAGAAGAAAAGTGGCTTTATAAGCCAAATGAAGGAAATGTGGAACCTGGAAGGAAAGTAGAAGCCCGGCGGAGGTTACCAGAAGACCCAGAAAAGCCACGGAACTGATCCAGATTGAAATCGGCAGCAAATATGCAAACTAAATCGCGTCCGTAAACTCAGGCTGGTCCAACCTGGACCGTGTTTGATTCACGGATAGGAGAGACCGTAGTCAATTCACGGTCAGGTTGGATCGTAGAGAAAATACGGGCATTTGTAAAATAATATAAAAATTGTAATTTCTTGGTTCGGTTGGACCTGATCCGGTCTAAGCCGGCTTGAACCATTCCCTTAAACCATTTGGGCTATTTTAAGCCCATTTTTTGGACTTTGGGCCTAGATAGGCCCATCAAGACCCCTTTGACCCACTAGTGGGGCCCACTTTTGACTAGCCCATACCAGACCTGTTTTCAATAAACAGGTCCGGGCCCCTTGACTCTTGGCTAATGGGCCAAATCCAAGCCCACTAAGCCCATGAAATGTGTAAATAAATAGGATAACCAAATGGGTTACCCAATAACCCAACTGGGCCCAAGGCCCAACCATGGCAACCCGCGGATCTTCCAACGGGACCCGGGTCCGACCCACTCCACTTAAATCAATAAAAAGATAAAATCAAATAAAATGGACCCACACCTTCAAAGGGCCCCGCCAGACCCAACAAGGCAGCATGCTGGTCTAGGAAAAGGGTGAACTTGACTCAAAAAACCAGGGAGACCCAAGGGACCCGTCAAACCAACGGGGCGGACCGGGGTGTCTTTAGGACTTCCCCGGATCGTAATCGAGGACTTAGCTAGAACTCTGAAAAGCCGCAGACCAGACTTAGACCCGATTAGGGCAAAACCGTGTCTGCCTGCATTCTCAGGCAGTGGCGACTCTGAATGTCCCGAGGCATGCACCAAAGGTGCGCCCGGTGTGCGATCTAGGCCAGGTTTAGGTGCGCACAGCTTGGCGACTCCACTGGGGATGACCTCAACCCAGTCGGACCCTGGTTATCAAATGAGTCAACCTAGGTGCAGATTTAGGAAGTACTTCTTGTCCAACCTTAGTGGCTTATGGAACTTATGCAATTACATAATATTGGGGGATCCTGTCACAAGGACGAGATAATTGCCTAAGGAAAGTGGAATTTAAGCGGTTCCCTATGACCCTCCACTTACCTGGGGATCCACCCAAACATTGTATTGCATACTGTTCTGTATTCTCACTATAAAAGTGACATTAAGGAACCCTTAATCAGCCTACTATCCGAGAATCACCCGATTAGACATAGCACTTGGCCCCATTGCACATACAAGCACTTCACTACACCGTGAATGAAATTTTTTTTTAACTGCATGGGGTGACATGCACGAGGGAGTATGCATGGATGATCCAAACTGAATGCTGCCTACAACATATGAATGCTCTTCTTAACCAAAACCTAGATCTCTCTAGCAGCCACCCTTCTTCAATCGAGAAACTTACTTTTGGGATGGTATTAGCCCTACGCTCCCGTGGCTTGCCGGGGAAAGCAGGGTAAACCCATCTCCCCAGGTTTCTAGATTCTTCAAGCGCCATTGGTTTCTTGCCATGGTACGCGAAGGGTCTAGTACTTGGCTCAGACCCCTTGAAGGCAGGTGCCTTGGGCTGGGTATCCTTTCCCACCTATTACTTCTGATAAACCCTGATGTGAGCATGAAAATGAATGAACAAATAAGGGTAAAATTAATCTGAGGCATTAACCCCCACCTGTGTTGGTCTTAACCCTAATTTAAGGAAATTAACTCGATTTAATCCGTGCATTCAAGTCGGTCTTAGTTCAGTCGAAAGCCGGCCAGATCAGACAAAAATGGGTCAGAACAGAGGCAGAAAAACCCTAGAGATAGGATTTCAGCCCACCTGCCGAATGGCAAATTTGTACCCTCCTTTTGGGTTCTCAACAACCCTAAAGGTGATTCTCTTTTCAGATTTATTTTTGTAAATTTCGCCCTCGAAGGCAAGTTGTAAATATTGTTTTCAGTCCGACACTAGGGGCAGATGAAAGAGCAGATGAAAGAGCAGATGAAAGAACAGATGAAAGAAAAGGCCGGCTAAGACCTGAATGCGTTTTCCAAACATTTAAAGGACATAACCTTTAAAACCCCATAACTTGAATGCTTGGATTTGATTTTTGATTGCATAAACTGCTTAAGCATTGATTTAATTTTTGCATATCTTGTTGCATGCCTTAGACTAATTTAGAGTTTTTGGTGGAAAACCCTAAATTGACTTGGAATTTCAATCGGATAGTCGGCATGGCATCTTCATCCTCGATTGAGAGAGTTCGCTTCCCTAGGATAGAGAAGTATGCCTTTGATACCCCTTGGATCCGTTCTTGGACAAGGCAATTGCAAGGAGATGAGCAAATTAAATGGGAACAGAAATACCATATGGGACAAACTCTGTCCCTGTTAAATGTGCCCATTAATTGGGACATGATTCAGGCAGCCCTACCTTTCTGGGATCCCCAACTTTCACTCTTTAGGTTTGGAACTAATGAGTTGACACCCACAATTGAGGAATTTGAACTATTCCTCCGATTTCGTGACCATGGAGAACCAGCTAGGCCAAGTCTCAAAGATAGCTACAAGAATGAAGCTTGTACTTTCTTTGGCCTACCAAGAGGAGAATTCCAGACATTAGGAGGTGACCAAGCATTCACGCGGGTTTCTAAAACCTTCCTTGCTGAAAAGATAAGGGACAAGAAGCAGGAAAGACCCCGTGTTTGGTGGGACACCTTCACCCTCGTGGTTCTGTCACAGCTCTTCTTTCCTACTGGGGGAGACACCATTAATTTGGCCCTCATGGAAATTGTAGACCAACTCCAAGTGAAATTCCGAATTGCACCACTGATCCTTGCTCAGCTATATCATGCCTTGACCATGACCAAGAACGGAACTAGGAGGTTTCAGGGGTGCGCTCCTCTCCTACACATTTGGCTCAAGATCACCTGATGGTTGCTGAACCTGTCAGCCCACGTTATGGGTACGTCCGTGACAATGTCACATTGATGGCCCGAAGAGAGATTAGACCAGACTTACCCTCCAGAGAGGACTGGTTTGACCACTTTCTCCAACTGAAAGGAGAAACGGATATAAGATGGGGAGGCACATTTGACCAGACATATACCCCTGTCATAGCTTTCAGGAAAAGACATTGCCTAGCCTTGATAGGCTTGACCCATGCCATGCCATACTATCCGGTTCGAATTTTGAGACAGTTTGGGAAGTCTCAGGGAATACCGATCAAGGATGAGGCGGAAGGATTAACTGGCCCACTTACATGGGAATTGAAGAAAAAATTGGTGAAGGAATGGCAACACGTGCACATACTACAAGAGGACATTTTCACTGCATCCGATGTTCGTAATTACGAACAATGGATTGCTCGAGAAACTGGCCTAGACAGCCCACCTCCTCTCAATATCGTCACCTCTGACGATATCCCAGTTCCGCCCCCTGACACATACAGGGATAGGGTGGCCGAGCTGCGGGAATCTCATTCTCGGATCCACCGTGCATACGTGGATTCCGAGCGTAAAAACAAGCAAGCCAATGAGGCCCTTCAACAGCAGCTTGACACCCTGCGCAGACGCGCAAAAGAGGACCGACGTCTGCGGAATAAACTTCTGCGTGCCTTGAAAAGGAGAGACGTGTCCTCTCATTTTGATGATGACCAACCTAGCTAGACTCTGGGTTTGTTTTGTTTAATCATGTAATTGCTTGTTCTGAATTTTGGCATTGTACTTATTTTTACATGAAGAATTTGATGATAAATTCAATAAAGTCGATTAAGACATCCCCCCAATTCCTTTTCCAAGCAATCTGGCCCCAATCCATTTAGGCGATCTAAATAAGGAACTTGCCAAAATTTTTTCTTTAAGCCCAGGGGTTCTGAATAAAGAACACCCAATTCAAAATTTTCGGGCGATCTGAGTAAAGAACTTGCCAAATTGTTTGAATCTGTAAAAGCGAAGGGTTCTGAATAAAGAACACCCAATTCAAAAGGCGATCTGAGTAAAGAACTCGCCAAATTGTTTGAATCTTTAAACTAAAGGGATCTAAATAAAGAATACCCCATTTTTTTTTCAGGCAATCTGAATAAAGAACTTGCCAAGAGAATCTTTAAAATCCAGGGGGTCTGAGTAAAGAACACCCCGTCCTTGTCAACTCTCAAACCTTCAAATGTCAAGCTTAAGTCTTAAGACCCCAGGGTTCTGAATAAAGAACACCCTATCCCTTGAGCTCAGATCACACCTGTCTGATTTAAAAAGATCACACGGTCAGCCTATGGGGCACTGATGCCACTGGTGTTTAAACCAGAAAATTGGCAAAGGATCGTCCTGGCATAGCATACCCCGTTGTGTGGCACCAAGGTCAAGCAACTAAGCTAACGACTAAGGTACGCTCGGGTATCCCTAGCCGAACTCTTAGGGCACTGAAGCCACTGGTAATTAAACCAGAAAATTGGCAAAGGATTGTCCTGGCATAGCCTTCCCCATTGTAAGGCGTCAAAGTCAATGGTTATTAAACCAACGACTAGCTAAGACACGCCTGGGAACTACTAGCCAAAGTTAGGTGCTGAAACCATCAGAGATTAAACTGAAAATTGGTTAAGGTACACCTGGGTGCTGCTGTTCAGCTCACCCCCTGCGGAGACTTGACATAGTCCAACCTTGTGATACTGAGCTCAAACCAACCTTCTAAACCAGGTTCTCTTTCCCAACCATTTGGTTAAAACAGATCAGCTTAGGGTTCTCTCTCCCAGCCGTTTGGCTAAAACAGACCAGTCTAAACCGGGTTCTCTTTCCCAGCCGTTTGGCTAAAATAGAGCAAGCTTAAGAATCCCTACTACTTTCAAAATAATCCAAATGAATTAATCTTGGATCATGTATTATGCCTTTAATATAAGTTGCACTAATATCTGCTGGTTACCCTTCCCAGGTACCAAAATTGCTTCTCGAAGCCCTTACTTGTTAAGATCCAGGAGAAGATTTGAGATGGAGCAGCCAACAGAACAGACCTCGCCAGGACAGGACCAGGCAGAGTCCAGCCAGGCACAGACGGTGACTGATCTACAACAGAGGATTGACAGTATGGGGACTATTATTCAAGAGTTAATGGCAGAACTAAGAGAACTCAGGATGGCTCCCCCAGCTGCACCAGGGATCCTGCAGCAACCGATTGCTCCACCGCAGATGGATGCTCCACTACCATACCCTGCGTACCCAGCTCCGTTGGTACCACCTCCACCTCCGCAAGCTGTGCCTCTTCCTCAGGTTATTGCGCCTGCCCAACTGGGGCAAGAAGAGGAAGATTGGTATAGAACACAACAGGGCCAGTTTGATGAAAAGATGGCAGCTACTAAGTCAGAGGTAGATGCTTTGCGTGAAGAACTGAAAAGCCTGCGACCCAGTGCGGTCCCCATGGAGGCTACTTTAGACAGCCTCTGCTTCTTCTCCGATGTTCAACTTCCACCAAAATTCAAATGCCCTGACTTGCATCAATTTGACGGCACCGGGTGTCCGTTAAATCATCTAAGGTCATACTCTGGAGATATGTGTCAATATGCTAAAGATGAAAAAATTATGATACAGTTCTTTCAGAGGTCGCTGACAGGGGCAGCATACACTTGGTTTTTGAGTCTGGATAAAACCAAGATCAAGACTTGGAATGATTTGGCCGCAGCATTCATTTAGCAGTACCGTTTGAACAGTCAGATTGTGCAAACTAAGGCAGAGCTGCAGAGGCTGACGAAGAAAAATCAGGAATCTGTACGAGAGTATGCCAAGAGATGGAAAGAATTAGCAACCCTAGTCCAACCCCCACTACTTGAACAGGAGATGACCTCCTTGTTCATTGCATCACTTGGACAGCCATTCTTTTCCTTGCTACTGGGGCAAAGTACTTCCAATTTCAATGACTTGATTCTAACGGCAGACAGAATTGAAGATGCGGTCAGGGCTGGAAAGATAGATGGCAGTGGCCAAGGCCCTACACAGAGAAGGGCTGCGACAGGACAAAGTGGCAGAAGTCAGGGGCAAGAGCCTAGGAGGCAGGAAACTCAGGCTGTTAATTATGTACAGCCAACACAGCCTTACTATATCTCTCAAAGGCCTGAAGGCTAGGGGCAACCCATGAGAAGAACCAGAGAAGAAGCAGAGGCAAGAATGAAGAGGGTTTTTACCCCGCTACCTTATGCACCTGCAGAACTATTGGCTACACTGCTGAAGAAGGGGTACTTACAGATCAAGCCTCCAAATCCTCGAATGGTAAATTCACGAAACTATAATGCGGCAGAAAGATGTGAATACCATTCTGGAGCTCCCGGGCATTCAACTAATCGATGCTGGGACTTGAGGCATGATATACAGGATCTGATAGACAGCAAGAAGATCTCTGTAGATCCCCCAGCACCAGCAGCACCTACTCCTCCTACTGGTACAACCACCAACCCCCTCCCCGACCATAACAAGGCTTCTGGCAGCGGAACAGTACATCAGGTCATCAGTGACCAGGGCAATGAAGTACAGTTTGACCCCTCTATGTTGATTGGGCGACCGGGGCAAATTGTCAAGATATACCTCCAAGAAGAGATAGTAAAGCAGCAAGTATGCGTCATTAACGAAGAGGATGACGAAGAAACCTTCATGGGGTTCCCTCTGGTGCATTTCAACTTTCCCGAACCAGAGCCTTTCTATCCTCCACCTGTCCCAAACTCACCCCCACTAAACATCTTCGACATGATGAACCCATTCAATGAACCCGTGGACTTCCTACTGGAACCACCCACCCTCAACTTACACCATATTCACCTTAACCCAACCTACTCCGCTGTGCCTCCACCTTACCAATTCTTACCCATGTACCATGATTCTACCATCACATCCACAGAAAGAGAAGTCGATCGGATCACTCGTTCTGGTCGATATATCAACCCTAATCCTCCACTTGCACCAGAGGAAGAAACTAATGAAGAAAGGACAAGGAAAGAAAAAGGGAAGGATGTGGCTACTGAATCGCCACAGACCCATAAGAAGAAAGGGAAGGCTCCAGAAGAAGAAATTGAAAAACTCCACTATAGTGCCTTCACTCCGGAGTATGATCTAGTGCAGCAGTTGAATAAGACACCAGCCCAGATATCCATTATGCGTCTCTTATTAGATTCAGACAAACATAAAGACGTACTCATGAAAATACTGGGTGATACTCATGTGCCTGACGATATTAGCCCTGAGCAGCTGGAGACAGTAATGTCTATAATTGCTACACCAGAAGCAATCTCTTTTTCCTCAGCAGACTTGCCCCCTGAAGGTCAAAATCACACAGAGCCTCTGTTTATCACTGTAAGGTGCTCCGACCTAATAGTGAGACAGGTCATGATTGATAACGGGTCAGCTCTAAATATTTGCCCAGTCAGGACCTTCCACAGTCTGCAGCTGAACGCTGATTTGATCAAACCTAGCTCCAACAATGTCCGTGGGTTTGACAATGCCAAGAAGGATTCCCTTGGGGAAATTACTTTGGAAGTTACAATTGCTGAGAGAGCCTTCTTCATTACCTTTGAGTTAATGGACATCAATGCCTCCTTTAATTTGCTGATCGGAAGACCTTGGCTACATCAAGCAGGGGCAGTCCCGTCCACCTTACATCGAATGATCCGATTTATTTCAGGAAATCAATTGATCACAGTGCATGCAGAAAATCACAGAGAATTTGAACAAGGAGGGGTACCTGTGATTGATTATGAGCTGCCTACTTCCCTGAACTTCCAAGCCATTGAAATGGTGCAGATAAACAGTATTCCTACTCCTCTGCAATCAGACTTGTCCCGCAGAAGGAAAAGGAAGAGCATGTTCGGTGCTGCTGAATGCGCCGACTGGGGCCTCTGAGTAGGAGAAGGTTTAGGCAAATACAAGCAAGGCATCAAGTCTGCAATCCGGCCATGTGACAAATCTGTGGGCTTCGGACTGGGGTTTGCTCCTGAACCTGAAGACTATGCCAGGCTATTCGGCAGGAAAGCTGAACGGAAGACGGCACGAGCAGAAGGAAGAGACCCACACTGGCCCATTTGTGTACAGGGCCAGTTATACCATCACTTTGCCAATATGGAGAAGGAAGCTACACAAGCCATTCAGAACATAGTCCCCCAGGGATGGGGCGATGAGTTCAATGATCCAGTGGAGCAAGCGGAAGCTGATTATCTGCAAAGGTTATGGGATGAACCTCCCTTGCCCCAGGAGACAGTTACAGAAGAGAACTCAGAGGCTCTCAGTGGAATGATGGAAGAACTGTCTGCTTTATTCTCTTGGCAGTCAGTTGACACTGAAAAACCGGCTATCCCAGAAGAAGCGTTTGCTTGCCCAGCAGATGATGTCGAGACACCGCCAACTGAGGCTGAAGAAGAAGAGCCGGCTCAGTACATCTACATGATGGAAAGCCAAGACAGTTCAGGAGAACCCACTCCAAGGAAAAGGTCTCCCCCACCTCCCTTCTGCATTGTACACCCAAGTACCAGGGATGGTCTGGGTCAGATGTTCCAGAATATGCCCCAAGTGCTGGGACTGCCCACTGAGCTGGCTTATCATGAGACTTATGGTAATTGGGCCCCTGACGAACATTTTTTTTTTTTGGAAGTTAAGAAAGATTCCATTAATAAGAGAAAGAAAAAGAAGAACATGTACAAGCATAAAGTGGGCATACCCACCAAACAAAGTAAGGGGTATTCAGCACCTTACTAGAGACGCATGATACTATCAAGCTTACAAAGGAAGGAAAAGCCCAACATTAAGTGAGGTTACAATTAAGACCCCAATTGACGGCAATCTGCCTATGAAAAGCATTGTCTCTGAGGGCAAAGTGATGACCAGCAAGCCTGTATGAAATGTCATGCATAATAAACTTACACACCTCTTCTTCAGGCAAGGCCGAGCTTTTAAAGACTCTACGATTCCTCTCACACCATATGTGGTAAATAGCAGCAGACAAAGAAAGCCTTCTTAGGAGATGAAGAGTGGATTTGGTGGACCATGAGGTAGCCGCCTCAACAATAAGATTCCATGGGGGAATAGGAGTGGAGGCATCAAGACCATTCTTGTGCAAGAGAAATCGCCAAATATGAGAACTGTAGGTACATTGGAAAAAAAGGTGGGAGATGGATTCGTTACCTTGACGGCAAAACACACACACGGCATTTTGAATGGTACCCCATTTGACAAGTCTGTCCTTTGTGAGAAGCGCAGTCCTTATGGCAAGCCAGGTAACAAACGCATGTCTGGGAATATTGCAAGTAAACCATACTAACCGCGCCCAAGGTGCTGAAGGTCGACTAGCATCCAAGGCTTTATATGTGGCCCTGATACTAAAAAAACCAGAAGGAGAAAGAGACCAAATAATCCTGTCATCCATGTTAGAGTTAGGCCTAGGCAGACTTTGAAGTCGATCCCAGACACCAATCAGATCTAAAGAAGTAGCCAAGGCAGACTTTGAAGGAGGGATGAATCATCAGTAAAATCTGCAACCAAGGCATTGCCCAAGGTGGAACCACCCAACGAAGTCACTATCCGGGTACCAGGGACTATCATCCGCCACGGGGTATGGATCAGTGTATCATCAGAAGATTCGAGTCAGAATCAACCAAAGAAGGGCACAGCTAATGACCCCATCTGCATCTCCTCTGACAGCAGCATTAGCATGATACAGACTGGGAAGGTGAATGCGGTGACCGCTGTAACCAAAGACAAGCACGCATTACAGAACTGGAGTTCGACGCCACTTGCCACTCGCAAAGCCGAACTACCACAGGGAGTTTCTTCCACTTCTGAAATTCCCCCTGTAGATATTGCCGCACTTTTTAATAAATGCGTGAAGTCTTTTGATTATTTTTCTGCTTCTGTGAATAATTCTGCAAGTAAGCAAACTCAAAATCGCAACCTTAGTATCAATCTCGACGCACACCCGAAAAATTCGGAGCACGAGATAGATAATCAGGTTGCCAAAATCAAACAAAAACAAAAAGGTCAAAAAGAACAAAAAGAAATCCAAAGTGTCGAGCATAAATCAGATAGCGACACTTGCTCATCACAACCCGATGATTCAGAAATTATCCCCAGTGATCTTTTTAAACTTGAGGATAATGATGAATCATGGGAGACCCCACCAAAAATTCAATTTGCCTTGGACAGACATGAAAAAGGTCTCCAGGCGAACATTGAGGAAACTGAACCTATCAACATAGGTGACACAGCACAACCAAGGATTCTTCAAGTTGGTAAAAAGCTGACATTATTACAGAAAACACAGATAACTGATTTTCTAAAATCCTACACAGATGTGTTTGCATGGTCATATGAGGATATGCCTGGGTTAGACACGGATTTAGTTGTGCACCGGTTACCTATAAAGTCTGAGGCCACACCAGTGAAGCAAAAACTCAGACGCATGAAACCAGAATGGGCCCTGAAGATCAAAGAAGAGGTCACCAAGCAGTTAAAAGCTGGGTTCTTGAAAGTTACAGATTACCCAGAATGGTTAGCAAACATTGTGCCAGTCCCCAAGAAAGATGGAAGGGTTAGGATGTGTGTCGACTAAAGGGATCTGAACAAGGCAAGCCCAAAAGATGACTTCCCATTGCCACACATTGATATATTGGTTGATAATACTGCAACTCATTCCATGTTCTCCTTTATGGATGGATTCTCTGGGTATAATCAGATACGAATGGCACCTGAAGACATGGAGAAGACTTCATTTATTACACACTGGGGCACGTACTGTTACAAGGTGATGCCCTTTGGTTTGAAGAATGCAGGTGCTACATACCAAATAGCGATGACTTTGCTCTTCCATGATCTGATGAATAAAGAAATGGAAGTATATGTAGATGACATGATTGCAAAATCAAAAGAAGAGGAAAGTCATTTGGTGAACATTGGAAAGGTGTTTGACAGACTCAGGGAATGCAAGCTTAGGTTGAACCCGAATAAGTGTGTATTCGGCGTTACCTCAGGGAAGCTGCTTGGATTCATCGTTGGGAAACGAGGAATTGAGGTTGATCCTGTCAAAGTGAAGGCAATTCTGGAGATGCCTCCTCCATCCACAGAAAAAGAAGTGAGAGGTTTCCTTGGCAGATTACAGTACATCAGTCGGTTCATAGCACAGATGACTCCCGTGTGCGAACCAATATTCAAGTTGCTAAAGAAAGATAATCCGGTGGTTTGGAATGAGGATTGCCAAGAAGCATTTGACAAAATCAAGGCTTATTTGATGAGTCCACCGACTTTGGTTCCCCCTGTACCTGGACGACCCCTAATCATGTACTTGTCAGTCACAGAAACAGCGGCCGGATGTGTTTTAGGACAGCATGATGATACAAGAAGAAAGGAGCAAGCAATTTATTATCTGAGCAAGAAATTTACCAATTATGAAGTAAGATATACATTGCTTGAAAAAACTTGTGGCGCATTGGTATGGGCAGCTCAGAAGCTCCGGCACTATCTCCTCAGTCATACTGTCTTTTTGATTTCAGATGCAGATCCCTTGAAGTACATTTTTGAAAAGCCAATCTCCACTGGAAGGATAGCCAAGTGGCAGGTTATCTTATCTCAGTATGACATTGTCTACACCACGAAAAAGGCAATAAAGGGACAGGCAGTAGCAGATCACTTGGCAGAATACCCCGTGCCCGACTATCAACCACTTCTTACCGGGTTGCCAGATGATGAAATTATGTGTGCCGAATTAGTAGAAAAGGAAACCGGATGGCAAATGTTCTTCGATGGGGCCGTCAACATCAATGGGAAAGGGATTGGAGCAGTAATCATTTCCCCAGAGGGAGTCCATCATCCAATATCAGCAAAACTCTTGTTCGATTGCACTAACAACATGGCAGAATACGAAGCATGTGTGTTAGGCTTGCGAGCCGCAATTGAAATGAACATCCAAGAGTTAAAAGTTTATGGTGATTCCTGTCTAATCATCTACCAAGTAATGGGAGATTGGCGGACTAAGGATCCTAAGTTGGTGCCATATCAGGAACTGATTAAGGAATTGGAAGGACAGTTCAAAAGCGTGACATTTGATTATATGCCACGAGATAGGAATCAATTTGCAGATGCCCTGGCAACACTGGCATCTATGGCAACCATCACTGGTGATACTTGGGTACAACCATTGGAGATAGAAGTGCGACGTCATCCTGTCTACTGCTGTCATGTTGAGAAGAGCACACCAAGAAGGGAACCCTGGTATGCAGACATAATGAGGTACCTGAGAAGCAGGACTTTGCCAGACACTGCCACAGCATCTGAAAAGCGCACGATTCAGAAACTGGCAGGACAGTTCTTCCTCAGCGGAGACAAGCTATACAAGAAGTCCTACAATGATTCACTGCTGCTATGTGTAATAGAAGAAGAGGCACAACAGCTGATTGATGAAGTCCATGGGGGACAATGTGGCGCACATATGAACGGACATATGCTAGCAAGGAAAATTTTGAGAATGGGCTATTACTGGTTAACTATGGAACATGATTGCCATATCCATGTAAGAAAATGCCAGTTATGCCAAGTTTATGCTGACAACATTCATGCACCGCCCAACACCTTATACTCAATGACCTCTCCTTGGCCCTTCGCCATCTGGGGAATTGATATGATTGGAGAAATCCATCCGAAGGCATCAAATGGGCACCGATTCATCTTGGTTGCAATAGATTATTTTACCAAGTGGGTAGAGGCCGTGTCCTTTACAGAGGTCAAAGGGTCCCATGTACTGAAATTCATCAGAAATAATATTGTCTGTCGCTACGGTGTGCCTGAAGCACTGATCACAGACAATGCCAAGAATCTGAATAACAAGGACATGGACAAGATGTGCGAAGATTTGAAGATCAGGCATTTAAATTCCACAGCATACAGACCCAAGATGAATGGAGCAGTAGAAGCTGCTAACAAAAATCTGAAGAAGATATTGGAAAAGATGGTAGTCACCTACAGAGACTGGCATGAGAAGCTGCCATATGCTTTGCATGCATACCGAACCTCAATCAGGGTCTCAACCGGAGCAACTCCTTTCTCTCTTGTATATGGAATGGAGGCAGTCCTTCCCGTAGAAGTGCAGATCCCTTCACTCATAATCCTGAAGGAAGCAGAGGTTGACGACATTGAATGGGAAGAATCAAGGTTTGACCAGTTGCAATTGTTTGATGAAAAAAGAATCAGAGCTTTGTGCCATGGACAACTCTATCAGCAAAGAATAGCACGAGCTTACAACAAGAAAATGATACCACGACACTTCAAGGTGGGAAACATTGTTATGAAAAAGATATTCCCCCACCAAGAAGATAATAGAGGGAAATTCAAGCCAAACTATGAAGGACCTTTCATAGTACACAAAGTTCTGTCCAGAGGAGCACTAATCCTACAAGAGATGGACGGAACTATTTTTCCTGAGCCAATAAATGCAGATGCAGTCAAACTATATTACCCTTGAGATCATTCCAATTGGGAAATGAAGAGAGGCCATCCTTGACTCTCTCCTAAGACTGTAAATCCTTCCGAAAAAAAAAAAAAAGTTTCCCCTAGTTAAACACTTTTTTGGGCCTGAAAGTTTCTTTTCTAACCCAGTACAGGTATTCCTCACATCAAAATGGGCATTCCTGGCCCCCACACACACAACAAAAAAAAAAAAAAAAAGAGAGAGAGAGCAATTGCGAAGAAAATCAAGAAAAATAATGTCAATATGAATTCCATAAGCCAGGATGTAAGCCCCAACAATAAAGGGAGCACTGTACAGACCTATAAAATCATAGCCTTCTTGGGCCACTTATCTTTCTTTCAAAACCCCGACCTAGCCTACATTTCGTCCTACCTTAAAGACCTTTCGGATCCCAAAGAGAATGATCTTGAGCAAGACAGTCAAATCTGCGTTTTCGGGTAATGACGGAATTGAATTCTCTCTGAAAGGACCAGACATAGTGAAAACCCAAAAAGGGCGCTATGTGCAAAAAAGGGTCAGTCGTGGTTAAAAAAAAAAAAACTGGTCATACCTTGATTAGAAGCAAAAAGGGAAATGCAGCAAAAACAGAAACAGAATGGATAGTGCACTGAGTGGGGACAGCCAAGTGACCTGAAGGGCCCAGATTGGCAGGTTGTGTTTGAGTCAACACTCCAAGGCCTATGAAGACAAGGCTAAAAATACCAAGCACTCTAATCAATGTCTGACTTAAGGATTGACTTTTATGATAATTGCAGGCAAAAGCACACACTAACATATATGTGTTGTTTTGAAATTATTCTGCTTAACTATTCTTGGAATTTCCCCAGCTGTGCTGCTAACCCGTGACGAAGGGTTCATTGCCTTAATCAATAGCCATTTTGATTTTGATGAATTAAAGGCCTAGAATAAACCAACCCTGCATATCCCCAATGGAGCAGAACAAGCGCTGACATTTTGTTCCTTGTACAGGTTCAAAGGAAGAAGAAAGATGCAAGATGAACATGAGAAGGATACTTTGATCCTTCATTCCCCAACAGAGGCTTCTTCCCTTTCATCCCCAACAGAGCTCAAAAGAAAGAAAATTGTCGAGATCCTCAGAGCAAAAAGAGACATCACAATAATCCCCAGAGAATCATCTAGGCAGATCATACTCCCACCAGATTCCCAGTGGAGTAACTCTTGAATAGGAAAAAGCTCTGATGCCTCGACAAAGAAAGCCTGGCAAGAAGGAACAATAAACTCTTCAAGGAAAAGAAGATGAAGAAAAGAAGAGCAATAATGGGCCAATTCGCCCCTTCTTGTAAATTTTGATTTCCCACTTTTGTAAATAGTATAGGCTAGAGAAGGTGTGTGGTCTCCGAGATGATGGACAGCAGCGCAAAAGCCTCCTCCCGTTCTCTCACCGCCACTCCCAGTCCCTAACCTTGGCTTGATAACCTCTTTTTCTCTTCAAAAAAAAAAAAAAAAACTAACTAAAAGACAAGAACATTATTAAGTGCCTTGCATCAACGCCGAAACAGGCTGATGAGCTCAAAACCAATCTTATCTCATTTTTCAAAAAGAAACTGCCCTATTCAAACCCGAAAGAGGGTATAGGGATTCCAAAATCAGGAAGTGATACCAGACATCTGACACTTCTCTTTCATTAAAAACAACTCAATGATTGAGCTCGTCGACCGTCTCGACAGAAATGCAAGGTGCAAAAATAAGGTTCTTTTTCTTCTTTGCTGTTCATCCCCCAAGGTGACTCCAGCAAAGAAGGGCAGCTGTAGACACCTGATTTTTGCACCCCTAAAATAGCAAAAAATGAAAAGTCAAACTTTCAGCCAAACCCTGAGGGGGTCAAAAAATTGACTTTTTGATTCAAGTAAATTTGGCCATCAAACTTCATCTCATTAAAAAGAGCATTTCGACACGATTCCAACGCAACTAAATTTGCTGGAATCAGAGTCCAGATGAGAAAGTTATGAGCCGGTCAAACTTTTGGGGAGCGAAAAGTTGACTTTTTGCTCGACCCCAATTCAACTGCCAAACTTGATCCCAGTGGATAGGTGATTCCGAGCCGGTTCCAACAACACTAAGTTTGCTGAAATCGGACACCGGATGAAGAAGTTATGAGCAGTTGAAGTTTCAGAAAAACTGCCCATGTGGCAAAAAAGGCAACAAAAATGGAATAAACCAACAAAATAAATAAGATAAATGTGTTTAATAATATTTTAATAAAGAGAATCTCGCTTTTTTTTAATAAAATAATCGAAAAATCAAATAAGAATCTTGCAAAAAACTAAATTGAATAAAGGTTTGAAATCCAAACATTTTAAAAACGTGCTGGACCGTATTTGAATTACGGGCAGGGCATGCCCGTATTTGAAATACGGGCAAGATTCTCTAAGCAGACATGCGTCGTTGTACGGCGGGACACGCGTCCCGTACGGCCGATTCGCGAGATTCGCACATGTGCGTTTTTCGCCCGTATTTGAATTACGGGCACGAATATTTTGCCTATAAATAGAGAGGCCACCCCCCTCATTTAAACAAGCCTTCTCCCAGGCCTTCACTCCCTCTCTCCCTTGCTGTTACCATGACCAAACCCTGCCCAATTGCTACCCTTCCAAAACCTAAACCTCTTTTTATACCCAAACTACCCCTATGCTCTAAGATTACCCCAAAACTATGCCCAAATCCACTTCAATTTGGTCTTGAACCCACCCCCTTAACCAAACTCTTCCCATTTTATCCTAACAAAATTTGGAGGACGCGGAAGCGCTGCCAAATTCACTGGAGAATTCATCACTCACAAAAAACCATATTGTAAGTATGTTAAATTTTATGATATAATGTTGTTGATTTCAATGTTTCTTCAAGTTTCTTTCCTACATTTTGTTCTTATAATCACTAATCCCATTGCTGTTTTTTGAATGACATGAGAGACCAACTTCAAGAAGATGGTCATTATAAAAAAAAAGGGAGATAGAGGAAGGAGGAAGAAATGATCTAAATGACACTTTAATCGATCAATTTAACTACTCATTTTGTTTCTTTGAAAATGTATGTATTCTTGTAATATCCCCTCCTCTCTCTTGAATGAGGGATGTGGTTGGTTGAACAAACAAAAGAAGGAAAGAAGCCTAAGACTCAAGGAACACGAGAAGAGAAGAAAAGTGGCTTTATAAGCCAAATGAAGGAAATGTGGAACCTGGAAGGAAAGTAGAAGCCCGGCGGAGGTTACCAGAAGACCCAGAAAAGCCACGGAACTGATCCAGATTGAAATCGGCAGCAAATATGCAAACTAAATCGCGTCCGTAAACTCAGGCCGGTCCAACCTGGACCGTGTTTGATTCACGGATAGGAGAGACCGTAGTCAATTCACGGTCAGGTTGGACCGTAGAGAAAATACGGGCATTTGTAAAATAATGTAAAAATTGTAATTTCTTGGTTCGGTTGGACCTGATCCGGTCTAAGCCGGCTTGAACCATTCCCTTAAACCATTTGGGCTATTTTAAGCCCATTTTTTGGACTTTGGGCCTAGATAGGCCCATCAAGACCCCTTTGACCCACTAGTGGGGCCCACTTTTGACTAGCCCATACCAGGCCTGTTTTCAATAAACAGGTCTGGGCCCCTTGACTCTTGGCTAATGGGCCAAATCCAAGCCCACTAAGCCCATGAAATGTGTAAATAAATAGGATAACCAAATGGGTTACCCAATAACCCAACTGGGCCCAAGGCCCAACCATGGCAACCCGCGGGTCTTCCAACGGGACCCGGGTCCGACCCACTCCACTTAAATCAATAAAAAGATAAAATCAAATAAAAGGGACCCACACCTTCAAAGGGCCCCGCCAGACCCAACAAGGCAGCATGCTGGTCTAGGAAAAGGGTGAACTTGACTCAAAAAACCAGGGAGACCCGAGGGACCTGTCAAACCAACGGGGCGGACCGGGGTGTCTTTAGGACTTCCCCGGATCGTAACCGAGGACTTAGCTAGAACTCTGAAAAGCCGCAGACCAGACTTAGACCCGATTAGGGCAAAACCGTGTTTGCCTGCACTCTCAGGCAGTGGCGACTCTGAATGTCCCGAGGCACGCACCAAAGGTGCGCCCGGTGTGCGATCTAGGCCAGGTTTAGGTGCGCACAGCAAGCTCAAGCAATTTTCTTTGATTAAAATCTCTTGGGAATTCCTCAAGTGTTTGGATTTTTCCCTCTCAGGTGGGTCCATTGGCAGGGCCAGTAATCTTTGGGGTCAGTTACCTGACACTCTCATTTAGACTTAGGAAGTTATGCCTCCCGGCACTCCCTGTAAGGATCTCAACATTTTTTTGCCTTCAAATAGCATGCCCCATGTAGGAACGAAGGGGATTGTTTTGGTTCAAGGGGTTTCTTTGGCACTGCCCCGCCCTGGCTTTTCCTTGATTTTCTCTCTTTTTTCTTTTTCCCACCCTTGGTTAGGGGTTGTGGAATGTTTTTTTTTTTCACTGGCTCCCTCATTTGGGTTCGGTACCTTGCCCCAGTTTGAGGGCCTTGTCAATTTCCACGGATCATGATCCAATGATCAGAGAGGACTTAACAGTAGGACGAAATGTAGGCTTTGGTTCCAATGTTTAGAAATGGAGGATAAATAGGCTCAAACCCTATATAGCTTCACTCTATGGGTAACCATTATGTCTAGCCAAAGTTCTTCTCTATCTTTTTTTTCTGTCATTGCAAGTTCGTCCAAGATTCAATGTTACATTCTCTGTAATCAGAAAGGGCTTCACAGTAGGACGAAATGTAGGCTGGGTCCAAGGGTCCCGAAGAAATGATATGAAGTCTCAAAATTGATGAATGGGGTAAGGGTCATGTCCTATCCACCTTTCTTTTGGTTTGGGCTTGCTTCACTTTTGTTCCCGCAACTTTACACTCAACTTTGCTTAGCTTCTTCTCCTTTTTTCCATCTTTGTTCTTTTCTTTCTTTCCCTTCTTTCTTGGGTCTTTTGCCCCAATCCTTGATTCTTGCTCACGGGGTTTGCCTCGGCTTTTGTTGTTTTTTTTTTCTTCTTTTTTCTTTTCTTTCCAGGGATTGCCCCAGTTCTTTCTTTGAATTCTTGCTTTCTGGGGTTCTCCCCATTCCTCCTTTCTGCCCCCTTTGTTCTTAGGGTGCTTTTCGCTTTGCCCTATCTTCACCTTCATCCTTTTTGTGTCTCCAATTGCACGAAGCTTCATGCCCCAGTTTTGAAGACAAGACATGGTAGGATTAGTGAAGGAATTGTTAGGCTCGAAGTGTTTTGCTAGGGTTTCATCTTGTGTCAGATGATTTTTGGAGGAAATCAAGGACGGCCTTTCATCCTTTTACAGAGAATGTAACACCCACTTATCTTTGCACAATTAACTGGCTCAAGAGCCATTTTCTTCTTTGTTCATTTTTTTTTTCTCTTTTGCTTTTTGACTTTACCCTAGTTTGGGGTGGCTAGACATAACATGGGTTAGAAATGAGACGGTCAAGCTCAACACGTTTAACTAGCGGAATTTATTTGAAGTATCTGAGCCGAAAAATGGCCTCTCATCATTTCACCGAGATCATTGATCCTGGATCATGTTAGTGACCTTCGACTGGTATGGGGCACCTTGCCCTTTCTTTTCTTTTTTTTTTTTTTCTCTCATATCACAACTTGCTCCTTGTGTTTGGCATGGAAGGGTTCAAATGTGGTGTTGGCGGGGGATCCCTTGGCTATGTCGAGACCCGCACAGTTTGTGCCGTTTAGCACATTTCATTTGTCCAATTTGATTGTTCAGGTTTGTCCCGAAATTACGGTCATGCCTTGGTGTGGTCCAACACTTCAATGATTTCCCAAAAGATTTTATAGGCTTGCAAGAAGAAACATGCTATCAAGTTCAGAATTTTTAGTATCAGGGCCACATATAAAGCCTTGGATGCTAGTCGACCCTCAGCACCTTGGGCGCGGTTAGTATGGTTTACTTGCAATATTCCCAGACATGCGTTTGTTACCTGGCTTGCCATAAGGACTGTGCTTCTCACAAAGGACAGACTCGTCAAATGGGGTACCATTCAAAATGCCGTGTGTGTGTTTTGCCGCCAAGGTAACGAATCCATCTCCCACCTTTTTTTCCAATGTGCCTACAGTTCTCATATTTGGCGATTTCTCTTGCACAAGAATGGTCTTGATGCCTCCACTCCTATCCCCCCATGGAATCTTATTGTTGAGGCGGCTACCTCATGGTGCACCAAATCCACTCTTCATCTCCTAAGAAGGCTTTCTTTGTCTGCTGCTGTTTACCACATATGGTGTGAGAGGAATCGTAGAGTCTTTAAAAGCTCGGCCTTGCCTGAAGAAGAGGTGTGTAAGTTTATTATGCAGGACATTTCATACAGGCTTGCTGGTCATCACTTTGCCCTCAGAGACAATGCTTTTCATAGGCAAATTGCCGTCAATGGGGTCTTAATTGTAACCTCACTTAATGTTGGGCTTTTCCTTCTTTTGTAAGCTTGATAGTATCATGCGTCTCTAGTAAGGTGCTGAATGCTCCTTACTTTGTTTGGTGGGTATGCCCACTTTCTGCTTGTACATGTTCTTCTTTTTCTTTCTCTTATTAATGGAATCTTTCTTAACTTCCAAAAAAAAAAAAAAAGTTCAGAATTTAAATGAAAAGAAAGCATAAGCAAAACAGAACATCAAACTATGCAAAAAGGGTGGCCAATGTAATTGGCGTTCTTGGAATTTAGTTGCATGCCACGGAAGGGAGCTTTCAAGTGCTCTTCTCGTCATCATCTTCTCCTTCTTGCGGGAAGATGGCAGGTTCGAATGCTTGAAACAGCGCTAACATATCAGAGATGTCTCGTCCTTCGATGGACCTTGGCTCCTCAAGAAGTTCCTTCAAGAATCCTTGATCAATCAGATCTTGAATGTCGTGCCGCAGATCCCAGCACCGGCTTGTGTGGTGCCCTGGAGTGCCAGAATGGTACTCGCATTGTTCCGCGGCATTGTAGCTTCTAGCATTGATCAACTGGGGGTTCGGGGGCCTAATTTGCACACGCCTCTCCTTCAACAGGGTTGGTAGCAACTCCGCTGGTGTGTATGGTAGGGGGCTAAAAACCCTCCTCATTCTGGTCTCCATTTCTTCTTTTGTTCTCCTTGGGGGACCCTCCAATTTATCCATCGATCTGTCATGCTGCCCTTTGCCACGGTAGGCAGTCAGCTTCTTCATGAGCTGGTGAACATCTACTGTGACGGACTTCCCTTTCTCCCTTTGCATCCGACCATCTGCTAATGTGGGTAGAAGGCTCACTTCTTGTCTGTTCAGGGGTCTCTTTCTCTTCATGCTTTCAATTTCTCCTTTAAGAACCTTCACTCGAGAACGCAGCTCGAAATTTTCTTCCCCTAATGCTTCCCAGCATTTGTTCATCGTTTCTTCCTTGATTGTTATTGTCCGTAGTAGGCTCTGTAGAGAGGCTACCATGGTGGTTATTTGCTGGGTTACATCATGATTTGTCCCTGAGGTACGGTCCATGCTGATTGTTAATGGAGTTCCTTCCAGGAGAAATAAACATTAGGAGGGCGACTTGGAGCTAGGGCGACTTGGGCGACTTGGAGGGTGACTTGGGAGGGCTCTCGCCGGCATACTGCCGGCCGTGGCTTTCTTGGTTCTGGAGTGCTTGTTCGTGGTCGTGGTGTGCTTGTTCGTGGTTCGTGGTGTGTTTGCTGGTGGTCGTGCATGCTCTGGGCTGTGAGGTCGTCATTGTTCGTGGATGTGAGGAGCAAGGTTCTGGTAAGTTGCAGCAAGGGGTCTGGTAAGGTTCTGGTAAGTTGCAGCAAAGACCTGCCAAGGTTTGTGAGGCAGCAAGTTTCTTCAGGCAGCAAGGCTCGCTCGCCGGCTCCCGCCGGTGCCCTTCTCTCTCCGGCGGCTCTTGTGGGTGTCTGTGGGCTAACTTGGGAGGCTGTTCCTGGTGTTCGTGAGGCAGTAGGTTCGTCGTTTCTGGTTTTGGTCGTGAGCATCCGATTTTTGGTAGCGGCCATCTGGCTCTGGTCGTGAGCTTCTGGGTCTGGTCGTGAACGTCTGGATCTGGTCCTGTGCATCTGGATCTGGTCGTGAGCTTCTGAATCTGGATCTGGTCGTGAGGCTTTCTGTTTGTGAGCCTCCAAGATCTGGTCAAGGTTTTGTTCGAAGGCCCTGGTAGAAGGTTTCATGTTCGTGATTATCGTTTTGTGGTTTCATGTTCGTGAGCTTGGTTTTCGGAGTTAAAGACTAAGGTTCAGGGTTCTACGACTTCTGCAAGTTGATTCTGTGGCAGTGGTTTTCTGTGGCCGCGGTTGGTGTTCAAGATCCGTTGGTGTCTGAGGTTGGTGACTGTGCTGCTAGAGAGGGCCTGAGGCGACTGAGTTGTTCGGCAGTGCCTGAGTTGTTCGGCAGTGCCTGAGGTATCTGGGGAAGGTGGTCGGACACAGGGTCCTTGCTATCGAAGGCATTGTCTGCCTGGGGTCCGTGAGTTCAAGGTGATTTGTTCCCTGTTTTCGGATTTCTCATTGTTCGTCTGCTCGGTATCTCATTGTATTCGGATATCTCATTGTTCGTCTGCTCTGTATCCGGTTTTTGGTTTCGGAGACACTGTGTTAAGAGTTACGAGTTCAAGGTGATTTGTTCGTCTGCTCGGTATTTGGATATTCTTTGTTCGATGGTCTGAGGTGCATGGAGGGCTGACAGCCAAGGGCGACGAGACGTGGGAGCTGGTCGAGTGTTCTGGACGTGGGTTTCTGTCCGAAGGTTTCCTGGCCGTGGTTTTCTGTCTGTGGTTTCTGGCCGTGGTTTCTGGCCGTGGTTTTCTGTCAGTGCCCAAAGGTCTCAGTTCGTGGGTTTCAGCTTGTGGTCGAAGGCTTCTGGTCGAAGGCTTTTGCTTGGTCGAAGATTTCTGGTCGTAGGTTTCTGTCCGTGGTATCAAGCTCAGTTGATGCTTCTTGGCCGTGGGTTTTAAGGTTTCTGGTCTGGGCTCCGGTGGTTTTCCAGCTGCGCATGTTCGAGCTTCGTCGGCTTGGGGTTCAAGATCTGCTCATAGCCAGTGCTGAGGTGGGGTTCTGTTTGTGGTTTATTCTGGCCGTCGTTAGTGACTGTGCGGTTCGGCAGTTCAGGGGTGGTTATTAATCTGTTCGTAGCTATTATTCTATTTGAATCGAAGGAGCTGATCGGCAGCGCCTGAGTGGTCTTAATCCGTTCGTGGTCATTTTCTGTTCGTGGGGTTTTGTTTCGCGACTTCTGGTTTGAGAAGAAGCAACTTCGGATTGTTTCGATGGTATAGAGGCTTGCTCTGGAAATCCCGGCAATGGGTTCTTCTGCTGTGTCTGTTCCGGCCGAAGTGCCTTTCTCTCCATCCCGGCGGCCTGATTCTCCAGTTCTGCCTGTTGTCTGTGAGACAATTAATCGGCATGCTATTTCTCTTGAGATCTCTGATCGCTGTTCCTTCCCTCCACTGCCGTCTCCTGCTTGTGCGAATTCTGGCCAGACCACCAGCGGGTTTCAAGCTGCCCAGGTTGGCTCTGGCCATCTGAATCAAGTCAGTGCACCAGAGGCTCGTTTTAGTCCTGCCTCTTTGTGTGGCGATGTGGAGAACTCGAGCTCTACCCGAATTGGTAAGGCTTGGTCTGACCTATTTCAAGGCGAGCTGGCGGATAAAGTGAAACTCTCTTACGTTGAGCCAAGGATTATTGAAGGCCGTGTTGTGGTTTCTCCACCTCAGGAGGTGATAAACCAAGGAATGCACATTTGGAAAGGTTGCCTAGTTGGTTATTTTTTGGACAGAAGTCTCCCACTTAACATTATCAAAAACCTTGCTGCTAAGATGTGGGACAAGGTTGAAGTAATCAGCATCGAGAATGGGTTTTATATCCTTCGTTTTGCATCCTCTTTGGTTAGAGACAAGGTTCTTAAGCAAGGACCTTGGTACATGGCAGGCAGATTATTGGTCATCAAAGAATGGGAGCCTAACCTAATGCTTGAGAAGTCCCAACTAACGAAAGTTCCAATCTGGGTTAAATTTTTTAATGTGCCATTACAGCTTTGGACTCCAACAGGGCTCAGCATTGTGGCTAGTGGGATTGGCAAGCCTTTATTCCTTGATGAGATGACAGCGAATCGTTCCAAACTAAGTTTTGCTCAAGTTTGTGTGGAAGTGGATACCAAATGTACTTATCCGGACAGAATATATATCCGGCATGAAGACGTTAATATGCCTGAATCAGTAATCACCACTGAGTATGGCTGGAAGCCAGTTAAGTGCAAGGTGTGCAATGTGTTTGGTCATGCCGATGCTCGTTGTTCCAGGGTGAGGGCTAGAGAGTGGAGACCAATCGGAAGAGTGTTTTCTACTGTTCATGATGTCTCTGAATTGCCGGAAGGAAGTATCGAGGTGGGGGCTGATCATGAGGCAGGGATTGCTACTACTGAGCAAGAGCGTGTTGGTTTCACTCAGCCCCAATGTGAGGTCGGGTCTGACTCTGTTGCACCTGAAGTCGCCCCACCTAGTCCAGATAATATGATGGTGTTGACCGAATCTAGTGATGCCATGCAACAAGCTCCACAAGACGAGCATATTGAACGGTGGAGTACATTGTCCAAAGGCAAGGAAATTCTGGTGGAGGACAGTAGCCCTCCTATAAATATGGAGCAAGGTCAAGGGGCGACTCCTGGGATTCATCTCATGATGCAGTCTACAACTTGTGGAAACCATGCCATCATTGAAACGAATGCAAATCAGTTTGAAGCTCTGAATGAGGAATCGAATATGTGCACTAACTCCACCTCCCTCTCAAAGAAGCAACGTAAGAAAATCAGGAAAAGACTATTGGTGGACGAGATTGCAATGAAGGAAGCTAGGAATGCAAAAATTCCAATCACCATTGGATCAGGTAGTACCTGTGAGGGTCCTAATGATCACTTGTTCTCCTTATGATCAGGTTTTTTTTTTGGAACTCAGGGTATCCGGGCCCGCTTACGCTCAACCGACTAATCCCTGAGGGCCCATGCAAGACCCTACAACCCACATGGCCCAATTAAGTCTAAAGCCCATAGACCTTATGTAGGTAGCCCCAAAGGATTGGTAACACCTAAGAGGTTTTGAACTTGAGACCTTGGAGGGAGCAAACCCCCAAGCCCCAAGCCTTGACCACTTTGCTACATGGAATATAAGGGGTCTAAATGATCCCTCCAAGCAACGGGAAGTCAAGAATCTCCTAACCTCTCAAAAATTAAACATGTTGTGCCTCGTGGAGACGAAAGTTAGAAGGGTGAATGCTGCCTATGTCAAAAATATCATATGCCCTCACTGGAGTTGTCTCACAAACTATGATCATGCTTTGAAGGGACGCATATGGGTCTGTTATGACCCCACGATTATCTCTATTTCTAAGGTCTATGAATCTCACCAAATTATCCATTGCTGGATTGAATTTCAGGTCCCAGGCAAATCAGCTTACATATCTTTTATTTACGGTGATAATGATGCATTGGAAAGGAAAGCACTTTGGAGAAGCTTGAGGCTTTGTTATGTGGACAGGCCGTGGCTTCTTCTTGGTGATTTTAATTGTGTTAGGAAGGATTCTGAGAAGGTGGGAGGTAAGAAATTAAACTCAGTTGCTACCCAAGAATTCAATTCGTGTATAAAGGATTGCTATTTGCTTGAAATGAACTACAAAGGTTTCTCCCTCACCTGGAGCAATATGAGTGATGGTCATAGGCGTATCTCATGCAAATTGGAACGGGTTTTGGTTAGTATGGCTTGGATTAATCAGTTCACCCATTCTGAAGTTGAATTTCTGCCACCAGGAATCTCTGATCACAGTCCCGTTTTGGTCACACTTGAACCTGAAGTGCTGAAGCTCAATAGACCATTTAAATTTTTTAACTTTTGGGCCACGAGTGAAGACTTTCTTCCTTTGGTTGCTGATGTGTGGAGGGTCTCAATTGTAGGCAAGCCCATGTTCCAGCTTACTTCCAAACTCAAGATCCTTAAAGTACGCTTGAAAGAATGGAGCATGAAGAAAGAATTCTCTCTTGCTACTGTCAAAGCCATTGAAGTTAGGGGCAAACTGGAGCAGTGTCAGAAGGCATTACAAGTTCATCCTGCAGATCCCCACTTGCCTACCATAGAAGGGAAGTTGAGAAGAGACCTTGCAGAACTACTAAGAGTTGAGGAAGCCCAATACAAGCAGAAATCTAGAATACAATGGTTGAAGGAGGGTGATCAAAACTCTAAATTCTTCTTTAACTCCATGATGTTCAGAAGATCTCATAATTCCATTACCAAGTTGAATGACACCAATGGAAGAGAAATCTCAGACCAAGTTCAGTTAAAGCAGCATATTGTCTCCCATTACTGTAATTTGTTGGGTGGAGGGGATGGGTCTCTGGATCCCTTCGAAGTTGAGTTTGACGACTTCCTGGCCCCTGACCAAATTCAAGCGTTACAATCAGATATCACTGATGAAGAGATCAAGTCAACAATGTTTATGCTCAAGGATGAGAAGGCGCCAGGTCCTGATGGATTTACCTCGGGTTTCTTTAAGAAGGCTTGGGATATAGTCGGGAATGATGTCACAACGGCCATTAAATCTTTCTTCTCTTCTGGGCGGTTACTTAAGCAGGTGAACCACTCTAGCATCAGCCTTGTTCCCCAAAAAGGTAAGCCTTCCACGATCTCTGATTATCGTCCCATCTCGTGTGTCAACACCATATATAAATGCATCTCAAAAATCTTAGCCAACAGATTCAAGGCCGTTTTGGGACATTTGGTAGGCATGCATCAGTCAGCGTTCATACCTGGTCGAAGGATGGTTGATAATATCTTGATAACACATGAACTGTTTAGAAACTACCACCTTAACAAAGGAACTCCAAGGTGTGCTCTTAAGATCGACATCAAAAGGGCTTTTGATTCCATTGATTGGAGTTGTGTTGAAAAGGTTTTGAAAGGCTTTAGATTCCCCTCTCGTTTTATCTCTTGGGTTATGGAATGTGTTACTACTCCGTCCTATTCGATTATGATTAATGGCAGTATGGAGGGCTTCTTCAAAGGGGGCAAGGCCTTAGACAAGGAGACCCTATTTCTCCATACCTGTTTGTGTTGGTTATAGAATTATTTGATAAGGTTTTGAAGGACAAGACAGCTGTTAATTTCAGGCCTCATCCCAAATGCTCCCAGCCTTCTATCAAGCAACTGTGCTTTGCAGATGATCTTTTTGTCTTCGTTCATGGGGACATTAACTCTATCTTCTGTGTTTCTTCTGCTCTCACCCACTTTGGCAGGTTATCTGGCTTGATTGTCAATAAAGAAAAGAGTGCGGTTTTCATGTCAGGTATATCTTAGCATGTGAAGGGTGAAATACTGCAGGTTCTGGGGTTCAATGAAGGGCATATTCCTGTGAAATACCTAGGATTGCCTCTTATATCTACTCGTTTGACTGCTAGAGATTGTGATCCTCTCATTCAAAGACTTATTGCTAAGACCCAATCTTGGCAAGGACGGTTTTTATCCTATGCAGGTCGCCTTTTGTTGGTCAAGTCAGTCTTGTTCTCTCTTGCAGTTTTCTGGATGTCTGTCTATATTTTGCCCAAGGAAGTACTATACAAGATGGAGAAAATTTGCAGGCATTTCTTATGGGCTGGATGTAGTCAAGAAGCCAAGATATGTAAGGTTAAGTGGGATCAAGTTTGCTCTCCTATTGACAGAGGTGGTCTTGGTGTCTTGAATCTTCATCTTTGGAATAAGTGTGCAGTCCTACGACAAGCTTGGTTAGTGGGCAGCAAGGCAGATAACCTTTGGGTATCATGGGTCAAGACCAATTTACTTAGAGGACGGAATTTTTGGAGTATTCCAGTCCCCTCCACGGCTTCTTGGGTGTGGAGGAAAACACTTAGGCAAAGGGATACTGCTTCCAGGTTCATAAAGCATATAGTCAACAATGGGAGGAACACCTCAATATGGTACGATAATTGGCATCCTCTTGGCCCTTTGGCCCCCAGGTATGGTTGGAGATTGATTTATGATTCAGGATTATCTGATGATGCTTTGGCCCATGAGCTTCTAACCAATGCCGATTGGGATAGCCCTATTGCTACTTCATTAGATTTGATTGAGGTATGGGCGAGGTTACCAGACCTCCCAAGGCCTAACCCAGATATGGACGACAAGATCATTTGGACTCCCTCTCCCACTGGAATCTACAGCACCAGCAGCACCTATAAAGCCTTGGAGACTAGTCGGCCTTCCGTTGCTTGGGCGAGATTGGTTTGGTTCTCAACCAACATCCCTAAGCATTCCTTCGTGACATGGCTTGCAATTAGGAGAGCTCTCTTGACTAAAGACAGGCTCATCAGGTGGGGTATCATACATAATGCGGTATGTGTCTTTTGTCGCAAGCATAATGAAACCATTGAACACCTTTTCTTCCAGTGTGACTATGGTAGGCATGTTTGGAGAACTCTTATGCACAGGAATGGTCTTAACATTATGAATCCTATTCTCTCTTGGGACCTCATGGTTGCGAATGGTGCTCGAGCATGGTGCTCTAAATCTCCCTTACACCTTCTAAGGCGCTTGTCCTTTGCTGCGGCTGTGTATCACATATGGTGTGAGAGAAACCGAAGGGTTTTTAAGAATTCTGCCTTGCCTGAAGAGGAGATTTGTAAGTTCATATATCAAGACATTCACTACAGAGTGGCAGGTAGTCCATTAGTGCTTAGTGACAACAGTTATCATAGGCAGGTTATGCAGACATGGGATCTAAAGTGTACCTTTATCTAAGAATGGGGGTCTTCTTTACTATTAGTTCCTCATAGACTTGATTGTATTGTGTTCACTATAATTTGAGCGTGGCTGCTCCTTGTTGTGCTTGGTGGGTATGCCCACTTCCTGCTTTGTACATACTTTCTTTTATTTAATCGTACCATCTTATTTTCCAAAAAAAAAAAAGAAATAAACATTAGGAAGCAGAATACATGATAAGATGCATGGAAATGATGATTTTTCTTCTCTTTTTTTTTGTATATATTTTTTTGGTTTTTTTTTCTTTTTTTTTTAATCCGACGGAGGATTGATTTTGAGTTCCCCAGCTTCTAGAAGATCTTGGACTGCATGACGAAGGCCCCAACATCCATCAATATCATGGCCTTGTACACCCATGTGGTACTCACAGCTCTTGTTTGGATCATAGTCCTTCATTTTCGACGCCTTAGGATTCGGTGTTGCCAGTTGCAGGTGTCCCTCTCTCAGGAGCGTTGGTAATAATTCAGCTAGCGTGTACGGAAGTGGAGTGAACTCCTGATTCTTTCTTTCCTCTTTGGTGAGACGACCCCTGAGGCGAGACAGGGCATTGTTGGTGGAGTGAAAGCTCACACTTCTTGAGGAAGGGATGTGAAACGGCGCATAAGGTTGTACACGGTTGACTGCGCTTGCGTCGTCATCGTTCTTTTGTCTCATGCCACTTGAGATTGTTCCATGCAACAAACTCGTCATGGGGCCTCCGAGCTTCTCCATTTTAATCGCATCTTCAATTCTTTCTGCTGCCATGATTAGGTCAGTGAAGCTTGTAGTGCACTGTCCCAATAGCATTGTGAAGTATGGTTGCCCCAACGAGGATATGAACAGGGGAGTCCACTCTTGTTCGAGAAGAGGGGGTTGCACCACATTTGCCAGTTCCATCCACCTCTTAGCATAGTCTCTCACAGATTCACAGTTTCTCTTTGACAGTCTCTGCAGTTCGGTCCTGGTCCGACCCACTTGGCTATTTAAGTGGTACCGCTGAATGAACACGACAGCGAGGTCATTCCATGCCTTAACCTTCTGCTTATCCAGACTTAAGAACCAAGCGTATGCTGCCCCAGTTAGAGATCTTTGGAAGAATTGAACCATAATCTTCTCGTCCTTCGCATATTGGCACATTTCGCCAACATAGGATTGCAAGTGGTTCAATGGGCAGCCTGTGCCGTCGAACTGGTGTAGTTCAGGGCATCTGAACTTGGCTGGGAATTGGATATCCGAGAAGAAGCAAAGACTTTCTAGCGTAGCCTCGTTCCGAACAACGCTTGGTTGAAGCTACTTCAAAAGGTCCTCACGTATGGCGGCCATCTGTGCCCTGCTATCTTCCTTTATTGCTGCCAGCTGCAGCATGTGATCCTCTTTGATTGCTGCCAATCTTTCCTCCAGCTGGGCTTCCCGTGCCCTATTCCAGTCTAGCTCTTCCTGTCTCAGTTGGATAGGCACAAACGGCTCTTGTTGTGGAGGAGGGATAGGAACTGGAGCATCTTGTGGCGGCGGATGCCCTGCCCCGGGTGTTGGCTGGGGTGGTTGCCCCTGTGGGATTTCTGGCATCCGAATCTCCGTGGCATGCATCATGGCCACTTGTTGGCTTAGATCAGTTATGACTGGTTGCTCTTCGGCCCTTAGTTGCGATGATGATGGAATTGGGGCCTCGGAAGAATTCATTGTAGTCCTCTCTCACTGTGAAGGCTGAGTTATGAACGGTGCCCTAAATGAGAAATATCCGAACTGTACCTGGTTATCAAAAATCTTGATCAGTCCCTACTCTAATTATGAACGGGGTGTCATGTGTGACGAGATCATTACACCGAGTGGTGCTTTTGTGCCGTGCTTGGCGAAAACAAATACGATGCGGCTCATGCATAAAAACCACGACTTGACAAAACAATATTGTGAAGGAAGTGTGACAGTGCACCGGTTGATCGGAGAACCCCTAGGATGTGAAGTTTAAACCTTGTAATATGGTCTTTCAGAGATCTGAAGCTTTGGAGACCATGCCGTACCTGGCAGTTTTCAAAAATCGTGCAACATGTGCTTCATGCGTGGAAATCCTTGAAAAAAAGTTGCGAGGACTAAACCTCAAACTTTATGCCTTGATCAACAGCGATTGTAAAATCCTTTAAAATCATGCAATGGCAAATGAATTATAAAGATCAGAAAATGCATTTTGGACAGCCCACATCATGCCATAACTGGCATGGACAATGTACGCCAAAAGTGATTTAATTTTTGTCTATATGGCTGGCCCAATATGCCACAGATGACGGTTTATTGTGCGTCAACAGAGACGGTGTTTATGTCATGGAAGACAATTCAATGTAGGCCTGGAGGCCACTTTATTGTATGCTTTGAAAAAGCAACTTTGATGTGCGCCTTGGGAGGCGGCTTGATGTACGCTCGCAGGCGATTTGATGTACGCCCAAAGGCGATTTAATGTACGCCCGAAGGCGATTTGATGTATGCCCGAAGGTGATTTGATGTACGCCCAGAGGCGACTTTGGTTTAGGAAATTCTTTTGTGCACTTTTGAAAGCGGTTTGGCCAAAAACATTTGTGCAAATGATCTCGAAGTGCGTGCACTTAATATATAAACAGGCATGCACATAAGCAAAATGAACTCAAATCCTATTACCATCTAGCAAATCTATGTTATTAAACAATCATAAAAAACACCCAAAAGTGTGTGCATAGTCCTAAAAAATGGTTGGTGCCTATCAAGGCACGACTCCTAGACATACTTGTGTAAGGAAGCGCGTCCAAGTCCCGACTAGCCTTTTGTCTTTCATCTGTTCTTTCCTCTACTTTGTGGTGTCGGTTCACAGCAACTTTACAACTTGCCATCGAGGGCGAAATTTACATGACATTTACAAAAGCTGCAAAGAATTCATCTTTAGGGCTGTTGGGAGCCCCAAAGAAGGGTACAAGTCGCTTCCAAGGCGGGTGAACTAAAATTCCTAAATCTAGGGCTTTCTGCCTTTTCTCTGATCTGGCCTGCTTTCGTCTGATTGTCTGATCTGGCCGGCTCTCGTCTGCTCTAAAAGACCAATCTGGACTCAGAGTGCTCCCCGAAGACTCAATGGGTCAAGGCCCACGGCTCTCGGGACTCAATGCATGGATCTGGGGTGGTTCCCCTGATCAAAGTTAGGTAGGCTTCCTAAATTAGGGCTAAGGTAGCCCATGATCTAGGGTTCACTCAATTTTTTTTTTTTTGGAAAATAAGTCCAAAGTGTATTATAAAGTAAAGAAAAATGTACAATAGAGGTTGAAACAGCCTTCATGGCAGCCAACACAAGGTACCGGCTAGAAGAACATGATCAAAAAAACACCAGATAATCGGTTACAAGCATAAAAAAGATAAGCTTATGTGACCTATACTCACACAAATTTCCAGTTCAACCCCCAGAAGTTCACGACTTGCCTACTTCTTGGGTTCACTCAATTTGATGCAAAAAGCGGGGGTTGCTGCCCCTAATGGACTCTGGGTTTTATTGTTGATTTTACTCCTCTTGTATTCATCATTCACAACATTCTCACCCTCACATGCTCAACGCATAGTTTATTTAGAAACGTTAGGTGGGGAAGGATACCTAGCCCGAGACATAAGCCTACAAGGGTCTGGACCAGTACTGGATCCTCGCGTGCCACGGCAAGAAACCAGTGGTGCTAATGGACTCCAGAAAACTGGGGGACATGCATGAATCAAGAGAGAGAGAGAGAGAAAGAGAGAGAGTTGTATGCTTATACATGATGCATGGGTGATCATGGGGGATGCATGCATAGGGAACATTAATCATGGGTGAGAGAGAGAGAGAGATGTATGCTTATGCATGATGCATGCATGAAGGATGCCCATGGGGGACATCAATCAAGAGAAAGAGAGAGAGAGAGAGAGAGAGAGAGAGAGAGAGAGAGAGAGAGAGAGAGAGCTTATGCAGGATGCATGCATGAAGGATGCCCATGGGGGACATCAATCATGAGCAAATCTTGATATCTGTGGATTGGTCCCTGATACTTTGGGTATTTACAGATTTAGTCCCTGATACTTTTGGATATTTACAGATTTAGTCCCTGATACTTTTGGATATTTACAGATTGGTCCCTGGGATATTTTCCTGCATTTCTTGCCACGTGTGCAGACTTTTGCCACGTGTGCAGTTTTTCGACATTGCTGCCCTAGAACTTCAACTGCTTACATCTTCTTCATCCGAACTCTGATTCAGGCAAACTCAATTGCGTTAGAACTGTATCGGAGTCCTCTATCCATTGGCGTAGGGTTAAGCAGTTGATTCGGGGTTTAGCAGAAAGTCAACTTTCAGCTCCCCCTCAAGTTTGACCGGCCCATAGATCCTTCATCCGGACTCCGATTCCAGCAAACTCAGTTGCGTTGGAACTGTGTCGAGATTCTCTATCCATTGAGATAAAGCAAGGTTGCCAATTATCACTTGATCAAAAAGTCAACTTTTCACCCCTTAGGGTTTGACTTTCTGTCTAGGGTTTGCATTTCTAGGGGCTCAAAAATAAGGTGCTTACACTAGCTTTGCCTCGTTTACTTGCTGTTTGTAGACATAGGAGTTTGATCCCTTCCCTTCTTTTGTAGTTACTGTTCTTAGCACCCCAGGAAGTTTTTTTATGATAAATCAGTAGGTATGCAAGGCATCTTAGAGCTGCTGCTGGCGGCAGCACCACCACCACCTTTCCCTTGCCTTAGTGAATTTGAGTTGTATGCCATGCCTTAATGTGCATATCATGAATAAGGGATCCCGTTGCCATGCAGGGTCCCTTTCCCCCCTCTTTGTTGCATGACAACCCCATCTAAGCATGCTTAGGCTTTGTGATCCACAATACCTCTTGTTGGCTTGCCATGCTCGCACCCTTTAGCATGTTAAAATCTTGTTTAAACCCCTTTTCCTTGTTGGTATCCCCTGTACCTACAGCATGCTTGTTCTATCTCTTGCTTGTGTATGCATGCCATGTTTTTTGCTTGATTGTTTGAATGCGTGTATGTGCATATATGAATCCCCATAACAATGCTCCCTCACCACCTGCTGTAATACCCTGTGGTGTGTCATTAAGGCGTGCTGCCCCTTCACCCCACAACCCCCTTGCAAGGACCCAAGTAAGCTGCTACTGGAGACAGCAGCAAGCCCTTGCTCCTTGCTGCTGTTCCACATTTTCCAACAAGCTCACCCCACCACCTGCGCCCCCAGGATGACCCATCAAGTGTCATGACTGAATGCATCCCCTCCACCAACCCTCTCCATAATCCCCACACCTCCTTTGGCATGCTTAGACTCCCAGGACAGTTGCTGTACCCAGCAGGTTTACCTACCTGTTTGCACACCTAACCTCACCCCCAAGCACCATGCATAATGCAACCCTTTCCCCCACAATCCCCATGCATTTCCACCCTTACTAACATGCTTTAATCCGGGTTAAACACTCTTTTATTTGGTTGCAGTTCCAAGTGTCTACCACCTGTATTTTTTATGATTAACTTGTATGGTATAATGCCTTGTTATTTGATTGCCTTGAATGTATGCATGAGCCTCCTCATCCTAGTAACATGCTAAGTCATTCCCATACGTGCTACCATCTTTGTTTTTGTAGGAATTTGAACCCGAACACCTGCTGTCCCCGTGCAAGATGTATAAACATGTATGCTAAATTGTTGGGACTCAAGTAGGTTTTATGTCTTTTTTTGGTTGAGTTGCTTACCAGGGTTAGACTTGCTGTTTGGGGAACCTTAGAGACCAAACAGGGACACCTTGGTCCCTGTGTTATTGGTATACATAATCCAAAACAGAAGAGGTAACCTCAATGCCTCTTCCCCCCACCTTTTCTTGCTGTAGAAACCACCAAAGGAGACCAAAGATGGGGGGAATTTCCCATCTCCGTGGGCCTTCACAGAGGCCCATTAAGCTTTAGCACCCACTTGGGAAGCCCAAAAGTAGGTCCCCCTCAAGAAAACTCAAAAAACAGCATTAGGGGAGTTGATCCGACAACTCAGGTCGGATCAGTAGGAAACTGTGTGTAGTCGACCTTTATGGCCGGCCACATTATTATTTGTGAGTAGCCAACTAGCAAGGTCGGCTACATAACAGAAATGCCTTTTTTGCCTTTTGTGATTTTGTGTCTCTTTTTCATGATCATATAAGTAAACCAAGCAAACCAATAGGGTTTCCGAGTCACCCGGAAACCCAACATGGGACATGGACCACTGGTCCAACCCGGATACACCGTGGGCCTTCCAACGGGGCCCACCAAGCCCGAGCAACATCACAGGGTACAAGCATGTGACTTAAGTAACTTCGGTAAATTAACTAACCAAATTGAATGGGCCAAACCCAATATGGCCCACCTGGACCAGCCCTTTTGTAGCATGATATGATAATTAGCATGGTTTGGCCGAGACCAAGGGCAAGGGCCTACCGGGCCCGCCCAGCCCACTAACCGAACCAAGTAAGGGTTTAAACCCTAACTTCAAGGAACTCGGGCTTTCAAGCCCAAATCTGGACTACAGGCCCCAAGCCCAATGTCCAGCCCATTTTTGCAAATCTAAGCAAGATAAATTAAAATACTTGGTAACCATTGTGAGGCCCAACCAGAGGCCCGCAAACTAATGCAGGCACACCTTTTGGATAAAAATCATTTAAAACTCTAAATTGAGCAATTAAGTAAAATCAATTCACTTAACCTAAGCCCAAAGGGCCTCCCAAGCTTGGATGGAGGCCCACCAAGGGACATGTGGGCTTGACCAAAACCTAACAAGGCATCCGTGGGCCTTCCAATGGGGCCCACCCAATCAGACTCAGATCACTTAAATTAAGCAAGATAAAATCAATTAAAGGGACCCACACCACTTAGGTAGTCCGCCAGACTTAACGAAATTATGTGCTGGATTAGGAATCGGGTGAGAACCAAAATGAGTTGACTCAAACCAGGAAACCTATGGGACCCGTCATCCGACGGGGCAGACCGGGGTGTCTACGGACATCCCTGGACCGTAACCGAGACCTTACTTAGAATCTCAAGCCGCAAACTAGCCCTTTAAACAAACTTAGGCACCCCGGTGTCTGCCTGCACCCCATCAGGCGGTGGCAACTCCAACATTCCCGTTTTACCCTTCCGGGGGCACACATGAAATCCGTGCTCCCCACGGTGCGGCGTTTATGACCGGTGCACAATTAGGTCAGTGAAACTTGCAGTGCACTGTCCCAATAGCATTGTGAAGTATGGTTGTCCCAGCGAGGATATGAACAATGAAGTTCGTTCTTGTTCAGGAAGAGGGGGTTGTACCACGTTAATTCCATCTACCTTTTAGCGTAGTCTCTCACAGACTCGCTATCCCTCTTTGACAGCCTCTGCAATCTGCTCTGATCTGAACCATTTGGCTATTTAAGTGGTATTGCTGGACGAACACGGCGGCGAGGTCATTCCATATCTTAATCTTCTGCTTGTCAAGACTTAGGAAGCAAGCATATGCTGCCCCACTTAGAGATCTCTGGAAAATTTGAACCATAATCTTCTCATCCTTCGCATATTGGCATATGACGCCCACATACGATCGCAGGTGTATCAGAGGGCAGCCAGTGCCATCGAAACTATGCAGTTCAGGACATCGAAATTTTCCTGGTAGTTGGATGTCTGGGAAGAAGCATAGGCTCTATAGAGTGGTTTCATCCTGCACCAGGTTGGGCTGAAGTTGCTTCAAAAGGTCTTCTTTCATTGCGGCCATTTGGGCTTCATTATCTTTCTTCATTGCTGCCAAAATTTCCTCAAACTGGGCCTTCCGTGCCCTATTTCGGTCTTGCTCTTCCTGCCCTAGTTGGACAGGCACAAATGGTTCTTGTTGTGGAGGATGGATGGTAATTACCGCCAGGTGTGGAAATGGAGTGTCTCGTGGTGGCGGATGTGGTGCCATGGGTGCTGGCTGAGGTGGTTGCCCCTGCTAGATTTCTGGCATTCGAATCTCTGTGGCATGCATCATGGTCACTTGTTGGCTTAGATTCGTTATGACTAGCTGCTCTTCGGCCCTTTGCTGTGATGACAATGGAATTGGGGCTTCCGAAGAATTCATTGCAGTCCTCTCTCACTGTGAATGCAGAGTTATGAATGGTGCTCTAAATGTGAAATATCCGAACTGTACCTGTTTATTAGAAATTTTGATCAGTTCCTTCTCTAATTATGAATGAGGTGTCGTGTGTGACGAGATCATTACACCATGAGTGATGCTCTTATGCCATGATTGGCAAAAACAAATACGAGGCGGTTCATGCATGAAAATCACGACCTACCAAAACAACACTGCAAAGAGAGTGTGACAGTGCCCTGGTTGACCAAAAAACTCCTAAGATTTGTGAAGTTTAAAACCTTGTAACATGGTCTTTCAGAGATCTAAAACTCTGGAGACCATGCCGTATCTGACGGTTTTAAAAAATTGTGCAACATGTGCTTTATGAGTGGAAATCCTTGAAAAATCTGTTGCGAGGACTAAACATCAAAATCTGTGCCTTGATCGGCGGCGATTGTAAAATCCTTTGAAATCATGCAGTGGCAAGTGAATTATAAAAATCAGGAAACGCATTCTGGACAGCTCACATCGTGCCATGAATGGCAAGGAGAATGTATGCCACAAGATGGGCGATTTGATTTTCGTCTATTATGGCTAGCTCAATATACCACAGATGACGGTTTATTGCGCATCACAAGAGACGGTGTTTATGTCCTGGAAGACAATTCAATGTAGGCCTGGAGGCCGCTTTATTATGTGCTTTAAAAAGCAACTTTGATGTGCACCTCGGAAAGTGGCTTGATGTATGCTCGAAGGCAATTTGATGTATGCTCGGAGGCGATTTGATGTACGCCCAAAGGAGATTTGGGTTTTGGAAATTCTTTTTGTGCATCTTTGAAAGCGGTTTGGCCAAAAACATTTGTGCAAATGGTCTCGAAGTGCGTGCACTTAATTTATAAACAGGCATATACACAAGTAAAGTGAAAATCAAGTACTATTGCCATCCTGGAAGTCTATGTTAGCAAACAAATATCAAAACACCCAAAAGTGTGTGCACAGCCCTAAAAAAGGTTGGTGCCTATCAAGGCACGACTCCTAGAAATACTTGTGTAAGGAAGCATGTCCAAGTCCTAACCAGCCTTTTGTCTGTCATCTGTTCTTTCATTTGCTTGTCGGTGTCAGACCACAGTAAAACTTACAACTTGCCGGTGAGGGTGAAATTTACACGATATTCACAAAAGCTGCAAAGAATTCATCTTTAGGGTTGTCGAGAGCCCAAAATAAGGGTACAAATTTGCTTCGAGATGGGTAGGCCAAATTCCTAAATCTAGGGTTTGGTGCCCCTATTCTGATCTAGCATGCTTTCATCTGGTTGTCTGATCTGGCCAGTTTTCGTTTGCTCAAAAAGGCCAATCTGGACTTAGGGTGCCTCCAACGGACTCAAAGGGTCAAGGCCCACGGCTCACAGGACTTGATGCATGGATCTGGGGTGGTTCCCCTGATCAAAGTTAGGTTGGCTTCCTAAATTAGGGCTGAGGTAGCCCAGAATCTAGGGTTTACTCAATTTGATGCAAAAAGCGGGGGTTGCTACCCCTAATGGACTCTTGGGTTTTATATTGATTTTACTCCTCTTGCATTCATTATTCACATCACCTCACAATCACACGCGTGGTTCATTCAAAAGCGTTAGGTGGGGAAGGATACCCAGCCCGAGACATACGCCTACAAGGGTCTCGACCAGTACTGGATCCTCGTGTACCACGGCAAGAAACCTGTGGCCCTAATGGAATCCAGAAAACTGGGGAGATGGGTTTACCCTGCTTTCCCTGGCAAGCCACGAGAGCGTAGGAGCTAATACCATCCCAAAAGTCAGTTCATAGGAATCAGAAGGGTGGCTGCTAGAGAGGCTTAAGTTTTGGTAAAGAAGATGCAATATCCGCACTCATTTCATTCAGGGTCGGATCATCCACGCAGCCTCCTTTGTGCGTGTCACCCCACGCAGTTCATTATAAGTAATGGGAAATGAAGAATCCATCCACGACGTGGTGGCATGCCCGTGTGTGCAATTGGGCTGTGTAACGCCCCGAACCCGGGTCTATGCAAAACAAGCACCAAACCCGAATCCGAAGTGATACTGGGCCCAAAGCTACTAATTACCAGACATTTAAATCCAACTAATTAGATTAATTATCAGAGTGCGGAAATTTAAAACATTAATTTCATCAATAAGCGTGGCTAACTATAACCATCAAACTAACTCATCAATATCAATTCATAAATCTGGTAAATGGGTTTTCTAGCACACTTTCTCTCATATTCAATTAAATCATAAAATATCCATCAAGATACATCTATATCAACCTCTAAAAGAAAGATCTAAACGAAATAATAAAGATCCTCAGCTTAGTAATCTGCAACTCCCCCTTGCATCAACCCCAAGGATGCTCTCACGTGAAACAGCTGAAAAATAAGATAATGAAGTAGGGTGAGATACAACTATCTCAGTAGGTAACACATGCATGCTAGAAACAGTTTATATATAAAAGTAATCATTCATGCACGATAAAATAATCAGGTAGTCACGGTCGATAATAAGAATGATTAATCACTATATGAAACCAACATCTAATCAGTGTTTGGAATAAAGAGAGTTTATTATGTAACCTTCGTTTCAATTTGAAAGGCAATGTAATATAAATCAAACTCTTCTTATTCAAATGTAGATCATGTCATTCATAATTAATAGTAAATCTCAATCTGATATCAACATTCTCCCATGTAGGATGCAATCACGCCGTAATCACATCTACCCTACATGAGGTCTATCTCGTAGGAGTCATCATATCTCACCCGCAGGTGGTCACATCTCACCCGCAGATGGTAATAACATATATCTCCCTTGTGGGATGCAATCACATCGTGATTACATCTCCCCCACAAGAGGTCACATCTCTCCCGCAGGAGGTCACATATCTCTCATGTGGGATGCAATCCAATCAGGATCACATCTCCCCCAACAGGAGGTCTCATCTCACCCGCAGGTGGTCACATATCTCCCCTGTGGGATGCAATCCAATCAGGATCACATCTCCCCCAACAGGAGGTCTCTCCCGCAGGAGTTACACATCTCACCCGCAGGTGGTCTCATATCTCATCCGCAGATGGTACAATCTCTTATAGCCATCATGGCATTCAGTCCACAGTCCAATTATATTTTCAGAAGGGATTTACCTATATAGAATCCTTGTAACCATTTCAAGTGAATTTGATCCTCTTTAAACCCCAAATTGTACTAAATCATAAAACAAGGTGGTTAAATATCTAATATGAACCTTTTAGTGTAAATGGCCTTTAGGGACACCTTAAGAATAATCTTAGAGAAGTGTTACAAGGGGTGGAAATCCAAATACCCTATTTTATAATGATTTGGGACTATGAATGTCATAAAGTTCTCAAAATACATTTTGGATGAGTGGAATAGTCTTAGGATCGCTAATAAGGTCACCATACCAATAATCAATCAATTCTGAGACAAAAAGTTTCGGACCCCAAAAATATTCTAAGTCTAGTTAAAAACGTTGACTTTTGTTATATAATTTTTCTAGACAAATCTACAAGGAGTTTCGAGCTCAAATTTTGGTTGTAGTCTATTGAAGGGAAAACACATCTCCTAGAATTTTATGGGCTCCTGAATCACTCATCTGGGTATTAAACCCAAACCGGGCTTTTTGATAAAAACCGGGATTTAGGCATGAACTAGAAAGTTGACTTTTTATTGGCTGGGAATTAGACCTTGGAAGTATTTTAATTGGTTCCAAATGGGGGGTAAAACCTTATTTACATGTAAAGACTTAAGTAAATGGAGCAATAAATACACAGGACATTTACATAAATGTCTTTCATGTAATAAGGGTGCTATGCGAGAGACTTGGGTTATTTGGGAAAGGGTTGGAGAAGAAAAGGGAATGAAAAACTGTCAAAATTACATTTTTTTGCTAGAGCGCCTAGGATCGCTCAGGATAGCCTAGGCGGTCAAAGGTCAGCAGTAGTACAAAATAGGTCGCCGACGGTCCGTCTTCAAGCGATATTCAGCGGTCTCAAATTTTACACTAGCGCCGAGGATCGCTGAGGATCGCCAAGCGCAGAGAGGTAGGCGGTCTCCCAAAAACGAACATACAATGTTTAGAAATCTGATTTTTCCATGTCCAGGATGATTCTAACATAATTATATGATTGATATCAAGCTAAATACATGTATATATAACACTAAAACATGCAATACAATCGATCAACCTCCAGAACACAAAACGAAACGAAAATCGGTGCTACCTACCTCTTGAACGTGCGTTCTCCTCTTCCTTCTCTAAACAGCAACACTCATACTCAAAAGCACTCCTTTGGGATGAAATAGAACCAGAGCAACCTCCTCCTCCTCCTTCTTCTTCTTCTTCTCAATCGTGCGTTAGTCCTCTGCGGCTGTCGAAGACCAGCGAATTCAAAGAGAATTCTAAACCGTATTCTCTTAGGGCATACTCTACACTTAAATACCTACGATCCCATGCAACACTCAAGTATCAATCACAATGCAATCGCCCAATCAGAATACAGCATCATTAAAATTAAATTGTTATCTCAATATCTCATGATCCAACGGTTTGATCTTCGCCAAACTTCGGATCTCCGCTTGTAACAATATCCCCTACAATAATAAATTATTTCCATCCATAATAATCCTCAAGAATATTAATTATTATTTTTATTTTAATATTTGGGAAAATTCGGGGTTTTACAGGCTGCGTGTTGTGTCTAATTGGGTGAGTTTTGTCTGGATTTTGTTGATAAAGGAATCTTCACCGTCTCATGTAGTAAGGTGAAAAATTGGCACGCAATACAAGGTTCCGAGAGAGTCCCCAGGTAAGTGGAGGGTCACTGGGAACCGCTTAAATTCCACTTTCCTTAGGCAATTATCGCGTCCTTTTGACAAGACTCCCTAGAACACGCAGTTGCGAGTATTCTACGCTTTACTAAACAAGGCGGTAATAACCCTAAAACCAACTAATCCCCCTTGTGTTTGACTCTTTCTAACCAGGGGTTCTACTAGGTCGAGTGGTCCCCAGCGGAGTCGCCAAGCTGTGCGCACGTGAGATCGCACACGGCGAGGCGCACAGATTCATGCTTGCCTCCGGGAGGGTAAAACGAGAATGTTGGAGTCGCCACCGCCTGATGGGGTGCAGGCGGACACCTGGGTGCCTAAGTTTTGTCTAATAAGCTGGTCTGCGGCTTTGAGATTCTAAGTAAGGTCTCGGTTACGATCCGGGGAAGTCCGTAGACACCCCGGTCAGCCCCGTCGGATGACGGGTCCCATATGTCTCCTGGTTTGAGTCACCTCGCTTTGGTTCTCACCCGATTCCTAATCCAGCATGCAACTTGGTTTAGTCTGGCCGGACCGCCTAAGTGGTGTGGGTCCCTTTAATTGATTTTATCTTGCTTTAATTAAGTGGTATGAGTCTAATTGTGTGGGCCCCATTGGAAGGCCCACGGTGTCCTTTGTGGGCTTGGTTAAGCCCACATACCCCTGGTGGGCCTCTGTTTAGTCTGAGAGGCCCTTTGGGCTTTGGTGAGTTTGATAGATTTTACTTATGGTTCAGTTTGGAGGTTTAAGTGATTTTTCATGCCAAGTGGGCCAGGATTGGTGTGTGGGCCCATTGGGAAGGCCCACAGTGGTAGCCAAGTGATTTATTTGAATTTATCTTCTTTGAGTCTCCAAAGTGGGCTAGACCTTGGGCTTAGGGCCCTTTAGTCTAGTCTTGGACCGGGTGGTCCATGGTTCCCATGGGTCAAGGTGTTGGACCCTACCCAGTTGGATTGATGGGCTTAGTGGGCCCGATAGGCCCATACCCGCGGTCACGGCCAAACCACGCTTAACCTAAGCCTGCCTGCATCATTTTTGGGCTTTGGTGGGCCTCATAGGGTTTAGCCCATTTGATTGGTTTAATTATCTTGCTTATCTTCTCAAGTGATCTTGGGCTGTGTGGGCCCCGTTGGAAGGCCCACAAGGAATCAAATTGGGCTTGAAAGCCCATGCACCATCTTCCAGTTGACCCGGAAACCCTGTTGGTTCAACTGGTTTGACTTAAACAACATAACAAACGAACAAGCACACAAAATCAGATTTTTATTAAAATTTGAAGGTAACCGAAATGGAATTTTGGTCAAACATTAAAACACAGTATAACCGAAATTGCATTTCGGTTATACTGTGTTTCTGGTTTAACCGAAATTGAATTTCGGTTAAGCTAGAAAACACCCAAAACCGACCTGTGTTTTCGGGCATACTACAGAAACTAATTTTTTCTCTTTTTTGATAGAAAACCAATCCAAGGGGTTCGTGAACATGTAGGAGGTTTGTGTGGGCCCCCAATGGCTCGAATGAGGCCATTTGGCCCCTTCTTTGGGGTTTTCAAAACCAAATCAAGGGGGATGGATGGGGGATCATGCCATGGTGGAAACAACAACTTGGTGAAGTGAAAACATCATGGTGAAGCATTCCAAAGTAATAAAGAAAACATCGTGCTCATGATCCTAAGGTGATTGCACGCGTTCTTTTAGTGGTGGATCCCTACACGAATAAAAGACAACTAGGCTATGCGTATAAAAAAAAAAAAAGAAACAACCTAGCATGAGACCCCTACGACTTGCAGCAAGATCAGGTTAACCTTATCGACTTATCCAACCAAAAAGAACTTTAAGAAGGGAGGAGAAGGGGGGATTACTCTTGGGATACAAAAGATGGACATGTAAGAGGAACACCCTCCTCTTTTAAAACAAGAATAGCAGAGACATCACGCCAAAACAGAGCCCTTATAGCACCCAAAATCATGCCTAAGGAACCCTCTTCCTCCCAAAATACTCATCTCATCTTAAGGGAGCGAAACCCTTGTGATGGTATACATAAAAAAGTGGTGAAAACAATGGAAACAAACGTGAGTCTATCCCTAGCAGCAAGTATAAAACATGCATAAAATCCCATGTGCTTCAAATCATGTCATATTCATATATGTGAAACAAAAGTTGTTGGGAAGCCATACCTTAAGGTTGGAATCCTCTTTGGAGATGTGCTTGAGGCTCCTTGTGGCACAACAACACTTTGGCAGCACTTCCTTCACTCCAAGAGCACCTCCAAGACTTGTCCTTGTGCTTGAGATGAAGAGAGAAATGGGGAGAAAGGATTCACCAAGGAGAAGTGGTTCAGCCAGAGTGGGGGAGAGAGGGCAGAGCAAAATAGTCCAACCTCCGCAAATGAGCTGCTAAGCAGCTTTTATAGACAAAAAAAAGTGACCGGAATTAAATTCCGGTTATAAAGAATATATAGTATAACTGGAATTTAATTCCGGTTATACAATAAACATGTGTAATCGAAATTCAATTTTGGTTACACCTTTTCCCGACATGCAATCATGCGAAATCCGAGATTTTGTCGAGGAATCTATCAGAAAAATTCGGATCTTTACTTTATGAACCGAATTTGGATTTCAGTTATACACATTTTGTGTATAACCGAAAATTAATTCCGGTTATTCTTCCAATATTTTTGATATTTACAGATTGCCCCTGGATTTGACCGATTTGACACTTAAGATAATCGCGGATTGCCCCCTGCGCAATTTCAGATTAATCCCTAAGATATTTTGCGTATTTTGGATATTTATGGATTAACCCTCAAGATATTTATCTACGTTTCCTGCCACATGGGCAGTTCTTTTGCCACGTGTGCAGTTTCTAGCATTGCTGCCCAGAAACTTCAACTGCTCATATCTTCTTCATCTGGACTCCAATTCTTGCAAACTTAGTTGCGTTAGAACCGTATCGGAGTCCTCTATCCATTAGGATAGGGTTAAGCAGCTGATTTGGGGTTTAGCAGAAAGTCAATTTCTGCTCCCCCTTAAGTTTGACCGGCCTGTAAATCCTTCATCCGGACTTCGATTCCAGCAAACTCAGTTGCATTGGAACCATGTCGGGATTCTATATCTATTGAGATAAAGCAAAGTAGCCAATTATCTCTTGATCAAAAAGTCAACTTTTGCCCCATTTAGGGTTTGAATTTCCAGTTAGGGTTCGCATTTTCGGCACTTCCGGGTGCACAAAAATGAGGTGCTTACACAAGCCCCCCAGATTCAAGAGTATGGGAAACCTCTCTTGGTGTTGCTTTCAGCCCCCATTTGCATGAGCAAACCCCCTTATTGGTTGCTGTAAAACCCCGAATTTTCAGTAAATAAATAAATAATAATTACTTATGAATATCTTGAATGTCAAAATAAATTAGAGAATAAACTTGGAAATTTCGGAAGAAATTGAATGGGTAGATGTGAAAATATTAAGAGAAGGGTATTTCGGTCAATTCACATTAATTATCGGTAAATAATTAAATACATTAATTAAAATTTGTTATTAGACTTGAGAAATAATAATAGATTTAAATTGGGGTTTAGATTGTCTATTAACCATGATATTTAAAGCTTAGTAATTGGAATAATGGCGTATTGGTAGTTATACTTGATTTGAAACCTGAAGTCGAGGAGAGGAGAATTTTGTTGAAGGACATTAATTATAATTATAGATGATCACATTGATAGAGGAGATCCGGAGTTTGACGCAGATCTGACCGTTGGATCGTGAGATATCAAGGAAAGAGTGGATTAACGGTCCTTATTAAATCTAATGGATGGGTAAGTATGGAACCTGACCCTAGGGAGATGCGTGGGATCAGGGAAGAATAAAATAGGGTTTAATATTTTTAGTTGCATTCGTAGGGTGTCTTGGGCGTTGAAGTTTGGAGGCTGCGGCGGAAGAGAAGAAGAACGAGAGAGAGAAAGGGAGATTGAGAAGAAGGAGGAAGAGGGCATATCTCTGGTTTCTCACCATTCCTGGAACGTCTCTTGCCTGCGAAGAGGAGAGGAAGTCTCTGGTTGGAAGAAGAAAGGATCTGAGTGGACGGAGGTAGGTGGCACTTCGTTTTAACGATTATTTTGTGTTTATGGGATTATTCTATTCGATTGCATGATCTTCTATGTCGTAAATATGTGTATATTGATTGATATTAATTTATATGAATTTTAGAAGCGATTAGAACACAAAAATTTGATGTTTAGAAACTCGGGTTGTCGTTTTGGATAGAGCGCTGACCTCGCCTGCACTTAGCGCTCCTCAGCACTGTGCGGCGTTCGTTTAAATTTTTGAGCGCCCGAGATCGCCCTCTGATGGTCGCTCAGTGCTCGTGTTATTTAAAACAAATAACGCGTTTCCGAAAACGCACGAATGCTGAAGACCGCTGATCGCGATGTCAGGCGGTCGTTGAAAAAAAAAAAGGAATTCGATCGGTGCAATCATTACAAGCCTAATTTTTAATAACTTTTATTAAAATTTAGTCAATAACACTCATTTGTAATAACTCCCTTTTTACTTTATTTGAATTAAACTAAAACCTAAATACTTCTATTTGTCTTTTATTTGACTTAAACTAAAACCTAAATACTTCTATTTGTCTTTTTGATCATGACTAAACCTTAATAACTTTAAAAACACAAACCAATTTAAAATCATGCTATGTACGTGAATTCCTCCCATTATATCCAAACTTGAATAATTTTTATATTATAACCGAATCTTAATTAAATTCTATTACCTTAAAAACCACTCACCTATACTATTAAACAATTGAGTATTAATGTAATTAATACATGATTAGAGCCGCACTCTAGTGTACATGTTATGCATCAAATTTATTACTTAATTAAATATCTACCTAACACTAAATTGGGTTATCATTTTTTTTTTTTTTGGAACTCAGGGTATCCGGGCCCGCTTACGCTCAACCGACTAATCCCTGAGGGCCCATGCAAGACCCTACAACCCACATGGCCCAGTTAAGTCTAAAGCCCATAAATTGGGTTATCATGCTGAAGATATTTTTATATACTGAACAAAATATTATGATTAATAAACTGGGGAACTGTTTAGAACCGGACTTTGAAGATGAACCTAATATGTTATAAATAATAATGGAATTGAGAATTATCTATGATGGCTTGGTGGCCAGTTTTATAAATAACCTGCTTGGTGGCAGAGATACCCGCTTGGTGGCAGAGACCCTAATCTGCTTGGTGGCAGAGATACCCGCTTGGTGGCGGAGACCCTAACTCGCTTGGTGGCGGAGACCCTAACCTGCTTGGTGGCAGAGATACCCGCTTGGTGGCGGAGACCCTAACCCGCTTGGTGGCGGAGACCCCAACCTGCTTGGTGGCAGAGATACCCGCTTGGTGGCGGAGACCCTAACTCGCTTGGTGGCAGAGACCCTAAACTGCTTGGTGGCAGAGATATCCGCTTGGTGGCGGAGACCCTAACTCGCTTGGTGGCGGAGACAATACCTCCTGCGGGAGAGATTCATTACCTCCTGTGGGGCAGATGTATTTCCGATGGATTGCATCCTACAGGAGAGATACCTCATGTAGGGGAGATGTGATTATGCGTGATTGCATCCCACATGGAGGATGGGTGTGTGAGTTACCACTGGAAGGTGAGGAAGCTATCTCCTACAGTAGAGGTAGATTCTAGGTGTTCACATCCTGCGGTAGAGCTATGCTGTCTCCTGCAGGGGGTACCTGTAGTCTTAGAGATGTGCATTCTCCTGCGGAGTTTGTATGGATACTAGGTGTTTACGTCCTGTGGTAGAGATAGGCTACTACCTGAAGGTTGGCTTTTATTACTGATATGATGATTGATTCTCAGGTTGATGGATTGTTATTTAAAAGGAAATATTGAAATGTCATAATTGAACAGAACTGCTATGATTTATGTGAACTGTTAAAATGGAATATTATGGAATCATGAATAAACGTGGAACTGCTCTTAAGAAGACACTACAGAAAATAAACCAGAAACCATGGGAATGTGAAATATAATACATTGTCCTTTAAATTGAAATGAAACACACATGATTAACTTCTTTTAATTCGGGCACTGATTAAATGTTTGTTTTATCGTGATTATTCGTTTATCTCACTGACTGTGATTACTCGATTATTTTACCGATCATGAAACCATTGTTAATTTCCCTATCTATATAAATTGTTTTCTACATGCATAGTGTTACCTACTGAGATAGTTGTATCTCACCCCTACTTCATATTCTACTTTTCAGGTTATCTTGGAGAGGACGCCACGGGTTAGACAGATAGTGGGTTGAAGTCTAGAAATTCCATATGAAAAGAGTAGGATGATTTTATATAGCTGTATTTATTTTATTGGAATCGTAATAGATGATTTTGTAGGATATTAAGAGTTAGTTAAATTTGTAGTTGCCTTTCATTTGATTAGTTAATGTAATCGGATGATTCAGCTTCTAATAAATGATTTAAGCTTCCTAGTACTCTGATAAATTTTAGTTCTTTTATTCTCTATCTATGAACTGATTGTAATGTACCACAAGTTAATGCCTTGATCCGAGTCAAAATGAGAAAAAAAATGACCCGGATTCGGGGCGTTACAGTTGCTGTCCCCTATACCCACATCATGTTTTTTTTATCCCTTACTTGTGCATGCATGACATGCCTTTTTGCCTGACTGTTTCGAATGCATGTATGTGTATATGCGAACCCCCTGTAAGCACCTCATTTTTGTGCCCTCGGAAGTGCCAGAAATGCACACCCTAGCTAGAAAGTCAAACCCTAAGGGGGCAAAAGTTGACTTTCTGATCAAGTGAAAATTGACCACCTTACTTTATCTTAGTGGATAAAGAATCCTGACACGGTTCCAATGCAATTGAGTTTGCTGGAATCGGAGCCCAGATGAAGGATTTACATGCCAATCAAACTTACGGGGGAGCATAAATTGACTTTCTGCTAAACCCCAAATCAGCTACTTAACCTTGCCCCAATGAATAGAGGACTCCGATACGGTTCTAATGCAACTGAGTTTGCTCAAATCGGAGTCCAGATGAAGAAGATATGAGCAGTTGAAGTTCTAGGGCAGCAATGTTGAAAATTGCACACGTGGCAAAAGAGCAGCATATGTGGTAGGAGAGCAGATAAATATCTCGGGGATTAATCTGCAAATAGCCAATTGAGGTGAAAATATGTCGGGGATTAATCTGCGAATAGCCAGGGGCAATCTGCGATTATCTCCGTTGTCAAATCGGTCAAATTCGGGGGGCAATCTATAAATATCCAAAATTCACCTTTTTGTATCCGACGAAATATGCTGGATATGCATTTATCTCTTTGTATCCAGCATAATATGCCGGATACAAAAGATCTCCGCCGAAATCTTGTTCGATTTTCTGATAGATTTTTTGACAGAATTTAATGTTTTGCATCATTATGTCTGTATCCGACATTTTTTGTCGGATACAAAGAACCCCTAGTGTATCTGGCCTCCATCGCCGGATACACATACCACCTAGTGTATCCGGCCATGAAGGCCGGATACAAAACCTGTGTCTATAAAAGGGCCAGCAACCCCCTGGCCGAGGGCTGCTGGCCTTACCCCCTGTTCCCCCATCCAGGTTGGTTCACACCTGTGAGACATGGAGAAAATCAATCTCATGACTTTCCGGTTATCACACGGGATTCGAAAAAAGGAAGAGTTGCCACCATTCTTTTTAGGTGTGAATGGTACCAAAATCATCAAAATAAGCACAAAAGGCAAATCTAGATAAAAAAGAATTCCTCTTTAAAATAAAAAATCCAAAGATAGGTAAAGGGATTAGATTATGAATAGGGGAAGGTGTTAGGTACCCCCATTCACCCACACAAGGTGGTTGCCAAGTGTTGTTCATGCTAAAAATAAAGAAAGCTTGCTAATTAAAATAAACAAAAAGGCTTGAAAAGGATTAAACACATGTATGATCCCTTCACATGAGAAGTCCAATGAATCTTAGACTTTCTTTTATGGAAGTATCACTTCTAGGACATCACCATTTATTGCAAATCAAAATAAAACTTGAATACAAGCAAGTGGAGGCAAATCCGGAAAACTCGGTAAAAGATGGAGCCATTTGACCATAAATCATTCAAATCAAATTCAAATTGAATCAAACCAAATCCATTTGAAAGATTATGATAAATAAAAGACTCAGAAAAATTTTCAAAGTAGATCCAATTAAAATCTTAAGAGTTATGCTTGTTTGAAATTCACTGTTATAAGTTGATAAAAGTGGCAAGTGGGCAACTTTGAAAACCTATTTGTAAAAATTGGCTCCATATAAATCTTTGAAAATTTGCAAGAATGAAGTACATGGTGCCATATTTCGAATGAAATAAGCCTCACATGAAACTTCATTCGGATGTGACTTGAGTGACCTCACGAACATGCCCAGAGGATCACAGATTAGTACAGAATTGTGCTATGGGGCAGTTCTGAGTAAATTAGACACACGAGACACAAATGAAATAAAAAAAAATTAAAACCAATTGGATTTGAAAGCATACTCATAAAGGAAACACAGAAATCAAAATCACTTAAATCGGACTTAAATCGAGCAAGTGGTGCTCAGTCAAAGTGACAGGTTCAGCAAACTGGCTTGAACTGACCTGTCAACTTTGATCGAATGGTGTCAAACATCCACTTCATAAAAATGGCTGAAATTTTACAAACAAGAACGAGACAGTCTCACCTTTCACATGGCTTTGGAATTACTCCAAAGTTCATCCGGATGATGAAGTTATGAGTGTTCGAAGTTAGGGTACAAATGCAGTCCAGTTTTGACATTTTAAAGTAAAATCAACCCAAAATAGTGATCAAGTGTGTGTAATCCGTGCAATCCAAACCAAAATCATTTGAAAAAGTATTGAAAAACCTCCAGAAGGAAATAGGGCATGAATTTGGCTCACCATTCTCTTTTATTGGAGAGAATATACCAAAACCCCCAAAAAGGAGCAAAACTGCCTGAAATAGAGAGATTAGACCGAGAGGTCTTCTATATCCAAAGAAAAACTTGCTTGTATTCTTTTGAAAACCATTCAGAAATGTCTAAGAAATGCTTGGGGCTATTCATTTCAAATCTACCATAATGAATACGATAGATCCAAAATACAAGCCTATTTCGACAAAACAAGTGCGATGTGTGCATGTGTAAAAATCATCTCTTTGAATTAATCAACACGTCACGACATATAGCATTAAAAAATACATCAATCAAGTGGGGTTCTATGACTAAGGTTCCATTCCCGTTCTCGTTTCCCCTAGTTCTCTCTTCACCTTTTACGGCTAGAAATAATCTTAGGGTACTTTGAGTAGAGAATGGGGTTTCACACAACAGTAGGCCATTAAGGGGGTTCTAGAACTAAGGTTCCATCCTCATTCTCATTTCCCCTAGCTTTCTCTTCACGTTTTACGGCTAGAGATAGTCTTGAGGTACTTTGAGTACGGAATGGGGCTACGAACACAAGCAGGCCATTATTCTACAGAAAGGAAGAAGGAGAGACTAATTCTAGAATTTAAGAACATAAAAGTAAAAGAAGGTTAAGGCTTACCTGGGTTTCTGGGAGCAATGAGGCAGAGGTTCCCTTCTTCACTTGGAGCTCTTCAATCTCCAACTCTTGGCCATTTGCTTGAGGAGAAGCCTCCTATTTATAGGCAAAGGCTAGGGCAAGGGGTGCCCTAATGGTAGACAAAAACACATGTCTAGAATCCCCCAACCTAAACTGTAAAACCCCGACCCGGATTATAATTTAATTATTAAGATTAATTATCTAAAGTGTGATTATTATACTAATTAAGTATTTGTGTTATGAAGATGAGGTAAATGTGGATTATTCTTGAGGATTTAGAAAAATCAATTGAACTTTATGAAGTTTATTAAGGTAAGTTTAATTAATGTTATTTCTCAATTCCAATTGTCTAAGATACTCTCCAATTAGCTTAAATGAATTGGAAATCAAATTCTGAAAAATTAGACTTATGTGTACCTAGAGTAATTCCCAAGTATACCCATAGTACCCCAAAGTTTACCCCAGGTACCCTCCCAGATAACACTAGTGTATACCCATGTATACCCCAAAATACTCCCAAGAATACTTAAAGTAACTCCCTAAGAGTACCCAAGGTACCTCCCAAGTGTACCCAAATTATCCCCTAAGAATACTCAAAGTAACTCTTAAGAATGCCTAAGGTACCTCTCAAGTGTACCTTAAGTATCTCCCAAGAATACCCCAAATAACCTCCCAAGTATACCCCAGGTACCCACTTCTATACCCAAGGTACACCCAAGTATTTCCTAAGGTACCCCCATTGTGTGCCCTAGGTATGCCCAAGTATTACCTAAGGTACCACCCAAGTGTTACTTAAAGTACCCCTCAATTATATCTAAAGTACCCCACTTGTATCCCTAAGGTACCCTACTTTAATTGCCTAAGGTACCCTTGTGTTTGCCTAAGGTATCCCCTTATGATTTCCTAAGGTACCCTTGTGTTTACCAAAGGTATCCTCTTGTGTTTGCCTAAGGTACCCCTGTGTTTACCTAAGGTATCCCTTGTGTTTGCCTAAGGTATCCTCACATGTATACCTAAAGTACCCCTTATATTACCTAAGGCACCTCACTCATATTGGCTAAGGTACCCCACTGTTTTTCCCAATGTACCTCATTTGTATTGCCTAAGGCATCTCTTTATTTTAACTAAGGTACCCTACTGTCTTACTTGAAGTACCCCTTGTTTACCTAAGGTACATTCCCTTATACAGCTAAGGTACCCCCTTTTATATAACTAAAGTACCTCCAACATACCAAAGGTACATCTCCTATATTACCTAGGGTACACCCCTTGTATTTCCTAGAGGTACTCCTTTCATATAAGTAAGGTACCCCCACTGTTTCACCTAGGGTACACCCCCTATATAGCCAAAGTACCCCCTTTGTCTAACTAAAGTAACCCCTATATAAGTAAGGTAACCCCCCACTGTTTTGCCTAAGGTATAACCCCTTATATTGCTAAGGTACACCCCTCATATAACTAAGGTACCCTTTTGTGTTAACTGAGGTACACCTTCCAAGCATTCCTAAAGCATGCCTTTGAAGTGGCTAAGGCAAACACCCCACTTAATACTAAGGTACCCCACTTAATACCAAGGTACCCCACTCGAATAACACTAAGGTACCCCTGGTATGCCTTAGGTACACCCTAGGGTTTTAGTTGAATAAAAGCTTGGTTTGGGGGCAGATTTGAAAGACCCAAAACTTGGGCATATAAAAGGATGCCTTAATTTCTAATTAAGTGTTTGCAAACCCATTTCTCTTGTCTTGGTTGTATAAAACAAGAGGGAAAGTGTGGGAGTTTGCTTGGAGCTTCAAGACGAAGAAGAAGGAGAGAAGAGCTTGAAGAAAAGTTGAGCTTCTCCGTTAGCAAGTAAGTAGCAAACCCTTCAAAACAAAATGAATTCCTAAAATTAGTATTCTTTCTCTAGGATTTGATTTATTTGAAGAAATGATCTTGCATGTTGCTATTCGCTTCTAAAATTCGTAGGTTTTGATTGTATGATGATCTTGGTTAGTTTTCTATTGATTTGCCATGGGTTTCCAATTCTATTGATTATGTTTTGGATTAGGGTTTGAGATTTGTGTTTTGAATGAGATTTCATGTGTGAGATTTTTGTTCATGTGGATTTGGGATGTTTTATGATCACCCACTTTGATGTTGGAAAGGTTGAAAATGATTTCTATGAGTTTTGTGTTGAAAATAGTCAAAATATTTCAGAATCCCAACCTTGCGATTAATCCTGAAATTTGATGATTAATCCTGCGCCAAAACCCTAAAAACAAGTCTCTGTTATCCTAAATCGCGAATCAGGATTAATCTGGGCGATTAATCCAGAGCCTTAGCGCGCGAACGTCAACCTTCAACGTGCGCACGCTGCCTTTGTTTTAACCTCAACGCCCGAACGTTGCCTTGCCTATTACCTCAACGCGCGCACGAAGCTCAATTCCCAACCAATAAAAAGTCAACTTTCCAGTTCATGCCTAAATTTCAAGTTTTCCCGGTTTTCAAAAAAGGCCACTTTTTGAGTTTGATACCCAAACGAGTGATTCAGAAGCTTAGAAAATTCTAGAAGATTTCTTTACTCTCCAATAGACCACAACCAGAATTTGAGCCCGAAATTCCTTGTAGATTTGTTTAGAAAAATTCTACACCAAAAAGTCAAAGTTTTTATCCAAACTTAGAATATTTTTGAGGTCCAAAACTTTTCGTCTTGGAATCCATTGATTTTTGGTAGGGTGACCTTATTAGGAATTCTAAGACTATCCCACTCATAAAAAAAATGTGTTTTGAGGATTTCATGGTATTCGTTTTGATTGATTTTGGATTTCATGAACCGGGGCAGTGTAGAAATACTCCGCTTAGCCTTGATTTTTTATTTTTTATTTTTTTTGAAACTTGGGGTATCCGGGCCAGCTTGCGCGCACCACGACTAATCCCCAAGGGCTTGTGTAGTCCCCCCGTCCCATACAAACCGGGTAATTACCAGGCCAAAGGCCCTGGGGGTAGCCCCAAAGAATTGATAGCACCTGAGAAGTTTTGAACCTGAGACCTTGGAGGGAGCGTAGAAGTACTCCACTTAGCCTTGATCTAGTAATTTTGTATAGCGATTATTAATCTGATTTGGACATTTGACTTGGAATTGTTGATTTTATTTCATCAATTACTTGATTGAGACATTTGACTTGGAATTGTTGATTTGATTTCATAAAATTACTAGATTGAGATATTTGACTTGGAATTACGCTTAGCCTTGATTCATCGGGCAGCGTAGAAGTACTCCACTTAGCCTTGATTCATTGGGCAGCGAAGAAGTATTCCACTTGGCTTTGATGCGTTGGCAGTGTAGAAGTACTCCACTTGGCCTTGATTTCGTCGGCAGTGTAGAAGTACTCCACTGGGCCTTGATTCGTCGGCAGTGTTGAAATGCTCCGCGTGGCCTTAATCTTGTATAGCGATTATTAATCTGATTTGGACATTTGACTTGGAATTGTTGATTTTATTTCATCAATTACTTGATTGAGACATTTGACTTGGAATTGTTGATTTGATTTCATAAAATTACTAGATTGAGATATTTGACTTGGAATTACGCTTTATATCTGTTTGAGATGTTTTGGTTTGCATTTGGTATCTTATACTTGTGAATATTATCATTTTTTTTGGAAGGTAAGTCCAAAGTAGTATATAAAATAATGATTTGTACAATGATAGGTCAAACAAGGCAACCCAATGTGCTCCTTAAAGAATCAGGGCACATGACATGAACACTAGAGATTGCAAGAATACCCAATCGTCAACTTACAAGATCCCAGTCTAATTCCCAACTATCAACAAGATGGCGATGGAGAGGGGAATCTGGGACAGCCACACGCTTCAAGTTAGCCTTGCCTCTAACATCAAGAGCGATAAGTGATACCAACTGTTCCCACGGCAAATATGAATTCCGAAACACCCTTCTGTTTCTTTCCCGCCATATGTGGTAAACACTTGCTGCAAGAGAGAGCTTGAATATGAGGATGGCATGGGGGCTACCAAGGTTCAGAGATGCAGCCCATTGCACAATGTCCGCCCATGAACGATGTGTCCTTGTCACTCCATTACGAGCCAAAACATTGCTCCACACATGGGCACTATAAGAGCACTCAAAAAACAAATGCGAGTGGGATTCGTCATGAGCTCTACATAGCACACAAGAAGTATTGTTAACAATGCCCCTTTTGTGTAACCGGTCTTTGGTTAGTAACCTTTGGTTTACTGCAACCCACAGTATAAAAGCATGCTTAGGGATGTGCTTGGAGAACCAAACGAGACCATACCAGGTGACTTGGCTCCCATGGGTATGAAGGTGCTTGTAAGCACTAGAAATGTCAAAGATACCTGATTTTGAGGGGGTCCACACCACTACATCATCATGATCAGGTGACGGGTTTGGCAGCTCTTGGAGTCGACTCCAGACTTCAATTAAATCTGGAGATGCCGCTATAGGAGGATCCCATGAGTAACCGGATATTATGCTGTTAACCATGGCATGAGATGTGAGACCAGAATCATAGATCAAGCGATTACCATACTTACTGAATAGGGGTCCCTCAGGATGCCAATTATCGTACCACAAGGAGGTGCTGTAACCATTATAAATCTTCCTTTTTATTAGGTGAGCCATTCCATACCGCAACTTAAGAATCTTTCTCCATGACCATGATGAATTTGTGGGCACACTTAAAGTCCAGAAGTTCCGGTCTTTAATGAGATAATTGTGAACCCATCTAACCCAAAGGGAGCTGTCCATGACCAGAATTTTCCATATATGCTTCATTGTTGCCGCTTTATTCCATGTGCACAAGTTAAGTAACCCGAGGCCACCCTCCTTTTTTGGAGCACATATGATTTTCCAGCTTATGGGATTCATTTTCTGTTTAAGATCAGGTCCCGACCAAAGAAATCTCCTGGAAATCTTTTCCAATTCTGATATGACTCCTTTAGGAATGATAAAAGTGGATAGCCAATGAACCTTAATAGAAAATAACACAGCTTTGATGAGAGTTAGTTTACCCGCATAAGAGAGGCAACGTCCCTTCCATGATTGGGCTTTGGACCGAACATGGTTAATGAGAGTGTCACAGTCTCTCCTTGAAAGCTTGGAAGTAAAGAGAGGAAGACCCAGGTATCTAACCGGCAGTTCTCCAAGAGGAATTCCAGAAAAGGAACTAAGCTCAGTTTCCAGATCATGGCCCACACCACTGAGATACATGAAACTCTTCTGTTTGTTGAGGTGAAGACCCGTAAGCTGTTGGAACTCATTAAGGGCCTTAAGAATGCACTGTAAGGAGTCAATGTCAGCCTTAGAGAAAATAAATAAATCATCTGCGAAGCATAGCAACTTAAGGCCTATGGCCTCACATCTGTGGTGATATGCAAACCCCTGAATAGTGTTCCGCTGTAGTATCATGTGAAAAGTCTCCATCACCAACACAAAGAGGTAAGGAGACATAGGATCACCCTGCCGTAACCCTTTGGCTCCCTTAAAAAAACCACAAAGAGTGCCATTAATCATCACTGAGAAAGTTGGAGTAGTCACACACGCTAAAATCCAACTAACAAACTTGCTTGGGAATTGTAATGCATGCAACATCTCCCTTATGCAATCCCACGATATAGAGTCAAAGGCTTTACGGATGTCAACTTTGAGTGCACACTTTTTATGAGGTCCATGCAAGTGGTAGTTATGCAATAATTCGTGGGCAAGAAGCACATTTTCAGAAATACCTCTCCCTGAGATGAAAGCTGATTGATAACTTCCAACAACATCCCCGATAACTCTTTTGAGCCTATTTGCAATGATTTTAGATATGCACTTGTAGAGGGTATTAACACAAGAAATAGGCCTATAGTCAGAAACCTTACTTGGGTTGGGGCATTTCGGCACAAGGGAAATAGCTGTGGTGTTCCACTGCTTCAGCAAGGATCCATCTTTGAAAAAGCTTACAATTGCCTCTAATGTGTCTTGGCCCACAATATCCCAGCACTTCTTGAAAAAGAGAGGAGTGAAGCCATCAGGACCAGGAGCCTTATCGTCCTTTAATGAGAAGAGCGTGGCTTTGACCTCTTCATAGGTAACCTCCTCTACTAGCTGACTTTTCTGATCTTGGGAAAGTAATGTAGTGAATGAAGGCATGCCATCCATGTTGCAATTCTCAGCCGAGCCCAAGATGTCCTGATAATGCTTGACTATGTGGTCCGATACATCCCTTTGCTCGGTTAACTTGAGGCCTTCTTCAGTAAAAATACTGGAGAAATTATTGAGAGCTCTTCTTGATTTCAAAGCATTGTGAAAGAAAGTGGAATTGCTGTCACCTTCTGCAAGCCATTGAACCCTTGACTTTTGCCTGAGTTGGGACTCTTCACACCTAAGTAAGTGATAAAGTTGTTGCCTTAGGAAACTTTGGTGTTGAGCAAGGGTGTTATTCTGGGGATCATCATGCAATTGCTTCTGTACCTGTTCCAGACTTAGCCTTACACGGTGGAGTTGAGAAGAAACTTGGGCAAATTTCAATCGAGCACTCCATTCCTTAAGCTTAAGCTTGACTGCATAAAGCTTCTTAGAAATCCGGAACATTGGAGAGCCTATCACTTCAGTTTTCCAAGCCTCATCAACAAGGGGTAGAAAGTCCGGTTGTTGAGCCCAAAAGTTAAAAAATCTAAACGGTTTCTTACCTTGCTTCCAATCAGAGAAAATTGATACCAGAAGTGGTGAGTGGTCAGATATGCCCGGATTTAGGACTTGCACTTCGGATGGGCACATGGCATGATGCCATGGTAGATTGACAAGAACACGGTCCAGCCTACATGAGATTCGCCTTTGCCCCTCACTTTGATTCGCCCATGTATAAAACAAGCCTTTAGATTTGAGTTCCACAACTCCACATGCGTCAATGCATTCATTAAACTCATCTGTAATACCACGGATAATGTGTTTACCACCTAACTTTTCTGAAGCGTCACGAACACAGTTAAAGTCACCCATGATTATCCATGGTTGCATAGGAACAAGCAAGGGAAGCTGTCTCCACAATAGCCTCCGCTCAGCAGCAGCATTCGCACCATACACAACAGTTAGATAGCAAGACTCTTGCTTGGTCAACATTTCAACAAAACAATGCACAAACTGGTCGTTACTGTCAACCTTCCTTAATCTGATTTCGGCCGGATTAAACACTAACCAAATACGCCCCTTCAGTGCACTATCATAATTTGTTACAAGTTCCCAAGTTGGAGCAATCATATCCTTCACAAAACGAGCATTGATTTGTCTGACTTTTGTTTCCACAATAGCTAGCAAACATAGTTTATTCAAACTGATCAGATTACGCACTTCCATTTGCTTTTCGGGTCCATTAAGGCCCCGAATGTTCCACATCGCAAACTTGATCATGGATTGGAGTGAGCATTACTACCATTACCCCGAACCTTTGTAACAGGTTGTCTATTGGCAAACTTCATGGCGACCTCATCGACGAGTATCTTCTTCTTCCTCTTATTCTTCTTTCGAGATGAGGACGAAGATGATGACACATGCTGGACTTGATTGTCAATATCAGGAAGTTCAAACCTATTAGGAGTAATGGAGATTGAACCTTGCTGCACAGGTGAAGAGTTATGACGCTCCATAGATTCTGGGGTTATGCTTGCTTGACATGTATCACATTGTTCAACATTTGAAACCCAGTTGTTAGCCACAACAGCGTGCTGGTCTTGCTCATCATTTGAGTCCATATAGTCAGCCCCTACAACCTGCTGGTCTTGCTCCATTGGCAGCGACAATGGTTCAGTGTCCAAGGTGTTACTTGCTTCTCCACCTTCATTACAAATGACCTCCTTACCTTTGCTATTGATGCAATGCCACTGCTGGGCTTGAGCTTGGATATCACTAGTGTCACCTGCATGAGTAGCATCAACAACTTCATGGATTTGGTGGCTAGCATCATCGTTTGCGAAAACATCTTGTAACACTCTACCCGTTGGTACCCACTTCTTAGTGGTCTTTGGACAGTTAGCATCAGAGTGGCCGAAAGTGACACATGAACTACACTTGTGGGGCTTCCATGCATATTCAACATTAATTTCCAGGATTTCCACACCAGTGTCCAAAGAGATAGAGCTAGGGAATTGGCAAGCCGCATCAATTTCCACACAAACCCGAGCAAAGTGAAGCTTCGTTCTCTTTTCAGTTGGCTCATCCAATGAAAGGGGACGTCCCACACCACTGGCAATGTAGCTTAGCCCTGATGGGGTCCAATACTCAATAGGCACATCAAAGAGCTTAACCCAAATGGGTACCTTCTGCAATTGAGCTTTGACCATTTGTAAGTTGGGCTCCCAATTTCTGAGAATAAGCAATTTCCCTCCAAAGTGACATGGAGCAGACTGAAGCACCCTTTCACGAACTTGAGAATTGGAGAAAGTGAAGATGAAGAAGCCATCACCAAGTTCGATCGTCTGGACCTGGCCTAACTTACCCCACAATCGGCTAGCTAAACTTCTAACCACTGCAACAGGAAGTTTTTTGTCCAAAAAATGCCCCACAAGGCATTCAGACCATAGCTTGGCACCCTCAGCAGCAATTTCAGGTGGGGGCTTAACAGTGATTTTGCCTTCACTTATTACTGGCTTGTGGAAAGCCAATCTTGTTTGAACACGATTATCTGATGAGAACAAAGAGGACCATGCCATATTTGGCTGGACCGAAGACTGAGGAAGCTGAACATTGCCCGAAATATGTTGAGAAGAGCTGCCCATCTCAGCGTCACAAGTAATGGGGTCAGCGGGATCAGAAACGTCTGCATGGGCAGGCGCAGTATTAGCAGGAAGCACAGGCGTGCCCAGCGGCGGGAAAGCTTGATTTGAAGCAGATTCCATTGACTGAAGAGGTTCAAGCGTCAACCAGAAAGGAGAACTCCCCAGAACATCACAGAACGCCCCAAAACTTCAAGACCACACCACCGATGTCAGGCTTCCACGAACAGTAGATGAAGATCACGAACTGAAGACAAACTGCAAACCACGAAATAATAACAAGTGAAATCCCACGAACAGTAACAGAAACTCCAGACGAAAGCAAGAACCAGATAATCTCCAGACGAAATCCCACGAAATCGAGACCCAGATAAACTCCAGACCCAGGTAAACTCCAGACGAAATCGAGAACCAGAAACTCCAGAGGAAATCCGATGAACAGTGCCAATGGAAAACTCCCAAGAGCCAGAAAACTCCAGAAACTAGAAAAACTCCAGAACCAGATAAGCACCAAGCGAAATAAACTCCCCAGATAGCACCGGATAAACACCAGGCGAAAAACTCCCCAGAACCAGATAAGCTCCCCAGAACCAATAAACTCCAGGCGAAATAAACTCCAAGCGAACAAACGAACTCCAGGAACAAGTTAACTCCAGACGAAATCCCTCAAACAAACAATAATGAACACGGACAGAGAGCTCCCCAAAACCAAAATCCAGGCGAACCAGAAATAACTCCAGGAACCAGTTAATTCTAGACGAAATCACACGAACAGACAGAAAGCCAATAAAGAACAAACTCCAGGAGCAGAACAAACTCCCGGAAGAAGACGACCAAGATGGATGCCACACGACCAAGATCCCACATGCGATAACACCCGAGTTTTGAAGAACCGAGTCCGAGCAACTCGCGAACTTGCTCACGAGCCCAGCTTGCAAAGGTATGCGAACGAACAGAAATACAGTTAACCCACGAACTGAAGGTGGTAACACAACGAACAAATAAACCCCACGAGCAAATCCCACGAACAGAATACCAGAAGTCCCACGAACAGAAAACCAGAATAGCAAATCCCACGAACAGACAATAATGAACACGGACAGAGAGCTCCCCAAAGCCAAAATCCAGGCGAACCAGAAATAAACCCCAGGACCAAATAAACTCCAGGAACCAAATAAACTCCAGGAACCAGTCAACTCGCGAACTTGCTCACGAGCCCAGCTTGCAAGGTACCACGAACAGAAAATCTCACGAGCAGAAAACCAGATTAGCAAATCCCACGAACAGAATACCAGAAGTCCCACGAACACAACGAACAAGACCCGAACACCGAGATCACGAACCAGGAGGTCAAACTTGCGCACGAACCAAAGGAACAGAAGGAGGAAAGGAGGTTCATGGTGGGCGGTTCCAGGCGATAGGTTCCAGGCGATAGGTTTCAGGCGAGAGGTTTCAGGCGAGAGGTTTCATGGTTGGGAAGGAGGTTTCAGGCGATAGGTTTCAGGCGATAGGTTTCAGGCGAGAGGTTTCAGGCGAGAGGTTTCATGGTTGGGAAGGAGGTTTCAGGCGAGAGGTTTCAGGCGAGAGGTTTCATGGTTGGGAAGGAGGTCAAACTTCTCTGCATGCATGTTTGCTGCTTACTGGGACTTTAAGTTTCATGCGTGTTTTGTTTTACCGGATTTGTTTTCAGATCCGCTTGGTGAGCCGCGTACCGGGGCAGTTATTGAGGGTGAGCTTGAGTATAGGCTTGAGGGCTGCTACCACCCATAGTAGGGTTCTTTTTTTTTATGATGATGTAATTTGTCTCGGGGATTGTATATGGGATGTAAATATCATTTTTGGACTCATACTCTTGGGAGATATCTTTTGTACATGTTTGTATATTTTGGAGAGAACATTGTGAATGGTTAGCTGCCTTAGTTGTATTTTGTTCACATATATATCATGTTTTGGAGATTATAGTACATATGACATTTTGATTAGATGGAAATTTTTATTCCATGCATCTTTAGTCATGAACTATGATGATTACTTTGTAATTGCCTAGGATTGATTGTGTCAATCAGGTTTTATTGGGCCCATAAGTAGGTCTCAGGTACGGGTTGGTGCTGTGATAGGGCAGACCCGGATCTGGGGCGCTACATAAACCCTAAGGCTATTTTCAAGAATTCCCACTTATAGAGATATGTAAAACAGTAAAAAAGTGAAAACTCTCGGAATTTTCGAATTTTTATAGCAAAACACCAGCATCCGGCAACACAGGTCGGATATTAGCACAATTCTTTGTATCCGACATGATCTATCGGATACATATAACACCCCTTGTATCCGACAATTATTATCGGATAACCAGTAAAAAAGCTTTTATCCGAATTTTTACTTCAGATACAGAAGAAACATTGCTCCCTTAATGATTTTAGCCAATTATTCATCTTTTTATGCAATGCAATTTTGGGTGTCTACAATTGCCCCTCTTAGCGGGAATTGCAAAGCAATGAACAGCAAAGAGTAGACAAACCCAAATTGCACTCCCTTAACCATGATTTGCTTGGTTAAATTTTGCAAAATAATTTTTGGTGGAGATTTGCCAAAAAATCCCTAACTTTAAGGGGGCATTTCTCCAAGCTGTCTTAAATTCCACTGAGCTCTCATGGCTATGAAGCGGGAAATAAGATTTTTGAAAACTGATTTTGCAACAAATCATATCAGAACAAAATTGACTGATAATCTTGACCAAAATATGAAAATTTTCTTCTTCTCTTTTTTTTTTCTCTTTTTTTTTTCTTCCTTTTTCTTTTCTTTTTCTTCTCTTTTTTTTTCTTTTTGCCTTTTTTTTTCTTTTTTTCTTACTTGCATCCAACATTTTTGTTAGGATGCAAAAGCGGTCCTTTATATCCGACATAAGTTGTCGGAAACACAGGTTTATTTAACTGTGCGCGCGACCGCAACCTTATGCAGTTCTCTTCATTTCCGAACGAATCCTCCGGATATTGACTTTGTCTTCTCCGATTGCGACGCTCGATTTCTTTCTTCTCCGGTGACTTCTCTTAGCTCCGGCAACTTCCATTGACTCCGGCATCATTCACTAAGTGCTGCAGCCAAGCCCTAGCTCGGCATTATAGGTTTTCGTCGAAACCCTTGCCTCTAAACTGTTTTCTCCTTGCCTGTCGCCGTCGCCTAAGCTTCGGTGACCTCTTCATCATCCAGCAGCATCCTTCAATCGTAGGATTTCACCTGCTCTCTATTAGTTCTTGAATCAAAGCTCTTCCTGGCGAGATTATACTTTGTCGTTGCCAATTAGCATCAGTGAGTAGTGAAATCTTATTCTTCTGGCAACCATCTGTGACTACATTGCTTTCTATTTGTGATAATTTCTGCTTGATGGTAAGAACAATAACCAATTGCATTGCCGAACATGCACATTGCTTCACATTTGTTTTGAAATAGTAACCGAGAGCATTGAGTTACCTGTCGACTGGATTGTATGCCTTTGATGTACTTCGAACTGAATTGCTGGGATTTTCTTTTCTCTCTTCAAATTGCAATACATATGATCTTATTTTGCTCTCTTTTTTTTCTTCCACCAAGTACTGCATTGTTATTCCCTCTGGTATAGAAAGTCTCTGTTTCCATTGCTGCCTCTTGATGATTGTTGAAGCAATCTTGCACCTTGATGCTATATGCTTGGAATTCTTTGAGATGGGCTATATGCAATTCCTGCTTTTGATCATTTATGCAATATTTTCCGAGTGGCATTTTTCTGCTTTCCTAAGTGCCTCCTGCATTTTGCTTACCCTTCTTGCACTTGGTACCCTAAAATCAAAGCAAACCTGGAGGTATTAAGCTTTGTAGAGATTTTTAGAACAATATGGGGAATCAAAATCTCTAACAAATAATTTAGACAGAAAATTTAAACAGAAATATAAAATACTTCCCCGTTTCCTGTAGGTGGCTAGGAGTCGTTCCCGTGTGCGAGAGGAGGATGATCCAGCTGATCAGCCTTCTTCTTCTCAAGCTAGGGTCGAGTCGGATCAGTGTGTTACCCTATCCGAGCCATTGGATGATTTCGAAGAGAGCTCTGGAGAGGGTTCTGCCGAGGTAGGCCACTTGTTCTTTCTTCTTTCCCTTCCTCTTTTTTTCCTTTAAACCAACCTTCACACCTTCTGCTTTTGACTTTTAGACTGTTGTGGCTCCTGCCCGAGGTCGGGGTAGAGGTCGAGAGAGAGGCCGTGGTAGAGAGGGGGGCTGTGGCCGAGTTGGATCGAGGGGCCGAGGTCGAGTTGGAGCTTCCGATCAGACCCAAGGGGACATTGCTTCAGACTTCCGTTTAGATGTCTCAGCGGAGTTGAGAGCATCTGTTCATGATACAGAGCTCCTTAGTGGCTTGGACCGCCACCCTTCTATGTGCATCAAGGCTGATATTCCTCTGCCGTATCCTCCCTCTCATCTTCAAGGCAGCTGGGGGAGGTTCAGTGAGCTAGTTAGAGATCTTTCTCCTGCCCTCAGACAAGAGTTCAGTCGATGCCACTTTGACCACTTTCCTCGCATCCCATCGTTTCGAGTCGACCGACCTCTTGTCTTTGCCATGATAGAGAGTTATTTCCCCTCGACACAGTCTTTTCATCTGCCGGACGTTGAGCTTGGGATTCGTCCCTCCGATTTTGTTATGATCACCGACATCCCTTTGGTGGGATAGACTATTGAGATGGACCGGCCTTTGGATGCGGATATTAGCTCTCTTTTGGGATATGCTGCCTTACCTGATGATGCTTGGGACGGGAGGAGCGGCAGACTCTCGATCAGTTGGCTACGCCATGGCCTGGTGGATCACTTTCATGGGAGACATGCTACTGTAGTTGCGGATGACGAGGATTTTGCACCTCTTTTCTGGCATATCTTCCTGCTGATGCTCGGGTGCTGCTTCTTCCAGGAGGACACAACTGCGGTTAGTCCTTTCTTCTTGGATGCCCTGAGAGACCTCCGTCAGACCAAGAGATTGGCATGGGGTCGGCTTATATATGGGACCATCCTGGATGGGTTATGCCGAGCCATCCGTGGTCTAGCCGGTCTGAGAGGAGAGGGTATTAGCTGCCGATTCTTCTAGCAGATACTACAGGTACTGACTGCATTTGTTTTATTCCAAAACTTTATCCTTCCACCCCTAACTGGTTTTTCTCTTGCCAGATATTCATGTATACTTACATGACTTATTTCCGCCCATCTCCCATACCTGGTGCTGATGAGTTCCCTGTGGCCATACGGTGGTCCATGCTTGATAGGGAAGCGGACAGGAGCCAGCCTCGTATTGCTCGGGTTCGTTTGGACCGTGCCCGACGATCTGATGTAAAATTCCGGAACCCTTTGTCTTTTGTCTCTTTTCTGTACCTTGTTTGTATCTGACATCATTCTTCTTCTTTGCAGCTCTTGTTGGCACGTTTTGATGACGTGGATATTGGGGTCGCTCGTGAGTTGATAGTACAGGATGCTTTTGAGCGAGACCTCCGACGCCAACCCTACCAGTGCTTCCTTGGGAGGCTTGGTAGGGTTATGTATCTGGGCGAGCGCTTGTACTACCAGCACACGGGCGTACCTCGTATCTCACTCCTCCTATTGGTCCTACTACTCTCATGCCTGACTTCGATGTTGGCCAATTTGACCAGTGGGAGGATGCAGAGGAGCTCACAGTAGCTGGAGATTATGACGAGTGGATCAGGAGGGTATCCATTGGATGCTTGATGGATTGGCCAACTCGTGCTAGAGTGACAAAGATTGGTGGGATCTTCATCCAGGTCCATGATGATATTGTAAGTTTATAACTTGCCTTCTCTCATCTCATTCCCTTCAATTCATCATTTATGATTCTAAATGATGATCTGATTGCTGGGCACGATGCGACCGTGGCCCAGAGAGATGCACGGATCAAAGAGCTAGAGGCTCTGATCCTAGAGAGGGACAGACAGATCTCATAGAGGGATAGCCGGATTTCATACTTGGAGGTTGAGCTCGGGACACGACAGGTATATAGTTCTTTACAACTCCATTTCTTTTATTTCTATGTTTCCCTGCTGTTTTGACATGAACTATTTTACTTTTACAGGATTCGGCTCCAGATCATGACGTTGCATTTGACCCAGACCTTCCTGTTTCTGGCCCGTCTCCAGTTCTGGTTGCTGATCTCGAGGACACCTCGATCGCTGTTCCTGACCTTAATGCCATCCCGGTTGCATCTCCTGTTCCTGCTGCTGCTGCTGATCCTGTCAGTACATCATCTCCTATGATGGCTCCTGCTCCTGATGTCCCTGGTAAGTTTACTTCAGTTTCATCTCTTTGGTTGGTTATGGTATTTCAATTTCTAACTTCATTTTCATTAATCCAGCTGTCTCTGTTCCTAATCCTCCTTCTGCTGCTGCCGAGACTCCTGGAGCTACGGGAGTTGAGACTGCTTTGACCGAGGACCCAGTTGAGCCTGAGGCGGCTATCCCTCCAGATGAGCCTGCTCCTGCTGAGCCCGAGGCTTCTTGAACTGCTTCTACAATTATAACATGTATATAGGTAAAACAGGGAAAAAATTTGAACTTTTTCTTCTTTCTCTCTTTTTTTCTCTTTTCCTTTTGTATCTGACATATCTGGTCGGTAAATGTAAACTTCTTTTGTATTCGACAAGAAATATCGGAGACAAACAACATTTTTTGTATCCGACATTTTTCATCGGATATGAAGGGAACACTTTGTATCCGGTCTGACATATCGGATACAATTAATTGTATTATAAAAATGACAGGCCTCGGGATGTGCGTCACTTTGACGACCTTTTGAGTTTAGAAAACTCCCTTCTTGCATTTTTCCTTCCTCCACTTCTTTCTAGCAAGCTCCATTCATCCCTAATAGCCTCCGGATCATCTTTTGCCCCATTGTTGTCTGTTACTGAAGCCTCACCTTCAAAACAACCATTTAGAGTAAAACCCCCTAATCTCACTAGGTACAACCTTGTTGAATAGGTGGGTGAACTCTATGACCCTTGAAGAAGAGATCAAATGGGATTCCATTCACCTAGGTCATATCCTGCTCATCGCTACCATCCCTTTCAAATGGGAAATCATTGAGGCTTTGATCGGGCATTGGGAACCTCAACTAAATCTCTTTCGATTTGGTGACAAGGAGATGACCCCAACCATTAAGGAGATTGAAACTATTCTTTGCTTGAGGTTTGCAGAGAAAGTGGTGAATCCACCTCTTAAGCCTAGCTACAAGAAAGAGGCTTCCACTTTTTTGGGTATAGGGAAGAAGGATCTAGGGGATTCTGACACACTTTTGACCTTGTCTAAGCCTTTTCTGACTGAAAAGCTGCTGAGGGGGGAAAACAAAGAGGCCTAGTTTAATGCCTTGACCCTGATAGTGGTCAACCAGCTACTTTTCCCACGGGATGATGACAAGGTTGACTTGGCCATTATCTCGGTCATATGCCAGGTTAGGGAGCGAAAGAGATTGGCCCCTATGATCTTGGCGAGGATGTACCAAGCACTGACTGACTGCTATCACAGGAAAAAGAAGCGCTTCTTGGCATGTGCCCCTATCCTACAGGTAAAAACCCTTTTTTTCTTCTTTTTCTTTTTTTTTTCTTTTTTTCTACAATACATTGAAATATTTCCCCCTTTCTGCAGCTCTGGTTACTTGACCATTTGAGTCAAATTGAGATGATTGATAGACGCTTCTCTCCAAGGATGAAAATTCTTGTCTTGATGAGCAATCGAGGGTGTCCTGACGTCCAAGGAGGCAAGTAGGGTTGGTTTGATTTCTTGGGTTCTCCTCAGGATGATCAGGTGAGGTGACAGGAACTTCATGGTCTTAGTAGGCTTGAGGTTTGCTGTCCTCTACCTTCCTTTGCGGGTCCTTTGATAGTTTGGAGCGACCCAGGGGATTGTGATCCCAAATGGATATGAGGACTTCCTTGGGCCATTTACACCAGCCACCATGGGGCTGAATGCCCGGTTGATGAGGGAATGGTCCTATGCTCGTTTTATGCGGGGCCTCGTCTTTTCTGAAGCCCATGTGAAGGACTATCTTTTCTAGATCAGCGAGCAGGTCCAGAATTGTGCCCCGGTACCAGAGGATCCTCCTGCTGTTCTTGCACCCACTTATGAGGATATATTGGTTTCTGAGAGAACATCTCACAATTGACTTCAACAAATCTGGGTACGAGAGGCCCAGGAGCTTAGGGTGCGGGGTATTGATCTGGAGAGGCAACTTGAAGAGTAGGTATTTCGCCGCATTGCTATGGAAACAAATTGAGGAGCAGAGGCAAGCTCGCCGCTTTGAAGTCCGCGTGCTGCGGCAGAAGCACCAAGATGCTTTAGCCAACCTTAGAGGCATGAGGATCAGGCAAGCACTTTCAAATGAGGTCATCTCCTTTTTGAGCGATCCGGATGCAGAGGGAGCTTCTGGGATTATTGTGGCTCAGGCAGCCTGGATTCGAGAGCTTGAGGAACGGCTAGGGGATAGGGACTAGCTCCTTTTACTGCATTTTTTTCATACCTTTGTTCAAAAGCAAACTCCAATAGTGGAAATACAAGGGATTTTAAATAAGTTTTTATACTATTGGCCTCAGAATTCTCAGATGCTTGTAAAAACAAAGGTTTTATGAAAAGTATTTGATTTCTCATCACTGGCCAGAATATAACTTTTTTGCTTTTTTGTATTTTATTTTTTTTTTGAATTTTGTTCCAAAACACTTAATCACACACAATTAAAAGGATTGAAATCAAGTTGAATAATGAAAGGGGTAATTCAAGCAATAAGGAGAGATCAGATCTGTCCATCCTAGAACCTTTAGAGTCATCCCCAAATGCCTCTTCTTCCAAAATGGACCCCATTATTCCCACTCTGTTCCATCTTCAGTGCTCATACTGATTTTCCTTCAAGCCTGGATAACATGATCAACACAACCCTTAAATTTTTTTTTCTTGCCAATATTGCCCCTAGTGCCAATTACGGTTTTCACTAGGGCCGGCTTCTGCATTCCGTCATCACCAATCTTACTCTGAGATTTGAATGAATATACTAAAATCACCGAGAGCTTATAAATAGGATGAAATGAAGGCTAGGCTCGGTTTATGAAAGAAAGGGCGTTAAAGGCTCAAAATTTACCAATCATGAAAATAGGTCAACTGGACTTACAGTCATGATGCATATAACCCTGATTCCCCAAACTTTGCTCATTTCTTTTCCTCTTTTTTTTTTTTTTTTGCACTTGGCTTTCATTTGCCTTTTTTTTTCTTTTTGTCCCTTTTTTTCTTTTTCTTTTTTTGCCCCAGTATGCAACTGTAAGTCCTAGTTTAGGTTTGTCAAAGAAACGAACAGGCTCGACTTGGCTAGACTAGGGATTAAAAATTTTGGGAAATAAAGAAAAATGGCCTCGAATCATTTCCTAGTAATATTCATTCAAGGAAAATACCTTTTTACTGCATCAGAGTTAATTGCCTCAGGAAAATCTTTTCCATCCATTTCTGTCAAGATGAGTGCTCCCCCTGACAGGACCTTCTTGACAACATAAGGCCCTTCCTAATTTGGCTTGAACTTACCACAAGGGTCTTCCAAAAATGGTAAAATTTTCTTTAGAACCAAATTCCCTTCTTGGAAAGTTCTAGGCTTCACCTTCTTATTGTAAGCCATGGCCATTCTCTTCTGATACAATTGGCCATGACAAAGCGCCTTCAAACGCTTTTCCTCTATCAGATTGAGTTGATCATGTCTTGACTGTATCCATTCAGCTTCTTCCAATTCTGCTTCCATTAGCACTCTCAGTGATGGGATTTCAACTTCGACGGGTAAAATTGCTTCCATTCCATAAACTAGGGAGTACGGGGTTGCCCCAGTAGAAGTCCGGATCGAGGTCCTGTAGACATGTAGAGGAAGCGATAGCATTTCATGCCAATCCTTATAACTCACTGCCATTTTCTGAATGATTTTTTTTATATTCTTATTTGCTGCTTCTATTGCCCCATTCATCTTTGGTTTGTACGCAGTGGACTTGTGATGGGTAATCTAGAATTGCTCACACATATTCTACATATCCTTGTTCTTAATATTTGAAGCGTTGTCTGATACTATGGCATTCGGCAGGCCATAGCGACAAATAATGTTGTGCTTCAAAAACTTAAGAACATGGCTACTTGTGATATTCACATATGAAGCCGCCTCTACCCACTTGGTGAAATAGTTGATCGCTACAAGGATGAATCTGTGCCCATTCGATGCCTTAGGAGAAATCATGCCAATGACATCTATGCCCCACATAGAAAAGGGCCATGGTGATGTCATGTTATGCAGCTCACTTGGGGGATGCATGCTTTTTATCCGCATATATTTGGCATTGATGACACCTCCTAACATGTACACAGCAATCATGCTCTATAGTCGACCAATAGTATCCCAATCGCAGAATCTTCTTTGCAAGCATGTGCCCATTCATATGGGGTCCACAGATTCCTCCATGTACAGTCTCAATCAATCTTTCTGACTCAGCCTTGGCAACACATCTGAGTAGAATATCATTATGTGATCTCTTGTACAACTGTCTACCACTTAGTAAAAATTGATCAGCTAACCTCTGTATTGTCCTTTTCTCAATAGAAGTGACATTTTCTGGCAGACTCCGATCATTCAAGAAATTTTTGATGTCTTGAAACCACTGTAAGCACCTCATTTTTGCGCTCCCGGAAGAGCCGGAAATGCAAAACCGGGCTAAAAAGTCAAACCCTGAGGGGTCAAAATTTGAATTTTTGATCAAGTGATGATTAGCAACCTTGCCTTATCTCAATTGATAGAGAATCTCGACACGGTTCCAACGCAACTGAGTTTGCTGGAATCGGAGTCCGGATGTAGGTTCTGTGGGCCAGTCAAACTTGAGGGTGAGCCGAAGGTTGACTTTTTTCGAACCCCGAGCCAGGTTCTTAGCTCTATATCATTGGATAGAGGGCTCCGATACGAGTCCAACACAACTGAGTTGGCTCAAATCGGAGTTCGGATGAAGGAGATATGAGCTGTCGAGGTTTCCGAGCAGCAAAGCCCAGAAAGTTGCACACGTGGCAAAAATCTGCACACGTGGCGAGTGGAGCAAGAAAATATCTCGAGGGGCAATCCGTAAATATCCAAACATGCAAAATATCCCAGGGTTTAAAGCAAAATTTCGCAGGGACCATATCTGTGAATATCTAAGAGTATCAGATGAATCTGCGAATATCCAAGGGCAAATCTGTAATTTTTCGACTTGTATCCGACCAAATATGTCGGATACACATACCCCTGTTAATATCCGACACTATTCATCAGATACATGAAGATCAATCAGCGAGATTCGCGCTGGACGTTCGACAAATTCACGGCGGCATTTAATTTTCGAATAATTGTGTTTTGTATCTGGCATTGAATGCCGGATACAAAGGAACACATGTGTAGCCAGCCATAGAGGCCGGCTATGAGCAAGGCTTAGTGTATCTGGCCTGAGTTGCCGGATACATTAAGTTGGCCTATAAAAGGCCAACAGCAGCCCAGTTCCGGGGTTGGCTTTTCTTTGGCTGTTTTCTCCCTCTTCTTCCCCACTGTCCTCGGTACGAGACCACCCCTTCACACCCCTCCTTGCCCCATGAACCCTTGGAACACCACCTAAAGACTACCCTTCCCCTCCCTACCTTCTTCTCCTTCATTAAAGCCTCGAAAGAACATATAAGCCTGCTGTTGGAGTGAAGAAGGTGCGGTGTAAGTGCTGTCCAGCCTCAAGGAGGTGTCTCTACATTGCTCCAGAACCAAAGAACCCCCAGGTGAGGTTCCTTGTCACGTTGTATTGCACATACATTAAAATGAGAATTTTCTATGGTGTTTGCTGAGTTGGTCATTCCCCCTTTTTGCATGAACCTGTTTTGGGTTTTGCTTTGCATGTTTTTTTTCTTCTTGTCGTTTCTTCGGTAACATGGGGGTCTCTAAAGGTGAGAGAGACCCCATGCATGACCCATGGAAAGATGGGAAACTTGGCCACTCCATTTGAGGCCAACAAGGTTGCTGTTGTGAGATCTTTGGTGTTTCAGTAGAGAGGAGCATGTTCCTCCCAAATTTCATCCAGTGTACCCCCCACGTAACCCCCCCTTCTCTTCCCCTTCTCTGATTTTCGTGAGGTTCAAGCATGAGTTTTGAGTTTAGATATTGGTATAATGCGTAGGGAATGCATGCTAAGCCATGTGGTTATCTTACCTTCTTCTAGCATGCCTATGTGCTTGCTGATTTTTTTTTTATACAAGTATGACTCTATGGTTTCGGTAGCCACCTCCTTAGTGCTTTTGCTAAACCATGCATGCTACGGATTAGGCGTGCTAACCTGGCTTTTATTATTTGCTGTCTTCTTTGTATACGTATGAAAGCATGCTCCCACCACTCCCCCTCACCCCACCCGGATGTCGTTGACTTTTATTGGTGCTCGCATGAGCTGCTGCTGGGAGCAGCAGCATCCCACCCACATCAATGTCTGTTCTGCTAGCATGTTCAATTACCACCCTATACCCACTCAGCAATATTTTTTATCATTGTATATTCGCTGCTGTGTCTTCCATTTTCCGTTGCCCCTTGGTTTTGTATTGTGGTGTTTGTATAAGGATAATGCATCATGGGATGTTTAATGGCCAGATTTGGGTCGCCATTGGCGGATGGAGGGAAAATACACAGATAGGGATGCAAAGATCCCTACCTGGCTGCTGTAATTATTAGAGAATGAGAGAGAAGGGCAGCAAGTCCCATGCCTTCTCATGTCTCCTTGCATTGATGAGAAACCAAAAAAGGGGAGCCTAATGAGGCTTCTCCCCATATCTGAACCAAGGTGGGCCCTCTCAGGGGCCCACATGACCCACAAAAAGTCCCAGGGGAGCCCAGGAACCCACCCCAATGGCCAAAGCCCGAAAAAGGCCATTTTTGGGGTGATCCAGCAACTCAGGCCAGATCACCTATGGCCTGCGTGTATCTGGCAACTAAGGCCGGATACACACAGAAATATAATTTTTATGTTTTTTGGGGTTCCTTGCCGAATTTTGTGATGGTTTGAACCAAACCAAGTGAACCAATAGGGTTTTCGGGTCACCTGGAAACCCAACATGGGACTTAGACCACGGTCCAATTTGGAAACATTAGTGGGCCTTCCAATGGGGCCCACCAAGCCCGATAAACCCGAAAGCATGCAAAATAATCAAAATTAAGTGGAATTAACTAATCAAACCAGGTGATCGAACCCAATGCGGTCTACCAAGACTTGTCTTTTTGGAATGATGTTAGATTGCGTGGTTTGGCCGAGACCCAGGGCAAGGGCCTATCGGGCCCGTCGAAGCCCATTAATCAACCAAGTTAGGGTGCCAATCCTAGACTACAAAGAACTGGGCTTTTAAAGCCCAAAAGACTAGAACACGGGCCCCAAGCCTAATATCCAATGCACTTTGGCCAAGTTAAATAAGATAAAACCAAAAACACTCTTGGCAACCATCATGGGGGGCCCACCACTGGGTTCCGCCAACCAATACGGACCCACTCCTTGCATGTAAATCACCTAAAATTCTAACTTAAACAATTAAGTAAAATCAATTCATTACACCTAAGCCCAAAGGGCCTCCTAGGCTTAAGCAGAGGCCCACCAGAGGCACATGGGCTTAACCAAGCTTACCAGGGACATTGTGGGCCTTCCAACGGGGCCCACCAAGTCAGACTCAGATCACCCAAATTAGGCAAGATGAAACCAATTAAAGGGACCCACACCACTCAGGCGGTCCCGCCAGACTTAAACGAATTGCATATCGGATTAGGAATCGGGTGAGAACCAAAGTAAACTGACTCAAACCAGGGAACCCACGGGACTCGTCATCCGACGGGGTGGATTGGGGTGTCTACGGACTTCCCCAGACCACAACCGAGACCTCGACCTAGAATCTCAAGCCGCAGACCAAAGCCCAAAATAGACTAACTTAGGCACCCAGGTGTCCGCCTGCACCCCATCAGGCAGTGGCGACTCCGAACTTTTCCCGTGCCGCGTTTCTGACGCGCGCACAGCCTGGCGACTCCGCTGGGGACATTTCAGCCCAGTAGGATCCTGGTTAGATGAGTCAGCGTAAGGGGGATTTAGTTGATATTTAGGGTTCTTACTACCTCATTTAGTAAGATACAGAATACGCGCAAATATGCGTTCTGGGGAGTCCTGTCAAAAGGACGCGATAATTGCCTAAGGCAAGTGGGATTTAAGCGGTCCCTTGTGACCCCCCACTTACCTGAGGACTCTCTCGGAGCCTCGTATTGAGTGCCAATTCTGCACCTTACTATACGAGACGGTAACAACCCCTTTATCAACAAAATCCAGACAAAACTCACCCGTGTAGACACAGCACGCAGCCCAACTGCACACACGGGCACACCACCACACCGTGGATGGATTTTTATTTTTTTGTTCTTGTGTGATAAATTGTGTGGGGTGACACGCACGAGGGGGGCTACGTGGATGATCCGACCCTGAATGGATGAGAGCGGATATTGCAACTTCTTTACCAAAACCTAGACCTCTCTAGCAGCCTACCCTTCTGATTCCTATGAACTGATCTTTGGGATGGTATTAGCACCTACGCTCCCGTGGATTGCCAAGGAAAGCAGGGTAAACCCATCCCCCCAGTTTTCTGGAGTCCATTAGCACCACTGGTTTCTTGCCGTGGCACGCGAGGATCCAGTATTGGTCCAGACCCTTGTAGGCTTATGTCTCGGGCTGGGTATCCTTCCCCACCTAACGTTTCTGAGTAAACTATGCGTTGAGCATGCGAGGGTGAGTATATTGTGAATGATGAATATAAGAGGAGTAAAATTGGAATAAAATCCAGAGTCCATTAGGGGCAGCAACCCCCGCTTTTTGCATCAAATTGAGTAAACCCTAGATCATGGGCGACCTCAGCCCTAATTTAGGAAACTCACCTAATTTTGATCAGGGGAACCACCCCAGATCCATGCATGGAGTCCTGTATGCTATGGGTCTTGACCCATTAGAGTCCGCTGGGAGCACTTTAAGTCCAGTTTGGTCTTTGAGAGCAGACAAAAGCTGGCCAGATCAGAAAAACAGATGAAAGCATGCCAGATCAGAACAAGGGCACTAAACCCTAGATCTAGGGATTTTTAGCCTACCTGTTTTGAAAGCAATTTGTATCCTCCCTTTTGGCTCCCAACAACCTTAAGGATGAAGTCTTTGCAGTTTTCGTAAATATCTTGTAAAAATTCGCCCTCGATGGCAAGTTGTAATTTTTGCTGTGGTCCGACACCGAAAGCAGATGAAATAACAGATGAAAGACCGAAGACTAATCAGGACTTGAATGTGCTCCTCTACACAAGGATGTCTAGGAGTCACGCCTTCATTGGCGCCAACCCTTAGGACCACACACCATGTGTGCTTGAGTTAAATTCTGCACTTTTTAGTTTTTTGAGCTATCCTGTGAAGCATGATATAACTACTAGTGGTTAGTTCTTTTGCTTAAAATTATGCATATTTTAGGATTCATTGAGAGTTTGGTGTGGAACCTTAAATTGATTTGGAATTTTGATCGGATAGTTGGCATGGCATCCTCATCCTCATCTGAGAGAACCCGTTTCCCTAGGATAGAGAAGTGCACCTGGGATACCCCCTGGATCCGTTCTTGGACAAGGCAACTCCAAGGGAGTGAGCAGATTGAATGGGAGCACAAATACCATATGGGACAAACTTTGTCCCTGTTAAATGTGCCAATCAACTGGGACATGATCCAAGCAGCATTGCTTTTCTGGGATCCCCAGCTTTCAGTGTTTCGATTCGGGATCAACTAGTTGACTCCCACAATTGAGGAACTCGACCTGTTCCTCCGATTTCGCGACTTAGGAGAACCCTCTAGGCCAAGTCTCAAATAAAGCTACAAGAATGAGGCTTGCGTTTTCTTTGGCCTCTCAAGGGGAGAATTCCAGACCTTAGGAGGTGACAAATCATTTACTAGGGTCTCCAAAACATTCCTTGCTAAAAAGATAAGAAACCAAAAGCAGGAAAGACCCCGGGCTTGGTTTGACACCTTCACCCTTGTGGTTCTGTCGCAAATCTTCTTTCCAACTGGGGGAGACACCATTAATTTGGCCCTCATGGAAATTGTGGATCAACTCAGGGCAGGGTACCGAATCATGCCACTGATCCTAGCTCAATTGTTCCATTCCCTGACTTTGTCCAAAAATGGAACCCGGAGGTTTCAAGGGTGCGCTCCCCTTCTCCACATTTGGCTGCAGGACCACCTGATGGTGTCATCACCTGTCAGTGCATATTACAAGGTAGCCGGTGACAACATCCATTGGTTGGCTCAAAGAGATATCAAACCAGACTTACCCGCTCGTGAGGATTGGTTCAACCACTTTCTCCACCTGAAGGGAGAAACAGACATTAGATGGTGGGGTACATACAACATCCCCTACACCCCCATCATAGCTTTCAAGAAAAGAGAGGGCCTTTCCCTGATATGACTCACCCATGCCGTGCCGTACTATCCGATTCGGGTTTTGAGACAGTTTGGGAAACCGCAGGGAATCCCGGTCAAGGACGACATGAGTAGTTTGGTTTGTCCACTCACTAAGGGACTAAGGACGCAACTGCAGATGGAGTGGAAGACCGTGTGCGTATATTGAGAAGATGTCTTCATTGAATCACACTTTCGAGATTACGAGCAGTGGATAGCTCGGGAGTTCGGCCACGACGGCCCCCCACCTCTTCAGCCTGTCGCATCAGGCGACATTCCAGTTCTGCCCCCTAACACATATAGGGACAGGGTGGCCGAACTGCAGGAGACCCACTCCCGTATCCATTCAGCTTATGTGGATTCGGAACGGGAGAATAGGCAGGCCAATATGGCCTTGCAACAGGAAATGGAATTGGTGCGCAAGCGCGCCGAGGAGGACCGACGTCTGCGGAACAAACTTCTACGAGCCTTAAGGAGGCAAGACGTGTCCTCCCACTATGATGATGACCAACCTAGCTAGACTTTGGCTTTGTTGTATTTTGATAAGCATGATGATGTACTGTGTGCCACGGCGGCCCTTTTCTAAAGCATGAATTTATTTTCACTTTGCTATGTATTGTTCAAACTTAACAAGACAAGAATTTGAAATAAAAGAATTAATCCCCTCCAATAGGGCAACTCGGTCTCCGACAAACCACCTCTCTTCAAATAATTGCAATGTTCCTGGTCACTGCGACCACCTAATTTCCTGTGATGGCATCTCTCCCATGGAGATCGCAAAACCCCGCAAGTGTTAAAAACACCCAAGACTTTGAGCTCAGATCACACCCGTCTGCATCTTTTCAAGATCATTCGGTCTAACCTGTAGGGCACCGAAGCCACCGACGGATGAGTCGGATATTGGTGGAGGAGCGTCCTGGCATAGCCTACCCCTTTTTACTGACACCAAAGCCGCCGGTGATTGAATCAGATATTGGCTGCGGAGCGTCCGGGTACTACTAGCCGAATTCTTAGGGCACCGAAACCGCCGACGGATGAGTCGGATATTAGTGGAGGAGCGTCCTGGCATAGCCTACCCCTTTTTACTGACACCAAAGCCGCCAGTGATTGAATCGGATATTGGCTGCGGAGCGTCCGGGTACTACTAGCCGAATTCTTAGGGCACCGAAACCGCCGACGGATGAGTCGGATATTGGTGGAGGAGCGTCCTGGCATAGCCTACCCCTTTTTACTGACACCAAAGCCGCCAGTGATTGAATCGGATATTGGCTGCGGAGCGTCCAGGTACTACTAGCCGAATTCTTAGGGCACCAAAGCCGCCGACGGATGAGTCGGATATTGGTGGAGGAGCGTCCTAGCATAGCCTTCTCCTTTGTGAGGCTCCGAAGTCAATGGTGATTAAACCAACAACTAGCTAAGGCACGCCCGGGAACTACTAGCTGAAATTAGGCGCCGACGCCGCCAGTGAATAAACTGGAGATTGGCTGAGGTACACCTGGGTGTTGCTTTTCAGCTCACCCCCTGCGGAGACCCTGCATTGGTCCAACCCCGTGATCCTAAGCTCAAACTAAACCCCTTAAATTGAAGGTTCACTTTCCTTGCCTAAATGGCTAAAATAGATTAGCTTGACCCCAGGTTCTCTTTCCTTGCCTAAACAGCTAAAATAGATCAGCTTGACCCCAGGTTCTCTTTTCTTGCCTAAACGGCTAAAATAGATCAGCTTGACCCCAGGTTCTCTTCCCTTGCCAGGTGGCTAAAATAGATCAGTGATTTAGGGTTCTCTTCCCCAATTGCTCAAAGGTGACTAAAATAGACCAGTCAAACCGGGTTCTCTTTCCCAGCCACTCCCAAATGGCTAAAATAGATCAGCTTTCAGAAAAAAAACAGGGTTCTCTGTCCCAGTTACCTACAGGGTGGCTAAAATAGACTCAGTCACTAGGGTTCTCTTTCCCAGTCGCTCCTAAGCGACTAAAATAGATCAGCTTTCAGAAAAAATAGGGTTGTCTTTCCCAATTACCTGCGGGTGGCTAAAATAGATTCGGTCACTGGGGTTCTCTTCCCCGGTCGTCTCAGGATAGCCAAAATAGATCAGTCTTCAAATTCATTCAAGGTTCTCTTCCCTTGTTACCTACGAATAGCTAAAATAGATCAATCTTCAAACTCATTAAAGGTTCTCTTCCCTTGTTACCTACGGGTAGCTAAAATATATCAGTCTTCAAATTCATTAAAGGTTCTCTTCCCTTGTTACCTACGAGTAGCTTAAATAGATCAGTTAGTCAAATCATATCAGAAAACAACAAAATAAATAAATGAATAAATTCAATCAGATAAAGTTGTGTAAATAATTTGTGTAAAAATGCACTAATGCCTGCTAATTGTTTCACCAGGTACCAAAAATTGCTTTCAGGAGTCCGTACCTATTAAGATCAAGGACAAGGCCCGATATGGACCAACAAGGAGAGCAGACACCACCGGGGCAGCACCCGGAAGAATCTAGCCATGTGCAAGTAGTGAATGAGATGCAACAACGAATTGACGGCATGGGGTCCGTCATCCAAGAACTAATGGCAGAACTAAGAGAGTTGAAGCAAGTCCCACCCACAGTACTGGCCGCTGAGCAGCCGCAGCCACATTTCCCACCACAAGCAGAGATGGCACCACCACGGTACCCGGTGCATCCTCCTCTTGAGGCACCACCACCGCCACCTCCTGCGGTGCCTTTCCACATCACGCAGCAGGATCAGTTTGCACCAGCTCAACTGGGGCAGGATGAAGAAGGCTGGTACAGAACTCAGGAAGCACAGTTTGAAGGAAAATTGGCAGCAGTAAGAGAAGAAAGCAAGGCAGAAATGGCCACTATGAGAGAGCTCCTCAAACAGGTCCAACCCAGTGCAATGTATAGCGAAACTACGCTCGAAAGCCTTTGCTTCTTTTCGGACATCTAGATCCCGGCTAAGTTCAAATGTCCTGAGCTACATCAGTTCGATGGCCCAGGTTGCCCACTAAACCACCTAAGATCATATTCCGGCGACATGTGCCTGTACGCCAAGGAAGAACGGATCATGGTGCAGTTCTTCCAGAAGTCGTTGACTGGCGCAGCTCACTCTTGGTTTTTGAGTCTGGATAAAATCAAAATTAAGATGTGGAACGACTTGGCCGCCGTGTTCACCCAACGGTATCGTTTGAATAGCCAAATGGTTCAAACCCGAGCAGAATTGCAAAGGTTGTCAAGGAGGAATAGCGAGTCTGTGCGAGACTACGCTAAGAAATGGATGAAACTAGTAAGTGTGGTGCAACCCCCTCTTCTTGAACAAGAATAGACTTCTTTGTTCATTCCATCACTGGGGCAACCATACTTCACAATGCTGTTAGGACAGTGTGCTGTGAACTTCACCGACCTAATCATAGTGGTAGGCAGGATCGAAGATGCGGTTAGGGCTGGAAAGATAGGAGGCTCCATGACAGGATCCTCCCATGGAGGGAAAGAAGGCATAAGAGATGAAGGAACGATCAACCATGTCCGATCTGCCAAGTGCAAGAGAGGAAGCGACCACCCCCATGCTAGTGTCACCCCGGCTCGGCTAAAGGAACCTTTGACCAAGGAAGAAAGAAAGAACCGTGTGTTCACACAGCTCCCATATACCCTGGCAGAATTGTTGCCCACCTTGTTGCAAGAAGGACACCTGAAGCAGGTTCCACCAAATAGAAGGGCACCAGCAAGTAGAGGGTATGACCCAGCCAAGGCATGCGGTTACCATAAAGGGGCACCGGGGCATGATACTGAGGAATGTTGGAGCCTTCGTCATGTAGTCCAAGATCTTCTTGAAGCTGGGGAACTCAAAATTGATCCTCCGTTGGATTAAAAAATCTCGGAATATGCAACTGAATTCCAAGAACGCTGATTCGCATCGGCCACCCCTTTGCATAGTTTGCTGCTCTTTTCTGTTTATTTTTTCTTTTCATTTTAATTCTGAACTTGATAACATGTTTGTTTTGCAAACTCATGAAATCTTTTGGAAAATCACTAAAGTGTTCGACCACACCAAGGCATGACCGTGATCTCGGAACAAACCTGAACAATCAAATTTGACAGATGAAATGTGCCAAACAGCACGAACTGTGCAAGTCTCGACATAGCCAAGGGATCCCCCTCCAGTATCACACTTGGAACCTACCTTGCCAAACACAGGGCAAGCGGTGATATGAGAGAAGGAAAAGAGAGAGGGCAAGGTGCCCATACCAGTCTCAGGCCACTGACATGATCCAAGATCAATGAACCCAATGAAATGATGAGAGTCCATTTGTTTGGCTAAGACACTTCAAATAAATACCGCTAGTTAAACGTGTTGAGCTTGATCGTCTCATTTCTAACCCACGTTATGTCTAGCCACCCCGAATTGGGGCAAAGCAAAGCAAAAAAAAAAAAAAAAGCAAAAACAAAATTAACAAAGAAGAAAATGGTTCTTGAGCCAGTTAATCGTGCAAAAATAATTAAATGTTACATTCTCGGTGAAAGGACGAAAGGCCATCCTTGATCTTCTCCAAAAAAACCATCTGACAGAAGATGAAACCCTAGCAAAACACTTTGAGCCTAACAATTCCTTCATTAACCTTACCATGTCTTGTCTTCAAAACGGGGGCATGAAGCTTCATGTAATTGGAGACACAAAAAAGGTAAAGGTGAAGATAGGGCAAAGCGAAAAGCACCCTAAGAACAAAGGGGGCAGAAAGGAGGAATGAGGAGAACCCTGGGATGCAAGAATTTGAAGAAAAAAAACTAGGGCAATCTCTTGAAAGAAAGGAAAAGAAGAAAAAAAGAAAAGAAAAGAGAAGAAAAAGCCGGGGCAAACTCCGAAGGTAAGGGCCAAAAGTTGGGGGGCAAAGAACCCAAGAAAGAAGGAAGAAAAATAAAGGTGAAAGAAAGAGAAATGAACTACAAATCAAAGTTGGACACAAAGTTGGGGGAGCCGAAGATGAAGCAAGCCCTAACAAGGAAAGTAGACAGGACATGGCTTTTAACCCATGCATCAATTCCAAGCCTTCCTATCATTTCGTCCGGACCCTTGAGCCCAACCTACATTTTGTCCTACCGTGAAGTCCTTTCTGATTACAAAGAATGTAACATCGAATCTTGGACAAGTTGGCAATGACAGAACCAAAAAAGACAAAGAAGTACTTTGGCTAGACATAACGGTTACCCATAGAGTAAAGTTATATAGGGCTTGAGCCTGTTTACCCTTCATTTCTAAACACTGGAACCAAAGCCTACATTTCGTCCTAAGGATAAGTCCTCTATGATCATTGTGTCATGATCCATGGAAATTGTCAGGGCCCTAAAACTGGGGCAAGGCACCGGGCCCGAATGAGGAAACCAATGAGAAAAAAGCCATTACACAACCCCTAACCAAGGGTGGGAAAAAATAAATAACAAGAGAGAAAGTCAAAAGAACTGGGGGAGGGCAGTGCCAAAGAAACCCCCTAAACCAAAACAATCCCCCTCATTCCTACCTGGGGAATGCTATTGAAGGCAAAAAGTGTTGAAACCCTTACAGGGAGTGCCTGAAGGGACCATTTCATAAGTCTAAATAAGAGCGTCAGGTGACTGACCCAAAGATTACTGGTCTTGCCACGGACCCACTTCAGAGGGGAAATCTAAATATTTGGTGAATTCCAAAAAGATTTCAACCAAGGAGAAATTGCTTGAATTTGCACATAATGTTGATGAAACAAATAAATTCTAATTGCCTAAATCTCACAAGAACTTTTACAGGTACTGACAGAACTTGAGACAGACAGGAAAAGCCATCATGGCGTATTCACGCGCTGATGCAAAGAAAAACCGTCACCGTGTATTCACACAGGGGACACGGAAATGCCATCACAGCGTATTCACATGCTGATGCCAAGAAAAATCGTTATCATGTAGTCACACATGGGGCGCAAAAGGGAGTCATCACGATGTATTCACACATTGATGACGTAAAAAGGATTGTCACCGTGTACTCACGCATGGGACACAAAAGAAAGAACCGTCACCATGTATTCACACATGGGATGCGGAAAAGTCATCACGATGTATTCACACATTTGATGAAATAAAAAGGATTGTCACCGTGTATTCACGCATGTGACACAAAAGAAAGAACCGTCACTATGTATTCGCACATGGGATGCGGAAAAGTCATCACAGCGTATTCACACATTGATGCAAAAACCGTCACCATGTATTTACACATGGGATGCGGAAAAGTCATCACGGTGTATTCACACGTTGATGTAAAAAACTATCACTGTGTATTCGCACAGGGGACGTGAAAAAGCCATCGCGGCATATTCACATGCTGATGCCAAGAAAAATCGTTACCATGTAGTCACACGTGGTGCGCAAAAGAGAGTCATCACGATGTATTCACACATTGATGACATAAAAAGGATTGTCACCATGTATTCACACATGGGACACAAAAGAAAGAACTGTCGTAGTGTATTCACACATTGGACATGGAACAAATTGATGCCAAAGCCGCCGACGGAGGAGTCGGAGATCGGTGAAGGAATGGCATAAACCAAAGTTTGTAATACTAAAGCCGCCGGCGGATGAGTCGGAGATTGGCAGAGGCAATTTTGAATGCGATCAAGAAAGAAAAAAGAAATAACCAAGTCAGGATAAGTAATGGACAAAGACAAAAGGAGCAAGGTATCTCCCAAAAACCGTCACCGTGTATTCACACAGGGGGCGCAAAAAAGCCATCACGGCGTAGCCATACGCTGATGCAAAGAAAAACCGTCACCGTGTATTCACACATGGGACGTAGAAAATTCATCACGACGTATTCACACATTGATGCAAAATCGTCACCGTGTATTCACACATGGGACGCTAGAAGAGTCATCACAGTGTATTCACACATTGGTTGACAAAATCTTGTGAAGCCAAAGCCGCCGACGGATGAGTCAGAGATGGGTAGAGGCAATTTCAGATACAACCAAGACAAAGAAAGAAATGAGCAAAGACATGAGGAGCAAGGCGTCTCCCAACTACAAGGGGCGAAGCATCCCCCACAACTGAACGACACGGAAATGTGTCCTTGAGGAGCAAAGCGTCTCCCACCATTTAAGCGACACGGAAATGTGTCTCTAAGGAGCAAAGCATCTCCCAATATCGAGAGATAAGGCAGCCTTGGAGCAAAGTGTCTCCACAAAATCGAATGAGATGTTTCCATCAAGAAGACAACAGAGGGAAATTCAAGCCGAACTACGAAGGGCCATTCATAGTCCACAAAGTGTTGTCCAGAGGAGCACTCATCCTACAAGAAATGGACGGGGCAATCTTTCCTGAGCTGATAAATGCAGACGCAGTCAAACTGTACTATGCCTAAGATCATTCTGATTGGGAAATGAAGAGAGGCCATCCTTGACTCTCCTTTAGACTGTAAATCCTTCCAAATACCCTGAATTCTCCCCTAGTTAGACAATTTTGAGCCTTAAAATTCTTTCAACCTAGTGCAAGTGTTCTACACATCAAATAGGGCATTCCTGGCAAAGCAAAAAAAAAAAAGGAAACAGGGCATCCTTGCCCAGAAAAAACCTCAAAAAAGAAAAGAAAATACAATAGAAAAAGAAAGAAAAAAGAAGAGAAAAAAAAATGAGGAAATGTTTACCCAACAAAAATAGAGATGCAAATAAGCCAAGATGTAAGTCCCAACAATAATAAAAGTAGCACACTTTGCAAACCCAAATAAATAAGCCTTTTTGGGTCACTTATCCTTTCTTTCATGACCAAGACCAAGCCTACGTTTCGTCCTATCTCTAAGACCTCTCGGATCCCAAAAGGAATGATCAAGGCAAACAGTTGAGCCTGCATTCATCAGCAATGACGGAGTTCAAAGCTCCCCAGAAAGGCTGGACACAGCGAAAACCCGAAAAAAGGGCGTTGTGTGGTCAGTCACCAAAAAAAAAAAAAAAAAAAAAGAAGAGAACTGGTCACATCTGGATTGAACAGAACAAGGTACAGAAGAGCAGTGACAGCGGCAGACAGTAAACTGAGAAAAATGCACAGATCTAAGGGGTCCAGACCAGCAGGTTGCGCCCAGGTCAACAATTTCACAGTGGCCTGTGATGACAATGCTACTGAAAATACCAAGCACTCCAAGTCCCATCTGACCTAGGAAATTTCTTTGATATTGCAAACACGGGCACACACTAACACACCCGTCTTCTCTATAATTGTTTTGCTTAACTGTTTGAAGCTCCACATTGGGCTACTAACCTGAGTTGATAGTCTCTTAACCTTGGCAGAGGCCGCTTCTAGCTGCAATGGGCAAAAGGCTCAGAGCAAGAAGAGAATAAGAGAAGTGTTGCACTCCCCCAGCTATTCTACGACTAACATGTTATCTTTTCCTGCCTTCATAGGTACAGCGAAAATGGTATGACGGACGTCTTTTCCAAAATCCCCAATAAAGTTCCTTTAGTAAACGGAGGATAATACCCTCCAAAATCCCCAGTGGAAGGCCTTCAGCAAACAAGGGACAACACCCTTACATCCCCAGCAGAGTCCTCTCAAGCAATAAGAGAGTGATACCCGATGATGTAGACTTCTCAAGCCTCGCCCAATCTGAAGAGGCCAGCTTTGCGAAGAAGAGCGGAGAGAAGACAAAACAAGTTCGCATCAATCCTTGGTGGAGTCTCTCGCGCTCAATAAGAGCGCAGACGAGCATAAGGAACTCGCACCAGAGCAGAGGGAAAAGGCTTTACAAAGAAATAATGATAGCATGAGGAATCCCCACTTATCCCCAGTGGAGCAGCCTTCCCCAGGGAACTTCCACGGTTGTCAGAAACAAGGTTCGACCCAAAAGAAGAGGGAATAAGGAAAAGATTCCTGCCCAATCCCCAGCAATAGTCACTCCAAGCTAGGAAGCCTCTACAAAAGGGAAACCCAACCAGAAAGCGCTGCAGAAGAAGGAATGACAAGACATGAAGAAGAATGAGCATAAATAAAGACATCGTCGGGCAAGATGGCCCCTTTTGTAATTTTTTTGATTTCACACTTTTGTAAATAGAGTAGAGCAGGTGTGTGAGCTCCTTTGAGGCACTGGACAACGCTGGAAGCACCTCCTCACCAACAGCAGCTCCCCCTCCGCTCTTTCCTCCTTTCTCCAGCCATCCTGCATCCTGGACCAACCCTTGGCCATCAAATCTCTAAAAAAAAAAAAACAAAAATGCAAGCAAGTCTTGTGTAGAAGACACAAAATGGATCAGAAATTTGAAGACACCTAAAAGCTTTAAGGGAACAAACAAGAAGAAAAGAATATTGTCAAGTGTCTGGCATTAACGCCAAAACAGGTTGGCGAGCTCAAGTCCAATCTAATCCCTTTGAAAACTAAATCTAATTGCCGAAGAGTTGCCCTGCAAAAACCCGAAAAGCAAAGGGTAAGGAAACTCTGAAGCCAGGAAGTGACTCCACAACATTTGGACGCTTCCCTTTCAAATGAAAAATTCAAAGGACTAACCTCGTCGACCATGTTGACAGAAATTCCACGCGCAAAAATAAGATTCTTTTGTCTCTTTGCCGTTCATCCACAAAGTGACTCCGGCAAAGAGGGGCAGCTGTAAGCAACTCATTTTTGCGCTACCAGAAGAGCCGAAAATGCAAAACCCGGCTAAAAAGTCAAACCCTGAGGGGTTGAAATTTGAATTTTTGATCAAGTGATGATTAGCCACCTTGCCTTATCTCAATGGATAGAGAATCTTGACACGGTTCCAACGCAACTGAGTTTGCTGGAATCGGAGTCCGGATGAAGGTTCTCTGGGCCGGTCAAATTCAGGGTGAGCCGAAGGTTGACTTTTTTCGAACCCCGAGCCAGGTGTTTAGCTCTATATCATTGGATAGAGGGCTCCGATACGAGTCCAACGCAACTGAGTTGGCTCAAATCGGAGTCCGGATGAAGGAGATATGAGCTGTCAAGGTTTCCGAACAGCAAAGCCTAGAAAGCTGCACACGTGGCAAAAATCCGCACACGTGGCGAGTGGAGCAAGAAAATATCTCGAGGGGCAATCCGTAAATATCGAAACATGCAAAATATCCCAGGGTTTAAAGCAAAATTTCGCAGGGACCATATCTGTGAATATCTAAGAGTATCGGATGAATCTGTGAATATCCAAGGGCAAATCTGTAATTTTTTGACTTGTATCCGACCAAATATGTCGGATACACATACCCCTGTTAATATCCGACACTATTCATCAGATACATGAAGATCAATCAGCGAGATTCGCGCCGGACGCCCAACAAATTTGCGGCGGCATTTAATTTTCGAATAATTGTGTTTTGTATCCAGCATTGAATGCCGGATACAAAGGAACACATGTGTAGCCGGCCATAGAGGCCGGCTATGAGCAAGGCTTAGTGTATCCGGCCTGAGTTGCGGGATACATTAAGTTGGCCTATAAAAGGCCAACAGCAGCCCAGTTCCGAGGTTGGCTTTTCTTTGGCTGTTTTCTCCCTCTTCTTCCCCACTGTCGTCAGTATGAGACCAACCCTTCACACCCCTCCTTGCCCCATGAACCCTTGGAACACCACCTAAAGACTACCCTTCCCCTCCCTACCTTCTTCTCCTTCATTAAAGCCTCGAAAGAACATATAAGCCTGCTGTTGGAGTGAAGGAGGTGCGGTGTAAGTGCTGTCCAGCCTCAAGGAGGTGTCTCTACATTGCTCCAGAACCAAAGAACCCCCAGGTGAGGTTCCTTGTCACGTTGTATTGCACATACATTAAAATGAGAATTTTCTATGGTGTTTGCTGAGTTGGTCATTCCCCCCTTTTGAATGAACCTGTTTTGGGTTTTGCTTTGCACGTTTTTTTTCTTCTTGTCGTTTCTTCGGTAACATGGGGGTTTCTAAAGGTGAGAGAGACCCCATGCATGACCCATGGAAAGATAGGAAACTTGGCCACTCCATTTGAGCCCAACAATGTTGCTGTTGTGAGATCTTTGGTGTTTCAGTAGAGAGGAGCATGTTCCTCCCAAATTTCATTCAGTGTACCCCCACGTAACCCCCCCTTCTCTTCACCTTCTCTGACTTTCGTGAGGTTCAAGCATGAGTTTTGAGTTTAGATATTGGTATAATGCGTAGGGAATGCATGCTAAGCCATGTGGTTATCTTACCTTCTTCTAGCATGCCTATGTACTTGCTGATTTTTTTTTTTTTATACAAGTATGACTCTATGGTTTCGGTAGCCACCTCCTTAGTGCTTTTGCTAAACCATGCATGCTACGGATTAGGGGTGCTAACCTGGCTTTTATTATTTGCTGTCTTCTTTGTATACGTATGAAAGCATGCTCCCACCACTCCCCCTCACCCCACCCGGATGTCGTTGACTTTTATTGGTGCTCGCATGAGCTGCTGCCGGGAGCAGCAGCATCCCCACCCACATCAATGTCTATTCTGCTAGCATGTTCAATTACCACCCTATACCCACTCAGCAATATTTTTTATCATTGTATATTCGCTGCTATGTCTTCCATTTTCCGCTGCCCCTTGGTTTTGTATTGTGGTGTTTGTATAAGGATAATGCATCATGGGATGTTTAATGGCCAGATTTGGGTCGCCATTGGCGGATGGAGGGAAAATACACAGATAGGGATGCCAAGATCCCTACTTGGCTACTGTAATTATTAGAGAAGGAGAGAGAAGGGCAGCAAGTCCCATGCCTTCTCATGTCTCCTTGCATTGATGAGAAACCAAAAAAGGGGAGCCTAATGAGGCTTCTCCCCATATCTGAACCAAGGTGGGCCCTCTCAGGGGCCCACATGACCCACAAAAAGTCCCAGGGGAGCCCAGGAACCCACCCCAATGGCCAAAGCCCGAACAAGGCCATTTTTGGGGTGATCCGGCAACTCAGGCCGGATCCTCTATGGCCTGCGTGTATCCGGCAACTAAGGTCGGATACACACAGAAATATAATTTTTATGTTTTTTGGGGTTCCTTGCCAAATTTTGTGATGGTTTGAACCAAACCAAGTGAACCAATAGGGTTTTCAGGTGACTCAAAAACCCAACATGGGACCTGGACCACGGTTCAATTTGGAAACATTAGTGGGCCTTCCAATTGGGCCCACCAAGCCCGATAAACCCGAAAGCATGCAAAATAAGCAAAATTAAGTGGAATTAACTAATCAAACCGGGTGGACCGAACCCAACGCGGTCTACCAAGACTTGTCTTTGTGGAATGATGTTAAATTGCGTGGTTTGGCCGAGACCCAAGGCAAGGGCCTATCGGGCCCGCCGAAGCCTATTAACCAACCAAGTTAGGGTGCCAATCCTAGACTACAAAGAATTGGGCTTTTAAAGCCCAAAAGACTGGAACACGGGCCCCAAGCCCAATATCCAGTGCACTTTGGCGAAGTTAAATAAGATAAAACCAAAAACACTCTTGTCAACCATCATGGGGGGCCCACCACTGGGGCCCGCCAACCAATACAGATCCACTCCTTGCATGTAAATCACCTAAAATTCCAACTTAAACAATTAAGTAAAATCAATTCATTACACCTAAGCCCAAAGGGCCTCCTAGGCTTAAGCAGAGGCCCACCAGAGGCACATGGGCTTAACCAAGCCTACCAGGGACACCGTGGGCTTTCCAACGGGGCCCACCCAGTCAGACTCAGATCACCCAAATTAAGCAAGATAAAACCAATTAAAGGGACCCACACCACTCAGGCGGTCCCGCCAGACTTAAACGAGTTGCATATCGGATTAGGAATCGGGTGAGAACCAAAGTAAGCCGACTCAAACCAGGGAACCCACGGGACCTGTCATCCGACGGGGTGGACTGGGGTTTCTACGGACTTCCCCAGACCACAACCAAGACCCCGACCTAGAACCTCAAGCCGCAGACCAAAGCCCAAAATAGACTAACTTAGGCACCCAGGTGTCCTCCTGCACCCCATCGGGCGGTGGCGACTCTGAACTTTCCCGTGCCGCATTTCCGACGCGCGCACAACCACGGTACTTCCTCTTCTAATGCTCCCTCTCGAACAAGACAATATGTAGGCTCATTTCTGACTTCAATTTCTAGTGGCTTGATATCTACCTCCTCTGGCATGCTGACCATTGAAGCCAATGTTGCTAGAGCATCTGCAAACTGATTTTTGGCCCTTGGCATATAGTTGAAGGAAATTCGGGTAAATTTAGTGCTCATTTCTTCCAAATACTGGTGATAGGGGATCAGTTTGTGATCCTTGGTTTTCCATTCATCAATTGTTTGGAAGATGATAAGACTCGAATCTCCGTATACGTCAAGTTCCTCCACTTCATGGTCTAAGGCGGTTTGCGCACGTGGTACCCGTGCGAGGGCACGTGCGAAAGCGAGGGGAGAATGGGGGTTAGGAGTCGCCACTGCCTGATGGGGTGCAGGCAAACACCTGGATGCCCTAAGGATGTCTATTTTGGTCTACGGCTTGAGATTCTGAGAAAGGAGGGGTTACGGTCCGGGGAAGTCCGTAGACACCCTGGTCCGCCCCGTCAATTGACAGGTCCCTTGGGTTTTGCGAGTTAACTCAATTCTAAACTCACTTGTTCCTAAGCCAGCATGCACACTCGATTAAGTCTGGTGGGACCACCTGAATGGTGTGGCTCCCTTTTATTTGATTTTATCTTATTAGTTAGGTGATCTGTGTCTGATATGGGCCCCGTTGGAAGGTCCAAAAATCCTTAGTGGGCCCAAGTCTCAAAAGAGAGCCTGGGTTGACCCAAAAATCCAAACAGTTCAGTTTGATTATATTCAAATCGGGTCGACCGGATTCGGGTCACATAAATCGGGTTTTGAGGCTTCTCTGGGTCTAACCGTACACTCTGTGCGGTTTAACCCGAATAGCTCTGTGTATGCGGTTTCGGCCCAGAAAACTTGAAACGCCGAAAATACTAGGTGGGCTGTGTTCGTCTACCTCTCAGGGATCTTTATGAACTTCTGTAGGTCTCCGGGACCTTCTACAAATTGCTCAAATGCTCATTTTGAACTCAAGCATCTCACTTTATTGGTGTTCCACGAATGGAGAAAGTCTCGGCCCTTCACGCTCCATTCAAACCATTCACACGCATACATATAAATTGATCTAACTAAGAAGGGAAAAAGGGGGGTTAAATGGGGTACATTAGATGAATAAACAAGGGGGAACACCTTCCCCCATTCGAATGGAGCAAATCAGTATTGAGGGGTGACCCCAAAGACCATTAAAGAGCATGCACATGTGAAGCTTCTTCCTCCCTTGCAACCATATTCAAGCTCCCCTTACCATGGGAGTTTCGTTATTCCAAGATGAGGAATACAAATAAAGGAAAGTGTTGCTAGCATGCTAAAAAGGAGAAAACAAATGCACTCCCAAGGTGGGAGACACACAAATATGCCCAAAATATGCTCATTTTCATTTATGATAAACAAGATTCTATGGGGAACATTACCTTGGGGTTAAGATCCTGGAGGGAGGTGTGTTGAACCTCCTTGAAGCAAAACCAGTGGCTGGAGTAGCCTCCTCTAACTCCGGCAGCAACTACAAACTTCTTCCAAAAACTCAAAAATGGAGAAGGAAGAGAGATGAAGAGGTTTTGGGGTGTTTGGATGTGGTTGGAAGGGCTAAGAGGGGGTTGGGAAGGTGATGAGGGAGATCTTGTACCGGGGGTGAAGGGGTGGAAACAGCCCAAGAAAAGCCAGCCCCTGTCAAGAGTTCGGGTTTGCTATTTATAGAAAACAGGGACAAAACCACACATACAATGTGGTTTATGTGCAGTTTGGTCAAAACCGCGCAGTAGGTGCTGTGCGCACCCGATTTCGGTCGCACGACGAGGCGCACGCAAAACGATGCGTGCCTCGGGATTGTTTGGAGTCGCCACTGCCTGATGGGGTGTAGGCAGACACCTGGGTGCCTAAGTTCTTCTACTAAGGCTTGGTCTGCGGCTTGAGATTCTAAGTAGGTTCTCGGTTGCGGTCTGGGGAAGTCCGTAGACACCCCAGTCCACCCCGTCAAGTGACGGGTCCCATAGGTTTCCCTGGTTTGAGTCAACTCTAGTCTCTCACTCACCCGATTCCTATTCCAGCATTCAATTTTAGTTAAGTCTGGCAGGACCGTCAAAGTGGTGTGGGTCCCCTTACTTGATTTTATCTTTTTATTATTGAATGAAGTGAATCTGATTGGGTGGGCCCCGTTGGAAGGCCCACGGATCCCTTGGTGGGCCAAATGTGGCCCATATGTCCCCTTGGTGGGCCTCAGTCTAAACCTGAGAGGCCCTTTGGGCTTTGGTTCAAATGAATTGTTTTTTATTTGAAGTTTAAGTTTGTTTATTTAAGTGGATTTCATGCCAAGGCGGGCCAGGATTGTTTTGTGGGCCCTTAAGCGGGCCACACAGTGGGTTGCCAAGTTTATTGAGTTATCTTGCTTAATCCATGCCAAAATGGGCCAAGCATTGGGCTTGGGGCCCTTTACCTGGGCTTGGGTTAAAAGCCCAAGACTTCTTGAGTTAGGGTTTTGAAACCCTAACTTGTTTGGTTCAATGGGCTTAGTGGGCCCGAGAGGCCCTACCCGTGGTCTCGGCCAAACCACACCTAGATCTAAACATGCATGTTGCCCCAATCGGGCTTTGGTGGGCCTCAAAGGGTCTAGCCCACTCTACTCTTTTAATTATCTTATTTAAGCACAAATAAGTTGGTCGGCTTTGGTGGGCCCCGTTGGAAGGCCCACTGGAAATCAATTTAGACCGGGTCGGCCCATGGCTCATCTTTGGTTCGCCCGGATTGATCAAACAAACCAAAGAAATCACACAAGATCAGCAAAATGGCCAAAATGCAGTCTGGCAGTGTAGCCGGCCTAAGATGCCGGTTACACACAGAGCTTAGTGTATCCGGTACCTTTGGCCAGTTACGAATAAGGCTATGTTGATTCGGCCTGAGTTGCCGGATCAACACACAGAAGCTTGTTTTCGGATTTTTCAAAGGGGGTGGGGTTTCTGGGCTCCCTAAGGTGTTCTAGCAAATCCGTGGGCCCCTGCGTGGGCCCACTGTGGCATAGAGAGGGGAAAACCCCATTTCTGAACTCTCTTTGGGTTTGTGAGATCTAGGGACTTGGAGAAGAGGCATGGGAAGTGGCCTCCTGATGGTCAAAATCAGCAACTTAGCATGAGCAAGATCATGATAAAGCATATACAAGGAGTGGAGGAAACACCCATCCTCATGATTCTAGAAACAATAGCATGCGTAAAATAAACAAGGAACCTATCATGCACATAAACTAGGAAATAATCTAGCATATATAAAAATAGAAACTAGCATGCATCCTTTATGACCCTTCACCCGATACCATCCATGCAGCCTATTCTCGCAATCAGAAAATATTCTAAGAAGGGAGGAGAAAGGGGATTACATGAAGGATACAATAAGATCAGCAACAAAGGGGGAACAAGCCTCCCCCATTCGAACGAAACAAGGAACCACAATATGCCACCATCAAGACCATTAGAATCATGTATGAACGGGAACCCCTCCTCCCATGACCGTACGTGCACTCCCCCTTACCATGGGGATTCCATATTCAATATGAAGAGGAAAAAACGAGGAGAAGAGACACTACACATACCCGAAATAGGAGATACCCAAACATGCTTGGAACACACCCGTATTCATATATATGCAACAAAATGTTATAACAAAGCTCACCTTGGGCTCGAAATGAACTTGAGGTGATGGATTGGACTCCCTTGAAGCAAAACAAGGGGACTGGAGCACCTTCTTTGGCCACCAACAGCAAGTCCTTCTCCTTTGTTTGGGTGAAAGATGAAGAGGAAGCAAAGAAAACAAGAAGAGATTGGCCTTAGACTTGTATTTTGTTGGTATGGGGGCAAGGAGGGGTGAAAGAGAGGGGATTCGAACCAGCAAATGTGGGGGAGAAGGGGTGGAAACCAGCCAAAACTAAGCCAACCCCGGAAATGGGGCTGCTGTTGCCATTTTATAGAAAACTTAATGTATCCGGCATTTAATGCCGGATACACTACACTTCCTTTGTATCCGGCATAATATGCCGGATACACTGCACTTCCTTTGTATCCGGCATATTATATCGGATACAAAACATAATAATTTCGAAAATTAAATGCCGCCGCAAATTTGTCGGCGAATCGGCGCAAATCTCGCCGAGCAAATCTTTGTATCCGACATTTGAGTCCGGATATGAAGAGGAGCAAGTGTATCCGGCATTAAATGCCAGATACAAATCGAAAAATTACGGATTTGCCCCTCGACTTGACCGATTCGACCGATTTGACTGATTTGACACTTTTAGATATCTACGGATTGCCCCCTGCGAATTTTGGTTTAGTCCCTGAGATATTTTGCTGCATTGGCTGCCACGTGGGCAGTTCCTGCGCCACGTGTGCAGTTTCCGGTTTTGCTGCTCGGAAACTTCGACAGCTCATATCTCTTTCATCCAGACTCCGATTTGAGCAAACTCAATTGCGTTAGACTCGTATCGGAGCCCTCTATTTAATGACATAGGGCTAAGCACTTGGCACGGGGTTCAAGAAAAAGTCAACTTTCGGCTCACCCTCAAGTTTGACCGGCCCACAGAACCTTCATCCGGACTCCGATTCCAGCAAACTCAGTTGCGTCAGACTCGTGTCAGGATTCTCTATCCATTGAGATAAAGCAAGGTGGCCAATTATCACTTGATCAAAAGGCCCAATTTCGACCCCTCAGGTTTTGACTTTTCCGCCAGGTTTTTCATTTTCAGCACTTCCAGGGGTGCAAAAATAAGGTGCTTACAGGTGCGGTTTGGTTTAAATCGCAGGGTATGTGCGGTTCGGCCACGTCTTTTCAGCAATCATTAGGGGACAAACTGCCGCAGACGCAGGCCCGCTCGGACGAATTATGCCCCTCCAGTTTTTATTATTTCCCATTTATTTTACCTAGTTTAATTAAGATATTAAACTTTGACTGATTTGCCCCTGGGATTGTTTTGCTTATATCTTTTCCATCAAGCTCCGATTCGCGCAAACTTAAATGCGTTGGAACTGTGTCGAGATTCTCTACCTATTGGGATATGGTACATCAATCAACTTGGGCTCAGGTAAAATGTCACTTTTTGCTCCTTAGGATTTTGACCCGTTTTGCTGTTCTTTAGCACATTTTTTGGTTTGATCAAAATTTGGGTGCTTACAGGCTGCTTGCAATCCAATTATGCATGCTTCATACTCTGCAATATTGTTTGTACATTGAAATCTCAATTTCACTACGATTGGGATGTGTGACCCTATCTGGCTTGACCAAAACTGCCCCAATTCCATTTCCATTCATGTTGGCGGCCCCATCGAAGAACATTTGCCAAGAGCTTTCACTTTCCTCTTCTTCTGTAAACAGAATTGCCTCATCAGGAAAATTAGTCTTCAAAGGTTGGTATTCTGGTAGAGGATGTGCAGCTAGGTGGTCGGCAATTGCTTGACCTTTAATCGCCTTCTGAGTGATGTACGTGAGGTCAAATTCGGAAAGCAACAACTGCCACTTTGCCGTTCTGCCAGGTAGAGTCGGTTTCTCAAATAAGTATTTTAGAGGGTCCATTCGGGATATCAATAATGTGGAGTGACTGAGGAAGTAATGCCTCAGTCTCTGAGTAGCCCACACTAAAGCACAACAGGTCTTTTCCAAAGGGGAGTACTTGGCTTCATATTCTGTGAACTTCTTACTTAGATAGTAAATTGCCCTTTCCTTTTTGTCGGTCTCATCATGCTGCCCCAAGACACACCCCATTGACGTCTCCAAAACCGACAATTAGAGAATCAGTGGTCTTCCTGGAGTTGGTGGCACTAATACAGGTAGATTCAGCAAATATTCCTTGATCTTGTCAAAGGCCTGCTGGCAATCATCATTCCAGACCGTTGGGTTGTTCTTTCTTAGCAGCTTGAAAATCGGTTCACAGATAGCAGTGAGCTGTGCTATGAACCGGCTTATGTATTGAATCCTTCCAAGAAAACCCTTAACCTCCTTCTCTGTTCTGGGTGATGGAATTTCAATAATTGCCTTTGCTTTAGCCAGGTCAATTTCAATTCCTTTTCTGCTTAAAATGAACCACGGTAATTTCCCTAATGTAGCCCCAAAGGCGCATTTTGCTTGGTTAAGCTGTAGACTGTACTTCCTGAGTCGATCGAACACCTTTTTCAAATTGACCAAGTGGTCTTCTTCTTTGAATGATTTGGCAATCATATCATCCACATAGACCTCCATCTCCTTATGGATCATGTCATGGAATAGTGCTGTCATGGCCCGCTGGTAGGTTGCCCCGGCGTTCTTAAGACCAAACGGCATGACCATGTAGTGGAAAGTAACCCAAGGTGTGATGAATACTGTTTTATCTTGACCTTCCTTAGCCATTTTAATTTGATTATACCCCGAGAACCCATCCATGAATGAGAACAGGCTATGTACAACAGTATTATCGACCAGAATGTCGATATGTGGAAGTGGAAAATCGTCCTTTGGGCTTGCCTTATTCAGATCTCTATAGTCCACGCACATCCTGACTTTTCCGTCCTTCTTTGGTATTGGCACTATGTTTGCGAGCCACTCGGGGTACGTGGAGACCGCCAACAACCCAGCTTGAAATTGCTTGACAACTTCATCTTTGACCTTCAGGGTCCATTCTGGTTTCAATCTCCTCAGCTTTTGCTTAATTGGTTTAACCCCTGGCAGAATTGGTAGCTTGTGCACAACCATGTCAATGCATATCCCGATATGACCATGTAAATACATCCTTATAATTGGCCAAGAATCGTGACATTGCGTCACGTTGCTCATCAGACAAGCATGCCCCTACTTTCACAATTTTTGGGTAATCTTTAGTCCCTAGATTTATTGAAATGGTCTCCTCAATATTAAGTTGTACACCCCTTTCATGACGCTCCAACTGATATTCAATTTCCTTTGGAGGGTCTTCTTCTTCGACCTCGGTCTCTTCTTTGACCCCCATTAGGTCAAAGTCGAGCTCAAGGTCGAAGTCATATTCAACCTAATCTAACTCTATTTACTTGTACGGTTCATAAATGGTTTGGACTTTTTTGAAAGAATTAAATTTTCTAGAAAAAATAGAAAAATCTTTTTGGGTTTTTTGTGAGCCTTCTAAAAAACTTTCCCTGAAGACTAAGGCTCATTAGGACCTTCAGGGAAATGGCATTCCATTAATGGAGTTTTTTTTTTGAAGCTGCGTCTGTTTGCCAAACAAACGCCGCTTCAAAGGTAAGGGGAGTTTCCTCCCAATTGTTCAAAATAAATTTTTCAGGAGCAGGGGAAATGGTGCCAAGCCTGCTCCTCAAGCTCTGAATCCGATGCCATCATCACTGGATGAGTAATACTGCCCTTTTCTGCCATGGGGCCCAATCCAGATATGACCTCTTCTGGAATCTTTACTGCTGCCCAATCAATGAAAGGCAGCTTCTTATCATCCTCTGTCCTATCGCCTTCAGTCATGGAGAAGAAAGCCTCGACATCTTGGAGAAGTCCATCTGCTATTCTGGTTGTGGCCCAAGCCCGTCCACTGTTTCAAGTGTAGAAGGTGGGCTATAAGGTTGTAGGGTTGGAACAGATGGCTTTTGGAAGGGATTGATGTTTCGGTACGGAGGCTTGGACTGATCCATGGGAGGAGACAGTTGGATCGTGCAAGAGGGTTTAGGAAAATTTTCCCGTAAATGAGAGAATTTTCCTCTATTTTTATTCTCTCCTTCTTCCTGCTTCTGCCTTCTCCATCCTCTTGGTTTAAATCCCAGTTGTAAGCACCTCATTTTTGCGCTCCTGGAAGAGCTAGAAATGCAAACCCCAAACAGAAAGTCAAACCCTTAGGGGTGAAAAGTTGACTTTTTGATCAAGTAATAATTGGCCACCTTGCTTTATCTCAATGGATAGAGAATCGAGACACGCTTCCAATGCAACCAAGTTTGTAGGAATCAGAGCTCGGATGAAGGATCTGCAGGGCAGCCAAACTTGAGGGGGAGCCGAAAGTTGACTTTTTGCTAAACCCCAAACCAGGTACTTAACCCTATTCCATTGGATAGAGGGCTCTGATACGATTCTAACGCAACTGAGTTTGCTCAAATCGGAGTCTGGATGAAGAAGATATGAGCAGTTGAAGTTCCCGGGCAGCAATGCCGGAAACTGCACACGTAGCGAAAAAACTGCACACGTGGTGAGAAACGCAGAAAAATATCTCAAGGGGAAATCCGTAAATATCCAAAATCTGCAAAATATCTCAGAGTTTAATCCAAAATTGCGCAGGGGTCAATCTGCGAATATCTCATTGTCAAATCGGTCAAATCTAGGGGCAATATGTGTATACACAGATTGCCCCCTGGATTTTTTATATTCTACTAATATAAAAAATAGTAGTAGAATAACCGGAAATAAATTTTGGTTATACACAAATTGTGTATAACCGAAATATATTTTCGGTTCATAAAGTGAAATAAAAAATCGCCCGACAGATTCTCTAATTCCGTACCTGACAGAAATTAACAGCTAATCGAGTGCAAAAGTAATCGAAATAAAATTTCGGTTACAAACAAGTCTTGTATAACCGAAATTAATTTTCGGTTATACTGAAAAATTAGTGTAACTGAAAATTAATTTCGGTTATCCTTTTTCTAGCTATAAATAGGGACTCCAGCCATTTTGCTGGGGGTTGGTTGCTTGCCGAATTTTTGCCCTTCCCTACCCTGCTCGTCCCTCTCCTCTCTACCTTCTCCACCCTTCTAAAACACTCCAAACCCAAATCAAACCCCTCCCAAGCCCTTTCTCTAACACTTTTCTTCAATCCCATCACTTGGAGGAGGTCTCGGAGATCACTTGGAGAGGAGGAGTTGCTGTCCAGGAGTTGTGGTGCCCCAAGGAGCCTCAAGCACACCTCCAAAGAGGGTTTCTACTGCAAGGTATGGTTCCCCATTAAATTTTATTTGACATATCTATATATGAGGTTGTTTGGTGCATGTAGATGTCATTTTGTGTTACCATGTTGTCCTCTTGTGTATGAGCTTGGTTTGTCTCTCCTCTTGAGTTTTCTCCGCATGAGGTAGAGCTCCTGTGGTAAGGGGACGAATTTCAGTTGGTAAAAGAGAGAATGAAGAGTAGGTTAGATGGTTTAAGAGTGGTCATGCACCCCCTGTTCGGCCACTGTTTTAGGGTCATGGTTGGTTTTACGTCAATATGAGGAGCATGTTCCTCTCACTTGAGATCCAATGTATCCCAGGCATAAAGCCCCCCTCTTCTTCCCTTCTTTAGATATCATCATCTTTTTAGGTTTCTTAAATGGCACTATTTGCATGTGTTTTCCACGAGGTATTTTATCATATTTTAGTCACTGTTTTGAGACCATAAAATGTAGGAGAGGCATGCCTAGGTTAGTCTTTGCTTGTTTTACCATATTTGTGCAAGCATGCTAGTTTGTTTTGGAGCAAAGGAAAAACACACCAGGGATACTCAGATCCCTGGTTGATCATTGTTAGGTTTGGAAAAGGGGGGAAGAAACCCCTTGATTCCCTCTGCTGTTTGGCTTTGAAAACCTCAAAGATGAGAGCCTAATAGCTCCAGTCGAACCACTGTGGGCCCGCAGAGATACCTTACATGCTCACTAGCACCCTGGATGGGTTCTCTATCCAAAAAGTGCAAAAAATGAGTTTCAACAGGTTGCCTGAAAACTCAGTTCGGTCAAGGGTTTCCTGTGGCTTAACCGAAATTGGATTTCGGTTATGCTAGCATGCATGTTTAACCGAAATCCAATTTCGGTTACTCTTTGAATTTGCTAAAAACCTATTTCTTGCATGTGTGTTGATTTGCTATGTCATGTGAGCCGAACCGGATGAACCAACAAGGTTTCCGGGTCAACCAGAAACCCAATAAATGGGCCAAACCCTATGAGGCCCACCAAAGCCCAATAAAAAGTGAAGCATGCTGGCTTAGTGTAAGAATGGTTTGGCCGTGACCATGGGCATGGACCTGTCGGGCCCACTAAGCCCATCAATCCAACTGGGCAGGGTCCAATACCCTGACCCACTGAACCATGGACCATCCGGTCCAAGTCTAGACCAACGGGACCCAAGCCCATGGTCTAGCCCCCTTTGAGAACTTAAAGAAGACAGAATCCAAATAAATCGCTTGGCATCTAGGTGTGGCCCACCCAATGGGCCCACCAATCCACCCAGCCCACCTTTGCATGAAAACCACTTAAATTCAACTTGAACCCTAAAAATAAAATCAATTGAACTCACCAAAGCCCAAAGGACCTCCCAGGCTTAGATGGAGGCCCACCAGGGGCATGCGGGCTTAACCAAGCCCACCAAGGACACCATGGGCCCTCCAACGGGGCCCACCCAATCATACCTAGATCACTTTAAATAAGCAAGATAAAAGCGATTAAAGGGACCGACACCACTCAGGTGGTCCCGCCAGACTTAACCAAATGGCATGCTGGAATAAGAATCGGATGAGAAACCAAAATTGACTCAAACCAGGAGAACCCACGGGACCCATCATCTGACGTGGTGGTCTGGGGTGTCTACGGACTTCCCTAGGCCAAAGCTGAGACCCTACTTAGAATCTCAAGCCGCAGACCAAGCCCAATAGACAAGATTAGGCACCCAGGTGACCGCCTGCACCCCATCAGGCGGTGGAGACTCCGAATTTTCCCGTGCGGCATTTCTGACGCGCGCACACCAGTCCTGCCTTAGGGACCAGCTTCTTTGCCCTGATTGGCTCCAACATTCCTTGCAAATTAATTCCTAGACCTTTCCCTAGGTGGAAGTGATACTTTTCATCACTTTCTTTACCATCTTCTCAGCAGTAGTCCCTTTCTCTTCTTTTTTCTCACATCCCCCAGGTATGAAATTGACTGTTTCAAATTGAAACGAGTGGAAAGCAATTTTGTCGACAGTTAAATCCACATTGATGAAGGGTACGCCAGGTGACACTATGGGAGGTATCAAGTTCTCATCTAGGATAGTTATCACCCTTTGTCATCTTATATATTTCAATCTTTGGTGAAGAGTAGATGGTATTGCCCTAGCCGAGTGTATCCACGGCCTCCCTAGGAGCAGATTGAAAGCTGCTGGGATATCCATCACTTCAAATGTGATGTTAAAGATATTTGGTCCAATGGTGACCGGCAGTTCAATCTCCCCTAGGGAGTGTGTCTTAAAGCTATCGAAAGCCCTCAGAATCCTCCCATTTTGTTTGATCTTGGATTGATCCAGACCAAGTTTGGCAAAAGTGATTAATGGGCAGACATTTAAAGCCAACCCATTGTCTATTAAAACCCATGCCACCATACTGCCCTTACAAAGCACAATGATGTGCAAAGGGTCAACATGGTAGCACCCACTGGGGCTTATTTCACTTTCAGAAAAACTTATCACATTGTGTGATAAGATTTGACCAACCATTTTGCCTAGTTGGTCCGGATCAATAGCCTGAGGCACGTGTGCACTTTGAAGCACCATTAATAATGCGTTCCTGTGCTTTTCTGAATTTAGCCAAAGTCCCAGAATTGAAATCTGGGCCGGGACTTTATTCAACTGTTCGACAATATTGAATTCGCTTTTCTTTATTATCTTGATGAGGTCTGCTACATCATTTTCTGCTTCCAGGGGGGGTGTACTCCCCTATTTTTGTTTTTCCTTTCATTTTTTTCTTTTCTTCTGTTTCTTTTCTTTCCCTCTCTACCTCTGGTTCTCTTTCTTTTTCTTCTCCTTCTACACATCTCCCTGTTCACCTCTTCCTAGTTCTGGTTCTTGATCATCCCCTCGTTGTAATTCCATGGTACAGTTGACTCAAAATAGGCAAGTTTAGGGACATGGATCACAAGCGGTTGGCGTTTGGACCAGGATGTAGGAGTCGGTTTTTGAACATTACAGATAGGTGGAACATTTACCACCAAAGGTAGAACCTGGGGACTTTCCCAGAACCTCGTATTACGTGCCAATTCTGCACCTTACTATGCGAGATGATAGAAATTCCTTTGTCAACAAAATCCAGAAAAAACTCACCCGATTAGACACAGCACGCAGCCCCATTGCACACATGCGCACACCACCACACCGTGGATAGATTTTTCATTTCCAGTCTTTTTGTGATAAACTGCGTTGGGTGACACGTACGAAGGGGCCTGCGTGGATGATCCGACCCCGAATGAACGAGCGAAATACGGATATTGCATCTTCTTTACCGAGACTTAGACCTCTCTAGAAGCCTACCCTTCTGATTCCTATAAACTAATCTTTGGGATGGTATTAGCACCTACGCTCCCATGGCTTGCCGGGGAAAGCAGGGTAAACCCATTCCCCCAGTTTTCTGGAGTCCATTAGCACCACAGGTTTATTGCCGTGGCACGCGAGGATCCAGTACTGGTCCAGACCCTTGTAGGCTTATGTCTCGGGCTAGGTATCCTTCCCCACCTAACGTTTCTGAATGAACCACACGTTGTGCATGTGAGGGTGATTATGTTGTGAATGATGAATACAAGAGGAGTAAAATCGGAATAAAACCCAAGAGTCCATTAGGGGCAGCAACCCCAGCTTTTTACATCAAATTGAGTAAACCCTAGATCACGGGCTACCTTAGCCCTAATTTAGGAAGCTAACCTAACTTTGATCAGTGGAACCACCCCAGATCCATGCATTGAGTCCGGTAAGCTATGGGCCTCGACCCGTTAGAGTCCGCTGGGAGCACTTTAAGTCTAGATTGGTCTTCTAGAGTAGATGAAAGCCGGCCAGATCAGATAAACAGACGAAAGCATGCCGGATCAGAGTAAGGGCACCAAACCCTAGATCTAGGAATTCTTAGCCTACCCGCTTTGGAAGCAATTTGTATCCTTCCTTTTGGCTCCCAACAGCCTTAAGGACAAATTCTTTACAGCGTTGTAAATATCTTGTAAAATTTCACCCTCGATGGCAAGTTGTAGTTTTGCTGTGGTCTGACACCGAAAGCAGATGAAAGAACAGATGAAAGACAGGAGACTGACCAGGACTTGAATGTTCTCCTCTTCACAAGTATGTCTAGGAGTCGCGCCTCAACTGGTGCCAACCCTTAGGACCACACACCATGTGTGCCTGAATCTAAATTCTACACTGTTTTTTTGCTTTATTCTGTGAAGCATGTTAAAACTGCTAGTGGTTAGTCCTTTTGCTTAAGATTATGCATATTTTAGGACTAATTAAGAGTCTGGTGTGGAACCCTGAATTGATTTCAAATTTCGATCGGATAGTTGGCATGGCATCCTTATCCTCATCTGAGAGAACCAGTTTCCCTAGTATAGAGAAGTGCGCCTGGGATACCCCCTGGATCCGTTCTTGGACAAGGTAGCTCCAAGGGAGTGAGCAGATTGAATGGGAACACAAATACCATATGGGACAAACTCTATCCCTGTTAAATGTGCCGATCAACTGGGATATGATCCAAGCAGCTTTGATTTTCTAGGATCCCCAGCTTTCAGTGTTTTGACAAATATTCTTTCCAACTAGGGGAGATACCATTAATTTGGCCCTCATGGAAATTGTGGATCAACTCAGGGTAGGGTACCAAATCATGCCACTGATCCTAGCTCAATTGTTCCATTCCCTCACTTTGTCCAAAAATGGAACCCAGAGGTTTCAAGGGTGCGCCCCCCTTCTCCACATTTGGCTGCAAGACTACCTGATGGTGTCATCACCTGTCAGTGCACATTATGGGGTAGCCTGCGATAACATCTATTGGCTGGCTCGAAGAGAGATCAAACCAGACCTACCCGATCGTGAGGATTGGTTCAACCACTTTCTCCACCTAAAGGGAGAAACAGACATTAGATGGTGGGGTACATACAACATCCCCTATACCCCCATTATAGCCTTCAAGAAAAGAGAGTGCCTCGCACTGATAGGACTCACCCATGCGTGCCGTACTATCCGATTCGGGTTCTGAGACAGTTTGGGAAGCCGCAGGGAATCCCAGTTAAAGACAATGCGGGCGATTTGATTGGTCCACTCATTAAGGGACTAAGGACGCAACTGCTGATGGAGTGGAAGACGGTGTGCGTGTATTGGGAAGATGTCTTCACCGAATCGCACTTTCGAGATTACGAGCAATGGATAGCTCGGGAGTTCGGCCAATATGGCCTTGCAACATGAAATGGAATTAGTGCGCAAGCGCACAGAGGAGGACCGACGTCTACGGAACAAGATTCTGCGCGCCTTGAGGAGGCAAGACGTGTCCTCCCACTATGATGATGACCAACCTAGCTAGCTTTTGGCTTTGTTTTATTTTGATAAACATTTGTCTACTATGTGCCGCCGCGGCCCTTTTTGAATTAAGCATGAATTTCCTTTTCATTCTGTCATGTGTATTGAACTTAACAAGATGAGAACTTGAAATAAAAGAACTAATTTCCCCGAAATAGGGCAACTCGGTCTCCGACAAACCATCTCTTTCCATTAATTGCAGAATTCCCAGTCGCTACGACCCCTTTGCTTTCTTTAATTGCATCTCTCTCATTGAGATCCTGAAACCCAGCAAGTGTTTAACACACCCGAGAACTTGAGCTCAGATCACACCCATTTGTATCTTTCCAAGATCATTCGGTCAAACCTATAGGGCACCGAAGCCGCCGACGGATGAGTCAGGTATTGGCAGAGGAGCATCTTGGCATAGCCTACCCCTTTTAATTACACCAAAGCCGCCGATGGTTGAATCGGATATTGGCTGCGGAGCATCCTAGTACTACTAGCTGAAATCTTAGGGCACCGAAACCGCCGACGGATGAGTCGGATATTGGTGGAGGAGCATCCTAGCATAGCCTACCCTTTTAGTGATACCAAAGCCGCCGGTGAGTGAATTGGGTATTGGCTGCGGAGCGTGTGGGTACTACTAACCGAATCTTTGAATCGCCAAGACCGCCGATGGATGAATCGGATATTGGTCAAAGCAACCCTGAGTGCTGTTTTCAGCCCCCTTTTGGGACCATGCGTGGTCCCGCCCTGTGATACTGAGCTCAAAAAAATTCCCCTAAATTGAAGGTTCTCTTCCTTTGCCAAGACGGCTAAAATAGACTAGCTAAACCGGGTTCCCTTTCCCTGCCACTACCAAATGGTTAAAATAGATCAGCTTTCAGTAGAACCGGGTTCTCTTTCCCAGTCGCTCCTGAGTGACTAAAATTGATCAGTCTTTAAAATTCATTAGGGTTCTCTTCCCCGGTTGTCTTAGGACAGCCAAAATAGATCAGTCTTCAAAATTTATTAGGGTTCTCTCCCCCGGTCGTCTTAGGACAGCCAAAATAGATCAGTCTTCAAAATTCATTAGGGTTCTCTTTCCCAGTTGCTCCTGAGTGACTAAAATAGACTAGTCTTCAAAATTCATTAGGGTTCTCTCCCCCGGTCGTCTTAGGACAGCCAAAATAGATCAGTCTTCAAAATTCATTAGGGTTCTCTTTGCCAGTTGCTCCTGAGTGAGTAAAATAGATTAGTCTTTAAAATTCATTAGGGTTCTCTCCCCCGGTCGTCTTAGGACAGCCAAAATAGATCAGTCTTCAAAATTCATTAGGTTTCTCTTCCCCAGTCGTCTTAGGACAGCCAAAATAGATCAGTCTTCAAAATTCATTAGGGTTCTCTCCCCCGGTCGTCTTAGGACAGCCAAAATAGATCAGTCTTCAAAATTCATTAGGGTTCTCTTTCCCAGTCACTCCTGAGTGACTAAAATAGACTAGTCTTCAAAATTCATTAGGATTCTCTCCCACGGTCGTCTTAGGACAGCCAAAATAGATCAGTCTTCAAAATTCATTAGGGTTCTCTTTGCCAGTTGCTCCTGAGTGAGTAAAATAGATTAGTCTTTAAAATTCATTAGGGTTCTCTCCCCCGGTCGTCTTAGGACAGCCAAAAATAGATCAGTCTTCAAAATTCATTAGGGTTCTCTTTCCCAGTCGCTCCTAAATGACTAAAATAGATCAGTCTTTAAAATTCATTAGGGTTCTCTTCCCCGGTCGTCTTAGGACAGCAAAAATAGATCAGTCTTTAAAATTCATTAGGTTTCTCTCCCCCGGTCGTCTTAGGATAGCCAAATATATCAGTCTTCAAAATTCATTAGGGTTCTCTTCCCCGGTCATCTTAGGACAACCAAAATAGATCAGTCTTCAAAATTCATTAGGATTCTCTCCCCCGGTCATCTTAGGACAGCCAAAATAGATCAGTCTTCAAGATTTAATAGGGTTCTCTCTCTCCCGGTTACCTGTGGGTAGCCAAAATAGATCAGTTGATTCAAAATCAGATTCTCTGTCCCTGTTGTCCCTGGGAAGCTAAAATAGATCCGTTAGTCAAATCATATCAGAAAACAAAAATAAGCAAATGAATGAATTCAATAAAATAAAATTTTGTAACCATTTTGTGTAAAATTGCACTAATGCTTGTCAATTGTCCACCGGGTACCAAAATTGCTTCTACAAGTCCGTACCTGCTAAGATCGAGGAAAAGATTCGATATGGATCAGCTAGGAGAGCAGACACCGCTGGGGATACATCCGGCAGAATCTAGCCAGGCACAAGTAGTGAATGAAATGCAACAGAGAATCGATAGTATGGGTTCAATCATCCAGGAACTAATGGCAGAGCTAAGAGAATTGAAGCGAATCCCCCTAGTAGTGCCGGCCGCCCACCAGCCGCAGCCGCAATTCCGCCACTAGCAGAGGTGGCACCACCACCACATCCCGTACATCCTCCTCCTGTGGCACCATCGCCGCCACCACCAGCAGCTCCATTCCATATACCACAGCAGGATCAGTTTTTACCTGTCCATTTGGGCATGATGACGAAGACTGGTACAGAACCCAGGAAGCTCAATTTGAGGGAAAAATTGCAGTAGTAAGAGAAGAAAACAAAGTAGAACTGGCCACCATGAAAGAGCTTCTCAAACAGCTCCAACCCAGTACAGTGCAGAGCGAGGCTACGCTTGAAAACCTCTGCTTCTTTGCTGACATTCAGCTCCCGGCTAAGTTCAAGTGCCCGGAGTTACACCAGTTTAACGGCACAGGTTGCCCATTAAACTACCTATAAGCACCTCATTTTTGCGCTCCCAGAAAAAACAAAAATGCAAACCCCGGACAAAAAGTCAAACCTTGAAGGGTCAAAAGTTGACTTTTTGATCAAGTGAAAATTGGCCATCTCGCTTTATGCCATTGGATAGAGAATCTCGACACGGTTCCAACACAACTGAGTTTGCAGGAATCAGAGTCCGGATGAAGGTTCTGCGGGCGGTCAAACTTGAGCAGAGCCAAAAGTTGACTTTCTGATAAAATCCGATCCAGAGGCCTACCCCTAGGTCATTGGACAGAGAATCTCGACACGGTTCCAACGCAACTGAGTTTTCAGGAATCGGGGTCCGGATGAAGGTTCTGCGGGCGGTCAAACTTGAGCAGAGCCAAAAGTTGACTTTATGCTAAAATCCGATCCAGATGCCTACCCCTAGGTCATTGGATAGAGAATCTCGACACGGTTCCAACGCAACTAAGTTTGCAAGAATCGGGGTTCGGATGAAGGTTCTGCGGGCGGTCAAACTTGAGGAGAGCCAAAAGTTGACTTTCTGCTAAAATCCGATCCGGAGGCCTACCCCTAGGTCATGGGATAGAGGTCTTCGATACAATTCTAACGCAACTGAGTTTGCCCAGATCGGAGTCCGGATGGGGAAAATATGAGCTGACGAAGTTTCTGAGCAGCAAAACCGGTGAACTGCGCACGTGGCAAAAGCTGCACACGTGGCGAGTTGCGCAGGAAAATATCTCAGGGATCAAATCCGTAAATATCCAAATGTTTGAAATATCCCAGGGACTAAATCTGTAAAAATCCCGGAATATCGGATTAAACCAAAAATTTCCAGGGACTAAATCTGTAAAAATCTCGGAATATCAGATTAAACCAAAAATTTCCAGGGACTAAATCTAAAAAAACCGGATTTTTCGACCGGCGAGCGGCGGCATTAAATGATTTCTCATCATTTTGCCGCTCGGGCGGACGTGGCAAGCGGGTATGCGCTCAACGCAAGCTGAGCGGATCCCTTTTTTTTAAGTGAGCGGATCCCCTTTTTTCTCGCCTATATAAGGCCGCGCGAGATTTCGCGCAAAGGGTTGGATGATTTTTGGGTTGGAGGTTTTTAGGTTGGAAAAATTGTGGTTGAAAATTTCTAAGGTGCAGTGCCCGAGCTTCTTCCCCATCCGAACCCCACTTGTCTCAATGGCTTCGGCCTCCCCAAGCCCCCACCTTGATCCAACACTCCCTCTCTTCTTCTTCTTCTTCTTCATTCTTCTACCAAAAGCCGGAGGAAGCCGGAGGAGCCGCTTGCTGCAGCTGTTGGAGAAGAAGTTCACAGTTGGTGTGCTTGCTTCGAGGAGGTCACACACTTCCACGAAAGAGCTAGGAACTTTCAGGTATTGTTCCCCACTCGCTTCTATATCATATATATGAAAACTGATTCTCTTGCATGATATTTGTGAAAGTATAGTATCCACCACGTTTGCTTCCACATGGGATCTCCCAGGCTATGGTTCTGGGCAATATCGGATTTGGTGTAAAAAGGGAGTGTGTTCCCGGCTAAGTGAGTCTTTTGTATCCCTGTAAAGCCCCCCCCCCCCTCTCTTTCCTTTCCCTGACGGTTACCTGACATGCTCGGAGGTCCGGTCTAGTCCAGGCGTAGGTGAGAGTTTGTTTTTTCTTGCCCATGCAATCTCTGTCTTTTATGGTCTCTTTTTAATTTTTACTAAACATGCCAACATGCTCCCCAACCCCCTGCCTGTGTGTTTGCTAACATGCTCCATCATCCCCATTACCCCCTGTGAAGTCATCGGGCTTGGTTTTGTTTAAAAAGAGATTTGGGGTTGTGTGATGAAGCATGTTTAGATTATTTTCAATGCATGATTAAGGTCTCTTGGGAGTCTGGGGAACACCTGGGAGGGCTTACAGACCCTAAAAACCAGTTAAAAATGGAGTGTGAGCAAAAAACTAGAATATCGGGGTTCGTAGGGGTATGCACCGAGCTCTGCGAGCTTAGTGCACCCAAAAAAGGGTGAGCGGATCGTTTTTTTTGGCATCCGCCGAGCTCGCGCCCACTTCCCCTTTTGGATGCACTCAGCTCGCGCTCACTTAATTTTGGATGCGCTCACCTAATTTTGGATGCGCTCAGCTCGTGCTCACTTGATTTTTGGGTGCGCCGAGCTCGCGCCCACTTGATTTTTGGGTGCGCTCAGCTCGCGCCCACTTGATTTTTGGGTGCGCTCAGCTCGCGCCCACTTCGCCTGCGGATTGTTTTTTTGTTTTTTCGGTCCGTCCACATCGCTGACCTTGCGCCTAGTGCCTGAGGTTGGCGCATACCCCTAAAAAAGGGCCGAATTGCCATATTTTTGAAAAAACCCGAAAATGCCCTTTACCGTACCTCCCCTTGGACCCAGTATAATGAGCCAGTTTTTCCCTTACAAAGTGTCAGTCTTGTATATTTTTTGTGATTATTGCTGGATGTGAGTGCCATTTCCGAACCAAACCGAATAAACCAACAGGGTTACCCGGAAACCCAACATGGGACTTGGACCCTCGGTCCAACTTGATTTCCAGTGGGCCTTCCAACGGGGCCCACCCGGCCTAATAAACATGTATGCATGCAACTTAATCAAGATAAGCAAAATTAACCGATTAAACCAGGCGGGCCAAACCTAAGGCGGTCCACCCGAACCGGACTTGTGAAATTAATGCATGTAATGCGTGGTTTGGCCAAGACTAAGGGCAAGGGCCTATCGGGCCTGCCGAAGCCCACGAACCAACCGAGTAAGGGTTCAAAACCCTAACCTCACATAACCTGGGCTTTCAAGCCCTAATCAGGACTACGGGCCCCAAGCCCAGTGTCCCACCCATTTTTTGGAAACTTAAGTAAGATAAATCCAATAAATTACCAGGTCACCATGTGCGGCCCACCCAATGGGCCCACAAACCAAACCGGCCCGCTTTGCATATAAATCACTTAATAATCCAACTTGAACTCCAAAATAAAATCAACTCATTGAACCAAAAATCCTAATGGCCTCTCAGGCTTAGACTGAGGCCTACAAGGGTACATGGGCTTGACCAAAGCCCACCAAGGACACCGTGGGCCTTTCAACAGGGCCCACCCAACCAGACCCAGATCACCTAATTAGTCAAGATAAAAGCAATAAAAGGGACCTACACCACTCAGGTGGTCCCGCCAGACTTAACCAAACTGCATATCGGATTAGGAATCGGGTGAGACCAAAGTGAGCTGACTCAAACCAGGATAAACCTAAGGGACCCGTCACCTGACGGGGTGGACTGGGGTGTCTACGGACTTCCCCGGACCACAACCGAGACCCTACTTAGAATCTCAAAGCCGCAGACCAAAAGCCCTAATAGACAAGGTTAGGAACCCAGGTGTCTGCCTGCACCCCATCAGGCGGTGGTGACTCCAAACTCCGAATTTTCCTGTGCCGCGTTTCGGACGCGCGCACACCACCTGAGGTCTTATTCTGGCCACATGTGCCAGTATGCTAAGGAGGAACGAATCATGGTGCAGTTCTTCAAGAAGTCATTAACTGGGGCTGCATACTCCTGGTTTTTGAGTCTAGACAACGCAAAATGAAGACATGGAATGACCTGGCAGCCGTCTTCATCCAGCAATATCGCCTGAATAGTCAGATCATGCAGACCAGGGCAGAACTGCAAAGGTTGGCTAAGAAGAGTCAGGAATTAGTTCAAGAGTATGCCAAGCGCTAGAAAGAATTGGTAGCGTTAGTCCAACCGCCGTTGTTAAAACAAGAGATGACGTCGTTGTTTATTGCGTCATTGGGATAGCCGTTCTTCACTTTGCTGCTAGGGCAAAGGTCATCGAACTTCAATGACTTAATCCTGACTGTAGATCGGATTGAGGATGCAGTAAGAGATGGGAAAATAGACGGTAGTGGGACAAGTGCCGTACCTAGGAGGCCAGCAGTGGGGCAGGCCAGCAGAAGTCAAGGGCAAGAGCCAGGAGGCAGGAACAGCAGGTAGTGAACTACGTGCACCGGGCACAACCTTACCACTTCTCCCGAGAACCAGAGGCAGTGGCACCTCAAGGGACCAGGCAGGCAGCCTATCAAGGGGTAAGAAGGACGAGAGAAGAAATGGAGGCCAAGATGAAGTGGGTTTTCACTCCCCTACCTTATGCGCCAGCAGAGTTATTGCCAACTTTGCTAAAAAAGGGATATGTGCAAGTCAAGCCTTTGAACCCCAGATTGGTTAACGCTAGAAGCTACAATGCGTCAGAACGGTGTGAGTACCACTCCGGTGCTCCAGGGCACCATACCAATCGGTGCTGGGACCTAAGGCATGACATCCAAGATTTGATAGATAGCAAGCGCATCACGGTCGACCCTTCAACACCTCCTACCCGAACTCCAGCAGCTGACGTAACTACCAATCCTCTCCCAGATTACTCAAAGGCCTCCACTAGTAAGACGACAAATCAGGTGAGTTGTGATCAGGGTGCCGGGCAATTAAACCCTTCAATATTGATTGGGCAACTAGGGCAGACAGTCACTTCACTGGAAGAATCTAAGGCTAAGGGGAATATGGATGTCTACATTTGTGCAATAGAGGATGAGCTTCAGAGCAGTGAAGAAGTCACAGGGCCATGAAACCCAATACAATGTGGATGGATCAACGACTCCCCATCCCCTCTGTGCGCGCGTCAGAAACGCCGCACAGGAAAGTTCGGAGTCGTCACCACCTGATGGGGTGTAGGCGGACACCTGGGTGCCTAATCTTGTCTATTGGGCTGGTCTGCGGATGACGGGTCCCGTGGGTTCCCTGGTTTGAGTCAACTCACTTTGGTTCTCATCCGATTCCTAATCCAGCATGCCATTTGATTAAGTCTGGCAGGACCACCTGAGTGGTGTGGGTCCCTTTAATTTGTTTTTATCTTACTTAATTAGGCGATCTGAGTCTGATTGGGTGGACCCCGTTTGGAAGGTCCACGGTGTCCTTGGTGGGCTTAGTCAAGCCCATGTATCCCTTGTGGGCTTCTGGCTAAGCCTAGGAGTCCCTTTGGGCTTAGGTTTAATGAATTGATTTTACTTAGTTTATTCAAGTTGGGGACTTATGTGATTTTCATGCAACAAGTGGGTCTGCATTGGTTTGCGGGCCCTCATGGCGGTTGCCAAAATATTTTTAGATTATCTTGGTTTAATTTGCCAAAGTAATCTGGTCATTGGACTTGGGGCCCATAGTCCAAATTTAGGCTTGAAAGCCCATGTTCTTGGAGTTTAGGGTTTTGAACCCTCACTTGGTTGATTAGTGGGCTTTGGCGGGCCCGATAGGCCCTTGCCCTTGGTCTCGGCCAAACCATGCTATTTAAACACACTATTTCACAAAAACAAGTTCAGGTGGGCCGCATTGGGTTTGGCCCACCCGGCTTAACCGGTTAATTTTACTTAACTTGCTCATTTACATGCATTTAGGGTTAATTGGGCTTGGTGGGCCCCGTTGGAAGACCCACTAATGTACCAAATTGGACCAGTGGACCAGGTTGCATGTGGGGTTTCCGGGTGACCTGAAAACCCTATTGGTTCATCAAGTTTGCTTGGAAATGTCATCAAAATGCAACAAGAATCATGAAAATACCAATATTGGCATTTCTGCCACGTAGCTGACCCTTATGGTCGGCTATACACACAGGCTAATGTAGCCGACCATACAGGTCAGCTAACCAAAAAAGCCAAGTGATCCGACCTGAGTTGTCGGATCACTATGGAATGGCCTTTTTCGGGGTTTTGATATGGGGGTTGCTTCTTAGGGACTTCCTACAAGTCATGTGGGCCCCTGAGAGGGCCCATATTGATTCAGGCTTGAGGTGGCTTCCACTTTAATCCCTTTTGGGGTTTTCCCGCAAAGGCAAGGGTTTAGGCAATGGTGCCTTGAGGTGCTGCCCTCCTCTCTTCTTTTCAGTAATTGCAGCAACAAGGTGGGGGTCTTGGCACCCCAACTTCCATGATTTCATGTCATAAATCAACCAACAATTAAAGCCAAACAATCATGCATTTCATGCTAAACAAATTAATCACCAAACCTACATGTAATAAGACCCCAAAACAGCAACTCACGAGCAAGACTCAAATATGGTTTCAGCATGTCCATAGGGGGTAAGTCAAGCTTGGGGGATGACCTATAGGTACTGTGATGTTGGAGTGTCAAAGGGGTGCGTGGGACATGCAAACAGGTGGCCAATATGGCTGGGACAGCTGCTGTCCTGGGACTTAAACATATACAAATCAGCCAGCCTAAAGGGAGGTTAAACATGCTAAAAAAGAATGGGCTACTACCGGAGAATACGGGGCTGCAGCTACTGCCGATAGCAGCCCCAAAGGTGCCATACATGCTCATCAAGTGGACACAAAAAAAAACGGTGAAAGCAAGACGTGTTGATACTCATGAAAAGCAAGCAACACCGGCTGTAAACATAGGGACAGCAATCATTGGATAGAGTTTTAAGGAGGCTTATCATGCTACTACGGGTTGGGAGTGTTGCTGCTGCCTCTAGCAGCAGCTCGTGTGAAGCATGACAGTGGGAAAAGGGGGGGGGGGTGGGAATGAGCATGCTTAGGTATGCAAAAGAAAACAATAACTTGAAGGAAAAGGGGAGCATGCATTAACCACGGTGAGCACATGAGCAATCAAAACAGAAGCATATTGGGGGAGGTCGGAGGGCATGCTGCCATTAAAGCCACAAACAAAAAATAGCAAGCCACAAGGGGGTTACAGCCAGCAAAAACATGTAACAATAGGGGCTGGAGCTGCTGCCAGCAGCAGCCCCAAAAGGGTCTCACATACTTATCAATTTGTCATAAAAAAACAGTTAAAAAAGATATGTTGCTTCTTCATGGGAAGTAAACAAAAGCTCACTCTAAACAGGTGGACAGCAACCATTAAGTTGAGTTTTGATTAGGCTTAACATGCTACCAAGGAAAAAAGGGGGGGGGGGGGGGGTGGGCGCTGCTACTGTCTCCAGCAGCAACTAAAGTGAAACATGACAGTGGGCTAAGGGAATGGGAGCATGCCGTAATTTCTGTGGGTTATGGCATATCAATCAAAGTTAATAAGAAGAAAATGGGGTGCTGCTGCTGCCGATAACAGCAGCCCCAGGACCACCTCACAGGCTTACTGATTTGATCATGAGAAGAGTGAGATCATGCTCACATTTGAAGGAGCATGCCGCATGCCCCATAAACATACGAACACATGCAAGCACATGCATTTCAACATCATTAACCATGCTCAAGACCTCAACCTACTTAACAGGAAATCAAAACATCAAGAAGGGTAGAGAAGGGGGGTCTCATAAGGGGGTACATTGGATAAAAACGGAGGAGGAACATGCTCCTCCTTGAAACAACACACAGAAACCCACAACAGCAGTTGTGGTGGCCGAAAATGCCTGGAAAAAGTCTCACCTTCTCCCCTTTAAAACCATCTACATACCTCTCCCTTACTTGGAGGTCTTCATGTGGTGAGATGAGCACAAATACATGCTTAAAATTTTATGGGGATGAGCTCATGCAAGAGAAGAAGACATGCTTGGGAAAGGCCTTACAAAACTCTGGTTTTAATATATGTGAAACACAATATGTTGAGGAACCTTACCTGGTGGTCCTTGAGCTTTGGAGTAGGGTGGAGACACCTTCTCAAAGTTGGACAGCAGCTGGAGCTTGCTTCTTCTTGCACCAACAGCAACTACTCACTCTTTGTGTTAGTAGAAAGGTGGGGAAGAAGAAGGATGCAAGAGGTTTCTGTGGTGTTGGGGTGGAATGGGGTTGGTGGAGGCAAAATGTGCTCAAAAGAGAGAGGTTCGGATGAGCCTGGGAGGGGACAAAAGGTCTAAGACCAATGAAATGAGCCAACCTCAAGAAATGGGGCTGCTGGCCCCTTTTATAGAAAACTTAATGTATCCGACCATATAGGTCGGATACACTAAGTTCCACTTGTATCCGATATTAATAATTTGGAATTTTAATGCCGCCACGAATTTGTCGGGGGATCGACGCGAATCTCACTTAGAAAATCTTTTGTATCCGACAATATATGTCGGATACACACAAAAATATGTGTATCCGAAATATTTGGTCGGATACAAATAAAAAAATTACAGATTTGCCCCTTGACTTGACCGATTTGACCGATTCGACCGAATTGACACTCTTAGATATCTGCAGATTGCCCCTTGCGAATTTTGGTTTAGTCCCTGAGATATTTGGCAAGTTTTGGATATTTTAAGATTGCCCCTTGAGATATTTTGCTGCGTTTGTCACCACGTGTGCCATTTCTTTACCACGTGTGCAGTTTCCGGTTTTGCTGCTTGGAAACTTCGACAACTTATATCTTCTTCATCCGGACTCCGATTTGAGCAAACTCAGTTGCGTTAGAACCGTATCGGAGCCCTATATTCAATGACATAGGGCTAAGCACCTGGCATGGGGTTCAGCAAAAAGTCAACTTTCGACTCCCCTTCAAGTTTGACTGGCCCATAGATCCTTCAGCTCTCCTTTAAGTTTGACTGGCCTATAGATCCTTCATCCGGACTTCGATTCCAGCAAACTCAGTTGCGTTGGACTCGTGTCGGGATTATCTATCCATTGAGATAAAGCAAGGTGGCCAATCTTCACTTGATCAAAAAGTCAAATTTTCACCCCTTAGGGTTTGACTTTCCGTCCAGGGTTTGCATTTCCGGCTCTTCTGGGAGCGCAAAAATGAGGTGCTTACAGCTGCCCCTCTTTGCCAGAGTCACCTTGCGGATGAACGGAAAAGAGAAAAAGAATCTCGTTTTTGCGCTTGGCATTTCTGTCGACATGGTCGACGAGCTTAGTCCTTTGAAGTTTTCATTTAAAAAGGGAAGCATCCAAATGATGTGGAGTTACTTCCTGGTTTTAGAGTTTCCTTACCCTTTGCTTTCGAGCTCTTGTAGGGCAATTCTTCAGCGATTAGATTTAAGTTTGAAAGAGATTAGATTGGACTTGAGCTCGCCAACCTTTTTCGGTGTTGATGCCAGACAGTTGACAATATTCTTTTCTTCTTGTTTGTTCCATTAAAGTTTTTAGGTGACTTTAGACTTCTAATCCATTTTGTGTCTTTTACTTGAGGCTTGCTTGCATTTTTTTTGATGGCCAAGGGTTGGTTTAGGATGCGGGATGGCTGGAGAAGGAAGGAGGGAAGAGCGGAGGAGGAGCTGCTGTTGGTGAGGAGGTGCTTCCAGCGCTATCCAGTGCCTCAAGGGAGCTCACACACCTGCTCTATTCTATTTACAAAAGTGTGAAATTTAAAAATTACAAAAGGGCCATCTTGCTCGATGAGATCTTCATCTTTGCTTGTTCTCCTTCATGTCTCACCATTTATTCTTCTGCAGCGCTTTCTGGTTGGCTTGCCTTTCCTAGGCGAGGTAACGGCCTCCTAGCTTGGAGTGACTATTGCTGGGGATTAGGCAAGAATCCCTACCTCATTGTTTTTTTTTTTTTCAGTCAGGCCTTGTTTTTCGACACGCATGCGGGTTCCCTTGTGAAGGGTGCTCTGCTGGGGATAAGTGGGAATTCCTCATGCTGTCATTCTTTCTTCGTAAGGCCTTTTCTTTCAGCTTGGGTGCCAATTCTTCATGTTCGTTTGGGCTCTTGTTAGGTGCAAGAAACTCCACCAGGGGTTGATGCGAGCTTGTTTTGTCTTCTTTCTACTATTCTTCGCAAAGCCAACCTCTTCAGAGTAGGCTAGGCTTGGGAAGTCTACATCATCAGGTATCACTCTCTTATTGTTGAAAGGACTCCATTGGGGATCAGCAGGTATCGTCCTCTATTTGTTGAAGGAACTCCACTGGGGATTTGGGGGAGGATGCCCGTCATCCCATTTTTGCTGTACCTGTGAAGGCGGGAAAGGAACAAAATGTTAGTCTTGGACTAGCTGGGGAATGCAAAACATTCTTCTTATTCTCTTCTTGCTCTGAGCCTTTTGCCCATTGCAGCTATAAGCGGCCTTTTCCAAGGTTGAGAGATTATCAACTTATGTTAGTAGCACATTATGGAGCTTAAAAGTAGTTAAGCAAAACAATTATAGAGAAAATAGGTGTGTTAGTGTGTGCTTGTGTCTGCAATATCGAAGAAATTTCCAAGGTCAGACGGGACTTGGAGAGCTTGGTATTTTCAGTAGCATTGTCATCACAGGCCACTGTGAAGTCTTTGGCTTGGGCGCAACCTCCCGGTCTGGACCCCTCAGATCTGTCCATCTTAGTTTACCGTTTGCCCCTGTCACTGCTCTTTCTGTATCTTGTTCTGCTCAATTCCAGATGCGACTAGCTCTCTTCTCTCTCTCTCTCTCTTTTCGCGACTAAACTCACAACGCCCTTTTTTCGGGTTTTCATTGTGGCCAACCTTCCTTGGAAACTCTGAATTTCATCATTGCTGATAAATGCAGACTTAACCGTTTGCCCTGATCATTCATTTTGGGATCTGAGAGGTCTTAGAGATAGGACGAAATGTAGGCTTGGTCTCGGTTATGAAAGAAAGGATAAGTGGCTCAAAAAAGATTATTTATTTGAGTTTGCAAAGTGTGCTACTTTTATTATTGTTGGGACTTACATCCTGGCTTATTTGCATCTCTATTTTTATTGGGTAAACATTTCCACATTTTTTTCTTTCTCTTCTTTTTTCTTTTTTTTTTTTGCATTTTCTTCTCTTTTTGAGGTTTTTCTAGGCAAGAATGCCTTGTTTCTCTTTCTGGCTTTGCCAGGAATGCCTCGTTTGATGTGTAGAACACTTGCAATGGGTTGAAGGAATTTTAAGGCTCAAAATTGTTTAGCTAGGGAGAATTTAAGGTATTTGGAAGGATTTTCAGCCTAAAGGAAAGTCAAGGATGGCCTCTCTTCATTTCCGAATCAGAATGATCTTAGGCATAGTACAGTTTGACTGCGTCTGCATTTATCAGCTCAGGAAAAATTGCCCCGTCCATTTCTTGTAGGATAAGTGCTCCTCGGGACAGAACTTTGTGGACTACGAATGGCCCTTCGTAGTTTGGCTTGAATTTCCCTCTGTTGTCCTCTTGATGAGGAAAGATTCTCTTCAGTACCAGGTCTCCCACTTTGAAATTTCGTGGCTTCACCTTCTTGTTGTAGGCTCACGCCACTCTCTGTTGATAGAGCTGACCATGGCACAAAGCCTTGATCCTCTTTTCATCCAACAATTGCAATTGGTCAAATCTGGACTCTTCCCATTCGACGTCACTAATCTCAGCTTCCTTCAAAATCCTGAGTGACGGAATCTGTACTTCCACGGGGAGGACTGCTTCCATTCCATATACCAGGGAGAATGGGGTTGCCCCGGTCGATGTTCTAATCGACGTCCGATAGGCGTGCAGTGCATAAGGCAGCTTTTCGTGCCAGTCCCTGTAGGTAACCACCATTTTCTCGAGTATCTTCTTTAGATTCTTGTTGGCAGCCTCTACTGCTCCATTCATCTTGGGCCGGTATGCCGTAGAGTTTAGATGTCTGATCCTTAGATCTTCACACATCTTGGTCCTGATGAACTTGAGTACATGAGATTTCTTCACATCCACGAAGGACATGGCTTTTACCCACTTGGTAAAATAATCAATGGCCACTAAGATGAATCTATGCCCATTTGAAGCCTTTGGATGAACCTGGCCTATTATGTCGATTCCCCAGATAGCGAACGGCCAAGGTGACGTCATGGAGTACAGTGTGTTCGGCGGTGCATGGATGTTGTCGGCATAAATCTGGCACAACTGGCATTTTCTGCCATGGGCGTAGCAATCCGCTTCTATGGTCATCCAGTAATAACCCATTCTTAGAATTTTCCTTGCTAGCATATGCCCATTCATGTGTGCGCGCACAACCCTCCATGGACTTCCTCAATCAACTTCTGCGCCTCAGCTTCTCTGACACATAGCAGTAGAGAGTCATTGTTTGAATTCTTGTACAGTCTGCCCCCACTGTAGAAGTATTGCCCTACCAACCTCTGGATAGTTCGCTTCTTTGCAGCTGAGGCACCTTCTGGTAGAATTCTATTCCTTATGTATCTTTCGATGTCTGCGTACCAAGGTTCTTCTTCAGGTGTGCTTTTCTCGACACTGAAGCAGTATACAGGGTAGCGCCGAATTTCTGTCTCCAATGGTTGCACCCAAGTATCATCCGTGATGGTGGCCATTGATGCCAGTGTGGCTAGCGCATCTGCAAATCGATTCCCGTCTCATGGCATGTAATCAAATGTCACACTCTCGAATTGCTCTTCTAATTCCTTGACCAGTTCTTGGTATGGCACAAACTTCACATCTCTGGTCTTCCAGTCTCCCATCACTTGGTAGATGATAAGACTTGAATCACCAAACACTTTTAGCTCTTGTATATGCATCTCGATTGCTGCTCGCAAGCCTAACACACATGCTTCATATTCGGCCATGTTGCTAGTGCAATCAAACAGGAGTTTCATTGCTATCGGGTGATGAACACCATCTGGGGAGATTAGCACTGCTCAGATCCCTTTTCCGTTTACATTGACTGCCCCATCAAAGAACATCTGCCACTTGGTTTCCTCCGTCTCCTCCACGGATTCGGCACACATTACATCTTCGTCTGGGAAGTCAGTCAGGAGCGGTTGGTAGTCTGGCAGGGGATGCTCTGCCAGGTGATTTGCTACAGCTTGCCCCTTTATCGCCTTTCTAGTTGTATAGACAATGTCGTATTCAAATAAAAGGACTTGCCACCTGGCAACCCTACCAGTGGAGATCGGCTTCTCAAAGATATACTTCAACGGATCTAGATTGGAGATCAATAATACTGTGTGACTGAGCAAATAATGCCGAAGCTTCTGAGCTGCCCAGACCAAGGCGCAACATGTCTTTTCAAGCGCTGTATATCTGACCTCAAAGTTGGTAAATTTCTTGCTCAAGTAGTAGATTGCTTGTTCTTTCTGTCCTTTCTCATCGTGTTGTCCTAACACACATCCCACAACTGTGTCTAAGACTTTTAAGTACATAATCAAGGGTCATCCCGAGACTGGCGGGACCAATGTTGGTGGACTCATCAGATAGGCTTTGATCTTATCAAATGCTACTTGACAATATTCATTCCAAACAACGGGATTATCCTTTTTCAGTAGCTTGAATATAGGCTCACACACAGGAGTCATCTGCGAAATGAACCTACTGATATACTGCAATCTGCCCAGGAACCCTCTCACTTCCTTTTCTGTCTACGGAGGAGGCATCTCCAGAATTGCCTTTGCTTTGACAGGGTCGACCTCAATGCCTCGCTTGCCCACTATGAAGCCAAGCAGCTTTCCTGAAGTAACTCCAAATACGCACTTGTTTGGGTTAAGCCTAAGCTTGTGCTCTCTGAGTTTGTCGAACATCTTCCCAAGGTTCACCAAGTGATCCTCTTCTTCCTTGGACTTCGCTATCATGTCGTCCACATATACTTCCATCTCCTTGTGCATCATGTCGTGGAATATTGAGGTCATTGCACTCTGATACGTAGCACCTGCATTTTTCAGTCCGAACGGCATCACGAGGTAACAGTAAGTGCCCCAGTGCGTGATAAAGGATGTTTTCTCCATATCCTCAGGTGCCATCCTTATCTGGTTGTAACCAGAGAAGCCGTCCATGAAGGAGAACATCGAATGCGTTGCTGTATTGTCAACCAGTACATCGATGTGCAGCAATGAGAAGTCATCCTTTGGACTTGCTCTATTCAGATCTTTCTAGTCGACACACATCCTGACTTTCTCGTCTTTCTTGGGAATTGGCACGATGTTGGCTAACCACTCTGGGTAATCTGTAACTTTCAAGAACCCAGATTTTAGTTGCTTGGTGACCTCTTCTTTGATCTTCAGGGCCCATTCCGGCTTTGTGCGCCTGAGCTTCTGTTTCACAGGTACGGCCTCAGACTTTGTCAGTAACCGATGCACAACCAAGTCCGTGTCTAATCCGGGCATATCCTCTTATGACCTTGCAAACACGTCAGAATAAGACTTAAGAAAATCAAACATCTGTTTTCTCAATAATGGTGACAACTTTTTACCAATTTGGAGGATCCTGGGTTGTGCTATTTTACCTATGTCAATTGACTTTGTTTCCTCAATGTTGGCCTGGAGACCCTTTTCATGCCTTTCCAATGCAAGTTGGATTTCAAGCGGGGTCTCCCATGATTCATCGTCGTCCTCATGCTCGAAAGGTTCACAGGGGACGATGTCTGAATCTACTCACTGCGATGGGCAAGTGCCCCAATCTGACTTGTCGAGTTCTTTCTCGTTTTTAGGATTGGACACTGGCTCATGCATTTCATTTATTATTGCCGTTTGCATTGGCTTTTCAATTTCTTTTTGTTCAATTATGGCAATCTTATTACCTATCCCGTGCCCCAAATCTTCCAGGTGTGCGTCGGGATTGACACTAAGATTGCGATGCTCAAGTTGCTTATTTTTGTTATTTTCATTTTCAAACAGATGCAAGTAGTAGGAAGCATTCAGATATTCATTGAAAATTTCAGCAATAGCTACAACAGAAATTTCAGAGGTGACAGAAACCCCCTTTGGGATAGCAGCTTTGCGGATAGCAAAAGGCGTGGCACTCCAGTTCTTCAGTGGTGCCCCGTTTTCCTTGTTGATGATAACCGCCGCCTCCAGTTCTCCAGCTAGTACCATGTTGGCGCTATTGTCAGATGAGATGTAGATGGGATCATTTGCCGCGTCCGCCGACTTGTTCTGGCTCCTCTCTGATTGGGGGCCAAATTCTGACGATACCCTTACCCATGATCCAATAAGGGGGATTGCCATTGGTATCTCGTCCTCGGGTGGCGCGTAGGCGATGGTGACTCCGTTGGTCGGATCAGCCCTAGGTGGTACAAAGGCTATGGGTATTCCGGTTGGTATCCCAAGCACAGTAGAAAAGTAAGCTGGTGGTGCCTATTTGCCGTAAGCCGCATGGTACACTTCTTCGGGCACCGGCCTTTGCACCTGAGGCATGCTGCGAAACATCCGGTTCAGATCGTCACGAGTCCCTAGGTGTGGGATATAGGGAGGTGGAGGAGGCGACCTTGGCCTGAGGGTTGGCGCTCCTGAGCTATCTCGCCCTTCCATCATGCAGACATACATGATTGGACCTTCTTCTTTGGATTCTTCAATGGGAGCAGGTGGCGGCACTTCCATCACAATTGCAGAGTTAATCGGGATCCCATCAAGAATGAACGGTTCATCTGGTGGGGTGAAGGCCATGGTGACGTCGTCGACGGATTCCAAGGCAACCAGCGCTAGCAAATTATCTGGTGACCCCTCAGAAGCCAGCGGATCTACTTCCACTACATCTCCAATCATTTCCATAGACGGTGGCTCCTCCCAGAGCATCTGAGTCAGTCCTTGCAGGTAGTGCTCTTCCATGGCAGGGGTGTCCAGAAACTCATCTCCCCACCCTTGGGGGACAAGTTCTCATGTACGCATATGGGCCAGTGGGGGTCTTTCCCTTCAGTTCTGGCTTTTTTCCTCTCGGCACGGTTCCCAAAGAGTCAGGAGTAGTCTTCTGGCTACGGCTTGAACCCTAGTCCAAACCCAGTGGTCTGCTCATAAGGTTGGACGGCTGCCTTAATTCCCTGCTTATACTTGCCCAGTCCATCACCGGCTCTGAGACCCCAGTTTGCGCAATCAGCAGCGCTAAACATGTACTTTCTTCTCCTCTTCGAGAGTCGTTGCCCCCTTTCAGATTCAGGGATATGATTTACCTGCACCATCTCCACTACCTGGAAATTGAGTGTGGTGGGCAACTCATAGTCCACATAGGGTACTCCGACCCTTTCGAACTCCCGGTGATCCTCAACATGTACCGTTATAAGCTCGTTACCCGATATAAACTAGACCATTCTGTGCAGTGTGGAAGATATGGCCCCTACCTGATGCAGCCAATGCCTCCCAATCAGAAGGTTAAATGACGCGTTGATATCCATGAGCTCAAAATCCATGGTGAAGGGTTTATCCGCAATCATGACCACCAAGGTAACCTCCTCCAGCGATTCTCTCCTGGCATTATCGAACCCTCGGACATTGTGCCCACTTGGCTTAATCATGGTAGGGCTCAACTGTAAACTATCGAATGTCCTCATCGGGCATATATTCAAAGCTGACCTGTTGTCGATCATGGCACGCTTTACGATAAGACCTACACATTTCACGGTTATGTGGAGCGGCTCAGTATGGTCGCAACCCTCCAGTGGCAGATCTGCTGCAGAAAAGGAGATGGCCTGGGGTGCCGTGATCACTGATACCACTGCTCCTAACTGCTCAGGGTCGATGCTTTCTGGCACATGTGCATCACCCAAGACCTTCATCAGTACTGTCCTGTGCTTTTCCGAATCAATTAGAAGTCGCATTATGGAGATTTGGGCAGGCACTTTGTTCAACTACTGGAGGAGGTCGTACTCTGGAGTGAAAACACTGTGGTGTAAATCTATAATTTCCTCTTCAGTGGCACTTCCCTTTCTCTTGAGGGTCAGTGGCACTTCTGTAACCACGTCCTTCCCTTTTTCTTTCCTTTTTGCTTCTGCTTCTGCTCCCTCCTTTGGTGCGGGTGGGGGGTCTGTGTTTACGTATCGATCAGATCGGGTGATACGGTCGATTTCTGCTTCAATGGTGGTGGTGAAGGTAGCTTGATGGTGGAAAGATTGGGTGGGGTAAGGTAGGGGTACCGCATTGTAGGGAGGCGGTTCCAGGTTAAGCTTGGAGAGGTTTAGGGTAGGTGGTTCGAATGAAAGGGAAAATGGGTCTTGTGGAGGTGAGTCCATGATGTCATGGATGTTGAGGGTTAAAGGGCTAGGGTGAGAGATGGGGGTAGGGTAGAAGAATTCTTGGTCTTTAGATGGGTGGAAGTGCACCAGAGGGAGACCTGTAGGGGAGTCACCGCCATCTCCTTCAATGACGTTCACTGTCTCACTTTCCTCTGCTGACGTGTCTTCCGAGTCTATATCAGCGGACTCGTCCGAGCTCTCATACGGATCAGGCAGGTTTGCTAGTTCAGGAGTAGATGGTGGTTCCTCTTCCTTTGCGGCACGCGGGGGGCTGAACCACTCGTGCATGTCGTATGGGAGGGGGCGGGATTAGACTCAAGTGATGACGAGTCGGCGGAGTATGCCAGATAGGGGTTTGGCTCCAAGGTTGCAGACATGCACTCTGGCGGCCATTCGTGGATAACTGGGGAGGTACCCTCGAACTGTCCACTAACACATCCGAGATCTGAGGTCTGATCTGGAGTCCACTGGAACTGCCTACTCCCTCTCTGCGTGGGGGGGGGGGGGACGGGGAGTCGCTGATCCATCCACACTGCATTGGGTTCCAGGGCCCCGTGACTTCTTCACTACTTTGCGGTTCATCCTAGATCATACAGATGTAGACATCTGTATTCTCCCTAACCTCGAGTTCTTCCAGCAGAGTGTCCTCTTCATTCTCTCCAACAACTGCAATTGCTGTCGATTGGGTTCTTGTTCGAAGCTACACCTTCACTGTCTGCCCTGGTTGGCCGATCAGTACTGAAGGGTTGAATTTCCCGGTGCCTTGATCACTGCTTACTTGATTCGCTGTCTTACTAGTGGAGGCCTTTGAGTGATTTGGAAGATGATTGGTAGTTACGCCGGCTGCTAGAGTCTGAGCGGGTGGTGCCGGAGGGTCAACCGTAATGCATTTACTATCAATCAGGTCCTAGATATCGTGCCTTAGATCCCAGCACCGATTGGTATGGTGCCCTGGAGCACCGGAGTGGTACTCGCATCGCTCAGCTGCATTATAGCTTCTGGCATTGACCAGACGAGGATTCAGGGGTTTGACTTGCACATACCCCTTCTTCAGCAAAGTAGGTAGCAACTCTGCTGGTGCATAGGGTAGGGGAGTGAAAACCCATTTCATCCTGGCCTCCATTCCTTCTCTCGTCCTTCTTACCCCTTGGTAAGCTGCTTGTCCAGTCCCTTGAGGTGCCACGGCCTCCGGTCCTTGGGAGAAGTGGTGGGGCTGTGCCGGGTATACATAGTTTACCGCCTGCTGTTCTTGCCTCCTGGGCTCCTGCCCCTGGCTTCTGCTAGCTTGCCTGGTCATTGGCCTCCTTGGTACGGAACTCTGCCCACTGCCGTCTATCTTTCCAGCTCTTACTGCGTCTTCAATCCGATTTGCCGTCAGGATTAGGTCATTGAAATTCGACGTACTCTGGCCCTGTAGCAAAGTGAAGAAAGGCTGACCCAATGATGCAATAAACAACGACGTCATCTCTTGTTCCAGCAACGGCGGCTGTACCAATGCTGCCAATTCTTTCCAGCGCTTGGAATACTCTCTCACTGACTCCTGGCTCTTCTTAGCCAGCCTCTGCAATTCTGCCCTGGTCTGTACAATCTGACTGTTCAGGCGGTACTGCTGAATGAAGACTGCTGCCAAGTCATTCCATGTTTATATCTTAGCCTTGTCCAGACTCAAGAACCAAGAATAAGCCGCCCCAGTTAACGACTTCTAAAAGAACTGCACCATGATTCGTTCCTCCTTAGCATACTGGCAAATGTCGCTAGAATAAGACCTCAGATGGTTTAGTGGGCAACCCGTGCCGTCAAACTGGTGCAACTTCGGGCACTTGAACTTAGTCGGGAGCTGGATGTCAGAAAAGAAGCAGAGGTTTTCAAGCGTAGCCTCGCTCTGCACTATGTTAGGTTGGAGCTGTTTGAGAAGCTTTCTCATGGTGGCCAGTTCTGCTTTGTTTTCTTCTCTTACTGCTGCCAATTTTCCCTCAAACTGCGCTTCCTGGGTTCTATACCAGTCTTCGTCATCCTGCCCCAGACGGACAGGTAAAAATTGATCCTGCTGTGGTATGTGGAATGGAGTTGCTGGTGGTGGCAGCGGTGGTGCCACGGGAGGGGGATGTACTGGATGCGGTGGTGGTGCCACCTCTGCCGGTGGCGGGAACTGCGGCTGCGGCTGAGGGGCGGCTAGCACTACTAGGGGGACTTGCTTCAATTCCTTTAATTCTGCCATTAACTGGATGACAGAACCCATGCTGTCGATTCTCTGTTGCATTTCATTGACTGCTTGTGCATGGCTAGATTCTACCGGATGTTGCCCCGGCGGTGTCTGCTCTCCTGGCTGATCCATATCGAGTCTTTTCCTCGATCTTAGCAGGTATGGACTTCTGGAAGCAATTTTGGTACCTGTTGAGACAATTGACTGGCATTAGTGCAATTTTACAGGAATTGATCGCAAAGTCTATTTGATTGAATTTGTTTATTTATTGTTTTATTGATTTTTCTCATTTGATGTAATTGGACTAACTGATCTATTTTAGCTACCCTAGGGCAACAAGGGAAGCGAACCTAATTTCTGAAGGCTGATCTATTTTAGATGCTCATAGGCAGCTGGGAAAGAGAACCCTATTGATTCTTGAAAACTGATCTATTTTGGCTGTCCTAAGATGACCGGGCAAGAGAACCCTAATGAATTTTGAAGACTGATCTATTTTGGCTGTCCTAAGATGATCGAGAAAGAAAACCCTAATGAATTTTGAAGACTGATCTATTTTGGCTGCCCTAAGACGACCGGGGAAGAGAACTCTAATGACCAAATCTATTTTAGCTAGCCGCAGGTAATTGGGAGAGAGAACCCTATTTTTTGCTGAAAGCTAATTTTTCTGAAAGCTGATCTATTTTAGTCACTTAGGAGCGACTGGGAAAGAGAACTCGGTTGTACTGAAAGCTGATCTATTTTAGCCATCTGGGCAAGGGAAGGGAACCTGGGGTTAAGCTAATCTATTTTAGCCGCCTTGGCAAGGGAAGAGAACCTTCAATGCAGGGGGATTTTTCTGAGCTCAGTATTGTAAGCACCCAAATTTTGATCAAACCAAAAAAAAAGAAAAAAAAGAAGAAAACAAAAAATGTGCTAAAAGACAGCAGAAAAGTTAAAACCCTAAGGGGACAAAAAGTTGACTTTTGATCAAGTGATAATTGACCACCTTGATTTATCTCATTGGATAGAAAATCCCGATACGGTTCCAACGCAACTGAGTTTGCTGGAATCGGAGTCCGGATGAAGGATCTATGAGCCGGTCAAACTTAAGGGGGGACTGAAAGTTGACTTTCTGCTAAACCCCGAACTAGGTGCTTACCCCCATGCCAGTGGATAGAGGACTTCGATATGGTTCTAATGCAATTGAGTTTGCCCAAATCGGAGTCTAGGTGAAGGAGATATGAGCTGTCAAAGTTTCCGAGCATCAAAGCTGGCAAACTGCACACGTGGCAAGTTGCGCAGGAAAATATCTCAGGGATCAAATCCGTGAATATCAAAACATTCAAAAGATCCCAGGGACCAATCTGAAAATATCTAAATAAAATAATATTTTCTCAAAATATCCCAGGGACTATATCTGTAAATACTGGATTTTTCGGACAAATCAATGGCTGAATTAAATTTTCTAATCATTGTGTTGCTCGTGCCGAGCTCCAGCTACTCAGCGCCAGCTCGGTGCCAACCCGGCGGATACCCCATTTTCTCCTCTATAAATACGGCAGCCCCCCCTCTTGCGGAGGGGTTCGGCTTTTTTGGGGTTGGGGCTCTTTTCTGAGCTGGGCGATTTTGTTGGTTGGTCTTCTCTGGTGTTGGCTCTTCCCACAGAGAACCTTCCTTCCCCCACTTTGCCTGAGTCGAAACCCTCCCTTCTTCCTCTCCATTGCCTCACAACCAAGAGGATGACAAGCTTACTATTGGTGAGGAGAGGTGTTGCTCTGGTAGTCGTTCGTGCTCTAGGAGGTTCAACACATCTTGCCAGGGTTTGTTAACCCAAGGTAATGTTTCCCACAACTCGTCCTTCAGCATGAATAAAAAATAGGCTCAAGCATGGTTATTGTGTTTTCCATCTCTCGCATGTTTCCCATTTCTTTCCAAGCATGGTGTTTCAAGCGTGAGTTAATTGCTTCTTAGTTGTTTGCTGTTATTGTTGGTTTGATTCAGAAGGGGAGCATGTTCCCTCAGATTCCCTCCATCTCTTGTACCCTGATGTAAACCCCCTCTTCTCTTTCTTTCGTTAGTCACGTTCTTTGTTTGGGTTTTTGTTTGGTTTTCGGATTCAGACGATTGCGTAGAGATTTGAGTCGTGATGTTGAAGTAGGTTAGATTAACTTCAAGTTGTGTTTAAGCGTCTTTTGGGAGTCGTAGAAACACCGGGAAGGTGTTATAGAGGTAAAAAACTAGACAGTCATGGAGTTCGAGAAAAAAATAGAGTATCGTGTTTTTGCATCCGCCGAGCTCGCACTGGGCGTCTTTTCTCTGATTGCTTTGGGTATGCCGGGCTCGCGCTGACCTCGCACCTAGCCCCTGAGGTCGGCGCACCCCGCTCCACAGGGGCCGCAGGTCCCTCCCCTTGGACCCAGAATAGTGAGCCGATCTCCCCTGATAAATGTCAGTTTTGTATATTTTCTATGATGTATATTCTGTGATTGTTGCTGGATGTGGATGGCATTTCCAAATCGAACCAAATGAACCAATAGGGTTTCCGGGTCATCCGGAAACCCAACATGGGACTTGGACCCCCGATCCAATTTGATTTCTAGTGGGCCTTCCAAAGGGGCCCACCAAGCCCAATGAACACAATGGAATGTATGCATGTGACCTAAGCAAGATAGATGAATTAATTGATCAATCCGGGCGGACCAAGCCCAAAGCGGCCCACCCGAACTTGTTTTGTGCAATATGATAAGTTCAAAATGTATGGTTTGGCCGAGACCAAGGGCAAGGGCCTACTGGGCCCGCCAAAGCCCACGAACCAACCTAGTAAGGGTTCAAAACCCTAACTTCACATAACTTGGGCTTTCAAGCCCAAATCAGGACTACGGGCCCCAAGCCCAATGTCCAACCCATTTTCTGGCAAACTTAACAAGATAAATCTAAAGCACTTTTGGCAACCATCATGGGGGCCCATCCAGGGGCCCGCAAACCAATGTAGGCCAACCTTTTGCATGGAAATCACTTAAGCTTCAAATCTGAACCCTAATATAAAATCAATTCACTTAACCAAAGCCCAAAGGGCCTCCTAGGCTAGACAGCGACCCACAAGGGTACATGGGCTTGATTAAGCCCACCAAGGACACCGTGGGCCTCCCAACGGGGCCCATCCAACCAGACTCAGATTACCTAATTAATCAAGATAAAAGCAATTAAAGGGACCCACACCACTCAGGTGGTCCCACCAGACTTAACCAGTTTACATGCAGACTTAGGAATCAGGTGAGAAAATAAGTAAGCTGACTCAAACCAGGATAAACCTAAGGGACCCGTCACCTGACGGGGTGGACCGGGGTGTCTACGGACTTCCCCAAATCACAACCGAGACCCTACTTAGAATCTCAAGTCGCAGACCAAGCCTTGATAGACGAGATTAGACACCCAGGTGTCCGCCTGCACCCCATCAGGCGGTGGCGACTCTGAATTTTCCCGTGCAGCGTTTCCGACGTGCGCACAAGTATCACAGGGTGGGACCACACATGGTCACAAAAGGGGGGCTGAAAAACAGGACTCAGGGTTGCCTTAACCAATTCCTGACTCTTTCATCGGTGGTCTCGGCGATACAAAGATTCGGCTAGTAGTACTCGGACGCTCCGCAGCCAATATCCGATTCATTCACCGGCGGCCTTGGTGTCACTGAAAGGGGTAGGCTATGCCAGGATGCTCCTCCACCAATATCCGACTCATCCGTCGGCGGTTTCGGTCCCCTAAGATTTCGGCTAGTAGTACTCGGACGCTCCGTAGCCAATATCCGATTCAACCATCGGCAGCTTTGGTGTCACTAACTGGGGTAGGCTATGCCAGAACGCTCCTCCACCAATATCAAACTCATCCATCAGCGGTTTCAGTGCCCTAAGAATTCGTCTAGTAGTACCCGGACGCTCCACAGCCAATATCCGATTCATTCACCGACGGCTTTGGTGTCACTAAATGGGGTAGGCTATGCCAGGACGATCCTCCACCAATATCCGACTCATCCGTCGGTGGCTTTGGTGCCCTACAGGCTTGACCGAATGATCTTGGCAAGATATAGACGGGTGTGATCTGAGCTCAAAGTCTTGGGTGCTTTTAACACTTGCTGGGTTTTACAATCTCAATGAGAGAGATGCAGTCAAAGGAAATTAGGTGGTCGCCGCGACTAGGAGTATTGCAATTAATGAAGAGAGGTAGTCTGTCGGAGACAGAGTTGCCCTATTGGAGGGAATTAATTCTTTTATTTCAAAATTCTTGTTTCGTTAAGTCCGAACAACATAGCAGAGTGAAAATAAATTCATGCTTTAATCAAAAAGTGCCGTCGTGGCACAAGGTACATCATCATTCATAACAAGGTACAACAAAGCCACAGTCTAGCTAGGTTGGTCATCATCATAGTGGGAGGACACATCTTGCCTCCTCAAGGCTCGCAGAAGCTTGATCCACAGACGTCGGTCCTCCTTAGCGCGCTTGCGCACCAATTCCATTTCATGTTGCAAGGCCGTATTGGCCCGCCTACTCTCCCATTCCGAATCCACATAAGCTAAATGGATATGGGAGTGGGTCTCCTGCAGTTCGACCACCCTGTCCCTATATGTGTTAGGGGGCGGAACTGGAATGTCGCTTGAAGCAACAGGCTGAAGAGGTGGGGGGCCGTCGTGGCCGAACTCTCGAGCTATCCACTGCTCGTAGTCTCGAAAGTGTGATTTGATGAAGACGTCTTCGCAATATACGCACATCGTCTTCCACTCCATCTGTAGTTGCGTCCTTAGTCCCTTAGTGAGTGGACCAATTAAATTGCCCATGTCGTCCTTGGCCGGGATTCCCTGCGATTTCCCAAACTGTCTAAGAACCCGAATCGAATAGTATGGCACAGCATGGGTAAGGCCTATTAGGGCTAGGCCCTCTCTTTTCTTGAAAGCTATAATGGGGGTGTAGGGGATGTTGTATGTACCCAACCATCGAATGTTTGTTTCTTCATTTTGATGGAGAAAGTGGTTAAACCAATCCTCACGAGTGATTAAACCAATCCTCACGAGCGGGTAGGTCCGGTTTGATCTCTCTTCGAGCTAACCATATGATTTTATCACAGGCTACCCTATAATGTGCACTGACAGGTCTTGACACCATCAGGTGGTCTTGCAGCCAAATGTGGAGAAGGGGAGCGCACCCTTGAAACCTCCGAGTTCCATTTTTGGACAAAGTGAGGGAATGAAACAATTGAGTTAGGATCAGTGGCATGATTCAGTACTCTGCCCGGAGCCGATCCACAATTTCCATGAGGGCCAAGTTAATGGTGTCTTCCCCAGTTGGAAAGAAGATTTGCGACAGAACCACAAGGGTGAAGGTGTCAAACCAAGCCCGAGGTCTTTCCTGCTTTTTGTTTCTTATTTTCTCAGCTAGGAATGTTTTGGAGACCCGAGTGAATGCTTTGTCACCTCCTAAAGTCTGGAATTCTCCCCTTGAGAGGCCAAAGAAAGCGCAAGCTTTATTCTTGTAGCTTTCTTTGAGACTTGGCCTAGCGGGTTCTCCTAAGTCGCGAAATCGGAGGAACAGGTCAAGCTCCTCAATTGTGGGAGTCAACTCATTGATCCCGAATCGAAACACTGAAAGCTAGGGATCCCAGAAAAGCAGGGCTGCTTGGATCATATCCCAGTTGATTGGCACGTTTAACAGGGACAAAGTCTATCCCATGTGGTATTTGTGCTCCCATTCAATTTGCTCACTCCTTGGGAGCTGCGTCGTCCAAGAACGGATCCAGGGGGTATCCCAGGTGCATTTATCTATCCTAGGGAAACAGACTCTCTCAGATGAGGATGAAGATGCCATACCAACTATTCGATCGAAATTCCAAATCAATTTAAGGTTCCACACAAAACTCTTAATCAGCTCTAAGACGTGCATAATTTCAAGCAAGGAAAATGAACCATGATAAGTCATGAAAATACCACATTAATTTCATGACTTATCTGGTTTTATTTCATATTTAATTCCAAATTTTACTTAGAAATTGTCAAAGTCTTTCATCTTTGTATTTTATTTTCATTGTCTAAATTGTCCCTAATTTGTTGATGTAGAGATACTCTTGGTGGTTATAGAAGTCACGGTTCAAACGGCATAACATTCGGACTCAAATTGCAGAAGTTATGATCAACGTTCGCTGGCCGTTCGAGTGTCGTTCGACTGTCGTTCGAACGTTAGTGTTCTGCAGAGAAACCTGAGAGTAGCGTTCGCTGGCTGTTCGATTGTCGTTCGAACGTTAGTGTTCTGCAAAGAAACCCGAGAGTAGCGTTCGCTGGCCAACGTTCGAACAAGAGAAGAGGAAACAGTTGTTTGACTTGAACGTTCGACCCGCGTTCAACTGTCGTTGGAACGTTCAAGTAGTAAAAACTGTTATAAAATTCCGAACTTTGCGGATTTGTTTCCTTTTTCTTGGGGATCTTCTTCTAACTTTTAGGAGGATTTTAAGGGGTTTCTAAGAGAGGAGGTTAGGTCATTTTTGGACTTCTAAGTCGTGGATATACAAGGAAAGGAAGTTCTCTTTTCCTTAGGAGTTTTATTGGAAGGAAAGTTTCTATTCCTCTTCAAGAATTCTTGGGCAAGCTTACGGGATTTCTATAAAGGAGAGAGCTAGAATGTGAAAAGGAGAGAGTTGATGCTGGGAACGTGAGAAGGAAGCTGGAACGTGGGAGAGATCAAAGCTTGGATCGTCATTAGTTTATTTTTTCTCTTTTCTTCTCTTTCTTTTATTATACTCTGTTTTTGATGGTTGTTCTTAGTTCAATCATGAACTAACTTTTATTACTAAGGCTTTGATGTAATCTAAACATGATGTTTTAATTCTGAATATTATTGCTAATGAATTTATGATTCGTTCTTTGAGTATTTTATTATTGTGCTTAATCCAATTGAGTACTTGATCACCATTCAATTGTATTTGGTAGTTGTATTGAGACCGCGAGGAGATATACAATTTTAGTTCCTGTGATAAAATACCATTTTCTACATGTTGATAGAGATATTGGCATGGTTTATGTAGCTTTGTGTTTTTATACATGAAAATCCACAGATCTTAATGTGCCTTTTTGCTTTTAAATTCACATAGAGATATCGTGAGTTATCATGGGGAGGTAAGTTCGTTGGTGCTCGAGAGAGACCATTGGATAGAATAGGGATTTTCACTTTCAAATTGGATTATAAAATTCAGTAGCATGTGTATTCAAAAGTTAATTCAGATTGGTTTATGATGAAATCAAATGCCTTAGTATTTTAAATCTCTTATTGAATCTTACTCTTATATTTTCTTAGTTAATAATTTTAATTGCAAGTTAAACACCCATCTCATTTTTTGATTATCCAAATAGAATTTAGGATAGTAATTTCAGTATTTAGTAGCTACAATTCCCTGTGGGTTCGACACTCTATTTCATCACTTTATTACTTGTTACAAATTCGTGCACTTGCGAAAAAGTACATCAAACCAATACCAATTCTAACATGCTTCACAAAATAAAGCGAAAATTAAAACAATGTGGAATTTAACTCAGGCACACATGGTGTGTGGTCCTAAGGGTTGGTGCCAATGAAGGCGCGACTCCTAGACATACTTGTGTAGAGGAGCACATTCAAGTCCTGATCAGTCTTCTGTCTTTCATCTGCCTTCGGTGTCTGCCCATGGCAAAAATTACAACTTGCCAGCGAGGGCAAAGATTTACAATATTTACACAAATCTGCAAAGAATTCATCTTCCAGGCTGTCGGGAGCCCAAAAGAAGGGTACAAATTGCCTCCAAGGCGGGTAGGCCAAAAATTCCTAGATGCAGGATTTAGTGCCCTTATTCTGATCTGGCATGCTTTCATCTGCTCTAAAAGACCAGTCTGGAGTTAAAATGCTCCCAGCGGACTTTAATGGGTCAAGATCCATAGCTTACAGGACTCAATGCATGGATCTGGGGTGGTTCCCTTGTTCAAAGTTAGGTTAGTTTCCTAAATTAGAGCTGAGGTAGCCCAGAGTCTAGGGTTTACTCAATTTGATGCAAAAAAACGAGGGTTGCTGCCCCTAATGGACTCTGGATTTTATTCCAATTTTACTCCTCTTGTATTTTCATCATTCACAACACAATCACCCTCACATGCACAACGCGTGGTTCGTTCAGAAACGTTAGATGGGGAAGGATACCCAACCCGAGACATAAGCCTACAAGGGTCTGGACGAGTACTGGATCCTCGTGTGCCACGGCAAGAAACCTATGGTGCTAATGGACTCCAAAAAACTGGAGGGATGGGTTTACCCTGCTTTCCCCGGCAAGCCACGGGAGTGTAGGTGCTAATACCATCCCAAAGATCAGTTTATAAGAATCAAAAGGGTAGGCTGCTAGAGAGGTCTAAGTCTTGGTAAAGAAGTTGCAATATCCGTATTTCACTCATTCATTCGGGGTCGGATCATCCACGCAGCCTCCCTCGTGCGTGTCACCCCACACAGTTTATCACATAAAAGTGGGAAATTAAATCCATCCACGGTGTGGTGGCGTGCTCGTGTGTACAGTTGGGCTACGTGTTGTGTCTAATTGGGTGAGTTTTGCTTGGATTTTGTTGACAAAGGAATTTTTATTGTCTCGTATAGTAAGGTGCAAAATTGGCACACAATACGAGGTTCTGGGAGAGTCCCCAGGTAATTGGAGGGGCACAATGGTCCGCTTAAATTCCAATTGCATTAGGCAATTATCTCGTCCTTTTGACAGGACTCCCCAGAACACGTAATTACATGTATTCTGTATTTTACTAAAGAAGATAGTAAAAATCCTAAATATCAACTAAATCCCTCTTACGCTGACTCAATCTAACCAGGGTCCTACCAGTCTGAGAACTTCCCAGCGGATTCGCCAGGCTGTGCACTCGTTGGAAACGCCGCACGGGAAAATTCGGAGTCACCACCGCCTGATGGGGTGTAGGCGGACACTTGGGTGCCTAATCTTGTCTATTGGGCTGGTCTGCAGCTTGAGATTCTTAGAAAGGTCTCGGTTGTGGTCTGGGGAAGTCCGTAGACACCCCAAATTTGAGTCAACTCACTTTGGTTCTCACCCGATTCCTAATCCAGCATGCCATTTGATTAAGTCTGGCGAGACCACCTGAGTGGTGTGGGTCCCTTTAATTTGTTTTTATCTTGCTTAATTAGGTGATCTGAGTCTGATTGGGTGGACCCCGTTTGGAAGGTCCACGGTGTCCTTGGTGGGCTTAGTCAAGCCCATGTATCCCCTGTGGGCCTCTATCTAAGCCTAGGAGGCCCTTTGGGCTTAGGTTTAATGAATTGATTTTACTTAGTTTATTCAAGTTGGGGACTTATGTGATTTTCATGCAACAAGTGGGTCTGCATTGATTTGCGGGCCCCTGGGTGGGACCCATGGTGGTTGCCAAAATATTTTTAGATTATCTTGGTTTAATCTGCTAAAGTAATCTGGTCATTGGGCTTGGGGCCCATAGTCCAAATTTAGGCTTGAAAGCCCATGTTCTTGGAGTTTAGGGTTTTGAACCCTCACTTTGTTGATTAGTGGGCTTTGGCGGGCCCGATAGGCCCTTGCCCTTGGTCTCAGCCAAACCATGCTATTTAAACACACTATTTCACAAAACAAGTTCGGGTGGGCCGCATTGGGTTTGGCCCACCCGGCTTAACCGGTTAATTTTACTTAACTTGCTCATTTACATGCATTTAGGGTTTATTGGGCTTGGTGGGCCCCGTTGGAAGACCCACTAATGTACCAAATTGGACCGGCGGTCCAAGTCCCATGTGGGGTTTTCGGGGTGACCCGGAAACCCTATTGGTTCATCAAGTTTCCTTGGAAATGTCATCAAAATGCAACAAGAATCATGAAAATACCAATATTGGCATTTTTGCCACGTAGCCGACCCTTATGGTCGGCAATACACACAGCATAATGTAGCCGACCTTACAGGTTGGCTAACCAAAAAAGCCAAGTGATCCAACCTAAGTTGTCGGATCACTATGGAATGGCCTTTTTCGGGGTTTTGCTATGGGGGTTGCTTTTGTGGGCTTCTTAGGGACTTCCTACAAGTCATGTGGGCCCCTGAGAGGGCCCACATTGATTCAGGCTTAAGGTGGCTTCCACTTTAATCCCTTTTGGGGTTTTCCAGCAAAGGCAAGGGTGTAGGCAATGGTGCCCGGAGGTGCTGCCCTCCTCTCTTCTTTTTAGTAATTGCAGCAACAAGGTGGGGGTCTTGGCACCCCAAATTCCATGATTTCATGTCATAAATCAACCAACAATCAAAGCCAAACAATCATGCATTTCATGCTAAACAAATTAATCACCAAACCTACATGTAATAAGACCCCAAAACAGCAACTCACGAGCAAGACTAAAATCTGGTTTTAGCATGTCCATAGGAGTTAAGTCATGCCTGGGGGATGACCTATAGGTATTGTGATATTGGAGTGTCAAAGGGGTGAGTGGGACATGCAAACAGGTGGCCAATATGGCTGGGACAGCTGCTGTCCTGGGACTTAAACATATACAAATCAGCCAGCCTAAAGGGAGGTTAAACATGCTAAAAAAGAATGGGCTACTACCGGAGAATACGAGGCTGCAGCTACTGCCGATAGCAGCCCCAAAGGTGCCATACATGCTCATCAAGTGGACACAAAAAAAAACGGTGAAAGCAAGACGTGTTGATACTCATGAAAGCAAGCAACGCCGGCTGTAAACACAGGGACAGCAATCATTGGATCGAATTTTAAGGAGGCTTATCATGCTACTACGGGCTGGGAGTGCTGCTCGTGTGAAGCATGGCAGTGGGCAGGGGGGGGGGGGGGGAGCATGCTTAGGTATGCAAAAGAAAACAATAACTTGAAGGAAAAGGGGAGCATGCATTAACCATGGTGAGCACAAGAGCAATCAAAACAGAAGCATATTGGGGGAGATCGGAGGGCATGCTGCCATTAAAGCCACAAACAAAAAAATAGCAAGCCACAAGGGGGTTTACGGCCAGCAAAAACATGTAACAATAGGGGCTGGAGCTGCTGCCAGCAGCAGCCCCAAAAGGGTCTCACATACTTATCAATTTGTCATAAAAAAAAACAGTTAAAAAAGATATGTTGCTTCTTCATGGGAAGTAAACAAAAGCTCACTCTAAACAGGTGGACAGCAACCATTAAGTTGAGTTTTGATTAGGCTTAACATGCTACCAAGAAAAAAGGGGGGGGGGGGGGGGGGGGGGGCTGCTGCTACTGTCTCCCAGCAGCAACTAAAGTGAAACATGACAGTGGGCTAAGGGAATGGGAGCATGCCGTAATTTCTGTGGGTTATGGCATATCAATCAAAGTTAATAAGAAGAAAATGGGGTTGCTGCTGCTGCCGATAACAGCAGCCCCAGGACCACCTCACAGGCTTACTGATTTGATCATGAGAAGAGTGAGATCATGCTCACATTCGAAGGAGCATGCCGCATGCCCCATAAACATACGAACACATGCAAGCACATGCATTTCAACATCATTAACCGTGCTCAAGACCTCAACCTACTTAACAAGAAATCAAAACATCAAGAAGGGTAGAGAAGGGGGGTCTCATAAGGGGGTACATTGGATAAAAACGGAGGAGGAACATGCTCCTCCTTGAAACAACACACAGAAACCCACAACAGCAGCTGTGGTGGCCGAAAATGCCTGGAAAAAATCTCACCTTCTCCCCTTTAAAACCATCTACATACCTCTCCCTTACTTGGAGGTCTTCATGTGGTGAGATGAGCACAAATACATGCTTAAAATATTATGGGGATGAGCTCATGCAAGAGAAGAAGACATGCTTGGGAAAGGCCTTAAAAAACTCTGGTTTTAATATATGTGAAACACAATATGTTGAGGAACCTTACCTGGTGGTCCTTGAGCTTTGGAGTAGGGTGGAGACACCTTATCGGGCTGGGTGGACCCCGTTGGAAGGCCCACTGGAAATCAAATTGGACCGGGGGTCCAAGTCCCATGTTGGGTTTCCGGGTGACCCAGAAACCCTATTGGTTCATTTGGTTCGGTTTGAAAATGTCACCCACATCCAGCAAAAATCACAGAATATACATCACAGAGAATATACAAAAATGACATTTATCAGGGGAGATCGGTTCACTTAATGATCTCCGATTGTGTTGGAAATGATGGTTCATATTTTGGGTCCGAGGGGAGGGACCTGGGGAGTTGGACACATGGTGAACAATGGGGTTGGGGGCTGCGGGGGGCTTCAACCCCCCGCGGTACGGTAAAGGGTTTTTTTGGGTTTTCAAAAATACCGGGTTTAGGGTTGTATGTATATACTGTTGTAACCCTAATCGGGTCTTGAGCTAAGAGGTTGAAGCCTCAAAGCAGCAAAAATGGAGCTGGGTTGGTCAGCCGCAAGCAATTCGGCATTTAAGTGGGTGCGCTGACCTCAAGCGCTCAGCACGAGCTCGGTGGAACCAAAAAACAACAAAAAAAACACCCAGCGCCAGCTCGGTGGACGCAAAATCGCCCAGCGCAAGCTCAGTGCACACCCTTGACGAAACACGATCCTCTGTTTTGTTTTTGAAACTCAGAGACTGGCTTGATTTCTAGTCTCTGTAACACCTTCCCGGTGTTCCTTAGACTCCCAGAAGACGTCTAAACTCCATTCGAAGTTAAACTAGCCTACTCCCCATCCCGAATCAAAATCTCTTTGAAAACACCCAAATCCAAAAACCAAAACGAATGTAACTAATCGAAGGGAAGAGGGGGTTTACATCGGGGTACATTAGATCTTCGCGTTAGAGGAACATGCTCCTCCAAAAAAAAAAACCAGTAACAAAAGCAAGCTAAAACAGCGAGGCGGGTGACCCCAAATACGAGCGAACACGCCTCTCACTCTCCCATGGAACTACATATGAGGTCTCCCTTACCTTTGGAGACCTCCATGCTCATGGAAGCGAGATAATAACACCTTCAAACTACCAAAAGAACAGGTCTGAGCATGGGAGGAGCTTTGCTCTCTGATCATGGCAAAATACGTCCATTCATATATATGCAATAAAGGACAGGGTAAGGACCGATACCTGGGGTTTTGCGGTCCTCTTGAGGGGTGTGAACTCTCCTTGTAGCTCCAACAGCAGCTGGGGCCTTCCGTTTGCACCACTAACAGCAGCCAACCTTCACTTGCTTGGGGTGGAAATGGAGAAGAAGAGGAAGGAAAGAGAGAGTTAGGATGGTTCCGAGAGAGTGCTTTCGTGTTTGGAAGGCAAAGATAGATGGAAGAGGAGGGATTCCAACCAGGGTAAGTGGGGGAGAAAGAGTGAAATACAACCCAGAAAAGGCCGAACAAGAAAGAGCCAACCTTTTTGCAAGAGGGTGGCTTCGGCTTTTATAGAAGAGGAAAAAGAGTGTCCGCTGGGTTGGCACCGAGTACCCGAGACTTGCGTGAGCGAGGCACAATGATTAAAAAAATTAATTCGGCCGCTAGTCTGTCGGAAAAATCTCATATTTACAGATTTAGTCCCTGGCTATTTCTGGTTTAATCCGATGCTCTTGGATATTCACAGATTTTGTCCCTAGATATTTTTGATTTAATCCCTGGGATATTTTGTATGTTTGGATATTCAAGGATTTGATCCCCGAGATATTTTCCTGTGCTACTTGCCACGTGTGCAGCTCTTTGCCATGTGTGCAGTTTGCCGGTTTCGCTGCTCGGAAACTTCGACAGCTCATATCTTCCTTATCCAGACTCCGATTTGGGCAAACTCAGTTGCGTTAGAACCGTATCGGAGTCCTCTATCCAATGACATAGGCGTAAGCATCTGGATCGGGGTTTAGCAGAAAGTCAACTTTCAGCTCCCCCTCCAATTTGACCGGCCTGCAGAACCTGCATCTGGACTCCGATTTCTGCAAACTCAGTTGCATTGGAATTGTGTCGAGATTCTCTATCCATTGGGATAAATCAAGGTGGCAATTCTCATTTGATCAAAAAGTCAAATTTTCACCCCTTAGGGTTTGACTTTCTGTCCAGGGTTTTCATTTCCGACTTTTCTGGGAGCGCAAAAATGAGGTGCTTACACACCCCTTAGGGTTTGACTTTCCGTCCAAGGTTTGCATTTCCAGCTCTTCTAGGAGCGCAAAAATGAGGTGCTTACACCCTCCACGCAGAGAAGGAGTAGGCAGTTCTAGTGGACTCCAGATCCGGGATAGACCTCAGATCTCGGATGCATCCGTGGGCAGTTCGAGGGTGCCTCTCCAATTATCCACTGAATGGCTAGCCAAGTGCATGTCGGCGACATCGGAGCCAAACCCCTATTTGGCATACTCCGCCGACTCGTCATCACTCGAGTCTAATCCCGCCCCCACCCAGGCAACATGCGCGAATGGTTCAGCCCCCCTCGTGTCGCAGAAGAAGAGGAATCGCCATCCGCTTCTGAACTCGCAAACTTGCCTGATCCGTATGAGAGCTCGAATGAATCCGTTGACACAGACTCGGAAGACGCATCAGTAGAGGAAAATGAGACAGTAAACGTCATTGAAGGAGATGGCGGTGACTACCCTGCAGGTCTCCCTTTGGTGCACTTCCACCCAACTGGGGACCAAGAGTTTTTCTACTCGACCCCCCTCACCAACCCTTCCACCCTCAACATCCACGACATCATGGACTCGCCCCCACAAGACCCCTTCTCCCTTTCATTTGAACCACCCATCCTCAATCTCTCCAAACTCAACCTTGAACCCCCTTCGTACAATGTTGTACCCCCACCTTATGCAACCCAACCCTTCTACCATCAAGCCACCCCTGCCACCACCAAAACAGAAATCGACCGAATCACCCGATCCGGTCGATACGTAAACAGAAGAGGAAGTCATAGATTTGCACCACAGCATCTACACTCCTGAGTACGACCTCCTCCAGCAATTGAACAAAGTGCCTGCCCAGATCTCCATAATGCGGCTTCTAATTGACTCAGAGAAGCACAGGGTAGTGCTAATGAAGGTTCTGGGTGACGCACACGTACCAACGAGCATCGACCCTGAGCAATTGGTAGCAGTGGTGTCAGTATTCATGGCGCCAAAGGCTATCTCTTTATCTGCAGCGGATCTGCCACCTAAGGGTTGCGACCATACCGAGCCACTCTACATCACGGTAAAGTGCGTCGACCTTATGGTGAAGGGGCGATGATTGACAATGGATCAGCCCTGAATATATGTCCAATAAGGACGTTTCATAGCTTGCAGTTGAATCCCTCAATGATCAAGCCAAATGCTCATAATGTCAGGGGCTTCGACAACGCCAAAAGAGATTCGTTGGGGGAGATCACCTTGGTTATCGTAATTGCCAATAGGCCTTTCACCATGGAATTTGAACTCATAGATATCAACGCCTCATTTAACTTACTGATCGGGAGGCCCTGGCTGCATCAGGCAGGAGTAGTGTCTTCCACGTTGCATAGAATGGTCCTGTTTATATCAGGCAATGAGTTGATCACAATACATGCGGAGGATCACCGGGAGTTCGAAAGGGTCGGAGTACCCTATGTAGACTATGAATTGCCCACCGCCCTCAATTTCCAAGCTGTGGAGATGGTGCAGGTGAACCATATCCCTGAATCTGAAAGGGAGCAACAACTCTTGAAGAGGAGAAGAAAGAACATGTTTAGCGCTGCTAAGTGCGCAGACTGGGGTCTTAGGGCCGGCGAAGGACTCGGCAAATACAAGCAAGGCATCAAGGTAGCTGTCCAACCTTACGAGCAGACCACTAGGTTTGGACTAGGGTTCAAGCCGCGGCTAGAAGACTACTCCCGACTCTTTGGGAACCATGCCGAGAGGAAAAGAGCCAGAACTGAAGGGAGAGACCCCCACTGGCCCATATGTGTGCACGAGAACTTGTACCACCGCTTCACTAACATGGAGCATGAAGCAGCCCAGGCCATTGAGAACATAGTCCCCCAAGGGTGGGGAGATGAGTTTCTGGACACCCCTGCATGGAAGAGCACTACCTGCAAGGCCTAGCTCAGATGCTCTGGGAGGAGCCACCATCTATGGACATGATTGGAGATACAGGGGAAGTAGACCCATTGGCTCCTGAGGGATCGCCAGATGACTTACCAGCACTGGTCTCCTTGGAATCCGTCGGTGATGTCACCATGGCCTTCGCCCCACCAGATGAACAGTTCATCCCTGATGGGATCCCGATCCCCTCTGCACTTGTGATGGAAGTGCCGCCACCTGCTCCCGTTGAGGAATCCAAAGAATAAGGTCCAATCATGTATGTCTGCATGATGGAAGGGTGAGACAGCTCAGGAGCACCAAGCCATCGACCATGGTCTCCTCCTCCCCCTCCTTATATCCCGCACCCTGGAACTAGGGATGGACTGAATCGAATGTTTCGTAGTATGCCCCAGGTGCTAGGGCCAGTGCCCGAAGAGGTGTACCATGTAGCTTATTGCAAGTGGGCACCACCATCTTACTCTTCTACTGTGCCTGGTATACTGGCTGGAATACCCATAACGTTTGTGCCACCCAGAGTTAACCCGACCAACAAAGTCACCATCGCCTATATGCCACCTGAGGACGAGATACCAATGGCGATTCCCCTCAGTGGATCGTGGGTAAGGGTATCACCAGACAGTGCCCCTCGATCAGAGAGAAGCCAGAATAAGCGAGCAGCAGGTGCGGCACATAATCCCATCTGCATCTCATCTGACGATAGTGCCAACATGGTGCTGATTGAAGAACTGGAGGTGACGGCTGTCATCAACAAGGAGGACAAGGCACCACTAAAAAACTGGAGCGCCATGCCTTTCGCTGTTAGTAAAGCTACCTTTCCAAAGGGGGTTTCTGTTACCTCTGAAATTTTTGTTGTAGCTACTGCTGAAATTTTCAATGAATATCCGAATGCTTCCTACTATTTGCATGTGTCTAAAAATAAAGACAACGAAAATAAGCAACTTGAGCATCTCAATCTTAGTGTCAATCCTGACGCACACCTGGAAGATCCGGTGCACGGGGTAGATAATGAGGTTGCCATAATTGAACAAAGAGAGCAAAAAGAAATTGAAAAGCCAATTCAGATGGCAATAATAAATGAAATGCATGAGCCAGTGTCCAATCCTGAAAACGAGCAAGAACTCGACAAGTCAGATTGGGGCACTCGCCCGTCGCAGCAAGAAGATTCAGACATCGTCCCCTGTGAGCCTATTGAGCATGAGGACAACGATGAATTATGGGAGACCCCGCTTGAAATCCAACTTGCATTGGAAAGGCATGAAAAGGGTCCCTAAGCTAACATTGAGGCAACAGAGCCAATTGACATAGGTGAAATAGCACAACCAAGGATCCTCCAAATTGGTAAAAAGCTGTCACCATTATTGAGAAAACAGATGTTTGATTTTCTTAAATCTTATTTTGACGTGTTTGCATGGTCATACGAGGATATGCCCGGGTTAGACATGGACTTGGTTGTGCATAACTTACCAACAAAGTCTGAGGCCGTACCTGTGAAACAGAAGCTCAGGCGCACGAAGCCGAAATGGGCCCTGAAGATCAAGGAAGAGGTCACCAAGCAGTTGGATGACGAATTCTTGCAAGTAACTCACTATCCGGAGTGGTTAGCTAACATCGTGCCAATTCCCAAGAAAGACGGGAAAGTCCGGATGTGTATTGACTACCGAGATCTAAATAGGGCGAGTCCGAAGGACGACTTCCCATTGCCGCACATTGATGTACTGGTGGACAATACAGCAACGCATTCGATGTTCTCTTTTATGGATGGCTTCTCTGGTTACAACCAGATAAGGATGGCACCTGAGGATATGGAGAAAACATCCTTTATCATGCACTGGGGCACTTACTGCTACCGCGTGATGCCGTTCGGACTGAAAAATGCGGGTGCTACGTATCAGTGTGCAATATGTAAGCACCTCATTTTTGCGCTCCCGAAAGAGCCGGAAATGCAAAACCTGGCTAAAAAGTCAAACCTTGAGGGGTCAAAAATTGACTTTTTGATCAAGTGAAAATTGGGCACCTTGCTTTATCTCAATGGATAGAGAATCCCGACACAAGTCCAACGCAACTGAGTTTGCTGGAATCGGAGTCCGGATGAAGGTTCTGCTGGCCGGTCAAACTTAAAGGGGAGTCGAAAGTTGACTTTTTGCTGAACCCCAAGCCAGGTGTTTAGCCCCATGACATTGGATAGAGGGCTCCGATACGGATCTAACGCAATTGAGTTTGCCCAAATGGGAGTCCAGATGAAGGAGATATGAGCTATCAAAGTTTTCAAGCAGCAAAATCGGAAACTGCACATGTGGCGCAGAAACTGCATACGTGGGGGCAAACACAGTGAAATATCTCAGGGACTAAATCTTAAATATCCAAAAATTGTCAAATATCTCAGGGACTAAACCAAAATTCGCAGGGGGGCAATCCGCAGATATCCAAAAGTGTCAAATCGGTCGAATCGGTCAAGTTGAGGGGCAAATCCATAATTTTTTCGATTTGTATCCGACCAAATATGTCGGATACACATACCTTTGTGTATATCCGACCCTATTCATCGGATACTAGGAGATCAGTTAGTGAGATTTGCGCCGATTCCCCAACAATTTCGCGGCGGCATTAAATTTTGGAATTATTATGTTTTGTATCCGACATTTTATGTCGGATACAAGAAGGGCTTAGTGTATCCGACCATATAGGTTGGATACACTTGGGACATAGTGTATCCGACCCATATGGTCGGATACATTATGTTTGTGTATAAAAGCTCCCAGCAGCCCCCTTCAAAGGTTGTTGGCTCATTTCATTTGTTTGGCACCCCTTTTCCCTCTTTTTCTTCATCTGAATCCTATCCTTTTCAACCACCTTTGCCTCCACCACTACCCCACATCACCCCAAGGGAATTCCAACCACCTTTTCCCTCCTTCCTCTTCATCTTGTAGCCCTTTGGAGGAGATGTACCTGCTGTAGCTGCTGGAGAAGAAGCTTCTAGTTGCTGTCCAGCTCTAAGGAAGTGCCTCCACATTGCTTAGAAGATCAAGGGCCACCAGGTGAGGCTCCTAATCGCTTGGTATTGCACATATATTAATATAGGAATTTTCTAAAATGATTTCCAAGCTTGTCTTCATCCTTTGCATGAGTTCATTTCTATAGTGTTTAAGCATGCATTTAATTCCCTTTGCATGGCATGAAGCCCTCCAGAAGTAAGGGTCTACGCATAGCTCCTTGGGAGCAGGAGGGTTCTTTTTTTACACACCTTTTAGTGCTCATAAGTTGCTGTCTTGGTCTACTGTTAAGCTATCTTAGAAGGGAGCCTGTTCCCTCCCTTATTTCATCTAATGTAACCCCCAGATAACCCCCCACTTCCTTTCCCAAATCTGATTTTCTGTTTTGTTCTTTCCTTGTTGGGGTTTTGCAACTTTTTTCGGGGTTATTTTCTACTGGCCGTATCTCCTTGGTTTGCCGACCCTTGGCTGTGGTTGCAGCATGCATGCCATTCGCATGCTTATGTTTTGGTGTGCATTTGGTTGTTAGTTCGTAGATATGCTTAGATGTAACCTGGATTTTCTACTCATGCATATGGCAACTGCCACTTAGTGCCTTTCTTTCCTCATGTTGCTGTTCCTAAGAGTTCATGCATGCTTCCTTTTTTAATCACCTGATTACTTGTATGTGCCAATGCATGCCCTCTATTCCCTTGGGTCACTATAATGCTATGTTGGGTGATAAGCATGCCCCCCCCCCCCCCCCCACCCCTCTCTCCACTTGCTTTTACATGTCTAAGTATGAATCTTTTTTTTTTCTGAGTGATAATTTGTTGTTTGCTGTACTTTTTAGTATATGGTGAGCCATTGTCATGCTCTCTTCATTGTGACACAGGTGAGTTGCTGTTGGGGACAGCAGCAAACCTTCATTGTTTATTGCTGTCCCAGCAGGCCTAAAGCCCACAACCAAGCCTAGCCCATCGGTCCATGGATGCATGCTTATCCCCCCATGTTGTTTGCTGTCCCATGATACTATGCATGTTCCCTTCCCCCCAAGTTTGCTGCTGCCACCTTGCTTACAGCAGGTTTTCTTTTATCTATAACTTGTGTATGAAGGCATGTGTTTCCCCTTGTCCTAATGTCACCCATGCTAGGATTTGGTGAGCATCTAGCTATTGCTGCCTATACATGCTAAATTAGGTTCCTGTGCATGTAAGTTACTGTTCCTAATCACCCGAAAGTCAGCCCCTGGGATCATGCTCTTGTATGTGCCTGTACATCTTTGTTAGTGCTAAGGAAGCACCTATAAGCTAGGTTCATGGTGTCTATTTGCTAAATCTGCTGCTGTTTGTTATTTGAATTGTTTGTGGTGATTGGCAAGCTGCCTAACCAGCCCTTGTTATGCTCCCCCACCCATGGATTGGTTGCTGCCCCACTAAGCTACATGGCAGTGATTTGCGTATATTATCATGCCTACGTAGCCCTTTTAGCTTTTCTGTTTTAAGCCTTCCCAATACCTCTCATGTCCTTCTAATTTGCTATTTTTTTGGTATCATGAGATGCATGACCTCCAGCCCATGAGCATGATCCCCTTTACCCCCTTATTCCCTTGGTCTTTGCTGGAAACCACAAAGGAGGCCAACTAGGATGCCTCCCCAAATCTGAGCCAAGGTGGACCCTCCCAGGGGCCCACACAACTTGTAGAAGACCCCTAGAAACCCCCCAGAAGCATCCCAATGGCCAACCCCGAAAAAGAAAAGTTTTAAGGTGATCCGACAACTCAGGTCGGATCACCTATGGCTTGTGTATATCCGGCAACTTAGGCTGGATACATGGCAGAAATGCCATTTTGGTGTTCTTTGAATCTTGTTGCATTTTGATGACATTTCCAAGCAAACTTGATGAACCAATAGGGTTTTCGGTTCATCCGGAAACCCCACGTGGGACCTGGACTGCCGGTCCAATTTGGAGCAATTAGTGGGCCTTCCAATGGGGCCCACCAAGCCCAACAAACACTAAAGCATGCAAATAAGCAAGTTAGGTAAAATTAACCAATCGAACCGGGTGGGCCAAACCCAATGCAGCCCACCCGAACCTTGTTGTGTGGAATGAGTCTTTGAACTGTATGGTTTGGCCGAGACCCAGGGCAAGGGCCTATCAGGCCCGCCAAAGCCCACTAATCAACCAAGTGAGGGTTCAAAGCCCTAAACTCCAAGAACATGGGCTTTCAAGCCCTATGTCCAAATCACTTTGGCAAACTAAACCAAGATAATCGAAAAATATTTTGGCAACCGCCATGGGGGCACGCAAATCAATGTAGACCCACTTGTTGCATGAAAATCACATAAGTCTCTAACTTAAATAAACTAAGTAAAATCAATTCATTTCACCTAAAGCCCACAGGGCCTCCCAGGCCAAACAGAGGCCCACCAAGGGTACATGGGCTTGACCAAGCCCACCAAGGACACCATGGGCCTTCCAATGGGGCCCACCCAATCAGGCTCAGAGTACTAAATTAAGCAAGATAAAATCAGTTAAAGGGACCCACACCACTCAGGTGGTCCCGCCAGACTTAACCAAGTTACATGATGGATTAGGAATCGGGTGAGAACCAAAGTAAGCTGACTCAAACCAGGGAACCCACGGGACCCGTCATCCGACGGGGTGGTCTGGGGTGTCTACGGACTTCCCCAGACCACAACCGAGACCTTTCTCAGAATCTCAAGCCCCACACCAAGCCCAATAGACAAGATTAGGCACCCAGGTGTCCACCTGCACCCCATCAGGCGGTGGCAACTCCGAATTTTCCCGTGCCGCGTTTCTGACGCGCGCACACAATGTTTTCGATATTCCACGATATGATGCACAAGGAGATGGAAGTGTATGTGGACGACATGATAGCTAAGTCTAAGGAAGAAGAGGACCATTTGGTGAACCTTGGAAGAATGTTTGACAGGCTCAGACAGCATAAGCTCCGACTCAATCCAAACAAGTGCGTGTTTGGAGTTACTTCAAGGAAGCTGCTCGGATTCATAGTGGGCAAACGAGGCATTAAGGTCGATCCCGTTAAAGCAAAGGCAATTCTGGAGATGCCTCCTCCATCGACTGAAAAGGAAGTAAGAGGGTTCTTGGGCAGGCTGCAGTACATTAGCAAATTCATTGCATAGATGACTCCCGTGTGTGAGCCTATATTCAAACTGTTAAAGAAAGATAATCCTGTCGTCTGGAATGAAGACTTCCAAGTAGCGTTTGACAAAATCAAGGCCTATCTAATGAGTTCGCCGACATTAGTCCTGCCAGTCCCGGGACGACCATTGATTATGTATCTGACAATCTTAGAGACGGTGTGGGATGTGTGCTAGGACAATACGATGAGAAAGGACGGAAAGAACAAGCAATCTATTACCTGAGCAAGAAATTTACCAACTTCGAAGTTAGATACACAGTGCTTGAAAAGACGTGTTGCGCCTTGGTCTGGGTAGCTCAGAAGCTCCGGCACTATTTGCTCAGTCACACGGTCTTGCTGATTTCGAACCTCAATCCCCTGAAGTATATCTTTGAGAAGCCGATCTCCACTGGTAGGGTTGCCAGATGGCAAGTCCTTTTGTCCGAGTACGACATCGTATATATGACTAGGAGGGCAATAAAAGGACAAGCTATAGCAGATCACTTGGCAGAGCATCCCCTGCTGGATAACCAACCACTCGTGACTCACTTCCCAGACGAAGATGTGATGTGTACCGCGACGGAGGAAACCAAGTGGCAGATGTTCTTTGACGGGGTAGTCAATGTAAACGGAAAAGGGATCGGAGCAGTGCTAATCTCCCCAGACAATGTTCATCACCCGATAGCAGCAAAACTCCTATTTGATTGCACTAGCAACATGGCCGAGTATGAAGCATGTGTGTTAGGCCTACGAGCAGCAATCGAGATGCGTATACAAGAGCTAAAGGTGTTCGGTGACTCTAGTCTTATCATCTATCAAGTGATGGGAGACTGGAAGACTAGAGATGCGAAGTTGGTACCATACCAAGAACTGGTCAAGGAATTAGAAGAGCAATTTGAAAGCGTGAATCGATTTGCAGATGCACTAGCCACACTAGCATTGATGGCCACCATCACAGATGACGCTTGGGTGCAACCCCTGGAGATAGAAATTCGGCGCTACCCTATTTATTGCTTCAGTGTCGAGAAAAGCACGCCAGAAGAAGAGCCTTGGTATGCAGACATTGAGAGATACATAAGGGACAGAATTCTGCCAGAAGGTGCCTCGGCTACAGAGAAGCGAACTATCCAGAGGTTGGCAGGGTAATACTTCTACAGTGGAGGGAGGTTGTACAAGAAGTCATACAACGACGCTCTACTGCTATGTGTCAAGGAAAGTGAAGCACAAAAACTGATTGAGGAAGTCCACGGAGGATTGTGCGGCGCACACATGAATGGGCATATGCTAGCAAGGAAAATTCTAAGAATGGGTTATTATTGGATGACCATGGAGGTGGACTGCTACGCTCACGTCAGAAAATGCCAGTTATGTCAAATTTATGCAGACAACATCCATGCACCACTGAACACATTGTACTCCATGGCATCACCTTGGCCGTTCGCCATTTGGGGGATTGACATGATAGGTCAGGTACATCCAAAGGCTTCGAATGGGCATCGGTTCATCCTAGTGGCAATCGATTACTTTACCAAGTGGGTAGAGGCCGTGTCCTTCATAAATGTGAAGAAATCCCATGTGCTCAAGTTCATAAAAAACAATATAGTTTGCCGTTATGGCGTGCCCAAAGCAATCATCACAGACAATGCAAAGAATCTAAATAATAAGGACATGGGAAAGATGTGTGAGGATCTGAAGATCAGACATCTGAACTCCACAGCATACTGGCCCAAGATGAATGGGGTAGTAGAGGCTGACAACAAGAATCTGAAGAGGATACTCGAGAAAATGGTAGTCACCTACAGAGACTGGCATGAAAAGTTACCATATGCATTGCATGCCTATCGGACGTCGATCAGAACATCGACTGGGGCAACCCCTTTCTCCTTGGTATACGGAATGGAAGCAGTCCTCCTTGTGGAAGTACAAATCCCGTCACTCAGGATCCTAAAGGAAGCTGAAATTAGTGACGTTGAATGGGAAGAATCCAAATTCGACCAGTTGCAATTGTTGGATGAGAAAAGGATCAAGGCTTTGTGCCATGGCCAGCTCTATTAACAGAAAGTGGCGCGAGCCTACAACAAGAAGGTAAAGCCATGACATTTCAAAGTGGGAGATTTGGTGTTGAAGAAAATCTTCCCCCACCAAGAGGACAACAGAGGGAAATTCAAGCCAAACTACGAAGGGCCATTCATAGTCCACAAAATTCTGTCCCAAGGAGCACTCATCTTACAAGTGATGGATAGGGCAATTTTTCCTGAGCCGATAAATGCAGACGCAATCAAACTGTACTACGCCTAAGATCATTCTGATTGGGAAATGAAGAGAGGCCATCTCTGACTCTCCCTTAGACCATAAGTCCTCCTAAGTACCTTAAAATTTTCCCCTAGTTAGACAATTTTGAGCCTTAAACTTCTTTCAACCCATTGCAAGTGTTCTACACATCAAACAGGGCATTCTTGGCAAAGCAAAAAAGAAACAGGGCATTCATGCCCAGAAAAACCTCAAAAAGAGAAGAAAGTGCAATAGAAAAAGAAAGAAAAAATAAAAGAAAGAAACAAAGAAAAATGGGGAAATGTTTACCCAACAAAAACAAAGGTACAAATAAGCCAGGATGTAAGTTCCACCAACAATAAAAGTAGCACACTTTGCAAACCCAAATAAATAAGCCCTTTTTGAGCCACTTATCCTTTCTTTCATAACCAACACCAAGCCTACCTTTCGTCCTATCTCTAAGACCTCTCGGATCCCAAAAGGAATGATCAGGGCAAAACGGTTAAGTCTGCATTCATCAGCAATGGCGGAAATCAGATTTTCCCATAAAGGTTGGACACAGCGAAAACCCGAAAAAGGGCGTTGTGAGGTTAGTCGCAAAAAAAAAAAAAAAAAAAAAAAAAGAGAACTGGTCGCATCTGGAATTGAGCAGAGCAAGGTACAGAAAGAACAGTGGCAGTGGCAGATAGTAAACTGAGAAAGATGCACAAATCTGAGGGGTCCAGACAGGCGGGTTGCGCCCAAGTCAAAGACTTCATAGTGGCCTATGATGACAATGCTACTGAAAATACCAAGCACTCCAAGTCCCATCTGATTTGGGAAATTTCTTTGATATTGCAAACACAGGCACACACTGACACACCTGTTTTCTCTGTTATTATTCTGCTTAACTATTTTGAGCTCCACATTGTGCTACTAACCTGAGTTGATAATCTCTTAACCTTGGCAGTAGTCACTGTAAGCACCTCATTTTTGCACCCCCGGAAGTGCCGAAAATGCAAACCCTAGCTGAAAAGTCAAATCTTGAGGGGGCAAAAAGTTGACTTTTAGATCAAGTGATAATTGGCCACCTTGCTTTATCGCAATGAATAGAGAATCCTGACACGGTTCCAACGCAACTGAGTTTGCTGGAATCGGGGTCCGGATGAAGGTTCAGCAGGCCAGTAAAACTTGAGGAGGAGCAGAAAGTTGACTTTCTGCTAAACCCTGTGTAAGCACCTCATTTTTGCGCCCCCGAAAGAGCCGGAAATGCAAACCCTGGTCAAAAAGTCAAACCCTGATGGGTCAAAATTTGACCTTTTGATCAAGTAATAATCTGCCACCTTGCTTCATCTCAATGGATAGGGAATCTCGACACGGTTCCAATGCAACTGAGTTTGCTGGAATCGGAGTCCGGATGAAGGTTCTGCGGGCGGTCAAACTTGAGGATGAGCCGAAAGTTGACTTTTCCTCGATTTCCGTGCCAAGTAACTTGCCCTATGCCATTGGATAGAGAATCTCGACACGGTTCCAACGCAACTGGGTTTGCTGGAATCGGGGTCCGGATGAGGGTTTTGCGGGCGGTCAAACTTGAGGATGAGCCGAAAGTTGACTTTTCCTCAAACCCGATGCCAGGTGCTTAACCCTATGTCATTGAATAGAGGGGTCCGATACGAGTTCAACGCAATTGAGTTTGCTCAAATCGGAGATCAGATGAAAGAGATATGAGATGTCGAAGTTTCCGGGCAGCAAAAGACGGAAACTGCACACGTGGCGCAAGAACTGCACACGTGGCTGCCAACGCAGCAAGTCGAAGGGCAATCCGTAGATATCCAAAAGTGTCAAATCGGTCGAATCGGTCAAGTCGAAGGGCAAATCCGTAATGTTTCGATTTGTATCCGGTCAAATATACCGGATACACATACCCTTGTGTATATCCGGACTCCAAGGCCGGATACGAAGATTTGCTCGGCAAGATTCGCGCCGATTCTCCGACAAATTCGCGGCGGAAATCAATTTTGCCAATTATTATGTTTTGTATCCGGACTCCAAGTCCGGATACAAAGGCAGCTTAATGTATCCGGACTTGAAGTCCGGATACACATGATATATAGTGTATCCAGACTCCAAGTCCGGATACATTAAGGTTTTTTATAAAAGGGGGCAGCAGCCCCCTTTCCAATGGTTGGTTGATTCCACCCTTCTTGGACCTCCTTGCCCCACTTTGTCTCATCCGAACCTTCCCTCTCCAACACCCATTGGCCTCCACCACCTTCCTACCACCACCCCAAGGCAGCTCCACCCCTCCTTCCTCCATTCTTCTCCATCCTTCTCCATCTTCACCTAACCAAGAAAAAGCTTGGCTGCTGTTGGTGCTGCAAAGGGGAGTTCCAGCAGCCGTCCAGGCCTAAGGGAGGTTGAAGCATACCTCAAGAACATTTTGTGGACACAAGGTAAGCATCCTTGCAAGGTTTTATTCCACATATATGAGTTTTGGTCTATTTAGAGCATGTAAGTTCCCATGCATGTTGTGGTAGTTTCTTATGCAAGAAATGTGCGTTTCCTTCCCTCTCCATTACTTTTTCTTGTCTTCCATGGGTGATCGTTCTTCCACGGTAAGAAAGGTAAGTCCCGGTGGTTCGAAGTATGGAATGGGAGACCTTTTAGTCAGTGAAAGATAGGTCCAAAGGTCAATATGGAGCTGCTGTTTTCTGGTACTTAGCATTGACTTCGTCCCATTTTTCAACGGAGGAAAATGTTCCTCTCGTCTTGCATCCCACGTACCCCATACGTAAGCCCCCCTCTTCCTTTCACTAGCTACCTATTACGGGGTTCGGGTTTGGTGGATAGATTACCACATAAGTCATGAGTGCAGCATGTTAGATGGTATAAAGTTGTTTGGCTTCATTTGATTATTGCTGCAGGTGTGTATGAAATTCTCTTGTTTTAGTGTCATGCATGCTAAGGTGATGTTGGCACTTTTCCCTTCTTGCTGTTCTTACATATTTGAGCAAGGTTTTGGCATGCTAGCTACTGTCTCCATTGCAAAAGTCAGTCCTAGGAATCATGCTTGTGAATATGCACGAATTTTTGAGTATTAAAGAAGCACCCACAAGTCTAGTTCATGGTACTGGTTTGGCCTAACTTTGCATGTGCATAAACTTGGTCCGGAATCCCGGGGTACATCCATAAGTGTAATCGAGCATGAACCTTCGCTTTAAATTCTCCTTTTTTTACGTATGGATCGGCTGCAGCTGGTTACTCTTTTTTTTGTTAGGATGCTGCCTACCCAGCCCTCGTAGCATGCTTGAACCCCCAAGCCCAAGTATGAAGGCCAATTCTCCCACAATTTTCATGCACCCCACACCCACTTAGCTGTGTTTTTTTTTAACCATTGTATATTGGCTACTGTTCCTTTTTATTGTTGTTGCTGTTCCATGCTTCACATTATGTGGTTTTATGATTGGTCTTCTTAGCTAGAGATGCATGATTGGGTGGAGCTTCGATTGCATGTTGGCGGGTAGCATGGAAACACTTGGATGAGGGTGTTGAAACCTTTGTCCCTTGGCTGCATTTTCTTTTTGACAAAGTGGGGGAGGGGTAGGAGCATCATGCCCTCCCCCTTGTCCTCTTGATCATGTGGAGAAATCCCAAAAGGGATCAAATGGGGTACCACCCCAAAACCTGAACCAATGTGGGCCTTCCCAGGGGCCCACACGACTCATAGAAAGACCCTAAGAACCCCTGGAAGCCATCCCAAATGGCCAAACCCCGAAAAAGGCCCTTTTAAGGTGATCCGGCAACTCAGGCCGGATCACCTAGGGCCTGTGTGTATCCTGCAACTAAGGCCGGATACATGACAAAAATGCATTTTTGTATAATTTTGATCCTTGCCAAATTTTTGGAGCGATTTGAACCAACAGGGTTTCCGGGTGACCCGGAAACCCAACTTGGGACCTGGACCACCGGTCCAACTTGATACACTAGTGGGCCTTCCAACGGGGCCCACCAAGCCCAGTAAATCCCAAAGCGTGCAAATAAGTAAGATTAAATAAAGTGAACTAATTGAACCGGGTGGGCCAAACCCAATGCGGCCCACCCGAACCTTGTTGTGTGGAATGAATATACGAATTGCATGGTTTGGCCGAGACCAAGGGCTAGGGCCTATCGGGCCCGCCAAAGCCCGCTAACCGAACCTAGTTAGGGTGCAAGCCCTAGACTTCAAAGAACTAGGCTTTCGAGCCCAAACTTGGATCACGGGCCCCAAGCCCAGTGATCAGCCCATCTTGGCAAATTTAAGCAAATCCAACATACTTTGGCATCCACTATGGGGGCCCGCTCAGGGCCCGCAAATCAATGCAGACCCATTTATTGCATGGAAATCACATAAAACTCCAACTTGAACAAACCAAATAGAACCAACACACCTAACCAAAGCCCACAGGGCCTCCTAGGCTTAGACAGAGGCCCACATGGGCACATGGGCTTACCCAAGCCCGCCAAGGACACCGTGGGCCTTCCAACGGGGCCCACCCAATCAGACTCAGACAATTTAAGTTAAGCAAAGATAAAATCAACTAAAGGGACCCACACCACTCAGGTGGTCCCGCCAAGACCTAACTTAAATACCTGCTGGATTAGGAATCGGGTGAGAGACCAGAGTTGACTCAAACCAGGGAAACCCACGGGACCCGTCATCTGACGGGGTGGACCGGGGTGTCTACGGACTTCCCCGGACCGCAACCGAGAACCAAACTTAGAATCTCAAGCCGCAGACCCAAAGCCCTAAATAGACAAAATTAGGCACCCAGGTGTCCGCCTGCACCCCATCAGGCGGTGGCGACTCCGAACTTTCCCGTGCGGCGTTTCCCACGCGCGCTCAGCCTGGCGACTCGACTGGGGACCGTCTCAGCCCAGTAGGACCCTGCTTAGACTGAGTCAGCTTAAGAGGGAATTAGTGGATATTTAGGAACTCTTGCTACCCCGTTTAGCAAGGCACAGAATACACGTAACTACGTGTTCTGGGGAGTCCTGTCACAAGGACGCGATAATTGCCTAAGGCAAGTGGAATTTAAGTGGTCCCCTGTGACCCTCCACTTACCTGGGGATTCTCCCATGACATCGTAATGCGTGCCAATTCTGCACCTTACTATACGAGGCAGTAAGGATTCCTTTATCACCTAAATCCAGACAAAACTCACCCGTATAGACACAACACGCAGCCCAACTGCACACACAGGCACGCCACCACACCGTGGATGACGCTAATTTCCTGCTTTTTGTGTAATAAACTGCGTGGGGTGACACGCAAGAGGGAGGCTGCGTGGATGATCCGACTCTGAATGCATGAGTGAATCGGATATTGCAACTTCTTTACCAAGACTTAGACCTCTCTAGCAGCTTACCCTTCTTATTCCTATGAACTGATTTTTGGGATGGTATTAGCACCTACGCTCCCGTGGCTTGCCGGGGAAAGCAGGGTAAACCCATCCCCCCAGTTTTCTGGAGTCCATTAGCACCACTGGTTTCTTGCCGTGGCACGCGAGGATCCAGTACTGGTCCAGACCCTTGTAGGCTTATGTCTCGGGCTGGGTATCCTTCCCCACCTAACGTTTCTGAGTAAACTATGCGTTGGGCATGCGAGGGTGAGAATTTTGTGAATGATGAATATAAGAGGAGTAAAACCGGAATAAAATCCAGAGTCCATTAGGGGCAGCAACCCCCGCTTTTTGCATCAAATTGAGTAAACCCTGGATCACGGGCGACCTCAGCCCTAACTTAGGAAGCTCACCTAATTTTGATCAGGGGAACCACCCCAGATCCATGCATCGAGTCCTGTAAGCTATGGGTCTTGACCCATTAGAGTCCGCTGAGAGCACTTTAAGTCCAGATTGGTCTTTTAGAGCAGACGAAAGCCGGCCAGATCAGACAAACAGATGAAAGCATGCCAGATCAGAACATAGGCACTAAACCCTAGATCTAGGAATTTTTAGCCGACCCACTTTGAAAGCAATTTGTATCCTCCCTTTTGGCTCCCAACAGCCTTAAGGATGAATTCTTTGCAGCTTTTGTAAATATCTTGTAAAAATTCGCCCTCGATGGCAAGTTGTAATTTCGCTATGGTCTGACACTGAAAGCAGATGAAAGAACAGATGAAAGACAGAAAGACTGATCGGGACTTGAATGTGCTCCTCTACACAAGTATGTCTAGGAGTCACGCCTTAACTGGCGCCAACCCCTAGGACCACACACCATGTGTGCCTAAATTCCGCACCGTTTTGTTTTTGCTTTATTTGGTGAAGCATATTAGAACTGCTAGTGGTGCATCTTGTTGCTTGAAATTATGCATATTATAGAACTGACTTAGAGTCTTGGTGTGGAACCTTAAATTGATTCGGAATTTCGATCGGATAGTTGGCATGGCATCTTCATCCTCATCTGAGAGAACCTGTTTCCCTAGGATAGAGAGGTGCGCCTGGGATACCCCCTGGATCCGTTCTTGGACAAGGCAGCTCCAAGGGAGTGAGCAGATTGAATGGGAGCACAAATACCACATGGGACAGACTTTGTCCCTGTTAAATGTGCCAATTAACTGGGATATGATCCAAGCAGCCCTACTTTTCTGGGATCCCCAGCTTTCAGTGTTTCGATTCGGGGTCAACGAGTTGACTTCCACAATTGAGGAACTTGACCTGTTCCTCCGATTTCATGACTTAGGAGAACCCGCTAGGCCAAGTCTCAAAGAAAGTTACAAGAATGAAGCTTGTGTTTTCTTTGGCCTCTCAAGGGGAGAATTTCAGACCTTAGGAGGTGACAAATCATTTACTCGGGTCTCTAAAACATTCCTAGCTGAGAAAATGAGAAACAAAAAGCAGGAAAGACCCCGGGCTTGGTTTGACACCTTCACCCTTGTGGTTCTGTCACAAATCTTCTTTCCAACTGGGGGAGACACCATTAATTTGGCCCTCATGGAAATTGTGGATCAACTCAGGGCAGGGTACCGAATCATGCCACTGATCCTAGCTCAATTGCTCCATTCCCTGACTTTGTCCAAAAACGGAACCCGGAGGTTTCAAGGGTGCGCTCCCCTTCTCCACCTTTGGCTGCAAGACCACCTGATGGTGCCATCACCAGTCAATGCATATTACAAAGCCACCGGCGACAACATCCATTGGTTGGCGCAAAGAGAGATCAAACCAGACCTACCCGCTCGTGAGGATTGGTTCAACCACTTTCTCCACCTGAAGGGAGAAACAGACATTCGATGGTGGGGCACATACAACATCCCCTACACCCCCATTATAGCCTTCAAGAAGAGAGAGGGGCCTGCCTTGATAGGCCTTACCCATGCTATGCCGTACTATCCGATTCGGGTCCTAAGACAGTTTGGGAAACCGCAGGGAGTCCCGACCCAGGACAACCTAAGCAGTCTAACTGGTCCACTCACTAAGGGACTGAGGGCACAGTTAATGGCAAAATGGACGAAGGTGTGCGTGTACCGATGATTTGTCGTATTTGTGATCAGCATGATGTACTTGGCACCGCGGCGGCGCCTCTTAATTGAAGCATGGTTTCATTTTCACGCTACTATATTGTTTAAATTTTAACAAGACAAAAACTTGGAAGAAAAGAATTAATTCCCTCCAATAGGGCAACTCGGTCTCAAACAGACCACCTCTTCTTAATAAATTGCAATATTCCTGGTCGCTGCGACCACCTAATTTCCTTTATTTGCATTCCCCCATGGAGATCGCAAAACCCAGCAAGTGTTTAAAAACACCCAAGACATAGAGCTCAGAGCGTCTAAAATAGGGTTCTCTCTCCCAGTTGCCTATGGGTGGCTAAAATAGATTCGGTCACTAGGGTTCTCTTTCCCAGTCGCTTCCGAGCGGCTAAAATAGATCAGCTTTCCGAAAAAATAGGCTTCTCTCTCCCAGTTGCCTACGGGTAGCTAAAATAGATTCGGTCACTAGGGTTCTCTTTCCCAGTCGCTTCCGAGCGGTTAAAATAGATCAGCTTTCAGAAAAATAGGGTTCTCTCTCCCAGTTACCTGAGGGTAACTAAAATAGATTCGGTCACTAGGGTTCTCTTTCCCAGTCGCTTCCGAGCGGCTAAAATAGATCAGCTTTCAGAAAAATAGGGTTCTCTCTCCCAGTTACCTGAGCGTTACTAAAATAGATTCGGTCACTAGGGTTCTCTTTCCCAGTCGCTTCCGAGCGGCTAAAATAGATCAGCTTTCAGAAAAATAGGCTTCTCTCTCCTTGTTGCCTACGGGTGGCTAAAATAGATTCGGTCATTAGGGTTCTCTTTCCTAGTCGCTTCCGAGCGACTAAAATAGATCAGCTTTAAGAAAAATAGGGTTCTCTCTCCCAGTTACTTGCGGGTAGCTGAAATAGATTCGGCTATTAGGGTTCTCTTTCCCAATCGCTTCCGAGCGACTAAAATAGATCAGCTTTCAGAAAAAATAGGCTTCTCTCTCCCAGTTGCCTACGGGTAGCTAAAATAGATTCCGTCACTAGGGTTCTCTTTCCCAGTCGCTTCCGAGCGTCTAAAATAGATCATTTTTCAAAAAATAGGGTTCTCTCTCCCAGTTGCCTATGGGTACCTAAGACAGATTCGGTCACCAGGGTTCTCTTTCCCAGTCGCCTCCGAGCGTCTGAAATAGATCAGTTTCCAAAAATCAGGTTCTCTCCCCTTGTTACCTACGGGTAGCTAAAATAGATCAGTTAGGCGAAACATATCAGAAAACAAAATAAATAAGTCAGGTAAAGTTGTACAATCAATTTATGTGAAATTGCACTAATGCTTGTTAACTATCGTCAAGTACCAAGAAAGTGCTTGCAGAAGCCCGTACCTACTAAGATCAAGGAAAAGGCCTGATATGGACCAACAAGGAGAGCAGACACCGCCGGGGGAGCACCCGGCAGAATCTAGCCATGGGCCAGTAGTGAATGAGATGCAACAGCGAATTGACAACATGGGGTCCGTCATCAAAGAACTAATGGCAGAACTAAGAGAGCTAAGGCAGGTCCCACCAGTGGTACCCGTCGCCCAGCAGCCGCAGCCACATTTCCCGCCACAAGCAGAGATGGCACCACCACTTTACCCGGTGCACCCTCCTCCCGAGGCACCACCACAGCCACCACCAGCGGTGCCTTTCCACATCACGCAGCAGGATCAGTTTGCACCGGCTCAACTGGGGCAGGATGACGAAGACTGGTACAGAACTCAGGAAGCGCAGTTTGAAGGAAAATTGGCAACAGTAAGAGAAGAAAGCAAGGTAGAAATGGCCACCATGAGAGAACTCCTCAAACAGGTCCAACCCAGTACAGTGCAGAGCGAGACTACGCTTGGAAGCCTCTGTTTCTTTTCAGACATCCAGCTCCCGGCTAAGTTCAAATGTCCTAAGCTACATCAATTCGACGGCACGGGTTGCCCACTGAACCACCTAAGATCATATTCTGGCGACATGTGCCAGTATGCCAAGGAAGAACAGATCATGGTACAGTTCTTCCAGAAGTCGTTGACTGATGCGGCTCACTCTTGGTTTTTGAGTCTGGACAAAATCAAAATTAAGACGTGGAATGACCTGGCCGCCGTGTTCATCCAACGGTATCGTTTGAATAGCCAGATGGTTCAAACCCGGGCAGAATTGCAAAGGTTATCAAGGAAGAATAGTGAGTCTGTGAGAGACTACGCTAAAAGATGGATGAAACTAGCAAGTGTGGTGCAACCTCCGCTCCTTGAACAAGAACAGACTTCGTTGTTCATCCCATCGCTGGGGCAACCATACTTCACAATGTTGTTAGGACAGTGCGCCGCGAACTTCACCGACCTAATCATGGCGGCAGGCAGAATTGAAGATGCGGTTAGGGATGGAAATATAAGAGGCTCCATGGCAGAATCCTCCCAGGCGGGGAAAGAAGGCATAAGATATGAAGGAATGATCAACCATGTCCGATCTGCCAAGCGCAAGAGAGGAAGCGACCACCCCCATGCCAGTGTCGCCCCAGCTCGGCTAAAGGAGCCTTTGACCAAGGAAGAAAGGAAGAACCGTGTGTTTACACAGATCCCATATACCTTGTCAGAATTGTTGCCCACCTTGTTGCAAGAAGGACACCTGAAGCAAGTTCCACCAAATAGAAGGGCACCAGCAAGTAGAGGGTATGACCCAGCTAAGGCATGCGGTTACCACAAAGGGGCACCGGGGCACGATACTGAGGAATGTTGGAGCCTTCGTCATGCAGTCCAAGATCTTCTTGAAGTTGGGGAACTCAAAATTGATCCTCCGTTGGATTAAAAAATCTCGGAATATGCAACTGAATTCCAAGAACGCTGATTCGCATCGGCCACCCCTTGCATAGTTTGCTGCTCTTTTCTGTTTATCTTTGTCTTTTCGTTTTAATTCTGAGCTTGATAACATGTTTGTTTTGCAAACTCATGAAACCTTTTGGAAAATCACTAAAGTGTTTGACCACACCAAGGCATGACCGTGATCTCGAGACAAACCTGAACACTCAAATTTGATAAGTGAAATGTGCCAAATGGCACAAACTGTGTAGGTCTCGACATAGCTAAGGGATCCCCCAACATCACATCAGAAACCTACCTCGCCAAACAAAGGGGCTAATTGTGATATGGGAGAAAAGAAAAGAAAGGGCAGGGTGCCTATACTAGTCAAAGGTCACTGACATAATCCAGGATCAACGATCTCAATGAAATGATGAGAGGCCATCTTTTGGCTAAGATACTTCAAATAAATTCCGCTAGTTAAACGTGTTGAGCTGGATCGTCTCATTTCTAACCCACGTTATGTCTAGCCACCCCAAACTGGGGTAAAGTCAAAAAGTCAAAAAGCAAAAAAATAATAATAATAAAATGATGAACAAAGAAGAAGAATGGCTCTCGAGCCAGCTAATCATGCAAAAGTAATTAAGTGTTACATTCTCTGTGAAAGGAAGAAAGGCCATCCTTGATATCCTCCAAAAATCATCTGACACCAGATGAAATCCTAGCAAAACACTTTGAGCCTAACAATTCCTTCATTTAACCTACCATGTCCTGTCTCCAAAACTGGGGCATAAAGATTCGTACAGTCGGAGACGCAAAGAGGAGGAAGGTGGAGATAGGACAGAGCGAAAAGCACCCTAAGAACAAAGGGGACAGAAATGAGGAAAGGAAAGAGCCCCCAGAAAGCAAGAACTTCAAGAAAGAACTGGGGGCAGTCCCTCAAAAGTAAAGAAAAGAAAAGAAAAAAGAAGAGAATGAAAGCCGGGGCAAACCCCGAGGGCAAGAATCAAGAATTGGGGCAGAATACCCAAGAAAGAAGGGAAAGAAAGAAAAGAACAAAAATGGAAAAATGAGAAGAAGCTAAGTTGCAGGAACAAAGGTGAAGCGAGCCCTAACCAAAAAAGGGGTGGACAAGACATGGCTTAACCCATACGTCAATTTCGAGCCTTCATATCATTTATTTTGAACCCTTGAGCCCAGCCTACATTTCGTCCTACTATGAAGTCCTTTTTGATTACAGAGAATGTAACATCGAATCTTGGGCAAGCTGGCAATGACAGAATCATAAAAGACAGAGAAGAACTTTGGTTAGACATAATGGTTACCCATAGAGTGAAGCTATATAGGGTTTGAGCCTGTTCATCCTTCATTTCTAAACAGTGGAAACAAAGCCTACATTTCGTCCTACGGACAAGTCCTCTCTGATCATTGTGTGTCGTGATCCATGGAAATTGTCAGGGCCCTAAAACTGGGGTGGGGCACCAAACCCAAATGAGAGAATCAATCAAAAAAAAATCCCTTACACAACCCCCAGCCAAGGGTAGGGGAAAAGGAGAAAGAAAAAGAGAGAGAGAAAATCAAAGAAAAACCAGGGCGGGGCAGTACCAAAGAAACCCCCTGAACCCAAAATAACTCCCCTCATTTCAACCGGGGGGATGCCATTGAAGGCCAAAATGTTGAGACACCTACAGGAAGTGCCGGATGGCACATTTTCCTAAGTCTAAACGAGAGTGTCAGGAAACTGACCCAAAGATTGCTGGTCTCGCCATGGACCCACTTCAGAAAGAAAAATCCGAACATTTGGTGAATCCCCAAAAGGTTTCAACAAAGGAGAAATTACTTGGATTTGCACATAATTTTTGATGAAACAAATGAATTCTAATTGACCCAATTTCACATGAACTTCTACAGGTACTGACAGAACTTGAGACAGACAGAAAAGCCATCATTGCATATTCACACGCTGATGCGCAAAAAAAAACCGTCACCGTGTATTCACACATGGGACGCAGAGAAGCCATCACTGCGTATTCGCATGCTGATGCGCAAAAGCACCGTCACCGTGTATTCACACATGGGACGCAGAGAAGCCATCACTGCGTATTCACACGCTAATGCGCAAAAGAACCGTCACCGTGTATTCACACATGGGACGCAGAAAAGCCATCACTGCGTATTCACACGCTGATGCGCAAAAGAACCGTCACCGTGTATTCACACATGGGACGCAGAGAAGCCATCACTGCATATTCACACGCTGATGCGCAAAAGAACCGTCACCGTGTATTCACACATGGGACGCAGAGAAGCCATCACTGCGTATTCACACGATGATGCGCAAAAGAACCGTCACCGTGTATTCACACATGGGACGCAGAAAAGCCATCACTGCGTATTCACACGCTGATGCGCAAAAGAACCGTCACCGTGTATTCACACATGGGACGCAGAAAAGCCATCATTGCGTATTCACACGCTGATGCAAGAAAATCGTCACCGTGTATGCACACATGGGACGCAGAAGAGCCATCACTGCGTATTCACACGCTGATGCAAGAAAACGTCACCGTGTATCCACACATGGGACGCAGAAAGAGTCATCACAATGTATTCACACATCGGTTGACCAAGTTTATGAAGCCAAAGCCACTGGCGAATGAGTCAGAGATTGGGGAAGGCAACTTTGAATGCAATCAAGAAAGAAAAAGAAATTACCAAGTCAGAATAAGTAATGGGCAAAGACAGAATGGAGCAAGAAGCCAATTTGAAGACAGAATGGAGCGAGGAGCCTCCAACAAAAAAATTGATTGAAGAATTAAGGAGCAAGGCGTCTCCCAAAAAAAAAAAAAAGAAAATTTTTTTTTTGAATTTGAAGACAGAATTGAGCGAGGAGCCTCTAAGACTTAAAGACAAAAGGAGCCGGGCATCTCCAAGAAAATCGTCACCGTGTATTCACACATGGGACGCAGAAGAGCCATCACTGCGTATTCACACGCTGATGCGCAGGAACCGTCACCGTGTATTCACACATGGGACGCAGAAAAGCCATCATTGCATATTCACACGCTGATGCAAGAAAATCGTCACCGTGTATGCACACATGGGACGCAGAAGAGCCATCACTGCGTATTCACGCGCTGATGCAAGAAAACGTCACCGTGTATCCACACATGGGACGCAGAAAGAGTCATCACAATGTATTCACACATCGGTTGACCAAGTTTATGAAGCCAAAGCCACTGGCGAATGAGTCAGAGATGGGTAGAGGCAGTTTCAGAGACAACCGAGACAAAGAAAGGGATGAGCAAAGACATGAGGAGCAAAACGTCTCCCAATACCAAGAGATAAGGTGCAGCCAGAAGGGGATGACAGACGTCTCCCCAAAATCCCCAGTGGAATCCTTTCATCAGAAGGAGAATGATACCCAACATCCCCGACGGAGTTCCTGCGATGAACGGGAATAGTCCCCAGTGGAAGACCTTCAGCAAACAAGGGATGACACCCTTACATCCCCGGTGATGCCTGATGATGTAAACTTCTCGAGCCTTGCCCAGTCTGAAGAGGCCGGCTTTGCGAAGAAGAGCGGAAAGAGGACAAAACAAGCTCACGTCAATCCCTGATGGAGCCTCTCGCACTCAACAAGAGCTTGAACGAACATGAAGAATTCGCACCCAAGCAGAGGGAGAAGGCCTTATGAAGGAAAATGACAGCGTGAGGAATCCCCACTTATCCCCAGCGGAGCATCCTTCCCCGGGGAACTCCCACGCTTGTCACTAACAAGGCTCGACCCGAAAGAAGAGGCGATAAGAAAAAAAGATTCCTTCCCAATCCCCAGCAACAGTCACTCCAAGCTAGGGAGCCTCCACCAAAGGGAAAGCCAACCAAAAAGCACTGCCAAAGAAGGAATGACAAGACATGAAGAAGAATGAGCATAAATAAAGATATCATCGGGCAAGGTGGCCCCTTTTGTAATTTTGATTTCACACTTTTGTAAATAGAGTGGAGCAGGTGTGTGGACTCCCTTGAGGCATTGGACAGCGCTGGAAGCACCTCCTCACCAACAGCAGCTCCTCCTCCACTCTTCCTTCCTCCTTTCTCCATTCGGTCCACATCTTAACCCAACCTTTGGCCACAAAATCCTAAAAAAAAAAAAATGCAAGCAAGCTTCAAGTAAAAGACACAAAATGGATTAGAAGTCTGAAGTCACCTAAAAGCTCTAATGGAACAAACAAGAAGAAAAGAATATTGTCAAGTGTCTGGCATCAACGCCGAAATAGGTTGGCGAGCTCAAGTCCAATCTAATCTCTTTCAAAACTTAAATTAAATGCTGAAGAGTTGCCCTACAAAAACCCGAAAAGCAAAGGGTAAGGAAACTCTGAAGCCAGGAGGTGACGCCACATCATTGGCCGCTTCCCTCTCAAAATGAAAACTTCAAAGGACTAAGCTCGTCGACAGAAATGCCAGGCGCAAAAACGAGATTCTTTTTCTCTTTGCCGTTCATCCGCAAGGTGACTCCGGCAAAGAGGGGCAGCTGTAAGCACCTCATTTTTGCGCCCCCGAAAGAGCCGGAAATGCAAACCCTGGTCAAAAAGCCAAACCCTGATGAGTCAAAATTTGACCTTTTGATCAAGTAATAATCTGCCACCTTGCTTCATCTCAATGAATAGGGAATCTCGACACGGTTCCAATGCAACTGAGTTTGCTGGAATCGGAGTCCGGATGAAGGTTCTGCGGGCGGTCAAACTTGAGGACGAGCCGAAAGTTGACTTTTCCTCGATTTCCGTGCCAAGTAACTTGCCCTATGCCATTGGATAGAGAATCGCGACACGGTTCCAACGCAACTGGGTTTGCTGGAATCGGGGTCCGGATGAGGGTTTTGCGGGCGGTCAAACTTGAGGATGAGCCGAAAGTTGACTTTTCCTCGAACCCCGTGCCAGGTGCTTAACCTTATGTCATTGAATAGAGGGCTCCGATACGAGTTCAACGCAATTGAGTTTGCTCAAATCGGAGATCAGATGAAAGAGATATGAGCTGTCGAAGTTTCCGGGCAGCAAAAGACGGAAACTGCACACGTGGCGCAGGAACTGCACACGTGGCTGCCAACGCAGCAAAATATCTTAGGGGCTAAATCTTAAATATCCAAAAATCTCAAGGACTAAACAAAAATTCGTGCGGGGCAATCCGTAGATATCCAAAAGTGTCAAATCGGTCAAGTCGAAGGGCAAATCCGTAATTTTTCGATTTGTATCCGGTCAAATATACCGGATACACATACCCTTGTGTATATCCGGACTCCAAGGCCGGATACGAAGATTTGCTCAGCAAGATTTGCGCCGATTCTCCGACAAATTCGTGGCGGAAATCAATTTTGCCAATTATTATGTTTTGTATCCGGACTCCAAGTCCAGATACAAAGGCAGCTTAATGTATCCGGACTTGAAGTCCGGATACACATGATATATAGTGTATCCGGACTCCAAGTCCGGATACATTAAGGTTTTTTATAAAAGGGGGCAGCAGCCCCCTTTCCAATGGTTGGTTGATTCCACCCTTCTTGGACCTCCTTGCCCCACTTTGTCTCATCCGAACCTTCCCTCTCCAACACCCATTGGCCTCCACCACCTTCCTACCACCACCCCAACGCAGCTCCACCCCTCCTTCCTCCATTCTTCTCCATCCTTCTCCATCTTCACCTAACCAAGAAAAAGCTTGGCTGCTGTTGGTGCTGCAAAGGGGAGTTCCAGCAGTCGTCCAGGCCTAAGGGAGGTTGAAGCATACCTCAAGAACATTTTGTGGACACAAGGTAAGCATCCTTGCAAGGTTTTATTCCACATATATGAGTTTTGGTCTATTTAGAGCATGTAAGTTCCCATGCATGTTGTGGTAGTTTCTTATGCAAGAAATGTGCGTTTCCTTCCCTCTCCATTACTTTTTCTTGTCTTCCATGGGTGATCGTTCTTCCACGGTAAGAAAGGTAAGTCCCGGTGGTTCAAAGTATGGAATGGGAGACCTTTTAGTCAGTGAAAGATAGGTCCAAAGGTCAATATGGAGCTGCTGTTTTCTGGTACTTAGCATTGACTTCGTCCCATTTTTCAACGGAGGAAAATGTTCCTCTCGTCTTGCATCCCACGTACCCCATACGTAAGCCCCCCTCTTCCTTTCACTAGCTACCTATTACGGGGTTCAGGTTTGGTGGATAGATTACCACATAAGTCATGAGTGCAGCATGTTAGATGGTATAAAGTTGTTTGGCTTCATTTGATTATTGCTGCAGGTGTGTATGAAATTCTCTTGTTTTAGTGTCATGCATGCTAAGGTGATGTTGGCACTTTTCCCTTCTTGCTGTTCTTACATATTTGAGCAAGGTTTTGGCATGCTAGCTACTGTCTCCATTGCAAAAGTCAGTCCTAGGAATCATGCTTGTGAATATGCACGAATTTTTGAGTATTAAAGAAGCACCCACAAGTCTAGTTCATGGTACTGGTTTGGCCTAACTTTGCATGTGCATAAACTTGGTCCGGAATCCCGGGGTACATCCATAAGTGTAATCGAGCATGAACCTTCGCTTTTAATTCTCCTTTTTTTACATATGGATCGGCTGCAGCTGGTTACTCTTTTTTTTGTTAGCATGCTGCCTACCCAACCCTCGTAGCATGCTTGAACCCCCAAGCCCAAGTATGAAGGCCAATTCTCCCACAATTTTCATGCACCCCACACCCACTTAGCTGTGTTTTTTTTAACCATTGTATATTGGCTACTGTTTCTTTTTATTGTTGTTGCTGTTCCATGCTTCACATTATGTGGTTTTATGATTGGTCTTCTTAGCTAGAGATGCATGATTGGGTGGAGCTTCGATTGCATGTTGGCGGGTAGCATGGAAACACTTGGATGAGGGTGTTGAAACCTTTGTCCCTTGGCTGCATTTTCTTTTTGACAAAGTGGGGGAGGGGTAGGAGCATCATGCCCTCCCCCTTGTCCTCTTGATCATGTGGAGAAATCCCAAAAGGGATCAAATGGGGTACCACCCCAAAACCTGAACCAATGTGGGCCTTCCCAGGGGCCCACACGACTCATAGAAAGACCCCAAGAACCCCTGGAAGCCATCCCAAATGGCCAAACCCCGAAAAAGGCCCTTTTAAGGTGATCCGGCAACTCAGGCTGGATCACCTAGGGCCTGTGTGTATCCGGCAACTAAGGCCGGATACACGACAAAAATGCATTTTTGTATAATTTTGATCCTTGCCAAATTTTTGGAGCGATTTGAACCAACAGGGTTTCTGGGTCACCCGGAAACCCAACTTGGGACCTGGACCACCGGTCCAACTTGATACACTAGTGGGCCTTCCAACGGGGCCCACCAAGCCCAGTAAATCCCAAAGCATGCAAATAAGTAAGATTAAATAAAGTGAACTAATTGAACCGGGTGGGCCAAACCCAATGCGGCCCACCTGAACCTTGTTGTGTGGAATGAATATACGAATTGCATGGTTTGGCCGAGACCAAGGGCTAGGGCCTATCGGGCCCGCCAAAGCCCGCTAACCGAACCTAGTTAGGGTGCAAGCCCTAGACTTCAAAGAACTAGGCTTTCGAGCCCAAACTTGGATCACGGGCCCCAAGCCCAGTGATCAGCCCATCTTGGCAAATTTAAGCAAATCCAACATACTTTGGCATCCACTATGGGGGCCCGCTCAGGGGCCCGCAAATCAATGCAGACCCATTTATTGCATGGAAATCACATAAAACTCCAACTTGAACAAACCAAATAGAACCAACACACCTAACCAAAGCCCACATGGCCTCCTAGGCTTAGACAGAGGCCCACATGGGCACATGGGCTTACCCAAGCCCGCCAAGGACACCGTGGGCCTTCCAACGGGGCCCACCCAATCAGACTCAGACAATTTAAGTTAAGCAAAGATAAAATCAACTAAAGGGACCCACACCACTCAGGTGGTCCCGCCAAGACCTAACTTAAATACCTGCTGGATTAGGAATCGGGTGAGAGACCAGAGTTGACTCAAACCAGGGAAACCCACAGGACCCGTCATCTGATGGGGTGGACCGGGGTGTCTACGGACTTCCCCGGACCGCAACCGAGAACCAAACTTAGAATCTCAAGCCGTAGACCCAAAGCCCTAAATAGACAAAATTAGGCACCCAGGTGTCCGCCTGCACCCCATCAGGCGATGGCGACTCCGAACTTTCCCGTGCGGCGTTTCCCACGCGCACACACCCTGAATCAGCTGCATCACCCTATCCCAATGGATAGAGGACTCCGATACGGTTCTGACGCAATTGAGTTTGCCCAAATCGGAGTTCGGATGAAGATGATATGGGCTGTCGAAGTTTCCGAGCAGCAAAACCGGAAACTGTACACATGGCAAAGAAACTGCACACATGGCAGCAAACGCAGCAAAATATCTCAGGGGGCAATCTTTAATATCCAAAACTTGCAAAAGATCTCAGGGACTAAACCAAAATTCGCAGGGGGCAATCCGTAGATATCCAAAAGTGTCAAATCGGTCGAATCGGTCAAGTCGAGGGGCAAATCTGTAATTTTTTCGATTTGTATCCCACTAAATATGTCAGATACACATACTTTTGTGTGTATTCAACACTATTCATCAGATACAAGGAGATCCACCAACGAGATTTGCGCCGATTCCTTGACAAATTCGCGGCGGCATTCAATTTTCGAAATTATTATGTTTTGTATCTGACATTTTATGTCGGATACAAATGGGACTTAGTGTATCCGACCATATAGGTTGGATACACTAAGGAGTCAGTGTATCCGACCTATATGGTCGGATACATTAAGTTTGCTTATAAAAGGGGCCAGCAGCCCCCTTTCTTGGGGTTGGCTCTTTTGGGCTGTTTTCCACTTCTTCTTCCCCACGAACCTTGCTCTGAAATCCCTCCTCCAAGCCCTTCATTGCCTCCATAACCCCTCAAACACCCCACCTTTAGCTTCCCTCTCTCTCTTCACTTCTTCCTCTTAATTTCCATCCAAGCAAGTGGAGGCTTGCTACTGTTGGTGGTGCCAAGGGAGGTTCCAGCACCTGTTCTTGCTTCAAGGAGAAGACTACACACTTCAAAGGGGTTTCAAAACCCCAAGGTATTGTTCCTTGACATATTTTATTCTACATATATGAAAATGAGAAGGTTTTGAGCATATATAAATGTTTTCTTCTATTTGTTAAAACAAGTGCCCAGCTTACTTCTTTCTCTTGCACTTACGCCCCCATGAAAGCCTTCAAGGTAGGGGAGTGTTTTCGTAGGGTTCAAAAGGGGGCATGAGTGGTGTTTTTCACATGAGCTTTTTTTCTAAGGTGCTCGTTTATCATGTCTCCATTTCATGTATATGGGGAGGGTGTTCCCCTTTGTTTATGCATCTCTTGTACCCCCATGTAATCCCCATTCTCCACCCTTCTCGTTGCTTTGCGTTTCCATTGAGTGGATTGCTGTTTTGAATGTGATTAATGGTGATAAAGTCTGCATGCTTATGTGTGTTGGTATGTGTAAAGATTAGGAAGCATGTATCTTCATGTATGTGCATTCATGCATCCCCCCAAGCCCCTTTCAACTTGCTGTATGGTGGCTTGACAAGCATGCTCCCCTCACCCGTAGACCACTGTCATAGCATGCATGAACTGCTGCTAGAGGCAACGGCAGTCCCCCCATTCCGGGTATGCTACCTCCATGCATGGTAAGCATGTTAACCCCCCACCTGGCTGCCGTTATTGCCCAGCCTACAAGCCACGGCTGTAGGCCCCAACATGTCCCCCTTGCCTGTGCCTATTTGCTGCTCTCTTGGTAGATGGGAACATGATTCGTTCCCCCCATTCCCTTTTGATGACTGTAGTTCTTAACCCTCACAGGCCGGGTTCTTTTTACTGTTTTTTTTTTTGGTGTTGAATTAGCAAGCATGAAAGATCTTTAGAGTTGCTGCTGGCAGCAACAGCAACACCCCCATGTCCATACTTGCCATCCTCTTTAGTTGTTCAAGGTTAAAGTCCCAATATCGCTTTTTTCCCCCCATGGATAAGAAATAGGCAGCATGCATGTGTTCCGGTCATAGGATGAAGTATGCTTTGGGTGCTCGATTGCATGGATTTTTCATTGATCCTTATGTCTGCTGTCTTGTGTGGATTGAAAGACCAAAACAGGGACCTCTTGGTCCCTGTTTAGCCATTTGAAAGTGGCTTAAATGGGAGAAGGTAGCCTCCCAGGCCTTCTCTTCCCTCTTCCTTCTTGAAAAGCCTTCAAAAGACCAAAAATGAGGTTATTCCTGCTCTTCTCTAACTACCATGGGCCCACCCAAGCTCGGAACATCCTAGGAGGCCCTGGAACCTAAGCCCATTGGCCGAATCCAAAAAGGCCCTTTTTCGTGCTGATCCGACAACTCAGGTCGGATCAGCAGGGGTTCCTCTGTATCTGACCACCATGGTATGATACAAAAGACCTTGTTTGTAGCCGACACTTCAGGTCGGCTACACTGCCAGAATACAATTTTTGCTATTTTATGATCTTGTGCTATTTTCTTGATTTGTTTGATCAATCCAAATGAACCAGAAGGGTTTCCCGGTCACCCGGGAACCCAAGATGGGCCATGGACCGACCCGGTCCAATTTGATTTCCAGTGGGCCTTCCAACGGGGCCCACCAAGCCCGACTAACTCACTTTGCTTTAAATCAGTAAATAAATCAATTGAGTGGGCCATACCACTGGAGGCCCACCCAAGCCCAATTTTTGGAAGAAGGCTTAGATTAGGATTGATTTGGCCAAGACCACAGGCAGGGCCTCTCGGGCACGCTAAAGCCCATTCAACCAAGCTAACTTAGGGTTTCTAAACCCTAACCCAGGAAGTCTTGGGCTTTCAAGCCCGAGCCCAGGTAAAGGGCCCCAAGCCCAAGACCTGGCCCATTTTGGCCCAAATTAAGCAAGATAATCTTAAATCATTTGGCAAACCAACTAGGTGGCCCACTAGAAGGCCCACAAAGCAGTCCCGGCCCACTTGTGCATAGAAATCACTTAAACGTTTCAATTTGAACCATTAAATAAAATCAATTCATTTAAACCAAGCCCAAGGGGCCTCTCAGGCTAGACCGAGGCCCACCAGGGGACACGTGGGCTCAACCAAGCCCACCAAGGAATCTGCGGGCCTTCCAACAGGGCCCGCCCAATCCGACTCACATCACTTTAACTAAAAAGATAAAATCAAGTAAAGGGACCCACACCACTTCGGTGGTCCCGCCAGACTCAATCAAATGTGCATGCTGGAATAGGAACCGGGTGAGAAACCAAATTGACTCAAACAGGATGGGACCCATCATCCGACGGGGTGGACTGGGGTGTCTACGGACTTCCCCAGGTCGAAACCGAGACCTTACTTAGAATCTCGAGCCGCAGACCATCAGATTAAGCAAACTTAGGCACCCAGGTGTCTGCCTGCACCCCATCAGGCAGTGGCGACTCCAAATTCCCATTTTTACCCGTGGGACCCATGCACACAGTCACTTCTAGCTGCAATGGGTGAAAGGCTCAGAGCAAAAAGAGAACAAGAAGAATGTTTTGCAGTTATCCCCAGCTAGTCCACAACTAACATGCCGCCGCTTTCATGCCTTCACAGGTACAGCAAAAGGGAGATGACGGACATCCTCTCCCAAATCCCCAGTGGAGTTCCTTCAACACACAGAGGACGAGATCCTCTAATCCCCCAGTGGAATCCTCTCCAACAACAAGAGAGCGATACCTAAGGATGTAACCTTCCCAAGCCTTGCCCAGTCTAAAGAGGTCGGCTTCGCAAAGAAGAGTGGAAAGAAGACAAAGCTAGCTCATGCCAATCCGCGGTGGAGCTTTCTCATATTCGACGGAAGTTCGGACAAACACGAGGAACTCGCGCCCAAGCAAAAAGGAAAAGGCCTTACAAAGAGAAAATGACAGCGTAAGGAACCCCATTTATCCCCAGCGGAGCACCCTTCCCAAGTGAACTCCCACACTTGTTAGAAACAAGGCCCGACCCAAGAGAAAAGGCAATAAGGAAGAGATCCCAACTAATCCCCAGTGGTAGTCACTCCAAACTAGGAGGTTGTCACCTCACCCAGGAAAGGCGAGCCTACCAGAAGGCACTGCAGAAGAAGGAATGGCAAGACATGAAGGAAAATGAGCATAAATGAAGACCTCATCGCGCAAGATAGCCCCTTTTGTAATTTTGATTTCACACTTTTGTAAATAGATTAAGGCAGGTGTGTGAGCTCCCTTGAGGCACCGGACAGCACTGGAAGCACCTCCTCACCAACAGCACCTCCTCCTTCCCTTCCCCTCCTTCTTCCGTTTACTCGTTCGTCCCACCTTCTAAACCAACTCTAAGCAAAAAAAAAAAAAAAAAAAAAAGGTGTTAAAAGCCTCAAGTAAAAGACATAAAAAGAGTCAAAAGTCTGAATTCACCTAAAAGCTCTAATGGAACAAACAAGAAGAAAAGAATATTGTCAAGTGCCTGGCATCAATGCTGAAACAGGTTGGCGAGCTCAAGTCCAATCTAATCTCTCTCAAAAACATGAATTAAATGCTGAAGAGTTGCCCTACAAAAACCCTAAAAGCAAAAGGGTAAGGAAACTCCGAAGCCAGGCAGTGACGCCGCATCATTCGGCCGCTTCCCTTCCTAAAATGAAAACTTCAAAGGACTAAGCTCGTCGACCATGTCGACAGAAATGCCAGGTGCAAAAACGAGATTCTTTTTTCTCTTTACCATTCATCCACAAGGTGACTCCGGCAAAGAGGGGTAGCTGTAAGCACCTCATTTTTGCGCTCTAGAAAGAGCCGGAAATGCAAACCCTAGAAGGAAAGTCAAACCCTTAGGGGCTAAAAGTTGACTTTTTGATCAAATGATAATTGGCCACCTTGCTTTATCTCAATGGATAGAGAATCCAAACACAGTTCCAACGCAACCAAGTTTGTAGGAATCGGAGCCCGGATGAAGGATCTGCAGGCCGGCCAAACTTGAGGGGGAGCCGAAAGTTGACTTTCTGCTAAACCCAAAAATAGGTGCTTAGCCCTATGACATTGGATAGAGGGCTCCGATACGATTCTAATGCAACTGAGTTTGCTTAAATCAGAGTCCGAATGAAGAAGATATGAGCAGTTGCAGTTCCCGTGCAACAATGCCGGAAACTGCACATGTGGCAAAGAAACTGCACACGTGGCGAGAAACGCAGAAAAATATCTCAAGGGGCAATCCGTAAATATCCAAAATCTGAAAAATATCTCAGGGTTTAATCCAAAATTGCACAGGGGGCAATCTGTGAATATCTTAGTGTCAAATCGGTCAAATCCAGGTGGCAATCTGCAAATATAAAAAATATTAGCAGAATAACCGGAAATAAATTTTGGTTATACACAAATTGTGTATAACCGAAATTTTTCGGTTCATAAAGTGAAATAAAAAATCGCCCGACAGATTCTTTGATTTCGTATCTGACAGAAATTAACTGCTAATCGAGTGCAAAAGTAACCAAAATAAAATTTCGATTACAAACAAGTCTTGTATAACCGAAATTAATTTTCGGTTATACTGAAAAATTAGTTTAACCGAAAATTAATTTCGGTTATCCTTTTTCTGGCTATAAATAGAGACTCCAACCATTTGGCTGGGGGTTGGTTGCTTGCCGAATTTTCGCCCTTCCCTACCCTGCTCGTCCCTCTTCTCTCTACCTTCTCCACCCTTCTAAAACACCCCAAACCCAAATCAAACCCCTCCCAAGCCCTTTCTCTACCACTTTTCTTCACTCCCATCACTTGGAGGAGGTCTCGGAGATCACTTGGAGAGGAGTTGCTGTCTAGGAGTTGTGCTGCCCCAAGGAGCCTCAAGCACACCTCCAAAGAGGGTTTCTACTGCAAGGTATGGTTCCCCATTAAATTTTATTTGACATATCTATATATGAGGTTGTTTGGTGCATGTAGATGTCATTTTGTGTTACCATGTTGTTCTCTTGCGTATGAGCTTGGTTTGTCTCTCCTCTTGAGTTTTCTCCGCATGAGGTAGAGCTCCCGTGGTAAGGGGACGAAATTCAGTTGGTAAAAGAGAGAATGGAGAGTAGGTTAGATGGTTTAAGAGTGGTCATGCACCCCCTGTTCGGCCACTATTTTAGGGTCATGGTTGTTGGTTTTACGTCAATATGAGGAGCATGTTCCTCTCACTTGAGATCCAATGTTGCATAAGCCCCCTTTTTCTTCCCTTCTTTAGATATCATCATCTTTTTAGGTTTCGTAAATGACACTATTTGCATGTGTTTTCCATGAGGTATTTTATCATATTTTAGTCACTGTTTTGAGACCATAAAATGTATGAGAGGTGTAAGCACCTCATTTTTGCGCTCCCGGGAGAGCCGGAAATGCAAACCTAGACAGAAAGTCAAACCCTAAGGGGTGGAAAATTGACTTTTTGATCAAGTAAAAATTGGCCACCTCGCTTTATCTCAATGGATAGAGAATCTCGACACGAGTCCAACGCAACTGAGTTTTCTGGAATCGGAGTCCGGATGAAGGTTCTGCAGGCCGGTCAAACTTAAAGGGGAGTCGAAAGTTGACTTTTTTCGAACCCTGTGCCAGGTGGTTAGCCCTATGTCATTGGATAGAGGACTCAGATACGGTTCTAACACAACTGAGTTTGCTCAAATCGGAGTTCGGATGAAGGAGATATGAGCTGTCGAAGTTTCCGAGCAGCAAAACCAGAAACTGCACACGTGGCGCAAAAGCTGCGCACGTGGCGGAAAATGCAGCAAAATATCTCTGGGACTAAATCTCAAATATCTAGAAATGGCCAAATATCTCAGGGACTAAACCAAAATTCGCAGGGGGCAATCCGTAGATATCTGAAAGTTTCAAATCGGTTGAATTGGTCAAATCGGTCAAGTCGAGGGGCACATCGGTAATTTTTTTGATTTGTATCCGACCAAATATGTCGGATACACATACCCTTGTGTATATCCAACACTATTCATCGGATACAAGAAGATCAGTCAGCATACTTCGCGCTGATTCACCGACAAATTCGCGGCAGCATTAATTTTTCAAATTATTATGTTTTGTATCCGACCTATATGGTCGGATACATTTTTTTCTCTATAAAAAAGCCATCAGCAAGCTTTTTAGAGGGGTTGGCTCCATTTTATTGACTTGAGACTTTCTTTTTCTCCCTTGTGCATCCTAGCCAGCTTCTCTCCAGCCTCCTTCACCTCCATTGCTTCCCCAACCACCCTAGGTTGCTCCCACCTCTGCTTTTCCTCCTCCTTCATTCCTACCCCAACACAAGGAGGAAACCTTGCTGCTGCTGTCAAGAGGAGGAGACTCCAGCTGGTGTGTTGCTTCAAGGGAGAGCCTCCACCTCACACAAGAACCTAGGAAACCCCAGGTATTGGTCCTCACTTTTTGTTGCTTTATATATATGAAAATGGTGTCTTTCTAAGCATGTTATTGTGTACGGCTATCTCCCCTGCTGTAAGCCCATTCTAAGGCTTCCATGGCATGTGCATGCCTCTCATTTCATCACATGAAAACCTCCCAAAAATAAGAGGTTTGCGTAGGGTGTTCTTGGGAGTACTAGAGATTAGTTTTTACACATTTTTAGGTGCTCATTATGCTGCTGTTTTGGCCTTTTTCTGTGCAATTTTTTAGAAGGAGCATGTTCCTTCTTAGCTTGTGATCTCATGTACCCTTATAACATCCCCCATTCCCTTCTTGTTTCTTCTCTCTTCTCACCTCTTCTTATGTTTTCTTGGGATATGTGGTTGCTGGTCCTAGCCTTGTTCTAGTGATTTTTTTTCTTTTTTGCTGTTGTGTGCTTGCTTGCTATTGATATTAGGTGGGAGTGCATTTTTTCTTCCCCCTTGAACTTGATTTTGTTTTGCTAAACCAAGCATGATACTGTTTTGGGCTTGCTGTCTTGGGCTTTGACATGCCTTTGCTTACTCATTTTTTTTATTTTACTGGTGTGATCCCCTCATATGCATGGTTCCCTCTCCATATAGCTCACTGTTTTGTTGCTTTACATATGAGCCCTCACCAACATGTTACTGCTGTGATTGTTCTTTGCTCTTTTTTATGGTCCCATAAGCATGCTCCCCTTGCCCCTCTGACTTGCTGATGTGGTTCACCTGGGCTGCTGCTGGAGACAGCAGCAGCACCCCCATCCCTTTCGCAACAACCTATATGGGTGGCTGCTGGGGACAGCAGTAGACCTTGGTGTTACTGCTGCCCCCAGCAGGTTTTCCAACACCATCTCACCCCCTTCCAGCATGCATGAATCCCCCATGGTTGCTGCCCCAGTAGATTTGGAGACCCAGGACCATTCCCTAGCCTTGAAAGCATGCTTAAAACCCTCCTTTGTGGCTGCTGCCCTGTGCACCTGCATTAGGCTCCTTTAGTTGTGTTCATTAGTGCATGCATGGCTAGCTTGGAGGTTTGGTTGTCCCATGTACTTGCATGCATGTGTGACTCATCAACCTGATCCCTTACCCCCGTTAACCACCTGGTATGAGGCCGTTGCATGACCCCCCTAAGCATGCTCCCCTTTCCTCACAACACCTTTTATCATGCCCATGAAAACCGTCACTGTTGCTGCTGTCCCAGCAGCTTTGAAAGCCCAAAACCATCCCCAAGACTTGGGGTGCTGCAGCACCTACCAGCCTTAATCTCTACGAAAATATGCATCCCCTTTTGCCCCACAATACCCTTTGCCAGGACCATGGGAGGTGCTGCTGGGGGACAGCAACAAGCTTTGGCTATTTGCTGTAGCCACCAGCAGATTTAACCCCCTCCATGTTTCTGTTTTGCCTACCCAACTACTATGATTTTGCAGGTGCTAAACATGTTCCCCTTGCCCCTCTTAATCTATTGTTTGTGGTTAAAAAGCATGCACCCCTCCCCCCTTTTTACCTGCTGCTCTCATGGTTCGATCTTGCCCCCATTTGAGCATGACCTATAGCTTGGTAAAATGAGCATGTAGGAATGCATGACCCTTTCCCTTTTTGCCTTGCTGGTTTTTTATGTAGTTCAGTTTTTTATTGATTGGTAGCCTATGCTAAATGACATGCATTGCCTTGTGATAAGTGTGCATGCTTTGTTGCGTATGGTTCCCGGCTTTGGATTGTGTAATGATTCATGGTGTGAGGTCGCCAAAATTAAGGTGCCGTGACCACCTCGTTGTGGTTGTGTTATTGGAAAGAAGTGGAGAGTAGCACACCCATGCACCGCTGCGATGCCTCCTTGCTTTGTGGGGGAACCCAAAAGAGAAGCCAAAATGGGATGCCACCCCAGACCCGAACTAATGTGGGCCCACACAGCTTGCATAAACCTCTAGGAAGCCCACAAAAACCACCTACATGGCAAAACCCCTGAAATGCATTTTTGTGGGTGATCTTTGATTTTCATTGATTCGAATAATCTCATAACTAAACCAAACGAACCAATAGGGTTTCTGGGTGACCTGGAAACCCAACATGGGACTTGGACCGCCGGTCCAATTCGGATGCATAGTGGGCCTTCCAACGGAGCCCACCAAAGCCCAATAAGCCTTTGAACATGCAATTAAGCAACTTAATGCAATTAACTGAACCAAGTGGGCCAAGCCCAATGTGGCCCACCTCAAACCCATTTTTGTGTAGCATGATGTGTAATAAGTAGCATGGTTTGGCCGAGACCAAGGGCAAGGGCCTATCGGGCCCGCCAAGCCCATTAACCAAACTGAGTAATGGTGCAAACCCTAAGCTTCAAGGAATTTGGGCTTTCAAGCCCAAAGCTGGACCATGGGCCCCAAGCCCAATGTCTAGTGCATTTTGGCAAATTTAAATAAAATAAATCTAAAGTACTTTTTACAACCTCCATGGGGGCCCACCTAAGGGCCTGCAAACCGAGGCCAACCCACCTTTACATGAAAGCCACTTAAATTATTGAATCAAACCTCCAAATAAAAATTAATTCACTAAACCTAAACCCAAAGGGCCTCTTAGGCTTAGACAGAGGCCCACATGGGATATGTGGGCTTAACCAACCCCACCAAGGACACCGTGGGCCCTCCAAAGGGGCCCACCCCATCCGACTCAGATTATCTAAAAAAGCAAGATAAAAGTAATTAAAGGGACACACACCACTTTGGTGGTCCCGACAGACTTAACCAAATGGCATGCCGGATTAGGAATCGGGTGAGACCAAAGCAAGCCGACTCAAACCAGGGAACCCACGGGAACCGTCATCCGACGGGGTGCTCTGGGGTGTCTACGGACTTTCCCAGATCACAACCGAGGCCTTTCTCAGAATCTCAAGCCGCAGACCAAAGCCCAAAATAGACAAGATTAGGCACCTAGGTGTCCGCCTGCACCCCATCAGGCAGTGGCGACTCCAAATTTTCTCGTGCGGCATTTCCGACGCGCGCACAGGAGGCATGCCTAGGTTAGTCTTTGCTCGTTTTTCCATCTTTGTGCAAGCATGCTAGTTTGTTTTGGAGCAAAGGAAAAACACACCAGGGATACTCAGATCCCTGGTTGATCATTGTTATGTTTGGAAAAGGGGGGAAGAAACCCCTTGATTCCCCCTGCTGTTTGGCTTTGAAAACCCCAAAGATGAGAGCCTAATAGCTCCAGTCGAACCACTGTGGGCCCACAGAGACACCTTACATGCTCACCAGCACCCTAGATGGGTTCTCTGTCCAAAAAGTGCAAAAAATGAGTTTCGGCAGGTTGCCCGAAAACTCAGTTCGGTCAAGGGTTTCCTGTGGCTTAACCGAAATTGGATTTCGGTTATGCTAGCATGCATGCTTAACCGAAATCCAATTTCGGTTACTCTTTGAATTTGCTAAAACCTATTTCTTGCACGTGTGTTGATTTGCTATGTCATGTGAGCAGAAATCCAATTGGGCTTTCAAGCCCAATTGGATCCTTTGGTGGGCCTTCCAACAGGGCCCACCCAGCCCAAGATCACTTTCAAAAATAAGCAAGATAATTAATACAAATTAAATGGGCCAAACCCTATGAGGCCCACCAAAGCCCAATAAAAAGTGAAGCATGCTGGCTTAGTGTAAGAATGGTTTGGCTGTGACCGTGGGCATGGGCCTGTCGGGCCCACTAAGCCCATCAATCCAACTAGGCAAGGTCCAATACCCTGACCCACTGAACCATGGACCATCCGGTCCAAGTCTAGACCAACGGGCCCCAAGCCCATGGTCTAGCCCCCTTTAAGAACTTAAAGAAGATAGAATCCAAATAAATCGCTTGGCATCCAGGTGTGGCCCACCCAATGGGCCCGCCAATCCACCTGGCCCACCTTTGCATGAAAACCACTTAAATTCAACTTGAACCCTAAAAATAAAATCAATTGAACTCACCAAAACCCAAAGGACCTCCCAGGCTTAGATGGAGGCCCACCAGGGGCATGCGGGCTTAACCAAACCCACCAAGGACACCGTGGGCCCTTCAATGGGGCCCACCCAATTAGACCCAGATCACTTTAAATAAGTAAGATAAAAGCGATTAAAGGGACCCACACCACTCAGGTGGTCCCGCCAGACTTAAACAAACAGCATGCTGGAATAGGAATCGGGTGAGAAACCAAAATTGACTCAAACCAGGAGAACCCACGGGACCCATCATCCGACGGGGTGGTCTGGGGTGTCTACGGACTTCCCCAGGCCACAACCGAGACCCTACTTAGAATCTCAAGCCGCAGACCAAGCCCAATAGACAAGATTAGGCACCCAGGTGTCTGCCTGCACCCCATCTAGCGGTGGCAACTCCAAATTTTCCCGTGCGGTGTTTCCGACGTGCGCACACCAGTCCTCCCTTAGGGACTAGCTTCTTTGCCCTGATTGGCTCCAACATTCCTTGCAATTTAATTCCTAGACCTTTCCCTAGGTGGAAGTGATACTTTTCCATCACTTTCTTTACCATCTTCTCAGCAGTAGTCCCTTTCTCTTATTTTTTCTCACACCCCCCGGGTATGAAATTGACTGTTTTGAATTGAAACGAGTGGAACGCAATTTTGTCGACAATTAAATCCACATTAATGAAGGGTACGTCAGGTGACACTATGGGAGGTATCAAGTTCTCAGCTAGGACAGTTATCACCCGTTGTCCTGTTATATATTTCACCCTTTGGTGAAGAGTAGATGGTATTGCCCTAGCCGAGTGTATCCACGGCCTCCCTAGGAGTAGATTGAAAGTTGCTGGAATATCCATCACTTCACATGTGATGTTAAAGATATTTGGTCCAATGGTGACCGGTAGTTCAATCTCCCCTAGGGAGTGTGTCTTAAAGCTATCGAAAGCCCTCACAATCCTCCCATTTTGTTTGATCTTGGGTTGATCCAGACCAAGTTTGGCAAAAGTGATTAATGGGCAGACATTTAAAGCCGACCCATTGTCTATTAAAACCTGTGCCACCATACTGCCCTTACAAAGCACAGTGATGTGCAAAGGGTCAACATGGTAGCACCCACCGGGGCTTATTTCACTTTCAGAAAAACTTATCACATTGTGTGATAAGATTTGACCAACCATTTTGCCTAGTTGGTCCGGATCAATAGCCTGAGGCACGTGTGCACTCTGAAGCACCCTTAATAATGCGTCCCTATGCTTTTCTGAATTTAGCAAAAGTCCCAGAATTGAAATCTGGGCCGGGACCTTATTCAACTGTTCGAAAATATTGAATTCCCTTTTCTTTATTATCTTGATGAGGTCTGCTGCCTCATTTTCTGATTCCTGGGGGGTGTCCTTGTGAGACATGGGAAAAAATCAATCTAATGATTTCCTCAATCATCACACGGGATTATATAAAACAAAGAGTCGCCACCATTCAATTTAGGTGTGAATGGACACCAAAATATTAAATAAACACAAAAGGCAATTTTAGGGTAAAAATAACCCTCCTAAAAAAACAACCAGAAATGGGTAAGGGGATTAAGTTATGAACAGGGGAAGGTGTTAGGCACCCCTATTCATCCACACAAGGTGGTTGCCAGGTATTGTTCATGTTAAAATAAAGGAAAAAGCTTGCTATAAAAATCACACAAAATTACAAAAAAAAAAAAAAGAGCAAAAATATATGGTTTTTTCATATGAATATTCTGATTGATCCAGAACTATCAAACATGATCATACCATTCCTAGGGTTTCATGATCAAAACAAATTTGAGATAAAATCAAATAAAATTAATTTAAAGTGAAAAATCCAAAAATCTGGCTTCAAGTCAAAATTCTAGAAATCTGTAAAAATATGATTTTTATAAAATATTTCACAATTAAACTCGAACAGTCCAGGATATAGATAAAGCCCAAATTTCACATTAAATCAGAAAATAAAAACCAAAAATACCCACATGGATGAAAAACACCAAAAGGGGAGAATTTAGACCGTAGGGTCTTCTCTCAATAATGAAAAACAATTTAAAAACAATTTCATGAAACCCTAGAATTTACTTTCAGGCTTCTGGATCCAGATCTATCATATTGATCATGATAAATCCAAAATCCTAGCCTAAACTCACAAAAATCACGAAAACAGTGCTGTAGGTGCAAAAGTGGCAAAAATCCAAATTTTATCAAAAATAGGGGATCTCATGCTATAAACATCATAGATTCATGTTATTCATTCAGATATATCATAAAAAGCATTAAAACATGATCAGGATATTCAAAATAGCCATATCTCACAAATTAGAGCACATGGGGGTCTACCCTACGGATCCACCTGTTCCCCTTTCCCCTAGTTCTCTCTTCACGTTTTACGGCTAGAGAGACTCTTGAGGTACTTAGAGATAGGTTTGGTTACACAAACACAATCAAAGGCTTTATTCTAAAAAAAAGAAAAAAAACAGATATGGGGTTCTATTCTAGGGATCCACCTGTTCTCTTTTCCCCTAGTTCTCTCTTCACGTTTTACGGCTAGAGAGACCCTTGAGGTACTTAGAGACAAGTTTAGGAACACAAAAACAGATATGGCCTTATTCTACAGCAATAGAGATGATCCTATTACTTCTAGAATTGAAGACAGAAAAATAAAAAGGGATAGGGGACTTACCTGGATTGAGCAGGCAGGCAGCAGGAGTTCTTTCTCTTCTCTTGGAGCTTCTTAGAATTCCTTGGACTCAAAATTTCGTGGCCTTAAGCTAGAGGAGAGAGCCTCTATTTATAGACACACCCAGGGGCATGGTTGGTCTAGAAGGATATATCCTGATCCTCAGGATAGAGTGAAAATTGGAGATAATGCCCATCCATAGCCAATCAAGGATAAATGAGATAATTCGAACAGATAATTAAGAGAATTCGCTTATCCAAGAGAGATATTTGGGTGCAGATAAGGCTCAAAAATCAAAAAGGTAAAATTCGCACAAAGACCCCCGGGCCCGTATATATATTACGGTCGCGCCCTGCCCGTATTATTAATACGGGCACGCCGTGACCGTATATCAACTGCAGGTATGACCAGACCGTAAACAAAATACGGTCATGACCAGTTTGGCCAGATTTTACACTTTTTTGACCTGTTTCAAATCCCAATTAATATTTTCAATTATTTTCTCATTTTTAGTGCAATTTGGGGTGTCTACAGCTGCCCCCTCTTTGCTGGTGATTGGAACCAATTACCAGCAGAGAGTAAAAAGACCCACCAATTGCACTTTTTGAGATCTTTGTCTAACTAATTGTACTTTGCAAGGATCCAATGGATGATTTTATAAAAAAAAGAATTGATTGTGGAAGATTTGCTAAGAAGTCCCTCAGCTTAAGGACCAAATCCTCCTCTCTCCTTTCACTGAGCACTTGTGGGCTATGAAGTGAGATTTGAGACAAAATTTTTAAACAAAAGTGGGTAAGGTGGCAATCCTTGCAACTTACAACTAATATAAACATTGATCTCCTGAAAAGTGTGGAGAAAATGATGAAAAAGACAATTTTTCTGGATGGCCTGCAGTTGTAGCATAATGAACAGCAAAGAACAGACACAACTCAAAATTACACATTTGAAAAACATCTCATTAATTGAACTTGCTTTGGTCCAACAAAGAAATGATAAAAACATGGATTCGAGGATAGCAAATGAAACCCCTGCTTGAAGTGGGGTGGCGTCTCTTCCTTATCTCAGATTTCTTGGAGCTCTCGTGGCTATGAAAAGAAATCTGAGACAAGCAATTTTTGAAAAGAATGTGGATTTAAAATTGACCACTGCAAACTCAATTGATTTTGATGTTTTTCACTTTTTGAATTTTCCTGATTGATTTTCTTATTTGATATACCTGGGTGCCATTTGATGCCCGAACCTGTGCTTGAATATTTTGCAACTTGCTTTTGCTTCTTTATCTTCTTGCTCTCTCAATAACGATGTATGTGCCCTTACTGCCCATAACCTGTCTTCATGCTTTTTAATTGCCCAAGTGAATGCCCTCACTTGATTGATGGATCATGATCTGTTGATCTAACCTCATGCCTTTACAACCCATGATCTGTCTTTCATGCCTTCTTGCTGCCCCAGTAAAATCCTTCTTCATGATTGAAGAATTGGGAACCCTTGTTTAATGAAGAAAACATGCCATTGCTTCGAAGCCTTTTTTTTTTTTTTTCAAATTCGAAGACTAAAGCTTGATTGCTTCTTCTAGATGTTGGAATCCATTCCAATGAAAACCCAGAAGGAAAGACATTGAGCATGCCCCGGTTTTGATTGTTTGAAGAAGTATTTGCCCCTCAGTAGAGATGATCCTCTTTTTTTCTCTTTTTTTTCATTCTTTTTTTCTTTTTCTTTTTTTTCTCTCTTCTTTTTTTTTTTTTTAACCTTTGCCAAAAAGAAACCCTAATAGAAGAATGCAAATGCAAACATAAGAAAATATGTTTTATACTAGTGGCCTCAGAATTCTCTAATGTTTGCAAAACCAATGTTTTATGAAAAAATAGATGCTCATCATGGGACAAAAATATAGTTTTTTGTTTTTTTGTGCTTTTTTTTTTTTTGAAAAATGATCCAATCGCTTATTAGCATATAGTCCAAAAGAATTAAAATCAAGTTGAATAATGAGAAGATTATTTCAAAAAATGAAGAAAGACCAAAATAAGCCTTCGGAACCTTTAGAATCATTCCCATGACCATCGGCTTATCAATTGATGCTCCAGATATGACGACTCTTTCAATCTGACTATTTTGCCCCAGTCTAGAAAGAAATTTTCCTTCATCCAATTGAAGAGCAATTGTTTCTCCATTGTATCCATGATATGAGAATTTATGACTTCAGCTTCAGCAATAATTTCCTAATGGCAATTTTGATGGCCATCAACTTGTTCATAGATGATTCATATTATAGCTTTGATTATGTTGCTTCAGTCTTGAGAAGAGAATTTTCCTTAATCACTTGATGTGTGACTGTATCTCAAAATAACCTTCAATATGAGGACTTCATTTGGATCTATACCAATTCTGGACTTTCCTCTCTGACGATTTCCTTCTTGTAGATAACTGATCATTTGCCATGTAGAGCGCCCTTCCGAGTTTTCACTACATTTTCTCCATTTTTTCCTCTCTTTTTTTTTCTTTTTTTCTTTTTTTTTCTTTTTATCCTTCATCACCGGCAACCATGTAGTCAAAACTGCCTTAATTCAAAATTTCTTAATCAAAGAGGACTTATGAATGGGACGAAACGAAGGCTTGGTGTTAGTTTAGAAAGAAAAGGAATAAAAGGCTCAAATACCATATGATCAAATGGGTTAACTGAAATTGTAATTTTTAAGGCATTTTTTCCTTTCGAATGAATACAAAATTGCCCCCAGTAATGAAGTTCTTCCCTCAATTTGATTTCTTCATTTGAAACTTATTCTCTAGTATTGAACTTCTTTTTCCCATTCTTTTCTTCACAATTTTGAAGACATTCTCCAAATAGCATTTGATGATCTTTTTTTCTTCCTTTTTTTTTTCATTTATTTGCCCCATTTTCAAAATCCCTTTTGAACTTCAATAATTGTCCCTTCATTCCCCCTTTTTTTATGCCTTAATAAATTTGCCCCAGTGTGGGGTTACAATTCTCAGTTTAGGTTACTTGGAAAAATGTATCAAGCTCAAAGGGTTTAACTAGGGATTTCAAAATTTTTGGGGATATAAGAAAGAAAGGCCTCTTATCATTTTAAGAAAAATTTGAATTTTAGACTTGGTAGAGTTGCACTACATGACTGGCTCAGGATCACCTTCTATCAACATGAAAGCTTCTTCAAATAGAACTTCTGTTATGAACAAGTTCTTCACCTTTTGATCAATCTTATGAATTTGGATTCTTTCCATCAAATGATGCCCAATTCTATTTCCAACGAAAAGGTCAGATCTTCTCCCATATTTTCAAGTGCAAATCCCCAAAATTTCTTCAAACAATATTCTCAACTTCCCTTTGAACGAATCAGCAAGTGATGCGATCCTTTCTGAATTATAATGAAGGAACTTCAAATCTTCTTCTATCTTTTTTGTTGAAGACTATGGGTCATCTTTGGTTCCAAAGGCCATAAAATTGGTCACTTCATAATTTTGCAGAATATTCTTCTCATGACACTTAAAAAGATTTGAATTTTCACATAAAATGTCTTTTTCTTTGATTTTGGTCTCAAAATTGAGCCCAATGTCAAAGTCATATTCAACTCAATGAAATTCAATAAGAGATATGATTCATAAGTAAAAGGACCTTACTGAAAACTTTTTTTTTTCTAGAAAAATATTTAAAGGGAAAAATCTTTTTTTTTTTGAAGAGCCTTTATTGAAATCACTTCCTGAGAACAAGGCTCCTTAGGATCCTCAGGAAATGTGCATTCTTCTTATGGGAGTTTCTTTTCAAAGAACATGGGAGTTCGAAAACTGCCCCCGTTCTCAAAGGCAAAAGCTGACTTTTCTTTCTTTTTTAGATAATTTCTTTCTCCTGCTGAGTGAGGCAAACCTTCATGTTCATAACCAGGAGCATTTCTTTCAAGATAAACCCTGACTGTTGGACCAATAGGAGCGATAAGCTGAGAAGGGTCAAATCTTCTTTCTCCAGAGAAAATTGCCCCTATTGCATTTGAGCTGCCTGCCCCATTGTTATCGGTAGGTGGGATGGGAGTGACTGAATTGAATGATAAAGAGTTATTATCCAGCAAATCCTGAATTGCATGCTTTAGGGCCAAGCAACGATCTGTAGTATGCCCTGGACTACTCATATGATACTCACAGATTGCAGATGAATCATAACCCTTCCCTTTGCTTGCATGAGGATTTGGCAACCTCAAAGTCACATAACTCTTCTGAAGTAAGGTAGGCAAAAGTTCAGATGGTCTCATAGGCAGTTTAGAAAATTCTCTTCTCTTCCTTACTTCTGTTTCCTCCTTCACAGGCTGTGCAAAAGGGACATTAATTTGGATAGGCAGCAAAGGAACTTGATGGGTTGGCTTGATAGGAGGTGGATGGACATTGATTTGAAAGGGTTCCCTAGGAAGTTGCACCATATTCACTTCTGCTTCTCTCCTTTCTTCATTCTTTCTTCTTCCATTACCATTCTCCTTTTTCTGTGTAGAGAAAGTGGTGGAAGCTTCCTGGTTCAACACTGCAGAGTAATCAGCTATTTTCCCAGACTTGATCCCATCTTCAATTCTGTCTACCACTTGCACTAGGGCAGCAAAGTTGGTGGTAGTTTGACCCACCAAGTGACTGTAAAATGGTAGCCCCAATGTCATGATGAAAGTTGAAATCATTTCTGGTTCTCCCACGGGTGGCTTGACTTGTGCAGCCAACTCCCTCCACCTTTTAGCATATTGCCTTATGGTCTCATCATTTCTCTTTGTCATCCTCATCATGTCATACCTATCTGGTATAATCTCAGAGTTGAACCTGTATTGTGCCAAAAAGGAATCTGCTAAATCCTTCCACCTTCTTATTTTCCCATGATCCAAAGTGGCAAACCACCTTAAAGCAGCTCCAGTTAAACTCCTCTGGAAGAGCTGAATTAGTATGCTGTCATCCCGGCCAAACTGGCATAAAACCCCGCAGTATAACTTCAAATGGCTCATTGGGCAGCTAGTGCCATCATATTTATCAAAATCTGGGCATTTAAACTTGGCCGGTAGACATACATCGGGGTATAGGCACAGATCTTCAAAATTGGTGCCCCCAAAGTTACGTATCCCTTTCACCTCCCTCATTTCATCCTGGATCATCTCCAGCCTGTGCATGAATTTTATTTCTATTCCATCCCTCATCTTTTCTTTTTCATTCTCTTTCTCAGACTCAACCATCTCCTCCCTAATCAGTATAGGTTTAGGGGTAGGTTCAGAAATGGGTTCAGGAATAGGTTGAACCGGAGGTGGGATATTGATTGGAGGTGGAGGTGCTTGGTTCTGGGCTTGAACTTGTTGGGCCTGCACCGATAGTATGTTCTCTAGCATTCGGGCTAGTCCTGCCACTTGCTCCTGAAGCAGGACAAGATCTGGGTGAGGAGCATCAGCTTCAGTCTCAATGGGATTCATGGTGTGAGCTCTTGATCTGGTTACAGGAGCTATGATTGCAAGTGTACTTGTTACCTGGAAAAATAAAGAGAAAATATCAGTGCCAATTTAATCTCATTCACATGCCTAGAAATGCCTATGTGCAAGCTGGGTGAACACGAGTTTGGATTTTTTTCTTTATTTGCTTCTTTTTTTTTTTTTTTTGAATTGAATTGTTGGAATATTCTAGGGCTTCCAACAGGTCCCACAAAAAGAGAAAAGGGTCTGAAATTCAAAGGCTTTCAGAGGCCAAGGGGTGTTTTGGAAAAAGGTCTGAAATTCAAAGGCTTTCAGATGCCCAGGGATATTTTTAGAAAAAGTCTGAAATTCAAAGGCTTTCAGAGGCCAAGAGATTTTTGAGAAATGTCTGAAATTCAAAGGCTTTCAGAGGCCCAAAGGATAGGTGTCTATAATTCAGAGGCTTATAGACGGCCCAAAGATTTGTCTAAAATTCAGAGGCTTTTAGACGGCCCAAAGAAATGATATGTCTAAAATTCAGAGGCTTTTAGACGGCCCAAATAAATTATTTGTCTAAAATTCAGAGGCTTTTAGACGGCCCAAAGAAATGATTGTCTAAAATTCAGAGGCTTTTAGACGGCCCAAAGAAATGATTGTCTAAAATTCAGAGGCTTTTAGACGGCCCAAAGAAATTATTGGAAAAAGTCTGAAATTCAAAGGCTTTCAGAGGCCCAAAGAGTTTTGATAAAGGTCTGAAATTCAAAGGCTTTCAGAGGTCCGAGGAAAAAGATTTGAAATTCAAAGGCTTTCAGAGGCCCAAAGGATAGGTGTCTATAATTCAGAGGCTTATAGACGGCCCAAAGAAATGATTTGTCTAAAATTCAGAGGCTTTTAGACGGCCCAAAGAAATGATTGTCTAAAATTCAGAGGCTTTTAGACGGCCCATAGGATATTATTGTCTAAAATTCAGAGGCTTTTAGACGGCCCAAATAAATTATTTGTCTAAAATTCAGAGGCTTTTAGACGGCCCAAAGAAATGATTGTCTAAAATTCAGAGGCTTTTAGACGGCCCAAAGAAATGATTGTCTAAAATTCAGAGGCTTTTAGATGGCCCAAAGAAATTATTGGAAAAAGTCTGAAATTCAAAGGCTTTCAGAGGCCCAAAGAGTTTTGATAAAGGTCTGAAATTCAAAGGCTTTCAGAGGTCCGAGGAAAAAGATCTGAAATTCAAAGGCTTTCAGAGGCCCAAAAGTTCTGAAATTCAAAGGCTTTCAGAGGCCCAAAAGAAAAAGGACTGAAATTCAAAGGCTTTCAGAGGCCCAAAAGTTCTGAAATTCAAAGGCTTTCAGAGGCCCAAAAGAAAAAGGTCTGAAATTCAAAGGCTTTCAGAGGCCCAAAAGATCTGAAATTCAAAGGCTTTCAGAGGCCCGGGGTTTTTTGAGAAAAAGTCTGAAATTCAAAGGCTTTCAGAGGCCTAGGGATTTTTTTGAAAAAGTCTGAAATTCAAAGGCTTTCAGAGGCCCAGGATTTTTTTGAAAAATCTGAAATTCAAAGGCTTTCAGAGGCCCAAGAGTTTTGAAAAAGTCTGAAATTCAAAGGCTTTCAGAAGCCCAAGGAACCTTTCTCTCACATTTTCTTTCTTTTAATTATTTTGTTTGTTTGTTTTTTTTTTTTGTTTTTTGAAGCATTTTATTCAAACTTGTTTCCCTTTATCATTATTTAAAGGTTAAAGGAAGATTTTAGTGGAAAAAACTGATTAAAGTTGAATATTCCGAGAAAACCGTATACACAGTACGGTTCAGCCCTGCCCGTATTCAAATTACGAGCAAGCTGTGACCGTATGGCAAACACGGGCGAGCCTAGCCCGTATAACTAATACGGGCAAGCCCAGCCCGTGTACTAAATGCGGTTTTACGGAACCCTGTTATGTTTTTCCAGTTTTTACATGGTTTGATCACTTTCATTGTTCATCCAAACGTACGGTTCACCCATTGCAGAGCTTCTAAACTATCCCAAAGTGGACCTTGGCCTTTTTGCTAAAACACATGCTTAGGAAGGCACATGCACCCTCCAAATTGACACCATACTCAAGAATTTGGTACCCTTTTGTTGCCTCTTGTATGAACATAGGGTAGGATTGATTCTAAATAGAGTTAGAGACTCTTCCTATGGGCTGCACCAATTTTAGAAAATATGCATATTTTGGGACCAATTTTATCCCGAACCAATGGGCACCATGACACCCCTATGACATGAAAATAATGCAAAACAATAGGATTACCTTGTTACCTTGTTTACCTTGAATATATCATCCGCATTATGCCCTGGTTTGTAAGCCATGCACACGGCCTTCCCACAATCATACAAACCCGTATTCCCACGTAATTGTGTACTTTAGCCAAAAACGTGTAACTCCACCTTCAAGCGTAGGGGTTTTGGGTTTTGGCTTAATGGCAACTTAGCACTCAAGCCTAGTGATGACCAGAATCCCAGATCCACATTATCATCACATCATTAGCTCAAAGTTCTAAGGTGAATGTTTTCACTTTCGCTTTCCGAAGTATCGACCTCGTTGCGCCAAGCTACACACATTCGGGTTCAACTTCCTATAGGTTAAGGGTAGGCTGTGTAAAAATAAAAGGTGCACAGTGCATTGTAAAAATAGGTCACATTCACAACGTCCCAAACCCTTGCCACTCTTTTCGCAGCCATGCATAAACAAACCAAGGCATAATAGGAAAGCATATTTAAAATAAACAAGTAAATAAAGCAATCCTATAGCACCCAAAACATGCTCATAAAAAAAATCATCTAATCATGCAAACATATGATCATGTTATACACCCAAAATCATCATGGAGATCATGCTGAAAATTAAAACATGCTATCATAAAAATATAGCAAGAAATAAGCATAGTTCATCAAAACGAACCTCCCCTACGCATATTTGTAGAAACAATCCTATAAATCAAAATTAAGCATGTTTCTACCCCCATGAATTCTTAAGCAATAATTCCGATTTAAAACATATTCAACATGCTTAAGAACACCAAACAGCAAGCAAAACAAAGACATGCTAAAAACACAAAATAGCAAGCAAATCAAAAAGTCAAAAACATGAACAAACACCAAAAAGGCTCAAATCCACAATTCCCCAGCAGAGTCGCCAGTTGTGAGACATGGGAAAAAATCAATCTAATGATTTCCTCAATCATCACACGGGATTATATAAAACAAAGAGTCGCCACCATTCAATTTAGGTGTGAATGGACACCAAAATATTAAATAAACACAAAAGGCAATTTTAGGGTAAAAATAACCCTCCTAAAAAAACAACCAGAAATGGGTAAGGGGATTAAGTTATGAACAGGGGAAGGTGTTAGGCACCCCTATTCATCCACACAAGGTGGTTGCCAGGTATTGTTCATGTTAAAATAAAGGAAAAAGCTTGCTATAAAAATCACACAAAATTACAAAAAAAAAAAAAAGAGCAAAAATATATGGTTTTTTCATATGAATATTCTGATTGATCCAGAACTATCAAACATGATCATACCATTCCTAGGGTTTCATGATCAAAACAAATTTGAGATAAAATCAAATAAAATTAATTTAAAGTGAAAAATCCAAAAATCTGGCTTCAAGTCAAAATTCTAGAAATCTGTAAAAATATGATTTTTATAAAATATTTCACAATTAAACTCGAACAGTCCAGGATATAGATAAAGCCCAAATTTCACATTAAATCAGAAAATAAAAACCAAAAATACCCACATGGATGAAAAACACCAAAAGGGGAGAATTTAGACCGTAGGGTCTTCTCTCAATAATGAAAAACAATTTAAAAACAATTTCATGAAACCCTAGAATTTACTTTCAGGCTTCTGGATCCAGATCTATCATATTGATCATGATAAATCCAAAATCCTAGCCTAAACTCACAAAAATCACGAAAACAGTGCTGTAGGTGCAAAAGTGGCAAAAATCCAAATTTTATCAAAAATAGGGGATCTCATGCTATAAACATCATAGATTCATGTTATTCATTCAGATATATCATAAAAAGCATTAAAACATGATCAGGATATTCAAAATAGCCATATCTCACAAATTAGAGCACATGGGGGTCTACCCTACGGATCCACCTGTTCCCCTTTCCCCTAGTTCTCTCTTCACGTTTTACGGCTAGAGAGACTCTTGAGGTACTTAGAGATAGGTTTGGTTACACAAACACAATCAAAGGCTTTATTCTAAAAAAAAGAAAAAAAACAGATATGGGGTTCTATTCTAGGGATCCACCTGTTCTCTTTTCCCCTAGTTCTCTCTTCACGTTTTACGGCTAGAGAGACCCTTGAGGTACTTAGAGACAAGTTTAGGAACACAAAAACAGATATGGCCTTATTCTACAGCAATAGAGATGATCCTATTACTTCTAGAATTGAAGACAGAAAAATAAAAAGGGATAGGGGACTTACCTGGATTGAGCAGGCAGGCAGCAGGAGTTCTTTCTCTTCTCTTGGAGCTTCTTAGAATTCCTTGGACTCAAAATTTCGTGGCCTTAAGCTAGAGGAGAGAGCCTCTATTTATAGACACACCCAGGGGCATGGTTGGTCTAGAAGGATATATCCTGATCCTCAGGATAGAGTGAAAATTGGAGATAATGCCCATCCATAGCCAATCAAGGATAAATGAGATAATTCGAACAGATAATTAAGAGAATTCGCTTATCCAAGAGAGATATTTGGGTGCAGATAAGGCTCAAAAATCAAAAAGGTAAAATTCGCACAAAGACCCCCGGGCCCGTATATATATTACGGTCGCGCCCTGCCCGTATTATTAATACGGGCACGCCGTGACCGTATATCAACTGCAGGTATGACCAGACCGTAAACAAAATACGGTCATGACCAGTTTGGCCAGATTTTACACTTTTTTGACCTGTTTCAAATCCCAATTAATATTTTCAATTATTTTCTCATTTTTAGTGCAATTTGGGGTGTCTACAGTCCTCCCCTATTTTTGTTTTTCTTTTCATTTTTTTCTTTTCTTCTGTTTCTTTTCTTTCCCTCTCCACCTTTGGTTCTCTTTCTTTTTCTTCTCCTTCTACACATCTCCCTAATCTCGTCAGGAGGTTCACCTCTTCCTGGTTCTGGTTTTTGATCATCCCCTCGCTATAATTCCATGTTACAGCTGACTCAGAATAGGCAAGTTTAGTGACATGGATCACAAGCGGTTGGCATTTGGACCGGGATGTAGGAGTCGATTTTTGAACATTACAGATAGGTGGAACATTTACCACCAAAGGTAGAAGCTGCTTGGGAGTTGTTGGAACAAAAGAAGTGATGGATGCAGTAGTGGGGTCACATTGGATGACCAAGGAAGTTTTTGATGGCTGGGATGGAGAAAAAGTGTGTGAATTGTAATTAAAGACCAAAGGAGGCCTTGCAATGTTTATCTGGGCCATGAGAGAGGAGACCCGGTTCAGGGAGGAGCTAATATCCTCTACGGCACAATCATTTTTCCTGGAGATGACATTGACCTCCTCCTCTTCTTTCTCTTGGAAGAAATGAACCTTAACCAAAGTCCCTACGGGAGCGATCAATTGAGAGGGGTCAAAGGTTCTTATAGCAAACGAGATGGCCGTAACTGAATTAGATGGGCCTGCCCCATTGTGATAAGGCAGGGGGTTTTGTCCAATATCACCTCCCGACTGGATAGGCGCAGCAATATTGACGAAAATGGCTTTCTGCTCCAACAGATCTTGAACCGCGTGCTTCAGAATCCAACAACTGTCCGTAGAGGGCCTTGGTGCACCCATGTGGAAGTCACAAGTGACAGAAGGATCAAAATTCCTCCCCTTCGATGCATTTGGGTTGGGCTCCTTCAGGGTCACATATTCACCTTTCAGTAAGGTTAGTAACAGTTGGGAAAGAGACACGGGAAGATGAATAAAAACTCTGTTCCTCCTTGCTGCCATCCAAGCGTCTTTCTCTTCCATAGTGAAAGCCCTCCTTTGATTTGCAGGCACGGAGGGGGAGAAATTGACATTGAACGGGGTTTGATATGACTTCTGGGCCTGCTGGGGTGCAGAAACATTGACGTGGAGTGGTTTCTTGGGAGGAGCCTGTACCAGGTTTACTTCTCCTTCTTTCCTTACTCCATTCTTCTTCAACCCATTCCCTTTCTTCTATGCCAGGTGTCAGCACCTCATTTTTGCACCCCCAAAAATGACAGAATAAAACCCTAATTGAAAAAGTCAAACTTGAAGGGGTCAAAAAGTTGACTTTTTGATCGGGTGCAAATTGACCACCAAACTTCATACCATTGGAAAGAGGACTTCCATACGATTCTAACGCTATTGAGTTTGCTCAAATTGGAGTCCGGATAAAGAAGTTATGGGCCAGTCAAACCTGGAATTAGCAGAAATCGGCTTTCTGTGAAACCCCAGATCAGCTGTCCAAATTGGTCCCAGCAGAAAGAGCATCTTGACACGATTCCAATGCAACCAAATTTGCTGGAATCGGAGTCCCGGATAGAGAGATATGAGCAAAACTGGCTCCAGGGTAGCAGTTTTGCACTTCTGCTAAAAATCCGAATTTGCTGCAAAACTCTGGCTCAGTGGATAGAGAATCTCGCACTGATTCCAATGCCACTAAGTTTGCTAAAATCAGACACCAAATGAAAGAGATATGAGCAGTCAAAGTTTCGGAAAATTTGCACATGTGGCAAAAACAGCAAAAAGAAAAGAATCTTCAATTAAAATAATAATATTTTCATACAACACCTGATTAAGAGGTTTAAAATAAAGGAAAAAGAAAATAAAAAATCAAAGCACGCATGTGCTCAAAAACCAAAACAAAGATCTAAATAAAATAATAAGAAAATCTAAAAATATCAAGTAATTTAGATAATTAGAAAATAATAGATATTAAGAAATAATAAAATATTCAACATAATTTGCTCATGGGGAATACGTGTCCCCTATGAGCTCATGGGGGATAGGTGTTCCCAAAGCAATTATTAGTCTTTTTAAAAAATAAGGATGCTATGAAAAATAATTAAGTTTTAGCCATGGGTATAAAAAGGCTTCATTAGCCCATTTTTGAGGGGGTCGGCTCATTTTTTTCATCCATCTCTCTCACCTCTTTCACTTCCTCCTTTCCTCTCCCATTTGCTCCCACATGACCCCCCATCTTCTACACTTTCCTTCATCACTCAATCTCTCCAAACTCTTCAAAATTCATCCCAAAGCCCTCCTACTCTCTTCCCTCTTCATTCTCAACTCAAGGAGAGTGTTTGGTGCCCTTTGGTGCTTGAAGAAAAAGCCTTGAAGTGCTTTTTTTTGTCCTATAAGGAGTTCTACACATTAACAGAGATCATAAATCTCCAAGGTGAGATCCCTTGTACCTTTTATTTAACATAGTTGAAGATCAATGAAATATGAGCTCTTTGATATTTTGTATGCTATATACTTGCTATTTTCTATTATTTTGGCTTGTTAGCTCATTTTTTCCTTCATTAATCCCTCATCTGCACATGCAAGCAATCTCCAAAGGTAGGAGGGAGAGCTCCGGTTAATTTTAAGAGAGGGAGAGAGACTTTCAAGTTTGGGTTTAAGGGTCTACCAAATTCTATTTGGGCTAATATTTCTTATTCATTAAAAGGGGGAGCATGTTCCTCTTATTTTGACTCTTATGTACCCTTTAACTTTCCTTCTTGTCCTTTCATTTATTCGGTTTTATATCTTAGCTTCAGGTTTGATTAAATATATCACATAGCATGCTATATTTTTGCTTAGATTTAGGTTTCTTTTTTTATGGATGTGCACTTCGGAGTATGTTTTAACATATTCTATTGTTGTAATGTTTTTTTTATTGCTGGGAGGAGAAGTAGCCTGCCTTTTTCTTCTTTTCTTCTCTTCTCTTTTTCTTATTGCTCATGTACAAAAGCATGTTCTTATAAAGTAGATGACCTACCCCCTATGCATCTGGTTATTGTTCTTGTACATGGCTTACTATTGTTATAAGCATGCATGTCATTTCTTATCATTTAGGAACACATGAAGCATAAGTATGGATCATATATGTGTATGTTAATTATGAGCATGCTTTAGGACATATGAGCATGGCTTCCATCTTCTTTTGCTATTGTTTTAGCATACTTTTCATTATGATTTCATTTCATTTAGGTTACTACTATTTTAGCATACTTTTCATCATGAATTCATTTCATTTAGGTTACTATTGTTTTGTTTGCATGGATTTAGATTCATTACCTTTACTTGTATGTTTCATGTACATGTGCACACACTCATCTTGTAAGAGCATGATTAGGAGACATTTTGTATAGTCTATTGTCAAGTTTTTGCAGGCATATAAATGTTTATTTTAGCTTATACACATAGCAAGTACATGCACATGCACTTTAAATGTTAAATTCGTTCTTTAAAATTGGTTCTTTAAATCATTTTGGTGGTTCTCTTGTGCATATGTTGGATGTTATTGCTTTAAGTTAAAAGAGACCAAAACAAGCACACTTGGTCCCTGTTTCTTTGTTAAACTTTGTTCAAAAAGAAGAGAAGATAAGACCTTAACCTTATCCTCTTCTTTGGTTTTGAAATACTCCAAAGGAAGCCCATCAAGTTTCATTTATACCACTGTGGGCCTTCCAACGGGGCCCGCATCCAGTCCGACCCAAACCAAAGCCCGTTTCGATAACGAGTCTGAGGCCATTTGCTTAATTGCCCGTGGGCCAAGTCCAAGCCCATTGGGCCCTAAAAACTTTAACCCACTAAATTTTTGTAAATAAAATTACATCAAAAATCAAATAACCAAATCCAATAAGAGTTACCAAATAACCGTAATGGGCCATGGGCTTGACATAAAGCCCAACTTGGCAACCAATGGGCCTTCCAACGGGGCCCACATCCGACCCACTTCACTTTAATGGCTAAAAAGATAAAAATGAATAAAAGGGACTTACACCTGCAAAGGTCCCTACTAGACTTAATTTGATACATGCTGGGCTAGGATCAGGGTGAGACTAAGTTGACTCAGAACCAGGGAGACCCGAGGGACCCGTCATTCAACGGGGTGGACCGGAGTGTTTTCGGACTTCCTCGGACCGTAATCGAGAACTTGCCCGAATCTCTAAAAAAGCCGCAGACCAGCAAATCTTAGACCTGTATAGGCACCCAAGTGTCTGCCTGCACATCTCAGGCAGTGGTGACTCCGATACCCCAAAACCCCAACGCATTCCATGCGGTGCCTCGAGGGACGTGCGCACACCAGGGAAGTGGAGGAATCCGATTGTCCGGCCAGAACAGAGTAATCAATGATTTTTCCTAACTCGACCCCTTCCTCGATCCGGTCAGCCACTTGTCCCAAGGCTGAAAAATTGGTGGTAATCTGACCCACCAGGTGATTGTAGAAGGGCTGCCCCAGCGTACTTACGAACGTTGAGATCATCTCAGGCTCCAACATAGGTGGCCTGACTTGGGAGGCAGCCTCTCTCCACCTCTTGGCATATTGCCTTACTGATTCCTCTTTTCCCTTGCTCATCCTCATCATGTTGTACCGGTCTGGCACGATCTCCGAGTTAAACTTATATTGGTCCAGAAAAGCGTCGGCCAAGTCCTTCCACCTTCTTATCCTTCCATGGTCCATCGTGGCAAACCACCTCAAAGCCGCTCCCGTCAAACTCCTCTGGAAGAGTTGGATCAGTATGCCGTCATCTCGGCCAAACTGGCACAAAGCCCCGCAGTATAACTTCAGGTGGCTCATTGGGCAGCCCGTGCCATCATATTTATCAAAGTCCGGGCATTTGAATTTTGCTGGTAGGCATACATCAAGGTATATGCACAGATCATCGAAGGTGGTACCTCCATAACTGTTCCCCCTTCACCTCTTTGAGTTCTTCTTGAATCCTCTCTATCTTGTGTAGTAGTTTCCTTTCCATCTCCTCCCTTGCTATTTCCTTTTCCATCTCTTTCTCAAATTCCACGATATTTTCCCTGATCAAAATAGGTTTAGGGACTGGTTCAGAAATGGGTTCAAGTATGGATGGAGCTGGAGGTGGAACGTAGGTTTGAGGTGGCGGTGCTTGATGGGAAGTAGAGGCTTGGTTTTGGGCTTGGGCCTGAGCCGCCAGTAAATCTCCTAGCATTTTGACCAATTCGGCCACTTGCTCTTGTAGTTGAGCAAAATCCTGAATAGGGACGGTGGCTTGGTTCTCTTCCGGATTCATGGTGCAGGCTTTTGATCTGGTTATGGGAGCAATGGTTGCAAGTATGTGTACCTGGGGAAGGAAAGACAAAGAAACATGTCAGCTCCAATTTAATCCTAATCACACACCTATAAATGTAGATAAGTGAGTTAGGTGAACACAAGTCCGGATTTATTTGTTTTTTTTTCTATATATTTCTATTTTTTTGTTGGAATATTTTAGGGCTTCCAAAGGTCCCACAAAGTTTTGAGTTGATTGGTACGAAAAAGACCAACCAAAGGTTTTATGGAATATTCTAGGGCTTCCAAAGGTCCCACAAAAATTCAATTGATTGGTACGAAAAAGACCAACCAAAGGTTTTTTGGAACATTTTAAGGCTTCCAAGCTCCCACAAAAATTCAATTGATTGGTACGAAAAAGACAAACCAAAGGTTTTTTTGAATATTCTAGGGCTTCCAAAGGTCCCACAAAGTTTTGAGTTGATTGGTAAGAAAAAGACCAACCAAAGGTTTTTCGGAATATTGTAGGGCTTCCAAGTGTCCTACAAAGTTTTGAGTTGATTGGTATGAAAAGGACCAACCAAAGTGTAAGCACCTTATTTTTGCACCCCCGGAAATGCTGAAAATAAAAACCCTAGCAGAAAAGTCAAACCCTGAGGGGACAAAGAGTTGACTTTTTGATCAAGTGATGTTTGGCCACCTTACTTTATCTCAATGGATAGAGAATCCCGACACGGTTCCAACGCAACTGAGTTTGCAGGAATCAGAGTCCGGATGAAGGTTCTGCGGGCGGTCAAACTTGAGGGGGAGCCGAAAGTTCACTTTTTGCTAAACCCCGATCCAGGTGCTTACCCCATGCCATTGGATGGAGGGCTCCGATACGAGTCCAACGCAACTGAGTTTGCTCAAATTGGAGTCCGGATGAAGGAGATATGAGCTGTCGAAGTTTCCGAGTAGCAAAACTGGAAACTGCACACATGGCGCAAGAACTGTACACGTGGCAGCCAACGCAGCAAAATATCTCAAGGACTAAATCTTAAATATCCAAAAGTTGCTAAAAATCTCAGGGATTAAACCAAAATTCGCAGGGGCAATCCGTAGATATCCAAAAGTGTCAAATCGGTCGAATCGGTCAAGTCGAGGGGCAAATCCGTAATTTTTCGATTTGTATCCGACTAAATATGCCGGATACATTTGCTCCTCTTCATATCCGGACTCAAATGTTGGATACAAAGATTTGCTCAGCGAGATTCGCGTCGATTCCCCGAAAAATTCGCGGCAGCATTTAATTTTCGAATAATTGTGTTTTTTATCCGACATTTAATGCCGGATGCAAAGGGGCATATGTGTAGCCGGCCATAGAGGCCGGTATGAACAAGGGCATGTGTATCTGGCCTGAGTTGCCGGATACATTAAGTTGGCCTATAAAAGGCCAACAGCAGCCCAGTTCCGGGGGTTGGCTTGGCTTTTCTGTTTTTCCACCCCTCCTCCCCTTGGCTACTGCTCTGAAATCTCCTCTTCTTGCCCCTCTTTGGCTCCCCAAACCCTTCAACATTATCTCAAGGCTCTCCTACTCCCTCCTCTCTTCTTCTTCTCCATCTTCACACCACCAAGAAGGAGAGCACCTGCTGTTGGTGTGTAAAGGGAGGGCTCCAGCACCTGTTCTGGCTTCAAGGAGAAGACTGCACACTTCAAAGGGGTTTTAAAACCCCAAGGTATGGTCCCTTGGCATATTTTACTCTACATATATTAAAAAGGGAGATTTCTACAAAAGTTCTTTGAGTTTTTGCTTCTATCAAATATATATCTACTTTGGTGAATACTTTCATGTGTTTTCTTCCGTCTCTTGGTAGCATGGTGGTCTCCAAGGGTAATGGAGACCCCATGCACGACCCTAGGGGAGGGTGAAAGGCTTTATTACTTCATTTTCGGCCACTGTTTTAGCATATGTATGTTTGTTTTAAAGGGGAGCTTGTTCCCTCATGCTTGCTTCCCATGTATCCCAATGTAAACCCCCCATATTCCCTTCTCGTGGCTGCTCTCCCTTTTCCTTTGTCACTACCTCTCGGTTGTTCCTGGTGGCGGTTGTGAGGCTTCCCTCTCGCACGCTCTAAAAGCCAAGGTTTGTGGCAATACATGCATGAGTAAGCACCTATTTCGCTTTATTTGTATAACTTTTTGTGCTCACTGTTTTGGGCGAAGTAAGAAACCAGAACAGGGATTCCCTGGTCCCTGTTCGACCATTGCATGCGATCCAAAACAGGAGAGGTAGGAACCAAGCCTCCTCCCTCCCTTTTTCATGTTGTAGAAACCATAAGAAAAAAAACAAGAGATGAGGTGATTCCTCATCTCCAGAGCCAATGTGGGCTCACACAGGAGCCCACACAATCCCTAGAACACCCCAAGAGGCCTAAGAAACCAACCCCAATGCAAGAATCCGGAAATTTTGCTTCTGTAGGTTGATCCGACAACTCAGGTCGGATCAACAGACACCTATTTGTAGCCGGCAAAAGATGCCTGATACACTAAGACCTGTGTGTAACCGGCATCTTAGGCTGGCTACACAGCCAGATTGCTTTTTTTGCCATTTTCTGATCTTGTGTGATTTCTTCGGTTCGTTTGATCAATCCGGATGAACCAGAAGGGTTTCCAGGTGACGGGCCATGGACCGACCCGGTCCAAATTGATTTCCGGTGGGCCTTCCAACAGGGCCCACCAAGCCCGACAAACTCGTTTTTGCTAAATGAAGATAATTAAAAGAATTGAGTGGGCCAGACCTATTGAGGCCCACCAGAGCCCATTTTGAGGCATACATGTTTAGATTTAGGTATGGTTTGGCCGAGACCATGGGCAGGGCCTGTCGGGCCCATTAAGCCCATTGAACTCAACCAAGGTTAGGGTTTCCAAACCCTAACTCAAGCAGTCTTCGGCTTTCAAGCCCAAGCCCAGGTAAAGGGCCCCAAGCCCAAGGCCTGGCCCATTTTTGGCACAGTTAATCAAGATAATCTAAAATCACTTGGCAACCAACTATGTGGCCCACCCAGGGGCCCACAAAGCAATATAGACTCACCTTTTTTCGTGGAAATCAAATTTAATAATCAAACTTGAACCATCAAATAAAATCAATTCACTTGAATCAAGCCCAAAGGGCCACTCAGGATTAGACTGAGGCCCACCAGGGGATATGTGGGCTTAACCAAGCCCACCAAGGAATCCGTGGGCCTTCCAACGGGGTCCGCCTAATCAGACTCAGATCACTCTAAGTTGAAAAGATAAAAATCAAGTAAAGGAACCCACACCACTTTGGCGGTCCCGCCAGACCTAAGCAAATCAAATGCTGGAATAAGAATCGGGTGAGAGAGAGACCAAAAGTTGACTCAAAACTAGGAAGACTATGGGATCCGTCGCTCGACGGGGCGGACCGGGGTGTCTACAGACTTCCTCGGACCGTAACCGAGAACTTGCTTAGAATCTCAAGCAGCAAACCAAGCCATAATAGAAAAACTTAGGCACCCAGGTGTCTGCCTGCACCCCATCAGGCAGTGGTGACTCCAAACAAATTCCGAGGCACGCATCATTTTTGCATGCGCCTCGTCATGCGACTGAAATCAGGTGCGCATAGCCTGGCGACTCCACTGGGTACCTCTCAGCTCAATAGAACCCCTGGTTAGAATAAGTCAACCAAGAGGGATTGGTTGGTTTTAGGGTTTTTACTACCTTGCTTAGTAAGGCGTGGAATACACGCAACTGCGTTGTGCACGCGTCGGAAACGCGGCACGGGAAAGTTCGGAGTCGCCACCGCCTGATGATGTGCAGGCGGACACCTGGGTGCCTAATCTTGTCTATTGGGCTTTGGTCTGCGGCTTGAGATTCTAAGTAGAGTCTCGGTTGTGGTCTGGGGAAGTCCGTAGACACCCCAGTCCACCCCGTCGGATGACGGGTCCCGTGGGTTCCCTGATTTGAGTCAGCTAACTTTGGTCTCACCCGATTCCTAATCCGATATGCACTTGGGTTAAGTCTGTCGGGACCTCCTGAGTGGTGTGGGTCCCTTTAATTGATTTTATCTTGCTTAATTTAGGTGCTCTGAGTCTGATTGGGTGGGCCCCGTTGGAAGGCCCACGGTTGCCTTGGTGGGCTTGGGTGAGCCCATGTGCCCATGTGGGCCTCTGTCTAAGCCTAGGAGACCCTGTGGGCTTTGGGGAGGTGAATTGATTTTACTTAGTTTGTTCAAGTTGGAGCCTTATGTGATTTTCATGCAATAAGTGAGTCTGCATTGGTTTGCGGGCCCTGAGTGGGCCCTCATGATGGATGCCAAAGTGTTTTCAACTTATCTTGTTTACATTTGCCAAAGTCTTTTGGACATTGGGCTTGGGGCCCGTAGTCCAGTTTTGGGCTTGAAAGCCCAAATTCCATGAAGTTAGGGCTTGAGCCCTTCCTTGGCTTAGTTAATGGGCTTTGGTGGGCCCGAAAGGCCCTAGCCCGGGGTCTCGGCCAAACCACGAAGTTTAAACATCATTCCACGAAGACAGGTTCGGGTGGACCGCATTGGGTTTGGCCCATCCGGTTTGATTAGTTAATTCCACTTAATCTTGCTTAGTTGCATGCTTTCGGGTTTATCGCACTTGGTGGGCCCCGTTGGAAGGCCCACAAGTGTTCCAATTGGACCAGAGGTCCGAGTCCCAAGTTGGGTTTCCGGGTGACCCGGAAACCCTATTGGTTCACTTGGTTTGGTTCAAACCATCACAAAATTCGTCAAGGAACCCCAAAAAACATAAAAATTGTATTTCTGTGTGTATCCGGCCTTAGTTGCCGGATACACGCAGGCCATAGGTGATCCGGCCTGAGTTGCCGGATCACCCCAAAAATGGCCATTTTCGGGCCTTGGCCTTTGGGGTGGTTTCCAGGGGCTTCCTAGGGCCTTCTACTAGTCATGTGGGCCCTTGGGTAGGCCCACATTGATTCTGGTGTGGGGGAGAAGCCTCATTCGGCTTCTCTTTTTGGCTTCCCCACACAAATTGGATAGCAAGGTGGGGGGCATGAAGCTGCTGCCCCCCCCCCCCCTCCCCCCTTTTGCCTCTTCTCAGCAGTTATAACCAGGGCATAAGGGGTTTGGCACCCCTATCTCGGTGTCCTCATGCTTCCAATCAGCAAGCGATCTAAACCAAACATTCATGCATCCCTAACTAAGAAAGCCAATCATAAAAAAATCCACATGGTCTAAGGCATGGTATGGCAATAATTAACAAGATGAACTAGAAACGAATGGTAGCTAGTAGGCAAAGATTGAAGCATTAATGAGGGGGTGGGAGAGGGATCACATTAACATACACACAAACGGCAAGTAAAGAGGAATAGGAGCATGCTTGACATTTGTGAAACAGAAAATCGCCAAGGGCAAAGGTAGCGTACACATCGGCAGCATGCTTGGTTTTAATGAGAAAAAAGAAAAGCAAAGTAGTAGTGCATGGGGATTCACTGGGCTTAGCATGCGTGGATGTGGCATATCAAGGAGGGGGGGAGTTGCTGCTGCTCCCACCAGCAGCTTAGGTGTCCTATGTTTGTGGATCAAAACAGTAAATGGTAGGGACATGTATCTAAGAATAATCCAATGCAAGGGGCCCTCATGCATACATTATCAAAGGGCTGAAAAAGGCTTGCTGTAGGTACGGGGGCAGCAACTTTGGGTGGTGAGAGGTGCTGCTGTTGCTCCTGGCAGCAGCTTACTTAGGCCATGACAGTGGCCAGGCAGGGTGGTGGGCTCATACCAAAGGCTATAATCAGCCGGGCTTGCTATGCAAATACACACAGGAGCAAATAAACAAGCACACCACAAAGCAAATAGACAAGGAACCTGCTGTTCCTCAGAAGAAAAAAAAACAGCATGCTAGTAAGGAAACGAATCATGCTCACATACATTCAAAGGGTAAAATAGACACCATGCACAACCAATCGGAGGGACTTGCTTTAGTACGAAGAAAACGAGAGTTCTGAAGGGGGAAGGGAGCATGCATTAGCCATGGTGATCATTAGGATGTACCCACCCAAAGCGTGTTAGTAAAGCTAAAAAGTGTGCTACCACCACAACCAAGAACACCAAAAACAGCAACCGACATAAAGGGTTATGGCCAGCAAAACACCCAAGAAAGGTAACCAAAAGGTGAGAAAAGGTCGGTGTTAAGAAGGGTAAAGAGGAGGGACAATATGAGGTTACATGAGATGGGAATGGGAGGAACATTCTCCTCCTACAAATACTCAAAACAGTAAACTAACATGGCAGCTTATAGACACCCAAAAGGAGTGTAAAAAAAAAAAGAGAATTCCTACTCCCAAGGAACCCCACATAAACCTCTTACTAGTGGTGGTTTCGTGCCATGAAAAAGAATCAGATGCATGTAGAAAATTGCATGGAAATAGGCCCATGCCAAGAAGGAAGGCAAGAATAAGAAAATCAGCGGAAAAATCCGAGTTTAATATATGATGAATATAACATGACGAGGAACCTTACCTAGTGATTCTTGGTTCTTTCTGGGGAGGTGTATGACCTCTTTGCACTAAAACACTAGCTGGAAGCTCCACCTCAGGCCGGCTGCAGCAATGTCTCCCACTCTTGGTAGAGAACAAGTGAAGAGGAAGGAGAAGAAGAATGGTGGAAGTGATTTTGATCGGTCTTGGGAGGTGGTAGAGGGCTGAGGGAGTTGAAAGAGGTAGGATTCGGAGGGGAGCAAGTGGGAGAAGGGAGCTGAAGAACCACCAAAAGAAGCCAACCCCCGGAAATGGGCTGCTGTTGGCCTTTTATAGGCCAACTTAACGTATCCGGCAACTCAGGCCGGATACACTAAGCCTTCTTCATAGCCGGCCTCTATGGCCGGTTACACAGGTGATCAATGCTGGATACAAAACATAATCATTCGAAAATTAAATGCCGCCGCGAACTTGTCGGGCGATCGGCGCGAATCTCTCTGGAAAATATCTTTATATCCGGTGAATAGTATCGGTTACACACTGGGGTGTGTGTATCTGGCATATTTGGTCGGATACAAATCAAAAAATTACGGCTTTGCCCCTCGACTTGACCGATTCGACACTTTTGAGCAATTACGGATTGGTCCCTGCGAATTTTGGTTTAGTCCCTGAGATTTTTAGTGACTTTTGGATATTTAAGATTTAGTCCCTGAGATATTTTGCTGCGTTGGCTGCCACGTGTGCAGTTCCTGTGCCACGTGTGCAGTTTCCGGTTTTGCTGCTCGGAAACTTCGACAGCTCATATCTCCTTCATTCGAACTTCGATTTGAGCAAACTCAATTGCGTTAGACTCGTATCGGAGCCCTCTATCCAATGACATAGGGCTAAGCATTTGGCACGGGGTTCGAGGAAAAGTCAACTTTCGGCTCTCCTTTAAGTTTGACCGGCCTGCCGAACCCTCATCCGGACTCCGATTCAAGCAAACACAGTTGCGTTGGACTCGTGTCGGGATTCTATATCCATTGCGACAAAGCGAGGTCGCCAATTATCATTGGATCAAAAAGTCAATTTTTCACCCCTTAGGGTTTGACTTTTTAGCTGGGTTTTACATTTCCAGCTCTTCTGGGAGCGCAAAAATGAGGTGCTTACATGCGTATTCTGGGGAGTCCTGTCACAAGGACGAGATAATTGCCTAAGGAAAGTGGAATTTAAGCAGTCCCCTGTGACCCTCCACTTACTTGGGGACTCTCCCAGACCTCGTATTGCGTGCCAATTCTGCACTTTACTATACGAGACGGTAAAAAATTCCTTTATCAACAAAATCCAGTCAAATCTCACCCGATTAAACACAGCACTCAGCCCAAATGCACACACGGGCACGCCACCACACCGTGGATGGATTTAATTTCCAGTTTTGTGGTAAACTATGTGTGGTGACACGCACGAAGGGGACTGCGTGGATGATCCGACCCCGAATGAATGAGAGCGGATATTGCATCTTCTTTTCCAAGACTTAGACCTCTCTAGAAGCCTACCCTTCTGATTCCTATAAACTGACTCTTGGGATGGTATTAGCACCTACGGTCCCGTGGCTTGCCGGGGAAAGTAGGGTAAACCCATCCCTCCAGTTTTCTAGAGTCCATTAGCACCACTGGTTTCTTGCCGTGGCACGCGAGGATCCAGTACTGGTCCAGACCCTTGTAGGCTTATGTCTCGGGCTGGGTATCCTTTCCCACCTAACGCTTCTGAATGAACCGCGTTTTGGGATTGTAAGATAGTGTGAATGATGAAAAATAAGAAGGGAAAAATCAAATTAAAACCCAAGAGTCCATCAGGGGCAGCAACCCCACTTATGCATCAAATTGAGTAAATCCTAGATAATGGGCTGCTTTAGCCCTAATTTAGGAAGCTAACCAAATTTTGATCATGGGAACCACCCCAGATCCATGCATAGAGTCCTACGAGCTATGGGCCTCGACCCATTGAGTCCGCTGGAAGCACCCTGAGTCGGGTCGGCCTTTTGAGCAGATGAAAGCCGGCCAGATCAGACGATTAGATAAAAGCATGCCAGATCAGAATAGGGGAACCAAACCCTAGATCTAGGAACTTGGCCTACCTGCTCGAAAGCAAATTTGTATCCTTCCTTTTGGCTCCCAACAGCCCTAAGGATGAATCCTTTGTAGATTTTTTGTGAATATCATGTGAATTTTCGCCCTCGCTAGCAAATTGTAAATTCTTTGGTCTGATACCTAAAGTCAAAAGCAAATGAAAGAACAGATGAAAGAAAGGCTGACCGGGACTCAACTGTGCTTCCATACACAAGTGTGTCTAGAGGTCGTGCCCCGCGAGGCACCAACCTTTTTTTAGGATTGTGCACACACCCTTTTTTGGTGTAATTTTCATATTTGTTTTTTGATACTGGATTTTTGAATGGTAATATCATTTTTTTTTTTTTGGAAAGTAAGAAAGTTTAAATAAATAAAAGGATGTATGTACAAAGCAGATAATGGGCATACCCACCAAACACAACAAGGAGCAGCCACGCTCAAACTATAGTAAACACGATACAATCAAGCCTATGAGAAATTAATACTGAAGAAGACACCCATCCTTAGATAAAAGTACAATTTAGATCCCATTTCTGCATAACCTACCTATGATAACTGTTATCACTAAGCACTAATGGAGTACCTGCCACTCTGTTGTGAATGTCTTGGTATATGAACTTACAAATCTCCTCTTTAGGCAAGGCAGAGTTCTTAAATACCCTTCAGTTTCTCTCACACCATATGTGATACACAGCCGCAGCCAAGGACAAACGCCTTAGAAGGTGTAAGGGAGATTTAGAGCACCATGCTCGAGCACCATTCTCGACCATGAGGTCCCAAGAGAGGATAGGAGTCGTAGTGTTAAGGCCATTCCTGATCATAAGAGTTCTCCAAACATGTCTACCATAGTCACACTGGAAGAAAAGGTGTTCAATGGTTTCATTACACTTGCGACAAAGGACACATACCGCATTATGTATGATACCCCACCTGTTGAGCCGGTCTTTAGTCAGGAGAGCTCTCTTAATTGCAAGCCATGTCACGAATGAATGCCTGGGAATGTTGGTTGAGAACCAAACCAATCTCGCCCAAGCAACGGAAGACCGACTAGTCTCCAAGGCTTTATAGGTGCTGCTGGTGCTGTAGATTCCAGTGTGAGAGGGAGTCCAAGTGATCCTGTCGTCCATATCTAGGTTAGGCCTTGGAAGGTCTGGTAGCCTCGCCCACACCTCAATCAAATCTAATGAAGTAGCAATAGGACTATCCCAATCGGCATTGGTTAGAAGCTCATGAGCCAACGCATCATCAGATAATCCTGAATCATATATCAATCTCCTACCATACCTGGGGGCCAAAGGGCCAAGAGGATGCCAATTATCATACCAGATTGAAGTGTTCCTCCCATTGTTGACTATATGCTTTGTGAACCTGGAAGCAATATCCCTTTGCCTAAGCGTTTTCCTCCACACCCAAGAAGTCGTGGAGGGGACTGGAACACTCCAAAAATTCCTTCCTCTAAGTAGATTGGTATTAACCCATGATACCCAAAGATTATCTGCCTTGCTGCCCACTAGCCAAGCTTGTCTTAGGACTGCACACTTATTCCAAAGATGAAGATTCAAGACACCAAAACCACCTTTATCAATAGGAGAGCAAACTTGATCCCACTTAACCTTACATATCTTGGCGTCTTGACTAGATCCAGCCCATAAGAAATGCCTGCAAATTTTCTCCATCTTGTAGATTACTTCCTTTGGCAAAATATAGACAGACATCTAGAAAACTGCAAGAGAGAACAAGACTGACTTAACCAGCAAAAGGCGTCCTGCATAGGATAAATACCTTCCTTGCCATGACTGGGTCCTAGCCATAAGTCTTTGAATAAGGGGATCACAATCTCTGGCAGTCAGACGATTAGAGATAAGAGGCAATCCTAAGTATTTCACAGGAATATGCCCTTCATTGAACCCCAAAACCTGCAGTATTTCACTCTTCACTTGCTCTGAGATGCCTGACATGAAAACCGCACTCTTCTCTTTGTTGACAGATAAACCAGATAACCTGCCAAAGTGGGTAAGTGCACAAGAAATTAATGTCCCCATGAGAGAAGACAAAAAGGTCGTCAGCAAAGCACAGTTGCTTGATAGAAGGCTGGGAGCATTTGGGATGAGGCCTGAAATTAACAACTGTCTTGTCCTTCAAAATCTTATCAAATAATTCCATGAACAAAACAAATAGGTACGGAGAAATAGGGTCTCCTTGTCTAAGGCCCTTGTCCCCTTTGAAGAAGCCTTCCATACTGCCATTAATCATTATTGAAAAGGACGGAGTAGTTACACATTCCATAACCCAAGAGATAAACCGAGACGGAAATCTAAAGCCTTTCAATACCTTTTCCACACAACTCCAATCAATGGAGTCAAAAGCTCTTCTAATGTCAATCTTGAATGGTAATATCATTTAAGCCTTCATTTTGATTTTGTGCCAGCATCTTCATGCATTGAGTGTACACACTTCAAGATCATTTGCACAAGCATTTTTTATCAAATCATTTTACAAATAAAAAATGTAAAATTTTCCAAAATCAAAGCTACATCGTTACTTGCTCCAATTCCTTGTGCATCAATCAGCTTCAGCTTAATCAGAAAAATCATTGGCTATGAATTAGCCCAAAATAACAAGTCAAGGGAAATCAAGGAGGAGCCTGACCCTTGCTGATGGCCATCAGCCAAATTGAAAGGACAAAGAAAAATGATAAAAAGAAGAAAGAAGAAATTTCAAATCCAAGTAAAGACCAAATATGGCAAAATGCCAATTGTTAATCTCAATCAAGGCCATTTTGTGCTCCTGCAGCCCTAGGAAATCATTTCGTGTTTCCCCAAAAAAACTGGGATTTCTTCCCAAACCGGGACTTCTCCCCAAACCGGGACTTCTTCCCAAACCGGGACTACCCCCAAAATCAGGGACTCGTCCCCTCGCCTCTGAGTGGCAAAATCTTAGTAGGAACCATTTCGTGTTTCCCAAATTGAAACCGTTTTGTGTTTCCCAAATCTGAAACCATTTTGTGTTTCCCCAAATCAAAGCCATTTCATGCTTCCGCTAATTTGAAGCCATTTCGTGCTTCCATTAATCTGAAACCACTTCGTGTTTCCAAATTGAAACCATTTCGTGTTTCCCAAAATCTTAGTCGAAGCCATTTCGCCTGAAACCATTTCGTGTTTCCAAACTTGAAACCATTTCGTGTTTCCCAAAATCTTAGTCGAAGCCATTTCGCGCTTCCACTAATCTGAAACCATTTCGTGTTTCCAAACCTGAAACCATTTCGTGTTTCCCCAACTCGAAGCCATTTCATGCTTCCACTAATTTGAAGCCATTTCGTACTTCCACTAATCTGAAACCACTTCGTGTTTCCAAATTGAAACCATTTCATGCTTCCCAAAATCTTAGTCGAAGCCATTTTGCGCTTCCACTAATCTGAAACAATTTCTTGTTTCCAAACTTGAAACCATTTCGTGTTTCCCAAAATCTTAGTCGAAGCCTTTTCGCGCTTCCACTGATCTGAAACCCTTTCGTGTTTCCAAACCTGAAACCATTTCGTGTTTCCCCAACTCGAAGCCATTTTGTGCTTCCGCTAATATGAAGCCATTTCGTGCTTCCACTAATCTGAAACCACTTTGTGTTTCCAAATTGAAACCATTTCGTGTTTCCCAAACCTGAAGCCATTTCGTGTTTCCCCAATTCAAAGCCATTTCGTGCTTCCCCCAAAGTTCGAAGCCATTTCGCGCTTCCCCAAATCTCAGTAGGAGTCATTTCGTGCTTCTGCTGCTTTGGAAACCATTTTGCATTTCCCCAGATTCGGTAGAAATTACTTACCCCACAGAAATCAACTCTTGAAGTTCCTGGAGATCAAATACAGGGCCTGTCCCATTGACATGTACCAATCTTTGAAAATCAACTCTTGCAGTTTCCAAAAACTTCAAAAAAAAAAAAAAAACTCTTGCAGTTCCCAAAATCAAAACAGGGACTCTCCCCTTTTACCTCCGAAGTGGCAGTTAAAAGGAATCTTATCTCCGAAGTGGCAGTTAAAAGAAACTTCTTCCCTAACCTCTGAAGTGGCGGTTAAAAATGGAATCAAATAAAGGAAAATCATTACAGTTAACCTGCACAGACATGCATTATATTTCATTGTAGTATGCATTATTTATACTGACTTGTCTATTTTCAACCCCAAGGTACCAAGATTGCGTATCGCAGCCCATACCTCCTACGTTCAAGAAAAAGATTACGGATGGATCCTATTGAAGGACTCGAGCAAGCGCCGCCTCTCCCGCCTCATGGGCAAGAGGACTTGGAAGGCCACCTTGTGATCGCTGGCCTTAATCAGCAGATGGCCAACATGACCACCATGATGACTGCCATGATGCAGCAAATGGAGAGAATGCAAGCGCCGCAGCAGCTTGTACAGCCACCACCAGTTCTCCCACAGTTGAACCTACAGCCGCCAGAACCACAGATCCCACATCGTTTGCCAGGCCAACAAGAGCAGCCCTTACAGATTCCGGCACCCTTGGGCGTACCACCGCAGCAAGTAATACCACAAGGAATGGGGCACGACGAAGAAGAGTGGTACCGAGCACGGGAAGCAATAGGTATCTCAGCCCAGGTGCAAGCGGATGTGCAAATGCTAAAAGAACAGATGCGGAATGTGAACCAAGGTCCCATGCCGAAGGAAGCCTCATTGGACAGACTAGGATTCTTCCCTAATCTGCAACTTCCGCCAAAGTTCAGATGCCCAGACTTCGTGAAGTTCGATGGAAGTGGCTGTCCACTGTCACACCTGAGGGCATACTACGGGGATATGTGTCAATACACCTATGATGAGAGAATTATGATCCAGTTCTTTCAGCGTTCATTAATAGGTTCAGCTCAGAAATGGTTCACCAGTCTGGATAGGAACCAGATCAAGACTTGGGACGACATGGCCAGCACATTCCTTGAACACTTCAAGTTCAACACGGAGGTCTTGCCCACACGGATGGAATTACAAAAGATGACCAAAAAGGGTACTAATCCATGCGTAAGTATGTAAAGAGATGGCGAGAAATGATCGGAATGGTTCAACCACCCATTTTGGAGAAAGAGATGGTGACATTGTTCATCTCGACGCTGGGGTAGCCATACTACACATTGCTGCTGGGGCAGTTTTCTGCAAGTTTTACAGACTTGGTCGTTGTCGCAGACAGAATAGAGGACGGAGTTAAGTCTGGCAAAGTGGCAGGCTTTGCAACAGAGCAAAGAAGGAGCCCTACTAGTGGAAGGGGCATGGATAGAAAGAGAGAGGACGAGGCCATCAACTATGTCCAGCAGAACAGGCCCTTCCACTTCTCGGCACCCGACAGGGGGGAGAATCAGAACAGTGGCCAGGGGCCACAATCCGCAGGTCGGCCGAGGTGGACCAAGGAGGAATTCCAAGCAAGGTTGAATCGGGTGTTCGCACCCTTACCTTATCCCTTGTCAGAATTACTGCCAACCCTATTGAAGAAAGGGTACTTACAGAAGAAGCAGCCAATTCAGCAACTGTCCAACAGTCGCTCCTATAACCCCAATGAGTATTGCGACGACCACATGGGAGCCCCCAGACATCATACCAATCGCTGCTGGGAACTGAAGCACAATGTCCAGGATTTGATCGACAACAAGCGGATTTCGGTCGATCCCCCTGTGACAACTCCCACGACAGGGATTCAGACTAATCCTCTCCCTAACCACAATCAGGCGTCTTCGAGTGGCACCAGCTAAACAAGTTGGTAAAACTAAATGGCAGAGAGCAATCCCAAAATCCAAAATCTGCAAGTCTACCATGACCAGGATAAGTTGAACTTTGCTTTTTGCATCAAGTATCCCTGGTAGGAGTATTTGTTTTGTAAATATTTTAAATGCTTTTTACTTTCATGCAAGCTTTTGTAAAGGACCTTTTGTAAAACACGAAAAGAAAAGAAAAACTTCTTTGAAAAAATAAAATACAAGTGAATGGTCGGTGATGACACTGCTCTGAGACCACACCCCTTTTGGCAATGACCACGATCATGGAAAAAATGCCAAGTTGCTCAAAGGTGTCCTCAGCCTGGTGTAGTACGCTGTCCCATGAGAACCTTGACTGAGCCAAAGGCAATCATTTCCTGATCCAGACCATAATTTTCTTCCTAAAAACCTACCTTTGCAATAGGGCAGGGCGATCCTTGAGAGAAAAGAAAGAAAGAAAGTGAAAGTACGAGAACCAGCTAAGGGTTGAGGCCAGCTTTAACATCATGTCTCTAAAAAAGGATGAGAGGCCATCCTTCATACATCCTGAATTGCGAGAATTGCTAGTCAAAATACTTTGAGCTTGATCGTATTATTCAAATACCCGTGTTGTGTCTAGCCACCCCACACTGGGGGCAAAGCTACAAAAGAAAATAAAAAGGATAAATGGAGTCTCGAGTGAATTTGCATGAACATTTCAAGTTGTCACAACTTCTGCAAAAAGATGAAAGGCCATCTTCGTTTTATTTCCCCAAGTTTTCAAAAATCATATCTCTAGACAGACCATTTGAGCCTAATTTTCTTTCTTCAAACCCACTGAGTCATGAGCCCTAAATCTGGCGCTGGGTAAAGAGGAGAAGACATGAATGAGCAGAAACAAAGAGAAAAAGAAGAAAGCAAAAAATACACTGGGACTTACTAATCAAAGCAAGAAGCTAAGATAATCCCAGAGCAAAGGAAAGGAAAGGCAAAAATGCCAGAGAAAAAAAACGAAGGTCACAAAAGACCTCACAAAGAAAAATGAAGGAAAGCAAAAAGGTATTGGTGAAGCCCAAGCAGTCAAGAAAATGGTGGAACATGACTCGACCCGTTTACAAAGAAACTTTGAGCCATATTCCCTTTCTTTCATGAACCAAAAACCTCAGCCTTCGATTCGTCCTATCAAAAAGTCCTTTCTGATTGCAGAAAATGTGACAACGGGATTCATGCAGATCTATGATGAAGGAATCTAAAAAGAAGAACGAGCTTTGGCAAGACACAGAGCAAAACCTGAAAATGAAAAGATAAGAATTTGGGCCTTATATCCCTTCATTTCTCAGATTTAAAACCAAGCCGATGTTTTGTCCTAAGATAAAGACCTCTCGGATCTATGGGACATGATGCACAAGTCGGCCAAAAACCTATAAGCTGGGGCAAGCACTAACCCAAGGGAAAAGAAAAAAAGGGAAAAACCTTCAATTGCAAAATCCTGAAACCACCCTGAAAAATTGGATCAAGGTGAGAGAAAACCAAAACTGGGAAAGGGAGAACATCCCTCGAGATGCCCTTCAATTTTCTAAACCTCTGCAAAGCCTTTGTTGGCACAAGTCGAGAATCTCATGGGATTGCGTGTCGAGCGCACCGTCCCAAAGCACCTCAAGTTAACAAGGCAGTTCACCATGATCACTGGTCCCGCCTCCCTTTTAAAATCACTTGTACAAATTTTTGAAGAAAAAAAAATGCTTCATGTTAGTCATATGCACTTGCACACACAATAAGTCAAGTACCTGCAACTTGAATTTCAAATACCTCACCACTTTGTGAGAATTTTGTAGGCCCAGGCAAGGCAAAAGAACCAGAAGGAGTCAAGAAATGTCAAGAAGCCAAGAACAAAAGAAAGGCAAAACAGTGGAAAGCCGATGCAGTAATACACCGCCAGGGGGAATGGCGAAGACTTCCTCTGTCCCTAAACTGATTCTTTTCCCAGCTGAATGTCCAAGAAACCTGAAGCTGTATGTCAAGGCCATGCCCAGTCTGAAGAGGTTGGTTTTGCAAAAAAAAAAAAGAGATGCAAGAAGGCTTCCGCAAATCCTCAGTGGAACGGTCCTTTCAAAATAAGCCCCAATGTTTGCCTAAATGATGACCTCCTCCTCAGAACAGGGAGGGCCTCCACTCAGAAAGACAAGAGCCGGAAGGCCGATCAACTCACACCCGACAAGAAGGAGCTGAGTTATGCAAAAAAGTGATATGGCAGGGACTCCCACCAATCCCCAGTGGAGTTACTTTGAACTGGGAATCCCCTACCTTATTAAAACGACGACTGGCAGAAGCACCCTCCCCTCTGGAAAAGCAGAAAGAGACAAAGAACCGCTCAAGAAGAAGAAGACAAAAAGAAGAAATCTTCGGGCAAGATGGCCCCATTTGTAAATTTTTCATTTCCCACTTTTGTAAATAGAGTAGGACAGGTGTGTGAGCTCCCTTGAGGCACCGAGCAGCGTCGAGAGCACCTCCTCGCCAAGAGCACCTCCTTGCCAAAAGCATCTACTCCTTCTTCGTTCCTTCCAGTCCCTAATCCAAACCCTAAAAAAAAAAAAAAACACTGTCCTCAAAGGTCCCAAGTCAAAAAATCTAAAATCTGAAATCAAATCCCAAATCTGAAATCTGAAAACACCTAAAAGCTTTAATGGAACAAACAAGAGAAAGAGAAAACTGTTGAGTGCCTTGCATCAACATCGAAACGGGTTGATGAGCTTAAGTCCAACCCCATCCTTTTTAATCTGAATCAAAATTAGAAGTTGCTCCCAGAAGCCCGAAGTGGGTGAGCAAACTTTGAAAATCTTAGTGGAAACCAGTTGGTGTTTTCACTACTTCGGAGATCAACGCTTGTCGTCTCCACCCCCCTTTTTTATGAAAATCAAGAGGATTTAAGCTTATCAATCACGTCGACAGAAATGCTAGGCACAAAAACAAGGTTCTTCTTTTTACTTTACCGTTCATCCCCAAGGTGACTCCGGCAAAGAGGGACTGCTGTAAGCACCTTATTTTTGCACCCCCGGAAATGCTAAAAATAAAAACCCTAGCAGAAAAGTCAAACCCTGAGGGGACAAAGAGTTGACTTTTTGATCAAGTGATGTTTGGCCACCTTGCTTTATCTCAATGGATAGAGAATCCCGACACGGTTCCAACGCAACTGAGTTTGCAGGAATCAGAGTCCGGATGAAGGTTCTACAGGCGGTCAAACTTGAGGGGGAGCCGAAAGTTGACTTTCTACTAAACCCTGATCCAGGTGCTTACCCCTGTGCCATTGGATGGAGGGCTCCGATACAAGTCCAACGCAACTGAGTTTGCTCAAATTGGAGTCCGGATGAAAGAGATATGAGCTGTCGAAGTTTCCGAGCAGCAAAACCGGAAACTGCACACATGGTGCAGGAACTGCACACGTGGCAGCCAACGCAGCAAAATATCTCAGGGACTAAATCTTAAATATCCAAAAGTTGCTAAAAATCTCAGGGATTAAACCAAAATTCGCAGGGGGCAATTCATAGATATCCAAAAGTGTCAAATTGGTCGAATCGGTCAAGTCGAGGGGCAAATCCGTAATTTTTGATTTGTATCCGACCAAATATGTCGGATACATTTGCTCCTCTTCATATCCGGACTCAAATGTCGGATACAAAGATTTGCTCGGCAAGATTCGGGTCGATTCCCCGAAAAATTCGCGGCGGCATTTAATTTTCGAATAATTGTGTTTTGTATCTGACATTTAATGCCGGATACAAAAGGGCATATGTGTAGCCGGCCATAGAGGCCAGCTATGAACAAGGGCATGTGTATCCGGCCTGAGTTGCGGGATACATTAAGTTGGCCTATAAAAGGCCAATAGCAGCCCATTTCCGGGGGTTGGTAGCAAGGGAGATTTCTATAAAAGTTCTTTGAGTTTTTGCTTCTATCAAATATTTATCTATTTTGGTGAATACTTGCATGTGTTTTCTTCCGTCTCTTGGTAGCAAGGTGGTCTCCAAGGGTAATGGAGACCCCATGCACGACCCTAGGGGAGGGTGAGAGGCTTTATTGCTTCATTTTAAGCCACTGTTTTAGCATATGTATGTTTATTTTAAAGGGGAGCTTGTTCCCTCATGCTTGCTTCCCATGTATCCCAATGTAAACCCCCCATATTCCCTTCTCGTGGCTGCTCTCTCCTCTCCCTTGTCACTACCTCTCGGTTGTTCCTGGTGGCGGTTGTGAGGCTTCCCTCTCGCACGCTCTAAAAGCCAAGGTTTGTGGCAATATATGCATGAGTAAGCACCTATTTCGCTTTATTTGTATAACTTTTGGTGCTCACTGTTTTGGGTGAAGTAAGAAACCAGAACAGGGATTCCTTGGTCACTGTTCGACCATTGCATGCGATTCAAAACAGGAGAGGTAGGAACCAAGCCTCCTCCCTCCCTTTTTCATGTTGTAGAAACCATAAGAAAAAAAACAAGAGATGAGGTGATTCCTCATCTCCAGAGCCAATGTGGGCTCACACAGGAGCCCACACAATCCCTAGAACACCCCAAGAGGCCTAAGAAACCAACCCCAATGCAAGCATCCGGAAATTTTGCTTCTGTAGGTTGATCCGACAACTCAGGTCGGATCAACAGAGACCTATTTGTAGCCGGCAAAAGATGCCGGATACACTAAGACCTGTGTGTAACCGGCATCTCAGGCCGGCTACACAGCCAGATTGCTTTTTTTGCCATTTTATGATCTTGTGTGATTTCTTCGGTTCGTTTGATCAATCCGGATGAACCAGGGGGGTTTCGGGGTCACCCGGAAACGGCCATGGACCGACCCGGTCCAAATTGATTTCGGGTGGGCCTTCCAACGGGGCCCACCAAGCCCGACAAACCCATTTTTACTAAATGAAGATAATTAAAAGAATTGAGTGGGCCAGACCTATTGAGGCCCACCAGAGCCCATTTTGAGGCATACATGTTTAGATTTAGGTATGGTTTGGTCGAGACCATGGGCAGGGCCTGTCGGGCCCATTAAGCCCATTGAACTCAACCAAGGTTAGGGTTTCCAAACCCTAACTCAAGCAGTCTTGGGCTTTAAAGCCCAAGCCCAGGTAAAGGGCCCCAAGCCCAAGGCCTGGCCCATTTTGGCATAGTTAATCAAGATAATCTAAAATCACTTGGCAACCAACTATGTGGCCCACCCAGGGGCCCACAAAGCAATATAGACTCACCTTTTTTCGTGGAAATCAAATTTAATAATCAAACTTGAACCATCAAATAAAATCAATTCACTTGAATCAAGCCCAAAGGGCCACTCAGGATTAGACTGAGGCCCACCAGGGGATATGTGGGCTTAACCAAGCCCACCAAGGAATCCGTGGGCCTTCCAACGGGGTCCACCCAATCAGACTCAAATCACTCTAAGTTGAAAAGATTAAAATCAAGTAAAGGGACCCACACCACTTTGGCGGTCCCGCCAGACTTAAGCAAATCAAATGCTGGAATAAGAATCGGGTGAGAGAGAGACCAAAAGTTGACTCAAAACCAGGAAGACTATGGGACCCGTCGCTCGACGGGGCAGACCGGGGTGTCTACGGACTTCCCCGGACCGTAACCGAGAACTTGCTTAGAATCTCAAGCCCCAGACCAAGCCATAATAGAAAAACTTAGGCACCAAGGTGTCTGCCTGCACCCCATCAGGCAGTGGCGACTCCAAACAAATCCCGAGGCACGCATCATTTTTGCATGCGCCTCGTCGTGCGACTGAAATCAGGTGTGCACACAAAGGTTTTATGGAATATTCTAGGGCTTCCAAAGGTCCCACAAAAATTCAATTGATTGGTACGAAAAAGACCAACCAAAGGTTTTTTGGAATATTTTAGGGTTTCCAAGTGTCCCACAAAGTTTTGAGTTGATTGGTACGAAAAAGACCAACCAAAGGTTTTATGGAATATTCTAGGGCTTCATGGAATATTCTAGGGCTTCCAAGTGTCCCACAAAGTTTTGAGTTGATTGGTACGAAAAAGACCAACCAAAGGTTTTATAGAATATGTAAGCACCTTATTTTTGCACCCTTGGAAGTGCTGAAAATGCAGACCCTAGTTGAAAAGTCAAGCCCCGAGGGGACAAAAAGTTGACTTTTTGATCAAGTGAAGATTGGCCACCTTGCTTTATCTCAATGGATATAGAATCCCAACACGGTTTCAACGCGACTGAGTTTGCAGGAATCGGAGTCTGGATGAAGGATCTATGGGCCAGTGAAACTTGAGGTTGAGTCGAAAGTTGACTTTTTGACGAACCCCGGGCAAGGTGCTTAGCCCTATGTCATTGGATAGAGGGCTCCGATACAGTTCTAACAGAATTGAGTTTGCCCAAATCGGAGTCCGGATGAAGAAGATATGAGCAGTTGAAGTTCCCGAGCAGCAAAGCCGGAAACTGCACACGTGGCAAAAGAACTGCACACGTGGCAGCAAACGCAGCAAAATATCTCAGGGGGCAATCTTTAAAAATCAAAAACTTGCTAAATATCTCAGGGACTAAACCAAAATTCCCAGGGGCAATCTGCGGATATCCAAAAGTGTCAAATCGGACAAGTCGAGGGGCAAATCTGTAAATATCTCGCTTGTATCCGATCATATATGTCGGATACGCATGCTTTTCTTCATATCCGACATATATTGCTGGATACAAGAGATTTGCCCGCGAGATTCGCGCGGATTCGCTGACAGATACACGTAGAAAATTAAATTTTGGAAATAATTGTGTTTGTATCCAATATAATATGCCGGATACAAAGTGTAGTGTATCCGACATTAAATGTCGGATACAAAAATGTTCCTATAAAAAGGCAACAGCAGCCCCATTTCGGGGGTTGGCTCTTCTTGGCTTGCTTCCACCTCTTTCCCCCCATTGTTCCAAGCACGAAAGCCCTTCCTTTTCCCCCACCTTGCTCCCCAAACCCTAAACACTTCTCTTTTGCCTATTCTACCCCCACTTTCCTTTCTTCTTCTTCTTCATTTTTTACCTAACCAAGAGGAGGATAAACTACTGTTGGGTGACATTCGAAGGAGTTCCAGCAGCTGTGTTGTCTCAAGGGAGTGGCTACACTCCACAAAAAGGCTGTAAAACCATCAGGTATCATTCCTTGCCATTTCCCATTGCACATATGTGAGATTGGAGTTATTTCATGAGGTTTAAGATTATTTTGCCTATAACTGTTCAGATTTGCATTCTACTATAACCTTCACATGTTTCCTTACCATTTATGTCACCTAGAGGCTCCCAAAAGGTAATGAGAGATGTACGTCCAGTCTTAGGGAGAGAATGGGAGACTTTTCTATGCATTTTGAGTCACTCATGTCACTGTTTTGGGGTTTGTGTTGATTATTTGTGGGGGAGCATGTTCCTCCTAGCATGATCATCTGATGTATCCTTAACTCAACCCCCTCCTCCCTTCTCACGTATTTTACTGTTTTCACGCCATTTTTGTGTCTATTTTGCCCTCCTTTTTTATGTGTGATCCATGCCAAGGTTGCATTTTTTTTTTGGTTTTCTCTTTGAATATGCATGTTTATGTGTGATCCATGTCACTATCTTTAAGCATGTAAATGAACCAACCTTCTTCTTTGATTTGGACCAACTCCAGCATGTTTAATCCCTTCCTCCTTTATTGCATTACTGTTTTGAGGTTAATGGACAAGTCCCCTTACCCATAGCCCATTGTTGTGGCCCACAAGAGCTGCTGCTGGCAGCAGCAGCAGCACCAGCCTTCCCTTGTCGTAGTGAGTTTGATTGGTATACCATGCATTGATGTGTATCATGAGCTAGGGAACTCACTGCCATGCTCCCCCACCTTACTTTCCCACCATCCTCAGCCTTGATAATAGTGTTCAAACACCTTCTTTAGTTGCTGCCCTGGGCACCTGCAGCAGGTATTTAGTAGTGTTCGAATACCTTTTGGATGCATGCAAAGCCTCCCCATCATAGGATGCATGCTAGGCTTGTCTCTTACTTTGCTTAGGTGGTTGGATTGTTGCCTCGAGGGTGCGGATACTTATCTCTAAAAAGAGTATATAGGCTGATTTAGCATGCAAACACATCATTGGTGTTAGTTATTTTGTGTGTTTTATCACAATGATTTTACTCCAACGATTTGTTGATTTCGGTATCATGAAGTACTTCCTTGTTTGGTTTAGCATTCGTCTCATATGCTCCTCCATTCGATCTCATACCAATAGCATGATTAGTATGGTTTAGTTATTGAATTCTCCATGGCATGGTTGTTTCTTTTGAGCATGAGATACCCGAAGCCGGGGTACTTGGTCCCCACTTAGGTGCTGGTTTTAGCACAAAAATAAGAAGAAGGGGGAGGGAGAGAACCCCGACCCATTCCCTTTGTGTTTGAGTTTGAAAGCCCCAAGAAGAAGGCCAAATGGCCTCATTCGAACCATTGTGGGCCCATGTAAGGGCCCCCACAAGGGCTGGAGCACCCTAAGAAGCCCAAGAACCCAAGCCCATAGCCTGAATCCGAAAAAACCATGTCTTGAGTTGATCCGACAACTCAGGTCAGATCAACATGGCCTTCTTTATATCCGACAGTCATGGTCGGATACAAATAGCTGTGTTTGTAGCCGACAATTAAGGTCGGCTACGCTGCTAGAATTCCAAATTTGCTATTTTATAATCTTGTGCTATTTTCTTGCTTTGTTTGATCAAACCGAATGAACCAGAAGGGTTTTCGGGTCAACCGAAGACCCAAGATGGGCCATGGATCGACCCGGTCCAAGTTGATTTCCAGTGGGCCTTCCAACGGGGCCCACCCAGCCCAAGATCACCTTTGTGAATAAAAGAAGATAATTAAAATGAACTAAATGGGTCGAACCCTATGAGGCCCACCAAAGCCCAAAAATGAAGCATGCAGGTTTAGGATAGGTGGTTTGGCCGTGACCGCAGGTACGGGCCTATCGGGCCCACCAAGCCCATTAAACCAAACAAGGGTAGGGTCCAATACCCTAACCCAGAAAGTCTGGGCCTTTCAAGCCCAAGCCTAGGCTACGGGCCCCAAGCCCATTCCTGGCCCAAATTGGAGAAGTTAATTAAGATAATTCAGAAATCACTTGGCATCCCTTGTGAGGCCAATCCAGGGGCCCACAAACAAATCCTGACCCACCTTTGCATGCAAATCACTTAATTTTCAACTTGAAATTTAAAGTAAAATCAATTCATCAAACCAAAGCCCAAAGGGCCTCCCAGGATTGGACTAAGGCCCACCAGAGGCATGTGGGCTGGACACCACCAAGGAATCCGCGGGCCTTCCAACGGGGCCTGCCCGATCAGACTCAAATCATTCTAAGCTAAGAAGATAAAATCAAGCAAAGGGACCCACACCACTTTGGCGGTCCCTCCAGACTTAACCAAATTTGAATGCTGGATTAGGAATCAGGTGAATAGATAAACCGAGTTGACTCAAACCACGGAAACCATGGGACCCGTCATCCGACGGGGTGGACTGGGGTGTCTACAGACTTCCCCAGACCGCAAGTGAGAACTTGCTTAGAATCTCTAACCATAGAACAAGCCTTAATAGACAAACATAGGCATCCAGGTGTCTGCCTGCACCCCATCAGGCAGTGGCGACTCCAAATTCCCATATTTCACCCGTGCGACCCTGCGCACAGAATATTCTAGGGCTTCCAAGTGTCCCACATAGTTTTGAGTTGATTGGTACGAAAAAGACCAACTAAAGGTTTTATGGAATATTCTAGGGCTTCCAAAGGTCCCACAAAGTTTTGAGTTGATTGGTTCGAAAAAGACCAACCAAAGGTTTTATGGAATATTCTAGGGCTTCCAAGTGTCCCACAAAGTTTTGAGTTGATTTGCAAATTTCCTTTTGTTTTCAAGTCCAAAAGTTTGATTGAAACATGTTTGAGGTGGCTTGGTATCAAGAAATATGACACCTTGGCTCCCCCTTTTATGTATCTTCCTTAAGTTTGAGGTAAAAATAGATTTGTGTTACAAGATTAGGTTAAATCTTTGGTTAGATCTTTTGAACACTTAAATTATCTTTTCATACTCCCCTTGGGATGCCCATAGATTATTCACAATGTTTTTGGCATTTTACATTCATGAAAGATTGGGATAAAAACCGATTTGTACATTTCTGAGCTGTATCCAACATATCAGGTCGGCTAAAGGTATGTTTTATTGTATCCAATATAAATAATCGGATACACACATAAACCTTTGTTACCGACGCTAAGTATCGGATACAAACACTACAAGCTTCTACCAACCTGAGTTGTCGGTTAATGCCGGAATTGCCCTTTTTGACTCATTTTTTTTTTTCAGATTTGTACACAACTTGTTATATTTATCCCTATTTAATATTTGCCTTGATTTGGCCTCTAAACACAGTCCCAAATTGGACTTTTACACTATACTTGCCAAAAATGCATGAATGTTCATGAGGGTACATGCCCCCTCAAACATTGGACACCATACTCCTGAACTTTGTTCTTTTGGTTGCCTCCTACATGGACTTTGGGTAGGACAACTTCTAAGTAGAGTTAAAGACTCTTCCTATAGGTTACACCAACCTTAGGCTACAAACACCTTTGGGAAAAATTTCATCCCAAGCATATGGACACCATGGCTTTTAATTTACATGACATGAAGATAATTAAAAACATGATTTTACCTTGCCACCTCGTGTTACCTTCAATATGGTATTCATATTATACCTTGGCCTATGAAACATGCAAACGGCCTTCCCTCAATTACACCCAATTCCCAACGTAATTTTTTACTTTAGCTGAAAAAGTGTTTCTCCATCTTCAAGCGTATGGTTTTTTGGTTTTGGCTTATTGGCAACTTAGATCTCAAGTCTAGTGATGCCCGGAATCGAATCACAGATCCCATTGTCATCACATCATTGACCTCGTTGTTTTCTAAGGTGAATGTTTTCACTTTCGCTTTCCGAAGTATTGACCTCGTTGCGCCAAGCTACACACATTCGGGTTCAACTTCCTATAGGTAATGGATAGGTTGTGCAAAAAGTTTAAAGTGCTCAAGTGCATTTGAAATTCAAGGAAACATTCACAACATCCCATCCCCTTGCCACTCTTCTCGCAGCCATGCATACAATTTCAAGCCAAGGCATAATACAACATTATATTGACAGTAAAAACACAAGCAAGCAAGATAAAAACACCCAAACATGCTCATGACTATCATATTCACAAAAGTAATACCCAAGCATGTTATCAAATTGTACAAACAACAATTAGCCATGAAAAGCATGCTTGAAACCCAAAAGCATCCCATAAATTTCCAAATTTCATGCTCTTCATTTTGATGCTCAAATTGCATTATTCATACCCAAATCATAGCCTAAAAATATAGCAACTAATCATATGGTATAAAAAGAGTTTTAGTTTAGGGAAAACATGCTTGAAGGCCCCCAAAAACACCCACTAAGCACTTCAGATTTTCTACTCATTATTTTCATACTCCACGCATATCATCCATACCCCAAATCAAGGCATGCCTTAAAAAAACAAAACAGCAAGTAATCGTATGGTGCAAGCAATAATTGATCATGGAAGACATGCTTGGGAACAAAAAAACTAGACTGAATTTCCAGATTTCATGCTCATGATCAAAACATATTCATAAACCCCCAAAGCCAAGCATGTTCTCTTAACAATGCAATAAGTAAACATGTGTGACAAGATAAGGCCCTTAAACATGATTTTAGCCATAACCAAACAATACATACATGCCTCTATCCATATGAATTTCTGAGCATACAAATCAAATCTAAGATACACATGCAAGAAGTAAGAAAAAAAAATCAAAACAGCAAGCATTCAAGAATAAAAACATGAACAAAACACAAAACATGGCTTAAATCCACAAGCTCCCCAGCAGAGTCACCAGTTGTGAGACATGGAGAAAATCAATCTCGTGACTTTCTGGTCATCACATGGGATTCGAAAAAAGGAAGAGTTGCCACCATTCTTTTTAGGTGTGAATGGACACCAAAATCATCAAAATAAGCACAAAAGGCAAATCTAGATCAAAAAGAATTCCTCTTTAAAATAAAAAAATCCAAAGATGGGTAAGGGGATTAGATTATGAATAAGGGAAGGTGTTAGGCACCCCCATTCACCCACACAAGGTGGTTGCCAAGTGTTGTTCATGCTCAAAATAAAGAAAGCTTGCTAATTAAAATAATTAAAAAGGCTTGAAAAGGATTAAAAACATGTATGATCCCTCCACATGAGAAGTCCAATGAAACTTAGACTTTCTTTTATGGACGTATCACTTCTAGGACATCACCATTTATTGCAAATCAAAATAAAACTTGAATACAAGCAAGTGGAGGCAAATCCGGAAAACTCGGTAAAAGATGGAGCCATTTGACCATAAATCATTCAAATCAAATTCAAATTGAATCAAACCGAATCCATTTGAAAGATTATGATAAATAAAAGACTCAGAAAAATTTTCAAGTAGATCCGATTAAAATCCTAAGAGTTATGCTTGTTTGAAATTCACTGTTATAAGTTGATAAAAGTGGCAAGTGGGCAACTTTGAAAACCTATTTATTTCTAAAACTTGGCTCCATATAAATCTTTGAAAATTTGCAAGAATGAAGTACATGGTGCCATCTTTCGAATGAAATAAGCCTCACACGAAACTTCATTCGGATGTGACTTGTGTGACCTTACGAACATGCCCAAAGGATCACAGATCAGTACAGAATTGTGCTATGGGGCAGTTCTAAGTAAATTAGACACACAAGACACAAATGAAATCAAAATAATTTTGAAACCAATTGTATTTGAAAGCATACTCATAAAGGAAAACACAGAAATCAAAATCCCTTAACTCGGACTTAAATCGAGCAAGTGGTGCTCAGTCAAAGTGACAGATTCAGCAAACTGACCTGAACTGACCTGTCGACTTTGATCTAATGGTGTCAAAAATCCACTCCATAAAAATGGCTGAAATTTTACAGACAAGAACTAGACAGTCTCACCTTTCACATGTCTTTAGAATCACTCCAAAATTCATCCGGATGATGAAGTTATGAGTGTCCGAAGTTAGGGTACAGATGTTGTCCAGTTTTGACATTTTTAAGTAAAATCAACCCAAAATAGTGATCAAGTGTGTGTAATCCGTGCAATCCAAACCAAAATCATTTGAAAAAGTATTGAAAAAGCTTCAGAAGGAAATAGGGCACGAATTTGGCTCACCATTCTCTTTGATTGGAGAGAATATACCAAAACCCCCCAAAAGGAGCAAAAATGCCCAAAACAGAGAGATTAGACCAAGAGGTCTTCTATATCCAAAGAAAAACTTGCTTGTATTCTTTTGAAAACCATTCAGAAATGTCCAAGAAATGCTTGCGGCTATTCATTTCAAATCTACTATAATGAATACGATAGATCCAAAATACAAGCCTATTTCAACAAAACAAGTGCGATGTGTGCATGTGTAAAAATCATCTCTTTGAATTAATCAACACGTCACGACATATAGCATTAAAAAATACATCAATCAAATGGGGTTCTATGACTAAGGTTCCATTCTCGTTCTCGTTTCCCCCAGTTCTCTTTTAACCTTTTATGGCTAGAAATAATCTTGGGGTACTTTGAGTAGGGAATGGGGTTTCACACAACAATAGGCCATTAAGAGGGTTCTAGAACTAAAGTTCCATCCCCATTCTCGTTTCCCCTAGCTTTCTCTTCACGTTTTACGGCTAGAGATAGTCTTGAGGTACTATGAGTAGGGAATGGGGCTACGAACACAAGCAGGCCATTATTCTACAGAAAGGAAGGAGAGACTAATTCTAGAATTTAAGAACATAAAAGCAAAAGAAGGTTAAGGCTTACCTGGGTTTCTGGGAACAATGAGGCAGAGGTTCCCTTCTTCACTTGGAGCTCTTCAATCTCCAACTCTTGGCCATTTGCTTGAGAAGAAGCCTCCTATTTATAGGCAAAGGCTAGGGCAAGAGGTGCCCTAATGGTAGACACAAACACATGTCTAGAATCCCCCAACCTAAACCCTAAGGCTATTTTCGAGAATTCCCACTCATAGAGATATGTAAAACAGTAAAAAAGTGAAAACTCTCAGAATTTTCCAATTTTTGCAACAAAACACCAGCATCCGGCAACACAGGTCGGATATTAGCACAATTCTTTGTATCCGACATGATCTATCGGATACATATAACACCCCTTGTATCCGACAATTATTATCAGATAACCAGTAAAAAGCTTTTATTCGAATTTTTACTTCAGATACAGAAGAAACATTGCTCCCTTAATGATTTTGGTCAATTATTCATCTTTTTATGTAGTGCAATTTGGGGTGTCTACAGCACCCCTCCCCTCCCACCTCTCCTTGCTTCCTATACTTCCCAAACACTCCACCTTGATCCTCTTACTCTCCCTTCCCTTTTTCTTCTTCATTTCCACACAAACAAGAGGAGGGTTTCCTGCTGTTGATGCAAGAAGAAGGAAGCTCCAGCCCTTTCTTCCTTCAAGAAGCAGCTTACACACCACAAGAGAGCCTTAAGACTACCAGGTATGGTTCCTTGTAACTTTTTATTCCATATATGTAAAAATAAGAGTGTTATGAGCATATGTCACTGGTTTGTTTCTCTTTGCTGAAACACATGCCTTGCACACTTTTTCTCCTTCATCTACACTATGTAGGCACCTCATTTTTGTACCCCGGAAGAGCTGGAAATGAAAACCCTAGCTAAAAAGTCAAACCTTGAGGGGATGAAAAGTTGACTTTTTGATCAAGTGATAATTGGCCACCTTGTTTTATCTCAATGGATAAGGAATCCCGACACAATTCCAACGCAACTGAGTTTGCAGAAATCTTAGTCCGGATGAAGGTTCTACAGGCCGGTCAAACTTAAGTTGGAGCCAAAAGTTGACTTTCTGCTAAACCCTGAATTAGCTGCTTAATATTATACCAATGGATAGAGGACTCCGATACGGTTCTAACACAATTGAGTTTGCCCAAATCAGACTCCAGATGAAAAAGATATGAGCAGTTGAAGTTCTGGGGTAGCAAAAAGCCGGAAACTGCACACGTGGCAAAGAGCTGCACACATGGCGAGAAACGCAAGAAAATATCTCGGGGGCAATCTGTGAATATCCAAAAATGCAAAATATCTTAAGGACTAAACCAAAAATGCACAGGGACTGTGTGCGCGTCGGAAACGCGACACGGGAAAGTTCGGAGTCGCCACCGCTTGATGGGGTGCAGGTGGACACCTGGGTGCCTAATTTTGTCTATTGGTCTAGTCTGCGGCTTGAGATTCTGAGAAAGGTCTCGATTGCGGTCTGGAGAAGTCTGTAGACACCCCAGGCCACCCCGTCGGATGACGGGTCCCGTGGGTTCCCTGGTTTGAATCAACTTACTTTGGTCTCACCAGATTCCTAATCCGATATGCAACTTGGTTAAGTCTGACGGGACCACCTGAGTAGTGTGGGTCCCTTTAATTAATTTTATCTTGTTTAGTTAAATGTATTGAGTCTGATGGGGTGGGCCCCGTTTGAAGGGCCCACGGTTCCCTTGGTGGGCCTCCGTCTAGCCTAGGAGGCCCAGTGGGCTTAGGTGAAATGAATTAATTTTGCTTAGTTTATTCAAGTTGGAGACTTATGCGATTTTCATGCCATAAGTGGGTCGGCATTGGTTTGCGGGCCCCTAGGTGGGCCCCCATGATGGATGCCAAAGTGTTTTCAATTTATCTTTACTTAAATTTGCCAAGATGTTTTGGACATTGGGCTTGGGGCCCGTAGTCCAATTCCGGGCTTGAAAGCCCGAATTCCACGAAGTTAGGGTTTAAACCCACACTTGGTTTGGTTAGTGGGCTTTGGCGGGCCCTGGCCCTGGGTCTCGGCCAAACCACACAATTTAGAACACATTCAACAAGATTGGTTCGGGCGGGCCGCATTGGGTTTGGCCCATCCGATTCAATCTGTTCATTTTACTTAACTTACTTATTTGAATGCTTTTGGATTTATCGGGCTTGGTGGGCCCCGTGGGAAGGCTCACAAATGTTTCCAATTGGACCGGTGGTCCAGATCCCAAGTTGGGTTTCCGGGTGACCCGGAAACCATATTGGTTCATTGGGTTTGGTCAAAATTATCACAAAATTCAGCAAGGATAAAAAAAACATGAAAAAGGCACTTCTGGCATGTACCCGACCTCTATGGTCGGCTACAAACACATCTTAGTGTAGCCGACCATAAGGGTCGACTACAAGCACACCCAGGGTGATCCGACCTGAGTGGTCGGATCACCCTAAAATGGCCCTTATTTGAGGTTTTGGCCATGGGGGTTGTTTCCAGGGGTTCCTAGGGGTCTTTTACAAGTCATGTGGGCCCTTGGGCAGGCCCACATCGGTTCTGGTATGGGGGAGGCATCCCCTTGATTCCTTTCAGAATTTCCATGCAAAGGCAAAAGGGAAAGGGGGGCAAGGAGCTGCTGCCCCCTCACTACTTCCCAGCAATGTGCAGCAGCAAGGTAGGGGTCTTAGCACCCCTACCTGGGGTGTTTTGCCTTCATCCATCGATGGCAAGCCGAAACCCAGCAACCGGGCACCCTTTTTCTAGGATACTCTAGCACAAACATCAAGGTATGAGGCCACGGGACAGCAAAGAATAAGAAAAATAAGAAAATACAACAACCTACATGAGCCGATTTAATCATGCTAAGCGAGTGGGGGGATACATGGGGATTAATGACACTCATGCATGGCACTTTGGGGACTGATGTGAGAGGAAAAGCAAATGGGAGTCTGCTGGGACAGTAGCCCTTTGGAGGGGATTAGTATGCTCTCATGGGACTAGAAATTATGGACCATGGGGTAGGGGAGCATGGCAACAAGGTCTTATGCTCATGGTACTCGAATTTAAGCATACATGCAACTTAAATCCATTGGGAACAAGGAAAAGCGGGGGGTACGGCTGCTGCCAGCAGCAGCTCCAAAATTCTTTGCATGCTTACTAACCTAAGATAAAAACACTTGCTGCATGCCCGGAACAGCAGCCACCAAGGAGAGAGGGGGGGGGGGGGGGGGGGGGGGGGGGAAGGGGGTTCATGCTCATTTTTATACACAAAATACAGCAAGTGGTGGAGGGAATGGGGGAGCATGGTATTCACATAAACACATCACAATACACAGCAAGCTCATGGGGAATGGATCATGGTCATGTGTGTGCCAACAGCAAGGAAAAAGACAGCTTCCTTGGCCTAAGAACATGAGTGTGGAGGTTGTTGTGCATGCATACAAAACAAGTTGACGTGGATATAAGAGAAAAAAAACAACAAGTTACCTAAGGCAAAGAGAGCATGTTATCGCACATGTTATCAGAAGATTGTTCCCATCTAAAAGCAAGAATACTTGCATGAATAGGAGACCCAGCTTATATCTAAACATACCCACAAATTAACAAGCAAGTTCACACCAAAACAGAGGCATGTAAGAGGCATGCATGCTGCAACTATGGTCCAGGACAGCAACCCAAGGGGGTATGGCCAGCAGTAAAATGACACCAAAAAAATGAGAAGAAAGAAGGAGGATCAAGAAGGGAAATGGGGCTTATATTGGGGTACATGAGATTATAATGGGAGGAACATTCTCCTCCTAAAAAAATGCTCAAAACAGCAGACTAAGATGGCAGCTTGTAAGCACCCAAAGGAAAGTGTAAAAAAATAAGCTCTTCTACTCCCGAGCGACCCTACGTGAACCTCTTGCTTGTGGTGGCTTCATGCCATGAGAAGAAGACCAAATGCATGCATAAAATACATGGAAACAAGCCCATGCCAAGAAGGAAACAAGTGTAGGAGAATTTTCAGAAAATTCTGATTTTAACATATGTATAAGCAACTAGAACTTTCCTTTGTGCTCACACCTTTTCCCAACAGCAGCTAGGCACCCCTTTGTGTTAGTAGGAGAGTGGAGAAGGAGAAGAATGGAAGAGATTTAATGATCTTGGGATGGAGTGGGGTTGGTGGAGTCCAAAAATGCTCAAAAGGGAGGGGTTCGGATGAAGAAGGAAAGGGGAGAAAGAGCCAAAATCAAGCCAACCAAATAAAATGAGGTTGCTGGTGGCTTTTATAAGAAAACAAAATGTATCCGGACTTGAAGGCCGGATACACTATGTCCTATGTGTATCCAGCCTCCAAGGCCGGATACACTAACGGTTATTTGTATCCAGCATTAAATGCTGGATACAAAACACAATTATTGGCAAAATTAATGTCGCCACGACCTTGTCGGGGAATCGGCGCGAATCTTGCTGGAAAATCTCCTTGTATCCGATGAATAGTGTCGGTTATACACTGAGATATGTGTATTCGACATATTTGGTCGGATACAAATCGAAAAAATTACGGATTTGCCCCTCGACTTGACCGATTCGACCGATTTGACATTTTTTGATATCTACGGATTGCCCCCTGCGAATTTTGGTTTAGTTCCTGAGATATTTGATGATTTTTGGATATTTGAGATTTAGTCCCTGAGATATTTTTCTGCGTTTATCGCCACATGCGCAGTTTCTTCGCCACGTGTGCTGTTTCCGGTTTTGCTACACGGAAACTTCGACGGCTCATATCTCCTTCATCCGGACTCCGATTTGAGCAAACTCAATTGCGTTGGACTCATATCGGAGCCCTCTATCCAATGATATAGAGCTAAGCACCTGGCTCGGGGTTCGAAAAAAGTCAACTTTCGGCTCACCCTCAAGTTTGACCGGCCTGCAGAACCTTCATTCGGACTCCGATTCCAGCAAACTCAGTTACGTTGGACTCGTGTCAGGATTCTATATCCACTGAGATAAAGCAAGGTGGCCAATTTCCACTTGATCAAAAAGTCAATTTTCGACCCCTCAGGGTTTGAATTTTTAGCCGAGTTTGCATTTCCGGCTCTTCCGGAAGCGCAAAAATGAGGTGCTTATAGCTGCCCCTCTTTGCTGGAGTCACCTTGCGGATGAACGGCAAAGAGAAAAAGAATCTCGTTTTTGCGCCTGGCATTTCTGTCGACATGGTCGACGAGCTTAGTCCTTTGAAGTTTTCATTTTGAGAGGGAAGTGGCCAATGATGTGGCGTCACTTCCTGGCTTCGGAGTTTCTTTCCCCTTTGCTTTTCGGGTTTTTTGCAGGGCAACTCTTCAGCATTTAATTTAAGTTTGAAAGAGATTAGATTGGACTTGAGCTCACCAACCTGTTTCGGCGTTGATGCCAGACACTTGACAATATTCTTTTCTTCTTTTTTGTTCCATTAAAGCTTTTAGGTGTCTTCGGACTTCTGCTCCATTTTGTGTCTTTTACTTGAGGCTTGCTTGCATTTTTTTAAGGGATTTGATGGCCAAGGGTTGGTTTAGGATTTGGGACGGATGGAGCAAGGAGGAGGGAAGAGCGGAGGAGGAGCTGCTGTTGGTGAGGAGGTGCTTCCAGCGCTGTCCAGTGCCTCAAAGGAGCTCACACACCTGCTCTATTCTATTTACAAAAGTGTGAATTCAAAAATTACAAAAGGGCCATCATGCCCGATGATATCTTCATCTTTGCTTGTTCTCCCTCATGTCTCGCCATCTCTTTCTTCTACAGCGTGTCTCATGGTTCGGTTTTTCTTTCCTAAGTGAGGTAAAGAATTCCTTGTTTGAAGTGACTACCACTGGGGATTAGGCGAGATTTCTTCCTCATTGCCCTTTCTCTTGGGTCGGGCCTTGCTTCTGACAAGTGTGGGAGTTCCCTTGAGAAGGATGCTCCACTGGGGATAAGCGGGAATTCTACACACTGTCATTCTTTCCTTGTAAGGCCTTTTCCTTCAGCTCGTGTGAGAATTCTTATGCTTCGCTGTGCTCTTGTTGAGTGCGGTAGACTTCACCAGGGATTGATGCGAGCTTGTTTTTTTTTCTTTCCGCTCTCCTACGCAAAACCGGCCTCTTCAGACTGGGCGAGGCTTAGGAAGTCTACATCATCAGGTATCACTTTCTCATTGTTGGAGAGGACTTTACTGGGGATGAAAGGGTGTCATCCTTTGCTTGCTGAAGGCCTTCCACTATGGATTTTGGAGGGTATTATTCTTCGTTTACTGAAGGAACTCCACTGGGGATTTTGGAGAAGACGTCCGTCATCCCACTTTCGCTGTACCTGTGAAGGCAGGAAAAGACAACATGCTAGCCGTGGAATAGCTGGGGAATGCAAAACTCTTTTCTTATTCTCTTCTGGCTTTGAGCCTTTTGCCCATTGCAGCCAGAAGCGGCCTTTGCCAAGGTTAAGAGATTATCAACTCAGGTTAGTAGCACAACGTGGAGCTCACAAATAGTTAAGCAGAATAATTATAGAGAAAACAGGTGTGACAGTGTGTGCCTGTGTCTGCATTATCAAAGAAATTTCCCTGATAAGACGGGACTTGGAGTGCTTGGTATTTTTAGTAGCATTGTCATCACAGGCCCCTGTGACGTCTTTAACTCGGGCGCGACTTGCTGGTCTGGACCCCTCAGGTCTGTGCATCTTTCCCAATTTACTGTCACTATTCTTTCTGTACCTTGCTCTGCTCAATCCAAATGCGACCAGTTCTTTTTCTCTTTCTCTTCTCTCTCTATCTTCTTTTTTTTTTTTGCGACTGACCACATACAACGCCCTTTTTTCAGGTTTTCGCTATGTCCAGCCTTTCCGGGAGGTTCTAAATTCCGTCAACGCTGATGAACGCAGACTCAATTGTTTGCCTTGATCATTCTTTTTGGGATCCGAGAGGTCTTTAGAGATAAGACGAAATGTAGGCTTGGTCTTGGTCATGAAAGAAAGGATAAGTGGCTCAAAAAAGGCTTATTTATTTGGGTTTGCAAAGTGTGCTACTTTTATTGCTGGTGGGGACTTACATCCTGGTTTATTTGCATCTCTATTTTTGTTGGGTAAACATTTCCCCATTTTTTCTTTCTCTTCTTTTTTCTTTATTTTTCTATTGTATTTTCTTTTCTTTTTGAGGTTTTTCTGGGCAAGGATGCCCTGTTTCTTTTTCGCTTTGCCAGGAATGCCCTATTTGGTGTGTAGAACACTTGTAATGGGTTGAAAGAATTTTAAGGCTCAAAATTGTCTAACTAGGGGAGAATTTAAGGTATTTGGAAGGATTTACAGTTTAAAGGAGAGTCAAGGATGGCCTCTCTTCATTTCCCAATCAGAATGATCTTAGGCGTAGTACAGTTTGACTGCGTCTGCATTTATCGACTCAGGAAAAATTGGCCCGTCCATTTCTTGCAGGATAAGTGCTCCTCGAGATAGCACCTTGTGGATTACAAATGGCCCTTCGTAGTTTGGCTTGAATTTCCCTCTGTCTTTCTCAGAGATGGAAACATCTCATTCGATTTTATGGAGCCACTTTGCTCTAAGGCTGCCTTATCTCTTGGTATTGGGAGACGTTTTGCTTCTTATTTCTTTGCTCATTTCTTTCTTTGTCTTGGTTGTATCTGAAACTGCCTCTACCCATCTCTGACTCATTTGTGAGTGGCTTTGGCTTCACAAGATTCTATCAACCAATGTGTGAATACACTGTGATGACTCCTTTGGCGTCCCATGTGTGAATACACGGTGACGATTTTTGCATTAGCATGTGAATATGCTATGATGACTTTTCCACGTCCCATGTGTGAATACACGATGACGATTTTTGGGAGATATCTTGCTCCTTTTGTCTTTGCCCATTACTCATCCTGACTTGGTTATTTCTTTTTCTTGATTGCATTCAAAATTGCCTCCGCCAATCTCTGACTCATCCGTCGGTGACCTTGGCATCAGTTTGTTCCATGTCCAATGTGTGAATACACTGCGACGGTTCCTTTTTTTGCATCAGCATGTGAATACGCTGTGATGATTTTCCACGTCCCATGTGCGAATACACGGCGACGGTTTTTATTTGCATCAGCATGTGAATATGCTATGATGACTTTTCCGCGTCCCATGTGTGAATACACGGCAACGGTTTTTCTTTGCATCAGCATGTGAATACACTATGATGATTTTCCGCGTCCCATGTGTGAATACACGGCGACGGTTTTTCTTTGCATCAGCATGTGAATATGCTGTAATGATTTTCCGAGTCCCATGTGTGGATACACGATGACGGTTTTTCTTTGCATCAGCATGTGAATACACTGTGATGACTTTTCCGCGTCCCATGCGTGAATACACGGCGACGGTTTTTCTTTGCATCAGCATGTGAATACGCTGTGATGACTTTTCTGCGTCCCATGTGTGAATACACGGTGACGGTTTTTTTTTGCATCAGCATGTGAATACGCTGTGATGACTTTTCTACGTCCCATGTGTGAATACACGGTGACAGTTTTTCTTTGCATCAGCATGTGAATACGCTGTGATGACTTTTCCGCGTCCCATGTGTGAATACGTGGTGACGGTTTTTCTTTGCATCAGCATGTGAATACGCTGTGATGACTTTTTTTCGTCCCATGTGTAAATACACGGTGACGGTTTTTCTTTGCATCAGCATGTGAATACGCTGTGATGACTTTTCTACATCCCATGTGTGAATACACGGTGACGGTTTTTCTTTGCATCAGCATGTGAATACGCTGTGATGACTTTTCCGCGTCCCATGTGTGAATACACAGCGACGGTTTTTCTTTGCATCAGCGTGTGAATACGCCGTGATGACTTTTCCATCTGTCTCAAGTTCTGTCAGTACCTGTAAAAGTTCAGGTGAAATTTAGTCAATTATAATTTATTTGTTTCATCAAAATTATGTGCAAATTCAAGCAATTTCTCCATGGTTGAAATCTTTTGGGAGTTCACCAAATGTTTAGATTTCCTCTCTGAAGTGGGTCCATGGCAAGACCAGCAATCTTTGAGTCAATTACCTGACCCTCTCATTTAGACTTAGGAAAATGTGCCTCCCGACACTCCCTGTAAATGTCTCAATATTTTGGCCTTCAATGGCATGCCCCAGGTTGAAATGAGGGGAATTGTTTTGGTTCAGGGGGTTTCTTTGGCACTGCCCCGCCCTGGCTTTTCTTTGATTTTCTCTCTCTTTTTTCCCTTTTCTTTTCTTTTTCCCACCCTTGGTTGGGGGTTGTGTAATGGGTTTTTTTTCTTTTATTGGTTCTCTCATTTGGGTTTGGTGCCCCGCCCCAGTTTCAGGGCCCTGACAATTTCCATGGATTATGACACAATGATCAGAGAGGACTTATCATTAGGACGAAATGTAGGCTTTGTTTCCAGTGTTTAGAAATGAAGGGTAAACAGGCTCAAGCCCTATATAACTTTGCTCTATGGGTAACCATTATGCCTAGCCAAAGTACTTCTCTGTCTTTTTTGGTTCTGTCATTGCCAGCTTGTCCAAGATTCGATGTTACATTCTCTGTAATCAGAAGGGACTTCATAGTAGGACGAAATGTAGGCTGGGCTCAAGGGTCCAGAAGAAATGATATGAAGGCTCGAAATTGATGCATGGGTTAAAAGCCATGTCCTGTCTACTTTCCTTGTTAGGGCTTGCTTTGTCTTCGGCTCCCCCAACTTTGATTTGTAGTTCATTTTTCTTTCTTCCATCTTTGTTTTTTTTTCTCTCTTCCTTCTTTCTTGGGTTTTTTGCCCCAATTCTTGATTCTTGCTCTTGGGGTTTGCCCCGGCTTTTGTTTTCTCTTTTTTTCTTTCTTTTCTTTTCTTTCGAGGGATTGCCCCAGTCCTTTCTCTGAAATCTTGCTTTCTGGGGTTCTCCCCATTCCTCCTTTCTGTCCCTTTTGTTCTTAGGGTGCTTTTCGATTTGCCCTATCTTCACCTTCATCCTTTTTGTGTCTTCGCCTGCATGAAGCTTTATGCTCCAGTTTTGAAGACAATACATGGTAGGCTTAATGAAGGAATTGTTAGGCTCAAAGTGTTTTGCAAGGGTCTCATCTTGTGTCAGATGATTTTTGAAGAAGATCAAGGATGGCCTTTCATCCTTTTACAGAGAATGTAACACTAACTTGTCTTTGCACATTTAACTGGTTCAAGAACCACTTTCTTCTTTGTTCATTTTGTTTTTGCTTTTTTTTCTTTGCTTTGCCCCAATTTGGGGTGGCCAGACATAACGTGGGTTAGGAATGAGACTATTAGGCTCAACACGTTTGACTAGCGGAATTTATTTGAATTGTTTCAGCCAAAGATGGCCTCTCATCATTTCATTGGGGTCCTTGATCCAGGATCATGTCAGTGGCCCGAGACTGGTATAGGCACCTTGCCCTCTCTCCTTTTTTCTTCTCTCATATCACCGCTTGCCCCTTGTGTTTGGCATGATAGGATTCAAATATGGTGCTGGCAGGGGGATCCCTTGGCTATGTCGAGACCCACACAGTTTGTGCCGTTTGGCACATTTCATCTATCAAATTTGATTGTTCAAGTTTGGCCCTAGATCACCGTCATGCCTTGGTGTGGTCCAACATTCTAGTGATTTCCAAAAAAAGATTTTATAATCTTGCAAAAAGAAATATGCTGTCCAGTTCAGAGTTTAGAAGAAAAGAAAGCATAAGCAAAACAGGAAATCAAACTATGCAAAAGGGGTGGACGATGTAATTGGCGTTCTTGGAATTCAGTTGCATGCCATGGACGAGAGCTTTCAAGTGCTCTTCTCATCATCATCCTCTCCTTCTTGCAGGGAGATGGCTGGTTCGGATGTCCGAATCTGTGCTAACATGTCAGAGATGTCTCGTCCTTCAGTGGACCTTGGCTTCTTGAGCATTTCCTTCAAGAATCCTTGATCAATTAGATCTTGAATGTCATGCCGTAGATCCCAACATCGGCTCGTGTGGTGTCTTGAGGCGCCAGAATGGTACTCGCATCGCTCCGCGGCGTTTTAGTTTTTGGCATTAACCAATCGAGGGTTCGATGGCTTAATCTTCACATACCCCTCTTTCAACAGTGTCGGTAGTAACCCCGCCGGTGTATACGGTAGTGGGGTAAAAACCCTCCTCATTCTAGCCTCCATTTCTTCTTTTGTCCTCCTTGGGGGACCCTCCGAATGATCCATCATTTTGTCATCCTGACCTTTGCCACGGTAGACATTTAGCTTCTTCGTAAGCTGGGGAACATCTGTTGCTACGGCTTTCCCTTTCTTTCTTTGTGTCCGACCATCTACCAGTGTGGGTGGAAGGCTCACTTCTTGGATGCTCAAGGGTATCTTTTCCTTCATGTTTTCGATTTCTTCTTCAAGAACCATTATTCTAGATCGCAGCTCGAAATTTTCTTCCCCTTACACTTTCAAGCATTTGCTCCACGTCTCTTCCTTGATGGTTATTGTCCGTAGTAGGCTCTGTAGAGAAGCCACTATGCTGGTTATTTGCTGGGCTATATCATGGTTTGCTCCTGAGGTAAGGTCCATTCTGATCGTCGGCGAGGTTCCTGCCAAGAGGAACAAACATCAGAAGGCAAGATACATGATATGAAATGCCAAGATGCATGATGATGCTGAGGATTTCAATTAATTTTTTCTTTTTTTTTTCTTTTTGTTCTTTGAATTTGGCGGAGGGTCGATCTTGAGCTCCCCAGCTTCCAGAAGATCTTGGACTGCATGACGAAGGCTCCAACATTCATCAGTATCATGCCCCGATGCTCCTCTATGGTAACCGCATGCCTTGGCTGGGTCATACCCTCTACTTGCTGGTGCCCTTCTATTTGGTGAAACCTGCTTCAGGTGTCCTTCTTGCAACAAGGTGGGCAACATTTCTGCTATGGTATATGGGAGCTGTGTAAACACACGGTTCTTTCTTTCTTCCTTGGTCAAAGGCTCCTTTAGCCGAGCCGGGGTGACACTGGCATGGGGGTGGTTGCTTCCTCTCTTGCGCTTGGCAGATCGGACATGGTTGATCGTTCCTGCATATCTTATGCCTTCTTTCCCTCCATGGGAGGATTCTGTCATGGAGTCTCCTATCTTTCCAGCCCTAACCACATCTTCGATCCTACCTGCCGCCATGATTAGGTCGGTGAAGTTCGCCGCACACTGTCCTAACAGCATTTTGAAGTATGGTTGCCCCATCGATGGAATGAACAAAGAAGTCTATTCTTGTTCAAGAAGAGGGGGTTGCACCACACTTGCTAGTTTCATCCATCTCTTAGCATAGTCTCTCACAGACTCGCTATTCCTCCTTAACAACGTTTGCAATTCTGCTCGGGTTTGAACCATTTGGCTATTCAAACGATACCGTTGGGTGAACACGGCGGCCAAGTCGTTCCACGTCTTAATTTTAATTTTATCTAGACTCAAAAACCAAGAGTGAGCTGCGCCAGTCAACGACTTCTGGAAGAACTGCACCATGATCCGTTCTTCCTTGGCATACTGGCACATGTCGCCAGAATATGATCTTAGGTGGTTCAGTGGGCAACCCGTGCCGTCAAATTGATGTAGCTCAGGACATTTGAACTTAGCCGGGAGCTGGATGTCCGAAAAGAAGCAGAGGCTTTCAAGCGTAGTTTCGCTCTGCACTGTACTGGGTTGGACCTGTTTGAGGAGCTCTCTCATAGTGGCCATTTTTGCCTTGCTTTCTTCTCTTACTGCTGCCAATTTTCCTTCAAACTGCACTTCCTGAGTTCTGTACCAGCCTTCCTCATCCTGCCCCAGTTGAGCTGGTGCAAACTGATCTTGCTGCGTGATGTGGAAAGGCAGCGCAGGAGGTGGCGATGGTGGTGCCTCGGGAGGAGGATGCACTGGTACAGTGGTGGCGCCATCTCTACTTGTGGCGGGAAATGTGGCTGCGGCTGCTGGGCGGCCAGCACTGCGGGTGGAACTTGCTTCAGCTCTCTTAGTTCTGCCATTAGTTCTTGGATGACGGACCCCATGCCGTCAATTCGCTGTTGCATCTCATTCACTACTTACGCATGGCTAGATTCTACCGGGTGCTGCCCCGGCGGTGTCTGCTCTCCTTGTTGGTCCATATCGGGCCTTTTCCTTGATCTTAGCAGGTACGGACTTCTGGAAGCGATTTTGGTACCTGATAAACAATTGATAAGTATTAGTGCAATTTTATAGAAATTAATTACACAGCTGCATCTGGTTTGTTTATTCTTATTGATTTTTCCCATTTGATGTAATTGGACTAACTGATCTATTTTAGCTACCCTAGGGCAACAAGGGAAGAGAACCTGATTTTGAATCAACTGGTCTATTTTAGATACTCCAAGTACCTGGGGAAGAGAACCCTAATTGAACTCTAAAGACAGATCTATTTTGGTCATCCTAAGACAGACCGGGGAAGAGAATCCTAATGACCGAATCTATTTTAGCTACCCGCAGGTGACTGGGAGAGAGAACCCTATTTTTCTGAAAGCTAGTTTTTCTAAAAGCTGATCTATTTTAGTCGCTTAGAAGCGACTGGGAAAGAGAACTCGGTTCAACTGGTCTATTTTAGTCGCTCTTGAGCAACTGGGGAAGAGAACCTTCTTTAAATCACTGATCTATTTTAGCCACTTGGCAAGGGAAGAGAACGTGGGGTCATGCTGATCTATCTTAGCCGTTTAGGCAAGGAAAGAGAACCTTCAATTTAAGGGGTTTTGTTTGAGCTCAGAATCACAGGGTTGGACCAATGCAGGGTCTCTGCAAGGGGTGAGCTGAAAAGCAGCACCCAGGCGTACCTCAGCCAATCTCCAGTTCATTCACTGGCGGCGTCAGCGCCTAACTTCGGCTAGTAGTTCCCGGGCATGCCTTAGCTAGTCGTTGGTTTAATCCCCATTGACTTCGGTGCCTCACAAAGGGGAAGGCTATGCCAGGACGTTCCTCCACCAACCTCCGACTCATTCGTCAGCGGTTTCGGTGCCCTACATGCTTGACCAAGTGATCTTGGAAAGATACAGACGGGTGTGATCTGAGCTCAAGGTCTAGGGTGCTTTTTAACACTTGCTGGGTTTTGCGATCTCAAAGAGAGGGATGCAATCAAAGGAAATTAGGTGGTCGTAGCGACTAGGGGTACTGAAATTATCTGAGAAGAGGTGGTCTGTCGGAGACCGAGTTGCCCTATTGGAGGGAATTAATTCTTTTCTTTCAAGTTCTTGTTTTGTTAAGCTTGAACAATATGGCAGAGTGAAAGTGAATTCATACTTCAATCAAAAAGTGCTGCCGCTGCACAAAGTGCATCATCATGCTTATCAAAATACAACAAAGCCAAAGTCTAGCTAGGTTGGTCATTATCATAGTGGGAGGACACGTCTTGCCTCCTCAAGGCTCACAGAAGCTTGTTCCGCAGACGTCGGTCCTCCTCTGCACGCTTGCGCACTAATTCCATTTCATGTTGTAATGCCATATTGGCCTGTCTACTCTCCCGTTCCGAATCCACATAAGCTGAATGGATACGAGAGTGGGTCTCCTGTAGTTCGGCCACCCTGTCCCTATATATGTTAGGGGGCGGAACTGGAATGTCGCTTGAAGCGATAGGCTGAAGAGGTCGGGGGCCGTCGTGGCCGAACTCCCGAGCTATCCAATGCTCGTAGTCTCGAAAGTGCGATTCAATGAAGACGTCTTCTTGATACACGCACACCGTCTTCCACTCCATCTGTAGTTGTGTCCTTAGTCCCTTAGTGAGTGGACCAACCAAACTGCTCATGTCGTCCTTGACAAGGATTCCCTGCGGTTTCCCAAACTATCTCAGAACCCGAATCGGATAGTACGGCATGGCATGGGTGAGTCCTATCAGGGAAAGGCCCTCTCTTTTCTTGAAAGCTATAATGAGGGTATAGGGAATGTTGTATGTGCCCCACCATCGAATACCTGTTTCTCCATTCAAGTGGAGAAAGTGGTTAAACCAATCCTCACGAGTGGGTAGGTCTAGTTTGATCTCTCTTTGAGCCAACCAATAGATGTTGTCACGGGCTAACCCGTAATGTGCACTGACAGGTGATGACACCATCAGGTGGTCTTGCAGCCAAATATGGAGGAGAGGAGCGCACCCTTGAAACCTCCGAGTTCCATTTTTGGACAAAGTCAGGGAATGGAATAGTTGAGCTAGGATCAATGGCATGATTCGGTATCCCGCCCTGAGTTGATCCACAATTTCCATGAGGGCCAAATTAATGGTGTCTCCCCCAGTTGGAAAGAAGATTTGCGACAGAACCACAAGGGTGAAGGTGTCAAACCAAGCCCGGGGTCTTTCCTGCTTTTTGTTTCTTGTCTTTTCAGCAAGGAATGTTTTGGAGACCCTAGTGAATGCTTTGTCACCTCCTAAGGTTGTCTGGAATTCTCCCCTTGAGAGGCCAAAGAAAGCGCAAGCTTCATTCTTGTAGCTTTCTTTGAGACTTGGGCTAGCGGGTTCTCCTAAGTCGTGAAATCGGAGGAACAGGTCAAGTTCCTCAATTGTGGGAGTTAACTCATTGATCCCGATTTGAAACACTGAAAGCTGGGGATCCCAGAAAAGCAAAGCTGCTTGGATCAAATCCCAGTTGATCGGCACATTTAACAGGGACAAAGTCTGTCCCATGCAGTATTTGTGCTCCCATTCAATCTGCTCACTCCCTTGGAGCTGCCTTGTCCAAGAACGGATCCAGGGGGTATCCCAAGCGCACTTTTCTATCCTAGGGAAACGGGTTCTCTCAGATGAGGATGAGGATACCATGCCAACTATCCAATCAAAATTCCAAATCAGTTTAAGGTTTCACACCAAACTCTCAATCAGTCTTAAGACATGCATAATCTTAAGCAAAAGACTAACCACTAGCAGTTCTAACATGCTTAACGGAATAAAGAGAGAATTAAAACAGTGTGGAATTTAACTCAAGCACACATGGTGTGTGGTCCTAAGGGTTGGCGCCAATGAAGGCGCGACTCCTGGACATAATTGTGTAGAGGAGCACATTCAAGTCCTGATCAGTCTTTCTGTCTTTCATCTGCTTTTGGTGTCAGACCACTGCAAAAATTACAACTTGACATCGAGGGCGAATTTTTACAAGATATTTACAAAAACTACAAAGAATTCATCCTTAAGGTTGTTGGGAGCCAAAAAGGGGGATTCAAATTGCTTCTAAAGCAGGTAGGCTAAAAATCCCTAGATCTAGGGTTTCGTGCCCTTATTCTGATCTGGCATGCTTTCATCTGTTTGTCTGATCTGGCCGACTTTCGTTTGCTCTAAAAGACCAATCTGGACTTAAAGTGCTCCCAACGGACTCTAATGGGTCAAGACCCATAGCATACAGGACTCCATGCATGGATCTGGGGTGGTTCCCCTGATCAAAATTAGGTGAGCTTCCTAAATTAGGGCTGAGGTCGCCCGTGATCTAGGGTTTAATCAATTTGATGCAAAAAGCGGGGGTTGCTACCCCTAATGGACTCTGAATTTTATTTCAGTTTTACTCCTCTTATATTCATCATTCACAACATACTCACCCTCGCATGCTCAACGCATAGTTTACTCAGAAACGTTAGGTGGGGAAGGATACCCAGCCCGAGACATAAGTCTACAAGGGTCTGGACCAGTACTGGATCCTCGCGTGCCACGGCAAGAAACTAGTGGTGCTAATGGACTCCAGAAAACTGGGGGGATGGGTTTACCCTGCTTTCCCAAACAAGCCACGGGAGCGTAGGTGCTAATACCATCCCAAAGATCAGTTCATAGGAATTAGAAGGGTAGGCTGCTAGAGAGGTCTAAGTCTTGGTAAAGAAGTTGCAACATCCGATTCACTCATTCATTCAGGGTCGGATCATTCACGCAGCCTCCCTCGTGCGTGTCACCCCACGCAGTTTATCACACAAGAAACTGAGAATTAAATTCAACCACGGTGTGGTGGTGTGCCCGTGTGTGCAATTGGGCTGCGTGTTGTGTCTACACAGGTGAGTTTGGGCTGGATTTTGCTGATAAAGGGATTGTTACCGTCTCGTACAATAAGGTGCAGAATTTGGCATGTAATACGAGGTTCCGGGAGAGTCCCCAAGTAAGTGGAGGGTCACAGGGGACCGCTTAAATCCCACTTGCCTTAGGCAATTATCGCTTCCCTTTGACAGGACTCCCCAGAACACGTAATTACGCGTATTCTGTATCTTACTAAACGAGGTAGTAAGAACCCAAAACCAACTAATCCCTCCTACACTGACTCAATCTAACCAGGGTCCTACTGGGTTGAGACTTTTCCCCAGCGGAGTCGCCAAACTGTGCACGCGTCGGAAACGCGGCACGGGAAAGTTCGGAGTCGCCACCGCCTGATGGGGTGCAGGCGGACACCTGGGTGCCTAATTTTGTCTATTGGTCTGGTCTGCGGCTTGAGATTCTGAGAAAGGTCTCCGTTGCGGTCTGGGGAAGTCCGTAGACACCCCAGGCCACCTTGTCGGATGACGGGTCCCGTGGGTTCCCTGGTTTGAGTCAACTTACTTTGGTCTCACCAGATTCCTAATCCGATATGCAACTTGGTTAAGTTTGGCGGGACCACCTGAGTGGTGTGGGTCCCTTTAATTGATTTTATTTTGTTTAGTTAAATGTACTGAGTCTGATGGGGTGGGCCCCATTTGAAGGGCCCACGGTTCCCTTGGTGGACTCGGGTAAGCCCATGTGCCCCTGGTGGGCCTTCGTCTAGCCTAGGAGGCCCTGTAGGCTTAGGTGAAATGAATTAATTTTGCTCAGTTTATTCAAGTTGGAGACTTATGCGATTTTCATGCCATAAGTGGGTCGGCATTGGTTTCCGGGCCCCTGGGTGGGCCCCCATGATGGATGCCAAAGTGTTTTCAATTTAACTTTATTTAAATTTGCCGAGATGTTTTGGACATTGGGCTTGGGGCCTGTAGTCTAGTTCCGAGCTTGAAAGCCCGAATTCCACGAAGTTAGGGTTTAAATCCACACTTGGTTTGGTTAGTGGGCTTTGGCGGGCCCGATAGGCCCTGGCCCTGGGTCTCGGCCAAACCACACAATTTAGAACACATTCAACAAGATTGGTTCGGGCGGGCCGCATTGGGTTTGGCCCATCCGATTCAATCTGTTCATTTTACTTAACTTACTTATTTGAATGCTTTTGGATTTATCGGGCTTGGTGGGCCCCGTGGGAAGGCTCACAAATGTTTCCAATTGGACCGGTGGTCCAGGTCCCAAGTTGGGTTTCCGGGTGACCCGGAAACCCTATTGGTTCACTTGGTTTGGTCAAAATTATCACAAAATTCGGCAAGGATAAAAAAAAAACATGAAAAAGGCACTTCTGGCATGTAGCCGACCTCTATGGTCAGCTACAAGCACATCTTAGTGTAGCCGACCATAAGGGTCGGCTACAAGCACCCAGGGTGATCCGACCTGAGTGGTCGGATCACCCTAAAATGGCCCTTATTTGAGGTTTTGGCCATGGGGGTTGTTTCCAAGGGTTCCTAGGGGTCTTTTACAAGTCATGTGGGCCCTTGGGCAGGGCCACATCGGTTCTGGTATGGGGGAGGCATCCCCTTGATTCCTTTCGGAATTTCCATGCAAAGGCAAAAGGGAAAGGGGGGCAAGGAGCTGCTGCCCCCTCACTACTTCCCAGCATTGTGCAGCAGCAAGGTAGGGGTCTTAGCACCCCTACCTGGGGTGTTTTGCCTTCATCCATCGATGGCAAGCTGAAACCCAGCAACTGGGCACCATTTTTCTAGGATACTCTAGCACAAAATCCAAGGTATGAGGCCACAGGACAGCAAAGAATAATAAAAATAAGAAAATACAATAGCCTACGTGAGCCGATTTAATCATGCTAAGCAAGTGGGGGATACGTGGGGATTAATGACACTCATGCATGGCACTTTGGGGACTGATGTGAGAGGACAAGCAAATGGGAATCTGCTGGGACAGCAGCCCTTTGGAGGGGATTAATACGCTCTCATGGGACTAGAAATTATTGACCATGGGGTAGGGGAGCATGGCAACAAGGTCTTATGCTCATGGTACTCGAATTTAAGCATACATGCAACTTAAACCCATTGGGAACAAGGAAAAGCGGGGGGGTACGGCTGCTGCCAGCAGCAGCTCCAAAATTCTTTGCATGCTTACTAACCTAAGATAAAAACACTTGCTGCATGCCCGGAACAACAGCCACCAAGGAGAGAGGGGGGGAAAGGGGGGTCATGCACATTTGCATACACAAATACGGCAAGTGGTGGAGGGATTGGGGGATCATGGTATTCACATAAACACATCACAATACACAGCAAGCTCATGGGGAATGGATCATGGTCATGTGTGTGCCAACAGCAAGGAAAAAAGACAGCTTCCTCGGCCTAAGAACATGAGTGTTGAGGTTGTTGTGCATGCATACAAAACAAGTTGACGTGGATAGAAGAGAAAGAAAACAACAAGTTACCTAAGGCAAATAGAGCATGTTACTGCACATGTTATCAGAAGATTGTTCCCATCTAAAATCAAGAATACTAGCATGAATAGGAGACCCAGCTTATATCTAAACATACCCACAAATTAACAAACAAGTTCACACCAAAACAGAGGCATGTAAGAGGAATGCATGCTGCAACTATGGTCCAGGACAGCAACCCAAAGGGGTACGGCCAGCAGTAAAATGACACCAAAAAAATGAGAAGAAAGAAGGAGGATCAAGAAGGGAAATGAGGCTTATATTGGGGCACATGAGATTAGAATGGGAGGAACATTCTCCTCCTAAAAAAATGCTCAAAACAGCAAACTAAGATGGCAGCTTGTAAGCACCCAATGGAAAGTGTAAAAAAATAAGCTCTTCTACTCCCGAGCGACCCTATGTGGACCTCTTGCTTGTGGTGGCTTCATGCCATGAGAAGAAGACCAAATGCATACATAAAATACATGGAAACAAGCCCATGCCAAGAAGGAAACAAGTGTAGGAGAATTTTCAGAAAATTCTGATTTTAACATATGTATAATACAATGTGGTAAGGAGCCTTACCTAGTGGTTCTTGCACTCGTATGCAAGGGGGTGATACTTCCTTGGAGCTGGACAGCAACTAGAACTTGCCTTTGTGCTCACACCTTTTCCCAACAGCAGCTAGGCACCCCTTTGTGTTAGTAGGAGAGTGGAGAAGGAGAAGAATGGAAGAGATTTAATGATCTTGGGATGGAGTGGGGTTGGTGGAGTCCAAAAATGCTCAAAAGGGAAGGGTTCGGATGAAGAAGGAAAGGGGAGAAAGAGCCAAAATCAAGCCAACCAATAAAATGAGATTGCTGGTGGCTTTTATAAGAAAACAAAATGTATCCGGCCTTGAAGGCCGGATACACTATGTCCTATGTGTATCCGGCCTCCAAGGCCAGATACAAAACACAATTATTGGCAAAATTAATGCCGCCGCGACCTTGTCGGGGAATCGACGCGAATCTCGCTGGAAAATCTTCTTGTATCCGATGAATAGTGTCGGTTATACACTGAGATATGTGTATCCGACATATTTGGTCGGATACAAATCGAAAAAATTACGGATTTGCCCCTCGACTTGACCGATTCGACTGATTTGACACTTTTGGATATCTACGGATTGCCCCCTGCGAATTTTGGTTTAGTCCCTGAGATATTTGATGATTTTTGGATATTTGAGATTTAGTCCCTGAGATATTTTGCTGTGTTCATCGCCACGTGCACAGTTTCTTCGCCACGTGTGCAGTTTCCGGTTTTGCTGCACAGAAACTTCGACAGCTCATATCTCCTTCATCCGGACTCCGATTTGAGCAAACTCAGTTGCTTTGGACTCGTATTGGAGCCCTCTATCCAATGATGTAGAGATAAGCACCTGGCTCGGGGTTCAAAAAAAGTCAACTTTCGGCTCACCCTCAAGTTTGACCGGCCTGCAGAACCTTCATCCGGACTCCGATTTCAGCAAACTCAGTTGCGTTGGACTCGTGTCAGGATTCTCTACCCACTGAAATAAAGCAAGGTGGTCAATTTCCACTTGATCAAAAAGTCAATTTTCGACCCCTCAGGGTTTGACTTTTTAGCCGAGTTTGCATTTCCGGCTCTTCCGGGAGCGCAAAAATGAGGTGCTGACAGGGACCAAGTCTGTGAATATCCAAGTGTATCAGGAGAATTTTCAAATATCCAGGGACCAAATCTGTAAATATCGTATTTGTATCCGATCATATATGTCGGATACACATATTTTTGTGTATATCCGAACTTGAATGCCGAATACAAGAGATACGCTCGCTAGATTCGTGTGGATTTTCCGACAGATTCGTGGCGAAATTGAATTTTTGAAATAATTATGTCTTGTATCCGACATTCAATGTCGGATACAAGGAAAGGATAATGTATCCGGCCTTGGAGGCCGGATACACATAGAACCTAGTGTATCCAGCCTTGATACAAAAAATGTTGTTATAAAAGGGGCCAGCAACCCCCTGGTCGAGGGTTGCTGGCCTTGCACCCTTTTCTTCCTCCTTCACACCTCCGAATCCCTTTCTTCTCAGCCTTCTTTGCCTCCACACCCCCCATCCCACCTCAAGATCTCTCCTCCTTTGGTTCTCTTCTTCTTCTTCACTTTCCTAACAAGACCAAAGGAGTGTGGTTGCTGTTGGTGTTGCAAAGAAGGGAGTTCCAGTGGCTATCCAGCTTCAAGGAGGTGTCTCCACCCTGCACAAGAGGTCAAGAACAACCAGGTATCATTCCTTACCATGTTTTACTATACATATGTTGAAATGAGAATTTTCTAGAGAGTCTCCTAAGTTTGTCTTCTTCCTTGGCATAAGTGTGCTTCCATGATAGTTTGACATGCATTTTTCTTATCATCTTCACCCCATGAAGGCCTCCAAGTAAGGGAGAGGTATGCATACGTACTTTCGAAAGAGAGTGAGAGATTTTTACTATGCTCTCTGGCCATTTCGGCTGCTGTTATGGGGCATGTTTTGTTTATTTTAAAGAGGGAGCATGTTCCCTCAGGTTCCCTTCATCTCTTGTACCCCCATGTAAACCCCCTTCTCTGAATTTTTGTGAGTTTAGGCACAAGCCTTGGGTTTAGATCTTGATGGAAGTCTCAGGTGAAGCATGCTAGACCATCTTGGTGTTGCTTTTGCATGCATAAGATTGCTGTTTGTTTACTTGCTATAGTATCATACATGCTATGACCTTGTGAGCATTTCTTCCTTGGTGTTCTTACATGCTTGATCAAGTCCTTTTGCATACGGGCTGCTGCTGTCCATCACGAAAATCAGTCCCCGGGGACCATGCCTTACATGTATGCATACATTTCCGAGCACTAGAAAGGCATATACCAAACACCTTTCATGAACTGCTGTTGTCAATGCTCATTTGGTAGGCCTGTCGCTGGTTATCCCTTGCTGTTTTTTTGTGTGTTAACATGCTCCCTTACCCCCTATAACCACCTGGCATGTGGCTGTTGCGTGACCCCCATGAATATGCTCCCTTTACCCCACAACACCCTTTGTCATGCCCATGAGAGTTGCTGCTGGGGACAGCAACAAACCTTCACTACTTGCTGTTGTTCCCCAGAATGTGTACCCCCCTACGGCCACCAAGATGCTACTGTTTTGAGCTCCAATATATCTCTGTTCACCCATATTTTGTTTGCTGTTTTGTGGTCAATAAACATGCCCCCCTTTACCCCAATCACTCCTTGTTATTAAGTGCACAAGGTGTTGCTAGGGACAACAGCAAATACCTGCTGTTGTTGCTGCTCCACAGCACCTCTAGGTCACCCCCCAAGCCCAAGCATGAAGTTGGCCACCCCCCAAAAACCCCATGCATCTCTCACTCACTTAGCAATGTTTTAATCTTTGCATATTAGCTGCTGTCTTTTTTATTGTTGCTGTTCCATGCTTCATAACATGTGGGATTTGTGATTAGTTTACATAGCATGAAGGCCTAGTTGTTGGGCTCGAATTGTCCATGGACTAGTGATGTGGTAATGTCCATGATGGGGTGCCAAGACCCCCACCTTGCTGCTGGAATTATTGAAAGGAAGTAAGGAGGGGCAGCAGCCCCATGCCCTCCTTCCTCCCCTTTGTCTTTGCTAAGTGACCCCAAAGAAGACCAAAGGGAGTGCTCCCCCATATCTGAACCAATGTGGGCCCTCTCGGGGGGCAATGGTGCGGCCCGCTCAAGGGTCCACAAAGCAATCCCGGCCCACTTGGCATGAAAATCACTTAATTCCCAACTTAAAATTCAAATAAAATCAATTCATTGAACTAAAGCCCAAAGGGCCTTTCAGGCTAAACTGAGGCCCACCAGGGGGCATGTGGGCTTAACCAAGCCCATCAAGGAGTCCATGGGCCTTCCAACAAGGCCCACCCCACCAGACCCAGATCACTTTAACTAAAAAAGGATAAAATCAAGTAAAGGGACCCACACCACTTTGGCGATCCCACAAGACTCAATCAAATGTGCATGTAGGAATAAGAATCAGGTGAGAAACTAAATTGACTCAAACTAGGAACCTGTGGGACCCGTCGCCCGACAGGGTGGACTGAGGTGTCTACGGACTTCCCCAGACCGCAACCGAGAACTTACTTAGAATCTTAAGCCGCAGACCATCAGATTAAGCAAACTTAGGCACCCAGGTGTCTGCCTGCACCCCATCAAGTAGTGGCGACTCCAACTTCCCATTTTTACCCATCCGGAGACACGCACGTGAATCCATGAGCCCCGCCGTGTGCAATCCCACCATGCGCACACACTGCACGGAAGCCTCCAAGGTAAGAGATGATGTTAGTAGGGTTACATGGGAGGATGAGAGTTTGTGTCATTTCACTTAAGTCCTTGAAGCTACTGTTTTAGAGTTTTGCTGGTGATTTGAGGAGGGAGCATGTTCCCTCATGAGGATGATCTTTTGTATCCCATGTAATCCCCCCATATTCCCTTCTTGTAGTGGCTCTTCTCTCTCACTCTTACTATTTTTTTGGTTCGTTGCTCCTTGCGGTGGTTATGTGCCCTCCTTCTTGCATGTGTTAAAGCCGACGTTCATGAAGGTATGTGCATGCGTAAGCCCCCATGGCCATGATCCCCCAGCCCCTTGCATCACTTGCTGTTTTGAACCCTAAGCATGTTCCCCTTACCTCGTAACCCCCTTGGTAATGACCTCCGTAGGCTGCTGTAGGAGATAACAGCGGATCCCCCCTTCATGTGTGTTGTTTGCAGCCCTTCTAACATGCCTAAGCCCCCGTTATCGGCTACTGTTCCTCTTGTCCACAGCACATGTCCTAGCTTGTATAGTATGACATGCCTTCTTGCTTGATCTCTTGTTGAGTGCATGCAAGTGTATATGCAACCCCTATGATTATGCTCCCCCTCCCCCTTAGTATGCTACTGTTTTGAGTGATTAATATGCTCCCCTGTTCCCCCTTTAGCTTACTATTTTTGTTGGTGTTAACATGCTCCCCTACCCCATGATTGGTTGTTATAATACCCCGTAGCATGTTGCTGTTTTGAAGCATTAATGTGTTACCCTGTTTGACCATCTTTTGCTTACTGTTTTGGGGTTAATGAGCATGTTCCCCTTACCCGTAGCCCCCTGCTATGGCTCACATGAGCTGCTGCTAGAGATAGCAGCAGATTCCTTCTCCTTTTCTTGCTGTATTTCACCCTCCAGCATGCCCACTATAGTGTCTATGCACTCTCCAAGTGCACACTGACTTATGCATGCAAGCGACACCCCTCATACCCATTTATGCTATCTCAATGCATGTTAAGTATATTTTTTTCCCATGTATAGCTGCTGTTCCTACCCCTTTTTAGCATGTTTCCTTCACTTATAATCCCATGGTATGCCCTCTTGCTCTCCCTTTGGATTGCACGTTTGAACTCCCCCACCCTAGTCACATGCTAAGTTACTTCCCGTCCATGCCACCCCCCCCCCCCCCATTTTGCATGAATTTGAGCCCAAATTTTTGCTGCTCCCATGTATGATGCACATGAAAACATGCATGTACATTTAATAGCATGTAGTATGCTTTACGTATCTATTTTGTTGGATTTCCATTAGCACTTAATGCTTGCTGTTTGTGGAACCCTAGAGACCAAAACAGGGACACCTCGATCCCTGTTTTATTGGTGTGCATGATCCAAAAATGGAAAAGGCAGCCCCATACCTTCTCCCTCCTTTCCTTGTTGTAGAAACCACCAAAAGAGACCAAAGATGGGGGATTCCCCATCTCAAGAACCTGTGTGGGCCTTCCCAAGGGCCCACAAAACCTTGGAACCCTACTAGGAAACCCTGAAGCATGGCCCACTTGAAAAAAATAAAAAACAAGCTCTCTGTTAGCTGATCCGACAACTCAGGTCGGATCAGCTAGGAGCTGTATGTAGCCGACCATGCAGGTCGGCTACACAATTCTTTGTGTGTATCCAACCAGCAAGGTCGGCTACATGGTTTTTTGTGTGTAGTCGACCAGTGAGTTCAGCTACATTGCCTGAATCATGATTTTTGATTTCCCTTGGTTTTGCTCCACTCCACTGCCATTTCTAATTGAACTTAACATGCCAATAGGGTTTTCAGGTGACCCGGAAACCAACATGGGACTAGGGCCACCGGCCAAACTAGGAACACTTGTGGGCCTTCCAACGAGCCCACCTAGCCCGAAATCCCAGCCGCACTTCTCTATCCTAGGGAAACGGGTTCTCTCTGATGAGGATGAAGATGCCATGCCAACTATTCGACCGAAATTCCAAATCAATTTTAGGGTTCCACACCAAACACTTAATCAGTTCTAAAGCATGCATAATTTCAAACAAAAGGAGGAACCACTACCAATCTTAGCATGCTTCACAGAATAAAGTAGAAAACTAAAGCAGTGCGGAATTTTAAATTCAGGCACACATGGTATGTGGTCCTAAGGATTGGCGCCAATTGAGGCGCGACTCCTAGACACACTTGTGTAAGGGAGCACGTCCAAGTCCGGACTAGTCATTTGTCTTGCATCTGTTCTTTCATCTGCTTCTGGTGTCGGACCACAACAAAAATTACAACTTGCCATCAAGGGCAAAATTTTACAAGATATTTATAAAAACTGCAAAGAATTCATCTTTGGGGCTGTCGGGAGCCCAAAATAAGGGTACAAGTTGCTTCCAAGGTGGGTAGGCCAAAATTCCTAGATCTAGGGTTTAGTGCCCTTGTTCTGATCTGGCATGCTTTCATCTGTTTGTCTGATCTGGCCAGTTTTCATCTGTTCTAAAAGACCAATCCGGACTTAAAGTGCTCCCAGCGGACTCTAATGGGTCAGGGCCCATAGCTGATAGGACTCAATGCATGGATCTGGGGTAGTTCCCCTGATCAAAGTTGGGTTGGTTCCCTAAACTAGGGCTAAGGAGCCCATGATCTAGGGTCTACTCAATTTGATGCAAAAAGCGGGGGTTGCTGCCCCGAATGGACTCTTAGGTTTTATTTCAATTTTACTCCTCTTGTATTCATCATTCACATCACAATCACTGCGCGGTTTATTCAAAAACGTTAGGTGGGGAAGGATACCCAGCCCGAGACATATGCCTACAAGGGTCTGGACCAGTATTGGATCCTCGCGTACCACTGCAAGAAACCTGTGGCACTAATGGACTCCAGAAAACTGGGGAGATGGGTTTACCCTGCTTTCCCCGGCAAGCCATGGGAGCGTAGGTGCTAATACCATCCCAAAAGTCAGTTCATAGGAATCAGAAGGGTGGCTGCTAAAGAGGTTTAAGTTTTGGATAAGAAGATGCAATATCCGTATGTGAGACATGGGAAAAATCAATTCGATGACTTCTTAATCATCACACAGGATTGGTTGAAAACAAAGAGTCACCACCATTCTGTTTAGGTGTGAATGGACACCAAAATATCAAATAATCACAAAAGGCAAATTTAGGGTAAAAATAACCCTCTTTAAAAAACAACCAGAGATGGGTAAGGGGATTAGGTTATGAACAGGGGAAGGTGTTAGGCACCCCTATTCATCCACACAAGGTGGTTGCCAGGTATTGTTCTTGTTTTTCAAAGGAAAAAAGGCTTGTTACAAAAATCATAAAAAAACACAAAAAGACAAAAGTGTATGGTTTTTTTCATACGAATAGCCTGATTGATTCAGAACTTTCAAACATTATCATACCATTCCTAGGGTTTCATGATTGAAATAAAATTGAGATAAAGAAAACAAATCTAAAGTGAAAACTTCAAAAATCTTATTTCAAGTTAAATTCTAGAAATCTAGAAAAAATATGATTTTTATAAAATATTGCAGAATTAAACTTGAACAGTCCAGGACATAGATATAGCCCAAATTTCACATTAAATCAAGAAATAAAAACCAAAAATACCCACGTTGATGAAAAACATCAAAAGGGGAGAACTTAGATCGTAGGGTCTTCTCTCAAACATGAAAAAGGAATCAAAAACCACATCATGAAAGCCTAGAAGTTACTTTCAGGCTTCTGAATCCAAATCTATCATATTGATCATGATAGATCCAGGATCTTAGCCTAATATCACAAAAATCACGAAAACAGTGCTGTAGGTGCAAATATGTGAAAAATCCAAATTTTAGGAGAAAAAGTATTTCATGCTATGGATTCATATGATTCATTCAGATTCAATCACAAGATCATTAAAATATTAGCAGGATATCCAAAGCAGCCATATCTCAAAGATTAGAGCACATGGGGGTCTACCCTACGGATCCACCTGTTCTCTTTTCCCCTAGCTCTCTCTTCACGTTTTACGGCTAGAGAGGATTCTTGAGGTACTTAGAGACAGGTTTGGGTATACAAACACAATCAAAGGCCTTATTCTAAAAGAAAAGATAAAAACAGATTATGGGGTTCTATTCTAGGGATCCACCTGTTCCCCTTTCCCCTAGCTCTCTCTTCACCTTTTACGACTAGAAAGGATTCTTGAGGTACTTGGAGGCAGGTTTAGGAATACAAGATAAAAGGAGGCCTTATTCTACAGTAATGGAGAAGATCCTATTATTGAAGACAGAAAATAAAAGGGAAAAGGGACTTACCTGGATTGAGCAAGCAGAGCAGCAGGGATTCCCCTCTTCTCTTGGAACTCCTTGGACTTCAAATTTTCGTGGCCCTTTGCTTAAGGATCTCACCTCTATTTATAAGCAAACCCAGGGGTATGGCTAGTCTAGAGGGATATACCATGATCCACCAGATTGGATTAAAAAATAGGGATAATGCCCATCCATGGCCAACAAGGATAATTCGAACGAATAAAAGAGATAATTCGCTCATCTAAAGAGATATTGGACTGAAGATAAGGCTCAGAAATCGAGCAAAGATCAAATTCGCACAAATCTCTTGCACCCGTATTTACATTGCGGGCAAGTGGTGCCCGCATTCTCAATACGAGCGCTGTATGCCTGTATACAAATTTCCGGCGCGGTCAGCCCGTAGATACAATATGGGCATTGCTTAAATGATTGAATTTTATGCATTTTTGACCTGTTTTAAATCCCAATTACATGTTTTCAATTATTTTCTCATTTTGTAGTGCTATTTGGGGTGTCTACACCGTATTTCACTCATTCATTCAGGGTCGGATCATTCACACAGGCTCCCTCGTGCCTGTCACCCCACACAATTCATCACAAGAAACAGGAAAAGAAATCCATCCACGGTGTGGTGGAGTGCCCATGTGTGTAGTTGTGCTGTGTGCTGTGTCTAATCGGGTGAGTTTCGTCTGGATTTCATTGATAAAGGAATTTTCACTGTCTCGTATAGTAAAGTGCAGAATTGGCACGCAATACGATGTTCTGGGAGAGTCCCCAGGAAAGTGGAGGGTCACTGGGAATCATTTAAATTCTACTTTCCTTGGGCAATTATCATGTCCCTTTGATAGGACTCCCCGGAAAATGTATTTGCGCGTATTCTACGTCTTACTAAACGAGATAGTAAGAATCCTAAACCAACTAATCCCCCTTACGTTGACTCATTCTAACCAGGGGTTTTATAGGGTTCTCTTCCCTAGCGGAGTCGCCAGGCTATGCGTGCGTCGGAAACCCCGCACCACGGGGCACACAGATTCATGTGCGTGCCTTCGGATGGGTAAACGGGAAGGTTGGAGTCGCCACCGCCTGATGGGGTGCAGGCGGACACCTAGGTGCCTAAGTTGGTCTATTGGGCTGGTCTGCGGCTTGAGATTCTAAGTAGGTGTGCGCGCGTCGAAAACACGACACGGGAAAATTTCGGAGTCGCCACCGCCTGATGGGGTGCAAGCGGACACCTGGGTGCCTAATCTTGTCTATTGGGCTGGTCTGCCGCTTGAGATTCTGAGAAAGGTCTCGGTTGCGGTCTGGGGAAGTCTGTAGACACCCCAGACAACCCTATCGGATGACAGGTCCCGTTGGTTCCCTGGTTTGAGTCAACTCACTTTGGTCTCACCCGATTCCTAATCCGATATGCAGCTTGGTTAAGTCTGGTGGGACCACTTGAATGGTGTGGGTGTGCGCACCTAATTTCAGCCGCACAACGAGGCGCATGCAAAACGATCCGTGCCTCGGGATTTTTTGGAGTCATCACTGCCTAATGGGGTGCAGGCAGACACCTGGGTGCCTAAGTTCTTCTATTAAGGCTTGGTCTGCGACTTGAGATTCTAAGCAAGTTCTCGGTTACGGTCCGGGGAAGTCCGTAGACACCCCAGTCCGCCCCGTCGAGTGACGGGTCCCATAGGTTTCCCTGGTTTGTGTCAACTTTGGTCTCCCACTCACCCGATTCCTATTCCAACATGCACATTTGGTTAAGTCTGGCGGGACCGCCAAAGTGGTGTGGGTCCCTTTACTTGATTTTATCTTTTTAGTTAAAAGATGGGATCTGTCTGATTGTGCGGGCCTCGTTGGAAGGCCCGCGGATTCCTTGGTGGGCTTGGTTAAGCCCACGTATCCCCTGGTGGGGCCTCAGTCTAGCCTGGGAAGCCCTTTGGGCTTGGTTCAAATGAATTGATTTTATTTAATGGTTCGAGTTTGATTAAATTTGATTTCCATGCAAAAAATGAGTCTTGATTGCTTTGTGGGCCCATGAGTGGGCCACACAGTGGGTTACCAAGTGATTTCAGATTATCTTGGTTAACTGTGCCAAAATGGGTCAGGCATTGGGCTTGGGGCCCTTTAGCTGGGGTTGGGCTTGAAAGCCCAAGTCTTCATGAGTTAGGGTTTGGAAACCCTAAAATTGGTTCGATTTAATGGGCTTTAGCGGGCCCGATCAGCCCTACCCATGGTCTCGGCCAAACCATGCCTAAATCTAAGCAACATGATACTGAAACTAGGCTTGGGTGGGCCTCCAATTGTCCGGCCCACTCAATTAATTTGATTGTCTTCATTTAGCAAAATTGGGTTTGTCGGGCTTGGTGGGCCCCATTGGAAGGCCCACCGGAAATCAATTTGGACCGGGTCGGTCCAAGGCCCACCTTGGGTTTCCGGGTGACCCGAAAACCCTTCTGGTTCATCCGGATTGATCAAACAAACCAAAAAATTAGCACAATATCACAAAATTAGCAAAAATGCAGTCTGGCAATGTAGCCGGCCTGAGATGCCGGTTACACACAAGGCTCAGTGTATCCGGCTACGAATGAGGCTCTGTTGATCCCACCTGAGTTGCCGGATCAACATATAGAAGCCTTTTTTTCGGATTTTGCAAAGGGGGGTTGGGTTTCTGGGTCGTCTAGGATGTTCCAGGGATTGTGTGGACTCCTGTGTGAGCCCACATTGGTTCCGATGAGAGCCACTTGGCTTCTTTTTTGGGGGGTTTAAAATCAAGACCCAAGGAGAAGGCTAGGGCTTCAGCTTCTCTTTGCTTTGGACCAGATTTGGTGAAGAAACAGGAACACAAGAGTCCCTATATTGGTCATTCTTTCACTCCAAAAATCCAGAACCAAGGCATATGAGTAAGAGTCAATGACATGGATTCAAAGAGATATGCTTCACTCCAAAAGTATGTGTGTGTGTGAGCTTTTCTGTGCCTAAAAGCTGAAGTAAATACTCATATACAATTTACAAAAATAATGAATGAAAGGAGAAATAGCTAAAGTATTTTCCTAATGCATGGTCATGTAATCTTATCATGAGGAAAAAAGGGGGCTGATTTCTCATAGGCAAACAATGACCGATATAAGGTAAAAATATGGTGAGGCAAGAATATGCAAGATACTAACAAGAAAACCATTGCTCAATTCATATGCATGTTCCTAGTACTAATAAATGATGAGTGAACTTTATATATGCTTAAAATAGTAGTTAAACCATGCACAAGCAAACTAAACAAAGAATATGAAATTCAACATGCATCCTATACAAGTTTATAGCATATTTATATTAATCTATCTAGCTTAAGAAAAAAACATTTAAAGAAAGGGTAAAGGGGGGGTTACACAAGGGATACAAAAGATGAAAAAGCCAAGAGGGAACATGCTCCCCCATTAGAAACAAAGAAGGAACAGCACAATATTTGCATAAAACAGTGGCCATGAACACTTTAAACCAAGCTTAAGACCTCTCATCCTCTCCTTAGTCCGACCAAACCTTCATTTTTACCTTTGAGTGTTAACCACTCTTAGAAAACGATGAAAAGAGAGCGAGGAGCAGGGAAAAAGGTGCACACATACTCATAACAGAAACCTCATAACATGATTAACATCCTTCATGCTTCAAATGAGTTAATATTCATATATGTGAAAGAAAATGACCTAAAGGAACTCACCTTGGGTTTCAAACCCTTGGGCAATGGGTGCTAAGCCTCCTTGGAGTACGAGTGGCTGCTGGAGCAGCCCTTATGCAGCACCTCCTTCACTCCAAAAAATCTCCTAGGCCTCCTCCTTGAGCAAAAATGGGAGAAGAAGAGAGTGGGAAAGGTTTAGAAGGCTTGAGAGGAGGTTTTGGGTGCTTGGGAAAGATGGGAGAGAGGTTGGAGCTCTTGGAGAAGAAAAATGGTGGGAGACAAAGTGTGCTCCACCAAAATGTGCTCAACCCTTAATGCATCCCACCCCCTCCCCTTTTATAGAAGAGGTTGCTTAAGGGTTAAGAAAGACCAATTTTTAAATATTTTTATCAAAAGTGACTTTTTTATTGTTATTTCTTATTTGTGACTTATTGCTCTTACTTAATGGTTAAGAAAGACTCTTTTGCTAATATTTTTTACTTAGGGGTTAAGAAAGACTCTTTTTGTTAATATTTTTGTTTACTTAAGGGTTAAGAAAGAGGGACGTCTATATGCACTTGATTTCAGTTGCACGACGAGGCGCATGCAAAATGATACGTGCCTCGGGGTTGTTTGGAGTTGCCACTGCCTGATGGGGTGCAGGCAGACACCTGGGTGCCTATGTTTGTCTATTGAGGTTTGGTCTGCGGCTAGAGATTCTAAGTAGGTTCTCGGTTGCAGTCTGGGGAAGTCCGTAGACACCCCAGTCCACCCCGTCAAGTGACGAGTCCCATAGGTTTCCCTGGTTTGAGTCAACTTTGGTCTCTCACTCACCCGATTCCTAATCCAACATGTATATTTGGTTAAGTCTGGCGGGACCGCCAAAGTGGTGTGGGTCCCTTTGCTTGATTTTATCTTCTTATTATTGAACGAAGTGAGTCTGATTGGGTGGGCCCCGTTGGAAGGCCCACGGTATCCCTGGTAGGCTTGGTTAAGCCCACATGTCCCCTGGTGGGCCTCAGTCTAGCCTGAGAGGCCCTTTGGGCTTTGGTTCAATGGATTGATTTTATTTTGAAATTCAAGTTTGATTATTTAAGTGGATTTCATGCCAAAGTGAGTCTGGATTGACTTGCGGGCCCTTGAGTGGGCCTCGTTCTGGTTCCCAATTGTTTTGAGTTTATTTTTTATTAATCTTTGCCAAAATGGGCCAAGCTTTGGGCTTGGAGCCCTTTACCTAGGCTTAGGCTTGAAAGCCCAAGGCTTTCTGAGTTAGGGTTTGGAAACCCTAACCTTGGTTGGGTTCAATGGGCTTAGTGGGCCCGACAGGCCCTACTCGTGGTCTCGGCCACACCATGCCTAAGTCTAAGCTAGCATGCTTCCCAAATGGGCTTTGGTGGGCCTCAATGGGTTTGGCCCACTCAATCAATTTGATTATCTTGATTTAACAAAAATAAGTTTGTCAGGCTTGGTGGGACCCGTTGGAAGGCCCACTGGAAATCAAATTGGGCTGGATCGGTCCATGGCCCATCTTGGGTCTCCGGTTGACCCAGAAACCCTTCTGGTTTACTTGGATTGGTCAACAAAGCACAAAAATAGCAAAGATCATCAAAAATAGCAAAAATGGCATTCTGGCAGTGTAGCCGGCTTGAGATGCCGGTTACTCAATAGAACATATGTAGCCGGCCTGAGATGCCGGATATACATAAAGACCAGTGTATCCGACATCTCTAGCCGGCTACAAACAGGGCCCTATTGATCCGACCTGAGTTGTCGGATCAACCTAAAAACTTGGTTTTTTCAGATTTTTGCATTGGGCTTGGATTCCTAGGCCTCTTAGGGTGTTCCGGCACTGTGTGGGCCCCTGTGTGGGCCCACGGTGGTTCACATAGAGACATATGGCCTCCTTCTTGAGGTTTTGAAGCCAAGAGAATGGAAGAAGGCTAAAGGCTTGCCTTCTCTTTCCTTTGAACCATATCTGATAAAGAAACAGGGACCTATGTGTAGACACCCCAAATTGCACTAAAAATGAGAAAATAATTGAAAATATTAATTGGGATTTGAAACAGGTCAAAAAAGTGTAAAATCTGGCCAAACTGGTCATGACCGTATTTTGTTTACGGACTGGTCATACCTGCAGTTGATATACGGTCACGGCGTGCCCGTATTAATAATACGGGCAGGGCGCGACCGTAATATATATACGAGCACTAGGGTCTTTGTGCGAATTTTACCTTTTTGATTTTTGAGCCTTATCTGCACCCAAATATCTCTCTTGGATAATCGAATTCTCTTATTTATCTGTTCGAATTATCTCATTTATCCTTGTAGATAAAGGATTGGCATGATCTTGTGTTTAACTCAAACTGAAACTCTATCTTGCCAAACCTTGTACCAACCATACCCCTGGGTTTGCCTATAAATAAAGGACCTTTCCTCAAGCAAAAGGCCACGAAAATTTGAAGTCTAAGAAGCTCCAAGAGAAGAAGAGGAACCCCTGCTGCTCTGCTTGCTCAATCCAGGTAAGTCCCTTTTCCCTTTTATTTTATGTCTTCAATTCTAGAAGTAATAGGATCTTCTCCATTGCTGTAGAATAAGGCCATATTTTGTATCTAGTATTCCTAAACTTGCCTCCAAGTACCTCAAGAGTCTCTCTAGCCGTAAAACGTGAAGAGAGAGCTAGGGGAAAAGAGAACAGGTGGATCCCTAGAATAGAACCCCATATCTGTTTTTCTCCTTTTTTATAGAATAAGGCCTTTGATTGTGTTTGTATAACCAAACCTATCTCCAAGTACCTCAAGAATCCTCTCTAGCCGTAAAACATGAAGAGAGAGCTAGGGGAAAAGAGAACAGGTGGATCCGTAGGGTAGACCCCCATGTGCTCAAATCTGTGAGATGTGGCTGCTTTGAATATCCTGATCGTGTTTTAAAGTTTTTTATGATGAATCTGAATGAATTACATGAATCCATGATGTTTATAGCATGAGATCCCCACTTTTTCATAAAATTTGGAGTTTCCACATATTTACACCTACAGCACTGTTTTCGTGATTTTTGTGATATTAGGCTGTGATCCTGGATTTATCATGATCAATATGGTAGATCTGGATCCAGAAGCTTGAAAGTAAATTCTAGGGTTTCATGATGTGGTTTTTGAATCCTTTTCAATTATTGAGAGAAGACCCTACGGTCTAAATCCTCCCCTTTTGATATTCTTCATCAATGTGGGTATTTTTGGGTTTTATTTCTTGATTTAATGTGAAATTTGGGCTCTACCTATATCCTGGACTATTTAGGTTCAATTTTGAAATATTTTATAAAAATCATATTTTTCTAGATTTCTAGAATTTGACTTGAAGCCAGATCTTTGGATTTTTCACTTTAAATTGATTTTATCTCAATTTTATTTTGATCATGAAACCCTAGGAATGGTATGATCATATTTGAAAGTTCTGGATCAATCAGGCTATTCGTATGAAAAAACCATATATTTTTGTCTTTTTGTGATTTTTCATGAATTTTATAGCAAGCCTTTTTTCTTTGTAAAACATGAACAATGCCTAGCAACCACCTTGTGTGGATGAATAGGGGTGCCTAACACCTTCGCCTGCTCATAACCTAATCCCCTTACCCATCTCTGGTTGTTTTTTTAGGAGGGTTATTTTTACCCTAAAATTTGCCTTTTGAGCTTATTTAATATTTTGGTGTCCATTCACACCTAAATTGAATGGTGGCGACTCTTTGTTTTATTTAATCCTGTGTGATGATTGAGGAAGTCATTGGAATTTGATTTTTTCCCATGTCTCACACTATGTGTCCCTATTTTGGTCTTCTTTATTTTAGAAAATCAGCAACTCATTAGCATGAATAAAAGCCAATCAAATGAACATAGGACCACATCCTTCAAACCACAAAAAGAACACAAGCATCTCCATATTTCACATGCATAAAAATGAAAAGTGTGTGCTCACCTAGACAAAGATCATGTGGCAAAATAGATAAGCTAGAATTAGCATGCTTCTAATGGGTAAGAATACACCTATACATATGAGATACGTAAATAAAGATGGGGTTAACTTCATGTAGACAAAACAACAACTAATATTTGGACATGTTCATACTTCACTTCAAATACCATGAAAGGTAAATAAGTGATCAAAACATGCTTCTCATGCATGTCTAGATCTTTATCATGCTCTAAACATCTAAAGGAACCTAAAGACACATTAAGAATCTTAAAACAATAGCAAATACAAAGGGGACTTATTTCCAAACTTCAATAAGAGAAACCTAAATCTAAGCACATGTCTATCATGCCATATCAAACAAGTATGGAGCTGAAATGTAAAACAAGTCAAGAGAAGGGGCTAGAGGGATAGTTTAAGGGGTACAAAAGGGCTGAAATGAGAGGAACATGCTCTCCACTTGGATGAAATAAAAACATGACTAAATAGCATCTAAAAGCCTCTTAAAGGTATCCGAAAAAACACCCTTGCACCCTCTCTTAAAATCATGCGCATGGACCCCCCTGACCACGGGAGCTAGACTATCTTGTGAGAGTATGAATGAAGAAGAAACAGAGCCAAAAGAAGAGGCTATACTCCCAAACAGTCCTTAAACATCGATCAACCCCAAAAGGGCTCCAAACAAACTCATTTTCACTTATATTGCACAAGATGTGGTAAAGAACATTACCTTAGGGTCAAAATGACCTTTGAGTGGTATGCTTGCACTTCCTTGAGGCTTGGATGGCTGCTGGAGCAGCACCTTCAAAACACCACCAGCAACTCTCCTTTGGTTGGTTGGGTGAAGAATGAAGAAGAAGAGAGGGAAAGAGAGTTTGGGGTGCTTGGGAAGAGATGAAGAGAGCTTGGAGCTCTTGGAGAAGAAAAATGGTGGGAGACAAAGTGTGCTCCACCAAAATGTGCTCAACTCCCCAATGCATCCCACCCCCTCCCCTTTTATAGGAGAGGTTGCTTAAGGGTTAAGAAAGACCAATGTTTAAATATTTTATCAAAAGTGACTTTTTTATTGTTATTTCTTACTTGTGACTTATTACTTTTGCTTAATGGTTAAGAAAGACTCTTTTGTTAATATTTTTTACTTAGGGGTTAAGAAAGACTCTTTTTGTTAATATTTTTGTTTACTTAAGGGTTAAGCAAGGGGGACGTCCACGTGGCGCAGTTTGCCACGTGGACAGTTTATTTTTGACAAAGGATTGCCCATAACTCTCTCATTTGAGCTCCGATTCTGGCAAACTCAGTTGCGTTGGAACCGGGTTGACATCCTTTATCCACTGAGCTAGAGTTTAGCAGAAAATTCAGGGTTTAGCAGAAAGTCAACTTTCGGCTCCCCTTCAAGTTTGACCGCCCGCAGAACCTTCATCCGGACTCCGATTCCAGCAAACTCAGTTGTGTTGGAACCGTGTCGAGATTCTCTATCTACTGAGATAAAGCAAGGTGGCCAACTATCACCTGATCAAAAAGTCAACTTTTTTTCCCCTCGGGGTTTGACTTTTTGCGAGGGTTTGCATTTCTGGCCTTTCCGAGAGCGCAAAAATGAGGTGCTTACAGCTGCCCCTCTTTGCCGGAGTCACCTTGCGGATAAACGGCAATGAGAAAAAGAGTCTCGTTTTTGCGCCTGGCATTTCTGTCGACATGGTTGACGAGCTTAGTCCTTTGAAGTTTTCATTTTGAGAGGGAAGCGGCCAATGATGTGGCGTCATTTCCTGGCTTCAGAGTTTCCTTACCCTTTGCTTTTCGGGTTTTGTAAGGCAACTCTTCAGCATTGAATTTAAGTTTGAAAGAGATTAGATTGGACTTGAGCTCGCCAACCTGTTTCGGCGTTGATGCCAGACACTTGACAATATTCTTTTCTTCTTGTTTGTTCCATTAAAGCTTTTAGGTGGCTTCAGACTTCTGATCCATTTTGTGTCTTTTACTTGAGGCTTGCTTGCATTTTTTTTTTACGACTTAAGGATTTGATGGCCAGGGGTTGGTTTAGGATGTGGGCCGAATGGAGAAAGGAGGCGGTAAGAGCGGAGAAGGAGTTGCTGTTGGTGAGGAGGTGCTTCTAGCGCTGTCCGGTGCCTCAAGGGAGCTCACACACCTATTCTATTCTATTTACAAAAGTGGGAAGCAAAAATTACAATGGGGGCCAATTTGCCTAGTTGTTCTTCATTTTGCCTTTTTCTTCATGTCTTGATTCTCTATCATTTCCAGGAATGGAAACAACTTGTTCGGCTTTGTGGAGATACTTTGCTTTGGGGACGCTGTGTCCTTCAGCATTGGGAGATGCTTTACTCCTTGAGGACACATTCCTGTGTCATTTAGATGTTGGGAGACGCCTTGCTCCTCGAAGATTTTGAAAGTGGGAGTCGCCTTGCTCCTTAGGTACTTCAAATGTGGGAGTCACCTTGCTCCTTAGTATTTCAAGTGGTGGGAGACGCCTTGCTCCTAAGGGACACATTTCCGTGTCATTCAAATGGCGGGAGACGTCTTGCTCCTTAGGGACACACTTTCGTGTCATTAAGTGGTGGGAGACGCCTTGCTCCTTAGGTACTTCAAATGTGGGAGTCACCTTGCTCCTTAGTATTTCAAGTGGTGGGAGACGCCTTGCTCCTAAGGGACACATTTCCGTGTCATTCAAATGGTGGGAGACGTCTTGCTCCTTAGGGACACACTTTCGTGTCATTAAGTGGTGGGAGACGCCTTGCTCCTTAACGACACATTTCCGTGTCATTAAGTGGTGGGAGACGCCTTGCTCCTTGGGGACACATTTCCGTGTCATTCAAAGTGGTGGGAGATGCCTTGCTCCTTAGGGACACATTTTCGTGTCATTCAAAATGGTGGGAGACGCCTTGCTCCGTAGGGACACATTTCTGTGTCATTATGTGGTGGGAGACGCCTTGCTCCTTAGGGACACATTTCCGTGTCGTTCAAAATGGTGGGAGACGCCTTGCTCCTTAGGGACACATTTCCGTGTCATTATGTGGTGGGAGATGCCTTGCTCCATTAGTTTCGGAGTCGCCTTGCTCCAGGGACGCCTTGCCCTTTCAGTCTTGAGAGACGCCTTGCTCTTGGTGGTTGGGAGACATCTTGCTCCATTAGTTTCGGAGTCGCCTTGCTCCAGGGACGCCTTGCCCTTTCAGTCTTGAGAAACACCTTGTTCTCTGTGGTTGGGAAACACCTTGCTCCATTAGTTTCGGAGTCGCCTTGCTCCAGGGATGCCTTGCCCTTTCAGTCTTGAGAGACGCCTTGCTCTCGGTGGTTGGGAGACGCCTTGCTCCATTAGTTTCGGAGTCACCTTGCTCCAGGGACGCCTTGCCCTTTCAGTTTTGAAAGACGCCTTGTTCTCAGTGGTTGGGAGATGCCTTGCTCTAGGGACGCCTTGCCCTTTCAATCTTGAGAGACGCCTTGCTCTCTGAAGTTGGGAGACACCTTGCTCCTTAATGTCAGTTTTTCGGAAGACATCTTGCTTCTGTCTTCAATTCTTGGAGGCACCTTGCTCCATTCTATTTTCAATTTTGGGAGAGACCTCTTGCTCCGTTAGGGTTGGGAGACGCCTTGCTCCTGCTGTATTTAGTTCTTGGAGGTACTTTGCTCCATCCTATTTTCAATTTTTGGGGAGACGCCTTGCTCCATTCTGTCTTCAATTTTGAGAGACACCTTGCTCCATTAGGATTAGGAGACGCTTTGCTCCTGCTATCTTCAATTCTCGGAGGCACTTTGCTCCGCTCTGTTTTCAATTTTGGGAGACACCTTGCTCCATTAGGGTTGGGAGATGTCTCGCTCCTTCTGTCTTGGGAGACATCTTGCTCTTTACTTTGTCAATTTTGGGAGACACCTTGCTCCTTAGGGTTGGGAGACACCTTGCTCCTTCTGTCTTGGGAGACATCTTGCTCCTTATGTCTTGATTTCTTTCTCTGTCTGGGTTTTTCTTGAAGTTGCCTCTACCAATCTCCAACTCATCCATCGGCGGCTTTGGCGTTAATCTCTTTTGTGTCTCATGTGTGAATACATGATGACAGCTCTTTCTTTGCATTAGCATGTGACTACGCCATGATTCTTTTCCTGTCTGTCTCAAGTTCTATTAGTACCTGCAAAAGTTTAAGTGAAATTTAGTTGATCAGAATTTGTTTGTCATCAAAATTATGTGCAAATTCAAGCAATTTCTTTCTTTCTCTATTTTTTTTTTTTTTTACAGAAATCTTTTGGAAGTTCACCAAATGCTTGGAGTCTCCTCTTTCAAAGTGGGTCCCTGGCAAGACCAGTAATCTTTGGGTCAGTTACCTAACACTCTCATTTAGACTTATGAAATGGTGCCTCCCGGCACTCCCTGTAAGGGTTTCAACATTTTTGCCTTCAATGGCTTGCCTCGGGTTGAATGAGGGGGATTGTTCCGGTTCAGGGGGTTTCTTTGGCACTGCCCTCCCCTAGTTCTTTTGACTTTCTCTCTTGTTTTTTTCCTTCTTCCCACCCTCGGTTAGGGGTTGTGTAATGGTTTCTCTCTCAATTGGTTCCCTTTTCCAGGTTTAGTGCCTTGCCCAGTCTGAGGGCCTTGTCAATTTCCACGGATCATGATCCAATGATCAGAGAGGACTTATTAGTAGGACGAAATGTAGGCTTTGATTTCGGTGTTTAGAAATGAAGGATAAAACAGGCTCAAAACCTATGTGACTTCACTCTATGGGTAACCATCATGTCTAGCCAAAGTTCTTCTCTGCCCTTCTTCTTTTGTTTTTTTTTTTTTTTGTTCTGTCATTGCCAATTTGTCCAAGATTCAGTGTTACATTCTCTGTAATCAGAAAGGGCTTCATGGTAGGACGAAATGTAGGCTGGGTTCAGGGGTCCAGAAGAAATGATATGAAAGCTCAAAATTGATGAATGGCGTAAGAGCCATGTCCTGTCCACTTTTCTTGTTAGGGCTTGCTTCATCCTTTGTTCCTTCAATTTTGTGTCCAATATTTGATTTGTAGCTTCTTTCTCCTTTTTCCATCTTTGTTCTTTTCTTTCTTTCCCTTCTTTCTTGGGTCTTTTGCCCCAATCCTTGATTCTTGTTCTCGGGGTTTGCCCTGGCTTTTGTTGTTTTTTTTTTCTTCTTTTTTCTTTTCTTTCAAGGGATTGCCCCAGTTCTTTCTTTGAATTCTTGCTTTCTGGGGTTCTCCCCATTCCTCCTTTCTGCCCCCTTTGTTCTTAGGGTGCTTTTCGCTTTGCCCTATCTTCACCTTCATCCTTTTTGTGTCTCCAATTGCACGAAGCTTCATGCCCCAGTTTTGAAGACAAGACATGGTAGGGTTAGTGAAGGAATTGTTTGGCTCGAAGTGTTTTGCTAGGGTTTCATCTTGTTTCAGATGATTTTTGGAGAAGGTCAAGGATGGCCTTCCATCCTTTCACAGAGAATGTAACACTTAATTATTTTTGCACAATTAACTGGTTCAAGAACCATTTTCTTCTTTGTTCATTTTGTTTTTTTCTCTTTTGCTTTTTGACTTTACCCCAGTTTGGGGTGGCTAGACATAACGTGGGTCAGAAATGAGACGATCAAGCTCAACACGTTTAACTAGCGGAATTTATTTGAAGTATCTTTGCCGAAAAATGGCCTCTCATCATTTCATTGAGATCATTGATCCTGGATCATGTTAGTAACCTTAGACTGGTATGGGGCACCTTGCCATTTCTTTTGTTTACTCTCATATCACAACTTGCCCCTGTGTTAGGCAAGTAAGGTTTCAAATGTGATGCTGGGGGGGGGGGATCCCTTGGTTATGTCGAGACCCGCACAGTTTGTGCTATTTGGCACATTCCATTTGTCAAATTTGATTGCTTAGGTTTGGCCCGAGATCACCGTCATGCCTTGGTGTGGTCCAACACTCTAGTGATTTCCCAAAAGATTTCATCAGTTTGCAAAAGAAACATATTATCAAGTTCTGAATTCAAAAGAAAAGAAAAGATAAACAAAAACAGAGCGGCAAGCTATGCAAGGAATGGCCGACATAGATCGGTGTTCTTGGAATTCAGTTGAATGCCATGGGAGGAAGCCTTTAAGTGCTTTCCTTGTCATCATCTTCTCCTTCTTGTGGGAAGATGGCTGGTTTGGATGTCTGAATCTGCGCTAACATGTCAGAGATGTCTCGTCCCTCGATGGACCTTGGCTCCTCAAGAAGTTCCTTCAAGAATCCTTGATCAATCAGATCTTGAACATCGTGCCGCAGATCCCAACACCGGCTTGTGTGGTGCCCTGGAGCACAAGAATGGTACTCGCACCGTTCTGTGGCATTGTAGCTTCTGGCATTAACCAAACGAGGGTTCGGGGGCTTAATTTGCACATACCCCTCCTTCAATAGCGTCGGTAGTAACTCCGCCGATGTATATGGTAGTGGGGTAAGAACCCTCCTCATTCTAGCCTCCATTTCTTCTTTTGTTCTCCTTGGGGGACCCTCCGAATGATCCATCAGTCTGTCATGCTGTCCCTTGCCATGGTAGACATTCAGCTTCTTTGTGAGGTGGAGATCATCTGCCGCAACGGCTTTTCCTTTCTCCCTCTGCATCCGACCATCTGCAAATGTGGGCGGAAGGCTCACTTCTTGTCTGCTCAGGGGTATCTTTCCCTTCATGCTTTTGATCTCTTCTTCAAGGACCCTTACTTGGGATCGCAGCTCAAAATTTTCTGCTCCTAACGCTTCCCAGCATTTGTTCATCGTTTCTTCCTTGATTGTTATTGTCCGTAGTAGGCTCTGTAGAGAGGCCACTATGGTGGTTATTTGCTGGGTTACCTCATGATTTGTCCCTGAGGTACGGTCCATGCTGATTGTTAATGGAGTTCCTGCCAGGAGAAATAAACATTAGGAAGCAGAATACATGATAAGATGCATGGAAATGATGATTTTTTTTCCATCATTTTTTTCATATATATATATTTTTTGGTTTTTTTTTTCTTCTTTTTTTTTAATCCGACGGAGGATCGATTTTGAGTTCCCCAGCTTCTAGAAGATCTTGGACTGCATGACGAAGGCCCCAACATCCATCAGTATCGTGGCCTTGTACGCCCATGTGGTACTCACAGCTTTTGTTTGGATCATAGCCATTCATTTTCGATGCCTTAGGATTCGGCGTAGCCAGTTGCAGGTGTCCCTCTCTCAGGAGCGTTGGTAACAACTCAGCCAGCGAGTACGGAAGTTGAGTGAACCCCTGGTTCTTTCTTTCCTCCTTGGTGAGACACCTCTTGAGGCGAGACATGGCATTGTTGGTAGAGGAGAGGCTCACACTTCTTGAGGAAAAGATGTGAAACGGCACCGAAGGTTGTACATAGTTGACTGTACTTGCACCATCGTCATTTCCTTGCCTCTTGCCACTTGATATTGTTCCATGCAACAAGCTCGCCATGGGGCCTCCGAGCTTCCCCATCTTAACCGCATCCTCGATTCTAACTGCTGCCATGACTAGGTCTGTGAAACTTGCAGTGCACTGTCCCAACAGCATTGTGAAGTATGGCTGTCCTAGTGAGGACATAAACAAAGAAGTCTGCTCTTGTTCAAGAAGGGGGGGTCATACCACGTTGGCCAGTTCCATCCACCTTTTAGCGTAGTCTCTCATAGACTCGCTATTCCTCTTTGACAGCCTTTGCAATTCTGCCTGGGTTTGAAGCATTTGGCTATTCAAACGATACTGCTGGATGAACACGGCAGCAAGGTCTTTCCATGCCTTAACCTTTTGCTTATCCAGACTTATGAACCAAGAGTGTGCTGCCCCCGTCATGGATCTCTGGAAGAACTGAACCATAATCCTTTCATCCTTCGCGTATTGGCACATGTCGCCAACATATGATCGCAGGTGTATCAGAGGGCAACCAGTGCCGTTGAAACTATGCAGTTTAGGACATCGGAATTTTGCTGGAAGTTGGATGTCTGGGAAGAGACAAAGGCTCTCCAAAGTGGTTTCATCTTCCATTAGGTTGGGCTGGAATTGCTTCAAAAGTTCTTCTTTCATTGCGGCCATTTGGGCCTCATTATCTTTCCTCATTGCTACCAAAATTTCCTCGAGCTGGGCCTCCCGTGCCCTATTCCGGTCCCGCTCTTCCTGTCCCCATTGGGCAAGCACAAATGGTTCTTGTTGTGTAGGATGGATAGGAATTGCCACTGGATGTGGGAATGGAGTGTCCTGTGGTGGCGGATGTGCCGTTATGGGTGCTGGCTGAGGTGGTTGCACTTGCTGGAATTCTGGCATTCGAATCTCCATGGCATGCATCATGGCCACTTGTTGGCTTAGATCAGTTATGACTGGCTGCTCTTCAGCCCTCTGCTCTGACGATGATGGAATTGGGGCTTCGGAAGAACTCATTGCAATCCTCTCTCACCGTGAAGGCCGAGTTATGAATGGTGCTCTAAATGTGGAATATTTGAACTGTACCTATTTATCAAAAAATTTTGATCAGTACCTTCTCTAATTATGAATGAGGTGTTGTGTGTGATGAGATCATTATACCATGAGTGGTGCTCTTGTGCCATGATTGGCAAAACAAATACAAGGCGGTTCATACATGAAAATCACGACCTAACCAAACAACACTGCGAAGAGAGTGTGATAGTGCCCTGGTTGACCAAAAAGCTCCTAAGACTTGTGAAGTTTAAAACCTTGTAACATGGTTTTTTAGAGATCTGAAACTCTGGAGGCCATGCCGTATTTGACAATTTTCAAAAATTGTGCAATGTGTGCTTTATGAGTAGAAATCCTTGAAAAACCTGTTGCAAGGATGGAACCTTAAAATCCATGCCCTGATTAGTAGCGATTGTAAAATCCTTTGAAACCGTGCAGCGGCAAGTGAATTATAAGAATTAGGAAACGCATTCTAGGCAGCTCGCACCGTGCCATGAATGGCATGGAGAATGTATGCCCCAAGATGGGCGATTTAATTTTTCGTCTATATGGCTAGCTCAATATAACCACAGATGACGGTTTATTGCGCATCGCAAGAGACGATGTTGATGTCATGGAAAACACTTCAATGTAGGCCCGGAGGCCATTTTATTGTGTGCTTTGAAAAAGCACCATTGATGTGCGCTCCGAAAGGTGGCTTGATGTACGCTCGAAGGCGATTTAATGTATGCCCGAAGGCGATTGGATGTACGCCCAGAGGCGATTTGATGTATGCCCGGAGGCGATTTGATTTTAGAAATTCTTTTGTGCATCTTTGAAAGTGGTTTGGCTAAAAGCATTTGTGTCAACGATCTCGAAGTGCGTGCACTCAGCATATAGACAGGCATTTACATAAGTAAAGTGGACTCAAATATTATTACCGCCCAGAAAATTTATGTTAGCAAACAATCATAAAAAAACACCCAAAAGTGTGTGCACAGTCCTAAAAAAGGTTGGTGCTTATCAAGGCACGACTCCTAGACATACTTGTGAAGAGGAGCACATTCAAGTCCTGATCAGCCTTCCGTCTTTCATCTGCTTTCGTCTGCTTTCGGTGTCAGACCATGGCAAAAATCACAATGTGCGCACCTGATTTCGGTCGCACGATGAGGCGCATGCAAAGTGATGCGTGCCTCGGGATGGTTTGGAGTCGCCACTGCCTGATGGCGTGCAGGCAGACACCTGGGTGCCTAAGTTCTTCTATTAAGGCTTGGTCTGCGGCTTGAGATTCTAAGTAGATTCTCGGTTGCGGTCTGGGGAAGTCCATAGACACCCCAGTCCACCCCGTCAAGTGACGGGTCCCATAGGTTTCCCTGGTTTGAGTCAACTCTGGTCTCTCACTCACCCGATTCCTATTTCCAGCATTCAATTTAATTAAGTCTGTCTGGACTGCCAAAGTGGTGTGGGTCCCTTTACTTGATTTTATCTTTTTAGTTAAAGTGATGTGAGTTGGATTGGGCGGGTCCCGTTGGAAGGCCCGCGGATTCCTGGGTGGGCTTGGTTAAGCCCACATATCCCCTAGTGGGCCTCAGTCTAGCCTGAGAGGCCCTTCGGGTTTTGGTTCAATGAATCAATTTTATTTAAATTTCAAGTTGGGGATTGAATTCAATTTCCATGAAAAAGTGAGTCTGGATTGCTTTGTGGGCCCTTGAGCGGGCCACACAGTGGTTTGCCAAGTGATTTTGATTATCTTTCTTAACTGTGCCAAAATGGGCCAGGTTTTGGGCTTGGGGCCCTCTACCTGGGCTTGGGCTTGAAAGCCCAAGGCTTCCTGAGTTAGGGTTTGGAAACCCTAACCTTGGTTGGGTTCAATGGGCTTAGTGGGCCCGACAGGCCCTACCCGCAGTCTCGGCCACACCATGCCTAAGTCTAAGCTAGCATGCTTCCCAAATGGGCTTTGGTGGGCCTCAATGGGTTTGGCCCACTCAATCAACTTGATTATTTTTATTTAACAAAAGTAAGTTTTATCGGGCTTGGTGGGCCCCGTTGGAAGGCCCATTGGAAATCAAATTGGACCGGGTCGGTCCGTGGCCCATCTTGGGTACCCGGGTGACCCGGAAACCCTACTAGTGCGACTGGTTTGATCAAATAAACCAAAAAAAACAGCACAATATCACAAAATAGCAAAAAAGATATTCTGGCAGCGTAGCCGGCCTGAGATGCCGGCTACACACACAGGACAGTGTATCCGGCATCCATTGCCCGCTACGAATGGGGCTCTGTTGATCCGGCCTGAGTTGCCGGATCAACATATAGAAGCCCTTTTTTCGGATTTTTGCATGGGGGTGGGGTTTCTAGGCTTCCCAGGGTGTTCTAAAATTTCATGGGCCCTTGGGAAGGCCCACACAGGTACTGGAGATGAGGAATCACCTCATCTCTTGGTCTTTCCCTTTCCTTGTGACCAAGGAAGTTGCTTCCCTCTCTTGGGGCTGCAGATGGCAATTAACAGAGACCAAGAGGTCCTTGTTTTGGCTCTCCCATTCACAAAACAGCAGGTGATTAGGCTACGCAAAAATTAGACAAAGGCATATACCCAGAACATGCTTCCTAATCTCTACACATGCCAACACACATAAGCATGCACACTTTATCACCATTAATCATGTTCAAAATAGCAACTCACTCAATGGAAAGGCAAAGCAAGGAGAAGGGTGGAGAATGGGGATTACATGGGGGTACAAGAGATGCATAAACAAAGGGGAAAACCCTCCCTATATACATGAAATGGAGGCATGATAAACCAGCACCTAGAGAAAAAAACAAACCTTAGGATCATGTGAAAAACACCACTCATGCCCCCTTTTGAACCCTATGAAAACCCTATCCTACCTTGAAGGCTTTCATGGGGGCGTAAGTGCAAGAGAAAGAAGTAAGCTAGGAACTTGTTTTATCAAAGAGAAGAAAACATTTATATATGCTCAAAACATTCTCATTTTCATATATGTAGAATAAAACATGTCAAGGAATAATACCTTGGGGTTTTGAAACCCCTTTGAAGTGTGTAGTCTTCTCCTTGAAGCAAGCACAGGTGCTAGAGCTCCCTTGGCACCACCAACAGCAGCAAGTCTCCACTTGCTTGGATGGAAATGAAGAGGAAGAAGTGAAGAGAGAAAGGGGAGCTCAAGGTGGGGTGTTTGAGGGGTTATGGGGGACAGGAAGGGCTTGGAGGAGGGATCTTGGAGCAAGGTTCGTGGGGGAGAAGAAGTGGAAAACAGCCAAAACCCAGCCATCCTCGGAAATGGGGCTGCTGTCGCTTTTTTATAGAAAACTTAATGTATCCGGCATTAAATGCCGGATACACTACACTTCCTTTGTATTCGGCATATTATGCCGGATACACTGCACTTCCTTTGTATCCGGCATATTATATCGGATACAAAACATAATAATTTCGAAAATTAAATGCCGCCGCGAATTTGTCGGCAAATCGGCGCGAATCTCGCCGAGCAAATCTTTGTATCCGACATTTGAGTCCGGATATTAAGAGGGGCAAGTGTATCCGGCATTAAATTCCGGATACAAATCCAAAAATTACGGATTTGCCCCTCGACTTGACCGATTCGACCGATTTTACACTTTTGGATATCTACGGATTGCCCCCTGCGAATTTTGGTTTAGTCCCTGAGATATTTGATGATTTTTGGATATTTGAGATTTACTCCCTGAGATATTTCGCTGCCACGTGTGCAGTTTCTTTGCCACGTGTGCAGTTTCCGGTTTTTCTGCTCAGAAACTTCGACAGCTCATATCTCCCTCATCCGAACTCCGATTTGAGCAAACTCAATTGCATTAGACTCGTATCGGAGCCCTCTATCCAATGACATAGGGCTAAGCACCTGGTTTGGGGTTAAAAAAAGTCAACTTTCAGCTCACTCTCAAGTTTGACCGGCCCACAGAACCTTCATCCGGACTCCGATTCCAGCAAACTCAGTTGCGTTGGACTCGTGTCGGGATTCTCTATCCACTGAGATAAAGCAAGGTGGAAAATTATCACTTGATCAAAAGGTCAAATTTCGACCCCTCAGGGTTTGACTTCTCAGCCGGGTTTTGCATTTTCAGCACTTCTAGGGGTGCAAAAATAAGGTGCTTACAGCAGTTCCTCTTTGCCGGAGTCACCTTGGGGATGAACGGCAAAGAAAAAAGAACCTTGTTTTTGCGCCCAGCATTTCTGTCAACGTGATTGATGAGCTTAAGTCCTTTTGATGTTTTCAATGAAAGGGAAGCGCCAAATGGCTTCCACTAAGATTTCGAAGTTTGCTCACCCACTTCAGCCTTCTGGGAGCAACTTCTGATTTTGATTCAGATTAAAAAGGATGGGTTGGACTTAAGCTCGCCAACTTGTTCCGACGTTGATGCAAGGCACTCAACAATTTTCTTTTTTCTCATTTGTTCCATTAAAGCTTTTAGGTGTTTTCAGATTTCTGATTTAGGATTTGATTTCAGATTTTTAGACTTGGGACTTTTGAAGACAGTTTTTTTTTTAAGGGTTTGGATTAGGGACTGGAAGGAACGAAGAAGGAGGAGATGCTCTTGGCGAGGAGGTGCTCTCAGCGCTGCTCGGTGCCTCAAGGGAGCTCACACACCTATCATATTCTATTTACAAAAGTGGGAAATCAAAAATTTACAAATGGGGCCAACTTGCCCAAAAAGTTCTTCATTCTGCTCTTCTTTCTTCTGCCGTTTCTTTCTTTTGGCAGGGCCATCTGTCTGATTTTGATCAGACTTTTCTCTACGAGGTTCTTTTCTCCGGAGTTTTTGACTTTTGCTCTTGTTCTTTTCAAGGAGGAGGCCATCATTTAGGCCTGTGTTTGGACTTCTTCAGAAGAGACTACTCCATAGGGGGCTTGTGGAAGCCTTCTTGGATTTTTCACTCTTGTGCAAAACTAGCCTCTTCAGACTGGGCATGGTCTTGACATACTGCTTTAGGTTTCTTGAAAGCTGTGCTGGGGACAGGAAATGAAGTCTTCGCCGTTTCCTTGTCAGTATATTACTGCATTGGCTTCATTCTGTCTTTGCCTTTCTCCTGCTCTCAACTTCAAGGCGCTTTTGGACTTCTTTCTGATTCTCTTGCCTCACCTGGGTCTGCAAAATTCTCGCAGAGCAGTGAGGTATCTAAAGTTTAAAGCGTAGACACTTATGACTTATTGTGTGCAAGTGCCCATGACTGAAATGAAGTTTTTTCTTTCAAAAGTAGTTTTTTTTTGTACAAGTGATTTTAAGAGAAATGGGACAACCAATGACCATGGTAAGTTGCCTTGTCAACTCAAAGGGCTTTGGGACTGTGTGCTTGACACAGATTCCCATGAAATTCTCAACTTGTGCCGGCATGGACTTAAAGATGAAGGGCATCTCGAGGGATGTTCTCTCTTTCCTAGTTTTGCTTTTCTCTCACCTTAACCCAATTTTCCAAGGTGGTTTCAGGATTTTGCAATTGAAGGTTTTCCCCTTATCTTTTCCCTTGGGTTAGTGCCAGTCCCGGTTTACGGGTTTTGGCCGACTTGTGCATCATGTCCCATAGATCCGAGAGGTCTTTATATTAGGACAAAACATTGGCTTGGTTTTAAATCTGAGAAATGAAGGGATATAAGGCCCAAATTCTTATCTATTCTTTTTCAGGTTTTACTTTGCGTCTCGCCAAAGCTCGTTATCCTTTTTAGATTCCTTCATCATTAATCTGCATGAATTCCATTTGTCACATTTTCTACAATCAGAAAGGACTTTTGATGGGACGAAACGAAGGCTAAGGTTTTTGGTTCATGAAAGAAAGGGAATATGGCTCAAAGTTTCTTTGTAAATGGGTCGAGTCATGTTCCACCATTTTCTTGACTGCTTGGGTTTTGCCAATATCCTTTTGCTTTCCTTCATTTTTCTTTGTGAGGTCTTTTGTGACCTTCGTTTTTTCCTCTAGCATTTTCGCCTTTCTTTTCCTTTGCTCTGGGATTATCTTAGCTTCTTGCTTTGATTAGCAAGTCCCAGTGTATTTTTTTCTTTCTTCTTTTGCTCTTTGTTTCTGCTCATTCATGTCTTCTCCTCTTTACCCAGCGCCAGATTTAGGGCTCATGACTCAGTGGGTTAGAAGAAAGAAAATTAGGCTCAAATGGTTTGTCTAGAGATATGATTTTTGAAAACTTGGGGAAATAAAACAAAGATGGCCTTTCATCCTTTTGCAGAAGTTGTGACAACTTGAAATGTTCATGCAAATTCACTTGAGAATCCATTTATCCTTTTTATTTTTCTTTTGTGGCTTTGCCCCAGTGTGGGGTGGCTAGACACAACACGGGTACTTGAATAATACGATCAAGCTCAAAGTGTTTTGACTAGCGATTCTCGCAATTCAGGATATATGAAGGATGGCCTCTCATCCTTTCTTAAAGACATTATGCTAAAGCTGGCCTCAGCCCTTAACCGGTTCTTACGCTCTCTTTCCTTTTTTTTCTCAAGGGTCGCTCCACCCTATTGCAAAGATAGGTTGTTAGGAGGGAAATTATGATCTGGATCAGGAAATGATTGCCTTTGGCTCAGTCAAGGTTCTCATGGGACAGTGTACTGCACCCAGCTGAAGACACCTTTGAGTAACTCGGCATTCTTTCCATGATCAAGGTCATTGCCAAAAAGGGTGTGGTCTTAGAGCAATGTCATCACCAACCAATCACTTGTATTTTTTCAAAAGGTATTTTCTTTTCTTTTTGTGTTTTTCAAAAGGTTTTTTACAAAGCTTGCATGAAAGTAAAAAGCATTTAAAATATTTACAAAACAAATACTCCTACCAGGGATACTTGGTGCAAAAAGCAAAGTTCAACTTATCCTGGTCATGGTAGACTTGAAGATGTTGGATTTTTGGATTGCTCTTTGCCTTGCAGTTTTACCAACTTGTTCAACTGGTGCCGCTTGAAGATGCCCGATTGTGATCAGGGAGAGGATTTGTGGTAATGGCCGCAGGAGGGGTCGATACTGGGGGATCGACTAAGATGCGCTTGTTGTCGATCAAGTCCTGCACATCATGCTTTAAATCCCAACAGCGATTGGTATGATGTCCAGGGGCACCCATGTGGTAGTCGCAATACTCATCGGCCTTATAGGAGCGACTTTTGGTTGGCTGGTGGATTGGTTGCTTCTTCTGTAAATACCCCTCCTTCAATAGGGTTGGAAGCAATTCTGACAATGGATAAGGCAGGGGTGTGAACACCTTGTTCAACCTTGCTTGAAACTCCTCTTTGGTCCACCTCGGCCGCCCTGGTGCAGTTGGCAATGCTTGAGGAACCAACTGTTGCAACAAAGGTACTGGCTGTCGTTGCTGCGATGGTACAAACTGTTGCTGTGCTTGTAGCCTTTCTATCTGCTGCATCATGGCGGCCATCATGGCTGACATGTTGGCCATCATGGCTAACGTGTTGGCCATTTGCTGATTGAGACTAATGATTACTGGATGATCTTCTAGCCTTTCTCGTTCTTGGGGTCGAGGCGGAGTTTGAGCTTGTTCTTTGGTAGGCTCCATTAGAAGTCTTTTCTAGGAATGCCAAAAAAGGGTACAGGCTTCGCTTCGAAATCTTGGTACCTTGGAAAAAATGAAAAGACACAAGTTAGTATAAAGAATGCATGTTGCAATAATGCATGCCAGTGCAAATTATTTGTGGTGATTTTTCTTTATTTGATTCCCTTTTTAACTGCCACTTCGGAGGTTAGGGAAGAAGGTTTCTTTTAACTACCACTTCGGAGGTAATGATTTTCTCTCAACCGCCACTTCGGAGGTGAGGATTTCTTTTTGACCGCCACTTCGGAGGTAAGGGGATAAGGTTTTGTTCTGACCGCCACTTCGGAGGTAAGGAAATAAGAAAATAAGGTTTCATTTTGACCGCCGCTTCGGAGGTAAGGAAATAAGGTTTCATTTTGACCGCCACTTCGACGGTAAAGGAAGAAGAAGATTTTGAACCGCCACTTCGGAGGTTGACCGCCACTTCGGAGGTTGACCGCCACTTCGGAGCTAAGATTCCTTTTAACCGCCACTTCGGAGCTAAGATTCCTTTTAACCGCCACTTCGGAGGTAAAGGAAGAAGAAGATTTTGAACCGCCACTTCGGAGGTTGACCACCACTTCGGAGGTAAGATTCCTTTTAACCGCCACTTCGGAGGTAAAGGAAGAAGAAAATTTTGAACCGCCACTTTGGAGGTGAGGATTCCTTTTAACCGCCACTTCAGAGGTAAAGGAAGAAGATTTTGAACCGCCACTTCAAAGGTTGACCGCCACTTTGGAGGTAAGATTCCTTTTAACCGCCTGTGCGCGCGTGGGGAACGCGGCACGGGGTAATTCGGAGTCGCCACCGCCTGATGGGGTGCAGGCGGACACCTGGGTGCCTAATCTTGCTTATTTTAGGGCTTTTGGTCTGCGGCTTGAGATTCTAAGTTTGGTTCTCGGTTGTGGTCTGGGGAAGTCCGTAGACACCCCAGTCCACCCCGTCGGATGACGGGTCCCGTGGGTTCCCTGGTTTGAGTCAGCTTTCTAGTTGGTTTTCACCCGATTCCTAATCCAGAAGGTATTTAAGTTAGGTCTTGGCGGGACCACCTGAGTGGTGTGGGTCCCGTTTAATTGCTTTTATCTTGATTACTTGGGTGATCTTAGTCTGGTTGGGTGGGCCCCGTTGGAAGGCCCACAGTATCCTTGGTGGGCTTGGGTGAGCCCGTGTACCCTTGTTAGGCCTCTGTCTAGCCCTAGGAGGCCCTGTGGGCTTTGGATAATGAGTTGACTTTACTTAGATTTGGATTTGAAGATTAAGTGTTTTCTATGCAAAAGGTAGGCCGGATTGGTTGGTGGGCCCCTTAGATGGGCCCACAGGGTGGCCAAAATATTTTTAGATTTATCTTGTTTAAATTTGCCAAAGTGAGTTGGACATTGGGCTTGGGGCCCGTAGTCCAAATCTGGGCTTAAAAGCCCAATTCCTTGAGGCTTAGGGTTTGCACCCTTCCTTGGTTAGGTTAATGGGCTTTGGCGGGCCCGATAGGCCCTAGCCCTAGGTCTCGGCCAAACCACGCAATTTAAACATCAATCCTCAAAGACAAGGTCGGGTGGGCCTCATTGGGTTTGGCCCGCCCGGTCGGATTAGTTAATTTGTTTAGCTTACTTAATTGCATGTCATGAGGTTCATTGGGCTTGGTGGGCCCCGTTGGAAGGCCCACTAGTGAGCCAAGTTAGCCCGGTTGGTCCAAGTCCCAAGTTGGGTTTCCGGGTGACCCGGAAACCCTGTTGGTTTAGTGGTTTTGGTTCAAATCGCTCCAAAATTCGGCAAGACATCAAAACATACAAAAAAAACACATTTTCTGGGTGTATCCGGCCTTAGTGGCCGGATAGACATGGGCCCTAGGTGATCCGGCCTGAGTTGCCGGATCACCTCAAAATTGCCTTTTTTCGGGCCTTTGCGATTGGGGTAACTCTTGTGGGCTTCCTGGAGGTTTCTACAAGTCATGTGGGCCTCTATGAGGGCCCACATTGGTTCAGATTTGAGAGAAGTCTCCTTTGGTTTTATTTTTGGTGTTTCCTAACTAAAGCAAATGGATGGAAGAAGGCGCGGAGGTGCTGCCCTCCTCCTCTTCAATACCACAACAGCAGCAAGGGGTGGGGGTCTTGGCAACCGGATACTTCGTTCATGATGCACGGATTAAATTACGGTAGGCTACTCAACTTCCTTGGGGCATGGGAAATGGGTGCTACTGCTGCTACCAGCAGCAGCTCTAAATGCTTTACATGCTTCCTAGTTTATCCTAAAAAACTTCCTGGGATGCCAAGGACAGTGACTACCCATGAGATGGGGATGGCTCATCCTCTCTTATGAAATAAACAGCTAGCAAACACATGCAAAGGGAAGGTGTGTTAGAGTCTACTGCCGTAGCTCTTGGTCGAGTGAGAACAGTAGGTAGGCAGGGTGATAGGGGATCATGTTTGCCATGCTTGGGGGTAACCCACTAGGGGGTAGGGCTGCGGCTGCTGCACCCAGCGGCAGCTTATGTTGGCCATAACAGTGGGTAAAAGGGGTAGTGGGATCATGATGAAATCATAGCCCTGGGCAATGACATGCATGCAAAAAAATTCTAGGTATAAAAAGAACAAGTAAACAACTTAACACTCGCAGGAAATGTGAAAGCAAGGCCCATGTGAACATGCTTCCTCACATGCCGACATCCAAGCACGATATGCCGTTTGAACCCACTAAAGGGAGGAACAAAGGGGGTTCGGCCGCTGCCCAAAGCAGCTCCAAGAGCACCCTATATGCATAAAGAATTTGCTGCCTGGGTATGACACGGCAACACCAAAGAAAAGAAAATAAAGTAAGGGAACCACGCTCATTCCCAGAGGCACCTACCTCTTGGTTACCCCACCCACCAACCTACTCAAACATACGCGTTTATTATCACAGTTAGGCATGTTCCAGACAGCAACTCATCCCACAAAAAGAACATGACAACGAGAAGGGTGGAAGAGGGGGGAATTACAAGGGTACAACGAATGAAGTAAGAGAGGAACAAACTCCTCTAAGAAGAATGCTCGAGACCGCCCTATGGACAACAACTAGTGGGCATTACCAATAGCATACAAAGAAGACTCACATGCTCCCAAAGCCAAACGTAGACCCCTGCTCTTGGAGGGTCTCGTGCCATGTAGAGGAAGGTAAACGCATGCTTAAACAACATATACATGGACTTATGCAAAAGTTGAAGGCAATCTCGACAAATACTTCAAAAAAATTCCTATTTTAATATATGCTCAATAACGAGTGATGAGGAACCTCACCTGATGATTCTTAACTCTTTCTGGGGAGATGTGTGACTTCTTTGCAGCAAAAGGCTAGCTGGGAACTCCACCTCTTGACAACAGCAGCAAGGTCTTTGCCTTGTGTTGTGGTAGGGAGGAAGAGGAAGGAGGAGGAGAGGGGGTGGAGTGTGAAGGTGGTGGAGCCAAAGGGGTGCTGGGGAGGGAGGATTCGGACCAATAGAAGAGGGGCAAGGAGCTTTCAAAATGGTGAAAAGAACCAACCATTGGAAAGGGGGCTGCTGCCCCCTTATATACTATATATCACGTGTATCCGGCCTCCAAGGCTGGATACACTAGGCTCCCTTTGTATCCGGTCTTGAAGATCGGATACAAAACATAATAATTGGTAAAATTGATTTCCGCCGCGAATTTGTCGGAGAATCGGCGCAAATCTCGATGAGCAAATCTTTGTATCCGGCCTTGGAGTCCGGATATGAAGAGGGGCAAGTGTATCCGGCATTAAATGCCGGATACAAACGAAAAATTACGGATTTGCCCTTCGACTTGACCGATTCGACCGATTTGACACTTTTGGATATCTACGGATTGCCCCGTACGAATTTTTGTTTAGTCCTTGAGATTTTTGGATATTTAAGATTTAGTCCCCGAGATATTTCGCTGCGTTGGCTGCCACGTGTGTAGTTCCTGCGCCACGTGTGCAGTTTCCGGTTTTGCTGCGCGGAAACTTCGACAGCTCATATCTTACTCATCTGAACTCCGATTTGAGCAAACTCAATTGTGTTGAACTCGTATCGGAGCCCTCTATTTAATGACATAGGGCTAAGCACTTGGCACGGGCTTCGAGGAAAAGTCAACTTTTGGCCTTCCCTTAAGTTTGACTGCCCGCAGAAGCTTCATCCGGACTCCGATTCCTACAAACCCAGTTGCGTTGGAACCGTGTCGAGATTCTCTATCCAATGGTATAGAGTAAGGTACTTGGCACGGAATTTGAGGAAAAGTCAACTCTCGGATCTTCCTCAAGTTTGACCGCCCACAGAACCTTCATCCGGACTCCGATTCCTGCAAACCCAGTTGCGCTGGAACCGTATTGAGATTCTTTATCCAATGGGATAGATCAAGGTGGCCAAATTTTATCTGATTAAAAGGTCAACTTTGCACCCCTCAGGGTTTGACTTTTCGGCCGGGTTTTTACATTTCTGGCTTTTCGGGGAGCGCAAAAATGAGGTGCTTACAGCTGCCCCTCTTTGCCGGAGTCACCTTGCGGATGAACGGCAAAGAGAAAAAGAATCTCATTTTTGCACCTGGCATTTTTGTCGACATGGTTGACGAGCTAAGTCCTTTGAAATTTTCATTTTGAGAGGGAAGCGGCCAAATCATGTGGCGTCACTCCCTGGCTTCAGAGGTTCCTTACCCTTTTCTTTCGGGTTTTTGTAGGGCAACTCTTCAGCCTTTGATTTAAGTTTGACGGAGATTGGACTTGGTCTCGCCAACCTGTTTCGGCGTTGATGCCAGACACTTGACAATATTCTTTTCTTCTTGTTTGATCCATTAAAGATTTTGGGTGACCTCAGACTTTTGATCCCTTTTATGTCTTTTAATTGAAGCTTATCTTTCTTTTGACGGCCAGGAGTTGGGTTAGGGTGTGGACCAGATGAAGAAAAGATGAAGGAAGAATGGAGGAGGAGCTGCTGTTGGTGAGGAGGTGCTTCCAACGCCGTCCAGTGCCTCAGAGGAGCTCACACATCTGCTCTAATCTATTTACAAAAGTGTGAAATCAAAAATTACAAAAGGGCCATCTTGCCCAATGATATCTTCATTTATGCTCATTCTTCTTCATGCCTTCTTGTCCCTTCTTTGGTAGTGCTGGCTTGTTCTCTTGGAGAGGCTCCCTAGCTTGGTATGACTGTTGCTGGGGATTGGGAAGGAATCTTTTCCTCATTGCCTCTCATTTTGATTCAATCCTTGTTATTGGCGAGCGTGGGAGTCCCCCTGGGAAGGATGCTCCACTGGGGATAAGTGGGGATTCCTCACACTGCCATTTTCCCTTATAAGGCGTTTTCCTTTTGCCTGGGCTTGAGTTCTTCATGCTTGTTCAAGCCCTTGTCGAGTGCGAGAGACTTTGCTGAGGATTGAAGTTGGCTTGCTTTGTCTCTTTCTTGCTCTCCTTCGCAAGGCCGGCCTCTTCAGACTGGGCGAGGCTTGAGAAGTTTTTATTGTCAGGCATCACTCGCTTGAGAGGACTCTACTGGGGATTTTGGAGGGTATTATTTTTCGTTCACTGAAGGAACTCCACTGGGGATCTGGAGAAGACGTCTGTTATTCCATTCTTGCTGTACCTGTGAAGTCAGGAAAAGACAACACGTTAGTTGTGGAATAGCTGGAGAATGCCAAACCTTTCTCTTATTTTCTTTTTGCTCCGAGCCTTTTGCCCATCGCAGCTAGAAGCAGCCTCTGCCAAGGTTAAGAGATTATCAACTTAAGTTAGTAGCCCAATGTGGAGCTCGAAAAAAGTTAAGCAGAACAATTATAGAGAAAACAGGTGTGTCATTGTGTGCCTGTGTTTGTAATATCAAAGAAGTTTCCAAGGTTAGACGGGACTTGGAGTGCTTGGTTTTTTCAGCAGCATTGTCAACACAGGCCACTATGAAGTCTTTAACTCAGGCACACTCTGTCAGTCTGGACCTTTCAGATCTGTGCAATTTTCACAGTTTACTGTTTGCCACTGTCACTGCTCTCCTCTGTATCTTGCTCTGCTCAAACCAGATGTGACCAGTTTTTTTTTTTTTTGACTAGCCACACAACGCCCTTTTTTTTGGGTTTTCTCTGTGTCCATCCTTTCTAGGGAATTCTGAACTCCGTCATTGCTGATGAACGCATGCTCAACTGTTTGCCCTAATCATTCTTTTTGGGATCCGAGAGGTCTTAGGGATAGGACAAAACGTAGGTTGGGTCTTGGTTATGAAAGAAAGGATAGATGGCTCAAAAAAAGCTTAATTATTTGGGTTTGCAAAGTGTGCTACTTTTATTGTTGGTGGGACTTACATCCTGGCTTATTTGTATCTCTATATTTTTGGCGGGGCAAATATTTCCCCATTTTCTTTGTTTCTTTTCTTTTTTCTTTCTCTCCTTTTTTTTGTTGCATTTTCTCTTTTTCTTGAGGTTTTTCTAGGCAAGAATGCTCGGTTTCTTTTTGCTTTGCCAGGAATGCCCTGTTTTATGTGTAGAGCACTTGTAATGGGTTGAAAGAATTTTAAGGCTCAAAATTGTTTAACTAGGGGAGAATTTAAGGTATTTGGAAGGATTTACAGTCTAAAGGAGAGTCAAGGATGGCCTCTCTTCATTTCCCAATCAGAATGATCCTAGGCATAGTACAGTTTGACGGCGTCCGTATTTATCGGCTCAGGAAAAATTGCCCCGTCCATCTCTTGCAGGATAAGTGCTCCTCGGGACAGAACCTTGTGGACTACGAATGGCCCTTCGTAGTTTGGCTTGAATTTCCCACGGTTGTACTCTTGATGGGGAAAGATTCTCTTCAGTACTAGGTCTCCCACTTTGAACTGTCGTGGCTTCACTTTCGTGTTGTAGGCTCGCGCCACTCTCTGTTGATAGAGTTGGCCATGGCACAAAGCCTTGATCCTCTTTTCATCTAATAATTGCAACTGGTCAAATCTGGATTCTTCCCATTCGACGTCGCTGATCTCTGCTTCCTTTAGGATTCTGAGTGACGGAATCTGTGCTTCCACTGGGAGGACTGCTTCCATTCCATATACCAGGGAGAACGGGGTTGCTCCGGTCGATGTCCTAATCGACGTCCGATAGGCATGCAGCGCGTAGGGCAGCTTCTCATGCCAGTCTCTGTAAGTGACTACCATTTTCTCAAGTATCTTCTTCAGATTCTTGTTGGCAGCCTCTACTGCCCCATTCATCTTGGGCCGGTATGCCGTAGAGTTTAGATGTCTGATCTTCAGATCTTCACACATCTTTTCCATGTCCTTATTATTCAGATTCTTTGCATTATCAGTGATGATCGCTTCTGGAACTCTGTAGCGACAGACTATGTTGTTTCTAATAAACTTGAGCACATGAGATTTCTTCACATTCACGAAGGACATGGCCTCTACCCACTTGGTAAAGTAGTCAATTGCCACCAAGATGAACCGATGCCCGTTTGAAGCCATTGGATGAACTTGGCCTATCATGTCGATTCCCCAAATGGCGAACGGCCAAGGTGATGTCATGGAGTACAACATATTCGGCGGTGCATGGATATTGTCGGCATAAATCTGGCATAACTGGCATTTTCTAACATGAGCGTAGCAGTCGGCTTCCATGGTCATCCAGTAATAGCCCATCCTTAGGATCTTCCTTGCTAGCATATGCCCATTCATGTGTGCGTCGCACAACCCTCCATGGACTTCCTCGATTAATCTCTGTGCCTCGGCTTCTCTGACACATAGCAGTAGGGAATCGTTGTATGACTTCTTGTACATTCTGCCCCCACTGTAGAAGTATTGCCTTGCCAACCTCTGTATAGTTCGCTTCTCTGCAGCTGAGGCACCCTCTGGCAGAATTCTGTCTCTTATATACCTCTCTATATCTGTGTACCAAGGCTCCTCTTCGGGTATGCTTTTCTCGATACTGAAGCAGTACACAGGGTAGCGCCAAAGTTCTATCTCTAATGGTTGCACCCAAGCATCATCTGTGATGGTGGCCATTGATGCCAGCGTAGCTAGTGCATCTGCAAATCGATTCCCGTCTCGTGGCATGTAGTCAAATGTCACGCTCTCAAATTCCTCTTCTAATTCCTTGACCAGCTCTTGGTATGGCACTAATTTCACATCTCTGGTCTTCCAGTCTCCCATCACTTGATAGATGATAAGACTTGAGTCACCAAATACTTTTAGCTCTTGTATATGCATCTCGATTGCTGCTCCGATCCCTTTTCCATTTACATTCACTGCCCCGTCAAAGAACCTATGCCACTTGGTTTCTTCTATATCATCTACAGACTCTGTATACATCACATCTTCGTCCGGGAAGTGAGTCAGAAGTGGTTGGTAGTCAGGTAGTGGATGCTCTGCCAAGTGATCCGCCACAGCTTGTCCTTTTATCGCCTTTCTAGTCGTGTAGACAATGTCGTACTCGGACAAAAGGACTTGCCACCTGGCTACCCTGCCAGTGGAGATCGGCTTCTCAAAGATATATTGCAACGGATCCAGATTAGAGATCAGCAGGACGGTGTGACTGAGCAAATAATGCCGAAGTTTTTGGGCTGCCCAGACTAGGGCACAACACGTCTTTTCAAGCACTGTGTATCTGACTTCGATGTTGGTAAACTTCTTGCTTAGGCAGTAGATTGCTTGTTCTTTCCGCCCTTTCTCATCGTGTTGTCCTAACACACATCCTACAGTCGTCTTAGAGACTGTCAGATACATAATCAAGGGTCGTCCTGGGACAGGCGGGACCAACGTCGGTGGACTCATCAGATAGACCTTGATCTTATCAAACGCTACTTGACAGTCGTCATTCCAAACCACAGGGTTGTCTTTCTTTAGCAGCTTGAATATAGGCTCACACACAGGAGTCATCTGCGCAATGAACCTACTGATATACTGCAATCTGCCCAGGAATCCTCTCACTTCCTTTTCTATCGACGGAGGAGGCATCTCTAGAATTGCCTTTGCTTTGACAGGATCAACCTCGATGCCTTGCTTGCCCACTATGAAGCCGAGCAGCTTTCCTAAAGTCACTCCAAACACACACTTGTTTGGGTTGAGCCGAAGTTTGTGCTCTTTGAGTCTGTCGAACATCTTTCCAAGGTTCACCAAGTGGTCTTCTTCTTCCTTAGACTTCGCTATCATGTCATCCACGTACACCTCCATCTCTTTGTGCATCATGTCGTGGAATATTGAGGTCATTGCACGCTGATACGTAGCACCCGCATTCTTCAGTCCGAACGGCATCACGCGGTAACAGTAAGTGCCCCAATGCGTGATAAAGGATGTCTTCTCCATATCCTCGGGTGCCATCCTTATCTGGTTGTAACCAGAGAAGCCGTCCATGAAAGAGAACATTGAATGCGTTGCTGTATTGTCTACCAGTACATCAATGTGCGGCAATGGGAAGTCGTCCTTCGGACTTGCTCTATTCAGATCTCTAAAGTCGACACACATCCTGACTTTCCCATCTTTCTTGGGAACTGGCACAATGTTGGCTAACCACTCCGGATAGTGAGTTACTTGCAGGAATCCGGCATCCAGCTGCTTGGTGACCTCTTCCTTGATCTTCAGGGCCCATTCCGGCTTTGTGCGCCTGAGCTTCTGTTTCACGGCCTCAGACTTTGTTGGTAACCGATGCACAACCAAGTCCATGTCTAACCCGGGCATATCCTCATATGACCATGCAAACACGTCAGAATAAGATTTAAGAAAATCAAACATCTGTTTTCTCAATAATGGTGACAGCTTTTTACCGATTTGGAGGAACCTTGGTTGTGCTATTTCACCTATGTCAATTGACTCTGTTTCCTCAATATTAGCCTGGGGACCCTTTTCGTGCCTTTCCAAAGCAAGTTGGATTTCAAGCGGGGTTTCCCATGATTCATCGTCGTCCTCATGCTCGAAAGGCTCACAGAGGACGATGTTTGAATCTTCTTGCTGCGATGGGCGAGTGCCGCAATCTGACTTGTCGAGTTCTTGCTCGTTTTCTGGATTGGGCATTGGATCATGCATTTCATTTATTATTACCATCTGCATTGGCTTTTCAACTTCTTTTTGTTGTTTTTGTTTAATTATGGCAATTTTATTACCTATCCCGTGCCCCAGATCTTCCAGGTATGCGTCGGGATCGGCACTAAAATTGCGATGTTCAAGTTGCTTATTTTTGTTATTTTCATTTTCAAACAGACGCAAGTAGTAGGAAGCATTCAGGTATTCATTAAAAATTCCAGCAGTAGCTACAACAGAAACTTCAGAGGTGATAGAAACCCCCTTTGGGATAGCAGCTTTGCTGATTGCAAAAGGTGTGGCGCTCCAGTTCTTTAGTGATGCCTCGGCTTCCTTGTTGATAGCGATCGTCTTCTCTAGCTCTCCTACCACCACCATGTTGGCGCTCTCGTCAGAAGAAATGTAGATAGGGTCCTGCGCCGCACCTCCTACCGGCTTGTTTTGGCTTCTCTCTGATCGGGGGCCAGACTCTGACGATACCCTTACCCATGATCCACTGAGGGCGATTGCCATTGGTATCTCGTCCTCGGGTGGCGCATATGCGATGGTGACTTCGTTGGCTGGGTCAACTCTGGGGGGTGCAAACATTATGGGTATTCCAGTTGGTATCCCAGGCACCGTGGAAGAGTAAGATGGTGGTGCCCATTTGCCGTAAGCTGCATGGTACACTTCTTCCGGTACTGGCCCTAGCACTTGGGGCATGCTACGGAACATGCGGTTCAAACCATCGCGAGTTCTAGGGTGCGGGATATAGGGGCATGGAGGAGGCGACCTTGGCCTGCGGGTTGGCGTTCCTGAGCTGTCTCGCCCCTCCATCATGCAGACATACATGATTGGGCCTTCTTCTTTGGATTCCTCAATGGGAGCAGGTGGTGGCACTTCTATCACAATCGGAGAGTTGATCGGGATCCCGTCAGGGATGAATTGTTCATCTGGTGGGGCGAAGGCCATGGTGACTTCGTCAACTGAGTCCAGGGCGACCAGTACTGGTAGGCCATCCGGCGGCCCCTCAGGAGCCAATGGGTCTACTTCTACTGCATCTCCAATCATTTCCATAGAGGGTGGCTCTTCCCAGAGCATCTGAGCCAGTCCTTGCAGGTAGTCTTCTTCCATGGCAGGGGTATCCAGAAACTCATCTCCCCACCCTTGAAGGACTATGTTCTTGATAGCCTAGGCCGCTTCACGCTCCATGTTAGAGAAGCGGTGGTACAAGTTCTCGTGCACGCATATGGGCCAGTGGGGGTCTATTCCTTCAGTTCTTGCCCTTTTCCTTTCGGTGCGGTTCCCAAGGAGTCGGGAGTAGTCTTCCGGCTGTGGCCTGAACCCCAGTCCAAACCCAGTAGTCTGCTCATAAGGTTGGATGGCTGCCTTAATTCCCTGCTTATACTTGCCCAATCCATCGCCGGCTCTGAGACCCCAGTCTGCGCAGTCAGCAGCGCTGAACATGTACTTTCTTCTCCTTTTTGAGAGTCGTTGCCCCCTTTCAGATTCGGGGATATGATTCACTTGCACCATCTCCACCGCTTGGAAATTGAGCGTGGTAGGTAACTCATAATCCACATAGGGTACTCCGACCCTTTCGAACTCCCGGTGGTCTTCCGCATGTACCGTGATCAGCTCATTACCTGATACGAACCGGACCATCCTGTGCAGCATGGAAGACACTGCTCCTGCCTAATGCAGCCAAGGCCTCCCAATCAGCAAGTTAAATGAGGCATTGATATCCATGAGTTCAAACTCCATGGTAAAAGGTCTATTTGCAATTACAATCACCAGAGTGACCTCTCCCAACGAGTCTCTTCTGGCGTTGTCGAAGCCTCTGACGTTATGAGCGCTTGGCTTGATCATTGAAGGATCTAATTGTAAACTGTGAAACGTCCTCCTCGGGCATATGTTCAGCGCCGACCCATTGTCAATCATGGCACGTTTTACGATGAGATCGACGCACTTCACTGTGATGTAAAGCGGCTCAGTATGGTCACAACCCTCAGGTGGCAGATCTGCTGCAGAGAAGGAGATGGCCTGGGGTGCCGTGATCACTGATACCACTGCTCCTAGCTGCTCAGGATCGATGCTTTCTGGCACATGTGCATCTCCCAAGACCCTCATTAATACTGCCCGGTGCTTTTCAGAATCAATCAGAAGTCGCATTATGGAGATCTGGGCAGGCACCTTGTTCAACTGCTGGAGGATGTCGTACTCTGGAGTAAAAACACTGTGGTGCAATTCTAGATCTCCTCTTCGGTGGCCCTTCCCTTCCTCTTGAGGGTCTGCGGCAATTCAGTAACCACATCCTTCCCTTTTTCTTTCCTTTTTGCTTCTGCCTCTGCTCCCTCCTCTGGTGCGGGTAGGGGGTCAATGTTTATGTATCGACCGGATCGGGTGATCCGATCGATTTCTGCTTCAATGGTGGGGGTGGTGGCTTGATGGTAGAAAGATGGGGTGGGGTAAGGTGGGGATACCATGTTGTATGAGGGTGGTTCCAGGTTGAGTTGTGAAAGGTTGAGGGTGAGTGGTTCAAATGATAGGGAGAAGGGGTCTTGTGGAGGCGAGTCCATGATGTCATGGATGTTGAGGGTGGAGGGGATGGGGTAGAAAAATTCTTGGTCTGTGGGCGGGTGGAAATGCACCAGAGGAAGACCTGTAGGGGAGTCACCGCCATCTCCTTCGATGACGTTCACTGCCTCACTCTTTTCTGCTGACGTGTCATCTGAGTCTGTATCAGCAGACTCGTCCGAGCTCTCGTACGGATCTGGCAGGTTTGCGAGTTCAGGAGTGGATGGTGGTTCCTCTTCCACTGCAGCATGAGGGGGGGCGAACCACTCAAGCATGTTGTATGGGAGGGGGACGGGATTAGACTTGAGTGATGATGAGTCGGCAGAGTATGCCAGATAGGGGTGCGGTTCTGATGTTGCAGACATGCCCTCTGGCGGCCATCCGGTGGATAACTGGGGAGGCGCCCTTGAACTGCCCACTGACGCGTCCGAGACCTGAGGTCTATCCCGGATTTGGAGTCCACTGGAACTGCCCACTCCTTCTCTACATGGAGGGGATGGGGAATCACTGATCCATCCGCATTGTACGGGGTTCCATGGCCTCATGACCTCCTCACTGCTCTGTGGTTCATCCTCGATCGCACAGATGTGGACGTCTGTATTTTCCTTAACTGCACCCGCTGTCGAACGGGTTTCTGCTTGAAGCTGCACCTTCACTGTCTGCCCTGGTCGGCCAATAAGTACAGAAGGGTCGAGCTGCCTGATGCCTTGATCACTGCTTACTTGATTCGCTGCTCTACTGGTGGAGGCCTTTGAGTGATCTGGGAGAGGATTGGTGGTCACGCCAGCTGCTGGAGTCTGGGCAGGGGGTGTCGGGGGATCGACAGTGATGCGTTTACTGTCAATCAGGTCCTGGATATCATGCCTCAGATCCCAACACCGATTGGTGTGGTGCCCTGGAGCACCAGAGTGGTACTCGCACCGCTCTGCTGCGTTATAGCTTCTAGCATTGACCAAGCAAGGATTCGGAGGCTTGAATTGCATGTACCCTTTCTTCAGCAAAGTAGGTAGCAATTTTGCCGGCGCATATGGGAGTGGGGTAAAAACCCATTTCATCCTGGCCTCCATTTCTTCTCTCGTCCTTCTTACCCCTTGGTAAGCAGCCTGCCCAGTCCCTTGAGGTGCCACGGCTTCTGGTCTTTGATAGAAATGATGGGGTTGTGCAGGGTGTACATAGTTGACCGCCTGCTGTTCTTGTCTCCTGGGCTCTTGCCCCTGGTTTCTGCTACCTAGTCCTGTTACTGGCCTCCTTGGTGCAGCACTCTGCCCGCTGCCATCTATCTTTCCGGCCCTCACTGCGTCTTCAATCCGATCCGCAGTCAAGATCAGGTCATTGAAGTTCGACGTACTCTGCCCCAGTAGCATAGTCAAGAAAGGTTGGCCCAATGATGCGATAAACAGAGATGTCATCTCCTGTTTTAACAACGGCGGCTGTACTAATGCTGCCAATTCTTTCCAGCGTTTGGCATATTCTCTTACTGACTCTTGGCTCTTCTTAGCCAGCCTCTGCAATTATGCCCTTGTCTGCACGATCTGACTGTTTAGGCGGTATTGTTGGATGAAGGTGGCCGCCAAATCATTCCATGTCTTGATCTTGGCCTTGTCCAAACTCAGAAACCAGGAGTAAGCCGCCCCTGTTAACGACTTCTGAAAGAACTGTACCATGATCCGTTCTTCCTTGGCATACTGGCACATGTCGCCTGAGTATGACCTTAAATGGTTTAGTGGGCACCTGGTGCCGTCGAACTGGTGCAACTCAGGGCATTTGAACTTAGCGGGGAGTTGGATGTCCGAAAAGAAGCAGAGGCTTTCCAGGGTAGCCTCGCTCTGCACTATGCTAGGTTGGAGTTGTTTGAGCTGCTCCTTCAGGGCAACCATTTCTGTTCTGTTCTCCTCCCTAACTGCTGTCAGTTTCTCCTCAAACTGTACCTCCTGAGTTCTGTACCAGTCCTCGTCACCCTGTCCCAGATGGATAGGCAAAAATTGATCTTGTTGTGCCACATGAAATGGCGCTGCCGGTGGTGGCGGTGGTGGTGCTAGGGGAGGGGGGTTTACTGGACGCGGCGGTGGCACCACTTCCGCTTGCGGCGGGAACTGCGGCGGTGGCTGCTGGGCGACCGGCACCCCGGGCGGGCCCTGCCGTAACTCTCTCAGCTCTGTCGTTAGTTCCTGGATGATGGAACTCATGCTGTCCATCTTCTGCTGCATCTCATTGACTACCTGAGTATGACTAGACTCTGCAGGGTGCTGCCCTGGCGTCTGTTCCCCTTGCTGTTCCATATCGAGCCTTCTCCTCAATCTTAACAGGTACGGACTTCTGAAAGCAATTTTGGTACCTGATGGACAATTGACAGGTGTTAGTGAAATTTTACACAAATTGGTTATGCAATTTACTTAGTAGAATCTTTTTCTTCGATTTATGCTGTTTTTTTTTTGTTTGATTGAATTTAGACTAACTGATCTATTTTACCTACCCTAGGGCAACAAGGGAAGAGAACCTGGTTTTGAATTGACTGATCTATTTTAGCTACCCATAGGTAACAAGGGAAGAGAACCTTGAATGAATTAACTGATCTATTTTAGCTACCCGTGGGCAGCAAGGGAAGAGAACCTTAATAATGAATTTTGAAGGCTGATCTATTTTAGCTACCCGTAGGCAACTGGGAGAGAGAACCCTAAGAATTTTTGACAACTGATCTGTTTCAGTCGCTCGGAAGCGACTGGGAAAGAGAACCCTAGAGACCAAATCTATTTTAGCTACCCGTAGGCAACTGGGAGAGAGAACCCTATTTTTTGAAAACTGATCTATTTTACTCGCTCGGAAGCGACTGGGAAAGAGAACCCTAGAGACCGAATCTATTTTAGCTACCCGTAGGCAACTAGGAGAGAGGACCCTATATATTTTTTTTTTGAAAACTGATCTATTTTAGCCATTTGGGCAAGGAAAGAGAACCTTCAATTAAAGGGGTTTTGTTTGAGCTCAGGATCACGGGGTTGGACCGATCAGCGTCTCAGAAAGAGGGGCTGAAGAACAGCACTAAGGGTTGCCTTAACCAACTCCTGACTCATTCGTCAGTGCTCTCGGCGATACAAAGATTCGGCTAGTAGTACCCGGACGCTCCGCAGCCAATATCCGATTCACCCACCGGCGGCTTTGGTGTCACTAAAAAGGGTAGGCTATGCCAGGACGCTCCTCCACCAACATCCGACTCATCTGTCGGCGGTTTCGGTGCCCTAAGAATTCGGCTAGTAGTACCCGGACGCTCCGCAGCCAATATCCGTTTCAACCACCGGCGGCTTTGGTGTCACTAAATGGGGTAGGCTATGCCAGGACGCTCCTCCACCAATATCCGACTCATCCGTCGGCGGTTTCGGTGCCCTACAGTTTAGACCGAATGATCTTGGAAAGATACAGACGGGTGTGATCTGAGCTCAAGGTCTTGGGTGTTTTTAAACACTTGCTGGGTTTCGCAATCTCAATGAGGGAGATGCAATTAAAGGAAATTAGGTGGTCGCAGCGACCAGGGATATTGCAATTATCTGAGAAGAGGTGGTCTGTCGGAGACCGAGTTGCCCTATTGGAGGGGATTAATTCTTTTACTTCAAATTCTTGTCTTTTTAAGTTTGAACAATATATAGCAAAGTGGAAATAAATTCATGCTTTAATCGAAAGGTGCCGCCATGGCACAAAGTACATCATCATTCATAACAAATACAACAAAGCCAAAGTCTAGCTAGGTTGGTCATCATCATAGTGGGAGGACACGTCTTGCCTCCTCAAGGCTCGCAGAAGTTTGTTCCGCAGACGTCGGTCCTCCTCAGCGCGCTTGCGCACCAATTCCATTTCGTGTTGCAAGGCCATATTGGCCTGCCTACTCTCCCGTTCCGAATCCACATAAGCTGAATGGATACGTGAGTGGGTCTCCTGCAGTTCAGCCACCCTGTCCCTATATGTGTTAGGGGGCGGAACTGGAGTGTCGCTTGAAGCGACAGGCTGCAGAGGTGGGGGGCCGTCGTGGCCGAACTCCCGAGCTATCCACTGCTCGTAGTTTCGAAAATGTGATTCGATGAAGACGTCTTCTCGATATACACACACTGTCTTCCACTCCATCAGCAGTTGGGTCCTTAGTCCCTTGGTGAGTGGACCAATCAAATTGCCCAAGTCGTCCTTGACCGGGATTCCCTGTGGTTTCCCAAACTATCTCAGAACCCGGATCGGATAGTACGGCACGGCATGGGTGAGTCCTATCAGGGAAAGCCCCTCTCTTTTCTTGAAAGCTATGATGGGGGTGTAGGGGATGTTGTATGTACCCCACCATCTGATGTCCGTTTCTCCATTCAGGTGGAGAAAGTGGTTAAACCAATCCTCACGAGCGGGTAGGTCTGGTTTGATCTCTCTTTGAGCCAACCAATGGATGTTGTCGCTGGTTGCCTTGTAATATGCACTGACAGGTGATGACACCGTCAGGTGGTCTTGTAGCCAAATGTGGAGAAGGGGAGCGCACCCTTGAAACCTCCGAGTTCCATTTTTGGACAAAGTCAGGGAATGGAACAGTTGAGCTAGGATCAGTGGCATGATTCGGTACCCTGCCCTGAGTTGATCCACAATTTCCATGAGGGCCAAATTAATGGTGTCTTCCCCAGTTGGAAAGAAGATTTGTGACAGAACCACAAGGGTGAAGGTGTCAAGCCCGGGGTCTTTCCTGCTTTTTGTTTCTCATTTTCTCAGCTAGGAATGTTTTAGAGACCCGAGTAAATGATTTGTCACCTCCTAAGGTCTGAAATTCTCCCCTTGAGAGGCCAAAGAAAACGCAAGCTTCATTCTTGTAACTTTCTTTGAGACTTGGCCTAGCGGGTTCTCCTAAGTCACGAAATCGGAGGAACAGGTCAAGTTCCTCAATTGTGGGAGTCAACTCGTTGACCCCGAATCGAAACACTGAAAGCTGGGGATCCCAAAAAAGCAGGGCTGCTTGGATCATATCCCAGTTAATCGGCACATTTAACAGGGACAAAGTCTGTCCCATGTGGTATTCGTGCTCCCATTCAATCTGCTCACTCCCTTGAAGCTGCCTTGTCCAAGAACGGATTCAGGGGGTATCCCAGGCGCACTTCTCTATCCTAGGGAAACGGGTTCTCTTAGATGAGGATGAAGATGCCATGCCAACTATCCGATCGAAATTCCGAATCAATTTAAGGTTCCACACCAAGACTCTAAGTCAGTTCTATAATATGCATAATTTCAAGCAACAAGATGCACCACTAGCAGTTCTAATATGCTTCACCAAATAAAGCAAAAACAAAACGGTGCGGAATTTAGGCACACATGGTGTGTGGTCCTAAGGGTTGGCGCCAATGAAGGCGCGACTCCTAGACATACTTGTGTAGAGGAGCACATTCAAGTCCCGATCAGTCTTTCTGTCTTTCATCTGTTCTTTCATCTGCTTCCGGTGTCGGACCACATCAAAAATTACAACTTGCCATCGAGGGCGAAGGTTTACAAAAATATTTAAAAAGCTGTAAAGAATTCATCCTTAAGGCTGTTGGAAGCCAAAAGGGAGGATACAAATTGCTTTCTACGTGGGTAGGCTAAAAATTCCTAGATCTAGGGTTTAGTGCCTTTATTCTGATCTGGCATGCTTTCATCTGTTTCTCTGATCTGGCCGGCTTTCGTCTGCTCTAAAAGACCAATCTGGACTTAAAGTGCTCCCAGCGAACTCTAATGGGTCAAGACCCATAGCATACAGGACTCCATGCATGGATCTGGGGTGGTTCCCCTGACCAAAGTTAGGTGAGCTTCCTAAATTAGGGCTGAGGTCGCCCGTGATCTAGGGTTTACTCCATTTGATGCAAAAAGCGGGGGTTGCTAGCCCTAATGGACTCTGGATTTTATTCCGATTTTACTCCTCTTATATTCATCATTCACATCCTACTCACCCTCTCATGCTCAACGCAAGGTTCATTCAGAAACGTTAGGTGGGGAAGGATACCCAGCCCGAGACATAAGCCTACAAGGGTCTGAACCAGTACTGGATCCTCGCGTGCCACGGCAAGAAACCAGTGGTGCTAATGGACTCCAGAAAACTGGGGGGATGGGTTTACCCTGCTTTCCCCGGCAAGCCACGGGAGCGTAGGTGCTAATACCATCCCAAGAGTCAGTTCATAGGAATCAGAAAGGTAGGCTGCTAGATAGATCTAGGTTTTGGAGAAGAAGAAGCAATATCCGCATTCACTCAATCATTTAGGGTCGGATCATTCACGCATCCTCCCTCGTGTGTGTCACCCCACGCAGTTTATCACAAAACTGGAAAATAAATCCATCCACGGTGTGGTGGTGTGCCCGTATGTGCATTTGGGCTGAGTGCGGTGTCTAACCGGGTGAGATTTGACTGGATTTTGTTGATAAAGGAGTTTTTACCGTCTTGTATAGTAAGGTGCAGAATTGGCATGCAATACGAGGTTCCGGGAGAGTCCCCAGGTAAGTGGAGGGTCACAGGGGACCGCTTAAATTCCACTTTCCTTAGGCAATTATCTCGTCCTTGTGACAGGACTTCCAAGAATACGTAGTTGCGTGTATTCCACGCCTTACTAAGCAATGTAGTAAAAAATCTTAGAAACCAACCTAATCCCTCTTGGATTGACTGATTCTAACCAGGGGTTCTATGGGGCTGAGAAGCCCCCAGCAGAGTCGCCAGGCTGTGCGCACCTGATTTCGGTCGCACGATGAGGCGCATGCAAAATGATGCGTGCCTCGGGATTGTTTGGAGTCGCCACTGCCTGATGGGGTGCAGGCAGACACCTGGGTGCCTAAGTTCTTCTGTTAAGGCTTGGTTTGCGGCTTAACATTCTAAGTAGATTCTCGGTTGCGGTCTGGGGAAGTCCGTAGACACCCCAGTCCACCCCGTCAAGTGACTGGTCCCATAGGTTTCCCTGGTTTGAGTCAACTCTGGTCTCTCACTCACCCGATTCCTATTTCCAGCATTCAATTTAATTAAGTCTTTCGGGACTGCCAAAGTGGTGTGGGTCCCTTTACTTGATTTTATCTTTTTAGTTAAAGTGATGTGAGTTGGATTGGGCGGGCCCCGTTGGAAGGCCCGCGGATTCCTGGGTGGGCTTGGTTAAGCCCACATATCCCCTAGTGGGCCTCAGTCTAGCCTGAGAGGCCCTTCGGGTTTTGGTTCAATGAATCAATTTTATTTAAATTTCAAGTTGGGGATTAAATTCAACTTCCATGCAAAAGTGAGTCTGGATTGCTTTGTGGGCCCTTGAGCGGGCCACACAGTGGTTTGCCAAGTGATTTTGATTATCTTTCTTAACTGTGCCAAAATGGGCCAGGTTTTGGGCTTGGGGCCCTCTACCTGGGCTTGGGCGTGAAAGCCCAAGGCTTCCTGAGTTAGGGTTTGGAAACCCTAACCTTGGTTGGGTTCAATGGGCTTAGTGGGCCCGACAAGCCCTACCCGCGGTCTCGGCCACACCATGCCTAAGTCTAAGCTAGCATGCTTCCCAAATGGGCTTTGGTGGGCCTCAATGGGTTTGGCCCACTCAATCAACTTGATTATTTTTATTTAACAAAAGTAAGTTTTATCGGGCTTGGTGGGCCCCGTTGGAAGGCCCATTGGAAATCAAATTGGACCGGGTCGGTCCGTGGCCCATCTTGGGTACCCGGGTGACCCGGAAACCCTACTAGTGCGACTGGTTTGATCAAATAAACCAAAAAAAACAGCACAATATCACAAAATAGCAAAAAAGATATTCTGGCAGCGTAGCCGGCCTGAGATGCCGGCTACACACACAGGACAGTGTATCCGGCATCCATTGCCCGCTACGAATGGGGCTCTGTTGATCCGGCCTGAGTTGCCGGATCAACATATAGAAGCCCTTTTTTCGGATTTTTGCATGGGGGTGGGGTTTCTAGGCTTCCCAGGGTGTTCTAAAATTTCATGGGCCCTTGGGAAGGCCCACACAGGTACTGGAGATGAGGAATCACCTCATCTCTTGGTCTTTCCCTTTCCTTGTGACCAAGGAAGTTGCTTCCCTCTCTTGGGGCTGCAGATGGCAATTAACAGAGACCAAGAGGTCCTTGTTTTGGCTCTCCCATTCACAAAACAGCAGGTGATTAGGCTACGCAAAAATTAGACAAAGGCATATACCCAGAACATGCTTCCTAATCTCTACACATGCCAACACACATAAGCATGCACACTTTATCACCATTAATCATGTTCAAAATAGCAACTCACTCAATGGAAAGGCAAAGCAAGGAGAAGGGTGGAGAATGGGGATTACATGGGGGTACAAGAGATGCATAAACAAAGGGGAACACCCTCCCTATATACATGAAATGGAGGCATGATAAACCAGCACCTTAGAGAAAAAAACAAACCTTAGGATCATGTGAAAAACACCACTCATGCCCCCTTTTGAACCCTACGAAAACCCTATCCTACCTTGAAGGCTTTCATGGGGGCGTAAGTGCAAGAGAAAGAAGTAAGCTAGGCACTTGTTTTATCAAAGAGAAGAAAACATTTATATATGCTCAAAACATTCTCATTTTCATATATGTAGAATAAAACATGTCAAGGAACAATACCTTGGGGTTTTGAAACCCCTTTGAAGTGTGTAGTCTTCTCCTTGAAGCAAGCACAGGTGCTAGAGCCTCCCTTGGCACCACCAACAGCAGCAAGTCTCCACTTGCTTGGATGGAAATGAAGAGGAAGAAGTGAAGAGAGAAAGGGGAGCTCAAGGTGGGGTGTTTGAGGGGTTATGGGGGACAGGAAGGGCTTGGAGGAGGGATCTTGGAGCAAGGTTTGTGGGGGAGAAGAAGTGGAAAACAGCCAAAACCCAGCCATCCTCGGAAATGGGGCTGCTGTTGCTTTTTTATAGAAAACTTAATGTATCCGGCATTAAATGCCGGATACACTACACTTCCATTGTATCCGGCATATTATGCCGGATACACTGCACTTCCTTTGTATCCGGCATATTATATCGGATACAAAACATAATAATTTCGAAAATTAAATGCCGCCGCGAATTTGTCGGCAAATCGGCGCGAATCTCGCCGAGCAAATCTTTGTATCCGACATTTGAGTCCAGATATTAAGAGGGGCAAGTGTATCCGGCATTAAATTCCGGATACAAATCGAAAAATTACGGATTTGCCCCTCGACTTGACCGATTCGACCGATTTGACACTTTTGGATATCTACGGATTGCCCCCTGCGAATTTTGGTTTAGTCCCTGAGATATTTGATGATTTTTGGATATTTGATATTTAGTGCCTGAGATATTTCGCTGCCTTCGCTGCCACGTGTGCAGTTTCTTTGCCACGTGTGCAGTTTCCGGTTTTTCTGCTCAGAAACTTCGACAGCTCATATCTCCCTCATCCGAACTCCGATTTGAGCAAACTCAATTGCGTTAGACTTGTATCGGAGCCCTCTATCCAATGACATAAGGCTAAGCACCTGGTTTGGGGTTAAAAAAAGTCAACTTTCCGCTCACCCTCAAGTTTGACCGGCCCACAGAACCTTCATCCGGACTCCGATTCCAGCAAACTCAGTTGCGTTGGACTCGTGTCGGGATTCTCTATCCACTGAGATAAAGCAAGGTGGCCAATTATCACTTGATCAAAAGGTCAAATTTCGACCCCTCAGGGTTTGACTTTTCAGCCGGGTTTTGCATTTTCAGCACTTCTAGGGGTGCAAAAATAAGGTGCTTACACACAACTTGTCAGCGTGGGTGAAATTTTACAGGATATTTACAAAACTGCAAAGAATTCATCCTTAAGGCTATTGGGAGCCAAAAGGACGGATACAAATTGCCTTCAAAGCGGGTAGGCTGAAAATTCCTAGATCTAGGGTTTAGTGCCCATGTTCTGATCTGGCCTGTTTTCATCTGTTTGTCTGATCTGGCCGGCTTTCATCTGCTCTAAAAGACCAATCTGGACTTAAAGTGCTCCCAGCGGACTCTAATGGGTCAAGACCCATAGCATACAAGACTCAATGCATGGATTTGGGGTGGTTCCCCTGATCGAAGTTAGCTTAGCTTCCTAAATTAGGGCTGAGGTAGCCCAGAATCTAGGGTTTACTCCATTCGATGTAAAAAGCGGGGGTTGCTGCCCCTAATGGACTCTGGATTTTATTCCGATTTTACTCCTCTCATATTCGTCATTCACAACATACTCACCCTCGCATGCTCAACGCATAGTTTACTTAGAAACGTTAGGTGGGGAAGGATACCCAGCCTGAGACATAAGCCTACAAGGGTCTGGACCAGTACTGGATCCTCGCGTGCCACGGCAAGAAACCGGTGGTGCTAATGGACTCCAGAAAACTGGGGGGATGGGTTTACCCTGCTTTCCTCGGCAAGCCACGGGAGCGTAGGTGCTAATACCGTCCCAAAGATCAGTTCATAGGAATCAGAAGGGTAGGCTGCTAGAGAGGTCTAAGTCTTGGTAAAGAAGTTGCAATATCCGATTCACTCATTCATTCGGGGTCAGATCATCCATGCAGCCTCCCTCGTGTGTGTCACCCTACGCAGTTCATCACATAAAAGCGGGAAATTAAATCCATCCACGGTGTGGTGGTGTGCTCGTGTGTGCTGTGGGGCTGTGTGCTGTGTCTACACGGGTGAGTTTTGTCTAGATTTTGTTGGTAAAGAGATTGTTACTGTCTCATATAGTAAGGTGCAGAATTAGCACGCAATACGAGGTTTCGCGAGAGTCCCCAGGTAAATGGGGGGTCACAAGGGACCGCTTAAATCCCACTTGCCTTAGGCAATTATCGTGTCCCTTTGACAGGACTCCCCAGAACACGTAATTATGCGTATTCTTTATTTTACTAAACGAGGTAGTAAGAACCCTAAACCAACTAAATCCCTCTTATGCTAACTCAATCTATCCAAGGTCCTAATGGGCTGAGAAATCTCTCCAGTGGAGTCGCCAAGCTGTGTGCACCTGATTTCAGTTGCACGACGAGGCGCATGCAAAATGATGCGTGCCTCGAGGTTGTTTGGAGTCGCCACTGCCTGATGGGGTGCAGGCAGACACCTGGGTGTCTATGTTTGTCTATTGAGGTTTGGTCTGCGGCTAGAGATTCTAAGTAGGTTCTCGGTTGCAGTCTAGGGAAGTCCGTAGACACCCCTGTCCACCCCGTCAAGTGACGAGTCCCATAGGTTTCCCTGGTTTGAGTCAACTTTGGTCTCTCACTCACCCGATTCCTAATCCAACATGTATATTTGGTTAAGTCTGGCGGGACCGCCAAAGTGGTGTGGGTCCCTTTGCTTGATTTTATCTTCTTATTATTGAACGAAGTGAGTCTGATTGGGTGGGCCCCGTTGGAAGGACCACGGTATCCCTGGTGGGCTTGGTTAAGCCCACGTGTCCCCTGGTGGGCCTCAGTCTAGCCTGAGAGGTCCTTTGGGCTTTGGTTCAATGGATTGATTTTATTTTGAAATTCAAGTTTGATTATTTAAGTGGATTTCATGCCAAAGTGAGTCTGGATTGACTTGCGGGCCCCTGAGTGGGCCTCGTTCTGGTTGCCAATTGTTTTGAGTTTATTTTTTATTAATCTTTGCCAAAATGGGCCAAGCTTTGGGCTTGGAGCCCTTTACCTAGGCTTGGGCTTGAAAGCCCAAGGCTTTCTGAGTTAAGGTTTGGAAACCCTAACCTTGGTTGGGTTCAATGGGCTTAGTGGGCCCGACAGGCCCTACTCGTGGTCTCGGCCACACCATGCCTAAGTCTAAGCTAGCATGCTTCCCAAATGGGCTTTGGTGGGCCTCAATGGGTTTGGCCCACTCAATCAATTTGATTATCTTGATTTAACAAAAATAAGTTTGTCGGGCTTGGTGGGCCCCGTTGGAAGGCCCACTGGAAATCAAATTGGGCCGGATCGGTCCATGGCCCATCTTGGGTCTCCGGTTGACCCAGAAACCCTTCTGGTTTGCTTGGATTGGTCAACAAAGCACAAAAATAGCAAATATCATCAAAAATAGCAGAAATGGCATTCTGGCAGTGTAGCCAGCCTGAGATGCCAGTTACTCAATGGAACATATGTAGCCGGCCTGAGATGCCAGATATACATAAAGACCAGTGTATCCGGCATCTCTAGCCGGCTACAAACAGGGCCCTGTTGATCCGACCTGAGTTGTCGGATCAACCTAAAAACTTGGTTTTTTTGGATTTTTGCATTGGGCTTTGATTCCTAGGCCTCTTAGGGTGTTCCGGCACTGTGTGGGCCCCTGTGTGGGCCCACGGTGGTTCACATAGAGACATATGGCCTCCTTCTTGAGGTTTTGAAGCCAAGAGAATGGGAGAAGGCTAAAGGCTTGCCTTCTCTTTCCTTTGAACCATATCTGATAAAGAAACAGGGACCTATGTGTCCCTATTTTGGTCTTCTTTATTTTAGAAAATCAGCAACTCATTAGCATGAATAAAAGCCAATCAAATGAACATAAGACCACATGCTTCAAACCACAAAAAGAACACAAGCATATCCATATTCCACATGCATAAAAATGAAAAGTGTGTGCTCACCTAGACAAAGATCATGTGGCAAAATAGATAAGCTAGAATTAGCATGCTTCTAATTGATAAGAATACACCTATACATATGAGATACGTAAATAAAGATGGGGTTAACTTCATGTAGACAAAACAGCAACTAATATTTGGACATGTTCATACTTCACTTCAAATACCATGAAAGGTAAATAAATGATCAAAACATGCTTCTCATGCATGTCTAGATCTTTATCATGCTCTAAACATCTAAAGGAACCTAAAGACACATTAAGAATCTTAAAACAGTAGCAAATACAAAGGGGACTTATTTCCAAACTTCAATAAGAAAAACCTAAATCTAAGCACATGTCTATCATGCCATATCAAACAAGTATGGAGCTGAAATGTAAAACAAGTCAAGAGAAGGGGCTAGAGGGATAGTTTAAGGGGTACAAAAGGGCTGAAATGAGAGGAACATGCTCTCCACTTGGATGAAATAAAAACATGACCAAATAGCATCTAAAAGCCTCTTAAAGGTATGCGAAAAAACACCCTTTCACCCTGTTAGCACCTGATTTTTGCACCCCCAAAATAAAGAAAAATGAAAAGTCAAACTAAAAGTCAAACCCTGAGGGGGTCAAAAATTGACTTTTTGATTCAAGTGAATTTGGCCATCAAACTTCATCTCATTGAAAAGAGCATTTCGACACGATTCTAACGCAACCGAATTTGCTGGAATCGGAGTCCAGATGGAAAAGATATGAGCTGGTCAAACTTTTGGGGAGCGAAAAGTTGACTTTTTGCTCGACCCCAATTCAGCTGCCAAACTTGACCCCAGTGGATAGGTGGTTCCGAGCCGGTTCCAACGACACTAAGTTTGCTGAAATCGGACACCGGATGAAGAAGTTATGAGCAGTTGAAGTTTCAGAAAAACTGCCCATGTGGCAAAAAAGGAAACAAAAATGGAATAAACCAATAAAATAAATAAGATAAATGTGTTTTAATAAAGAGAATCTCGCTTTTTTAATAAAATAATCGAAAAAAATCGAATAAGAATCTTGCAAAAAACTAAATTGAATAAAGGTTTGAAATCCAAACATTTTAAAAACGTGCTAGACCGTATTTGAATTACAGGCAGGGCATGCCCGTATTTGAAATACGGGCAAGATTCTCTAAGCAGATACGCGTCGTTGTACGGCGGGACACGCGTCCCGTACGGCCGATTCGCGAGATTCGCACATGTGCGTTTTTCGCCCGTATTTGAATTACGGGCAAGGCACGCCCGTACTTGAAGTACGGGCAAGGCATGCCCGTATTTCAAGTACGGGCACGGAAATTTTGCCTATAAATAGAGAGGCCACCCCCCTCATTTGGACAAGCCCTCTCCTCTGGCCTTCCCCCTTTCCCTCCTGGTGCACTCCACGGCCAAGCTCTGCCCAACCACCACCACCCTTAACCCAAACTTATTTTAATCCCCAAATTACCCCTACATTTCTAAACTACCCCAAAACCATGCCCAAATTCTCTTCAGTTTGGTCTTAAACCCATCCACCTTAACCAAACTCTTCCTCTTTCATCCTAACAAAATTTGGAGGACGCGGAAGCACTGCCGGAATCGTCCGAGAACCACTACATCATCAAGTCCAAGAAATAACATTTTGGTAACCTTTTCAACATCTTCCTTTTTCAATATAAATACATGTGAATTATTTTTTTTACTGTGTTACTAACTCAGTTGCTGTTTTGAGTAACATGAGGAGATGATAATAAAGAGTGGGTCATTATAAAAAAGAGAGGAGGAAAGTGTCTAAAGGACACTTTAATGAACAAATTTAATGATCCACTTTATTCTTTAATATGACCTGAAGATGCATGAATCTTTGTAAAATCTCCTCCCCTCTCTTGAATGAGGATTTTGGATTGGTTGAACAAATAAAGAAGGAGAAAAAGCACAAGAACCAAAGAACATGAGAAGAGAAGAAAAGTGGCTTTATAAGCCAAATGAAGGAAATGTGGAACCTGGAAGGAAAGTAGAAGCCCGGTGGAGGTTACCAGAAGACCCAGAAAAGCCACGGAACTGATCCAGATTGAAATCGGCAGCAAATATGCAAACTAAATCGCGTCCGTAAACTCAGGCCGGTCCAACCTGGACCGTGTTTGATTCACGAACAGGAGAGACCGTAGTCAATTCATGGTCAGGTTGGACCGTAGAGAAAAAACGGGCAAATGCAAAAATGATGTAAAAGTGTAATTTCTTGGTTCGGTTAGACCTGATCCGGTCTAAACCATTCCCTTAAACCACTTGGGCTACCTTAAGCCCATTTTTGGACTTTGGGCCTAGATAGGCCCATCAAGATCCCTTTGGCCCACTTGTGGGGGCCCACTTTTGACTGGTCCATACCAGGCTTGTTTTCAATAAACAGGCCCAAGACCACTTGACTCTTGGCGAATGGGCCAAATCCAAGCCCACTAAGCCCATGGAATTTGTAAATAAATAAGATAACCAAATAGGTTACCCAATAACCCAACTGGGCCCAAAGCCCAACCATGGCAGCCCACGGGTCTTCCAACGGGACCCGGGTCCGACCCACTCCACTTAAATCAATAAAAAGATAAAATCAAATAAAAGGGACCCACACCTCCAAAGGGCCCCGCCAGACCCAATAAGCAGCATGCTAGTCTAGGAAGGGTGAACTTGACTCAAAAAACCAGGGAGACCCGAGGGACCCGTCAAATCGACGGGGCGGACCGGGGTGTCTTTAGGACTTCCCCGGATCGTAATCGAGGACTTAGCTAGAACTCTGAAAAGCCGCAGACCAGACTTAGACCCGATTAGGGCAAAACCGTGTCTGCCTGCACTCTCAGGCAGTGGCGACTCTGAATGTCCCGAGGCACGCACCAAAGGTGCGCCCGGTGTGCGATCTAGGCCAGGTTTAGGTGCGCACACACCCTCTCTTAAAATCATGCGCATGGACCCCCCTTACCATGGGAGCTAGACTATCTTGTGAGAGTATGAATGAAGAAGAAACAGAGCCAAAAGATGAGGCTATACTCCCAAACAGTCATTAAACATCGATCAACCCCAAAAGGGCTCCAAACAAACTCATTTTCACTTATATTGCACAAGATGTGATAAAGAACATTACCTTAGGGTCAAAATGACCTTTGAGTGGTATGCTTGCACTTCCTTGAGGCTTGGACGGCTGCTGGAGCAGAACCTTCAAAACACCACCAGCAACTCTCCTTTGGTTGGTTGGGTTAAGAATGAAGAAGAAGAGAGGGAAAGAGAGTTTGGGGTGCTTGGGAAGAGATGAAGAGAGCATGGAGCTCTTGGAGAAGAAAAATGGTGGGAGACAAAGTGTGCTCCACCAAAATGTGCTCAACTCCCCAATGCATCCCACCCCCTCCCCTTTTATAGGAGAGGTTGCTTAAGGGTTAAGAAGGACCAATTTTTAAATATTTTATCAAAAGTGACTTTTTTATTGTTATTTCTTACTTGTGACTTATTACTTTTGCTTAATGGTTAAGAAAGACTCTTTTGTTAATATTTTTTACTTAGGGGTTAAGAAAGACTCTTTTTGTTAATATTTTTGTTTACTTAAGGGTTAAGCAAGGGGGACATCCACGTGGCGCAGTTTGCCACGTGGACAGTTTATTTTTGACAAAGGATTGCCCATAACTCTCTCATTTGAACTCCAATTCTGGCAAACTCAGTTGCGTTGGAACCGGGTCGACATCCTTTATCCACTGAGCTAGAGTTCAGCAGAAAATTCAGGGTTTAGCAGAAAGTCAACTTTCGGCTCCCCCTCAAGTTCGACCGCCCGCAGAACCTTCATCCGGACTCCGATTCCAGCAAACTCAGTTGTGTTGGAACCGTGTTGGGATTCTCTATCTACTGAGATAAAGCAAGGTGGCCAACTATCACCTGATCAAAAAGTCAACTTTTTGTCCCCTCAGGGTTTGACTTTCTGCCAGGGTTTGCATTTCTGGCCTTTCCGAGAGCGAAAAAATGAGGTGCTTACAACGTCACGTGGCGCAGTTTGCCACATGGACAGTTTATTTTTTACCAAGGATTGCCCATAACTCTCTCATTTGAGCTCTGATTCTGGCAAACTCAGTTGCGTTGGAACCTGGTCGACATCCTCTATCCACTGAACTAGAGTTTAGCAGCAAATTCGGGGTTTAACAGAAAGTCAACTTTCGGCTCCCCTTCAAGTTTGACCGCTCGCAGAACCTTCATCCGGACCCCGATCTGAGCAAACTCAGTTGCGTTAGAATCGTGTCGGAATTTCCTAATCATTAGGAAGAAGTATGGTGGCCAAATTTCATTTGATCAAAAAGTCAACTTTTGTCCCCTCAGGGTTTGACTTTTCTATTGTCTTTTAGTGCCCCTTTTTTTTTTATCTTCCTCTCTTCTTCTTCTTTTCTTCTTTTTGGTTTGATCAAAATTTGGGTGCTTACAGCTGCCCCCCTTTGTCGGAGTCATTTGTTGATGAACGACAAAGGTTGAAAGAAACCCAAATTTTGCATTCCTCACATCTTTCTGAGAGAGCCTGGGAGTTGATTTTTTGTTTTTGGGATAAAGCACATTAACGTGAGCTGGTTATACGTGTGGTACTTATCCCGCTTTCTGGTTCTTAGAAACAGGTGGTGATTAGCACTTTTTCTAGATTCTGGTTCCTGGGAAAAGGTGGTGATTAGCACCTTTCCGGATTCTGGTTCCTGGGAAAAGGTGGTGATTAGCACCTTTCCGGTTTTGGGAGGTTTTGGGTTTTCTGGATGATTCAGCTTTTCAGATTTCAGTGAGGATGCCAATTTAAGATTTCAGTGAGGGTGTAAGCATTTTTTAGGTTTTTTTTCTTTTTTTTTTTAAAGGAATGGTGGCACGAGGTGGGCCAGGGAACGAAAGGAGAGAGGAAGGAGGAGGTGCTCTTGGCGAGGAGGTGCTCCTAGCGCTGTCCGGTGCCTCAAGGGAACTCACACACCTATCCTACTCTACTTACAAAAGTGGGGAAACAAAAATTACATAGGGGCCGGTTGCCCCTTTGTCTTCAAAACATGCCTTCTCTTCTTGATCTCGAGCTTACTTGAGCTTTGTTCTGGATGGTTCTTCACTGGGGATGTGGGGATTCTGTATTTGGGAAAGAACCCACAGGGGACAGGTGAGCTTTCTTCAAGCCCCCTCTTGGTGTGCGTTGGATTACCGCATGGCTTTCCTCCGCTTTGCTTTTCTTTTCTTCTTTCTTTTCTCTCTTTTTCTTCCAACTTGAGGATGCTTCTTGATATCCTCTGACTTTTCCTGCCATGCATGGGCCTACAGCATTCTCACAACATGGTGAGGTATCTGAAATCCACACTGTAAGCACTTGGGGCTTACTTGGTTTTATTGTGTGTGCGAGTGCACATGACTGAAATGAAATATTTTTTCAAAAGCTTTCTCAGAAATTTTGTACAAGTGCTTCAAAAGGAATGGCAGGACTAGTGACCATGGTGATATGCCTTGTCAGCTTAAAGTGTTTTGGGACGGTGTGCTTGACACGCATTCCCATGAGATTCTTGATTTATGCCGTCATTGGCTCTCAGTGGTTCTGTAAAAGTTCAGAATATGAGGAATGTCCCTAGGAATGTTTTTCCCTTCCTCAGTTTTGGTTTCTCTCACTTTTACCCGACATTTGGGGTGGTCTCAGGATCTTGCAATTGAGGGTTCTCCCTTTGTTTTTTCCCTTTTGGGGTTAGTGCCTGCCCCAGTTTAAGGTCTTTGGCCGACTTTTGTGCATCATGTCCCATAGATCAGAGAGGTCTTCACCTTAGGACGAAACATAGGCTTGGTTTTAAATCTAAGAAATGAGGGGATATAAGGCTCAAATTCTTTTCTTTTCATTTTTAGGTTTTACTTTGTGTCTCGCCAAAGCTCATTTTTCTTTTTAGATTCCTTCATTATAGATCTGCATGAATTCAATTGTCACATCCTCTGCAATCAGAAAGGACTTTCTGATGGGACGAAACATAGGCTGAGGTTTTTGGTTTATGAAAGAAAGGGAATATCGCTCAAAGTCTTTTGTAAATGGGTCGAGTCATGTCCTACCCTTTTCTTAACTGCTTGGGCTTTGCCAATACCTGTTCTTTTTTATTTTTTCTTTCTTGAGGCCTTTTGTGACCTTCACTTTTTCCTCTAGCTTTTTGCTTTTCCTTTACTTTGTTCTTGGGTCATCTTTGCTTTTTACTCTGATTAGCATGCCCCAGTGTAATTTCTGCCTTCTTTTTCTTTTTTTCTTTGTTCTTGCTCATCCATGTCTCTTTTCTTCTATACCAAGCACCATATTTAGGGCTCATGACTCAGTGGGTTAGAAGAAAGAAAATTAGGCTCAAGTGGTTTGACTAGAGATATGACTTTGAAATTGGGAAAATAAAGCAAGGGTGGCCTCTCATCCTTTTGCAGGAGTTGTGACAACTTAGTTGAGATATTCATGCAAATTTATTCAGAAATCTATTCATCCTTTTTATTTTCTTTTTCAGCTTTGCCCCAGTGTGGGGTGGTTAGACACAACATGGGTATTTTGAATAATACGATCAAGCTCAAAGTGTTTTGACTAGCGGTTCCCAAAATTCATGATGCATGAAAGATGGCCTCTCATCCTTTCTTAAAGACATGATGTTAAAGTTGGCCTCAGCCCTCAGCTGGTTTTGGCACCTTCACCTTTTTTTCCTCTCAAGGATCATTTTGCCCCGGTGTAAAGATAGGTTTGGGAGGAAAATCAAGGCATGGATCAGGAAAGATTGCCTCAGGCTCAGTCAAGGTTCTCATGGGAGCAATATATTGCACTCGGCTGAAGACACCTTTGAGCAACTCAGCATTTTTCCATGATCATGGTCGTGCCAAAAAATGCGGTCTCAAAATGATGTCTTCATCGACCCGCACACTTGACATTTTTTCAAAAAGTAGTTTCTTCTGTGTTTTCTTTTTCAAAAGGTTTTTTTTACAAAAGTTTGCATGAAAGTAAAAGCATGTAAAAATATTCACAGAATGACCCATCACTAGGAACGGTTGATGCAAAAAGTAAATTCAAACTTAGCCTGGGAATGGTGGACTCGGCATGGGACCGCGTCCAATGTATATTTTGGATTCTTGGGAGTTGGTTGCGCTTTGCAACTCACTTCTCAGCTGTGCCACTGGAGGATGCCCCTTGCTGTGATCTGGGAGAGGGTTCACATATATGGCGGCTGGTGGTGTTTTGGCAGGAGCAGGTGGGTCCACTGTGATTCTTCTAGCATCAATCAGATCTTGGATTGCATGCTAGAGGGCCCAACACTGATTAGTGGCATGCCCCGATGCCCGCATGTGATATTCGCAGGTTGCCTTGGGGTCATAGTTCCTCCCTAGTGCTGCATTTGGGTTGGGCGTTATCAACCTTACATAACAGCAATGTAGGAAGAAGCTCTGCCAGTGTATAGGGAAGCGGCCCGAATACCCTCTGTCTTTGATCTTCCCTTCGTGCACCCTGTGGTGGCACTGACCCTGTAGGCCCTGTGCCATGTGGATGTGACCCTCCTTGCAGGTGGAGTGGCTGCTGCCCTTGTGCAGCGTCAACACTTGCCACGTTCTTTTGCCCTTCAGGCCTCTTGCCTCCATTCACTGGCCTTCTTGCCATTGTCCCAGGTGAGCCTGCCTCTATCAATCCTGCTTTGATGCCGCCCTCAACCTTGTCGGCGATTTGGACCAAGGCACTAAAACTTGTAGCTTGCTAGCCAATCATGTGGGAGTAGTATGGTTGCCCCAGGGTTGAGATGAATAGGCTGGCCATCTCTTCCTCCGTCAGTGGTGGGCGCACCATCATTGCATGTTCGCGCCATCTTCGAGCATAATCTCGGATTATCTCTCCTGCTTTCTTGCTCATCCTCATTAGTTCCATCCGTGTGGGTACACCTCGGAGTTAAACCTGAACTGCTCAGTGAAGAGGAGTGCCAGGTCTGACCAAGTCCGGATCTGTGCAGGGCTCAGGGTGGAAAACCAACGATGTGGTTGCCCGGTCAAGGATCTCTGGAATAGCTGTATCATCAATTGCTCATCCCTGTTGTACCCCATCATGGCTCCACAGTATGATCTCAGATGTGCAGTGGGGCAGCCAGTCCCGTCGAATTTCTCAAATTCAGGACACCTAAACTTTGCCGAGAGTCGTATGTCAGGGAAGAAACAGAAATTGTCAACTGTCATCCTCCCTGGCACTGCCCCTCTTTTCATCTCTTGCCATTCTGCCCTGAGGTCATTGATCATGGCACTAAGTTCAGGCGAGATGCCCCTTGCCTCGACTCTTTGTCTATGCCATTCCTCCTCTTCTTTCTGGTTTATCTTCGAGATGTGCGGGAGATGTAATGCTTCTTCAGGAGGTGGCTGATGCAGCTGTTGGCCTTGTGGCACCGCCGGAGGTGGAACTTGTGGAGGGAAAACCTGTGGAGGCATGGGATGGACAGGTACCAGCGGGGCATGTGGTGGCCCTGGCGGTGCCTGCGGCAACGCTTGTGGTTCTCCTTGAGGTTGCAGGATAACTGGTTGTGGCATCTGCCTGACCAAACTCTGGAGCAGCTGGGTGATTTGCCCCATCTGCTGCGTTAAGTGTATAACCACAGGCTCATCCTCAATCTGGCGCTGAGGCGGAGGCTGCTGCGGTGCTAGAGGTTGTGGTACTGGTGGCTGAGGCACAGGTGGCTCTTCTGAATTCATCCTTGCACGGGATCTCAGCAGATACAGGCTCTGATTGGCAATGGTTGCAACGCTTTCAACCTTGGGAAAACAAAAATAAAAAGGAAGGACAAAACAAGCAACATGTTAGTTTCTTCCGAAAATGGTCTGCTCCTGTGCAAGGGCAGCCGTGATTTAGAGTGCCATGTGTGGCAGAAAAGTGGTGCTTTTAAAAAAAGGTAAACTCTACTTCGTGCTGGTGTTGTGAGTGGTGACAAGAAATCTTCGCACTGCAGATAGCGCTGTGGCCATGTGTGACAAATGCCGTATATGGCTATGCATGAAAAGGAAACATCTTGAAAGTTGTGCTATGCCAAGGATTGGCAAGGGTAGCCCAAGGGTAGACGCCGTATATGGCTATATATGAAAAAGAAACATCTTGAAAGCTGTGCTATCCCGTATGTGGGAAAGGTAGCCCACGGGTGAATGCCGTGATTAGGGTCATCTTGAAAGCTGTGCTATGTCGGGGATTGGCAAGGGTAGCCCAAGGGTGGTCGTCTTGAAAGTTGTGCTATCCTGTGTAGGGGAAGGGTAGCCGAAGCTGTGCTATCCCGAACACGAGAAGGGTAGCCCAAGGGTGGTCGTCTTGAAAGCTGTGCTATCCCTTGTATGAGAAGGGTAGCCGAAGCTGTGCTATCTCAAACGCGAGAAGGGTAGCCCAAGGGTGATGCCGTGACTAGGGCCTTCTTGAAAGCTATGCTATCCCGTGTAGGGGAAGGGTAGCTGAAGCTGTGCTATCCCGAACACGAGAAGGGTAGCCCAAGGGTGGTCGTCTTGAAAGCTGTGCTATCCCGAGTATGAGAAGGGTAGCCGAAGCTGTGCTATCTCAAACGCGAGAAGGGTAGCCCAAGGATGAGAGTGCTGTGCTATCTTGCATATGAGAAGGGTAGCCTGAGCTGTGCTATCTCATGTGCAAGAAGGGTAGCTGAGAATGTGCTTGGAAATTTTGGTTTTGGTGCCGCAGATGGCAAAGTGATCTCTGAAGACCTTTTATTGGTTCGGTGCCGTAGACGGCAAATGGATTTTTTTTTTTTGAAAATTTTAGGAACGTGCCGTTTATGGCACAATGATTCTTTGAAAATTTTAGGATTTTTAGGATTCTGAAAGATTGGCTTTAAACACTCTTTGGAAATCTTTTCTGAGGTTTTACTGTTTTGACGGTGAAACCCGAGATTGTGCTGATATTGGCAAATTTGAACTTATTGCCATGAGGAAGAAAAAATGGGGGACCCTTGGAATTGGTTCCACAAGTCACGCCAATGGATGGCATTGCCCCAGCTGAAAAGAATGTATGCCACAAAAGGCAGTTTGATGTTTCTCCAGGGTGACAGCTCGATATAACCATGGAAAGTGGTTTATCGTGGGTCACGGGAGATCTTTAAAAATGTACATCATGAAAGACGATTTTGATGTAGGCTCGGAGGCCACTTTAATCTGTGCTTTTCGAAAAGCAATTTGCACCTCGGAAGGTGGCTTGATGTACGCCCGGAGGTGATTTGAGCTTGAAAATTCTTCTTTGTGCATTTTTGAAAGCAGTTTTGACCAAAAGTGTTGGTGAGGTTTTGATTTTGAAACTAGTGCAACTCGATGTGCAAACGATTTATGCATGCACAGGACGGTAAGGGCAAGCATTGCAAGGCTTACCATCCTTAGACGATGTACCAATCGGAAATACACAAACTGAATTGAAATGTGTGTGCATCCCTAAAGGGGTTGGTGCCAACGAAGGCACGACTCCTAGACATACTTGTGTAAGGAAGCACATCCAAGTCCAGATTAGTCTTTTCATCAGCTCTGAAGGATCTATGCTGTCTGATTGAAGAACTGCTTACAACTTGCCAGCAAGGGCGAAATCACTCAAAGTCTAAAAAGCTGGAAAAGCGTTCGATCCCAAGGTTGTTGGGAACCCTAGGACAGGATACAATTGATTTTGAAAGGGTAGGCTAAAAAGTCCGAGATCTAGGGTTTCATTGCCCCTGCTCTGATCTGGCTTGCTTTCATCTGCTTTTTCTGATCTGGCCGGCTTTCATCTGCTCAAAAGGTCGATCCGGACTCAGGGTGCTTCCAGTGGACTCAATGGGTCAAGGCCCACCACACACAGGACTCAATGCATGGACCTGGGGTGGTTCCCCTGATCAAAGTTTGGTTGGCTTCTTAAATTAAGGCTGAGGTAGCCCATGATCTAGGGTTTACTCAGTTGGATGCAAACAGCGGGGGTTACTGCCCCTGATGGACTCTTGGATTTTAAGTTGATTTTACTCCTCTTGTATTTATCATTCACATCACCCTCGCAATACCAAGCGTGGTTTGTTCAGAAACGTTAGGTGGGGAAGGATACCCAGCCCGAGACATAAGCCTACAAGGGTCTGGACCAGTACTGGATCCTTGCGTGCCACGGCAAGAAACCTGTGGTGCTAAAGGATTCCAAAAAACTGGGGGGATGGGTTTACCCTGCTTTCCCCGGCAAGCCACGGGAGCGTAGGTGCTAATACCATCCCAAAGATCAGTTTATAGGAATCAAAAGGGTAGGCTGCTAGAGAGATCTAGGTTTTGGAAAATAAGATGCAATATCCGCTCGCATTCATTCAGGGTTAGATCATTCATGCAGTCCCCCTCGTGCGTGTCACCCCACACAGTTTATCACAAGATTAAAAATTAAATCCATCCACAGTGTGGTGGTGTGCCCTTGTGTGCAATTGGGCTGAGTGCGGTGTCTAATCGGGTGAGATTTGACTGGATTTTGTTGATAAAGGAACTTTTACTATCTCGTATAGTAAGGTGCAGGATTGGCACGCAATACGAGGTTCCGGGAGAGTCCCCAGGTAAGTGGAGGGTCACAAGGGACCACTTAAATTCCACTTTCCTTAGGTGATTATCATGTCCTTGTGACAGGACTCCCCAGAATACGCAGTTGCGTGTATTCCACGTCCTACTAAGCAAGGTAGTAAAAAATCCTAGATATCAACTAATCCCTATTAGGTTGACTCATTCTAACCAAGGGTTCTATTGGGCTGAGCAGTCCCCAATGGAGTCTCCAAGCTGTGCGCACCTGATTTTTGCCGCACGACGAGGCGCATGCAAAACGATTCGTGCCTCGGGATTGTTTGGAGTCGCCACTGCCTGATGGGATGCAGGCAAATACCTGGGTGCCTAAGTTCTTCTATTAAGGCTTGGTCTGCGACTTGAGATTCTAAGAAAGTTCTCGGTTACGGTCCGGGGAAGTCCGTAGACACCCCAGTCCGCCCCGTCGAGTGACGGGTCCCATAGGTTTCCCTGGTTTGAGTCAACTTTGGTCTCTCACTCACCCGATTCCTATTCCAGCATGCACATTTGGTTAAGTCTGGCGGGACCGCCAAAGTGGTGTGGGTGGTAAGCACCTCATTTTTGCGCTCCCGAAAAGCCAGAAATGCAAAACTCGGCTAAAAAGTCAAACCCTGAGGGGTCGAAAGTTGACCTTTTGATCAAGTGAAAATTGGCAACCTTGCTTTATCCCATTGGATAGAGCATCCCGACATGAGACCAACGCAACTGAGTTTGTTGGAATCGGAGTCCGGATGAAGGTTCTGCGGGCCAGTCAAACTTGAGGATGAGCTGAAAGTTGACTTTTCCTCGAACCCCGTGCCAAGGGCTTAGCCCTATTTCATTGGATAGAGGGCTCCGATACGAATCTAACGCAATTGAGTTTGCTCAAATCGGAGTTCGGATGAAGGAAATATGAACTGTCGAAGTTTCCGAGTAGCAAAACCGGAAACTGCACACGTGGCGCAGGAACTACCCACGTGGCAGCCGACGCAGCAAAATATCTTAGGGACTAAATCTTAAATATCAAAAATTCGTACGGAGCGATCTGTAGATATCCAAAAGTGTCAAATCGGTTGAATCGGTCAAGTCGAAGGGCAAATCCGTAATTTTCCAAGTTGTATCCGGCCATATATGCCGGATACACTAGCTCCCCCTCATGACCGGACTTGAAGGCCGGATACAAGAAGATTTTCGCGCAAGATTCGCGCCGATCGTCCGACAAATTCGCGGCGGCATTTAATTTTCAAATGATTATGTTTTGTACCCGGCATTGAAGCCCGGATACAAAGGAGTGCCTGTGTATCCGGCCATGAAGGCCAGATAAGGTGAGACCTTAGTGTATCCGGCCTGAGTTGCCGGATACATTAAGTTGTCTATAAATAGCAAACATCAGCTCATTTTTCGGGGTTGGCTTTTTCTTTGCTGTTTTGAGCTTTCTCCTCCCACTTTTTCCCACCTGAGCCTTGCTCCCTTGGCCTTCCATAACTTCAAGACACCACCTCAAGTACCCCCACCCTTCTTCTTCCTTCTTCCTCTTGGCTTACAATCCAACAAGGAGGAGAGTTTGCTGTTGCTGTGGGAAGGTGCTGCTCCAGCCATTGTCCCAGCTTCAAGGAGATCCTAGCCTACTTCACCAGGGCTTGTATACCTTCAGGTAAGACTCCTCACCATATTGTGTTCATCATATATTAAATTCAGAGTTTTCTGTGGCATTTTCTTCTTCTTGTTGTCTTGCTTGGCATGGTCTGGTTTTCGCATGTTTTATGCATGTATTTGGTGCTCTTTTCATGGCACGAAGCCACCCCGAGTGGGGAGTCCACGTGGGCCCCTTAGGGAAGCATGTGAGTCCAATATTATGCCATGTCTAGTGTCCTTGGGCTGCTGTCCAGGGACTCACCTGAAGTTTTTTTTTGAAGGAGTATGTTCCTTCCTCATTGCAATCGAATGTACCCCTATACCTTCCCTCATTCCTTTCCCATTCCTTTTCCCTTCTCATCTCTCTCTATGTCCTTTTTTCTTCTTGATAAGTGAGCTGCTGGTCGTCACCGTGTAATAGTTTTTCTTTCGTCTTCTTTTATGCCCCGTGCTTGATTGGTAGTGGGTATTAGGAGAAAATGCATCTCGTTTTTCTAATCTGTTGTTTTTTTCTTCACAAAAGCATGCCTGTAATGCAATGATTTTACATGAGCTACTCACTGTTTTTTTGGTACATGCATGCAAGCATGCCCCCACGTCCCCTTTACCATTGATGCATGGTTGAGAAAAAAAGTGGGAGGGGCAGTAGTCCCATGCCCCCGGTTATTTTGCTGGAAAATCCCCTAAGGAGGCCAAAGGAGGCTTCTCTCCAATCTGAACCAGTGTGAGCCCACTCAGGGGCCCACACAGCTCATAGAAAGCCTTTAGGAACCCCTGGAAGTCACCCCGAATGGCAAAACTCCCAAAAAAGACTATTTCAGGGTGATCCGGCAACTCAGGACGGATCACCTAGGGACTGAGTATATCTGGCCACTCAGGCTGGATCACTTGAGGATTGTGTGTATCCGGCCACTCAGGCCGGATCACTTAGGGATCGTGTGTGTCCGGCCTGAGTTGCCAGATACACACAGAAATGTGATTTTTTGTGTATTTTGATGTATTGCCGAATTTTGGAGTGATGTGAACCAAAACCAGAGGAACCAACCGGGTTTCCGGACAACTTGGGACTTGGACCACCGGTCCCACTTGGCACACTAGTGGGCCTTCCAACGAGGCCCACCAAGCCCGATAAACCTCAAAGCATGCAAATAAGCAAGTTAAAATGAAATGAACTGATTGAATCGGATGGGCCAAACCCAATGCGGCCCACCCGAGCCTTGATGCGTGGAATAATATCTGAACTGCGTGGTTTGGCCGAGACCACGGGCAAGGGCCTATCGGGCCCGCCAAAGCCCGCTAACCGAACCAAGTTAGGGTGCAAGCCCTAGACTTCAAAGAATTGGGCTTTCAAACCCAAACCTGAATCACAGGCCCCAAGCCCAGTGATCAGCCCATTTTGGCAAATTTAAATAAAGCAAATCCAAAATACTTTGGCAACCACCATGGGGGCCCGCCCAAAGGCCCGCAAAACAAGGCCGGCTCACTTATTGCATGAAAGTCACCTAAAACCCCAACTTGAACAACTAAGTAAAATCAACACACTAACCTAAGCCCAAAGGGCCTCCTAGGGCTAGACAGAGGCCCACCAGAGGCACATAGGCTTACCCAAACCCACCAAGGACACCGTGGGCCTTCCAACGGGGCCCACCCAATCAGACTCAGACAATTTAAGCTAAAGATAACTAAAGGGACCCACACCATTCAGGTGGTCCCGCCAAGACTTAACTAAACTACATGTTGGATTAGGAATCGGGTGAGAACCAAGTGAGAAAGCTGACTCAAACCAGGGAACCCACGGGACCCGTCATCCGTCAGGGTGGACTAGGGTGTCTACGGACTTCCCTAGACCACAACCAAGAACCAACTTAGAATCTCAAGCCGTAGACCAAAAGCCCAATAGACAAACTTAGGCACCCAGGTGTCCGCCTGCACCCCATCAGGCGGTGGCGACTCCGAATTCCCCCGTGCCGCGTTTCCCACGCGCGCACATGGGTCCCTTTACTTGATTTTATCTTTTTAGTTAAAAGATGGGATCAGTCTGATTGGGTGGGCCCCGTTGGAAGGCCCGCGGATTCCTTGGTGGGCTTGGTTAAGAGTATCCCCTAGTGGGCCTCAGTCTAGCCTGGGAAGCCCTTTGGGCTTGGTTCAAATGAATTGATTTTATTTAATGGTTCGAGTTTGATTAAATTTGATTTCCATGCAAAAAATGAGTCTTGATTGCTTTGTGGGCCCATAAGTGGGCCACACAGTGGGTTACCAAGTGATTTCAGATTATTTTGGTTAACTGTGCCAAAACGGGTCAGGCCTTGGGCTTGGGGCCCTTTAGCTGGGCTTGGGCTTAAAAGCCCAAGTCTTCATGAGTTAGGGTTTGGAAACCCTAAAATTGGTTCGATTTAATGGGCTTTAGCGGGCCCGATCGGCTCTACCCGTGGTCTCGGCCAAACCATGCCTAAATCTAAGCAACATGCTACTGAAACTAGGCTTGGGTGGGACTCCAATGGTCCGGCCCACTCAATTAATTTGATTGTCTTCATTTAGCAAAAATGGGTTTGTCAGGCTTGGTGGGCCCCATTGGAAGGCCCACCGGAAATCAATTTGGACCGGGTCGGTCCAAGGCCCACCTTGGGTTTCCGGGTGACCCGAAAACCCTTCTGGTTCATCTAGATTGATCAAACAAACCAAAAAATTAGCACAATATCACAAAATTAGCAAAAATGCAGTCTGGCAGTGTAACTGGCCTGAGATGCCGGTTACACACAAGGCTCAGTGTATCCGGCTACGAATGAGGCTCTGTTGCTCCGACCTGAGTTGCCGGATCAACATACAGAAGCCTTTTCGGATTTTGCAAAGGGGGGTTGGGTTTCTGGGTCTTCTATGATGTTCCAGGGATTGTGTGGGCTCTTGTGTGAGCGCACATTGGTTCCAATGAGAGCCACTTGGCTTCTTTTTTGGGGGGTTTAAAATCAAGACCCAAGGAGAAGGCTAGGGCTTCAGCTTCTCTTTGCTTTGGACCAGATTTGGTGAAAAAACAGGAACACAAGAGTCCCTGTATTGGTCATTCCTTCACTCCAAAAATCCAGAACCAAGGCATATGAGTAAGAGTCCATGACATGGATTCAAAGAGATATGCTTCACTCAAAAAGTATGTGTGTGTGTGAGCTTTTCTGTACCTAAAAGCTGAAGTAAATACTCATATACAATTTACAAAAATAATGAATGAAAGGAGAAATAGCTAAAGTATTTTCCTAATGCATGGTCATGTAATCTTATCATGAGGAAAAAAGGGGGCTGATTTCTCATAGGCAAACAATGACCGATATAAGGTAAAAATATGGTGAGGCAAGAATATGCAAGATACTAACAAGAAAACCATTGCTCAATTCATATGCATGTTCCTAGTACTAATAAATGATGAGTGAACTTTATATATGCTTAAAATAGTAGTTAAACCATGCACAAGCAAACTAAACAAAGAATATGAAATTCAACATGCATCCCATACAAGTTTATAGCATATTTATATTAATCTATCTATCTTAAGAAAAAAACATTTATAGAAAGGGTAAAGGGGGAGTTACACAAGGGATACAAAAGATGAAAAAGCCAAGAGGGAACATGCTCCCCCATTAGAAACAAAGAAGGAACAGCACAATATTTGCATAAAACAATGGCCATGAACACTTTAAACCAAGCTTAAGACCTCTCATCCTCTCCTTAATCCGACCAAACCTTCATTTTTACCTTTGAGTGTTAACCACTCTTAGAAAACCATGAAAAGAGAGCGAGGAGCGGGGAAAAAGGTGCACACATACTCATAACAAAAACCTCATAACATGATTAACATCCTTCATGCTTCAAATGAGTTAATATTCATATCTGTGAAAGAAAATGACCTAAAGGAACTCACCTTGGGTTTCAAACCCTTGGGGAATGGGTGCTAATCCTCCTTGGAGTACGAGTGGCTGCTGGAGCAGCCCTTATGCAGCACCTCCTTCACTCCAAAAAATCTCCTAGGCCTCCTCCTTGAGCAAAAATGGGAGAAGAAGAGAGTGGGAAAGGTTTAGAAGGCTTGAGAGGAGGTTTTGGGTGCTTGGGAAAGATGGGAGAGAGGTTGGAGCTCTTGGAGAAGAAAAATGGTGGGAGACAAAGTGTGCTCCACCAAAATGTGCTCAACCCTTAATGCATCCCACCCCCTCCCCTTTTATAGGAGAGGTTGCTTAAGGGTTAAGAAAGACAATTTTTAAATATTTTTATCAAAAGTGACTTTTTTATTGTTATTTCTTATTTGTGACTTATTGCTCTTACTTAATGGTTAAGAAAGACTCTTTTGATAATATTTTTTACTTAGGGGTTAAGAAAGACTCTTTTTATTAATATTTTTGTTTACTTAAGGGTTAAGAAAGAGGGACGTGCACGTGGCGCAGTTTGCCACGTGGATAGTTTATTTTTGACCAAGGATTGCCCATAACTCTCTCATTTGAGCTTTGATTCTGGCAAACTCAGTTGCGTTGGAATCGGGTCGACATCTTCTATCCACTGAGCTAGAGTTTAGCAGCAAATTCGGGGTTTAGCAGAAAGTCAACTTTCGGCTCCCCCTCAAGTTTGACCGCCCGCAGAACCTTCATCCGGACCCCGATCTGAGCAAACTCAGTTGCGTTAGAATCGTGTCGGAATTTCCTAATCATTAGGAAGAAGTATGGTGGCCAAATTTCATTTGATCAAAAAGTCAACTTTTATCCCCTCGGGTTTGACTTTTCTGCTGTCTTTTAGCGCCCCTTTTTTTTTTTATCTTCCTCTCTTCTTCTTCTTTTCTTCTTTTCTTCTTTTTGGTTTGATCAAAATTTGGGTGCTTACAGTGGGTCCCTTTGATTGATTTTACCTTGCTTATTTTAAATGACCTGAGTCTAATTGGGTGGGCCACGCTGGGAGGCCCACGGTGTCCTTTGTGGACTTGGGTAAGCCCACGTATCCCCTGTGGGCCTCTGTCTAAGCCTAGCAGGCCCTATGGGCTTGGGTGAAATGAATTAATTTTACTTAGTTTATTCAAGTTAGGGACTTATGTGATTTCCATGCAACAAGTGGGTCTGCATTGGTTTGCGGGCCCCTGGGTGGGCCCCCATGTTGGTTGCCAAAATGGGGGTGGGCCGCATTGGGTTTGGCCCGCCCGGCCCGATGAGTTAATTTTACCTTATCTTGCTTATTGGCATGCAAAGAAGTTTATTGGGCTTGGTGGGCCCCGTTGGAAGGCCCACAAATGTTCCATGTTGGACTTGTGGCCCAATGTCCCAAGTTGGGTTTCTGGGTGACCCAGGAACCCTATTGGTTCACTTGGTTTGGTTAAAATTATCACAAAAATTCAACAAGGATGAAAAAAAAACATGAAAATGGCATTTCTGGCATGTAGCTGACCTCTATGGTCAGCTACAAACACATCTTAGTGTAGCCGACCATAAGGGTCAGCTACAAACGCACCCAGGGTGATCCGACTTGAGTTGTCGGATCACCCTAAAATGGCCCTTTTTTGGGGTCTTGGCCATTGGGGTTGTTTCCAGGGGGTTCCTAGGGGTCTTCTACAAGTCATGTGGGCCCTTGGGCATGCCCACATTGGTTCTGGTACGGGGGAGGGGCCCCCACTTTGGTTTCCTTTTGTGATCTCCAGCAAAAAATACAAGGAAAGTGGGGCATGGGAGTTGGCATACAAAAATACAGCAGGTGTTTTATCCTTGCAAGACCTACCACAAAAGCTTAATAGGAGGATTCATGCTCAAGTATACGCATGGAGGCCTCTTAGGGTGGAAGGACAAACAAATAGCCAGGCCTCCGTCCCCAACAAATACAAGAAATGTGACTTGTTGCATGCTTTTCCAGCACTCGAAAATGCATGCACACACATAAGAACAATAGTTAACCTGCATCCAAACTTAAACACCCGTGTGGGGACAACCCAAGGAGAAGCATTCACGTGGTCCTAGCATGCTTGGAGCTATGACAAGAGGGCTTAAGGCATAAACACCAACAGCAACCGCATACATGTGAAAGCAACACAAAGGCGGTTTAACATGCATCGACTGTAATTTGCAGCATGGTATCCGAAAGACTGTACTTAAGAACAGCAAACCAGGATGGTTCTCACAACAGCAAAATATCCACGAAAACCATATAAAAAGGTGAGATGAGAGAAGAAATTCAGAAGGGAAGTGGGGGGTTGTCCTGGGGGTACATTGGGTGGAGAAGGGAGGAACATGCTCCTCCTGAAAGAAAGCTTAAATGCAGCCAAAACAGTAACTTAATGAGGCTGGGAATGAGGTGACTCTCTCCCATTCTCTCATGGAACCAGCCGGGGGGTCTCTCTTACCATTAGAGACCCCCACCTTACCAAAAAAGTGAAGAGCATGCATGCAAATGGGCACCAAAACCAGGTTCAAGCTAGGGGAGGAGATGAACTTAACAAACTTTCTAGAAAACTCCCATTTTTATATATGTGTAACCAAATATTCCAAGAAGTCTCACCTGGTGGTTCTGGAGTTCCTAGGTAGTGCAGAAGCACCTCTTTGAGGCCAAACAGCAGCTGGAAACTCCTTGGATGCTCACACCTTGCTCCACCAGCAACTCTCTCCTTCTTGTTTCAACAAGGAAGTGGAAGGGAAGAAGAAGGCTTGGGCAAGATGGTCTTGAGAGGATGTGGGAAGGTAGGGGAAGCAAAGAAGGTTGAGAAGAGAGGGATTCGGACCAAGACAAGTGGGGGAAGGAAGCTTGAAACCAACAAAAGAAGTCAACCCCCAGCAAGGGGTGGCTGCTGGGCTTTTATAGCCCAGCTCAATGTATTCGGCCCTGGAGGCCGGATACACTAGAGGGTGTGTGTATCCGGACTCCAAGACTGGCTACACTATGCCTATAGTGTATCTGATATCAAGTATCGGATACAAAACACCATAATTCGCAAAATTTAATGCCGCTGCGAATTTGTCGGGGAATCGGCGCGAATCTCGCTGGACAATCTCCTTGTATCCGATGAATAGTGTCGGTTATACACTGAGGTATGTGTATCCAACATATTTGGTCGGATACAAATCGAAAAATTATGGATTTGCCCCTGGATATTCAGAGATTCATCCGATACTCTTAGATATTCACAGATTTGGTCCCTGCGAAATTTTCCTTTAAACCCTGGGATATTTTGCATGTTTGGATATTTACAGATTGCCCCTCAAGATATTTTCTTGCGCCACCCGCCACGTGTGCAGCTTTTTGCCACGTGTGCAGCTTTCTGGGTTTTGCTGCTCGGAAACTTCGACAGCTCATAGCTCCTTCATCTGGACTCTGATTTGAGCAAACTCTGTTGCATTGGACTCGTATCGGAGCCCTCTATCCAATGACATAGGGGTAAGCACCTGGCCCGGGGTTCGATAAAAAGTCAACTTTCGGCTCCCCTTTAAGTTTGACTGGCCTGTAGAACCTTCATCCGGACTCCGATTCCAGCAAACTCAGTTGCATTGGACTCGTGTCGGGATTCTCTATCCATTGAGATAAATTAAGGTTGCCGATTTTCACTTGATCAAAAAGTCAATTTTCCACCCCTTAGGGTTTGACTTTCTGTCTAGGGTTTGCATTTCCGGCTCTTTCGGGAGCGCAAAAATGAATCCTAGACAGAAAGTCAAACCCTAAGGGGACGAAAATTGACTTTTTGATCAAGTGATAATTGGCCACCTTGATTTATCTCAATGGATAGAGAATCCCAACACGGTTCCAATGCAACTGAGTTTGCAGGAATCAGAGTCCTAATAAAGGTTATGTGGGCCAGTCAAACTTGAGGGGAGCCGAAAGTTGACTTTCTGCTAAACCCTGATCCAGGTGCTTACCCCCATGCCATTGGATAGAGGGCTCCGATACGTTTCTAACGCAATTGAGTTTGCCCAGATCGGAGCCCGGATGAAGAAAATATGAGCTGTCAAAGTTTCCGAGTGGCAAAACCGGCAAACTGCACACGTGGCAGAGAGCTGCACACGTAGTGAGAAACGCAGGAAAATTTCTCGGGGATCAAATCCATGAATATCCAAACATTCAAAAGGTCCCAGGGACCAATCTGAAAATGTCTGAAAATATCTAAATAAAATAATATTTTCTCAAAATATCCCAGGGACTAAATCTTAAATTTCAGATTTTTTAGACAAATCCACGGCCGAATTAATTAATTTCAATCATTGTGTCACTCGCACCGAGCGACAGCTACTCAGCGCAAGCTCGGCTCCAAACCCGGCTGATACCCCATTTTCCCTCTATAAATACAACAACCTCATTCTTGTTCGAGGGTAGGCTTTTTTTTCTTGGGGGCTTCTTGCTGGTTGGCTTTCTTTTTTCTTTGGCCTCTTTGGGTTCGGGTTTCTCTGGGTTGTTGGCTCCCTTTGCTCAAGCCTTCTTCCCCACTCCTCCTTGTTCGAAACCCTCTCTGCATACCTCTCCTTGCCTCCACAAACAAATCACCCAATGTCACCTTAAGCCCGTGGAACCCTGCTTGCCCGCTTCCTTCTCTTTCCCATTAAATCCAAAGGAGGAGGACTCACTGTTGGCGGCGAAGATGGAAGTTCCGGCCACTCTCGTGCTGCAAAAAGGAGCCCACCCACTTCGGAAAGGTGTTAAAACACCAAGGTAATGTTCCCTGTTCAAATATACATAAGAACAAGCTCATTTCAAGCATGTTAGGGCGTTTTGAGGCTTTATCACGTTATTTGCTGTTCTTGCTGGTCTAATTCGAGGGTGGGAGATTGTTCCCCCGTTTTGTTGCTCGTCTCATGTACCCCGATCTAAACCCCCCTTTTCCCTTCTCTGTTAGTCGCATTTGTGTTTGGTTTTGAGGTTCGGATTCTCTCGAGGAGATTTCAGTCGTGTGGTATAAAGTAGATTGGATTGACTTCGGGCTGTGTTTAGACGGCTTCTGGGAGTCTAATGATCACCAGAGAGCTGTTACAGAGGTTAAAAACCAGCCAGTCTCTGAGTTTAAGAAAAAAATAGAGAATCAGGTTTCTTCAAGGGTGTGCGCCGAGCTCGCGCCTACCTCGCGTGTGACTATTTTGCGTCTGCGAAGCTCGCGCCGAGCGCGCGCAAAGGTGCTTTTTTTGGTTGTTTTGGTACTGCCGAGCTCGCGCTGACCTCACGCCGAGTGCCCGGAGGTCAACGCACCCCCTTTTAAGGCCGATTTGCTTGTATTTTGGAAAACCCAAAACTACCCTTATACCGTACCGCGGGGGGCTTCGCCCCCAACCCCTTTGTTCACCGCGCATCCAAGTCGTTCCTTGGACCCAGAGTATGTGATGTTTGTATATTTTGTGATTTCTGTATGTTCTGTGATTTTGTTGGATATGGGTGATATTTTCAAATAGAACCAATAAGGTTTCCAGGTCACTCGGAAACCCAACATGGGACTCAGACCACCCGGTCTAACTTGATTTCCAGTGGGCCTTCCAACGGGGCCCACCCAGCCCAAACCATTCAATTGTGCCTAAATAAGATAATTAAAAAGAATTGAGTGGGCCAAACCCATAGGAGGCCCACCAAAGCCCAGCTTGGGGCATGCATGTTTAATTTAAGATTATGGTTTGGCCGAGACCAAGGGCGGGCCCTGTCGGGCCCACCAAGTCCACTCACTAAATAAAATTAGGGTTTCTAAACCCTAACTCAGGAAGTCTTGGACTTTTGAGCCCAAGCCCAGGTAAAGGGCCCCAAGCCCAAGGCCTGGCCCATTTTGGAAACTTAAGCAAGATAAATCCAATAAATCACTTGGCTATCACGTGTGGCCCACCCAAGGGGCCCAAAAAGCAGTCCCCGACTCACTTGGCATGGAAATCACTAAATAATCAGACTTGAACTTTAAAATAAAATCAATTCATCAAACCAAAGTCCAAAGGGCCTCTCAGGCTTAGACTAAGGCCCACCAAGGAACATGCAGGCCACACTTGGCCCACCCAGGGATCCGTGGGCCCTCCAACGGAGCCCACCCAATCAGACCCACTTCACTTTAAGCTAAGAAGATAAAATCAAGTAAAGGGACCCATACCACTTTGGGGGTCCCACCAGACTTTACCAAATTTAATGCTGAAATAGGAATCGGGTGAGTGAAAGACCAAAGTTGACTCAAACCAGGGAAACCTATGGGACCCGTCACTTGACGGGGTGGACCGGAGTGTCTACGGACTTCCCCAGACCGTAACCGAGAACTTTCTTAGAATCTCAAGCCGTAGACCAAGCCTTAATAGACCAATCTAGGCACCCAAGTGTCCGCCTGCACCCCATCAGGCGGTGGCGACTCCAATTTCCTATTTTTACCCAGTGCGAATCGAAAATAGGCGCGCACACCTCAATCAGCTTCAGCCTTAACAGAAAAATTATGAAATTAATTGGCCATGACCTAGCCCAAAATAATAAGTCAGGAAAAGTCAAGGATAAGTCTGATCCTTGCTGATGGCCATTAGTCAAATTGAAAGAAAAAAAAAAGAAAAGAGAAGAAGAAGAAAAGAAGAAAAAATCCAAAGAAAGATCAAATGTGTCAAAATGCCAATTGCCTGATCGAAAACCGTTTCATGTTTCCGCTACCCTAGGAAATCATTTTGTGTTTCCCAAAATTAGGGGACTTTCCCAAAAACAGGGACTCTCCCCTAGCCCCCAAGAACAGGGACTCCCCCAAAATCAGGGACTACTCCTCGTGGTTCCCAGAAATCAACTCTTGCAGTTTCTGGAGATCCAAAACCAGGGACTCTCCCCCATACCTCTCTTATCTGAAACCATCTCGTGTTTCTGCTACTCTGAAACCATTTCGTGTTTCCAAATCTGAAACCACTTCGTGTTTCCAAAATCTTAGCAGGAACCATTTCGCGTTTCTGCTGCTTCGAAACCATGTCGTGTTTCCAAAATCTTAGTCAAAGCCATTTCGCACTTCCGCTACTTCGAAACCATTTCGTGTTTCCAAAATCTTAGTCGAAGCCATTTCGCGCTTCCGCTATTATGAAACCATTTTGTGTTTCCAACTCTGAAACCATTTCGTGTTTCCAACGCTGAAACCATTTCGTGTTTTTCCAAAATCTTAGTCGAAGCCATTTCACGCTTCCGCTGCTACGAAACCATTTCATGTTTCCAAAATCTTAGTCGAAGCCATTTCACGCTTCTGCTACTCCTAAACCATTTCGTATTTCCAAAATCTTAGTCAAAGCCATTTCGCGCTTCCGCTATTCTGAAACCATTTCGTGTTTCCAACTCTGAAACCATTTCGTGTTTCCAACGCTGAAACCATTTCATGTTTTTCCAAAATCTCAGTCGAGGCCATTTTGCACTTCCACTATTCTGAAACCATTTCATCTTTCCAAAATCTTAGCAGGAACCATTTCGCATTTCTTCTGCTCTAGGACCATTTCGTGTTTCCCAAATCTGAAACCATTTGGCGTTTCCCGAAATCTTAGAAACCATTTCGTGCTCCTGCTACTCCGGGAGATCATTTCGCATTTCCCAAGTCCCCAAAAGTCTGGGAAAATCAACGCTTTAAGTTCCCATAATCCAATTAAGCAAATGGAAATTACCTTTTTAAGTCTCTACATAAATTAGAAATAATCTGCACCAACATGCATCATGTTTCAATTCAGCATGAATTCTTTGCACTAACTTGTGTCTTTTTTTATTATTCCCTAAGGTTCCAAGATTGCGAACCGCAACCCAATTCTCTTGCGTTTTGGAAGAAGGCTTCAGATGGACCCTGCTGAGGAACAAGAGTAGGCACTACCTCCACCTCCGCCCCAGGAACAAGAGAAACTGGAAGACCACCCAGTGATCACGGGACTGAACCAGCAGATGGCCAACATGTCGACCATGATGGCGAACATGATGCATCAAATGGAAAGGCTACGAATGCCACCACAGTTTGTGCAACTGCAGCAGCAGTTGCCAGTGGCTCCACAGTAGCCAGTACCTCCCCAAGAGCCACTAGTACCACCACCACAGCGGTTGGCCCCTCAGCCATTGCCAGTCGTGCCAGAGCAGCTACCACCTGCCGTTCCACAGCTGAACCTGCAGCAACCAGAGCAACCAATTCCACAACACTGGCCAGTTCAACAAGAGCAGCCGTTGCATATGCTGGCAACCCCTGCCATTCCAAAACAACTGATAATGCCAAGAATGGGGTGCGAATAAGAAGAGTGGTATAGGGCACAAGAGGTAGCAGGTGTCACAGCTCAGATACTAGCAGATTTGCAAGCACTGAAGGAACAAATGTTGAACGCAAATCGAGGCCCCATGTGTGCGTGCGTCGAAAATGCCGCACCTGGGGGCGCACAGATTCATGTGCATCCGGGAGGGTAAAACGGGAAGGTTGGAGTCGCCACCCGCCTGATGGGGTGTAGGCGGACACCTGGGTGCCTAAGTTTGTCTATTAGGCTGGTCTGCGGCTTGAGATTCTAAGTAGGTTTTCGGTTACAATCCGGGGAAGTCCGTAGACACCCCGGTCCACCCCGTCAGTTGACGGGTCCCATAGGTTCCTCCTGGTTTGAGTCAACTCATTGATTTCTCACCCGATTCCTAATCCAATATGCAATTCGGTTAAGTTTGGCAGGACCACCTGAGTGGTGTAGGTCCCTTTAATTGATTTTATCTTGCTTAATTTAGGTGGTCTAAGTCTGATTGGGTGGGCCCCGTTGGAAGGCCCATGGTGTCCTGGGTGGGCTTGGGTAAGCCCACATGCCCTTGGTGGGCCTTCGTCTAAACCTGGGAGGCCCTTTGGGCTCTGGTTAAGTGTATTAATTTTATTCAATGATTTAAGTTGGAGATTTAGGTGATTTTCATGCGAAAGTGGGCCGGCGTTTGTTTGCGGGCCTCTAGGTGGGCCTCACAGTGGTGACCAAGTATTTTAATTTATCTTTAGTTTAATTTGCAAAAGTGGGCTGGATATTGGGCTTGGGACCCGTAGTCCAGACTTGGGTTGGAAAGCCCAAGGTTTCCTTGAAGTTAGGGGTTTGAACCCTTACTTGGTTGGTTGGTGGGCTTGGCGGGACCGATAGGCCCTGGCCCGTGGTCTCGGCCAAACCATGCTAAATTACGCATCATGCTGCACAAAGCGGGCTTTTGGGTGGGCCGCATGGGGTTCGGCCCACTTAGCTTAGTTGATTGATTTTGCTTAACTTGCTTATTTACATGCAAAAGGGTTCATTGGGCTTGGTGGGCCCCGTTGGAAGGCCCACTGTGTATCCGGTTGGACCGGTGGTCCAAGTCCCTTGTTGGGTTTCCGGGTGACCCGGAAACCCTGTTGGCTTGCTTAGTTTAGTTAAACATGACATTAGAGTGGTGTACAATCAACACATGCACAAAACAACATCTAAAACAATGTAGCCAACCTGAGTTGTCGGCTACACATAAGCTCACCTGTAGCTGACCTAAGGGGTCGGCTACACACCAAAATACATGTAGCTGACCAAGTTGGTGGGCTACAAATGGGCCCCTGCTGATCCGACCTAAGTTGTCGAATCAGCTAACAGCAAGTTGTTTTCCGGATTTTCCCAAAGGGATCATGCTTGTAGGCTTCCTAGGGAGGTTCTAAGGTTTGGTGGGCCCTTGGGCAGGCCCACACAGGTACAGAGAGTGGGAAGCCCCCCATTCTTTGGTCTTTCTTGAAGGTCTTTTCTCTTGCAACAAAGAAGGTTGCCTTCCTCTCTTGGGGCTGCAAATAGTAGTTAACAGGGACCAAGAAGTCCCTGTTTTGGCTCTTCGACTTATGAAAATAGCAAATGGTCCAGCTGCATAAGGATTAAACTAAAGCCATACCTAGAACATGCTTCATGCTTTGACATATATATGCATACTTTCATGTACATCATACAGGGGCAGCACACATTTGGGCTCAAATTCATGCCAAATGGGGGGTGGCTAGGTTGGGGAATGGCCTAACATGTTACTAGGGTGGGGGGGAGT